>CM057006.1:15329954-16684954 GCA_029891345.1 Dryococelus australis | reverse complement strand
ATTGTACAAATGTGCTCATTTTTACACTTCGGTGCATAAAAAAAAAAACAGAAAGCGAGAGAAATCATTCAAGTTATCACAAGTGGTCACCTAACACTTTTTATTCGATGTTAATATAAGGAACTGTTACCAAATTCACTGGGCACATATCACTCATTGCTCCCATTAAAATACATGCAGGTATAGGCTATTCACGGTAAAGTGAGCACTTTTTAAGGCGCTGCTAAATTTTTCCTTTGAGCTAATTTTTATCTTTCTGTCGTTTTTTAATATAAAATTGCCATGTGACCAATGAACTCAGTCTATACATTCCAATAATCTTAAAATTTAACGTCTAAGGCTGCGATAAAACATATTTATTAGTGGTTAATGCCTGTGCGGAGGGCCTTAGAAAGTGCTCACTTTACCGTGAACAGCCTATAGGAACAGTGACTTTTTTCTAAGGTTGATTTAAAAACTGCTACCTTTAACGTGAACAGCCTTTAATTATAAAAAACAAACGAATATGTTTAGTGGCTGGAGAGGCGCTGCGGGATGGTGTAGGTAGGAGAAACTGGCACGGCAGGCCACGATCGCCACTTCGTACGGTGGCCGGGTTTCTGGTGGCCCGGCAAGTTTCGAGAAGGAAACTGGAGGGGGTAGCAGCCCCGGTGGCCGCGCTAGAAAGCGCATTCCTGACCCGCCGACGATCTCTCCCCTCGTGCCGCACTCCCTACAGACTCCCTCCTTTCCTTTAATCCATTCCTCTCCTGGACCACGCGACATGCCGCAGTTGCGCAACTTCCATGGTTGCGCAAGCCGCCGGTCCTTCCTGCCCGCTCGTGCTTCCACCTTAGGTGAAAGTTATTATTTATTAATTTTTTCCTAACCCTTCCAGGCGGCGTTCCTAAACGATACTCCGAGAGTAGAGTGAAGTATCATAGACAGGGCCATCTGTTCTCACGAAAAGATCTAAGCGCAGGCTAGACTTAGGCCCGGTTGCACCAACATGTTCCCCGATCCGAGATCGAATGATCCTGGTTCCGAACCAGGATCCAGTTTGATCTTGGTTCCAATATAAACGTGTTGCACCAACGAAATTTCATGATTTTGGATCTCCGATTCTTCAATGTTGGTTCCAAAATGAGAGATCGAGATTAAGTATGAGACAAATTTTGCTATTGGTTCGAAATACATGACGTCATAGAAGTAGGTGTATTTTTCACTGTAGATAGAACTATATGCGAGATGTTGTATCTGTTTTAAGTGAATTATTGATGTACGAATTTTACTGAATAATATTCAAGTGCGTATAATGTTTTAATTTCCCAAGAAAACAATCGACTGTAGTTCTAACTGTTGGCGCATTTTCAAATTGCATTTGTCGGCGATGGCTGCTGATCTCGGATCGGGTTTTGGAACCGCCAATTTCGGCGGTTCGAAATGAACTTCATCTCAATCTCCAGTCCAGTTCTGAACTCGAATGGTGCAACAATTTTCTGTGTCGATCTTATATCCGATCTCTGATCGAGTTTCGAACCACGATTGTGCAACCGGGTATTAAATATCCTAGTGCACATTTACAAATTTGATGGGGTTATTGGCTGCGTGGTTTTGATAGTCGGAAGTTTACTGCGATCCTAACACTCCATGATTCACGAGTAAACACGTAAGACGTGAGGCAATCAAATCCATCCAATCACAAAAGCGGATCGTAGCTAGCGTGTTTTGGGGTGTAATTGGTCGTAGAATCTATTCGCGAAAAACAGGTGCCCTTAATGAGAAAAGCAAACGTAAATGTGAATTTGGGACGAGCATGATGTAAACAGCATGATTTTTTTTTTTTTTTTTACAAATATGTACTGATTACACAACCAATGAAAATTTCAAAATAAATTCATCACTTCCACGACCTTTATTTTATTTTTAAAAAAATAATGCTATACATGAATAGCTTAACTTACCATAACTCAACCATAAAAATTCTGTGCAAAAATGCAGCAGTTATACAAGTTAACTATTAAAAAAGAAAAAAAAAACTAGTTTTATTACTTCCCATTTGTAATTTCACCATGTGTAATTTCACCATGTGTAATTTCACCATTTGTAATTTCACCATGTGCGTCTGTAACCAAAATGTATACATTTCCTTTCAGTTCTATTAATTATCTTAAACTTCCCAGAATTGTCAGTTTCTTATTCGTTACTCGCCGGATAATTGCGTGTAAAACTTCTACTCTAGCAAGATGCTCAGATGCCAAATTTTGACAGGCTGAATTTAAATTATCATTCATAATGCCAGTCACTTCATGTTACAAAATATGATTGCGGAGTTGTAAAGTCTTCCAGCAAAAATTAGTGACAGTGACCGGCATGAGACCAGCACGCAGTAACAAATTCTGTACTTGCACAATAATAATTTGGAAAATAGTTGCCTAAATAAGTTTTGTAATGCTATTAAACGTATTTGAACAAAGCTCACGGCAGTCTGAAACGTGAAAATGCACACGCACTCTTTATTTTATAAAAGTAAGCGTTGTTGGACTTCATGTTCATTAAAAACACGGAGATACATATTTAAGTAAGTGTGGTTCATTTATCTCAGTTTCGTATGTAATAGGCCTAGATTGCGGTACAAGGAACCAAGTTTCCAAGGAATTGTTTCTTGATGCGTACAAATATTTTTACTGTGCATTGGCTCACACTTGACCAACCCACCACACCCACTGTCTGTACACTGCGACAAACTTTTTGTTGAATCAAACAAGATTTGTTTGGTGCAACCAAATTATTTGTTTGTATAGGAGCGATGAAATATTTTGTTGCTGAAACCCAAATTATTTAGTTGTTCTCATTTTGTTGCCCCAAACTGTAAGATTTGGTTGGTGCAACCGAATATTTGTTTGGCTTCACGTATTTTGCTCCGATATAAAATTTTTTTACAAATTCGACAGTTTCGAACCTAGATCGCCCTCATCCAAGCTCGTGTGACAACTGATGACGCCGGAAAAACTCTTAAATAGATATACTGCAAATATTGGGCAAACTTGTGCAAACAAATATTTCAAGTTTTACAGCTTTACTTGTCAGTTTCTTGTTGCATTGATTTATTAATGGGTTTATACGATAGTTAAGCAACAATAGATAGAGTTACTATTCTATTTGTCACAAAAAATACAAACAAACTCTCGATCTGTATTTCCGATCGAAGGCAGTCAAATGAGTGGCCAAACAAATGTATACAGTTGATTCAACAGATTATTTAGTTGACAGTCTAATTTTTTTTTGGCCAACATATATTTTGTTAGACGAACAAAAGTAATTTTGTTGCTTTTCGAATTTTGTTTGCTCAATAATATATTTTGTTAGGGCAACTAAATATATATTTGGCCCTATAGAAACCAATATTTTGTTCGATTTTCTGTCAGTGTACGACGAGGTGTGGACTTCCGACTTCATTTGACCAAACTTTTTCGAAGTAGTTTGACGAGAAAATGTGACATTGTGACAGGGGCTTGACGTGCAGTGCGTGTTGTGTTGCAGCTGTGGAGACAGATCCTAACCGGGCCCCGGACTGCGACCCCACGCAGTGCGTGTTACCCGACTGCTTCTGCTCCGCTGATGGAACTCGCATTCCTAAGGCACTCGAGGTCAACCAGGTGAGTGCATCTCCACCTCAACTTCAGCCACGTTCACAAGGGTGATTTTAGTCTGCTGAAATACTAGAATAATGGCCCTTTGGTTTGCCTTTTGGCGCACGAGCGCTGGCTAAACGCTGGCATGCTCACTAAAAAATTCGTGGTTTTATTTTTATACGAAGCTGTGTTCATATTATGCACATTCCTTATGAGTCCTAATCCCTCGCATAAAAAAAAATTAGACGACATATTTTTCATACAATTGACTGTAAAAATTACAATTTTAGTGTTCTCGGTGCGTACAAATAATAAAAGCTAACTCACTTTCAGAAATTAGATCATTTTATTTAGCTAAGACACCATGAGTTACTTGAAGGTATCTTTAAAATCATGCTGTGAAATGTTTTCGCCATTTTTTAAAATTGCTTAAAATAAGAACATTTTTGTAATTTTTCTATGATTTTTTTTTTCAATTTTTCTTAGCGTACCTTACAATGAATTAAGACATGAAATTTCTATCACCCTTGTTAAATATTTTGTACATGATTTGGCTTATTTTATGCATACATGCCATGATGCAAATACTATGCGATCTAAGTTTATTTTATGAGAGGAAAGAGTACATACAAAAATATGGTCCACACGTCGACCGGTGTTTCGTACAAGCATAAAAGATACCTCTTTTTTTTAAGACCCAGCTCTTGCCAACCATATTAAATTCTTTATATTTCTAGTATGTTTATGTTTTAAAAAGTCGATAATCCGAAAGAACCCTCGTACCCAGATACCTATTGTCCTTACACCCCAGTACAGAGAAGACAAAGGAAATACGAACTCATAATTACGTCCAAATTTTAATTCTGCCAAAATTTGGCGAAAACAATATTGTGACACAAATAACAGTTCGTAATTCAGTCGTTATGTCTACTGCTGTGCAAGTTCACTAGCTAGTTGGGTACAGGGATAACTTCGAATTTTTTTTTTTTTAATATGAACTCGCTAGATAAAACAAGAATCCAATATGGTGTGTGAAGTCTGCCCTCAAAGCAGCTCCCAGGAAGCGAGTACTGTAAGGTGGTGTGATCGCAGGTGCCACAGATGGTGACGATAACCTTCAACGGCGCCGTCAACGTGGACAACATCGACCTGTACGAGGAGATCTTCAACGGCGTGCGTCAGAATCCCAACGGCTGCCAGATCCGCGGCACCTTCTTCGTGTCGCACAAGTACACCAACTACTCGGCCGTGCAGGATCTGCACCGGCGTGGCCACGAGATCGGAGTCTTCTCGTTGACGCACAAGGACGACCCCAACTACTGGTCGCAGGGCTCGTACGACGACTGGCTGGCCGAGATGGCTGGCGCGAGGCTCATCATCGAGCGTTTCGCCAACATCACCGACGGATCCATCATCGGGGTGCGCGCGCCCTACCTCCGCGTCGGCGGCAACAAGCAGTTCGAGATGATGGCCGACCAGTTCTTCGTGTACGACGCGTCCATCACGGCGTCGCTGGGCCGCGTGCCCATCTGGCCGTACACGCTCTTCTTCCGCATGCCTCACCGCTGCAATGGCAACGCGCATAACTGCCCCAGCCGTAGCCACCCCGTCTGGGAGATGGTGATGAACGAGCTGGACCGCAGGGACGACCCGACCTTCGACGAGTCGCTGCCCGGTTGCCACATGGTCGACTCGTGCTCCAACATCCAGACGGGTGAGCAGTTCGGGCGGCTGCTGAGGCATAACTTCAACCGCCATTTCAACAGCAACCGCGCTCCTCTTGGTCTGAACTTCCATGCCTCCTGGCTCAAGAGCAAGAAGGAGTTCAAGGAGGAGCTCATCAAGTTCATCGAGGAGATGCTTGCCCGCAACGAAGTTTACTTCGTCACCATGCTTCAGGTAAGGCCATATCTCCAGAAAATAAGGTAGTTTTGAAAGGGGTAGTGATATTTCGTCTGAAACACTTCACAACAAGATTACTTCGAATCCTATAATTTTGCAAGATAATATATGAGTGGGTTTTCCTTTACGCACATTGGTCGTGTACATACCAATAATGACAGTTTACTGTTGCAATAACCAAGCTTTGAGTGGTTCGTTCAAATAGACAGTAGCCTTTAATAGGAAATAAACTTTCACATATGTACGAGATGTGGCTGTTAACTAACAGAATTCTTACAATACATTCACCACTTTGAGGAACAGGTACATGTATCACAGTGCCAAATACGGCCAACACGAAGGATTCTTGAGCACTTGGCTGCGTTTGTGCACTAAAATCTTCTTCACAGAGAAGGCCATTATGAGCGAGCACATTGTCCTGACACAGAATTCATGAGATGCACTAACAAAGATTTGTTTGTTTTTTTTTTTTTCGCTCGTCCTCGGAGACTTTTTTAATTTTACAAGAAATTTCAGGCTCATGTGCTGCTAGTTTTTGACAATAACCATAATCCTAGCAAGACGACACAACAGCTTTCTATTTCACCAAAATACAGAGACAAATTAAATAACATAGCGAGAAGGGCCAGGGGTGGTTTTCTCCACAAGCTTCAATGGCATCTACCTTACTTTTCCTTCGCTACCCACTAAGTGTGCAGCATCAGATCAGGGGTGCCCAGTCCTATTACTTAATAGCTACTTCTCGTATGTATTACTGAAAACTTTTCTGCCCCTAGCAGGTCAGCCTTTTCCCAATAGCATAAAACATTCTCTCATCCAAGCAGATTTTTATTCTCATATGGCATCACTACTTAGAACTATTTTTTAAACTACGTTACAAATTTACGGTAAAAATTCGAGTCAGTGCTCACTTTAAATTAAATGTGGTTATGGCTACAAAATGATTTTCCAAAGGTTTATTTTAAATTTTTTTTATTATCAGATAAACAGCTATAGTATATTGCTTACTAGGCACTTGAAAAATTCGTAAAAATCATTTAGAAACAAATTAAACACTATAATCTTCCGTGTATTCGAGTCATGTTTCGTTGTGTGTCGACTGGTGCCATGCTGAATTGGGCCATCTTGGTGGACGATTTTACCCACTAACATATAAATATGTTTTGTAATATATATATATATATATACACTAAATTACTGACGTCATATAAATATTAGAACTACAATAAATATTAATCATTGGAGAATACACATTTAGGATTTTTAGTCTTTGGTTTGCCAAAGTCAATTTTCAGTAGTAAACTTTATATGAAATTTGATTCAGAGCCAATAATGCTGTACCGTTTTAATCCTGTGATTTACGTAGTTACGTAGCGTGAAAATAAATTTTCATTTATTTTCATAGTTATTTGCTAGGTCTAATTTGTCAGCACAGACAACTTAAAAATATATATAATTTCTGTATGTAATTCAGTTATGCCATCAAGTTTTAAAACAGCATCTGAACTCATGCGAAAGGAGAATGAGTTCTTAGCTTTCATTATGGCAGATGGCAACGAACAAATGAAAGCTAATTAAGCATACAAGATTGTCCTGTATACTTAGGTACAAACTTTGTGAAATGATTCGTTATGAGAAATTATGTAGATAACATTACACGACCTATGACCTATCGTGAGAAATAAGGGAAAGACTCGCGCTTTTAAAATTGGAAATTAAAGGTAGTCAGAAACTTTTTGAGATGAAACCGTAAACTCGTGGATAATGTTAGCCTGAATTGTGTTATTTTTATGTACATATGATTTTACAGCACACTATAGGAATAAAACCCACAGGAAACATAATTTCGTTGCTTAATAACATGGTACCCACATGTTATCGTCTGCCAAATGTTTACACATGGACGATATCACCTCAGATCAACATTGTTTACGAATCTGTTGTTTTTAATCTCCCATAGCTCCTGACACTTTTAAAATAAATAATTTTACTTCCCAATTTTTAATCATCACATCAGGCCATATATGGGATAATTTTCTACTTCGTTTTTCGTAAAGAAACATCCCAGAACGTTCAGGATGATTGTGTGCAGATGACAGCGAAGTCTGGTGGCAGGCGATGGCCCTGCCACTGGCGAGCGACACGGAGAGCTGAAAGTGAGAGAGAGTGTGTGTGGTACATGTGCAGGTGATCCAGTGGATGCAGAACCCCGCCGAGCTGACGGCGCTGAGGGACTTCCAAGAGTGGAAGGAGAAGTGTGACATCAAGGGCCAGCCCTACTGCTCGCTGCCCAATGCGTGCCCTCTCACGACGAGGGAGCTCCCCGGGGAGACTCTGCGTCTCTTCACCTGCATGGAGTGCCCCAACAACTACCCCTGGATCCTCGACCCCACAGGCGACGGCTTCTCCGTCAAGTAGGCCGGCCGACCCTGAACATGCCCCATTCCGCCGCGCGCAGGGTCCTAGACCCACGAACCGCTGCGACAATCTAGAACAGGGTGATAACCCCGAGCTTCAGGGCTCATTTCAAAAATAGTACTCAACGCTAGCCTCGGTCTGTCTTCAGTGGCTTGTTGTAGTGACAACGCCCTGGTAAGGAAGAACATAAACTCTACGAGGACTTTCGAAAATGAAGGACAACCTCGCATTTTGGGGGAATGCCCAATTACTTAACTCAAGTGCAAGAACTTATATTTGGTCAACATTTACCTATCTTACTTCCAAATTTCTCACGCTCATGCTTCCTCAAAGTTGAGGAACTAACATAAGTACCTGCTGAATTCGTTTTGTGAAGTTTAACAGATTCACGTGTCGAGTCCCACGTGTTCCTGTACAAAAATGTAGCTCAGATTCCAGTCTCACATATCGCCGGAATAAAATCTTAATTAGTTATAATCTTAGGAGTGCCACTGTTAGAATTATTTCTGGGACAAAATCAGATCCTTTGCCTTTTAAAATGAAAATTATCTATCGACTGGCCCGACGTAAAACGGTTTATGGACTTCCAGAATGCCAAGCGGAAAAGTGTAAACTTCACACGTGTGAGTGCAAAGACTTTTTCACAAACGACGCAATGGAAGCAGTGCTCAGGTGTTCAACACGCTATGACTGGCGCATGTTTCCATCTTGAGGCCCTTCAAGGGCCTGCGTTGCTTGCCCTCACTTCCAACTGCTGGCGAAGGGAATTGCTGGCCCTTTGTGATAGGGCGGGAGACTTCCCGAGCCAGGAACATAAATTAAGTTTTTATTGTATTTGTATGTTGACATGTAATAAAATGTGTTCTTATAAAACTAACTTCTGTGGTTTGAATGATCTGGTTACCTTAGCGCGTCTTTCAAACGTTTTTAGCGCATCCTCAGCAATGCTTACATCCTAATAAAGGCTGTTCACGATAAAGTGAGCACTTTTGAAATCAACCTTAGAAAAAAGTCACTTCCTCTGCCTGCATATATTTCAACCGGCGCACTGAGTGACGTGCGCAGTAAAGTTGGTAATGATGGATGGAAAGTAGTTCCATATCCTCACGTCGAATAAAAAGTGTTATATGACCATTTCTGATAACTCAAATGATTTTTTTCCCCTTTTCTGTTTTTTTTTCTTTTCTTTCTATTCACCGGAGTGTAAAAGCTACCACATTTGTAAAGTATTTACTTTTCTAATAACGCAGTTTCACCTGACTGACGCATGAATAAAGTGACGACGCCACTGTCAATGTTGATTTTACATAAGGCGGAATAATATATAACGAGTATACAAGTAGATCTTAAGCAGGGCTTCCAAAAGTGCTCATTTTACCGTGAACAGCCTATAGCTCCCTGTTGTGTTTATGATATAGAGCAAGACTAACAACTGCATTAATTGAATATAACACTGATCACCCACTTGTAAAAATGAAAAGATTCCATACACTTTGGGGCAGTAGTGTTGTAGTGGTTAGACGACTCGCCTCCCAACCTATGCGTACCGGGTTCAATTCCCGGTGGGAATCGTGCCGGACGGTGCTGCTGCTCGGCGGGTTTTCTCGGGGATCTACTGTTTTTCCTCCTCCCTTTAATTCCAGTATTGCCCCATACTTACCTCACTTCTCCCTAATTGACTCTAAGAGCCCAAATCTCTTATTCTAGTATACCTCGGTTATCTTCATCTTGCGGAAACACATTTTTAATTAGTCGTATGTCTAACTATTTTAGTTATACAAGTGTATGTATAGTTCACATAAATAGTCTTACATTAAATTTTTTTTTTTTTTAATCCTATTCTACCTGTATGCAAGCCCGTAACCTCCCAATGATGAGACTAACAGATTACGTGCTACACATCACTGTATATATGTGAGATATATTTATTATTGCGTGTAATGATCATGTCGATTTGTAGCCCTATGTCATTCATAAATAACCTTTTCTTTGTGTACAGTGACTAGCAAATCTTGTGATGCACACGTTGCCATATTACATCCTGTACTAATCATAACCAATCTCAATAAGAATATTAAATGTGACAGCCCGAACTTCTGCACTAAGCTAATAACTGTGCAGTAAACGAGCGCTTACACATGTATTTGCACACACCCACACGCACCACTACACAAGCCCATAAACATATATATATGTGTGTGTACACATTCTCGCTTGATGCATGCTCTAGTGTACACACCCCAACAAACACATGCGCACTGCCAAACTTATAACAATGTACACCCTTGCTCACACCTGCACTGAACCATGCGCACTTGCAGTTTTTCACACATCAGTATGCACATCTATTAAATACGCATTTACATGTACGAAATTAAAATTGCGCAACCCTCTGGCAAGAAAATTTAAGCGTGATCTTTGAATGACAATTACAATGGGACGAGTGATTAGCTTCGGATATCGGACACACTCCATTGCAGAGCTATGTCGTTAAGGAACACGCACAGAGAATGACATACAAAACCACATACAAAAACAAGACAAGACTACTTTATCTTTGAAGGTTAATAGCGATTCTGAGTTCGCGTTATTATGTTGGTACGATTGGGCTTGTCCATTTTCGACCATTAGCCTAAATAAAAATCGCACACACACACACAGAACTCAGTAAGACAAAAGACGAAGAAACCTTTTACAACACCATGGACACATAATTAGGAAAACTGTTTCCTTGTCAATGGAAAACAAATATATACATATATCATTAAAACGACAAAAATACGAACGAACAACTTGTTTTATCAACTTTTCTTCTCTGTTTTTTTTTTTTTTTTTGTGGTTCCTGTGTTGTACGTAGTGTTGTATTGTTTGCTTCCATAATCTGACAAGGAATACTTTCTCCTTAATTGTTTTTCATTGTGGTTTTTTCCCTATATTTGTGTGTGATTGAATTTTTTTACTAGCGATCCGGCCCGACTTCGCTCGGGTACAATTAATTTTATTTTGTATCTCTAAAGTATTAGACAACGTATTCCATGAAGGGCACTGGCCGTAAACGATCAGCTCCTATAAGTTCTAGGGCAATTTTTAATACACATGAACCTTCCTAGAATAATGCAGATCATAGCAGTAAGAACCGCATCCAAATCCGTTCAGTGGTTCAGTGGCAGTCATACAGATAGACACGCGCCAGGGACTTCCTTTTATATTATGTAGTGATTGCTCAGCTGTGTCCACTGATATTGGTTTGCACTCTTTTGTTTGCTTATGAATTGTTTCCGTTTTCGTCCTGGTGTTGTTTTCTTCCTTTTGTTTTACTTTTGTTGCGTGTCTTGTTGTTTGTTGTCTGTGGTGTTGTAAAAGTATTTAGCGTTTTTTTCTGTCTTGCCGAGTTCTGTGTGCGTGCGATTTTCATTTAGTCTCATGGTCGGCAATGGGCACAGCTCAATCATACCAACATAATAGCATAAATGTCAAGACTAAACAGGAAATCTCGATTTTCTTGGCGAACCTGTAGCAAAGTTTCAGAAATTGACTTCTGTTCCCGTCTTCAGGCAACACATGAATTGATGCGTCATGCATATGGTCGATGAGTTTGAAAATTCATGCTGTATTAAATATTACGTTAGGTTGACTGTTCCTGCGAAATTTTTATTCTGGTTTGTCTGGTTGTTAAAGAATTATTAGAGACTTGAAAAACTCGTGAGTTCAGTGAACTATAGGCTAGACTCTACATTATTATGTACAAATATGCCGATATCAACTGCACATTGGTTGTCTGCTGTCACAGTGGGAGGTGACAATTGAGCCAGCGTTCTCCAGGGGGTGTCAAAAACCTTGTGGTCTAATGGCTTAAGTTATATAAACGCATGTGTTTTGAATTCTAACGTGTTCTAAAATGAACCCCCGAATTATTCAGGTTTCTAGTTATCAGGGTGAAAGCTTGGGGACACGCAGAGAGTCATTTGATTGCACAGGCCTGTATTTGCAAGGAAATAAGGCTAAAAAGGCCTGCTAGTTAGTCTGACTGTAATTATTGTAAATATCAAATGTTGACAATTTGCGAATTAATAATCCACTATAAAACGGCATTGGGGCTCTGTACATGTTAAGAAATTAATATTACACAGTTTTTCCTTAAAGAAAATAGAGCTATCAAATAGATTTACCTAATATAGAAACTTGTATGAATGTTACCCATGTAGTTTTGAACATCCCGAACTAATTGGTACAAAGATTGAGCATTTTGCAGGCCTCGATTAAAACTGGCTTGCAAAACAGCGACATAATCCCCTCCAACAAAAAAAAAAAAAAAGGAAGAAGAGATACTGTGAGGTTTTACAAATCCATATAATTATCTTGGTATGAACTATAGGAGCCACAATATTGTATATAAATAATTAAAACTTGTGGAAACGTATAAATATGGTAACGTAACAAATGTCATTGCAGTATTCTCATAACGTCCTTTGTTAACTCAAAATACAAATGTGCAATTCCACAATAATCGAAGTTAACTACTGAGATCAAAGAATTGACAGATATAGTTTAATATTACCTAATAAACTACATAGGTAATGGCAAAACATTATTCAATATGTAGCTCATACGTCGCAGCCCTAAAGCTACATTTCACTGAATACATTCACAGGCATCTCACGGTCATTTCACGTAATTTGTCATTTAGTAAGTTTCAGTTCGGACGTTGTAGACAGTCACTTGTTTAGCACTCGCGGCAACGCATTTTTACATTAACAGTGAAAATATTTTTATCTAAAGGGAATGCTTAAAACGGACGTAATATTTCTACAATCATCGCTGGTATGCTGTAAATGCTGTGCGGTGATAAATAATAAACTAATAAACTATGCAATGGCGATTTTAAAATTTTTGTTGCGAAATATATAAACAAAGTAGGACATTTACTTGCTTTTTGAAACATGCCTAGTGTATTCTATGAACAGTTAATTGTTTTAAAATTATTTTATTTACGTACTCGCGCATGTATTATGAAGGTAATAACCAACATGGTGCTGAATTTGTTATTTTATATTTTGCTAACTTCAGACACAAAATACCAAATACGTCACCATTTTTGTATACAAAATCGGGTCACGTGATCATTTTGTCAACAAAGTCTGCCATTTCGGACACTTTCGACCCGTTGAGGTCCACATACATTTTTAAAATTTTCGTTGCAGCATTATACTAAAAAGTGCCAATAACGTGATACAGTTGTTTCGACGTCAGAATGTAATGTTTTGTGTTGACATGCCGGGCAGGTTGTGTTTTTGTAAACATTATCAGTGCCAAAAGGGGCGGGGGGGGGGGGTACTGCTGTCGTCATGGAAATAGCTGTATACACGACCACCTTCAGAAGAAAGTTTGTTTGGCACAACCAAATTAGTTGTTTGTATAGAGGTAATTATATTTTGTTAATGAAACCAATTAATTTGTCGTTCTTACGTCGTTGCCCCAAACAAATATTTGGCTTCTGTAGCTAAAGATTTGTTTTTCTCAACTTACACTAAAGATCGAACCGAGATCCAAAGTCAGATCATTTTTTACAAAGCGCTTCTCCATAATAAATTCACCAATGTGACTACAGACATAATACGCATGTTATTAAATGCATTCATTCAGAATATCTGACAACGTGCAAAAATAAATATTTCAAGTTTCCCAGTTTTAATTTTTACTATCCTATTGAACTGGTTCCATTACCTTAGATGTTAATACCATTATTATGCATCAATCGATACAAAAGGTAGCCTTGTAGTATCCGCTAATCACGGTCGTTACCTCAGAAATCACATGTTTAGTTGGAAAGGGGTTTAGTATTTGCCTGGGAGGTAGGCAGCCTATAACACTGTTATGCATAGCATGTCAACTGACAACCTGGCTCATGTCCTTGTCCTAATGCAGGTGAATTGCACATTAGTAAATGGTGGTTAGGAGTCTTATATATATATATATACCCTATTTATTTTACCCAAGGATTCTGCTTACACTGAGCTAGAAAGCATTAACGATTCATCCTGTATGTGAAACGTGATTATTTTTGTATGTATATGCCAAAAATTATATAACCTTGTCAGATATTTCGACTGTTTTTGCCTAGCATATTAGAGTAGGTCTATTGTATAAACGTAATGGTAAACCAACAAACTTAGGCTTTTCTAATTACAAATTTTAAAATCGACCACAAACAATGGATTAATTAAGCCGCTAAATCTTAGTCTTTATAAGTTATATATCGGTGGTTTAGAGACTGTTTTCGTTTATTATTTACTTATACAAATAGTACGCTATATTTATCTATATTTACACTCTTTAAGTTCCCTGCTTTTGGGTTAAACGAGAAGATGTATAAAACTTTTATATAATTATTCAGCATTTTATCCAACACATAGATGGTGGTAAATGTTTTCCACATTATCTCATTTCCTGCGCACAAGGAACTGGTTTTCATAACCACAAATTACGTAATAAATAGCTGAAATTAAACAATTCAGCCACTAAGTTCAGCCAATTATTTTGTTATGACTATAAGTAGCCGAGCCAAAGTTACCCAATTGCAAAATGACTGGCTCTCTTAGTCTTAAAAAATATTTTAATTTAACAAATTGTGTAAGTGTATCTGTACATAATTGTCGTGTAAGTCGTATGAACAATTACACATATAATTAGCTAGTGTTATACTGTATCATATTCATATTGTGTTAAATGTATAACTGCATGCAGAACTCTTTTACTACTGTTAACATCAACCTATGGATACAAAACACTTATATATGAATTATATTTTGATCATCTCAACAATATGCATGCCCAAAATTGTTTTATAGTTAGTATGAAGATAGCAGGATAACTCTGGTAAGATTGATTTGATTGTACTTCATGTAATTGGTGTCATATAATGCATTACAAAGCCGTAATAAAAATACGACTGTTTCACCAGCACATTATAACTTAAAAATTGAGGACATTGCTACGTATGTTGCACTCTTTCGACGTGAATAGGTCTTTAAGTTTGCGACCATTACGGGAAGCAATCCAGAAAATCCGAAGATAGCAAATTCGACGTGAATAGGTCTTTAAGTTTGCGACCATAACGGGAAGCAGTCCAGAAAATCCGAAGATAGCAAATTCGACGTGAATAGGTCTTTAAGTTTGCGACCATAACGGGAAGCAGTCCAGAAAATCCGAAGATAGCAAATTCGATGTGAATAGGTCTTTAAGTTTGCGACTATAACGGGAAGCAATCCAGAAAATCCGAAGATAGCAAAATTGGGGGATAAAGTTTCGCGTTGCAGCCTCGAATCTATCGTCTACATTCAAAATTCAATTACATCACTCAATTTCCAAAGAGTCAAAGAATATGTTACGTTGAGTGAGGACTGCGAAGCATCGCGCACGGCTGGAGGGGGGAGGGTGGTTTCACCGCAATTTTGAGTTAGTTTCGCCGCGTCTCATAACTTCCGCGTAGTATAACTTTTGACTAGGAGAATCTACGACGTTCGTTTGAGTTTTGATCGATAGCTCTCGTCAAGATCAATCGATTGAGTGTATAAAAATATTTGTGTGGCGTGGTTATGGTGAAATTGTATAGGTTGAATGTAAAAAAATTAAGAAAACTTAACACAATGTCGGCTTATACTCGCAAAAAAGGCCATATCTAAATACAGAATTCGTATACGTTTGGAAAAAGCATCTTAAAAGCAACACAGTGATACCCATAAAACCCCATATGATCGGGTGAAGCGGTGCCGGGAACGAAAAATAAACATCAAGGCGCCCGAGCGCGTCAACGTAGACGTATTCACGCAAAACAAACGGCCGTGTCCCCAACACAGCCACACTCCATTTTATCATATTATTCCGAGATAGACCATTTCAGAATTCGTATTTTAAATGAACGAGCAATATGAGATTCAATGCACTTAATAAAATTTTACGCTCAACTTTATTCAAGAATAGAATAACGAAAATACTACTCCGTTGAGTTTGATTATATGGACGACTGCACTTAACCAATAATTGGTACACTTACTGAGTGTCTTTAATTAAAAATTTTGAATTATTCAAGAAAATGAAATAATTGTTGAAATGTCCAGGGTAGAGCCGGGCCTAACCACTTGCGGGTTCTTCTGCTCATTTTATGGAACTGCGCCGAATAATCGGTCTTGGTGCATTGAATTGGCCTTGTGGTGCCTTACCATAATGACAGTAACTTTTACTGCCCGAGATAGAGTATTTGTAGTTCTGAGAAAATCAGCTAAGCTTAGAAATCTGTGAAAAAATATTGTGTTGGCAGATAATTTCTTCCCTGACTTTTCTACGCTGTTATTACAATTATTGTAGATGTTCGTTTAAAATATATATATTTTTTAAATATTGTATTGGAATAATTTTATTTGATTGTAATAAATGTTTATCATTTTTTTATGCATATAAATAGGGCTTTTTCGCTCCGTATACATGGGGCTATTACAAACAGTTAAAAATTCGTGTTTATTGGTTTTGTTTTCAGATGATGCACAATTGTGTGTTTAAAGTTGAAATGAAAGGAAGTGGTTGATGGGAAATGTGGAAATCAATACTCTGAAGTCTTTAAAAAATTAATAAATGAGCCTTTGGGAATGTGATCGTCATCTCAGCATTCCATTTTTAACATAGAAAGATAGTCAATTCACTTCCAAAACAAGGAGTTGCCAGTATATATTATTAGCCTACATTCCTCTACATAATGTATACGAATAAATTTTATGAAGTAGGCCTTACTACAAGACTTGCATAAAAATAACATATCAGTTTACAAGGGCTGCCGTAGTATTTCTTGTTTATGAAATTTGGAATTAATCTGTTGATTTTTCCACAAAATATAACATATTAACATTATTTTTTTTCATATAGCGCTAACTTATGGAATGGTGTACAAAATAGGCTGTGCATTACAATAAATATGTGATTCTTGTAATTGGTACTTTTAGCATACCAAGTTCGATTGCAATTGGGCAAATTGTATAGCATGTGTACCAAATCAACCAAGAATATTATTATGCCCGCCAAGTTGAAAATAAGTATCTTATCCATTTAAATCGCACATGTTAACATGTCCAATCGTAGTGTTGGTTGTCTGCCTAATTTGGCTGGTATCTCTTGAGTACTATTCGAAATATGGTGTAAAAGTTTCCCTCCCCCCCCCCCCCCCATGTGCTATCGTCCACAATTTGCACAGCATTAACACTACACATATTCTAATTTAATATATGTAATGTATTTTCAAAATACGAGGTTAGGTTTAAATTGGTTCACTTTTCCCCCAGTTATGAAATAACGGCCTAGATTTTAAACTGCAGCCATATTGAAAAATAAGCATACTGAGTTATCGAAAACCATGAAAGTTAGATGTGCTTACAAAATATTATATGTGTGCCGAGTTTGTGGTGATATTTGGTTCACGAGTTCGAAAGTTTTTAAGGGACACGCATTTTCTCTATCTCTCCCCCTTACACACACACACACAAACACTCCCAGCATACAGACAGGAAGGTAATCTCATAGGCTTATCTTTCCTTCGGAAAATAGGCCAAAAATTGCCTTTATATACAACAATATCTGAACTGCTGAGAAGTAACTTATCCACATAAAAATAAGTTTCAATTGTTAGTAGGTACTATGTGAAAATTGCGCTTCAAATGGCCTACATACAACCGTGCATATGACCTTGTAATTCTGTTTGCTAACTTCTATACGTATGAATGCTTGCATGTACGTGTGGAGTCAGTATTGTTTCGGAAGCATATGGCAACAAAAACAAACCCATATTTTTTTATATATCTTCACTTTAAAAGTATACATAATTAATATCCGATTTTTGCAAATTCTGTTAAACATGAAGACGTAAGATTTAGGCATACAGTCTGTGTGAACGGTTTACGATTACACAATTTGTCTATAATCGTAATTTTCAGCATCTTACATTTTTTATTAAATGAAATTGTTTATAAAATTCAGTGATTAGTATTATGCCCACCCTTATGCGTTGTGAATTTTTAAATGATACTTCCTCTTGTATTACTTGATATCCCAGAAAATGATACTTCCTCTTGTATTGCTTAATATCCCAGAAGAATGATACTTCCCCTTGTATTACTTGATATCCCAGAAAAATGATACTTCCTCTTGTATTGCTTAATATCCCAGAAAAATTATACTTCCTCTTGTATTACTTGATATCCCAGAAAAATGATACTTCCTCTTGTATTACTTGATATCCCAGAAAATGATACTTCCTCTTGTATTGCTTAATATCCCAGAAGAATGATACTTCCCCTTGTATTACTTGATATCCCAGAAAAATGATACTTCCTCTTGTATTGCTTAATATCCCAGAAAAATGTTACTTCCTCTTGTATTACTTGATATCCCAGAAAAATGATACTTCCTCTTGTATTACTTGATATCCCAGAAAAATTATACTTCCTATTGTATTGCTTAATATCCCAGAAAAATGATACTTCCTCTTGTATTACTTGATACCCCAGAAAATGATACTTCCTCTTGTATTACTTGATATCCCAGAAAATGATACTTCCTCTTGTATTACTTGATATCCCAGAAAAATGATACAGTGGCAAGTCGATAAATATCTTGTCTTTTTTAAGTACTACGTAATTTCAGTATAATTATTACATTTTTGTCCAACTTAATTACTCTAGTGAAAATCTATGAGACTGTAATCTCCTGTGAGTGACAACCGCATTGTTAAGGTTGTTCACGATAAACTGAGCACTTTTGAAAGACCTTCTTAAGATATACTTGCACACACGTTGTGTATTCTTCCGCTTTATGTAAAATTAACATTGACATGGGCCTCATAATTTTATTAATGCGTCAGTAAAATGAAACTGTGAAATTACTAAAAAAGTAAATACTTTACAAATCTGCTCATTTTTACACTCCGATACCTAAAAAAAAAAAAAAAAAAAAAAACAGAAAGTGAAAGAAATAATTTTAAGTTATGACAGATGTTTACCTAACGCTTTTTATTCCACGTTGAAGTATGAAACTAGTTTTCATCTATCTTTACCTACTTTACTGAGCGCGAATGTCACTCAATGCGCCCATTAAAATATATGCATGCAAGGGCAGTAATTTTTTTTTATAAGGTTCATTTCTAAAGCCTTTACTTGAATGCACGTTGTGTATTCTTCCACGTTATGTAAAGTTTACATTGACATGGGCCTCATCACCGTATTCATGCATGGGCCAAGTGAAACTCTGAAATGATTAAAGAAGTAAATGTTTAACGAATCTACTAATTTCTACACTCATGTGCATTAAAACAACAGAAAGCGTAAGAAATAATTTAAAAGTTATCATAAGAAATGGACACCATGGAACTACTTTCCCTCCATCGTTACCAACTATACTGGGCGCATGCCAATCAGTGCGCCTGTTATAATACGTGCAGGTACGAGCAGTGACATTTTTTTTATAAAGTTGATTTCAAAAGTGCTCACTTTATAGTGAAGAGCCTTTACCAACTTTACTGAGCCCTTGGCAGTCAGTGTGCGCGTCAGAATATACGCAAATAGGGGCAGTGACTTTTTTCAAAGGTTGATTTCAAAAGTGCTCACTTTATAGTGAAGAGCCTTTACCAACTTTACTGAGCCCTTGGCAGTCAGTGTGCGCGTCAGAATATACGCAAATAGGGGCAGTGACTTTTTTCAAAGGTTGATTTCTAAAGTGCTCAATTAATCGTGAACAGTCTCTACCAGGAAACGTTCCTACTTTTTTGAAGCCCTGCTGAAGATCTACTTCCAGACCATTCCTCCGCCTCAAGTAAACACAGCACGACGATGAAGCAATCAGCGTGTCCTTCTAGCCCGAAAGGGCCGGGAACCCGTCGAACCTCCTTCGTGCTAGGGATTGGGGCTCGCAATCGTTCGCCATGAACGAGGAATTCCCAGCAAGCTCGAGTCATTAGCTCGCGTTCATTACGTCCCTGTCTTTTCCACGCGTCGCCCGTCGCTACTAACGATTGAAATGATTTAGCGATGTATTCGCAACGGTGCGATACGGCTCGCATACTTCGACCTTATTCACAATGCGCAGTCGGCAGTCGGCAACTCGCAGTCGCCAGTTGGCAGTCGGAAGTCGAATGCAATTCACAATGTGCAGTCCGTGTTTTTGAAATGGTTTTTTTAAACACTACCAGTTTAGTTTCGGAATAAAGAACCACTGCGAAAACGATCTTCTAGCCAAATAATATCAGTGCACCAAACACAACTGGAAGGAACCAACTATTAATTCGTTGAGCTAAATTTTGTAAATGACAAAAAAAAATACATTTTTAACATTTTGTTGTGATGGGATAATCGCTTGTTTATTAATCGATTAATCGATTTTTAAACAATTCGATTATTCATTGTACATTTAAAACAAAACGTTGCAGATAAAACATAAAATATAATTCTGAAACAACCAATTTTAAAAATAGCGGAAATTATTAAAAATTAACAGAAGAATTTTTTGACAAGAATAGTTTTAAACAAAGTTATAGAAATATACAGAATTTGCGGTAAAGTGTTATGTATGGGTTAGATAGAACAAGACAATCGATTATTTTTACCCGATTATTTATTCTAGGAAAAAAATAATCGTAATCTTTTCATTCGATTTATAAAATTGTGCGTTTAACCCGTCACCCATGTACCGACACCTTAGACATGAAACGATCTTTTTGAACATGTAATCATGGTTTCCGTCTTTGAATGATCGCCTTCCACAATTACGCGCAACATATACTGCAGTCAACATGCCCAATATAAAAATACAAATAATAAACAGTCCTGCGATAAATACTTGTTTACGTCACGTGATCGCGAGCGCTACGTCTGATTGTTTGGAGTATTTTGGCAGTTGGCAGTCCAGCAGTCCAAGATATGGACTGCTGACTGCACGCTGTGATCATGTGTATTGTAGTTGAGTAACTCATCTCTGACTGCCGACTGTGAGCTGCCGACTGGGAATTGTGAATAGGGCCTGAGCCGTTGATGTGGCTCGAAAGACAGCCAAACTCGATCAACTAGAGGAGAGTCCTAACGACACACCGCATTCGCGCATGAGAACTATTTCTTACTAGGCATTACAAACACATCTGTTTTTGTCCCTGTTTTTGTCCATACTAATTATAAATTTGTTGAGAGATTTGGGCGGCTCATAACAACGAGGTCTTGAGGATCGACGTGGGCAAAACGAGGTGAGAATGGAGCAGTGCCGGAATGCAAGGGCGTGGGAAACTGAGGATCCCCGACCAGCGGCATCGTCCGGCACGATTCCCACTTGCGAAAAACCGGGAGCGACCCGTTGGCGATTGAACCCGGTTCGCATTGGCGGGAGGCGAGCATTCTAACCGCCCCGCCACCGCGGTCCCTATTAATTGCACGTAAAATATTATATAGTGTTTTAATAAAATATAAAAAATTCAAGAAGTGTGAAGTAAACTGCGGATAGAACACAGCTGTACGTCAGTTCTACAAGTCAGCGCGAGTGTGTGTACGTCCTGCGTAGTGATGTTCTCCTGGTAGCGAGAGGCAGCCATCATTGTCGGTCGTGTCGTTTCTGCTCGGCTAGAAAACGCATTCCGGGCGCGGCTCTGTTACGGGAGTATTAGGAGCACATAACAAGGGCGGAGGTGTCGTCCGCCTGCCTCCCGCGGCCACCGAGCTCGCCATCGGAAATATTCGTGTATCTTCGTCGCCGAGCGTAAATTTTATGCATTTATAGACGGACGTCTTCCTTCCAACTTTCGCTCCTGCAGAACATTTTCAATCCACCCGACGCCCTCCGTTCTTTCACGTCCTTCCATTTTTTTTGCGAGTTCAGTTCGTAGAGATTCGTTTTAATTTTTTTATCGCGATGTCCCTACAGTTTCAAGTTCGATGTATCCGTTTTTATTGTTACAAAATACTTCTTGCCTGGACGGCAAAGTCTACTTTAAATTTCTATCACGTTACGAAGTTCAATTTAAGAAGTTACCGATATAACTACCGAGTCACGTTTTCTCTCCACGGATGTAAATAATCTTGATGACGTTCTCAAAAGCTAACATGGTAGGTAGGACTAGATGTCTCGTTGACTGCGATGTCATTATTGAGACAATTACATTGGCTTTCCCCAGCCCATATCTCGAGAACCAATCAGCATATATCCACTAAATTCAGCTCACAAAAAGGCCATGAAAAGTAGGAGCGTTAAGTGATTCACGTACTTTTTTTTATTTATTCGGGTTAGTAAACAATTCCTACCAAAACATCATACTGATCACAATCGAGGTTAATGCCCTGAATCGTACACAAGTTTAAGGTACTAGAAGTTCCAAGAGTGAAGAAAGACAGAAGAGATTGGGGCGGCTCTTAACAGCGAGGTCTTGAGAGCCGATGAGGGTGAAGTGAGGTGAGCATGAAGGAATGGAGGGGGCAGGGGAAATGGGAGATCCCCGAGAAAACCCGCCGACCAGCGGAAGCGTCCGGCACGATTCCCACTTGCGAAAATCAGGAGAAGAAACATTTTTCGGAGATGTTGAAGTTTTTCAAAAGAAGAACAACCCGAATAAAGTGTTTTGGTTGTCAATATAGTTAAGGGGTTCGAACGTACGGGCGTATTTCCATTTAACTCACTTTCATACCCGATAGTCAGAGACCTGAAGAATTCGCGAGTTCAAGTACCTGTAGGCTAGACATTGCAGTCGTATGTTGTTGTCGCAGTGGAAGGCGACGATTGAGCCAGCGTTCTCCAGGAGGTGTTGAACACCGTGTATATCAATGGTTGAAGTGAAATAAACGCACGTCTTTGGAATTCCAGCTTGTCCCCAAATGAACCCGCGAATTCTTCAGGTCTCTACTGATAGTAGATTCCAGATTTCTCCTCATTTCACAATCATGTCAGTTACGAAACATAATAGGCCTACAGCAGACTCAACAACAGATGTAAATACGCCATGTGGTCTCAAATACTTTACTGAAAAATAAGCACAACAAATTGTGACTGTACTACATGCCAGAATCTGTACTACATGCCAGAATCTGTACTACATGCCAGAATCTGTACTACGTGCCAGAATCTGTTCTACATGCCAGAATCTGTACTACGTGCCAGAATCTGTACTACGTGTCAGAATCTGTACTACGTGCCAGAATCTGTACTACGTGCCAGATGGTTCAAGTGTGGTTTTGACGAAAGGCGCGTGTAGGTGGTGCAGGAAAAATAAAATATAATTCACGTGTGGGAAAGAACATCTGAGTATTGTAGAGTTATTCGTCAAGTGAAATTGCTCCACAAATTTAACATTTTTATAAGTTTGTCGTGTTTACAGAAGTATATTGTAGTCATAGTTACTTTTTTAAGATTTGTTCCAAATAATAACATTTTCGCGTAGCTTAATCAATACTATCTCGCTGTGATAGGTATAAATGTGTACAATATTGTATTACGAGTTATTTTAAGAAGTGAAATTGAAAGCGAGAGTATTGATGCTGACCCTGTACTGAGAAAATGGTTTATCACCACTCGTGCAGTTTTCTAAAAACATAATGCAAGTATGGGAACAAAGGACCCAACATTTGTTATTTCGAACTTGTTTGTTACTGTCCCAACACGTCTGTAGAGTAGCTGTCACCATACTAACACAATGACAAGTCAAATTTGTCGAACAATGAGAATCTCTCTAATATCTATAGATATATACACGCGGTAAAATTAAATAACCTGTAGTTTATATAGAGACGGTACAAAGTAAAATTAAATGACCTGTAGTTTATATAGAGACGGTACAAAGTAAAATTAAATGACCTGTAGTTTATATAGAGACGGCACAAAGTAAAATTAAATAACCTGTAGTTTATATAGAGACGGTACAAAGTAAAATTAAATGACCTGTAGTTTATATAGAGACGGTACAAAGTAAAATTAAATAACCTGTAGTTTATATAGAGACGGTACAAAGTAAAATTAAATGACCTGTAGTTTATATAGAGACAGTACAAAGTAAAATTAAATGACCTGTAGTTTATATAGAGACAGTACAAAGTAAAATTGTAAACTTGTCACTAATCTTTAAAAGTGTCTTCCGATCTAGGCTTTACTTTGGTGAACCATGACTCGCGATTCTAAATCTAGGTTTATGTATTTTTAATGAGATTAATATCAAGCTACGTGGATACTGAACATCTATGTCTCAACGCAAGTCCTAAGTTACTTTAGAAAGAGGTAATTTTAGTTCTACTACCCTGGTTACCCAGGGCCTGAACGCCTCAAATTCTCCAGTAAATATTCATGATTATTCATTAACGCTTTTAACTAAATAACTTGAAGTTTTTGCATGCACTACAGTGCAGTGACTGCAGAATTCTCAGTTGAATTAAAATTTATTTTTTTTACTATTTCTTATAATTTTCAAGTGAAAATAGCCCCTTTACTATATAATATCCGCATAATGTGTTTTGACAATTATTAGCATGATTCGTGGAGGTTTATCTTTCTGTAAGTGTGTGTGTACGGAGCAGAATTAATTGTTAGTCTCATGACCTTAGATTCGAATTACAATATTCCAAGTGTAAAGTCCCTAATGTTTTATTTCGTTGGGATACTTTGCCTAAAATTCATAACACTATTTCTAAAAATAAACAGTGCTTGTGGAAATTTTAAGTATTATATATATATATATATATATATATATATATATATATATTGATATATATATAGATATATATATATATATATACGATAGTGATTTTTCAGCGAAATCTCCATTTCCTCTGTAAAATTTTTTGGATGGTTGAAAAAAAAATGACATAACCAAAATGCAAAAAAAAATATTTATTAAAAATTTGATCAATATTTAAAGATACAAAAGTATAATTATCATAAAAAACACGTTTCAATTTCACACCAATGGATACAATTAAAACATACTATTCACATATATTAGTTATTATTGTCACAGTAAATTACCTACCTTTACACTAAAATAAAATCAAATGCTCGTTGATATACAGTGAGTAAGTACCCTCGAATAGCAAGGAACATTGCAAAAAACAACGCAAAATTGTGTTCAATACAATCTCACATTTTCCAAACGTAACACCAACAAAACTATACAACAGTTACTACCACAAGTTACGAATTAAAGATAACTAAACGTTTTTAAACCAACGTTTGAAAAATTGATTTCCCTGTCCTTTACTGCATACGTCTTCAACGTTAATATTGAGTTTTGTGTGCCCGGCAACGTTTACAGAATTACACAATGTTGTTAAAAGCGTTGTGTTTAAATTAATTAAATTTAATAAAGTTTTTGGTGGCCTGAGATTATTTTTCACACGTGAAGAAAAAATGTTTAATTGTGACAGTACAGTTTTGTTTCTAGTGTTATTCAGGTCTTTAACTTTTCAGCACTGTTAAAAGTTACACGTGGCTTTTGAAAAAAGTCTGTGGTATCTCCCAACTTTCCTCAAGCCCTGCTGAGTTTTACTTTCATGCGGTTCCTCCCCCTCACGAAAACTCAGTTTAAGTAACGAAAATGTCACCTCGCACGGCGTTTATGCGAACTCAGTTGAATAATAATTGCATCGTAACTATTCCTTATAAGCTGTCGAAGGTGAAATTAGAACTTTTGAAAGCCCTTCTTAAGATATACCTGTATGCACGTTGTGTATCTTCCACCTTATGTAAAATTAGCAATCGCACGAGCCTCGTCTCTTTATTTATGCGTTGGTCAAGTGAAAATGTGACATTATCAGAAAAGTAAATATTTCACACGTCTGTTAATTTTCACACTTCGATGCATTAAAAGAAAAAAAAAAAAACAGAAAATGAAAGAAATAATTTAAGTTAACCCAAATAGTTACCCAACACTTTTTATTCGACGTTAAACTATGCCTCCATAGTTACCGACTTGACTGAGCGCATGCCACTCAGTGAGCCCGTTAAAATCTATGCAGGTAGGAGCAGTGACTTTTTTCTAAGGTTGATTTTTAAAGTGCTCTCGTTATCGTGAACAGACTTTACTAGGCGTTACCAGCACACCTATTTTCTTCTGTTTTTAGTCATATTGATTATAAATTTAATATTCTAATTTATAGATATAATATAAGTACAAGTTCGATTTAACCAAAATTAAGATAGTTATACGCTGACAGAAGTATAATACGCTTGTGATATTCGACAAATGTAGGAAACAAGCAAACATTTGATAGGTGGGGTGAATTTTCAAACGTCTTATTTTTTATGTGTGAAAATACCAAGAATAGGTTACGTCACATTAATTCATCATGTTCACCACAGGTTCACAGACACCCACAACGTTCCAATAATACCTGTGACTTAATCACAACATTTAACGCAGTCAGAAGTGTTTGAAATCAGCCGAACAAGATAATTTCTCGAAATTATAAGTTTTCTGTAGACACGAACAACTGTAAATATGAAAAATAGTTTATTTCATTTTTTTTTAAATCATAAACCTTGTTGTATCCGCATACTTTACAGATGAGCAACTATGAAATGGTTTACAGCAATCGGAGACACAACTCAGCGGAATGGCGGGGTTTTGAGATACTTGAATTGTTAGTGGGTTGAAAATTTTCCTGTATCAGTGTTTTAGTACAGTAGAAAAGCCTTTCTTATACTCTAAACTCTTTTTCTCTCTCTATGTACACTGGTAGGCTACACATCACTATTTCTTAGATACATCGAACTAAAAAGACACGCAATGCTTTATTTCGCGCACTAAAAAAAAATTGAAATAATAACTGCAATTTCTTGTATGTCAGATACTAGACTATTTTCTAACTTGCATACCACAAAACTGTTCGTTACTGAATACAAAAAAAAAAACCGTTTCCTAATATCTGAAAAATTTTGGGTTTACAAAAAAAAATTGCACTGCCAAAAATTTTCTTGATAGTTCGTACACAAAGCATAAATTTAGGAGTCTGCAAATATTTATCTACGGCTCTCTGAAGAGGAAAGAGGTACAAACCGAGACAGTGAAATCAACTTGCTTTTAAACCCTTTTCCCTACTCCATTTACTCATTTACAGATGTTTACAAGTGAAACATTGTAATTTACAGGGAATCGCATAGCCCCGAGTCAGAAATATTGTTGAATAACTTGGCCAATTCCCTATTCAAGAGAGTTTTCAATATTGATAACGTCACTGATCCAGCACACATCTGTTTTAATTTACGAGAGAAGGAAAAAAAAAATCGTATTTACACACTGCTGCTACAAGGTATTGCACATATGAACATAACATTCAGGGTTCATTTGGTAACAAGTTTTTCTCCATAGTTGTCACGCGTGATTTGGTTCCATTATTTTATACAGTTGGTTGTAGTCCAGAGTTATTGAAAGGTTATTTTACACAAATAAATATATAATATATTATATCTTAACCTATATTCGCGAACATTCATGGTGGCATGTGTGCTAAACATTAAAATATTTTTTCAGTAAAATCCTGGCCGTCTATAGTAACATGTTTAATTTATGATACAAATTTACAAAGAAAACGACTATCATTTACTCCAATTAACATACATTCTTCTCTTAATTTTTTACTGAATAAATTATTACGTTCATAATTGCCGTATTTTTAAAACTAACATATTTATGGTCATAACTCACTTACTTGTTTCATGTATCAATGTAGGAAACATAAAAACCTCTTGTTTTAAACATTGCCATGTTCTCTACTATATTAAGGCAAATTTCTAGGGATGTTTTGAATCATTAATATGTCGTTATTTATAATAAAGGCTGTTCACAATAATTGAGCTGTTTTGAAATCAACCTTAAGAGATAATTCACTGTGCCTGCCTGCATATATTTTACCTGGCGCAGTGAGTGACATGCGCCCGGTAAGGTTGGGAAAGAAGGATGGAAATAGTTCCATATTATCATAAAGTCGAATAAAACGTGTTAGGTAATAATTTGTGATAACTTAAATTATTTCTTTCACTTTATGTTTATTTTTTAGCGCATCAGAGTGTAAAAGGAACAGATTTTTAAAATATTCACTTTTCTAATCATTTCAAAGCTTCACTTCACCAACGCGTGAATAAAGTCCTGAGGCCTATGGCAATGTTGATTTTGCATATGGTTGAAGAATACACAACGTGCATACAAGTGGATCTTAAGCAGGGTTTTCAAAAGTGCTCATTTTAGCGCGAATAACCTATGCAGTACTTTGCCTCGTGCAAACGGCTTTAGGACGGGTCAAATGAACTGCCCTTCACACATAATCCCTCGCGACTATAAACAAACTAAGTCTTGGCACGTTGTGGAATTGTAGCTTGAATTTCCTGTCTCTTTAAGAGGTGACAATGCAGCTGCTGAATCAGGGCCGTAGCCAGCTTGACAACGAAAGGGGGGAAGGGGGGGTGGGCAGGGTTATTTATAGGGGGTGGCAGAATATTTAGCATGAAAACTAGCGCCCGCCACTGAAATTTGATCAATCTGAGTTTTGATAAAAATAAAAAGCGTTTAATACTTCTAGGACTGTATCTGTGTATCTATCTTTATTATTAATGTGTAGTAAAACAAACATACAGCGGACTGTTGCTACACATACAAGTAACAACAACAAACAAAAAATCAAATACAAACGACATTTTCTGAAATCGGGTTTTCTGCTTTGCCTGAAATTATCTAAAAAATTTGCTTTCGCACATTTTTTTTTATTATTTCCGGCAATTTTGTTTTCACTGGAATGAAACAACATAGTTTACAACACAATTGCTCATATCGATATTCTGAATATTAAAATACTACGTATCTTATTACAACTATAATTTTCTAGCTCTTTTATCATTAAACTGCCTCAAAACTTTATCCAAATCCAAATTCCCAGTTCTTTGTTTTTATAAAGATATTGTTCTAGAAACATTGTTAAGAAATAAAGACAATGCATATATATATGGGCTCGTAAATGTACATTTCAGTGGAAAAAAAATAATTTAAATTATTTAATACAAATATAATAACTTTTCTTCGACTCCGACCATAAAAAGGGAAAAGGGGGGGGGGGGGCAAAGTAATTTCCAGGAGGGGCGACGCCCCATATACCCCCCCCCCCCCCTCGTGGCTACGGCCCTGTGCTGAATCCAGCAGTAAAGAGGGACGAGTGAACGACGAAGTCTAATCACACACACACACACAAGTAGACGCAGTCTTGACACAAGTCTTGAGAGAGCTGCGCATAAGCTGTGAGATCATTCTGTGAACCATGTCCGAGGGACGTTCTGAAGCTGCAGTCAGCTGGCAGAGGCTGCTCATCCTAGGTCTTGTATCCGTATTTCGTGTATTCTGCAATCACAAATCACACCCACGTTTAAACACGCGCTCTAAATCTGAAACAGTTACAATCGAGCCAATTCAGTAAAGATAGAGAAGATTGTGCACGACAATTAATGGACATGATGGCTGAATTGCACTGTTTTTATTGTGATTGGCACTGAATGACGACAATTCCACTGTCGTAAGTGACTTGTTCCAGTTGATGTCCTTGGTATGCCAGTCGGCAGCAGATTCTCAACTGACTTTCAGTGAATGTTATTTCACTGATTGGTATCACTGATTCGGGCTTAGCGTGTACGGTTAAATAAAATAATAGCGCTTTTCTTTGGAAACGCAATTAATTACATACCCTAATATTTCGCATCCTATATAATAAGGAGACGATCTCTGTCTGTCTGTCCGTCTTTAATACTTCTAAGTCCCTTGAAACTCGACAAAAGTTCTTGAAATTTTGCAAAGCGAATCCCCAGGGTCAAATGTATTTCAAGTTCGAATTTCAGCAAGATCAGATTACGCAATCATTACCTTTTACCCTAAAAACTCATTTTTGATTACTTTTTCCCAATGAAAATTTTTGTATTAATGCATAGAGAATATTGCATAGAGATATGAAGATAATGGAATATCATTTTTGTTTTCTTTAAATGTCTCGCTTCAGTGTTGAGTTAATTAAGTGGGGCCACAGTGGCTCAGTGTAAAGAGCGATTTCAAGTGAGGCCTTAGTGGCTCAGTGGCTAGAACTATATCAAGTGGGGCCTTAGTGGCTCAGTGGATAGAACTATGTTAAGTGGAGCCGCAGTGGCCAAGTGGATAGATACATATTAAATGGGACCGCAGTAGCTTCAACATTGAGTTAATTTCACATAATTTCATTATTACCTACATATATCTATGCAATATTTTTTTTCAGTCTTTGTATGATAACCAAATAATTTAACATGATAACTGTTCTAACCCCGTGACAATACTAAAAAAAAATAGGTCTCCAACTGGGTCCCCTAGTTATAATATAACACCACGCTAGACTTTGCTTCTCGCTGCATAATAGAACTAGAAAGATCATTTGTTCGTTGGCTGTTGCCACTGTTAGAACTCATTCTCCTGTCCCACTCGGCCATATAAAATTAAGCCACCGAAATTCGTTAATGTTTGCGTTCTTTCATTTACGTTCTGTCTACAGTGTAGCCAATGCCTGAGTTCTTGGCTTATCATAGCACTGATATGTTTCGACTAATGTTTTTATGTTGGCAATAAAAGCGTGACATGTTTACAATTCCGCGGTCTGCCCCATCTTCGTGCCTGTTCCACATGGACGCCGAGATCTCCGAACAAAAACAGCCATTCAGAACTCGTATGCATTTTCCGCACGAGCCTCGCCGACAAGCTGAGCCCACGCCGAAAATTGTCTGCTCGCGGAAAGAGCGGGTGCGCAGAAATTTCCCCCTTTTTTTTTTTAATGTCACCTATTAAGTGTGTTTTGGAGAGGGAGCGGTTGATTAACCGCTTACGTGAAGTACGCTCGTTATGGGACCAGTCAGAGAAACTGCATCGAGATAAGAAAGAAAATGAGAGTCAGTGGCAAGAAATTGCAGTATTTATGGGAGATTCGCGTAAGTTGGTATGCGTGGTGGTAATTTTCTAAGGCAACAGCTGCAGGGGAAATAAAATACTTCAACCCGTTTGTAGGTAAATAACAGTTAGTGATATATTATAAGGAAATAATAAAAAGTAGGTATAAGTAAGTTTTCAGTAGAATATCGCCTCATATATATATATATACACACACGTTTCTCCCTTCAGTAAGTGGAACTCGTTAGGTTATAATTAGAGACATGCGAAATTCGCGTTATTATTTGAGGGCACGTTAAACTTTAATCACACGCACCTTTGCAATACTACTCTCATTGGACCATGCTGTATCTGACACACCCTGGGTTACGCTGCGCCAATCATTGAACACTTCACAGTTGTGCACACCCAGTCACGTGCGGTTCATTTAGAAAGGGCGTGGCTTGACATCTACGCAGCAGCCAATGGAGAAACGACGCCGGCTCCGGTGCATACAGTACTGTGAAGTTCAGCCTGATGCCAAATGATAACGCGAATTTTGCATGTCTCTCGTTATGATAGCTCCGTAAGGTCGTCTGCTCTTTGTTTACTTATTTTTTCCTGCTCATATCGGAACGTCTATTAAATTCTGTATGCTCTGTCCGTTACACTGTAAGAAATTTTCTGGTAAACTTCCTAAACTGTAATGGAAGTTTTTAACCTACACACTGTATTGTAATAATACCACACATCAAGCTGCAGATAGAGGAATGTTTAGCTTCGCTACTATACAAAGTTGACTGTTTCCTGAGCAAATGTAGGATCGCTACAATGAATGTATAGGGGTAAACATTACCATTCCTGCTTTCTCACTATGCGGATACACTGGTATGGTAAATTTCCGAACAATCTCTTACAGTGTACCGCTGTTCGGCGATCTCGGCGTACATGTGAAACAGGCTTTCGTCTATGTAAGGTTTATTTCATAGACCGATCTCACTGGCTGCACACAACCAATCTCCGTGACTCCCAACTGAACTGCTCGTCTGTCAGTACGATTAACACAAACTGCGTAGACTGGATTTGAGGTTAGAACACTGTTTAGTAAACAAGTGCCTTGAGATGTTTGTGTACGTCCTCTAACCAATTTGGAATACAATTAGAACAGATTGAAAATGGTGAAATTATTTTATTCATATAAAAGTGGTTTGGCTTTTGAAAATAAAGATACAAACAAACACTTTGACCTTGTGTCTTTGACAGCTGTGTTCCTTTGGGGTAGGTCAATGTTGGGTTGACGAACAGAAGACGAATAATCGGTCTGGTATATTATACTCAAGTTGGGAAGATTAATGCTAATAGATTGGCAAATAACATTTTTCACCATCAGATCGCATGGTGCTGCAAGTGTAGGGGTGATCAGGGTAAAGTGAGCATCGTATGTCACTCCGCTGGGGAGTGCTGTATTCTGGTGGCGAGGATTTGAAACTGTTTAAGGAGTAGTCATTAATGTCCCGAGAAAATCTGAGCTGGTTGCCTTGCGAGTTATTGATTTTATTCAAGGTTTTTGTGGTTTTCGTTCATGCCAGATGAAACGTAATTTGTGCATTCCGATGAATTTATCTCATCGCGTAGTAAGTTTGCGATTATTTACTATAAAACCACTGCGACATTATGTTCCGGTCTTCAAAACCACGTGTCAATAAACGTAGTAGACTACTTGGTTTTTATCTGGATAAGCTTTCCTGTAGTGGAGTCCATGCGGGCAAGGTGGTAAGCCGCCTGGTTTGAACTAATGAGTTGGAAAATCCAGCCACTAAAGCGTGCAATTATCGCAGAAAGCAACGGGAGGTAACACTTATCGACCTGAAGAGTAACGTTAGGAACAACAACCTCGCTTTCAGCGGACAGCCGGAATAATGGACTACGTGTATTTTACAAATTCTCAGCACTCGTCGCAGCGTGTAATTAAAGTTACAGAAAGAAAATAGCGATACTTGAAAAATAAATTTTGTTATTTGTACAAAAACTACGTCACGTGGAGGGTGATTTTCTATCTTTCACACTCTGTAAATGTTCTAAATATTAATTTATCTTAAAAAGAGTGGCATTACTCTGCTCTTCCATAATTTGGAATTTTAAAATTTTGAATTTTTAGTAGTTAGATACTTCGCTTTTCACGAAATAAACATAATTGTCCGAAATCTTCCAGTTTGTGTTGTGTTAGAACCTCAGTAGATATAAACGTTGCCCTTCGCACTAAGAGTGTAAATTAAACCGAAGTACATATGCCTATATGTTGTTTAATTTTCTGTTGTAAAACTGGATTTTGTGAAAAGTCGAATCGGGCAATTACATTTTCCAGTGTGACAACATGGTCGAAAAACTCACTGGATTGCACCTATCTCATATTTCGCCCCTAAATCCGTAACTTTATTCATTACAACAAGCGTGCTTATGCAAACTCAATGCCAAATCAATTACGACTGTATAATCCATTCACGGTTAATTCGCACTTTCCCGAGGCCCTGCTAAAGTTCCACATCCATTATATTCCTCCGCCTCGTGCAAATTAGGCTGAACTAGATGTAGAAAATTAAGGACAACGCACCAAATTCGTGCGCACTCAGTAGTAATGATATTTTACACGAGATCTATTTCTTATTAGGTACTATCAACACACATGTTTTCTCGCTGTTTATATTCATATTTATTTTAAATTAAATATCATAATTTATAAATTAAAAACAGGCAAAACTTAAACTTAACAAAAAATAAGATACTGTCATGTTAACAGAGGTATAAAACGCTTAAGATACACGACTTTTTAAGGAAATAGTCAAACACGTCATACATGGGGTGATTTCCCAAAGGTTTTGTCCAAAAAGTGTGAAGAAACCGCGCATAGACTATAAACATCATTGAAGGACGTCTATAATAGTTCATATTTTGGCTGGGTAATGTATGTACACATAACAATTCGGACCAAGTACAAACGTTTACACACACATGAACAGATTTTCTTTATAGGCCGCTAATTAAGAAGCGACCTCCATCAGCTCCCCTCACGATGAAAAATGTCCCTAAGCCAAACTCTTCCGTCTGAAATCGCGTATTCTTCGCAGCCTGGGTGGAATAAACATGAGGTCCTGTTCAAACTGTCGGACTTTGCTAGCAAAGTGGTTGCATAACCCGATTTCGTATACGGAAATGATAACGCATTTTGTAATTTCGTATTTCGCATTTTTTTTATGTAGCGAATCCATATGAAAAACACGAGATTACCAAATAGCCATCATATTTGTTTTAAAGTGGGGGGCTGAATAGAAATTAAACTTGTAAGATATACAAGAAAACGCCTAGTCAATTTAAAGTGGAATAAAACAAAGTGCTTTGACACCATAATTAGTGCTTCAGTAGGGCAGTTGTAACTTTCTTTACAGTTAAATTAACGTGTAAAATATAAATTATGTAAATTATATAAAATGAACTTATTTATATTTAATAGTTTCGTTTCCTTAATACATAATTCCCGGCCAAAATTTTGATGTGTTGTAAGTATTGGTATAGACTGTTCACTGTAAAATGAGCACTTTTGAAAGCCCTGCTTAACATCTATAGTCCATTCTCCATTGGAAGCAACTTTCTCGGAGCCCTGCTAAATATCTACTTGCAGGCCCGTTTCGTATCCTTCCGCCAAATGTAAACAAACATTGCCACGTGACTGCCATGTAGCATCTGTCAAAACCAATGTTTACATGACTGTGTGTGTACATGTGTTCGTATACTTTCGCTACACCTAAAAATAAACATTGAAATGTGACTTCTACTTTTATACCTGTCAAATGTGCTGTTTACTGTTTACAGCTTTTCAAAGAATTCTGTCATATTCCAAAAACAATTCCGTATGAATATTCACAGTTTAGGCTTCCAACAGTATTTAGGTCAGCTGTATGACGTTTTAAAAATGCCTGAATTAACGACAGTTCTTACGGTTACGTTATATTAACATATTTGTTTTCCACGACGTAGCACATTACACGTAATGCACGTTAATATTTTGCCCCGACTGTGTTAAACACTGTTACAACTCCAGGGTAATGAACTGTAGTATTTAACTTTTTGTTACTGATATGTGTTGGGTTATTTCTTTAAAAGGACAGTCTCAGTTCGAATAACGAAGGAATAGACAGTCCAACGAAAAAGAGACATTAAAATCAAGCACGCAACTCGTGTCGCTCATTTTTTGTTACAGAAACTTAAAATATAGCAGTGAACATGCACACAAATAAGCCTACCGTAGCTTTTATTCCACTCAAATTTATATGTATTGCTACTTACTGTGTATTAGGTTTATTGAAATTAATTGGTGCTAGACTTTGTTATTTTGTTGGGATTGGTGGTAAATCACGTTACACGACTGTGTTTCAAACACCCACCAGGGCAAAGGTATAACGTTGTGATAAATAAACACACGTGGATGAAAATAAATAACTTCGTCATAAAAACAGCTCACATTTACAACGTATAAATAGTGCTAATCAAATATTTGAAATCACGCACACGCAGATCCAGCGTAACTATCACGCTATTTCACATGCAGCGGTTAACGAATCACACCGTAACAGTATATTTATTACTGCCGCGGAAACATAGATTTATCAAAACATCGTAATTTGCTTAGGTAGGTTTACAAATCACAACCTCTACAAACGTGATGTGATCATTTGAAGTATTTTTTCTGAGTAAGTATAATTTACTCTTCGTTTGGTAAAACAGCAACACGCCATGACATCATGGCTCGCCACTTCTGCCAACTTCATTTTCTTTCTGTCCCGCCATTTTATCCGATAGATATTAAAATACGTATTCAAACATCAAAATATCTTTTCAGTTGTAAATTACAAATTCAAAAATCATTATTTTGCTGTAATAAGTATGAAATATGCTACAATTGAAAACATGTACAACTTTTTCATACCAGCGAAGTGAAACTTCCCGAATGTGAGAGAGACGAAGACAGAGAGAGCTTCAAAGCTCGCTCAGCAGACAGTTGCTTCAAAAATTGCTTTCTCGCTCGATAAAACAACACCGTACCATTACGGCCTACTCACGATATTTTCCGCTGTGATTTTAAACTGTAAAAATGAGTTATGTTGCCATCGAGGCATATTTAATAATTTAAATATTTCAATAGGCACCGTTTAATTTACAAAAAGTATACTAAAAAACTAGGTTAAAATAATATATTAACTGTGAACTATTTCTTACTGGTCGTTGACAACTCGTCACTGCACTCGCTGTTGTTAATTCATATTTAAAAAGAAATTAATATTACCAGTTATAAAATATATTAAAGTTAAGTTTCATTTATTCAATAATACAGTACTCTCAAGTTAATCACAGTGTTATATATTTGTGGAATACAGGTTATTGAAAAAAAACAGGTAGACATGTTATGCCTGAGTGTTTTTTTCAAAAGTTGATTTTCATAAGTCGTTCCAATCGGGAATGGACTATACTTGTATGCACGTTGTGTATCCTTCCGCCTTAAATAAATTATCACTGCGATTGGCCTTCCCACTTTATTTATGCGTCCTTCAAGTGGAACTGTGAAATTATTATAAAAGTAAATATTTGCTTACAAAACCGCTCATTCGTACACTTACGTGCAATAAAAAACGGAAACCGAAAGGAATAATTTTTATTAATGAGAAATGGTTCCCTATCGTTTTGATTTCTTCATCGAGACATGGAACCACTTCCCCTCTTCCGTTACCAACTTTACTGGGCGAGTGTCACTCAGGGCGCCCGTTAAAATATATGCAGGTTGGAGGAGTGGCATTTTTGTCGAGGTTGATTTCAAAAGTGCTCACTTTATGGTGAACAGCGTTTAGCAAAGAGATGTAGAAAATCCCACTAATGAGACCGGACACAGGCGGGACATTCAGAGTATTGGGCCCTGGTTCCTTGCTGTGTATAGCGCCGGTCATAACACGTGCAACATGTCCACGGTCGGGGATGCTGTGTCTGGATGGGTTGAGCTGCGGCCCAGGAAAATTTCGCGAATTCATTTCGGGAGAAGATACGCCGTCGAACTCGTGCGCAGTGAAGCCACCTTCTCAGTCGGATCGCAGTTCGTTAGACACGCCCTGGACGGCTCTGGACCAATAGCAGACGTGCAAGGAAACAAGCAGCGAATCCCGTACTGTCAGGTGTGCGAGGTGGCACTTGTTCAAACCGCACGATAAAGTGGGCATTTTTAAAATCATCCTTAGAAACATATCGCAGTCCTTACCTGCATGTATTTTAACGGGTTCCCTGAGTGACATGAATCCAGTAAAGTTGGTAACGATGGATGGAAAGTAGTTCCGCGTCTTAACGTCCAAATAACGTAAATTATTTCGTTCACTATCTGTTTTTTTTTATGCATCGATGTGTAAAATTGAACAGGTTTGTAAAATGTTTATTTTTATAATAATTTCACAGTTTCACTTGACCGACGCATGAATGAAGTGCTGAGGCCCGTGGCAATGTTGATTTCGCATAAGGCGGAAGAACACACGACATGCATACAATTAGATCTCAAGCAGGACTTTCAAGAGTGCTCATTTTACCGTGAATAGCCTATATATTTCACACAAATCACAACTCGACTATTAATATTTTGGGCACCGTTTATAAAATTTCAAATAGAATCTGAATCGTCAGTTATTACCTTTAAGTAGATATCATAACATTGTAATTAAAATCTTCTCAAAATATTATTTTACTCGTTCTTTTGCTTCTTCAACAAAAATATACATCTATAATTTTAATCTTCTCAGAGATAATAAAATTAACATTCCTTATTATTCAACTATTGTTTCTCCTTACAAAAACATCTTGCAGCACTGATATGAGTTATTCACTGCAATTACTTATTATTTTTATTATTTTAAGTTCTTATCTCATTAACATTTTTTTCTTATCATGCCACGTCCAACCTTAGAGGTGGCGAGAATTGTTCTAAAGATAAAATTAGTTCTATTTTATATCTGCCTTACTTATCTTGTCTCCTGTCCTCCGATTGGCTGTTGTCTGACCTTGACACAGCTCTCAGACAATCAACAATGGCGAGACGAGAAACAACCAGGATAATTTTATCTAGCACTTTTGTTTAGTAAACATTTAATGGCGATTACCCTCTAGAGAAGAAATGAAAATAACCAACTGAGTACTATCTAGAAACAAATTAAAAATACTTACGCACGATCTCTATATCAATAAACTGTTAAAATTACCAAATATTGTACTGTAACTCATATAATCAAACGTAATTTTTGTAAATGATTAAAGAAAGTGACAACATAAGCAATTAATATTTAATTATATACAGGATGATTCTCAATTAGACCTACAAACTTCGGGAAGTGATTCTTCATGAAAAAGTAAAATGAAATCATATGTTACACTTTATACCTAAACCGAACATTAAGGGAGGCATGAGCCCTTTAAAAAAAAAAAAAAAAAAAAAAAAAAAAACGAGATTTTAAGCCGTATTTGTGCTAAATATCGGCTCTTACGTTGAAAGTTCCGATAACAAACAATAATGTTCCAAAGCTGTCATTGTATTTTACTTCGTTACCGATATTTTGCACAAATACGATTTAAAACCTCTTTTTTTAAGGGCTTATACCTCCCTTAATATTCGGTTTAGGTATGAAGTATAACATATGATTTCCTTTTACTTTTTCACGAAGAATCGCCTCCCGAAGTTTGTCGGTCTAATAGCGAATCACTCTGTATAATGAAAATGTCTATGGTCAGCGGCACACATAACGCCGAAATTCTGCAACGTTACACACTGGCTGCTCTCCGGAGCAGCAGACAATGAACAGACACCTGGGGATCTAGCCTACAGGTCGTTGATCTCGCGAAATGTCCCCCTCTCCCTTAGCTATGGGAGGGTGTGGAGAATGGTAGTGATGGGCGGGGAGGGGAGAGGGGGTTACTTACTCTGGAACTCGTCATCGAAGAGGCAGAGGGTGTGGTGTAACTTGATGGAGGTTCCGTCAGGAATGTTCAGATCTCCGCCGAACTGCTGGGGCAGGCAGCTGGGGCTCACGTGCTTGTGCAGAGATCGCCAGTCGGACCCGTGGAAGTGGATCTGCAACACGGGACATCTCGCAAAAAAAAATCCATGGTGCCACGGTGGCCGAGCGGTTAGCCTGCTCGCCTCCCACCAAGGCGATCCGAGTTCAATCCCCGGCCGGGTCACTCACCGGATTTTCGCACGTGGGAATCGTGTGCCGGACGATGCCGTTGGCCAGCGGGTCTACGCGGGGATCTCCAGTCTCCCCTGCCCTGCTCCATTCTCACCACAATCACCCTCATCGACTCTCGAGACATCGATGTTAAGAGCCGTCTAAATTTCTTCACTCACACACACACACACACGCACACACACACACACGCTATCATCGAAATGTCCACACTTAAACGTAAATTTATATAAAAAAACAGTCGACACTGTTATAGTCCATTCACGGCTTCTTCCAAATTGTCTGAAGCCCTGCTAAAGTTATATTTTCAGGATATTGATCCGCCTCGTGCAAAAAAAAAAAAAGAAATCACACCAAGTAAACTGAGTGCGCACTCAGTCTAACCACAATTTGCATGAGAAAATTTTCTTCCCAAGCATTACCAGCAAACCTATTTTCTCCGTATATTTATCCATATCATTTACAAATGAAATATAATATATAATATATATATATATATATACATATTATATATACATATTATATATATATAATATGTATATATATATATACACATATATATATACACATATATATACACACACATATATATATATATATATATATATATATATATATATATATATATATATATAGAGAGAGAGAGAGAGAGAGAGAGAGAGACCTGCAAAATTCGCGTTATTGAGGACACGTTAAACTTTCAAAACTTTTACCTTTGAAGTACGTTTGTCATTGGACCATACTTTACTTGACTCGCCCTGGGTAACTCTGCGCCAATAAATGGACGCCTCACAATTGTGTGCCCCAATTACGCGCGGTTCAGTCAGAAAGGGAGTGACTTCACAACTGCTCAGCAGCCAATGGAGAAACGACGTCCGCTCCAATATATAAGTGATACCATTCTCTCAAGAAACAGAACAAAATTTTCTTCCCCAGAAAAGTCGTAAACGAGGTACGTTGTTATGCAGTTGAATATATGCCTTATCCTGTCCACAGTGGGCGCTGTGCAGTTCACAGGAAATTGGAGTAACTTCGGACGAATTTTTATAGATTCTAGTCGAGAGGAAAAGCGTGACAAATACAGTCAGCTGATTTCCTAGGACTTCTCTTATATATCTGATGTAATGATATTTGTGTAATATAAATTTTTGTCAGCAGTTATAGCACAAATGAATGTTGTGTAGGGTTGGGGAGTAAATTAATAAGCGTAATAATAAATAACCTAATGTTGTGTGGGCGGATGTATAGGGGCTGCAATTAGTCACGCCCCCTATTTGTTTTGCTTATTTGTCATGTTGCGTGTCAGCGTGGAGATCGAAGGGCTCGCATACTGCAGGTACCTACCTACCTACCTGCCTAGATGTGTGGCAGAGGACCTAACCAAGCTAATCCTAACCGAATTACTGTATCACATTTCGGAAAAAGAATAATGAATAACAGGAATAAATTACTAATTAAATTTGTCACTTAACTGCATTATATCTAATAAGACCTAACCTAACTAAACATTTCACTAAAGGTGCATCACAAAGGGCGGTCTGTCTGAGCAAATGCGAAAGTGTGCGTAGGAATAGGGACAATAAGAACTCGCAGAATTAAATCTTTTTCTGAAACAATTTTACTACCATATCTTACTCTGTTTGTCCTTATTGTACTTTGTGTGATGTGTGGTAGTATATCAGCACACCCAACCCCTTACATTCACCTATCATGAAGTTAGGTTAGGTCAGGTCTTCGTGAAATTAATGTGGCTAAACTACACAATTTAGGAAATGAAAGGCGTTTTAATTAAATTGAGGAACTTTGTTACATTATGCATTTATTTCTAGGGATACGGTAAGTTCTTAGTTACTGTTAATTTTATTAGGTATAGTACAAACCTTTAGGAGTTTGGTGGCAATGGGGCAAATAAATTTGCAGTTTATATACAAATTGAATAACTCAAATACAAAACTAGAAAAATACTTGTTAATACCTACAGCCACTGCCGATTATGAAATTAGTTGCAATAATTTTACCGTCAATAATGTTGTTCTCCGACATTACTTTTTACGTAGTTATCCTCAAAGTACAGGATAGTTACACGAATTTGTGACTGTAGCTTTGGGTTTAAATTAAATTCTCAGGGAAAAACGCAACAAATCATTAAAATATGCGTCATTAAAGCATCACAAGTCATTACAGATTCAGCTTGGACATACAAAAAATAAATTACACAACGCAAATTGAGAAATAGCCATTTCGCTGTACCCCTTCCATGGCAACTGCCTAGCAACCAGTTGTTTGCATCCAATATGGCAACGTATAGGAATATCTATTGCAGACGACTTCACCAGCTTATAAGGAAGATTGGCCCAACCAAGACTGCCTGGAAAATTTATGCAGTCAAATAAGGATGCGAGGAGGATTGAATGTATCATCCGTCTCCTATTGATGTACTACTCCGGCTGACAATGATAATTCTCGGAAAAAGCCCAGGTATACTTCAGAATGAATTGATCAGATAGATGCTGCAGCTGGGCCGGAAGAATCCATCGTCAGTAGTGTTTTGAAAAGTGCTGGTATTGCTGGAGGCAGCGAAAGGCAACATGATACTGAAAGTGAGTGACTCTGATGCACTAACTAAAATAGAACTGTTACCAGCTAATGCAGGAAATCCAGGATCCGAAGAGTGTTGCATAGATGGACTCCAATACTTAGCAGGCTGGCTAGCAAAAATATTCCACAGTGAATTCCCTGAACTGGGTAGCCATACTAACGTAAACAATACCTTGGACATGTGTCGATGGTACAGCATCTTTTTCCTATGGTGGTTTATTCGATCCTTCGCCTTCGTTCCTGCAGATAGTTCAAGACATGGAAGCTATAGTCCAAGACATGGAAGCTATTTTCCAACAGTGTCTGGGCCCTACATTTAGCATAAAAAAAGGAAGAAAAAAAATTACCATCGCCATTTTGACAGAAATGAAAGAAAGATGTCCCTGAAAAAATTGCGACAAGTTGTGTAACACAAAGAGTTTTCATACGAGTGAAATATCACAATGAAGTCAGTCATAGAAATTCATATACAAAGGAATACTTTCAAAAACACCCAAGTTCGTCCGTGTCTCTCAGGAAAAAAATGAAAAAATTTTGCAGTGAGGCAGTAAATTTTTTTCTGAACACCGAACCACTATTGACGTTATTTCATTAATATGTTATATAATTATTGCATACAAATCACGTGGATGATAATATATGTTTAATTTGTCAATTGTTTTTAAGGCTTTGAAACTTTATGTCTTATTACCAATAAATTTATAATTTTTCAACCAGGGTTAATTAAACCTTGTATTTGTTTTGTATTTTATACATTTTACTTTCTTGTAAAGAACATTTTCTCCTTTACAAGGTACTTTTAATTTGAAATTATTATTGAATATTCCGTTTGATATGTATTTCAGAATTGTATGTATTTTCACTTAGAGAAATTTTTCATGTCTAGCTAATACATTCTTAATTTACAGATTGTTTCATGTCTTGAAAAAGTTATGTCTTAAAAAAATTATGTTTTAGGATAGCATTTTTCTATTATAAAACATATTCTTCATAACGCATTTTTATTAATTTTGTAACTGTTGTGTAAGTACAGAGTGTCCGTAATGTCTTGTTGATTTGCTAAGTCTTGTACAGTATTTATTTATGTATTTCAGAATAGTATTTCGTTTTCTCGTAGAGAACATTTTTATTATCTATCATATAGTTCTAATTTGCAGATTGTTTTGAGTCTTGTTGGTATTTGCTATTGTATTTAATTATATTGTTTTGCTTCTTGCGCAATACATTTTCTTGTCCAAATTTTATTTTCATTTGCAAATCGGTGTTATGTCTTATAATAATTTCATTCTTTTACATACAGATAACTTTTCTTTTGTAATTTGTTTTGATTTAGCAATTTAGGTATTGCATTTTTGGTTGTGTTTAGAAATAATTTTCTAGGTGCTTTGACTCATACATTGTCTTAATTAATTTTATGTTCAGAACGCAGTCTGAATCATCACGTTTTATTGAATTAAGATCATAAATAATAAATACGTAATGCGTTCGTTTCTTCATCACTTGGCTGGCTCACATACTAGCAATAATGTATGTACTTAATCGATATAATAAAGTAGTGTCCGTAATCAAAAATGTTTTTTCTTTGTAGTAGTTAAATTAACTTTATTAGAATGAAGTTAGTTTCTCTAGCACGCCTGCTTTTGCAAACCAGCCATTCAGCAAAAAACTTGTTAGAATTGAACACTTTCAATGCAGCTCGAGCTGTACGTTCAAATATTGACTATATTATGAAAATTCGGTTCGTCATCCGCATATTGAAAATTCGAATGCAAACTTTCGAAGGCAAAAAAAAAAAAACTTTAAATTAAGTTTTTTTTCTTTTTACAGAAAAGTATGAAGGGTAGATTGAAATAATAAGCAAACCGTAAGGAGCGATGTTCAAACGACGTGCCTCCATCGACCGAATGAGGACAGCCCGGCGACTTGTAGTATTAGGAGTATATAACACTTGCGGAGGTTACGATGTTTGCGCATTTGCTGTGTACCTCCTGCTCGATGATGTTCTCCTGGTAGCAGCATCAGTCGAGTTTGCTGCGCCCGCCCTCACGAACAGCGCGTGGTGTGTACGTCTAGTACTGTAGCGCACCGAGGGATGGCACTACTAGTATGAATCGCCGCGTCTAGTACTCTAGGGTGCCGAGAGATGGCACTACTAGTATGAATCGCTGAAGTAAGTAAACCTTTCCCTAACTTACTAAAATAATTTCTTTGACTTTCCGTTATTTTAAATACATATAAGTGCAAAGATGACCAAATTTGTTAACTATTTTACTTTATAATAATTTCACAGTTTCACTTGGTGCATGAATAACGTGATCAGGCCACTAACAACGTTAATTTCCCTGACAGGAGAATACACAATGTGCACACATCCATACATTCTCCTCCTGTTCCACCCGACCGCACCGCATTATTAAGGCACCTGAAAGGTTTGTTTGTTACTGGATGTTCGTCCTGTATGGCGAGTCGAATGAATAAAGTGAGCATTTTTGAGACCCTAGTTACTTTATTGTTTCAACGATTTCTCATCCGTTGACCACGCTGTTTACATAAATATTGCTATTTAAGTAATAAACATAGTCTATAATATATTTCACTGCACTCGGAAGTTGACGTATACGGCTAAAAATAAGATATATTTATTGACTATTATTCAAAATGAGAGGACTTTCAAAAGTGCTCGCTTTACCGCGAACAGCCTATAGATAGATGTTCATTGAAGATTTATCAAATAACAAACTTAAATGATGTCTTCTTCAATTGCTATTCAATTCCTAATCATAATTGCAATTTACAATGGAGCACTTACATCGCCTCCTCAGCGAGACTGTTAAGTCAAGTAGTTCGATTAAGAGGGAACCTTTGGTGTGGGGTGACTTTCCTAGGCTGTACATATACGCATGACGTCACACGCTTCAGTCACCGGTGTCAACAGAGGTCAACGCGTTGACAGTAATCGGCCGGTGAGGGAGAGCGAGCAGGAACCCAGCGCGAGCCTTTCTACGCCGCTGTCAGCCATTAATTCATTATGTTACATTTGAACTAAATCACTGTTTAACTCGTATTTATAATTTGCTGGCATTATTTCAGCGTGTGCATAACTTACTGGCATTATTTCATCGTATTTATAACTTGCTGGCATTATTTCAGCGTATGCATAACTTACTGGCATTATTTCAGCACATGAAACATTTTTTAGGTGGCATATATTTTGTACAATGGCCTGTCAAAATCACTACGTCAGTGTTCTTATGGACGTACACGTGATAGTAAAAACTAACTCACAGGAATGAGATAAATCACGTTGAAATAAAGTACAATTTATTAATTACTTTGTAATATTTAAAATCACTCAGTTGAAATGATTTCTATAATTTAAAAAGTTCTCGAAATAAAAAAATCTTTACTTATTTCATCATTTGTATAGTCTTATTGTGGTTTTTTTCACACTTTTTAAAACAAACCATTGAAAAATTACCTCATGTGAGATGTACTTGTTAGTTTCCTAAAATTCATATTTGTCGCAAGCGTTGTATACTTGTGTTACCATTAACAATACCATATTTCTTCTTACTAAAATGAACTGTTACGTATATTTTACCTATATTAAAATAATTATTGCTACTCATACCTTAAAATTAATTAAGACACGAGCTGCCAGTCACAACTTGTTACATTTTCCGTGAATGATTCCATTTATTTCATTCGTACGTTGCAAAACACCAAAATTGAGATTTTGACATGACATAACGCAAAACCTATGCGACATAAAAAAATTTTTGATGCAACGAAAAATTACTTACAAATTATGTCTATAATCCATTCCGAATACTTCATACTTTCCTGAAGCTTTGCCTAAGTTCTACTTCTAGGATATTCCTCCGCCCCGTGCACACTAAGCTTAAATAAGTGTCAAGGAAATTACACCAAAAGACAACGCACCGAATTCGTGCGCACTCAGTTATAATAATATTTTTTTATGAGAACTATTTCTTACCAGGCACTACCAACACCCATGTTTTCTCACTGTTGTTATAAATATTTATTATCAATTAAATATTATAATTTATAAATAAAATATTGGCAATTCTTCAAACGAAATATAAGATCCTTTTATGTTAACAGAGGTATAAAACGCTTGTGAGACATGACATGTTTAGTGAACCACCAAACACGCCATACACGGGGTGATTTTCCAAAGGTCAGATTCAAAAAGAGTGAAGAAACCGTGAATCGACTATAAAGTTGAACGGCGTGTCATTCAGGTATAGGATAATGAACAAGATCTGTAACAAGGGCGTTGTACGTCATTAGAGCGATTCTTTGGCGAAAACTTTTATTGAGAATGTGTTTGCTAACACAGTGTATTCTTCCTACTTCTACGATTGGCTCACGATTTTATTATACTACGTTGTACTTTGCAGGCGAATCATAGTTCGCGTTAGTTTGGGCAGGGTTCCCATATTAGCCCAGTTGACTGGGGAAACTGTTTCTCATAAAGAATGACATCCAAAAGCGGCGGTGAATATGCATACGACTGTGGTATTTTCACGAAGTCACGTTTTTAACGATTACAACCAAATTAACCTCATACCAACTCCTCTCTCTCTCTCTCTCTCTCTCTCTCTCTCTCTCTCTCTCTCTCTCTCCTCTCTCTCTCTCTCTCTCTCTCTCTCTCGCGCTGACGATCAGGTTATTAGGCGTATCTCGGATTGTCAGAACATTTCAAAGAGTATTATCTGAGCCACACAAACAAAATGATTTGCAAATATAAAATAAATTTGATACATTTAATGAAACCATCAGTTTCAGCATACTTATTGAGGCATCCTTCTCTTTGAGATACGTGCGAGTATTAAGTAGTACAATTCGGCTAGCGAATATATTGTTTCGGCACCTTAATACGTACAGACGTGAATTTTTCATCACATAACGTACCAAAAACATGTGCCATTTGTTTACTGGCTTCTGTCGCAGCGAGGGCATATTTCCCCTTTATGCTTGATTAGACGTGATTGAGCCAGCCTCTTTTTAATTGTTTCCTATTGGTCCAAAGCCGTCCTGGGCATACCAGAACACACTGTAGTTCAATGACAAAGGCAATACAAAATCATAAGTGTTTGAAGTCTAGTCTGTCTTAAAATTATAACGCTAAATGGCTGTCAACCAATGGAGTGCCTAGTTGACAGTCTCTCAATTAAATAACCTTTCGTATGTAACAGGTAGATACATCTGTTTTCTGCGAAAACGAGTATACTCAAGCTAGACATTTTCTATTTGACTGGGCCAATCATAATAAAGTCCCTGACACTGAAGGTTCGTGATTGGCTGGCAGACATCTAAGACACGTGCGGTACTAACGTGTTTTGGAGTACAACTGTAAACACAAGCAGTCCTAGTAACTGGTAATAGTTCACTTGAACTGTGATAAAATATTATTATTTTATTCTCTATAGTTAGTGTTTGATGTGCTGTAAATTTCTCCCAAGGACCTGGCAAAAATTAACGGAACTATGTAACTACATACACGCAAATTTTGTTTCGGTTCCTGAGAAATTTCATCTTTGGTGAGACCCGGATTACGCTCGGGAATAGTTCTCTATATGTTATACATTAATAATTTATGATCTATTAGTCTTGTTAGTCAGTAAGTGTCTCACACGTGTGTTTATTTTTGCAAGCATGTTTGTCTACGCATACAAGAATTGAATTGTATTGTAAAGGGCTCTTTAACGTCCCCGGGTTTTATGCTTAAAGGCTTAGCAGGGGACGGCTCATAGACTAACTTATAACCTAACTTAAATTAACGCCCATGCCTTGCCCGGGATTCGAACCAAGAGCCTCCCGCACCCCCCCGGATCAAAGGTCGGCGCGGACAAGAAAAGTTTCGGGATTGGCCACCTTACAAGATGCGTTACATACCCTGCTACGCAGCTTCTCCTGGAGGAAGGGCTTGAAGACGGCGAACACCATGTTGAAGACGTACGGCTGTCTCACGATGTGTACGCCTTTCAGCCGCACCGGGATACACTCCTGACAACACAGAACGACAACAGAGTACATACAGGATTGAAACAGCCGCTCATACCGTCCAACTCCAGCCCGCCCTGCCACTGACCAGCGGGATACACTCCTGACAACACAGAACGACAACAGAGTACATACAGGATTAAGACAGCCGCTCATACCGCCAACTCCAGCCCGCCCTGCCACTGACCAGCGGGATACACTCCTGACAACACAGAACGACAACAGAGTACATACAGGATTGAGACAGCCGCTCATACCGTCCAACTCCAGCCCGCCCTGCCACTGACCAGCGGGATACACTCCTGACAACACAGAACGACAACAGAGTACATACAGGATTGAAACAGCCGCTCATACCGTCCAACTCCAGCCCGCCCTGCCACTGACCAGCGGGATACACTTGTGACAACACAGAACGACAACAGAGTACATACAGGATTGAGACAGCCGCTCATACCGCCAAGTCCAGCCCGCCCTGCCACTGACCAGCGGGATACACTCCTGACAACACAGAACGACAACAGAGTACATACAGGATTGAGACAGCCGCTCATACCGTCCAACTCCAGCCCGCCCTGCCACTGAAAAGCGGGATACACTCCTGGCAACACAGAACGACAACAGAGTACATTCAGGATTGAAACAGCCGCTCATACCGCCAAGTCCAGCCCGCACTGCAACTGACCAGCGGGATACACTCCTGGCAACACAGAACGACAACAGAGTACATACAGGATTGAAACAGCCGCTCATACCGCCAACTCCAGCCCGCCCTGCCACTGACCAGCGGGATACCCTCCTGACAACACAGAACGACAACAGAGTACATACAGGATTGAAACAGCCGCTCATACCGTCCAACTCCAGCCCGCCCTGCCACTGACCAGCGGGATACACTCCTGGCAACACAGAACGACAACAGAGTACATTCAGGATTGAAACAGCCGCTCATACCGCCAAGTCCAGCCCGCACTGCAACTGACCAGCGGGATACACTCCTGACAACACAGAACGACAACAGAGTACATACAGGATTAAGACAGCCGCTCATACCGCCAACTCCAGCCCGCCCTGCCACTGACCAGCGGGATACACTCCTGACAACACAGAACGACAACAGAGTACATACAGGATTGAAACAGCCGCTCATACCGCCAACTCCAGCCCGCCCTGCCACTGACCAGCGGGATACACTCCTGACAACACAGAACGACAACAGAGTACATACAGGATTGAAACAGCCGTACATACCGCCAACTCCAGCCCGCCCTGCCACTGACCAGCGTGATACACTCCTGATAACACAGAACGACAACAGAGTACATACAGGATTAAGACAGCCGCTCATACCGCCAACTCCAGCCCGCCCTGCCACTGACCAGCGGGATACACTCCTGACAACACAGAACGACAACAGAGTACATACAGGATTAAGACAGCCGCTCATACCGCCAACTCCAGCCCGCCCTGCCACTGACCAGCGGGATACACTCCTGACAACACAGAACGACAACAGAGTACATACAGGATTAGGACAGCCGCTCATACCGCGCCAACTCCAGCCCGCCCTGCCACTGACCAGCGGGATACACTCCTGACAACACAGAACGACAACAGAGTACATACAGGATTCAGACAGCCGCTCATACCGCCAACTCCAGCCCGCCCTGCCACTGACCAGCGGGATACACTCCTGACAACACAGAACGACAACAGAGTACATACAGGATTGAGACAGCCGCTCATACCGCCAAGTCCAGCCCGACCTGCCACTGACCAGCGGGATACACTCCTGGCAACACAGAACGACAACAGAGTACATACAGGATTAGGACAGCCGCTCATACCGCCAACTCCAGCCCGCCCTGCCACTGACCAGCGGGATACAAGCCTGACAACACAGAACGACAACAGAGTACATACAGGATTGAAACAGCCGCTCATACCGCCAAGTCCAGCCCGCCCTGCCACTGACCATCGGGATACACTCCTGACAACACAGAACGACAACAGAGTACATACAGGATTGAAACAGCCGCTCATACCGCCAACTCCAGCCCGCCCTGCCACTGACCAGCGGGATACACTCCTGACAACACAGAACGACAACAGAGTACATACAGGATTGAGACAGCCTCTCATACCGCCAAATCCAGCCCGCCCTGCCACTGACCAGCGGGATACACTCCTGGCAACACAGAACGACAACAGAGTACATATATAATTGAAACAGCTGCTCATACCGCCAACTACAGCCCGCACTGCCACTGACCAAAGGGATACACTCCTGACAACACAGAACGATAACAGAGTACATACAGGATTGAGACAGCCTCTCATACCGCCAAGTCCAGCCCGCCCTGCCACTGACCAGCGGGATACACTCCTGGCAACACAGAACGACAACAGAGTACATACATAATTGAAACAGCTGCTCATACCGCCAACTACAGCCCGCACTGCCACTGACCACCGGGATACACTCCTGGCAACACAGAACGACAACAGAGTACATACAGGATTGAAACAGCCGCTCATACCGCCAAGTCCAGCCCGCCCTGCCACTGACCAGCGGGATACACTCCTGACAACACAGAACGACAACAGAGTACATACAGGATTGAGACAGCCTCTCATACCGCCAAGTCCAGCCCGCCCTGCCACTGACCAGCGGGATACACTCCTGGCAACACAGAACGACAACAGAGTACATACAGGATTCAAACAGCCGCTGATACCGCCAACTCCAGCCCGCCCTGCCATTGACCAGCGGGATACACTCCTGACAACACAGAACGACAACAGAGTACATACAGGATTGAAACAGCCTCTCATACCGCCAAGTCCAGCCCGCCCTGCCACTGACCATCGGGATACACTCCTAACAACACAGAACGACAACAGAGTACATACAGGATTGAGACAGCCGCTCATACCGCCAACTCCAGCGCGCCCTGCCACTGACCAGCGGGATACACTCCTGACAACACAGAACGACAACAGAGTACATACAGGATTGAAACAGCCGCTCATACCGCCAACTCCAGCCCGCCCTGCCACTGACCAGCGGGATACACTCCTGACAACACAGAACGACAACAGAGTACATACAGGATTGAAACATCCGCTCATAACGCCAACTCCAGCCCGCCCTGCCACTGACCAGCGGGATACACTCCTGACAACACAGAACGACAACAGAGTACATACAGGATTGAGACAGCCGCTCATACCGCCAACTCCAGCCCGCCCTGCCACTGACCAGCGGGATACACTCCTGACAACACAGAACGACAACAGAGTACATACAGGATTGAGACAGCCGCTCATACCGCCAAGTCCAGCCCGCCCTGCCACTGACCAGCGAAATGGCCTTGCTGCATAGGCGTAGCCAGGGGCAGGGTACTGTGTTTGGAAGTTGTAATGCCCCTTTTAAAGTTGAAAAAAAATTGCGTCAAATCATTAATAAGTAGAAACCCGGAAGCTTTGCAGATTTATTTAGCAACAAGTTAGACTTCACATTAATTTGTGTACTCGAGCCTTAGTTGCCTTGGCAAGCTGCAAGTATAAGTTAAGCCGTGTAAAAATATATGCCAGTCGTCAGAAATTAGGCTTGAATCAAGCTCGACTCACACATGGTATGACAAACTTTTTTCGGCAAAGGAAATTCTATTAAATTGGCAAGTTCCCTGCAAGCTCACATACTATATGGTATATTGTGTTGTGCTGTACTATATTGTTTTGTGTTGTATTGTACTTTATAGCTTTGCGTTGTAATTCATTGTGGTGTACTGTGCTGTTTTGAATTGTGATGTACCATATTGTTTTGTGTTGTATTGGTTATGTTGTATCACGTACTGTATTTTGTTGTGGTGTATTGAATTATATCGTGTTGTATTCTATTGTTTTGTGTTGTATTGTATTGTACTGCACTATGTTGTACTGTAGTGCATTGTGCTGTATTGTGTTCTTCTACATTGTTTTGTGCTGTATCGTACTGTAGTATGCTGCACTGTATTGTTTTTATGTTCACTGTATGGTTTTGTATTGTATTGTACTGTTTTGTTTTGTGTTGCGTTGTATGGTATTGTGTTGCATCATATTGTACTGTATTGTATTGTGTTACACTCTTATTGTTTTGAAATGTGTTGGCCTGTATTATTTTATGTTGCACTATATTGTATTGTGTTGTAACATGTACTGTAATGTAATTTATTATGATTATTGTGTTGCATTGCATTGCAGTGTACTGTATTGTTGCACTGTAGGAGCGAGTGGAGGACCTCGAGGACAGTTACCTGAACCCAGTGTGTGAGGTTGGAGGCGAAAGATGGCGTCACCTGCCACACGTGTTTCATACCGAAGTCAAGCATGTCTATGATGACCACTGCTCCGGCGATCTGCGTCCTCGGCTCCAGCTTCGCCACCTCCAGGGTGATCCAGATAGCGCGGTGGATGTCCACCGCACTCACCTTGTCAGTCTTCCACTTACCTACACAAGCCACACATATGGACACCTTAGTTGCGCTAGCAGATTTCTGCGGGTGTGTCGGCAGTTTTCCTTTACTTATTGGCAACGTTTCTCTGTGGGGAGACATTTTCTCAGTTGACTGGCCAATCGGAGTTCGGTTACTCCGATTCTGTACGTCTGTGATTCGCGGTCAGAAGCCTGAAAAGCGAAACACCTAGATAATACAATTATAGAAGGGTGTGTAAGTTAAAGTGTTATAAAAACAACTGGCCGAGAAATCATTTCTCGAAAATCGGGTGTCCCTAGCCATATATACTCTGGCTGCTTCTCAAGGTGAGACAATTACAATATACAAACGTGGCTCTCAATAAGGTAGTGGGTGTTGTTAAATTAACAATGCTCTCCCGACCTTATAGTAGTTTATGTACTCTCCGGATGCTTTATTATATAGCCATGTAGCAACCTATAGCTAGAGACCTGAAGAATTCGCGGTTTCATTTTGGGACAAGCTAGATTGTAAAACACGTGTGTTTTTAAACTTTAGCCACAGGTCCACGCGGTGTTCGGACACTTGAAGGACACTGACCCAATCGTCACCTGCAACTGTGACAGCAGACAACCAATGCACAGTTAACATCAGCGTATTTGTACATAAGACTGTAGAGTCTAGCCTGCAGGTCATTGAACTCGCTAATTTTTCAGGTCTCTTAACTATAGCTTCTTATGTTTATTTGCTTCATCTGCTCTACAATCATGAGATTCCCTCAACTTTAACGAGAAGTACGGTTTGACCACAAAATAAACAAATTACAGCAGTAGTTAAGAATGCAAAGACGAAGTAGCTTCTTGTAGAGCGAACTCCAGCGGCACTCGTCACCAAAATGGCTTCACTAGCCTGCAAATGTCGGAACTCCGTACGCCAATCAGCGCCTGGTAGCTTACTCGCCAGCCGGTAGCCGGGCCAATAGGGAACCTTTCGTAGATCGCGTTAGCCAATCAGGCGTAAGACCCGTAAACCCAAAGCTCCGCGCAGCCTGTCATAGAATAAACACGCTCATTTCAAAGGAACTGCTACTCAACTACTCTTTCGTCTACTTAATTTGATACGTGATGGCGTGATCGTTCCTTGGGTGAGGCGTACCTGCGCACTGATTGGCCGTACGGAGCTCTGCAAATGGAGCCTTTGCGTCTGATTGGCTACCGTGTGCTGCGGAAGATTCCCTGTCGGGTCTGGCTGCCGCCTGTCAAGTTAATCTCCGTGCGCTGATTGGAGAACAGGGTTCCGCCATATCGTCGGCCAGTGAGGGCATTTAGCTGACATGTGAATCTGGAGCTCGCGATATATACACCACCATTCCGCTTCTGTTTTCTTAGATATTCTGTGTTTACGTGCAATATAATAAGTTCACTATTCTGCATGTCTAGGCTGTTCACAGTCAAGTGAAAACTTTTCAAGGCCGTGCTTAAAAGTTCTTTCAGGTTATATCTATCATTTCGCCAATTGTTAATATAGGACTAATATAAGCTTTCTGACTATTACGAGTGGGCTGGACCCCCACGTTTTTTTTTTGTGAAATAGTTGTTTGCGCGAATACCCGTATCTCGGTAAATAAATGTTCTTCAAATACGACTTTTTGTCAGAAAAGATTAAAAACAATTAAAAACAAAAAAATTCGCATTTTTAAAGCTATGCAGTTTCCTTGAGCGGCTAGAGAAAAGTACAAAGACACGGGCGAAGTTTAATCTGCGGGCTTTCATCGCGTGTAATGAAACCCCACTGTTACAGATCTAACTTGCACAGTACAGCGTCACGACGGAAACGCTGTACTACTTGCGCGTAGGAGCGATGAGGCGCTAGGCGTGCGTGGAACTGTCGCCCGTATCGCTCCCTCTCTTCTTGGCCTTGGACGCGCGGGTCCATCCCACACTTAAGAACATAATGTATACATTTTATAAATCTAAACAAAATTAACGCCTAAGACCACGATAAGATGAAATATTTTTTAAAATTATAATTCCTTCTGGGAGGGCTTTAAAAACTGTTCACTTTACCGTTAAAGGTTATTCTACTCAGGTTAGGAACAAATCGAGTTTTCTTACCGGAGAGTTCGGCATAGTTAAAATTCTCGTCGCCAGGTGCGTAGTGTTCCAAACAGGTCAATTTCATTCAACATTATAAGCTACGTGAATAATAAAAAATAAATATTTTACTTAATTACGAAGTTACTGTTTTTTTTTTTTTACGTATAAAGTAGAGAAATTCCGGTACACATGCGACACTAGCGCTAGCGAAAAACATTGATTGCCAAACTAAAAACATTGAGCTTTACAACCTGAGTAGAATAAACCTTATTACGGCGAGTAACCTGTAGCGTCTATGGCACATATGATGAGCGTACTTGAACCCACCTTACAGCTCTCGCGCTTGTACGCTTCGAGTACGCCATATACGTCCTGGTAAGGGCTGTTCACGATAGTGTGAGCCCTTTTGAAATCTACCTAAGAAAGAGTCACTGCTCCTAACTTCATATATTTTAACGGACGCACAGAGTGACAAGTGCCCAGTAAAGTTGGTAACGATGGATGGAAAGTAGTTCCATATCTTAATGTCGAATTAAAAGTGTTACGTGACCATTTGTGATTGATAAATTAAATTATTTCTTTCGTTTTCGGTTTTTTTTTTTTTAAATCCAAGTATAAAAATTAGTAGATTTGTAAAATACATTCTTTTCCAAAAATTTCACACAGTTTCTGCTGACCGACGCATGAATAAAGTGACGAGGATCATGTCAATGTGTTGAATTTACCTAAGGCGGGAAATTACACAACCTGCAAGCAAGTATATCTTAAGCAGGGCTTTCAAAAGTGCTCATCTTACCGTGAACGGCCTATAAGCACCATATTAAACAGGACGTAACGACAGCACGCGCTCGCGCTCTCTCTCGTTATCAGGAACTGACGGAAATGGTGGCTGGTCTGAGATTGGCAATGTCCGCCCCGTTTCAGCTGCGATGCCGTCAGACTGACGCACGCAAACTCACGTGTCCACAATTGCAATGTCTGAAAGTTAGATTACGGAACCCTCCCCCCCCCCCCCGTAGAGCAGTAAATAAAGCAAGATCGACTGTTCTCTTCTGTAAACTGTATTTTATTTACCAGATTTTGATCTTAGGCGATTTATTGCAGGGAATTGTAATCGAGCGAAGAGCACTGGAAAGGACCCGGGTTCGATTTCCGGGCCGGCCGTCCTGATTTGTCTCCCAGGGTTTTCCGAAATAATTCCAGGCGAACTCTGGGATGGTTGCGTAAGAATGGGCCCTGGCCGATTCCCTTCCCATTTCCTCAATCTCTAGTGTTCCCCTACCAATACCTCGTTGGTGATAATTGGTAGGGACAGCCGAATTTCGCGAAAAGATTTCTCCACCTGCTAGAATTCAATGGCCTAGCGCCGTACCAGCAGTTTTCATTTACTTATTGGCCACGAGTCTTTATGAGAAGACATTTTCCTACCTGACGGGCCAATCAGGATTTGATAACTCCGATCCTGTACGTCTGTGATTCGCGAGCACACGCCATAGACGCGTAACACCTAGATCAGCCAATAACGAAAGGGGATCTGAGCTAAAGTGTTATGAAGTATAACTGGTCGTGAAATCTTTTCGCGAAATTTGGGTGTCCCGAATAATAGGCACTTGAAATGCCTAAATAAAAGAATATAATTATAAGTAACTATTCAAAGTAATGTAAAATTTCAGAACGTAATAGTTTTATTTGATAACATGTATAAAACAATCGATTCAGTGCTATTACTGCAGATCAGGGATAGGAAAATTTCGCGAGTTCAGTGACTTGTAATATAGACGCTACAGTCCTGTGTACACTCGAGCCTCACATGTTTGTACTGCTATCTCAGAGAGTAGCCAGTGTTACCTCACACCTGACAGTACTGTGTACACTCGAGCCTCACATGTTTGTACTGCTACCTCAGAGAGTAGCCAGTGTTACCTCACACCTGACAGTCTTGTGTACACTCGAGCCTCACATGTTTGTACTGCTACCTCAGAGAGTAGCCAGTGTTACCTCACACCTGACAGTCTTGTGTACACTCGAGCCTCACATGTTTGTACTGCTACCTCACAGAGTAGCCAGTGTTACCTCACACCTGACAGTCCTGTGTACACTCGAGCCTCACATGTTTGTACTGCTACCTCAGAGAGTAGCCAGTGTTACCTCACACCTGACAGTACTGAATTCACTACTTGTTTCCTTGCAAGTCTGCTATTTGATCACGGTCGTCCAGAGCATGTCTAATAAACTGTGATCTAATTGAAAAGGTGACTCCCGTGTACACGTGTTTGACGTCTGCCTTGTACTGAAATGAATTCAGGAAATTTTCCTGTCCCTACCCAATAGTTTCAAGGCACGGGAAAATACTAAGCAGTCTTGCAAACAAGTGACCACAGCTCGTGGTTCCATTGGCCGCTGCACTGTAATCAACGGCATGCATCTGATCGATCTCCTCAAAACACATTGGTCACTCCACCGATGAACTTATGTTATTGGCCCAAGGGTTCTTCGAGGTTTGCCAGACAGATTTTTGGCCAATGGATGAGGTTGGCCATACGTATAGTAACTTGTAGTTCAGTCTATACTTAAATAATAACGCGAATTTTGCAGGTCTCTACTGATGTTCTTGTACCAGCACTAATTTTTATTTTATTGTTTTTATGCTTTTGCATTAGAGAATGTGTAAAAATTCCATTCTTCAATCGTTTAAAACAAACTCTAGTATGAAAGTTTAGACTGGGATCAGACCCCGCCATCTTGGATTTTTTTTTCGGCTACTATCCACAATATGGATTTTGGGTGGATTTTTTTTCGGACGACGTGACATGGGGCATAACTCAGTGCGTTTTCTGAAATATGTTCTGTTCGACTGCCGTAGCTATTATATAACCCCTGTAATAGCTCCCACAAAATAATCTATTATTTTACCTCGGCTGTTACAAGTTAGATAATATCAAGTGCAGAGAAACTGTAACAATTCAAGAACCTTAAGGAAGGTATTATTCATGCTTTGTCGGGCCAAAAAATTTTAATGTGCCTCCTGGAATCGAATTTGTGGCGCAAAATCTACAAAACTAATTGGACAGGGACTGACACCCCTTAAAGGCGAAGTTTGGTTTACGACAGGGAGAAGCAAGCATGCAGAACCGGCGAAGCTAATCTTCGCCTTGCTTCATGAGGTCGACGAAAGAAGCACCCCCGAGTTTGACCGACTGCTCCCGAGTTTGAAAGTGCTCCCGAAGTGTACTTGTTACTGTGCAAGCGCGCGCGGAGTACGAAAGGTTAAAAATTGTTTTTCTTTTTTTTGTGTACACATACAATAGAAGGCTCGACCATTTTTTTTGCAGTGAAATGTCGCGAAAAGATTTTCGAGAAAAGTTATATCTCAAAACACTATGGTTGTTTACCTCTCCCGATTGGCTACGTTAACATGTTACTCTTAGTATGCGAATCACTTTCATTCACTTCCAAAGTTGTTGAATTCTAATACGCCCGGTTAAAAACAGGGCGTCTCATGTGGAGGGCGAAATAAACTTTTCTAGCTGTGCTTAAAAGTATTGAAGGCTACCACAGGCCCAAATTTTTTCGTAAAAAAATCACTGGATCTAGTGATCATTGACGACAGATGAGGTAGAATTATGTACGTATCTGCACTCTTAACCTATTAACACATTACCCTGAGTATACTCGTGCACGTGTAAAATGTTGCAGGATAGTTGAAATCATTGTCAGTACTGTACAAATACAGAAGCTAGCACAATGTAGACATTGGCTGCTTCGCGAGCCTTGGATATACAGAAAACATTTCCATAGGTTTCAAAACGCCAGTCGTTTTAACAAATCCGTAGGTACAGTTCACAGCGAAAATTTCTTCTTTTGCAACGCCTGAAACTAAAAATTAATGCGTATTCTAAGGCGTTAACTTGAAACAATGAGTGCTGAGCCAAATCAGTGGAAAAAGTGAAAATTGGACAACTGATAGTCAGTGCCGAATGACTAATAAATATTGTGGCTGAATTTCACTGATTTATTTGTGATCCCCATAGAACGTCAATAATTCAACTATTTCTTTCGCTTTCTGTGTAATTTTTTGTGCAACGAAGAGTAAAAATGAGCAGATTTGTTAAATTTTTACATTAAAAATAATTTCAGGGGTTCACGCGACCGACGCATAACTAAAGTGAGGAGGCCCACGACAATGTAAATATTATATAAGGCGGAACAATACGCAATGTGAATACACGTATATTTTAAGCAGAGCTTTCAAAAGTGCTCGTTTCACCGTGAATAGCCTATAGCCACAGTTAAGATTTCTTCCATGAGGCGGTGGAACAGCCTTAAACTTGAACTTGAACACGGCTTCAGGGAAGTCGGAGATAACCTAACCGGAATGGATTATATCCTCACGACTGGCACGTGCGCGTTTCAACTGTTATTTGAATCACAGTTCAATGTAACGGGGTCACCGGCAGAAAATGCCGTCAAGCTAAGCACGGTTCCTCATCACGGGCTGGAGTAGCCCGCAAGAAAATAATTTCGTCCGAATATTTGAGTAGATTCCTTTCTTCGATCTCGTTTTGACTGCGCTTTTCTGACTTCTTCATCGTTTCAAGTGAGTATGAATAGTGTAAAGTTCACTTAAAAATTTTGACATCTGTGTGTATAATGTATTTTTCTGACCATTGTAGGTATGGACATGCAAAATTCGCGTAATTATTTGGCATCAGGCTAAACTCCACAGTACTGTTTATACTCGAGCTGTCGTTGTTTCTTCATTGGCTGATTCGGGCACACAATTGGCAAGAGTTCATTTATTGGCGCATGTCAAGTCAAGTATGGTCCAATGGCAAACCAGCTGCAAAGGTACACGTAAATTAAGTTTAAGGTGTCCCAAAATAATAACGCGAATTTCGCAAGTCTCTAATTATAGGCATATAACCTTACGCCACATGTTCAATTAACACTGAAATTCGGTCGAAGCATATGTATTCATATATCAAGTGCAGTAATGAAGCCGCTAGGATCGTAACTATGTTACTAGTATGTGATACTTATACGCTTTCCACGATAAACGGAGCAGTTTTGAAAGCCCTGCTTAAGATCTACATGTATTCACATTGTGTGTTCTTCCGCCATAAGCACAATTACCATCCCGATGGATTATTTCATGCATCGGTTAAGTGAAATGTTGAAATTATTAGAAAAGTAAGTGTTATACAAATTCGCTATACTTGCACTTATATGGGCCACGTTTAATAATTAGTCAAAAAACGCATTTAAAAAAAACGTTATGCCCTGGTGTTCGGGGCGGAGTGGAGTGAAGAGATTTGGACGGCACTTAACATCGAGGTCTTGAGAGCCGATAAGTGTGAAATGAGGTGAGTATCGATCAGCACCGGAATGCGAGGACGGCGGGAAACGGGATATCCCTGAGAAACTCCACCGACCAGCCGGGTCATCTGGCACGATTCCAACATCCGAAAAATCCGGGCCAGGCGAGTGGCCAGGCGAGTTGTTCTGACCACCGCACCACCGCGGCCCGGGTGTTCAGTTTCGCACCACCCGTGTACAAGGCGTCACGCAGCTGTTGGCCTTCGTCGTAGATTTCTTCATCAACGACGACTTTCGCCCGAAGACGCTCCCAGCTATATGGGCTTGAGAAGATGTCTCATGTTTAAAGCGCCCGGAAGGACGTTTATTGTACGGAAACAAGACTTTCTTCTAGGAAGGCAACCAGGGACTGGTATCTCCCAGGAAAGCAGAGCCATTGAGCACGGAGTGCTTCATAATACAGAGGCGAAACAGTCGCCTATCCTGCGAACACCAGATGCACACTCCAGAAAAAATGGCGTCTCCAGCCAGCAACACGTCGAAACCCTGCTCGCCGATCGACGCCTGGTAGCCTGCTCGACAGCCCGTGGCTCAGCCGATTGGGGAACCTTTCGCATCATGCAGTAGCCAATCAGACACAAGGACCGATCCAGAGCCAATCACATAATGGGTACGCCCACATGAAAGGATTCCGCCACACAATCTTATTTACACTGCGGTCACTGAGTTTGTGCGAAGTACTCTGAATAAGGTTTATTTAGTTTTAGAGACCTACAAATTTAGCGTTAAGCTGGGTTCACAACCATCCATCGCACCCGTCAGTCGACCGTCCGTCAGTCGGTTTTTTCGTCCGTCAATAGAAAGCGACCCACAACAGTTCCGTCGTCCATCGATCCGTCTGGCAAGAAAATGTTCAGTGCCGCCACCCAACAACACGAACTTTCTCGCGCAAAGAGAAATATTTCTAATGAATGCCATAAATACATTCTCTTTACCTGACATAATTTCTCATCATTTCCTCTGAAAATCTACGAGTCATCTTCAGTTCCATTAAAATGTGAAACTTAAAAAGTAAACAACTTCACTGCATTGCGTATTTAAAAAGAAAATTATTCAGACAAATAAATAAATGACTGTTTTCCGACATCGATGTTCAAGGAACGCCATTACAAAGCGGTGGACCATCCGTAGGTCCGTTAAAAGTTAAAACTTGATATATATTTGACGGATTGGCGGATAGAAAAAAAAGTTGGCCTGCGATTGGTTGAAGATCACGTGACCGCCGGCTGTGAGTCCACCGTTATTATTTGGCGCAAACTAAACTCCAAGATGTCGTACACAACGGAGCTTGTGCCATCTCGCGTTATGAAACGGCACCAAGTTCAACTCCACACACATCTTGGCCGCTGCCGGGGCCACGGTGGCCGAAAGGTTAGCCTGCTCGCCTCCCACCAAGGCGAACAGGGTTCAATCCCCAGCCGGGTCACTCCGGATTTTTGCATGTGGGAATCGTGCCGGACGATGCCGTTGGTCGGCGGGTTTTCTCGGGGAGCTCCCGTTTCCGCCGTCTTTTCATTCCGGCGCTGCTCCATACTCATCTAAATTACCCTCATCGGCTCTCAAGACCTTGCTGTTAAGAGCCGCCCAAATATCTTCACTCCATAGCTGCTGCCACAGGCAGAACTCGTTCTGCTATTTGACCCACCCACACGGAATGAAACTAACAATGTGTTGAATGTTTACTATTGGTTCTGAGTCCTTCAGGGCGTGTCGGAGGAGTGGTGGTCGAATGACAAACGTGAAAAAAAAAAAAAAAAAAACTTGCATGTAGTCTATCTTGGTGCAGAATTATTGTGCGAAATGATAGGCCATCTGTGTATATATTATGACTGTTGCCAGACAAATTGTTTGGCCTGTCCCAGAACGCTTGTAGCCAATAGTAAAGACGTAAGGTTGAGCAATCAGTCCCCAGTAAAGCGGCCACACAGGTAAATTGCACCTTATAGTTGCCAGCAGCCAATGAAATAACGAATTTATCTCAAGTAGGTACGGGGCAGTGAGGTATAATGTGTAGAGTAAGTTAGGGTAATGTGGACCCTTCGGTTAACCCTTTGAGCTTTGAGGACTGCGTAAATTTAGAAGCAGTAAAGTCAAGGTAGAAGTGAGCTGCCTATATTCTCCACTACAGCAATATCCCTTGTATTGGTTTCTGTATTTCCACTAGGACTACCTTTGTCCTATTGGTCCAGGCAACACAGAACACGCTAACTGTACTCTGCAATGTTTATTTTTGGTTGGCCATTGACCAATGGATTCGAGCGTTGACTGTGTATCAATTAATGTGTCGAGACAAATGCAAGCTGTTTTACAATCCATCGTGTTAATTTACGAATTAATATATATAAAATTACGAATTGAACGTTAAAAAGATGTAATTTTTTTTCTTAGATTCCGATAATGTCCAGCTGAATAGTTAAACTATAAAAGTGTGACTTTTGTTTTCAAGAGCAAAGAAATTTCTATGCAAACGTAGCCCCGAGTATTTAAGTGCAATGGGGCAACGGTGGCTGAGCGAATAGCACGCTCGCCTCCCACAGAGGCGAACCGGGTGAAATCACCGGCCGGGTCACCGGAATTTTTGCAAGTCGGAATCGTGCCGGACGATGCCGTTGGTCGGCGGGTCTTCTCGGGGATCTCCCGCCTCCCCGCCCCCTCATTCCGGGTGCCACCCCACCTATCTAAACTCATTCATTTACGTGCATACTCCTAAAAGGGTTCAAGTGGACCCACGGTGTAAAACTTCGTGTAGGTGCTGCTATCTAGCAAGTGTCTCATGAAGTACTCGGTCACATTACATCACATCAGTTGCCCGGACGATGTATGCAAGTACTAATACGGCGACGAAAAATCCAGAACGTGTGTGATTGTGAAACGTGTTGAAATTCTTGAAGATAACAAACTTACTTAGAATATTCTAAAGTTACGATACATGCGTCTGTGTTTATGGTAGGTGTTTCAAATTCGCAGTATGTAAGTAGTCCAGTGTGCAAACACAATTCGAAAAAAAAAAAAAAAAAAAAAAAAATGGCATGGGTCGGCTAAAGTGGTCCGAGCAATTGCGGCTGAAGTGGCACCAGTCCATTTTACACTACTTAGATTTTCGTTAGTAATAGATATTTTTTTACAACTGAGAGACTGTGATCGTGCATGTTATTATCTGGTTTTATCTATAACCTAGTAACGAGCACAGAACGTGAACAACTTGAAGCATCTGAGAAGACTACGAATAAAAAGCGACGTGTTGAACAATGCAGGATTGATTCAACTGATGCTGTGTGTATCTACTGTCGTGATAGTTCTTCGGATGTCAAATATGGAGAAAAATGGGTTCAGTGATTAGACAGGTGTCACGAAGAAAGTGTTGATAATGAAACTTTGGACTTTTTATGTGATATTTGCGAATCCTAATGGAGACTGATTAGGATTACGCACATTTATTGATAATATGTTGGGCACGCCTTAATCGTAATTTAGTAGAATATTTTCATGTGTGCCAATAACACGTTCTAAATCATTTTAGTAATAGACTCTCTTAATTTTCTTAATGTTAATTATCACCATTTATAACTGTAATGTCTCCAAAGCGTCTACAAACTGTACACTTGCATACAATATATTACAATTGGGATTTACACTTTTTAATTACTTAGAATTGTAAAAGTGGACCCGTGGTTACACTTTACAGGAAAAAGTACTGATAAAGTGGACATTTGCAGACTTGTACGAATATCAAGTTTTCAAGTACCAATATTTAATCAAATGTGTAAGTCAGATGTATACCGTATACCGACATATCAAGCTGTAATATACCATAGACGGATGTAAAATTTCTAATACGGTTTCTTAATAATAATAATAATAATAAAAATAAAAAAAAAGAGGGAGGGGGTTTACAATGCCCGAACTTCCTCTAATGAAATAATAGTGCAAATATAGCATTGAACGAAGCTGACAGTTTGCATAACTTTGATTATGGACATGAAAATTTCGCGAATTAATTTTAGATAGAAGTAAAACACATATCTATGGAAGTCGCATTTGCAATTGGGTCACAGTTTATTAGACACGCCCTAGACGACTCTGAGCCAATAGCAGACTTGCAAAGAAACAAGTGGCGAATCCCATACCGCCAGGTGTGGAGTAACACTGAGACAGCAGCCAATGTACAAACATCTGAGGCTCGATTATACACAGGACTGTGGAGTCTAGCGTACACGTCATTGAGCCCGGAGTCCTTTCTCTCTTCCTACATGTGATAAATAAAACAATATTTAATTTGGACCTTGCCGAATCGGCAGTCCATTGGCTGAGAGTCTGATCATGACTATAATTGGGAAGAACAGCGAACATGTCCGATGTTGCAGGAGTTAAAACGCAAAACCAACACTAACTGGTGTTCCAACAATGTTGGATACGCCTCGCTATTAATTTGTCATGAGTGTCTTGCAAATACGTACAGACCTCAAATTGTTAACACGTGCCAAAACATAATTAAGCCAATCAAGAGATCCGCACGTCCGTACGGTGTTTTGAAATGTAGCTTGCCTCCAAATCTTTTTGCGAAATGTCATCGTCCGTTATTGATTAGTATGTTTTGAGACACAGCGTTGTGAACATCTACGTTGTGAGGCTCCGAACTGATGTTTGTAACCTTGCATGATGCACTGAAAGTACTCGCCCGCTCTCGTGTGGACCGTGTGTTCTTTTCGTGGATCGATATTTTGAGAACACGTTTATAAGGTTCATTTTAAAAAAACTGGGTTTGGCTGTGTTGGGGACACGGCCGTTTGTTTTGCGTGAATACGTCTACGTTGACGCGCTCGGACGCCTTGATGTTTATTTTACGTTCCCGGCACCGCTTCACTCGATCATATGGGGTCTAATGGGTATCACTGGATTGATTTTGAGATGCTCTTTCCAACCGTATACGAATTCTGTATTTTGACTTGGCTTTTCAACGAGTATAGGCCAAAATTGTGTTAATTTTCTTACTTTTTTTTTTTCTACATTAAACGCAAACAATTTCACCATAATTACGCCACATAAATGTTTCCATGCACGCAATCGATTGATCTCGACGAGAGCTATCGATTGAAAAACGAGCGTCGTAGCTTCCCCTAGTCAAAAGTTATACTACGCGGAAGTTATGAGACGCTACGAAACGAACTCCCCCTTTTTTTTTTTCCTCTCACCCGGCCTCAATGACGGCCGCGCGCGATGCTTCGCAGTCCTCACTCAACTTAACATATTCTTTGATCCTTTGGCAATCTAGTTGCGTAATTGAATTATGAATATAGACGATAAATGCGGAGCTGCAATGCCAAAATGTATCCCCCGATTTTGTTATCGTCGTATTTTATGGATTGTCTCCCACTATGGTCGCAAATTTAAAGACATATTCTGGTCAAAATTAGCAGTAATAGTCCAGTACGTAATTGTTATAGATGATGGAAGATCGCGAAAAGTTTTTGAGGCAACATAACTCTCTAACAAGTTTATTCTTTCATGATTGGATGAACAAGGTTTTGACTCGGCTAAGTTGTTTGCAGACAGTAGTAGGGATATTGCGGCGCCGAGTTTTCTTCCGGGGCGAACGAGTATTTGGGGTTTTTCTCAGAGTGCTCCAACACCACGAAGATGACTCGCGAATAAGAAGTGCCGTCGTTTAACCTCGACGATCATGGAGCGTCGACCCGCATCATCGCCTAACTTTTCGTTGCTAGTTAATATTCTCTGATCGCGTTTTCGCCTGTGTTCGAGAAATGCACGCTGGCATGAGAGAACGGTTTGTACAAACGAGTCCTTTTCGTGCATTAAGTCTGCTGGAACCAGTCTTCCCATCGGTCGCAATCGCACTCTTTAGCCATCATCGCCGCCGCCGCCGCCGCAATCAGGGGTCATTAGGGGTCAATGGGATCGACGGGTTCGATGAGGTCGTTGGGGTCGGTCCGATAACAGGAGTCAATTGTCTACTTTAAGTGTAACCATGGTTTATAGGTGGGCGAAGAAAGATCGTCTGGAAGTAACTGTTTAAGATATAACTGCATGGTAATGTGATCAAGGAACTATCATCATTTAAACCTGCCTACCTGCCTGTGTGTGTGTGTGTGTGTGTGTGTGTGTGTGATGTCTCAATGCCTGCATGTGATTAGTCAGCTGCAATCGTGTGATTGGTGATTGGCTGGTCGGTGTCTGTACAATGTGTAAATGGTGCAGTACAATTGGTTCGAAGTCAATATGAGGCCATATGGGCTTGCACGCTTGCATATTGTAAGCGGACGGGAGGTAAGTTGAGAGGTTTAGTGTGACAGCAGCTGCGCCGAAGGTGGATCATCTCGACTAGATTCTGCCTCTTCGCATAGATTTTCTCGAGAATTTTGTTTTTTAGATCATTCAAGGTCATGGGGTTAAGGTTAAGGTAGTGTGCATCTAATAAGGTGACTAATGACGGTGCTGGGAAAAATAGGATAAATGGCCGTCGTGGTTAAAAACTTTTTAATTAAGAAATTTATTAAATTAAATTTTATAAATATAATTTTTTTAACAATTTTTTAATTGTCAAAACGATTTTCAAATTTAATTTTTTAATAAAAAATTTTTATACATTTTAAAACGATTTTTAAACATGTTTTGTGATTTTTATTTTTATTTTTGCATTTTAAAGGTTAAAGTCAAAGGTCAATGTCAAACGTCAAAGGTCATAGGTACTGATCCCTGTCTACTGGTCACCTGGTTACTGATCCCTGGCACCTGGGCACTGATCCCTGACAGCATTTCTGAAATAATGGGTCATTTCTGCGAATCCTTTAAATAATTTTTTTAATAATCTTTAATAATTTCTAATAATATTTTTATTTTTTTTTCGGTAATTGTTTAGAATTTTTTGAAGAGTTTTTGGAATTTTTAAAATGTTTTAGTGTTTTTTTGAAAGGTCAGTGACATCCAATATGGCGGCCAAGTGACGTAACAAAATGGCGGCTCCCCCGGCTCCGGTGCCAGATGCTGATGTCCCCAAACCGGCATATCCCTACTACTGCTGACCAACTACTATCGTTCTGCCTTATAGTTTCAGAATCCACATTGGCCCAGTGAAAATTTGGTAGTAGTTTCATACTGCATGACAGCCAATAAGGAAAGAAAACTGTCGGACACGTGTACAGTACGTTGAATTCTAGCAAAGAGTCAACTTTTCCCGCGATAAGCCATCAATGCAATAAATGTATAATGATATTATTCAAAAACTTCCTTATTTGCAAACACCAGTGGCAATGAACGTGGGAATGAAAGAGTTACATGATGAGTGTAAATAGTTGCGGAAGACACTCACGTCCAACCTCGAGCAGCAGTATCCTCCGGCCGTTCTGGTCTCTCCTGGGGAGTATGGTCAACATGTCCTGCTGGTAGACCACGGGGTCGTGCTTCGGCGTCAAATCCGCGGACAACTTCGGGTGCTTCTGTGTGAAGTGGTAGTAGCACTTCATCTGCGCACACAAGCAAACATCCGCCTTTACAATACAGCCTCGCGTTAACTCGACACTTTGTGGACTATGCTCGAGTGTCGCTCGAACAAAGCTTATCTGAACAAAAACTCGCATGGATGTGGAGTCTTTGTTCGGGTAGTGTTTAACACGACAGCGCAGTAACAGTGATATTGACGACGACACAAATACTTTCTTTACTGCCACTCAAAGGGACATGATTGACTGTAAATCCTTTCATACGTTGAAGGACATTTGATTGGGTCAGTATCAGCTTGGCTCTCCATTGGTTGATGACCGGCCAATAATGAACTCTGTAAAGTACAGGGTTGTGTCCGGTGTGGTATGGAACAACAGGACGATGGTGAGTTCTAACACAGACACCAACAGAACCGGTATTCTTGCAGTAGCGGATACAGGTGACTCACGTATAATTTGTCTTAAGTGCTAGTAAATGTATGCAGAGCTCAATGTGATATGAACACAGGTGTGAAACAGCTCCTTACATCACTTCAAGACTACCTGCACTGTCACTGCCAAGTGTTAATTCGAAACACTTTACCTACTATATAAGTTCCTGTTTATATGGCTATAACAAGAGACAGCAAAATATCGCAAATTGATTTCACGGCAAGATACACCTAACCCACGCATACATCGTAGTCACCTTTTGTAACAGTGCAGATTTTTAAGAAAATTATCATTCTCACGTACGAATTGTTTGTTTATTTGCACGGAAAGACATTTATTTATTTTATTTGCACGCCTACCCTCAGTAGCAATGTTATTTTCAGGACTTCACCTCTGTATAACATTTTCGTATATTTTAATTTGTTCGTTTTACATGTTAACAGTTTATTTTATTTCATTAGTGGCGTGAGTACTACACTATATTTGTTTATTCAGATAGTTTGATATGTAACTTTACTTTCTCTTAGCAGTAATGCATGTAGCCTATTCAGAATTGACGTAAGGAAATTCTGGGATTTTCCTGTTTTGTGAGGCGTCGTGATGAAGGCTCCGGCGACTCATTACTCTCTACTTAGACTACGCGATGAGCGGACCTTCATAATTAGGGGTAGTGAACTGTAAAGGTTTGTTTTAAGGTCCCCCGTTTTTATGCTTGAAAGCTTAGCAGGGGACAGCTTACAGACTAACTTACAACCTAACTTAAATTAACACCCATACATTACCCGGGCTCGAACCCAGAGCCTCCCGCATCGCAGATCGGTCGCGAGCCAACCGATTGTACCACGGGTAGTCGGCGGGGGTAATGAAATTTCGTGTAAAGATTTCAAGAAAAAGATATACTCCAAAACACTTTAGGGTAGTTTACCTGTCTTGATTGGCTGAATTACTTGTTGACACATGCTAACTGTCTGCACACGAATCACGTAGGAGCCTTGCCGATGTTGCCGAATTCTGAGTGGCCCTTGTCAAATATTAAGGCTAGGCTTCATCATTCATGGGCGTATAGGGAATTAAATGCTAAATTCGGGCAAAGATCTCTCATATGTAGGGACGGGCAAAATTCGCGTTATTATTGGGCATCAGGCTAAAATCCACAGTACTGTTTATACTCGAGCCGCCGTTGTTTCTTCATTGGCTGCTGACTAAACGTGATGCCACTCCCCTCCTGACACAACTGCACGTGATTCGGGCACACAATTGGCAAGTGTTCATTTATTGGCGCAGAATTACCCAGAGCGTGTCAAGTCAAGTATGGTCCAATGGCAAACCAACTCCAAAGGTACATGTGATTTAAGTTTAAGGTGTCCCGAAATAATAACGCGAATTTTGTAGGTCTCTACTCATACGTCTTTTGTGGCAGTATTTAAAACTAAATATTTTTTGTAGGAGAATGAAAGCATCTAGATTTGTAAATATTCCAAATTTTAATTTTTGTATTCTAAGGACACTTTTTCATTTCTTATAAAATTGTTTGTTACATGTTATAATTAATAAAAAAAGTGAATTTCAAATAAAAAAAATTAAAATTAGAACGGTTTACAAATTTAGATGCGTTCATTCTCTAACAAAAACAATCTTTAGTTGAAAATACTGCTACAGAAAACGACCGTGAGATCCGTGTCCGGATTTAGCATTTAATTTTGAATTTCGAAGAACGAAATCTGACTATTAAAAAATCTATTTAATTTTGCACATAGGTAGGGGCAGGTGCTTTTCGCGAAAATATTTCAAGGTCAGTTGTACGTATTTTGTTCATACGCACTTTCGTGGTTGGGTGATTTAAAATGTCGCGTGTCTCAGGTGTCTGTCCTCGAATCACGGACGTTCCGTATTGGAGCATTTTTTTTTTTTTTTTTACGATTGCCCTAGTCAATTAGAACATGTCTTCTCACATAGACACGCGGCCATAACCAACGAAAGTTGTAGTTGTGGAAGTAGAATATTGAAGTATAGCCTTGCCATAAATATTTTCGCTAAATACACTTGTCTCTAATCATGAACACTCGTGTACTATCTCATCACCATAAAAGTACGTACATGTACATATATCACATGTTTGTAATTTTCCACATCTCATCTCTTATACTTTGCGATTGGATCACAGTTTATTAAAAACTCACCCTGGACGAATCTAAGCCGATATCAGGCGAAGAAGCGAATCCTGTATTGCCAGCAACACTGGCCACTACAAATCTCTGAGTTCAATTTAGTATTTATTAGAACCAGTGTTTGTACGTACCTACATATTTCTTTGCCTATTACTAGAAACTTGAAATATTCGCAAGATACCCTATATGCTTGACTCTACAAATTATGTACAAATATGCTGATATTAGCTACACATTTGGTTGTCCGCTGTCACACACAGTGGTAGGCGACGATTGGGCCAGCCTTCTCCAGGTGTTGAACACCGTTTAGACCAATGGCTAAATTCATACAAACACACGTATTTTGAATTCTAGCTTAAGATATATGAAGGTTGGTGCAGTGACATTTTCCATAGGTTGATTTCGGAAGTGCTCGCTATATCGTGAACATACTTTAGCAATTAGGATCCTGCAGCCATGCAACATCGTGCTCCAAATGGCCGCGTGCCCTCACATCGACTGTCGTACTCACTGCATCACACCGAGAGAGGCGGCAGAGTGGCCAACATTTGGACACTCATTCGGGATGGCACGTGCCCTCACATCGACTGTCGTACTCACTGCATCACACCGAGAGAGGCGGCAGAGTGGCCAACATTTGGACACTCATTCGGGATGGCACGTGCCCTCACATCGACTGTCGTACTCACTGCATCACACCGAGAGAGGCGGCAGAGTGGCCAACATTTGGACACTCATTCGGGATGGCACGTGCCCTCACATCGACTGTCGTACTCACTGCATCACACCGAGAGAGGCGGCAGAGTGGCCAACATTTGGACACTCATTCGGGATGGCCGCGTGCCCTCACATCGACTGTCGTACTCACTGCATCACACCGAGAGAGGCGGCAGAGTGGCCAACATTTGGACACTCATTCGGGATGGCCGCGTGCCCTCACATCGACTGTCGTACTCACTGCATCACACCGAGAGAGGCGGCAGAGTGGCCAACATTTGGACACTCATTCGGAATGGCACGTGCCCTCACATCGACTGTCGTACTCACTGCATCACACCGAGAGAGGCGGCAGAGTGGCCAACATTTGGACACTCATTCGGGATGGCACGTGCCCTCACATCGACTGTCGTACTCACTGCATCACACCGAGAGAGGCGGCAGAGTGGCCAACATTTGGACACTCATTCGGGATGGCCGCGTGCCCTCACATCGACTGTCGTACTCACTGCATCACACCGAGAGAGGCGGCAGAGTGGCCAACATTTGGACACTCATTCGGGATGGCACGGGTTCGAAACCCGGCCCGGGCATCCTGATTACGGTTACACGAAATTACTCTAGGCGAACGCTGGTGTATAGACTATTCATTGTTCTTTTTTTTACACTTTTAGACTCAAACATTTGAAAAATCACCCCAAGCATACCGTTTGGTTGTTTCCTAATACTGGTTTGTATCACAAGCGTTTTATTCTTGGGTTAAAATAAAATATCATAAAATTACATTTTTGGGTTAAATTAAACTTTATCTTAATATTCCATATATAAGTTTTAATATTCAATTTATAATTAGTACTAGTAAAAACAGGAAATATATAGGTGTGTTGGTAATGCCTAGTAAGAAATAGTTCTTATGCAAAATATGATTGTAACAAAGTGCGCAAGAATGAGGTACGTTGTCCTTTTGGTGCAATTTGCTATAGGCTGTTCACGGTAAAATGAGAACTTTTGAAAGCCCTGCTTGACATCAATTGGTATGCACGTTGTGTATTCTTCCACCTTATGTAAAAGTAACGTCACCTTGGGCCTTATCACTTTATATTCATGCGTCGGTTAAGTGAAACTGTAAAATTGCTACAGAAGGAAAACTACACAAATGTGTTCATCTTTACGCTTCGACGCATTAGAAAAAGAACTCAAGGCAAAATAAATAATTTAAGTAATTATAAATAGCTACCTAACGCTTTTTTATTCGCAGTTAATATTTGGTATTATTTTCCCTCCATCGTTACCAACTTTACTGGGCGCATGTCACTCAGTGCGCCCGGTAAAATATATGCAGGCTGGGGCAGTGACTTTTTTCTGAGGTTGATTAAAAAAATGCTCACTTTATGGTGAACAGCCTTTAGACTAAGTTAAGTATCGTCTGCACGAGGCGAAGAAATATCCTGGAAGTAGAACAGCAGGTGTTCAGAAAGATTGGATGTAACCGTGAATGGACTATAGTTACTTCCAACAGGCCATATCAAATGTAATTCCTGATCTCAAATAGTGCAATCGTTTAAGTTTTCTAATTGTTCTGTACTAGTGTCGAACGCGCTTCTCGCAAACAGTTAACGTGCTGCGTGTTGGTTGATGTCAACATTAACTGTTCACAAACGAGAGATGCAGAAACTTCGAAATATTAGAGAACTCTCACAAGGAAGACGCTTGAAAAAATCGGCCATTGATTCCTTGTTGTGTACAGTGCCGACCGTGAATCGTCCTTCATGTGCAAGATGCCCGTACCTATGGACACGATCACTGAACGGGTTAACACATAGAGGTGTGCACACATTTACTTGCACTTAAGACAAATTAGAAGTGAGTCGCCTATATCCACTACTGCAAGAACACCGGTTCTGTTGGTGCCTGTGTTAGAACTCACCATCGTCCTATTGGTCCATACCACACCGGACACTACCCTGCACTTTACAGCGTTCATTATTGGCCGTTCATCAACCAATGGAGAGCCGAGCTGATTTTGACCAAATCAAATGTCCTTTATCGTATAATGTCCTTTATCGTATTAAAGAATTTATAATCAATCATGTCCCTTTGAGTGGCTATAAAAATAAAGTTACCGTTAGCAATATAATTGTTACTACGCTCTCGTGTTCTTGTGAGGTCATGTTAAGGCTGATTCCCACCCGCCATCTTGGATTTGTCGATTTTTCGCCAAAGCTTCTAATTCAAAGGGTGTATTGAAATTTCCTGCACGATATATCGTAAATAACAGCTTCCCAAACTTTATAGAACTGACACAGCTTCACCAGCTTCACTACTTTTATTAATTCTTAGCTGGTGACTGTCGAGGCGGGACGCCGGATTATTTCCTGTGAACGATTACAGAGGTGACGATATCGACAGTAATAAAGAAATACTGACCTCGAGCTACGCTCGAGCATAGTCTACAAAGTGTTGTGTCCGATTACAGAGAAGTTAAGAATACAGAGGTGGAAGATCGCTGTATATCGTGGACTCTGACCCCAAATTGCGTCACTAGTTGGCAAGATGTTGGAACGTCATTCGCCAGTCGGCACCGGGTAATCCACGCGTTAGTCGGCACCCGGTAATCCAAGCGTCAGTCGGCACCGGGTAATCCACGGGTCAGTCGGCACAGGGTAATCCACGCGTCAGTCGGCACCGGGTAATCCACGCGTCAGTCGGCACCGGGTGATCCACTCGCCAGTCGACGGCCTAGTCTGCGCAGAGCTTCTGCAGCAAAGGTGATTCCGCAGGTCGCTGGACTTAAGGCGGCCAAGGAGTTTTGAACGTCTGAGGCCTAAAAGCGTGAGAGCGCTAGGGGCGACCGAGACATGCGCCTCAACTATCTCATCGCCTCTGCGTGAACATAGGCAAATGCAAGTGGAGAAATATCTTCATACGCAGAATGCTTGTAACTAGACACACTGAAAACTGTAAACATTTTTTCAGCCAACATATTTTCCAAAATACTGTTACGTCATGATTTTTCTATGATTATATGATGGTGCATTGTTTGACACGCTGACGTGTTGAGACCTAGGACACAGTGAATTTTTCCAGCAATAAATCATTATCTCTATGAAAAAAAAACGTTCCGTTAACTGCTACAGATGGCAGCACTTTAAATTCTTAATTAATACAGGAAACGTATCATATGTGTACTTCAGTTTACTGTAAATATTTGCTTTTAATCTTATATGATACGCCAGCTCCATATGTCGAGTGACACAGCACTCGACAAGTTCACATGCACTATTCAAAGGCGCCGCGAGGGTATAGTGGTTTAGTATATTCGCCTACGACCTGGGAGAACCGGGTTCGACTGCTGGCGAGGTCGCTCCCGGATTTTCGGTAGTGGAGATCATTCCGGATGATGCCACTGGTCGGCGGGTTTTCTCGGAGATCTCCCGTCTTCCCCGCCCCTTCATTGCGGCGCTGCTCCATACTCACCTCGCTTCACCCCCATCGATTCTCATGAGCTCGTTGTTAGGAGCCGCCCAAATCTCTTCACCATACAAATCCCGCTCCGGAAACAAATCAAGTCATTTGTTTATTTTTAAAATACACAAACTAGCGTGCTCAAAGAGGTAATTGAAGTTATTTTCGTGATCTGTATCTGTAACCACAAAAACAATAAACAACAGTAAATTAACTGACACTTCCATTATAACACCAAACATTTTTATAACATTCACAGAACAGTGAGAAAGGGAATGCGTTTGTAATTTTACGAATACTTTCCTGTGATATACTGTACGCAGGTCACGAATGCCAGTTTTTTTGCATTTGGGGTGGCGATTATGATGACTTCACGTTTCACGTAACACCTTACGAGTAATACATTCACGTAATACAGCTTCACCTTTGCTAATGCGACTCAATGAAGGCGTGTCACGATCATATCACGTAACGTTCAGGTGATGGAGAAGCTTGTTAGTGTCCAGTTTTTGCGTGATACATAGGGCCACCTGTTTTGCGCTAAAATATTTACGCGAAGGCTAGACTCCAATGTCCCACGGCATACGTTGTCATGGACAGACATTAATACAATATCCTCGTGTGAACCTGGCCTAAGTAAATCAGGACGCCAGGAACTGCAACAACTTATTGCAGCAACTATCGGGCGAGGCCGCTTGCAATAACTCCCTCCACCAGCCAGCGATCTGGGACACGGATGCCTAAACGACGCACCTATATAGGCCACTGTGAGGCAGGGCCCCAGCATCTTTCCGGATCCGACAAGCAGCCAGGGAAGGTCACAACATGGGCGTGTACGTCCGCCGTCATCCGCTCAGCTAGAAACATCCTCCTACGTCAAGAATAAGATGGGGACTGTCCATAATTGATAATTAATTAAAATGGCATGGTAACGTACTTGTAACATAATTTAATATCAGTTAACAATGCTCCCATGAACGTATAATCATTCAGTATTATGCCAATTATAAATGCTTTGTTATTATACATGTTTCATAGATGGACTAAAATAAACCCCCTCGGTTATATTAAAAAAAACTCTTCCATTATCCTTATCATTTCACCTACGCCCCTAGTGCCAACTTGTATGAATATGACCATAGTTAGAGACCTGCGAAATTCGCGTTATTATCTGTGATCAGGCTAAACTTCACAGTACCTTATATACTGGAGCGAGCATCGTTTCTCCATTGGCTACTGCATAGTTGTGAAGTCACTCCCTTTTTGACGGAACTGCGCGTGATTGGGGCACACAATTGTGAAGTGTCCATTTATTGGTGCAAAGTAACCCAGGGCGTGTTAAATAAAGTATGGTCCAATGACAAACGTATTTCAAAGGTAAAATTCTTTAAAGTTTGACGTGTCCTCAAATAATAACGCGAATTTTGCAGGTCTCTAGCCATAAGTCATATTTATAACAACGTGCAGTTTTTCTTTGGTTGTTGTCCACGTGTCTGTCAAGAGACAGTCCCTTAAAAACCTAGATCAATCGGAATCAAGCTACTTCGACACTAAGCATCCGTGATTCTCAGGCAAACACCTTCAATTCGTGACCGTTCAAATCATACAATCACGAAAGTCGATCCAAGTTCTAGTGTTTTGGAGTTCAATAAGACCTGAAATCTTTTCGTGAAAAACAGGTGCCCCCTCTGCACCACGTGATCTCGTTGGCCAATCACAATAGGACATTGTCGTGATATCTTAGCTTTTCATGGGTTTGTTTTTATCCACGCGATGTCGTCTGCTCACGTTCTTAATTAATGTACCACATATATCACTTTCTCCTGGAAATTAAGACGAAAGAGTAGTAGATATTGGGCTGGGATTGTTTTTATTATTTAATTCGTAAACTTTTAGGGAGCTTTATATTTCAACAGTTCAATAGTTCATTTTCTCAGAGGTGTAAAAATGTTTGCATGAAATGCATTAAGTTTGCAATTTTTAGCAGACCTATTTCATTTAACACAATTTATTTTTCTTAAAGGATAAAAGCTCATTACCTAAGATTTACTTCATTTAGCCTACACGAAAAACACGTCTATATGTAAAAGATACATTTTGTTATTGAGGTTATACCATACGTTTGCAACTTGTTCTAACCACTTCAAATATTAAAACACAAATATGCCTGTATAATTTTTATTTTGAGAGTTTACAATTCGAAAAGCAACAAAAATGATCCCCAACACTTTTATACAGTACACAAAGGTCAAATGCTTACGCGGAGCATCAAAATTAGCGTCAGTAATTTTTCGCGAACAAATTTGAGCCATAGTAGACTTCAATACTCTGAACACAAGCAGCAAATTATATTTTGTCATTGGTTGCCATGTGCATGAGAAACCATTTCCCTTTTAACCGGGCCAATTAGAATTCAACAGCTAACGGCAATGAACCAAAGTGATTTGCGAACTAAGATTGACGCGTCAATGTAGTCAATAAAGAAAGGCAAGGAATCACACAGTGTTTTGAAATATAACTTGTCTCGAAATATTTTCGCGAAATTTCACTGCCCCTAATCATAAAATATTATCCCGAAAAGAACACGTTTTGCGTACACGCGAGATTGTAGCGTGACGCGTGTTACATTTAACGTGACGTCATCGCAACCTTGGCCTTAGTGAGTGCAGAAGAGATCGTAGGTTACTTACACGTTGGAAGGCGCTCTGTGGGTAGAACTTGCACGGCCTGAGGAACATCAACAGGAAACTCTTATCATCCACGGGAGCGCAGAGGTCATTTTCGTCTGCCAACAAAACATATCGAACACAATCCGTTGATGAAGTTATCGTGGTACCAACTTATGAACGATACACACTTCTGGACACTTGAACAAGCTTAACTATAGCCTATCTTTAGAGCAGAAATGTTTTATAGGGAAGTCCTTGCACTAAGCGATATATAAGATCCGTATTCCAGTAACCTGTAGGCGAGACTCTACAGTCTTCTGTACATTTGAGCATTGGCTGTTAGTCCATTATCTGCTGCCATATGAGAAAAGCCAGATTTACTCCAGACCAGGTAGCACGCCCTTGCTTAGCTGCAGGCCTAGTTAACGGTAATGGAAATATTTCTCTATGCGTGAATTTCCAAAAGCACGAAATTGAGAACTGAATTTGAACTACTTAATATATTACGATAATGTTGGTTTTATTGTCTATATGCAGACACATGCAAAATTCGTGCAATTATTTGGCGTCAATCTAAAATTAACGTGCCTATAAATACTGGAGCTGGTGTCCTTAGTTCATTGGCTGCTGTGTAGGTGTGGAGCCAGTCTTATTTCGACAAGACTGCGCGTGATTCGAGCACACTATTACGTCGTTTATATTAATGAACGCAGAGTTTTTCAAGGCGTGTTTATTGACGTATGATCCAATGGCATCGGTAGTGAAAACTTACACGTGCTTAAAATATAATTTGTCGCCAAAAATAACACAAATTTTGCAGGTCTCTAACTATATACAGTTTGTAAAAAAATTGCATGCGTAGTAATGATGGTCGATCACGAACGATGAGCAGTAATGATGGTCGATCACTAACGATGAGCAGTAACGATGATCTACTACGAACGCAAGAACAGTAATGAAGGCCGACCACAAACGATGAGCAGTTATGATAGTCGACCACGAACGATGAGCAGTAATGAGAGAGCTGCCACAAATGCAAGAGCAGTAATGAAGGCCGGCCACGAACACAGGCTCAGTAATGAAGGCCGACCACGAACGATGATAATCAATGATGGTCTAACACGAACTGTAAGCAGTAATGAAGGTCGACCACGAACACGGGCTCAGTAATGAAGGCCGACCACGAACGATGATAATCAATTATGGTCTAACACGAACTGTAAGCAGTAATTATGGTCGACCACGAACGATGCGTAGTAACCTCGGCCTCAGCGGGCAAGGACTGTCGAAGGGGCCGGATGCAGGTGAAGGGAGGCGGTACGTACCCCTGAGGAGTTTCTTGAGCTGTTGCAAGGCGTCGTCGACTATGTCCGGCGTCTCCCTCAGCTCCTGGGCGGCCTGGCGCTCGAAGACGTCCCCCAGTGGACCCAGCTCGAGGGAGAGCTGCTCGTCGCCTATCATGAAGCCAGGCGCCCGTCCGTCGATCAGGAACGCATGTACGTCCCCCATTCTTGCTGTGATCTCCTCACTCCTGCAACAAGACGGCGCCGTATACTAAACACGAGGTGGATCGATCAACATTTGTCTTCTGCTCGTGCACCCAACAATCACCTACCCCACACGTATAAAGCTGTTAGAGTCGCGTGAACAACTGTAATGTCCACGTGCCTTTATATCTTTAATTTTCAAAACATAAGGTATTATCTATACAGTGGCCGTCAAAAATTTAAGACTATCTATTAGTAGAGACAGATGTTTTTCGCAAAAATATTTATGGCCATGCTGGACTTCAATATCCTACGTCCATAACCACAACTTCCTTTGGTTATTGGCCACGTGGCTACGTGAGAAGACGTGTTCTTATTTGACTGGGCCAATCGTAATAAAGTACTCCGATACTGAAAGTCCATGATTCGTGGACAGACACTTGAGGCACGTGATATTTTAAATCATCCAACCACGAAAGTGTATATGAACAAAAGCGTTTTGGCGTACAACTGGTCTTGAAATATTTTCGCGAAAAACAATTGTCTCCATCTATTAGTAAGTTATAATAGGGGTTTTTTCGCGTCTTTAATAGGCCTAATTGCAATAAATATTCGTTAGAGGAAGTGTAGAAACATCTCAAGGCACTTGTTTACATATAAACAGCGCTCTAACCTCAAATATTATCCACGCGGTTTATGACAGTCATATTGACAGAAAGTCGGTGCAATGTTGGGACACGGATGGACTACTACACACCTCGCACCTGCACTTTGAGCCATTTTCCCTTCACGGCTCAATTAATCACACAAAAATAGAACACTTTGCACAATGTACACATTTACTGGCATTCAAGATAAACTAGTAGAGACCTGAACAATTCGCAGTTGAACGACCTTTAGGTTAGACTCTGCAGTCTTATGCCGATTTCAGCTGCGCATTGGTTGTGTGCTATCATAGTGGAAGGTAACCAGCGCGGTCTGCAGGATGTGTCGAATATCACGTGAACCAATTGCAAAAGTTATACAAACACAAGTGTCTTGAATTCTAGCGTGTCCCAAAATGAATTGGCGAATTCTTCAGGTCTCTATAAACTAGAATTGTGCCACTGTTGGATTTTGCTTTCTCGCTTTCCACCATCTTATGGTGACTTCGCAACCAAAATGCAGAAGCACAGAGCATAAAACATCAACAGCAAAACTTTCGTACGACCAGAATTTTTGTGCGACATTTATTCACAATTTGATACTTCAACTTATGTACTATGTATAGCCAATGAAATTTTCTCCACGAGTCTGACTTCAGTTGGCAGTATTAGCAAATAATGGATTTTCGTAACAGATTATTAGAGACATGCATAATCCACGTTATCTTTCGGTTACATGATAGACTCCACTGCCTTATGAACAAGTGAGCAAAGTTCGTAGTTTCATTGAGCTCTGTACTGTAATCAATGTCACGATGTCCTCAAAAGAGATTGGCCACTCCACTGTTGAATTTTGAATTATTTGCTCAAGTGTTCTCCGAGGCCTGCCAAGCATATTTTTGACCAATGGCTGGAATTGGTTAAACACACAATAAGTTGGATTTCATTCTGTCCTCAGAATAATACGCGAATTCTGCAGGTTTCTACAGATTGTGATATTGTGTTGAAAATTGACAGGCTAGACTCCACAATCCTGTGTACACTCGAGCCTCAGATGTGTTGTACATCGGCTGCTGCTCCAGAGAGTAGCCAGTGATACCTCACACCTGGCAGTATGGCACTCGCTACTTGTTTACCTATAAATTATAATAGTTAATTTATAACTAGATGGAGAATTATGACATTCGCCATTGCGATGCAGATATCTGTTATGGAAAACAAGACTGAACACGAATAAATTCTTAAATAAGACTAGTAACCCGTGGACGAGAAAAATATATATATATAGAAAACACTGGAAAAATTCCAAGAAGGAATTGAGTCAAACAACAGACCAGCAACCAGTTACAAAAAAAAAAAAGAAGTATAATTTACATATATTTCTCGTAACTACTTGCTGTCCTTCCCAATCCCCGGGGAAACCCATTATTATTATAATTACATTTCAATCAAAGTAATACGCCATGGAATGCTTGGAGGCCGGCGCCGCCATGCCAGAACACAAATCCCGATCAAGGTCAAGGTTGTGTGTGGTTGGTGGGGGGGGGGGGAGGAGAGGAGTGAAGTAGAAGGTTCGCCTGTCCACGAACAGAACAACCCCATACATCGTGGAACGACCGGGGACCTTCACGCCGTTGTAAGGTTAGCCTGCTCGCCTCCCACCGAGGCAAAATGGGCTGGTTCAATCTCCGGCCGGGTCACTCCCGGATTTTTCGCAAGTGGGAATCGTCCCGGATGATTCCGCTGGTCGGTGGGTTTTCTCGGGGATCTCCCGTCCCCCCCCCCCCCGAGATACGCGTATTCGCGCAAACAACTATTACACAAGAAATGCGAAGGTCTTACATATTGCGGAAGGATATAAAATTAAAAAAGTAGATCCTTGGCAGGGGTTTCAGAAGTGTTCAATTACCGTGAACAGCCTATGCGCATCTCAACCTCAACTCTTCGACACAGAGTAGATAAGTAGACAGAGACGAACTGGAGCGGCGGTTCGTTTGATGTGATGCGATGCTCTGGGAACGGGTTTTGTGTCTGATGGTTACTGCGTACTACGAATAGTCCCCTATTGGCCGAGCCGCCGGCTGGCGAATAGGTTACCAAGCGTTGATTGGCGAACGGCGTACCAAAATGGTACTGACTAGTGACGCAATACTGCTGGCGTGTGCGCGTGTAATTCGGTCTGCATCGGTGCTGTTTGACATCTGTATTCTCAAATACTCTGCGACTTCGAGTTGTGTATAGTCTTATTCACGGTAACTTCCAACTTTTCTAAAGCCCGGCAAAGGTTCTATTTCCAGAATATTCCTCCGCCTCATGCAAACAAAGCCTAACGGAGAATATACAATTAATCCAAAGTGGCAGCGCCCCGCATTATTGCGCACTCAGCATAATAACATTTTGAGCAAGAACTATTGCTTAGGAGGAAATACCAACACGCCTATTCACCCCCCCCCCCCCGAATTTTATTTAAATAAATTACAAATAAAAAATTTTAATTTATAAATTAAATATAAGCAAAAGTTTAATTTAACCAAAAATGAGATGTTAAATTATTAACACAAGTATAAAATTGTTGTAATACATGACACATTTAGGAAACAACCGAGAAACAACATACACGTTTTTTCTCTTCAAACATTAGCTTCAAAAAGTGTGTAGAAACCGCGAATAGACTAGGTGCCTATGCACATTACTATGTTTTTACTTTTAACATATTAAGTGTATCCATGGCGAAAAAAATTGGCGGAAATCGTGAAATATCGCATTTTTTTTTAAGCTTGCCTTAAAGTGGCAAGAGAAAAGTACAAAGATACGGGCGTAGTTCAATCTGTGGGCTTTCATTGCGTGTAATAAAACCCCTATGTTACAGATATAATTTACACAGTACAGGCGTTAGGACGGAGACACTTCACGCCTTGCGCGTAGGAGCGATGAGGCGCTAGGCGTTGCGTGTTCGTGTCGCCCGTATCGCCGCTCCCTCGCTTCTCGACCTTGGACTCGGGGAGTTTCACGCTTCTCTCGGGTATCCGTTCTGTTGCCAGGCAAAGCCTTGCCGATTTGGCTATGTTTCAAACCACTATTGTTTCCAATATAGAGGCGTGGGAAAATTCGCGAGTACGATGGCCCGCAGGCTAGACTCCGCAATCGTATGTAATATCATGCAAATATCACTGTTCATTGGTTGCATGTTGTCTCGGTGGAAGAATATGATTGGGTCGGAATTGGATTCGATGTTTAATACTGGCTGATAAGCTGTCCGAGCGGTGTTAAATTACGGGCGGACCAATAGCATAAGCAAAACAAACGCACGAGGTTTCGAATTCTAGCTTGTCCCGAAAGAATCCACGAATTTTCCAGCTCTCTAGGCGTGTGTAGGGACAGAACAAATTCGCTTTCGAAACGGCATGTAGGATAGACTTCAGGATCGTATATTTTTTCGAACCTCAGCTTTCTGTTCATTGACAGCTATCCCGGGCATGTATCAGGTTTTATCTCAACGCGTGCGACGTAGGATTCGTAGCTTTTTTCTTTGCAGGTCTGTTATTGTTTGTGGGATCACCTGGGCGTGCCTAATTAATTGTGTTCCAATTGTGAACATAACAGAAATACCCAGGTTTTGAAGTCTAACGCGTCTTAATTCCCGAAATTTCCCAGTATGTAGGTATGTGAAGAGACGCCCGATCTTCACAAAAATATTTCATGACCAATTGTATTTCATAACAATTTAGCTCATATCCACTTTCGTGATTGGATTATTTTCGTGTTACGCATCTTATATATATATGGAGAACTGCAAAATCCGGATTATTATTTAAGGACGGACTGAACTCTAAATTACTGTGCATTTGACCAACTTCAGCCATTGGTCAAATATATGTTTGTCACGCCTGGGAAAACTCTTGAGCCAATAATATAAGCTCAGTTGTGGAGCGACCAATCTCTGTTAAGGAGACCAAGCAGATATATGACGATTACAGTGCAGCGGCCAATGAAACCACGAACTGTTGTCACTTGTTTATAAGGCAGTGGAGTCTATCAAGTCATCGAACGATAACGCGAGATTTGCACGTCTCTAATTATATATCTGCCCGTGAATCAAATACGTACAGTTTCAGAGTTATCTAATTGTAATTGGCGATCCAGGTGTCTACTCACAAAAACACGCGGCCCATAAGCAAACTCAAAATGAAATCTAGGAGAAAGTGGAGAGATTTGGGTGGCTCTTAACATTGAGGTATTGAGAGCCGACGAGGGTGAAACGAGGTGAGTATGAAGCAGCGCCGGAATGAAAGGGCAGGAGAAAAGGGAGGTCCCCGAGAAAACCCGCCGACCAGTGGCATAGTCTGGGACAATTCCCGCCTGCAAAAATCCGGGAGTGATCCGGCCGGGGATTGAACCCGGTTCGCCTTGATGGGAGAAGCGGGATCTCTAACCGCACCGCCACCGCGGCCCCATTGACTCCGTACAACGGTGTAAAGGTCGCCCGATCATTCTCACAGGCACATAAACATGGCGGCGTCCGGTTTTTTTCAGTGCAAAATCGGAGTATATTTTGTAATGCGTTTTCTCGATTTATACACACATAAATAAAAATAGGACGACAGCGTGTCTGTAGGCAGAAAGACAGTATAAAAAAACCCTTACTTGCACAGGAAAGCGCAACGAGGAGAACAACTTGTTGTGGAATTAATACTACCAAAAACAGGCTTATTAAAGGCTGTTCACGGTAACTGAGCACTTTTTAAGGCACATTCAGCAGCCATTAACCACTAATAAATAGATTTTATTGCAGCCCCAGACGTTAACTTTTGGGAGTGGTGAAATATTTACGCTGTGTGTATTAGTCTGATGGCGATGTTTACATTAAAAACTGACAGGAAGATAGAAATCCAATGAAAAGAAAACTTCAGCAAGACCTTAAAAAGTGCTCACTTTACAGTGAATCGCCTATGCCATTGCGCATGTTTATACACCTAAGTAGTAACTGCGTGTTTAACTTACCGAAATAAATGGCGATATTAAAAAAAAAAAAAACTCGAACAACGCAAGTATTAGAAAGAAGAGATAATACAGCGATGGGAAGGAGCGCGCGCAGTGGACGCCGCGCGCACTGACTGAGCGAGGATAACCGACTGTTGACGGAACAACACTAGTCCAGAGTCCCCTTCTGTCTCCTTTATATATTTCCGCACACGAAGGCAAGCCGAATCCATTACATTCTCCCACCGCTCCGATCGTAAAATTTCCTTTTGCCTTGACCGAGCGGCGTGAAAATTTCCCCATGTCGATCCACATACCCCGAGGGATTTAATAGGCGCCCCTCCACTTTCCAGTCGATAGAGACGTCACAAAATGCAGAGGTGAACCAGTCTCTTATTAACGAGCTACGGGAAATTCTGTCCCTGGTATTGTGACAGCGCGGCATTTTCCGGGGGCGTATGCGTAGAGATAATGGAAAACCGCGAAAGATTTTAGAGCCAACATATCTTCTGTAACTAGAGGGACACGAATTACGCGAAAAGATTTCACGACCAGTTGTATTTCATAAAACTTTGGCTCAGATCCACTTTCTTGATTGGCTGATCTAAATGTTACGCGTCTTAGGCGTCGGCCCGCGATTCACGAAAGTACAATATCGGAGTAACCTAATTCTAATTTGCCAGTCAAGTAAAAATGTCTCCTCACAAAGACACGCCGCCAATAAGCAACAAAAAAAAACTGCTGGTACACCCGTAGGGTATTGAAATCTAGTATGTGCATAAATCTTTTCGCGAAATTCGGATGTCCCTAGCTATAGCTATACATCCAGGTCATTCCTTCGCCTCGTGCAAACGAAGCTTAACTTAGTCTAGGAAATTGCACCAAAAGGACAACGTACCTCATTCTTGCGCACTTTGTTACAATCATATTTTGCATAAGAACTATTTCTTACTAGGCATTACCAACACACTTATATATTTCCTGTTTTTACTAGTACTAATTATAAATTGAATATTAAAACTTATATTTGGAATATTAATATAAAGTTCAATTTAACCCAAAAATGTAATTTTATGATATTTTATTTTAACACAAGAATAAAACGCTTGTGATACAAACTAGTATTAGGAAACAACCAAACGGTATACTTGGGGTGATTTTTCAAATGTTTGAGTCTAAAAGTGTAAAAAAAGAACAATGAATAGTCTATACACCAGCGTTCGCCTAGAGTAATTTCGTGTAACCGTAATCAGGATGCCCGGGCCGGGTTTCGAACCCGTGCCATCCCGAATGAGTGTCCAAATGTTGGCCACTCTGTCGCCTCTCTCGGTGTGATGCAGTGAGTACGACAGTCGATGTGAGGTCACGTGCCATCCCGAATGAGTGTCCAAATGTTGGCCACTCTGCCGCCTCTCTCGGTGTGATGCAGTGAGTACGACAGTCGATGTGAGGGCACGTGCCATCCCGAATGAGTGTCCAAATGTTGGCCACTCTGCCGCCTCTCTCGGTGTGATGCAGTGAGTACGACAGTCGATGTGAGGGCACGCGGCCATTTGGAGCACGATGTTGCATGGCTGCAGGATCCTAATTGCTAAAGTATGTTCACGATATAGCGAGCACCTCTGAAATCAACCTATGGAAAATGTCACAGCACCAACCTTCATATATCTTAAGGGGACACTGTAGCTGCGCGTCCAAGGCCAAGAAGCGAGGGAGCGATACGGGCGACAGTTACACGCACGCCTAGCGCCTCATCGCTCCTACGTGCAGGGCGTGCAGTGTTTCCGTCGTGACGCTGTACTGAGCAATTAGATCTGTAACAGTGGAACTTTATTACACGCGATGAAATACCACATATTAAACTGCGCCCGTATCTTTGTACTTTTCTCTTGCCGCTTAGGGAAACTGCATAGGCAAGTTTTAAAAAATGCGATATTGGACCATTTTCACGATTATTTTTTCTCCATTAATACACTTAATATGGCAAAAGTAAAAAAATAGTGCCGTTGACAATTGTTTTTTTTTTTTTTGTTTTAACTTTCTGGCAAAAAGTCATATTTCCAGAACTTTTATTTACCAAGTTACACTTTTAAGCGCAAAAACAACGATTTCACAGAAAACGTTTCAGTAGGCCTACATAGGGCCCTTAACGCGCGCACTAGGTAGCGTGCGGCCAGTGAGATTGGCAACACGATGGAGGGAAAGTAGTTCCATATGTTCACGTAGAATCAAAATCGTTAAGTTTTCATTCGGGGATACCGAAATTGTTGCATTTATTTCCTGTTATTTTTAAGCAACATACGTGCAGAGATAAGCTAATTTGTAATATATTTACTTCTCTAAATATTTCAAAGTTTCGCTCGACCGACGCACGAATAAAGTAACGAGGCCTATGGCCATGTTAATTTTACATAACGTGTACGAATGCGCGACGTGCCTACAAGTAGATCTTAAGCAGGGAATTCTAAAGTGCTCAGTTTACCGTGGACAATCTATGACCCTGTGGAGTCATGTTGAGGAAGCGTCCCAAGGACCATAACGACGCCCAAACCGACTGGAGAACGACTCCCTCTGAACAAAGAAATCTCTGCCAAGGTTACTGCAGTCGAGTGTGCGACACTTTCCTCAGCCTCTCGGAGTACGCTTTATTTTCTCTCATGCTGGCGTTCTGTGGGAAAAGGTAACACCACACATTCAGAACTCTTTAAAATATTCGTATGCCGTGTAACATGAAAAGTTTTACGTGAATGTTGAGTTTATTTTCGAGGATTTTTCCTCAACCTCTTAACATTTGACCCTGAGTATACTCGTGCAGGTGTAATACTCTGCAGGATAGTTGGAATCACGGTCAGTCCTGTACAAATACAGAAGCTAGCACCAATACAAACACTGTCTATCCCTGGGCAATGTTATTGGTTGCTAGTGAAATACCAATCGTTATATAATTGGTTGCTTCGTGTGTCTTGGATATACAGAAAACATTTACATGGGTTCCAAAACGTCAGTCGTTATGAAAAATCTGTAAGTAGGCTACAGTTCACAGTAAACATTTTTTTTTCTTTTGCAACTCCTGAAACTAAAAATTAATATGTATTTTAAGGGGTTAATAGAGCCCCGATTATTTCGCGGATTGTCGTGACAGCAAGCTAGACTTGACAGTCCCCTGCACACCCGAGACACGATCGTTTGCTTATTGGTTACTGAGGTAAAGTGAGGCCTCTGTACAGGACTGTTCAACACTCGTTCACACTACGGGGCGTGTCTAAAGAACTGCGGCCCAATCACAGTAGTAGTAGAAAATAACATGTGTTTGACGTCTATCTCGGTACCGAACTAATTCGCGAAATACTCGGGTTTTTACCTATTAATAGGGGCACCCGAATCTCGCAAAATTATTTCACGAACAGTTGTATTTCATAAGTCTTTAGCTCAGATCCCCTTTTTTGATTGGACGATCGAGGTGTTGCGCGTCTTAGTATCGGAGTCACAGCAATTCTGATTGGCGGGTCAAGTAAGATAATGTCTTCTCACGAAGACTCGAGGCCAATAAGCGAAAGAAAACTGCTGGTAAGTCCGTAGGGTGTTGAAACCTAGCAAGTGAGGAAATCTTTTCGCGAAATTCGGGTGTTCCCCATTAATAATTAGTGACGTGCAAATTTTTTTTTTTTTGGTTACATGTAATAATTCACTATCCTGTATCAATTTGAGCGTAATTAGTATTTTCGTTGGCTACTGGCAACTATACGGCACGTCATCATTTACTTTATTGCAGATTGACTGCTCAACCGTTGAGATTTTATTTTTGGCTGGAAAGTGTCTATGGGACATGCTACACGAGTTGTTTGCCTTTGGTACACGTGAAACGAGCATCAAATTCCTCGTAATTGAGTGTATACCCACAGAGTAACACGGGTTTGCAGGTCTCTGGATATAAGTATTTGTATACCGTTTTAAATGACATGTGGGCTATAGACTCCACGGCCGTGTGTATTTTCGAGCCTCAGCTTTCTGTTCATTGGCTCCTGTTCCGCCGGTTGGCATGGGATTGGTTGCTTAATTGTTAGTAGGTCTGGTATTGGCCGTAAGGTCACCTGGACGTGTCTAAAAAAAACTGTGACCCGATTGCTAGGGGCCCGAAAAAATCCGCGAGTTCAGTGACGTGCAGGCTAGACTCCACAGTCCTATGTACAAATATGCAAATGTCAACTGTGCATTGGTTGTCTGCTGTGGCAGTGTAAGGCGACGATTGGGCCACCGTTCTCCAGTAGGTGCCAAAAACGTTGTGGACCAATTGCTTAAAGTTATATAAACACATGTGTTTTGAATTCTAGTTTGTTCCAAATCGAATCCGCGAATTTTGAGGGGCCTCTACCAATTGCAAATATAACAGAATTGCACCCGTGTTTGAAGCCAAACTTGTCCTAAAATGAATTTGCGAAATTTTCTAGTCCTTGTTTATAACCTTTGGTTAGAGATCCGCCAAATTCGCGTTATTGTTTAGGTACAGACTGAACTCCAAGTTATCGTGAGTTTAACCAACCTCCGCTGTTGGCCAAAAATATGTTTGCCCCGCCTCGGAGAACTCTTGATCCAATAATATAACTTCGGCGGTGGAATGGCCAACCTCTTTTGAGGAGATCAGGCAGATACGTGACGTTATTTACAGTGCAGAGGCCAATGAAACCACGAACTTTGCTCACTTGTTTATATGCCGGTGGAGTCTTATCATGTCGCCGAAAGATAACACGAATTTTGCACAACTCTACCTATGGTGATCAATTTGCCTCATTCCTTAAAAACATTTCTAATTTATAGGCAGAGCCATGTACTTTTCGCGAAAAGATTTATGCTGATGCTATAGTTCAATATCCTATGTCCACAACTACGACTTCTGTTTATTAGTGCCCGCGCGTCTACGTAACAAGACATTTTCTTATTTGACTGTGCCAATCAGGATAAAGTACTACGATACTGAACGTCTATGATTCGCGGGCAAGACACTTAACACTTTGTAGACTATGCTCGAGTATAGTTCGAGCAAGCCAATTTGAAAATGTTGATTGTTGTTCAGAACAAAACTCGCGTGGATGTGCAGTCTTTGTTCGGCTAGTGTGTAATACGGCTTCACAAGAGCACGTCAGCGCAGTAACAATGATATTGCTAACGACAGAAATTTTTTTTCTGTTGCCACTCAAATGGACATGATTGATTGAAAATCATTCTGTACGATAAAGGGCATTTGATTGGGTCAATATCAGCTCGGCTCTCCATTGGTTGTTGACCGGCCAATAATGAACGTTGTAAAGTACAGGGTATTGACCGGTGTTGTATGGACCAATAGGACGATGGTGAGTTCTAACACAGACACCAACAAAGCCGGTGTTCCTGCAGTAGTGGATATAGGTGATTCACTTCTAACTTGTCGTAAGTGCCAGTAAATGTGAGCAGACTTCAATGTGTTAACCCATTGAGTCCCGGCGTCCACGATAGTGGACATGTTGCAAATGAAGTATCCTCGTGGCCAGAACTGTTCACAGCAAGGAATAAGTGTCCGATGTTTTGGGCATCTTCCTTGTGAGAAATATCATTTGCCGAAGTTGCTGCACTGTTGGTTTATGATTGGTTAATGCTGATAATACCGAGTATGGAAAACACTATTCACTGAATCTGAGAAGCACTCTTAACACAGGTACAGAACCAACCACCACATTCCAGGTTCGCAATACTTGAACATGTCTTGAAATCTTTTCGCGAAAATCACGTGGCCCTATAGGGGCCCCACGGTGGCTGAGCGATTAGCACGCTCGCCTCCCACCAAGGCGAACCGGGATCAATCTCCGGCCGGGTCACCGGATTTACCCGAGTGGGAATCGTGTCGGACGATGCCATTGATCCGTGGATTTTCTCGGAGATCTCCCGTTTCCCACGGCCCCTCATTCCAACGCCGCTCCAGCTTCACTTCAATCGCCCTCATCGGCTCTCAAGATCTCTTCACTCACTCACATGCCCCTACACTGTAAAATGTTTTCTGGTATGCCTGCTAAACTATAATGGAAGTTTTTAACCTATAAGTTGTATGGATACAATACGCCACATCATACTGCAGATGTAGGAATGTTTCGCTTCGTTACTACACATTACCTACGCATTGTACGGTTTCGTGAGCGAATATAGGAACGGTACAGTGGATGTATGAGAAAATAGTTTACCATTCGCACATTCTCACTATTCGTATGCACTGATATGGTAATTTTACGAATAATTTCTTAGAGCGTACTTATTGATAATTGTAAACAAGAATAAACAAGAATTTATTTCAACTTCAAAAGAGTAAGACGTTCACAGTAAGGCGAGTGGGAGAGAAGAACGATAAGAATAAAATGAACATAAGTATGGTTGCAGAAACTATGATACTTGTCCTTCCCCCCCCCCCCGCCCCTTCTTCACACCAACCACCGCAGGGAAACAAACAGTCTTCGGTTATACGAAGGAAGGACCATTTAAGTGGGGTTAGAAGTGGCTTTACGTCTGAGCGGGTGAAAGTAATCCGAGGAATCAGACTCGACAAGTCCGGTTTGCGCGGGAAAATCCCCACGCGTTCGCTTCGCAACACGTCGAAGAACCCGGCTCTGTGGGCAGATAGATGTGCAATCGAAGTCTTGCCTATGTGTGTGGGCGGGTGTGTGTGCAGTGGCGTAACATCTAAGAAGGCAGGGGGGGGGGGGGGAGCAGAGTACACAAGATGTATCACCTGAAACTTGCACCGCAAATATCTCGGAAACTAAGAGTGCTGTTGACAAGCTGGTTTCCCAGAATTGAAGCTAAGGAAAGGGCTCATAATTGTAATCCAGACACTATTTCAATACGTATTAGTAGAGACATGAAAAATTCTCGAGTCCGGTGACCTGCAGACTAGACTCCACAGTCTTATGTACAAATATGCCGATATCAGCTTTGCATTGTTTGTATGCTTTCACTGTGGAATTTGACGATTGGACTACCGTTCTCCAGGAGGTGTCAAACACCATTCATACCAATGGTTAAAGTTGTATAAACACACGTATTTTGCATTCTAGCTTGTCACAAAATTAGGGGCGTCTGATTTCCGCGAAAAGATTTCAGGACAAGTTGTGTTCCAAAACACTTGAGTTCACAGCCACTTTCGCGGCTGGATCATTTGACTTGTTACACGTCTGATCTGTCTGCCCGCGAATCACGAACTGTCAGTAAAGAAGATACTTAATTCTGATTGGGTCACCAAGGTAGCAGTCCCTCTTCACACAGACAGGCAACCAATAGCCAAACGAAGGCTGCAAGTGTGCATGCTGGGTTTTGAAGCCTAGCCTCCGAGTAAAACTTATCGTGAAAACCATACGGCCCAACCCAAAACGAATCAGCGAATTCTTCGCTACTTATTAGTAGGATGATGGTTTATCGCGAGAAAAGTTGACTGTTTGCGATGTTTCAACGTACTGTACACATGCCCAACAGGTTTCTTTTCTTATTGGCTGACATGCATCCATGAAGCCACTGCCCCTTTTCACAGGACCAATGAGGCTTCTGATACTATAAAGCACAACATTCGCGATTGGTATGCAGACAACTTAACCATGACAAAACCTTGTTCATCTAATCATAAAATAATAAAATTGCTATAGTGTTATCGAATATATGTTGGATCTAATAATTTTCGCGATTTTCCGTTATCTCTACGTATTAGAATGTGTATGTTTTGAACAAAGTCACAGTTTTTCAAATGGAACCATGCCAATTCACATAATAAAATAAAACTAGAGGAAATTAGAATGTCAAATGTATTTTCTGCAGGATTATAGCGCAAGTAGTTTATACGCTATTGTAATATGACACTTTAAACCACCTACAGCTTGCTCGATGTTACTGCTAAGTTACTAGGGTACGATGTTTGTATGTGTGTTTAGATTCTGTTTCCTTTCCACTGATAGTATTGGAACCTCCTTGGCAGTACTCTGTGACATACCTGGACTTAGGATGTGCTGGAATATGGTATTTACTAATACTGTGTTGGACAGTTTTCGCTTTCTTTATCAGAATTCCCAGAATTTGTTTATTCACTTTCGTGTTTCTTAAGAGAATGCTGATAGATGGCACGTGTCTTTCGTCGCGAAGGCTGCGGCCGATTATGTACATATTCTGATCGGTATACAGATGAACGTGAAGTCTCATATATCTGAAAATAACGCGAATCCAACATGCTTCTACTTGTATTCAAATGTGATGACAGAAGAAGAGATCTGTCTGTGCCATGTCCCGTGCCAGGGAGATATGGTCAACGGGAGTGCCCATGGAGGAGGTACGGACCGAACAGCCCCGAAGTATCGAGGCTGAGAGGGAAGTCTTCCTCCATAAGGTACTAATGAGAAAATCTCTGGCAGCCCCAGAGGAAGTTAAAACAATAGAAATTGACTGGCCGGATGAAAAGAACATGGTGGATGCTGCTGTACAGACCTGGCCTGCACAAGCAGAACATAATGACCCACAATGGCTGTATAACGACCTGATCAGGGGAGCGATGTTAACTAAGTTGGAAGCTCCGACGACGTTGACATCAGCTCTTGCCCTTGTCATAAGGAACATGGAGGAGGGAGATTTGGGTGCGGATACATTTTCAACAAAAGATCAAATTGAGAGAAAAAATATAAAAATGAAATTAAAAAAGGTGAAAGTTTCAAATTAACTTTATCACTACCAATAGTCAAAAAGATGGGCAAAAAATCTGGAAGTGGTTTACACCATGGAGAAATTATTCCTATTGTAATTGTTGCTTTAGGCACACTTGGCGCCTTAGCTGGAGGAGCTAGTGCAATTTACAATTCTTTTGAACAGACATATAAAAAATAAAAAGAATTAGAAGAACAACAGAGACACAATTTGGCAATGGACAATACATTAGGAAGCGGTTTAGTGGCAAAAATAAAAGGGAACACCAAAAAAAATTGAATATATACCCACTATGTAATATCGATATTGAAAAATATGTAGAAATATTAAATATTAAAATTTTTACAAATGTTTATATTATTGATGAATTACCAAAAAATATGCACAAAAATGAATGAGCTGTGGTTAATTTTGACATTTCAGCAACTCCTGGTACTCATTTGGTTTGTTATTTTAAAGAAAATAATTATGTTTACTATTCTGATTTATTTGGAGGAAATATTCCTAGTAATTTGATTAATTATTTCAAAAACAGAAATGTTTATTACAATGATGATCGAATTCAGAATTTTAATTCAGTTGCGTGTGGACATCTATATTTAATCGTATTACATCTTTTTTCGAAAGATTTTAAGTTTACCAATATAATTTCGTTGTTAGTAAATGACAGATATATTTGGAAAACCATTAATCAAATCATTAAATAAAATTGTTGACACTGGTGCTTATGGTTTGAAAAAATATGTTGATTAAAAATACAAAACTATTACTTCTGATTACACTTTTAAAAACATATGTAGATTCACACTGCTATTTGGATGTTTCTGATTTACAAAGTAAACTAAGCACTTGCTTGATTATACAAAATGTTATGTTTCTTTTTTAAAGGCATAGAATTGTTAATATAGATAATACTAGAGATGATATGTAGATGATCCCAGAGATGATATATAGATGATCTTAGAGACGATAAAGATTCAGTCAATAAAAGATTTTTTAATTAACAAATAGCTGATTATGCTGCAAAAGAATATATGCATTTACAATTCAGTAATACTGTTGCTGATTATATAAAACGAATAAATAATTCAAAGCCGGGACTAAAAAAGGACATAGACTCAAAATATAAAACGATTGTTTCTGACTACGCTTTAAAGAAAGATGTAGAAGCAAGATACAATACAAGTGTTTTTTTTTTATATTTAAAAACATATGTAGATTCAAAATACAATATCATTGTTACTGCTTTACAAGATCAACTTAGTAAAGAGTTTGTTTATACATAAGAGTTATGTTTCTCTTCAAAATCGTAGAATCAATAATATGACTGATCCTGTAGATCGAAAATATGCTGCCAATAAGAGATATTTCGATATAGAAATAGCTTGTAAATTGCAAAATTTGAACAAATCAGTTTTGAATTATTGTGATACACTCATTAACTCGAAAATATAAAAATGTAAGGAAGAAAAATGTCATATATTTTATTTACCTGCAAAGTGGAATAAAAGTAACAATATTGTTCACTTAGATAATAATAAAATTCTCTTTACTTTTCAATGGATTGTCCATTTATAAAATAATTACTGATAATTTCAATTTACCTGATAATATTCTACTGTTATTAAAGGACATACACAAATAGATTACAGTAAGCCTTTTGTTGTTAATGGAGGCGATACTTTATATTTTAAAATCAAAAAAGATAAAATATCTATTCATAAAGATGGCATGACAACTACAATAGGAATATTTGTAAAATACAAAGATTCATTATTATTTATTCTTATTAAATGGAGAATACTTGGTATTGAAGAGTAAAAAAGTCACTAAAAATTTAAAATATTACAAATGGACGATTAGTTCAGAAAAGTATATACTCGATATGTAATACTAAAAAATCAACATTTATAAAAAAATTCCCAATGTAAGAGAAGGAATATTCAATTAATTACATAAATTTGCACGAAAATTTTTTTTAAGAAGAAAAGTAATTTCTTATAGTATTGATGATTTATGGCAAATAGATTTTGTTGACATGGATACTGGGAATTTAAAAGGTATATCACATATAAATAATGGATATAAATATATTATGATAATTATTGAAGTTTTCTCAAAATATGCATTTGCTATACCAATTAAATATAAAACAGCCGAGAATGTAGCAATTGCTTTAGAATCTATATTAGTTCAAAGAAAACCACATAATATTCAAAGCTATAATGGGTCCAAATTTTATCATAAATGTTTAATGAACTTATGCATAGATATAACATCAATCACTATTCTACATTCAGTGAACTTAAAGCCAGTGTTGTAGAAAGATATAATTCTACAATGAAGAATAAAATGTAGAAGAAATTTGATTTAAATGACAATTACAAATGGGTACATAGATTAGATTATTTAGTTAAAGAATGCAACAATACCAAACATAGAACCATTGGTATGAAACCAATTGAATTTAATAAGATAAATGAAAAAATTGTAATACAAACAAATTTTGTAGACATAATTACTAAACCGAAATACAAAGTTGGCAATATTGTGCATGTAAGCAAGAGTAAACGAATCTTTGAAAAGGGTTGTACAGCTAATTGGACAACAGAATTATTTGTCATTTTTGAGGCTTTAAATAATGATGAGCCAACTTACAAACTGAAAGATGACCAAGGAGAAGAAATAAAGGGTAGTTTTTATGCATACGAAATTATGAACACCAACTATCCAAATAAATATTTGGTTTAAAAAGTTTTAAAAACTATGGTGATAAAATTTATGTTAAATGGTTGGGTTTTGATAACTCACATAGCTATGGGATTAATAAAACAGATGTTTTGTGAATGTAAATATTTTTTCTGTAAGGGACCACAGTCGTGCAGGAGCATGTTCATGAAGGCTAATTATTTCGAACGCAACATCATTTAACGTACATAAAACATCTTCAATGTTCATTCAATGTTTGTTCAATGTTTGTTCATCATTCGTTCATCGTTTGTTCATAATTTGTTCATAATTTTTTCAAAGTTCGTTCATCATTCATTCATCGTTCATTAAATGCACATTGTACCTATGGTGGGCATTTTATTTTTAAAAATTTCAAAAGGTTTATAGAGCAACTTAATGCCACGGCGGGACCTGTTTATTTTTGGGTTTAGAGATATCTTTGTCATGCCAGCAACCCAATTTTTTTTCCTGACCTTAATTAGCACCATAAAAACTCCATTTGGAGAAACCCTTCACTTCACCACCGGCCAGCCATTTTTTTTTGGTGGAGAAGTTAGGTGTTTTTTATTATTTATTTGTTTTATTTTATTTCTTATCGTACCTCTTTTCATTTAGTGAGACACCATTCACTATATGAGAACAGTCCAGCTTATACATCTATTATACAAGTGTAGTATGGAGAGCATTTTTTTTTTACTGAAGCTTGGGCTTACCATTTTTATTTGCATAAATACTTATACATCGCTGTATGAGTAAGAGCATGGTTTTTGGCTCAAATTTTGAATGATTTTGGTGATAATCTAATAGTGCAAATATGGGCACCTCATATTCCTACTATTCAATTATGGGGTCGAACCCACAACCTTTTCACTTGAAATCAAATGCCTTGCTACTGAGCCATGGCGACAAGACGAACAAGGTGATGAATTTACTGCATCTTGTGGTGAATTATTCCCACTACAAGTAGATAGCTTCATATCGCGAGTTGCACCACCGACTGTTTGCTACAAGCTGCAACTAGATAACAGCACTGTCACGATAAACGTTTTCCTGTGGTGGCAAGAGTGCGCTGAAGTGCCTCTTGAGGAAGTAGTTAAATAATTCTCGTGTACAAGAGAAACTAGACAGAGTTAGATTATAAAATGTTGAATTTGGTCTCTATACTTAACACTGTTCATTTTTCTGCTCAAATCTATTGTGTTAAAACCATAGTCTTCATTCCACATTCGCATAATACCTTCTCTTTATTTAATTCATAATGATTTGTACCTTTTTCAAGACAACATTTTTTTACATATGTTATAAAGCTGATCTTTTGAGTATTTTTTTAAAGTAAAAACTTTCCTTATTTAATAATTCATTACACTTTGTACAAATTTTATTGTTTTCCATTTTGTTAGAGGGCATCGCTTATATTTTTTAATTTACAAGAAAAATTCATATAAAAATATTTTTTTTTTAATTTTAAATATTAAGAATGCATCTCTCAAAAAGAATAATTATTAAAAACTACTCAATACAGCACTAGACATTTTTAATAAAACCCAACATGACAATTACCCAACAAAAACATGTAAAGTATCTAATAAGACTAACTAATTTAAAACTATTAAAATAACTTTTTTAAAATTTTAAATATTAAACGAAAAGCTTTTGTTTTTTTATTTTCTTTGTATATATTTTTTCCTTATAAATAAAACAAAAATGGACTCACTGCTCAGAAAGTTAAACAATTCATTTGAATTCACAAAACTACAGGATATAGATATTGACAAATGGTATGAAGCCATTGATTTTCAAATTCAAGAATCTAAGTTCGGTAAAAAAATTACTTGCATTCTAGATGGTAAGTATAAAATCACTTTACCAGACCAATATGAAAAGATAATTGATACAAATCACTTTACCAGACCAGTATGAAAAGATAATTGATACAAATCACTTTACCAGACCAATATGAAAAGATAATTGATACAAATCACTTTACCAGACCAATATGTAAAGATAATTGATACAAATCACTTAAAATTAATATATGAGAAAAAAGTTTCTGTAAAGTATAAAGGTTTAAAAGAAATAAAAAATGGAAAACCTGTGTATGATATTGAATTCCGTTAAAATATTCAAATTCCATTGATTTGTATCTTTTAGTTTTGATTTTTAACTTAATTTGCTTGTTTTCGTCTTAAATTTGCTTGATTTAAACTACTCGCTTGCAAAATTGACATTTTTAGAAAATATTAAAAAGTTACTTTGAAAGAGAGAAATTTGCTTGATTTTAGCTTAAACTTGATGCTTTTTACCATGACACAAATCCTGCAGGACGATTTTTGAATAAACTGATAAAATTGCTTGATTTTCTATGAAAATTGCTTGTTTTTTAATTGAAAATTATCATTTCTAGAAACATAAAAAAGTAGCTTGAAAACGAGAAATTTCCTTGATTTTAGTTCCTTAATTTTAGTACCTTAATTTTGATCGCTTTTTCATATAATTTCAGATTTTGAGTATTTAATTTATTCTTGTACTTTCGTTAAAAACAACGGGAAATTGTTATGTCAGTTTTTCTTGTACTTTTGGCGGAAATTGCGAGGAAAAGTTAGTTGCGCTAGAATCGGCCTTTACTATCTACTAGTAATTTCTAAGTAAAAATAATTAATTTTAACTGTGAGGAAAAAGAGCTTCAAGGCCTATATTACCTGCCACCGTGTCGTGTCGCCCATCACTAGGGACAGTGATATTTCGAGAAAACATTTCCAGAAAAGATACAGTTAAAAGCACTCTGGAGTAGTCCAGCTTATTGATTGGCTGAAGCATGGCTCTGGTTCGTATTAACTGTTAGCGCACGAATCACGAAGGTACAGTGTCAGAGTTAGGGAATCCTGAGTGGCTCGGTCAAATGCGGAAACGACACCAGCAGCCAATGGAGGTATGGCAATAGCCGAGGTGTATGTATCGTATTGAAGTCTACTGAGTGGGGACCGCGGTGGCTGAGTGGTTAGCCTGCTCGCCTCCCACCAGGGCGAACCGGGTTCAATCCCCGGCCGGCGGGTTTTCTCGGGGATCTCTCGTTTCCCCCGCCATTTCAGTCCGGAGCTGCTACATACTCACCTCAATCGTTCACCTCAATCGTCCTCGTCGGCTCTCAAGACCTCGCTGTTCAGAACCGCCCAAATCTGTTCACTTCATTTCTACTGACTGCTCCGATTTATTTGCGAAAAATCAGTGGGCCTACCCATCACAGAATACGTAAAAAATACATAGGTGAGACGGCCACTCATAACGAGGACTCCAGCCGCACACGGCAGAAAAATGGCGCCACTGGCCAACAAAATGCTGGAACACTGTTCTCTAATCATCGCACAGTAGCTTATTTTTCAGGCAGCAGCTCATTTCACTTCTGTATACTCACCTATTCTATGTTTCAATATTTAATGCGCCTTAGTACATGTGCCATATTAGTCCTCTGCATACAATGTTGCAGTAGAGACAAAAATAAATGTAGCCTTAAATCCTTAAGGTAAAGGCCGTTCACGATAAAATGAGCACCTTTGAAATCAACCGTAGGAAAATGTCACCGCTCCTACCCGCACATATTTTAACGGGCGCACTGAGTGGTATGCGCCCCAATGAAGTTGGTAACAATGGATGGGGAAGTAGTTACCTACATATCTACGAATAAAAAGGATTAAGTAATCATTTGTGATACATTAGATTATTTATTTCACTTCCTTTTTTTTTTTTTTTTTATCGAGCAAAGGGAAAAATGAGAAAATTTGTAAAATATTTACTTTTCTAATAGTTTCACTGTTTCGCTTGGCCGACGCATGAATAAAGTGATGAGGCACATGGCAATGTTAATTTTACGTAAGGCGCAAGTATACACAACATGTGTACAAGTATATCTTAAGCAGGGCCTTCAAAAGTGCTCCGTTTACTGTGAACAGCCTATAATTGACCTATCGGCTTTGCACCTCACCTTCTGTGCGCACTGACTGAGATGGCGCTTCCAGCGATCAGATGTTTCAAAACAGGATTCTTGCGTCACAGCCGTGACCTACTAATGTCAGGATAATGGATTAAGCAGTCGATGACAGTACAAAAAAAAAAAAACTGTTGTGCAAAGCGAACGTGTCCCACAGAAAAAATAACGAGGCGTAACGCAATTTATCACGGACAGCAGCGCATAAATAAAATGAGCGTATTTCCCAAGTCAGCACGGTCGATGAGTAAGTGTGTGTGTGTGTGTGTGAGTGTGTGTGTGAGCGAGCTGTTGGCAGTTCGAACGCGTGAGTACTGCCGACGAGGATACGGCGAGCAAGACTACGTCGCGTATTTATAATCGCGCTGGGGCGGATCTTGCCGTTAGACTTTGCGCACCTCGTCCGGTTTACCGTCGCACCAGTTGCATTGCCCATGTTGCGAAGGATGCGAAGGAACGTGCAACTAACGGCAGATGCACGCATCGAGGTCAGGATATTGTGTTCCGTCTGTACGTTCCCCGTCAAGCACTAATCCATCCGGAAAGTTTGTCTGGGACGTAGTCGTTTGTGATGAACGGGGAAGGGGGAGGAGGAGGTTCCAGGATATTCTTCGGCCCGATGCAAACAGAACTTAACCAAGTCTGGAAAATTACACCAGAAGGACAACTCAACGCGTTTGCGTGCACTCAGTGTGATCATATTTCGCATGAGAAATATTTATTTCTTAAATGGGGATCGTGCCGGACGATGCCGCTGGTCGGTGGGTTTTCTCCGCGACCTCCCATTTCCCCAGCCCTTGCGTTCTGACACCGCTCCATTCTCACCTCATTTCACCTTCATCGGCTCTCAAGGCCTCGTGGTTAAGAAACACCCAAATCTCTCAATTCAACTCAACAATTCCTTACTAAACAATACCAAAATACCTATTTTCTAACTGTTTCATTCCTATTGCTTTTAAATATGAAATGCTTATGATACATGGCATTTACAGGAAAAAAACCCCGGACCCTAACACTTACAGTGATTTTTTTAATTGTTTGATTCATAAAAGTGTGAGGAAACCACGAATAGAAAAGATATATATATATAATACATTTGCTCTATGTTATAATCTGCATTACTACAGACCTGAAAAATTCGCGAGTTCAATGACCTGCAGACTAGAATCTACACTCCTATGTACAAATATGCTGATGTTAACTGCACATTGGTTGTCTACTGTCACGGTGGGAGGCGACGATTGGGCTAGCGTTCTCCAGGACGAATCCAACACTATGTGGACCAATGGCTAAAGTTATATAAACGCATGTGTTTTGAATTCGAGCTTGTCCCAAAATGAATCCGCGAATTATTCATGTCTCTATACACGGCAACGTATCTCAATAAGTAATTCCTGTGTGAAAATGAACCCAATTAATAAGACGATGATAGTGTAAATGGTAAAAATGTTCAACAAAAATTGGCGATTACGCTTTTTTAGAATGAAATTCTACATATGAGCTGTCCACGGTAAAATGAGCACTTCTGAAAGCCCTACTTAACATCTACTTGTATACACGCTGTGTATTCTTCCACCTTATGTAAAACGAACATTGTCATGGGCTTCATCACTTTATTTCATGTATCACTCAAATGAAACTGACGAATTATTAAGAAATTTAATATTTTACAAATCTGCTCATTTTTACACTTTGATGCATTTAAAAAAAAAGGAAGCGAAAGAAATAATTTTAAGTTATCTCAAAAGGTTGCCTAACACTTTTTATTCGACGTAATATACGGGACTACTTCCCATCCATTGTGACCAACTTTACTGGGCAAATGTCACCCAGTGCGCCCGTTAAAATATATGCAAGCAGGGACAGTGACTTTTTCCTAAGGTTCATTTCGAAAGCGCTCACTTTAGCGTGAACAGCCTTTACGTCCACGGATGTCAGCATTTATTCATACTATGTAATTTTCGCTACTACCTCCGTGGCCGCTGCTAAGGGGCATTGAATGAATGAATGAATGAATTAATGAATGAAGGAATGAATGAATGAAGTAATGAATGAATTAAGATATTTGGGCTGCTCTTAACTCCGAATTGTTGAGTGCCGTTGAGGGTGATCGAGGTGAGTATGAAGCAGCGCCAATTTTTCGAGGACGGAGTAAACGCCCCGAGAAAACCCGCATACCAGCGGCATCGTCTGGTACGATTCCAACATGTGAAAATCCGAAGGTGAGCCGGCCGAGATTGAACCCAGTTCACCTAGGAGGGGGGGGGGGGAGGCGAGAATGCTAACCCGCTAAGTCACCGTGGCCCTCAAAAAACCGATTATCCTGTTCGGCTTGTTCACGCCAAAATGGACAACTCGAGAGCTAAAATCGTCGTCTAATGCATGTTAATGATACCTAGTGTGTGAATTAACATGACACAGTTCGAAAATAACTTATGCTGGCGATAAAGTTGCTTAGTAAAACAGTGAAAAATGTTGTATTTACATTTACAGTGTATCTGTGATTTTACATTATTGTAGATGAAAATTACACATTTACTAAGTAATTTCACACCATTCTATGTCAAATATGTTGAACAAAGTAATTGTTATTTTTACTCAATTTTAGTATAAATTTACTTGGACTTAGATTTAAAAAAAACATATACGTATATATGGGCAGTGATATTTGGCGAAAAGATTTTAAGACAAGATACAATTGAGTTGAGTTGTTTTAAGACAAGATAGACTTGAATGCACGCATTTAAAGACAAGATGCAGTTGGAAGCCCGAGATTCGCGAACAGACACATGCAGAGCGTGGCAGTTAAAATCATCCAAACACGAAAGTGGATATGAGCTCTAGTGTTTTGGAGTACAAGAAGTGTTGAATTCTTTTCGCAAAAAACAGGTAGCCCTACTTATTGTGTAATATAATTGATGGATTTTTTTTATGTTATTATTTTTAAACTTGTCGTGTTCCATAGCCTCCAAGCTTGCCTACTTAAAATAGCTCTAAGGAATGAATAAAATTAATAAATAAGCTCAACTAAATATTTTGTTGGGGCTACTAATGTAATAATATATGATTCTAATGGTTTAAGTTAATTAGAAAACCTCAAAAACAATTATATTATGCTTGATTTCATTCGCTTATGGTATAAAATATTGAAAAATCGGGTAACAATAATGATCATTAGAGATACAAACAATAATAACAAAAAAAAAAGTTACTAGTTTATAACTAAAGATCAGTCAATTGTAGAAATAAATTCAAAATTGGTGATTGACCCTAAAAATGAAAATATCTATAGGTTATTAAATTATTGTTATAATATACCAAAAATTTCTCAAAAGAATGCAGATAAACATGACCATGATACACTAGGAAAAAAAATATCTGAGCGTTTGTAACATAGTACTACAAAATTAGAAACTAGGACTCAATACGCAGACAGAATATTACATAATACAGTTCCTGACGAATTGTTAAGGCATGGTACCTTTAAAAAATTTAAGACAATTATAACAAATAAATTAATACAATGTCCATTCTACAATCCAAAAGAGTATTTGGAGCAAATACAAGAGCGTGGCGCTAAATTATGGAACAGTGCTGTTAATTTTAATATGTTATACTTCACACTTAATTATTTTAATAACATAATTATGAGGGATTTGATCTCTACATGATAAGCAAACAAAGCTAAGATTTTAAAAGTTTTAAATAGAGAATGTTACAATTGAATTTTTTTTTTTTTTACTGATGGTAGAAATTTTAAGGTTGCCTTTTGTTTTATGGTACCGATATGTTGTTAATAATCGTGTGGTGCTAATAATTGTTTTATACATAACATTTACAAATTTATATCAATATTTATATGTACTGAAAAAATTTTTATTCACAAGCTCTATATTCGTGAGAAATATCTCATGTATGAGTGGAGTGGAGAGATGTCTGTCTTGAGAGCCGATGAGGGCGAAACAAAGCGAGCAAGGAGCGGCGCCGGAGTGAAGGGTGGGGTAAATGGGAGACCCCCGAGAAAACCCATCGACCAACTTGTGAAAATCTGGAGACCCGGCTGGGGATTGGACCTGGTTCGCTTTGGTGGGAGGCGAGCAGGCTAACCACTCAGCCACAGCGGGCCCGATTGGATTTGAGGCTAGAACACATTCGTAAAAAAGTTCTTTGAGATATATTTATACTTTCTCTAACCAATGTGTACTGCAGTAAGATTAAATTCAAATTGGTAAAAGTATTTTATTCATATGAATGTACTTGTCTTCTGAAGATTGAGATATAAACAAATACTTCATCAGTGTTGACCAAATTCATGGTAGGTAGATGTAGGTAGACGCGCAGAATACGAACAATAGCCTTATAACTCCATTCACAGATACTTCCAACTTTTCTGAAGCGCTGCTTAGGTTCTACTTGCAGGATATTTCTCCGCCACGTGCAAACAAAGCTTAACCGAGTCTAGAAAACTACACCAAAGGGACGGCGTATCCCATTCGTGCGCACTCAGTGTAATAATATTTTGTATAAGTACTATATCTTATAGGATGTTCACGATAAAGTGAGCACTTTTGAGGCCCTAGTTACTTTTCCCTGTCAGACTTTTTTTTTAAATATTTTAACTGCTATTTTTAAATAAATATTGCCATGCACGTAATAAATACAAGGTGTATATTCCACCGCACTCTTAAGTTAACGTCTAAGGCTAAAATTAAAAAAAACGCATTGACTGTGTATTTACTGCCAACAGCCTATACTAGGCATTGCAACACACCTGTTTAATGTCTACAACCCTTGTGATACATGGCAATTTTTTTGGGAAACACCCAAGCAGGTCAAATATTGAGCGATTTCTCAAAGGTTTAATTCAAAAAGTGTGAAGACAATGCGAATAGACTATACCTCATCTTTAGTATATGGATAAGGGTGGAGGGGGGGAACTGTGGGTGAGCGGTTAGCCTGCTCGCCTCCCACAGAGGCAAGCCGGGTTCAATCCCCTGCCGAGTCACTCCCGGGTTTTCACATGTGGGAATCGCGCCGGACGAATCCGCTGGTCGGTGGGTTTTCTCGGGGATCTCCCGTTTCCCCCGCCTTTACACTCCAGCGCTGCTCCATACTCACCTCAATCGCCCTCATCTGTAGGGACGTGCAGAGTTCGCGTTATTATTTGTCATCAGACTGAACTTCCCTATACTCCAACCAGCGGCATTTCTCCACTGATTGTCACCTGGATGTGAAATCACTGCCTTTCTGACTGAACGGCATGTGATCGGGGCACAAAATTGTGAAGTGTCCATTTACTGGCGCATAGTTTACCTGGGGGCGTGTCAAATAAGGCACGGTCCAATGACAACATGTAATAAAGGCACGCGTGTTCTAATTTTAATATGTACCGAGATAATAACTCGAATCTTGCAGGTCTCTACTCATCGGCAGAGATGGTGGAGAATCGCGAAAAGATTTTGAGCCAACATAACTTATATTACACTCTTAACTAGTTTATTATTCCACGATTAGACGAACAAAATTTTGACTTGACTAAGCTGTTTGCAAACCAATCACGAACGTTCTGTCTTATAGTATCAGAATCCTCATTGGCCCAGCGAAATGGGGGGGGGGGGGGGGTTAGCTTAATATGTGCATGAAAGCCAAGAAGAAGAAAAAACTGTCGGTCATGTGTACAGAACTTTGGATTCTAGTAAACAGTCAACTTTCCCCGCGATAAACCATCATCTCTGCCGATGAGTAGAGACCCGCAAAATTCGTGTTATTATTACGGGACACATTAAACTTAAAACACACGTACCTTTACTCTATGTTTTTATTGGACCGTGCCTTATTTGACACGCCCCCAGGTAAACTATGCGCCAATAAATGGACACTTCACAATTGTGTGCCCCGATCACATGCCGTTCAGTCAGAAAGGCAGTGATTTCACATCCAGGCAGTAACCAATGGGGGAAATGACGCTGGTTGTATTATATGGAGTATTGGGAAGTTCAGTCTGACGACAAATAACAACGCGAACTCTGCGCGTCCCTACTCACGGGTTATAAAGGCCTCGCTATGAGCCGCTCACTTTAGTCTATGGATGGACGTACCTCGCAAGTGGATAGGTCAACTCACGTCACGTGTCCCTGGGGCTGCCTGCTAGTCGATGCAGCACGTAGGGTCGGCGACTCTCTGCCTACTGAACTCTTCGCCGCAGGCGGGTACGGAGAGGCGCGTGCTGTCTCTGCGCATGCGTCGACAGGTTCCCCCCCCCCCCCTTCAGGACCTCCAAAGTCTTGACGCTCGTTACGGGGCCCCGCTCTCGCCCCCAGCCGGCGAGGGAATACGGGCTATAATAGCCAGAGGCGCCTGTTTATCGCGAAAAGATTTACGCTAAGGCCAGACTTCAATAGCCTATGTGAACACTTTATTATATTAGTGAGCCAACAAGAATTAAGTTTCTCCCATACTGACCGCCCGTGATTCGCGGGCAGACAGATAAGATGCTTAACAATTCAAATGATCCAATCACGAAAGTGGTTCTGAACTAAAGGGCATTGGAACACAACTTGTCCTGAAATATTTTCGCGTAATACAGGTGCCCCTAGCTATAGTCTATTGGTGGTTTCATCAAACCTTTTGGAATCAAACCTTTGAAAAATCACCCCATGTGTGATGTTTTTGGTCGCTTATTAAATATGGCATGTAGAAAAAGCGTTTTATACTCGTGTTATTATAAAAGGCATTTTTTAAAATTAAATTTAAATGCTATTTGTAATTTTTTTTGTTTACAAATTATAATGTTTTATTTATAAATAATATGAATAGGGGATGATTTTGAGCCAACATATCTTCGATAACACTATAGCTTGTTTGTCATTTTATGATCGGATGAACAAAGTTTTGACTCGGTTAAGAACCTTTTAGGCCAATCACAAATGTTGTACGTTAGAGTATCAGAATCCTCATTGGCCCACTTAAATGGGTTAGTAGCTTCATACCTGCATGACGACCGATATTAAAATAAAACTGTCGGAAATATGTACCCACAGCACGTCTAAAAAGCGAACTTCCCCCCATAAACCATTATCCCTAAATATGAATATAAACAGAGAGAAATTAGTGTGTCGGTAACGTCTAGTATAGGCTGTTCACGGTAAAGTGAGCACTTTTTTAAGGCCCTTTTAATTTTTCCTCTCATCCTATTTCCATATCCCTGCTGCTTTTTAACATAAACATTGCATCGTGACGAATAAACACAGTGTATACATTTCACCAACTTAAAAATTTAATGCCTGATGCGGCAATAAGATGTATTTATTAGTGGTTAAAGCCTGTTGGAAGGGCCATAAAAAATGCTCACTTTACTGTGAACGGCCTATAAGAAAAAGTTCTTACGTAAAATTTCACTACAACTGAGTACCCACGAATGCAGTGAGTTGTCGTTTGGTGAAATTTTCCAGACTGGCTAAGCTTAGTTTGCATGAAGCGGAGGAATATCCTGGAAGTAGATCTTTAGCAGAAATTCAGGGAAGTGTGAAATAACCGATAATGGATTATAAAGTGCGCGTGCTGACTGCGCAGTAAATTTTCTCCGCGTTCCAACAATGGACTGCTTTTTAATTTCCACGTAGCAGTCAAAACCCACGTGGCTTCCACACAGTTTCTCCACACTTTCCCGGGTCGAAACTTTCGAAAAATCATCCTATGTTGGACGCGTTCCTTTGTTTATCCGCGTCCGTCCTAGGCGAACCGGGTTCATTCCGCGGGCGGGGTCGCATGTGGGAATCGTGCCGGACGATGCCGCTGGTCTGCGGGTTTTCTCGGGTACCTCCCGCCTACGCCCCCTCCCGCCCCTTCCGTCCCGGCGCTGCTCCATGCTCACCTCGCTCCACCCTCATCGGCTCTCAAGACCTCGACGTTAAAGAGCCGCCCAAATATCTTCACTCGCTCAATACGTCGCCAGTAACATCGAACACATACGCGCTTAAATTGGTTCTTACGCACGACCGTGTGTTGTAACGACTTTTTGTGCAACACCGAACAAAATTTGTTGCTCGCTGCAAATCCTAAAATAATGTCTATATCGTTCGCCCGTAAAATTAAATATTCTGACCGCTATTGGCTTCATATGACACTGCCTGATGTTAACAACGTAGTATAAAAGTTTATTGTGTACTCGTTTTGTTTAGCGATAAAAAGCTGTTTCTGTGGAATTGGTAGTTTTGCTTTCCCATCCGTGGACAGTAATTGTAAAGAATCATGATACTTATTTGTTTTCACTTTATTTCTCTACAACAAGTTAATAAAAAAATCGTTGGCAAAAATATGTTTCTGCAAGATGAATTGGAGATTGGTGACTTTCCAAATGGCTTTTCTGTCAGGTACATCTCACCAGCTACCCTTCGTAAAAGTTATTTCAGTTAGAAAACTCTCGGTAAGTCCTGCTTCTCTCTAAGAACTCTCGGTATTTTTTTTTTCGCTCTTGTGATAATATCTTTGAACAATTCAACATCTGTAGACCTTTAAAGGCATTCAGAAAAACGTAAGAGGTGAGTTGCATTTATTCACAACTACAGGAATATAAGTTCTGCTTCCGCCTAGATCCATCCTGTTAGTCTACGCGACACTGACCACGCTTACTGAACTGCGCAATGTTTATTTGTTTAAGGCTGTTCACGGTAAACTGAGCACTTTTGAAATAAACCTCAGAAAAAGTCACTGCTCCCGCCTGCATGTATCTTAATGGGCGCACTATCGACATGCGCCCTGTAAAGTTGGTAACGACAGAGGGAAATTTGTTACGCGTATTAACGCCAACTAAAAAGTGTTAGGTAACTATTTGTGATAATTAAAAAATTTTTTTTCGCTTTCTAGTTTTTTTTAATGCATCGAAGTGTAACATTATCAGATTTGTAAAATATTTACTTTTCTAATATTTCCACAGCTTCTATTGACCGACGCATGTTTAAAGTGACGAGGCCCATGGCAATGTTAATTTTACATAAGGCGGAAGAATACACGACGTGCATAGGTCTTAAGCAGGGCTTTCAAAAGTGTTCATTTTACCGTGAACGGCCTATAGTAAGGTCCAGTGCAGGGTCCTCGAGTAGTTTTGTAAGGATGCAACCCGTGTATTTTGAGATACAGAGCTTTGAAGAAGCCGTTTTTACACATTTTTGATTGCTCTGAAGTAGCGTTTCTAACATACGTGCCGTATTGGAAGTACTTAACAGTCCTAGTCTGATGTGTGGGTTTTTTTTTTCGTAGACCAGCATGTTGGACGCACGTTTAATACAGGATGAGTATAAAAGAATACCCAACTTTGAGGGTATTATAACATCAAAACCAAACAACCTACAACCTTGGTTGGCCAATCAAATGAACCGTGGAACCGTGAAGTTTGTATACCACGTCGTCATTTTCTATGGGGGGGGGGGGGGGGTTACATAGAGGATCAAGTGTTTCGTCCACCATTGCCGGCTACCACTGACGACCTCAAAACGAGAATTACGGACGTCATCCAAACCGTAGCACTAGACATGCTGACAAGGGCGTGAAACGAGCTTGAGTATCCCGTAGACGTCGTACCGGGCCGCTCGCTCGCGATGGTCACATTGAACATTTACGAAGATATGGTAAACAGACTTCAAGGTTCCACGGTTCATTTGACTCGTCAACCGAGGTTGTAGGTTGGTTTGGTTTTGATATTATAGACCTTCAAACCTTTTATGCTCATCCTACAGTTTCATAGAAATACGTGTATTTCAAACACTTTGCAACGCAGTTGAGGTGTCAGGCAGACGGGGACCTTAAGATGAGAATGTAGGTACTGAAACATACTCTGTGAAATAGTTGCTTGCGCGAATACGCGTATCTCGGCAAATAAAAATTCTGCAAATATGACTTTTTGTCAGAAAAATTTTTAAAAATCAATTATCTATGTCCTTATTTTTTTAATTTTGGAATATTAAATATATTCTCGGGGAAAAAAATCGTTAAAATGGTCAAACATTGCATTTTTAATGCTTACCTATGAAGTTTCCTTAAGCGGCAAAAGAAAAGTATATAGATACGGGCGTAGTTTAATATGTGGGCTTTCATGGCGTGTAATAATACCCCACTGTTACAGATGTAATGTACAAGGTACATCGTCAAGAAGGAAACACTGCACGCCTTGCGCGTAGGAGCGATGTGGCGCTAGAAGTGCGTGTTAGTGTCGCCCGTATCGCCACTCCCTCGCTTCTTGACCTTGGGGACGCGCAGCTCCATCCCACTCTCATGATATACTTATATGCTCACTATGTATTACTGCACCACATATCAAATCAACACTTCCGTCAGCCCGATCACTTTGTTCGTGCGTCGGTTAAGTGAAAATATGAAATTATTTGAAATGTAAATATTTTACGCGCCAGCTCAGTCTTGCGCTTAAATGGATTAAAGAAAGCAGAAAGGAAAATGCATCATTTCGGAAGTCTTGAATGTTTGCCTAGCACTTTTAAACAAGCTTTTAGTCGTGGAACTATTTTCACATCCGTCGTTACCAACTTTACTGGGCGTATACCCGTCTGAGCGCCCGATACAATATCCGTGAGTAGGAGCAGTGTCCTTTTTCCAAAGGTTGATTTCAAAAGTAAGTGCTCATTTAAATTAACCGTAAACAGTCTATAGCCAATTAAGTTGGTAACCAATATACTGCGGTTTTACCTTGTATAAATCCTCTATGTAAGTCGGAATAATTTTGGTAATATACTATAAACATATTTAATGGCCGTGATAGGCAAAGGTCAGAAATTCTGTAGTTAATTGTTTTACATATCATTGAGAGTTTGTTTTCTACGTGCGAAATGTCGCAAAATTTTGTGCCAGTCAGGGTCAGAAGCTAGACCAAGCCGTTTAATCAAAAATGCTATTAGGTGCTGCCGACATAGTAGAAAATATTGTTTCGAGTTGAGAAGTGTTCAATTGCTTTTCAAGCCAAAATCTTGTATGTTGCAGCAACTGAAGCGAAAAATAAATATATATTAGTAGGAGTTGAGAGATTTGGACGGCTCTTAAAATCGAGGTCTTCAGAGCCGACGTGGGTAATCGATGTGAGTAGGGAGCAGCGCCGGAATGAAGGGGGCGGGGGAAAATTGGAGATCCACGAGAAAACCCGCCGACCAACGGTATATAGTCCGGCACGATTCACACACGCGACGACCCGGAGTGACCCGGCCGGGGATTGAACCCGGATCGCCTTGGTGGGAGGCGAGCAGGCTAACCGCTCAGCCGCCGCGGAAGATATATATTAGGTGAGCAATATGTACATCTATATACAGCAAGGCTTAGTACCCGCAACGATATTTCTTTAGTATACCACGTTACTACTTAAGTTATAACTGATCCCTCTCTCTCTCTCTCTCTCTCTCTCTATCGTCTGACAGAGACCTTGAAAGGAATTGCTTTTAATTTACGACATAATTACTTCGCCCGCTTAAAGACAGCACATTTCAAAACATTCCGTACTCTCGCTCACTGCAGTCATGTGCCTGAAATGGCTAGATCACGCAACAACCACTGGAAAAAAAAAAAAAAAAAAAAAAAAGAGTGTTTTTCGCAATTCCCACCGCAGTTAATTTCCTTGGCAGGAATAGATTTTTTTTTCCTTGTCGCCTTTGGCGAGTTCACGTGACGTGTGTCTGAAGGAAAAAAATTAATAAAGAATGAAAAATTACCATGCTGAATATACGAGCGAGAATAATGAAGAAACTAAAGTGCTGAAGTGTATGGAAATATTTCCTTCGTTTTACTTGAGAACAGGCTCACTCATATAAAAGGACAGCGTGTTTGACGTGTCAGAAGTGTCGGACGACAAAACGAACGAAGCTAAATCTGGAGTGACAATAACCCGACGAACACGATACGACAAACACGACAAGAAATTAGATCTCGACGAAATTTCACATGATATTTTATTCAGTGTTCACAATACCACGACGAAATATGCCGGACAAGTTATCCTATTAATATCCAATATTTGCTTGTCAAAACTCACGATAAAGCGAATAATTATTATTTTCTGACAATATTATAATGTCGTATTCGGATTTCTTGCGCACTTCGACAAGCCCGACACGTCGGAGAGTAGAAATAAAATCGACTTTTTTTTCCCCGGACTGTCGGGGCTACAATTTCGCCGGGCAGACGTCACAGTGACCTCGCTCTTTCATTGGCTGCTTCTCAAATCTCGTGACGTCGGGCATGTCGTGTCTGATTCGTCGGGTAATTGTGACTCCAGCGTAGCTCGTTCGGTCACCTCGCCCTCGCTCGTCGACAAGTGGCACACGAGTGATACTTATCACCAGTGCTGTACAGAGCAAGGCATCAGTGCCCAGTCTTCATTCCGGATTATCTGATTCGTGGAATTTTCCACGCCTCTTTCGAATGCCAATAAAGACTGTTCACGATAAAGTGAGCACTTTGGAAATCGACCTTACAAATAAATCACTGCCCCCGGCGTGCATACATTTTAACGGGCGCCCTGAGTGACATGCGCCCAGTAAAGTTGGTAACGATGGATGGGAATTAGTTCTGTATCTTAACGTCGAATAAAAAGTGTTAGGCAAACATTTCTCATAATTTAAGTTATTTCTTTCGCTTCCTGGTGTTTTATTTTTTCATCGAAGTGTGAAAGTGTGCAGATTTGTTGTAAAATATTAACTTCTCTAATAGTTTCGCAGCTTCACTTGACCGACGCATGAACAAAGTGATTAAGCGAGCCCATGACAATGTTAATCTTACATAGTGCGGAAGGATACAGCACTTTCACAGTGAAGAGCCTATAAGTGTCCCGATGGGGAATATAAATGAATAGCCTTAACACATGTCAACATTCCTATACCTTGTGTGTGACTGAAACGCCTTGAAGCTATCTGAACGTGTGGCAATCACGGAAACAATGGAACCGACTACGTCAGATAAGAATGCATCATACGGAACTGTGGCAATTACAACATCACGTTTGTTGCGGGGAATATACGCCAGTCCAGCTCCTCTGTGTTAGGGGAAATAAAAGGTGTTTCCTTTCGCGCCATGTCCCACAGTTTACACAATACGTGTCTAGATACAGCTGGGTGCAATGAAATGCGGATGTCGTACCCACTAGAAACGACGCGGACTGATAAAGGTTGTTCAAGATAAAGCGAGCACGTTTGATATCATCAACCTTTGAAAAATGTAACTGCCCTCGCCTGCGCGTATTCTGACGGGCACGACAGGTGGTGTGCGTCCTACGAAGTTGGCAGGGCCGCGGTGGCTGAGCTGTTAGCCTGCTCGCCTCCCACCAAGGCGAACCGAGCTCAATCCCCGGCCGGGTAACCGGATTTTCGCAAGTGGGAACCGTGCGTTGGTCGGCGGGTCTTCTCGAGGATCTCCCGTTTCCCCCCGCCCCCTCCATTCCGGCGCCGATCCATCTTCACTTCAATCACCCTCATCGGCTCTCAAGACCTCGCTGTTAAGAGCCGCCCAAATCTCTTCATTCACTCTTCACTAAAAAGTTGGTAATGGCGGATGGAAAGTATTTCCGAGAATAATTAAATTATTTGATTTCCTTTCTGTACTTTTAATGCATCTAAGTATATGAATGAGCAAATTTGTAAAATATTAACTTTTCTAATAGTTTCACAGCTTTACTTAAATTAAGTGCATAAATTAAGTGCCAGGGCCATAGCAATGTTAATGGTACATATGACGGAAGTCTACGGAATGTGCGTACAAGTATATCTTTAGTGAACCGAGTATGCTTAAGAGGCTGTGTTACTCGTACATAAATGACTCGCTTTAGTGTTATAACAGAAGAGCCAATGCCATTTCTGAAAATGTTTCATTTCATTATAGATGCATTAAATTAAATGTTTTTTTTTTTTTAGATATTTTTGTACTTGATGAATTAATACAAAACATTTTGTATTAAATTAATTGTTGGGTAAATGTACATTAGTAGTTCATATATTATGTTTGTAATGATGGTTAGTGTAATTAGCTAAGATTAAATTGTCACATTTTTCAACAAACCCTCATAAAATAGAATTAGGAAGAAATAATTACAACATTGAATATTTTATCGTGAGCAGCCTTTACAGATAATTACAATGTTTGACAGAACAATGTCGTAGCTTACTTGCACATAGTTTGTTTGTGCGAAGGTATAATTTTATTACAAGTCTCACTTTTGTGATACTTATACTTGACGCTAATTAGGTATTTGTATTTATATTAACACATTAAGGATTACGCTCGAGTGTAGCTCGAGCAAAAATATTTTGAAAATTTCTTTGGCATTGAAAAGAAAAGCAGTATCTTTATGCAGTCGCTGTACTGCCTGAGTTTAAGAGGATCTTACGTTAACTTTACAGCTTAGTAATAATAACTTTCCTGACTACCAAAATTATTTTCTTACATCTCCGCAAAAAGCAGGTATGATTATAGAACTTCTTACGCAAATAAAGACATTTTACGGGGACAAAATCAACTCAGAGCCTTACTGACTGATGACCAGCCAATAACGAACGTTGTAGAGCACAGAAGGTGTGTCCATTGTCATGTTGGCCTGCACTAGAACTGTAGTGAGTGGGAACACATAGACCAATAGAACCTGTGTTCCTGCAGTCGTGGATATACATAACTCACTTCTAACTCGTCTTGGTTGTTTTGTAAATGTCTGCAGACCGACCTCGAAGTGTTAAAAGTGCACAGTGGAGAGATTTGAGCGGTCCTTAACACTTTGTCATCATCATGTATTCCAAATTTCTCGTCTGCCCACCGCCCTTTGAAACTAGTGTACACTGTAGAAAAAAATTGTAATTTTTACTGAGAAATTCTTTGTAATTTTTCAAATGCTTGCGACAGTACAAATATTTCTCTTGTGTAACTATTCGTTTGTAGAACTACTAACACCGTGTTTGTAACTGACCTCAAGAAATGTTTGTACTATACTGATACGTATCCACGAGCTCCAGCAAGGTGGCGGACACTCAACGTGATGTAAAGTGTAGCTGCATGCAAAAAGAAAAGTATTACAAGTTTGAATAACGTAAAACACTTCAAACAACTCAAATAATCATAATAAAACGACAATTTCAGTAAAACGTGACGATATTATTAATTAACCCTTATTTTTTTTTCCTAGCTACATAGAACTCTTAAATCGGCTTTCAATGTCACGTTAAGAGCCGCCCAAATCTCTTAATTCAACAACAGAATTCTTAAAATGAAATTAATGAACCTGTTCTTCTTAACCAAATAACTTAATTAATATTTTATAGGTACTTACTGGTATAGTTACTGTAAAATAAGTTCTAAGTTCGTAAGTCAAGTTGGTGTTGTGGCTAAGTCTACCGGCTAATAATCAAAGGGGTGTGTGGGTTCTAATCCCCGTGCTAGGAAAAGGGAAAACAATTTTCGTAAATTATTTTTTTAAATATTTTTCTTTACTTATTCTGTGTCATTAATTTATCACATTTTATTTCTAGATAAAAATTTTATGTACACTTATCAATAATGTCAGTTCTAATACAAATAAATTTTTTGCAGATTTTACAAGAAAACTATTTGTAGTTTCACTAAGGATTTTCTTGGCAACTGTGTTTCCAAAGCTGTTTCTTGTAAAAATACAAAAAAATTCTAGAGCGTAGTTAACCAGCGCCTTCTAAATGGTTCCGAAAAATTCTACTCTTCGTGTCGCGTCAGTTAACTGCCGGGCCGTGAATTCGAGCAGTCACATTGAAAAATATAAATGTCGTATCGTGGTTGCGGTTTTTGTCGTGTCGTGCTGCGTTTGTCGGGGCTATGCGACTCCCGCATAGCACAGTTTGCGCATCTTGGTGTGCACTGTACTTGCGTTTGGCACTTGTTACTCAACCAGAGAGCAACGTGCTGTTCACGGCAAAACGAACACTTTTGGAAGCCCTGCTTAAGATCTACTTGTATGCACGTATTGTATTCTTCCGCCTTACGTATAATTAACATTACCACGAGCCTCATCACTTTATTCATGCGTCGGTCAGGTGAAACTGTTAAATTATTTTAAAAAATAAATATTTTACAAAACTGGCTTTGTTTTTATAGTACTTCGATGCGTTAAAAAAAAACAGAGAGCGGAATACATATTTTAAGTTATCAAAAATTGTTACCTACCATTTTTTATGCGTCTTTGAGATATGGAGCTACTTTCCATCCATGTTACCAATTTTAGCGAGCGCATGTCACTCAGTGCGCCCGTTAAAATATATCCAGGCATTGACAGTGGGTAGGATTAGTCAATTCCTCACTTTATCGTGAACATACTTTATTGGCTTTAAACAGCAATGTCAATGAGGTGAAGAAAATTCCATAAATCACATTAGCCACAAGTAAGACCGGGCAATGATGCCGTTTGCTGTGTACAGCACCGCTCATAAATGTCACCCACATGGGACGTGCCCACGCAAACTGAAGAAGGTAAGACGTAATTATTTTTATGTCGACTGTACTTCGCCAAGCTGGATCCAGTGTTGGCACTCCTTACGTACCCTACACAGGATAACCATGTGCCGAGTGCTTCACACGCGCGCTTAGCAGCCAGCTCAAATATGCGCGAGTGCAATGTTCTCAAGTTATCAAACGAAGTCGATCGCGCTTACTGATTCACTGATTGAGTTATCACTCTGGGTTACTTTCTTAAGTTCACTGGCTCTGCTATTTCGAGGCAATCATTTATCGCTAGGGTCACCCGATTTCCATAAAAAAAAAAAAAAAATTCCTCTCTAGTTATTTATCAAAACTCTGTTAGCTAATATCCGCTTTCACGTTTGGAAGGTTTCATTCGCCCAGTTAAGTGCAGGCTATTCACAGTAAAGTTAGCACTGTTCAAATCCCTCTCAGCAGGCAAAAGAACTGAAAAAAATATAAAAAAATTGTGGCTTCAGAGGTTAGAATTTGAGAGCTATAAATAGGGACACCCGAATTTCGCGATAAGATTTCCACTCATGTTGGATTTCAATACCCTACGAGCAGGGATAGGAAAATTTCGCGATTTCATTTCAGGACAAGATAGACTTAAAACACATATACACTGAAGTCACATTTTCAATTGGATCACAGTTCATTAGACACGTCCTGAACGACCCTGAGCCAGTAGCATACTAGCAAGTAAGACAAGTAGCGAGTGCCATACTGCCAGGTGTGTAGCGACGCCGGATACTGTGTGGGTCAGCAGCCAATGAACAAACAAGTAAGTCTCGAGTATACACAGGACTGTGGAGTCTAGTCAGCAGGTCATTGAACTCGCGAAATCTTCCTATCCCTACCTACGAGTATATCAGCAGTGTTCTTTTGTTTATTGGTCACGTGTCTTTGTGAGAAGACATTTTTTTACTTGTCTGACCAATCAAAATTAGGTTACCCCATACTGTACGTCTGAGATTCGCGGACAGACCTCAACAGCTAGATCGTCCAATCCAAGAAAGGGGATCTGAGCTAAGGTGTTATGAAATACAAGTGCTCGCAAAATTTAGGTGTCCCTACAAATAAGAGTATAGTAATTTTAAAGCACATCCTTTAGAATTGCCCACCTGACCGCAAACAGCATAGCCTATATAGTTTATTCGTGGTTTCTTCACAATTTTTAAATAAAACATTTGAAAAATTTCCCTATTAATCACGTGTTTGGTTGACACATTGAGGTCTGTACACATCTACTGGCACTTAAGACAAATTAGAAGTGAGTCACCTATATACACTACTGCAAGAACACCGGTTCTGTTGGTGTCTGTGTTAGAACTCACCATCGTCCTATTGGTCCATACCACACCGGACACTACCCTGCACTTTACAGTGTTCATTATTGGCTGGTCAACAAGCAATGGAGAGCCGCGTTAATATTGACACAGTCAAATGTCATTTATCGTATAAAAGGATTTACAGTCAATCATGTCCCTTTCAGTGGCTATAAAAAAAGAAATTATATCGTTAGCAATATCATCATTATTACTGCGCTGACGTGTTCTGGTGAGGTCATGTTAAACACTAGCCGAACAAAGACTGAACATCCGTGCAAATTTGGTGTTGAACAACAAAGAAACCTATAAATTTGCTTTGCTCGAGGTACACTCGAGCCCTAGTATACAATGTGTTAACTCCCAAACATGCCACGTATCATAAGAGTTTTATACTTCTGTTCAAAAAGGTACCTTGTTTGTGTATAAATAAAGAATTTATTTATATTGTATTATTACATTATATTTCAATAATAATTAATATGAATAAAAACAGTGATAAATGGGTAAACTGATAACCCCTAGTAAGAAATAGTCCTTATGCAAAATATTATTATACTGAATGCGCAAGAGGTCGCGATGGCTGAGCGGTTAGCCTGCTCGCCTTCCACCAATGCGAACCGGGGTCAATCCCCTCCCGGGTCGCTTCCCCTTGCATTCTTACGCTGCTCCATTCTCATCTCATTTCACCTTCATCAGCTGTCAAGACCTCGTTGTTAACAGCCACCCAAATCTCTCACTTCAGCTGAGTGCGCACGAATTCGATGCGCTGTACTTCTGGTGTGATTGTCTAGACACGGTTAAGCTATGTTCGCACGAGGCGGAGGAATATCCTGGAAGTAGAGCTTCAGCAGGTTTTCAGAAAATTGCCAAAGAGCCGGGAATGGACTATAACAAAGCGTTACTTACATACGCAAGTGCTTTCGCAACATAAGGAAAACTGCGGATGTACATGTAGGATATCGAAGTTTAAAACGAAAAATCAAATGTCACTGTTTACGTCTGTCATACAGCTATACAGAGCTTGTCTAAATAACACTGCTCAGTTCACAATAGCTAGCGATAGGTGTTTTTCGCGATAAGATTTCAAGACCAGCTGTACTCCAAAACACTTTAGTTCATATGCACTTTCGTGGTTGGATGATTTTAAATGTCACATGCCTCAAATGTCCGTCCGCGAATCATGGACGTTCAGTATCGGAGTACTTTATTACGATTGGCCACAGCCAAATAAGAACATGTCTTCTCACGTAGACACGCGGCCAATAACTAAAGGAAACTGTGGCTATGGACGTGGGACATTGAAGTTTAGCATGGCCATAAATATTTTCGCGAAATACACCTTTCCGTACCAATAGGACAACAAAAGGATATGTTCTTGTAGTCTACCTTGCTGCCGATATAATTAGGGAAATTCTAGGGGTTGCACTTATATACCTCCAAAAATTTAACACATCTACCTTCCCCACTTTTTTTTGCTGTTGTCGGCAAGGATCTAGAAATTTATCAGCGAGACAGAGAGCAATAAAATACATGCAATTATTGCACAGAAAGTCTGGATTTCTCGCGTTCCGAAGGCTTATTATCCGATATCACATCGACGATGATACAATGTGCTGTCTCCACGAACCGTTTGCGCATTAACAGAATAAAATAACAGTTAAAAAAGTGGCTCAAATAAACTCCAACATCAGTTATTCAAAAATTTACACATAATTAAACATTGGTATTGTGAAAATATAAGGTTTCATTGCGCTTGTAATACATTCATTTGGCTATAAATTGTTACAATATAAACATTCACGGTAACCATGCGGGAAAAGTTCACTGCTTTTGAGTTTTTCAATGCTGCTCAACTGTTTGCTGTTCGGAGTTATCATTTCGTCCGGGCAAGTGTTTCATCAATTGACTGGGTCAAAGGGCATTCTGTTTCTGAATGCTCGTGATTATTAGCATTTAGATAATACGTATCAAATTAAATCAATCAATCAGGAGAGCTGCGAGGCATTTTATAACGAGGAAAATTTAGCATAAATGATATTACAACTTATTCATGTATATAGAGAGGACCACCTATTCTTTGCAGAAATATTCCACGACAAGTACACAAAAACGCATTAATTCAGAACCAATATCGCTGTTGGATGATTTTAATTCGCACGCTTTTTAAGTTCCTGCCACCCAAGCATCTGTGTTCAGTGTCAGGGTAACTTTATTGTGATCGCCCCAGTCGAGTATGAAATGTCTTCTCACACTAACACGTGGCAAATAGCAGAAGGAAATTTGCAAGCATGCACTTGAGAAGTTGACGTCTAGCCTGAGCATAGATCTTGTCGCGAAAAATCACGCAGGAATGATAAAATAATTTATGTTCATATCACCGTTATCAGGTACTGTTGCCTGACATCTATTTGATGAGTGAAAAAATTTCCCCGCTGTATCTTGCACGTGCTGACATGTAGATAAAGACCTGAAAAATTCTCTGATTAATTTCGGAAAAAGCTGGAATTCAAAAGCTCTTACGTTTGTGTTGCTTATGATGTTGGTCCTTTCGTTATCTTACACCTCCTGGACAACACCAAGCCGATAATGATCACACAATAAAATGTAGACCTAATTATTGTCTTCAAGTGAGACAACAATCAACCAATAAGCCGCGATATTTACACGAATTTACGCATGACTGTGGAGTCCAATGTGCAGGCATTCTCAATCGCTACCTTCCATGTGTCTAATTATATAACATATGTAGCCAAAGCTACGTTACAAGGTGCGTAGGGTGTTTTATCGCAAAGCTGTAGACTCACAGTGCTCGCCGCAACAGCGAACAGCTTTTGTAATGATGAGATGTTACCAATCACGTGTAAGAAATGATATACCCAAACCACACATTAGTAAAGACATGAAAAACTGGCGTTATTATTTTTTAACTCGCTAGACATCATTGCCCTATAACTAGAGATCGGAACGTTAAGCGAGTTCATTTCAGGACAAGATAGACGTCAAACACATGTACACTGAAGTTGACATTGCTATTGGATCTCGGTTTATTACACACGCCCTGGACGACTCTGAGCCAATAGCAGACTTGCAAGGAAACACGTAGCGAGTGCCATACTGCCAGGTGTGGAGTAACGCTGGCTACTCTATGGGACAGCAGCCAATGGACTAACATCTGAGGCTCGAGTATACACAAGACTGTGGAGTCTAGGCTACAGGTCATTGAACTCGCGAATTTTTCCTATCCCTATCTATTACGAACGAGCACAAATTGTGATTCCATTGGCTACTGAACTACACGCTATCCTTTACTGTGCCTGTGTTACCGCTTTTATGGAGATTAGTTGTTCAACACTTCAGATATTACTATGGTCTATAAGTAGGGATGATGGGAAATCGCGAACATTTTTGAGCAAACATATTTTCTATTTATCTTTTTATGATTGGATGATCCAGGTTTCGACTCGGTTATGCTATTTGCAGGCCAATCACTAACGTTCTGCTTTAGAGTATCAGAATTCTCATTGGCCCAGTTAAATGGGATAATTGCTTCTTACATGCATTACGGCCAATAAGAAAAGAAAACTGTTGTAATATGTAGAGTGCTTTGAATCCTAGCCAACAGTCAACTTTTCCCGCGATAAACCATCACCTCTAGCTATAAGTGTCCTTGGGATGTGCCGAAAATGTGTTGGCCAGTGAGAGAAATCAAACGACCATACAGCATATTGGAGTTCAGTCTACTCTGCAGCCGTAAGACAACGTGAATTCTGCATGTCCATACACATTAGTAGATAATTTTTGCGATAAAATCGTATCACATCGTAAGTAGTAGGAAATAGATGGTTGACTTGCAACGGCGTCTGGCACAGAAGCCAGGAGCCAGGGAGCCGCCATCTTGTTACGTCGCCCGACCACTATCTTGGATGTAATTGACCTTTCACCACAACCCATGTGACTTTTGACCATGACCATGACCCCGAAGACTTTTGACCTGAAAAACACTTTAAAAAAACTTAAAAATTTCAAAAACTCCTAAAAAAATTCCAAAAATGCAAAAAAAAAAAAAAAAAATTTAATCCCGAAAAAATATATTACTAAAAATTATCAACAAATAATTTTCGAAATTATTAAAAGTATCCTCAGAAATGGCCAATTTTTTCCAGAAATGCTGACAGTAATCAGTGACACAGATGCCAGGGATTAGTGATCCAGGGTCAGATAGGTGTCCGAGATCAGTACCTTTGATCTTCGACCTTGGCCTTTGAACATGAAAATGAAAAAAATCCAAAAATATCACAAAAAATTGAAAACAATTCACAAAAAATTAAAAAGGCGTTTTAAAATTAAAAAAAACATTATTATTATTAAGAATTTTAATGAAAAAATCGTTTTAAATTCAGAAAATCGTTTTCAATTTTAAAAATGGTTCCAAAATTTAATTTTATGTAATTTAATATTAAAAAATTAATTAAAAAGTATTTTCCCCGGCGGTCATTTTTCCCTTTTATCCCTCAGAATTTCCCCTTTCCCTTAAAAGGTATACCTTAAAAATTTATAAAAAATTACATAAAAAATTTACATTTCCGAAGGTCACACCAATACAATGCTCAGCAGACGACTGACTCCCTCTACTCCACTCCCCTCACATATACTCATTCCGTTAGCTTGATTTTTTCATTCGTCATTTGTTTACATGCAATTGGAGGCAGCCATATTGGTTTATATGTTACCTGAGGCCGCCATTTTTTTTTCGTTCGTTATTTGTTTATACTTTACTGGAGGCCGTAAGCTTGGTAGGCAACCACAATCTTGGTGGTATCTCCCAACCGCAAATAGCACCACAACATCACAATTAGCACTGCATTTGTCACCGCAGCACCACAATTAGCACCGCAATCAGGGATCATTATAGGTTATGGGCAGATACCCGCAAAATTCACGTTATTATTTGAGGACACGTTGAACTGTAAAAACCTTTACCTTTGATATACGTTATCATTGGACCATACATTCCTTGACACGCCCTGGGTAACTCTGCGCCAATAAATGGTCACTTCACAACTATGCAGCAGCCAATGGAGAAGCGATGTCCGCTCCAGTGTATAAGGTACTGTGAATTCTAGCCTGATCACAAATAATAACCCGAATTTCGCAGGTCCCTAGTTATGGGTCAATGGGTATATGGTGTCATGGTGTCATGGGGCAATGGGGTCATGGGGTCGGTGGGGTCGGTGGGATTCGATAGGGTCTATGGGGTCAGTGGGGTCATTCTTGTGAGAGGTTTGTCCGACAACAGCAGTCAGTTGTCTACTTTAAGTGAGACCATGATTTATAGGTGAGTGAAGAACTTGTCTGGAAGAAACTGTTGCATATATAACTGCAGGCTAATTAATGTGATCAAGGTACTAGCATCTAAAGTCTGCATACCTGTCTGTGTATGTTTCAATGCTCGCATGTGATTGGTTAACTGCAATCAGGTGGTAACTTGGTGAACGGCTCGTCGGTGTTTGCACAGTTTATTAATGGTGCAGTACGATTGGTTCAAAGTCAGTATGACGCCATAAGGCTTGCACACTTGTATATTATAAGAAGTAGGGAGGTAAGCTGAGAGGTTTAGTTTGACAGGAGCTCAGTGGAAGGTGGGTCGTCTCGACCCTCTTCACATAGATTTTTTCTGGAGTTTTTGTTTTTAGGTCATTCAAGGTCATTGTGTTAAGGTCAAGGCAGTTTGCATCTAATATATTGGCAGAAGTCTGTAATGTATTATGATTGTTGACTTTGATGTATTTTTCTAAATTTTATTTTCAAGGTCATTCAAGGTCATGGGGTCAAGGTCGCGGTAGTCTGCATCTAATATGGTGGTGTTAGTCTGTAATGTATTATGTTGGTCAACTTTTATGTATTACTTCTCTAGTTTTTTCAAGGTCATTCAAGGTCACGGGGTCAAGGTCAAGGTAGTCTGCACCTTATAGGGTGGTGGTAGTTTGTAATATATTATTCTTGTCGAGTTTTATGTATTTTTTCTCGAGTTTTTATTTTCAAAATCATTCAAGGTCATGGGGTCAAGGCCTAGGTAACCTGTAATGTATTATGCTTGCTAACTTCTTTGCATTTTTCTCGAGTTTTTGGTTTTCTAGGTCATTCAAGGTCAAGGTCACATGGGCCGGGGTGGAAGGTCAATTACATCCAAGATGGCGGTCGATTTACGTAACAATATGGCGGCTCCTGGCTCCAGTGCCAGAAGCCGTTGCAAGTTAACCATCTATTTTCTACTACTATCGTAGATTGCAATACTTTTAAGCGCAAACAGAAATTTTTATTCGGCCTTTGGTCGCGTTCTGCATAAGGATACGTTTCTGTTTTTAACCGGGCCAATTATAATTGAACAACTTTGGAAGTGAACCAGAGTGATTCGCGTAATAAGAGTAACGTGTTAATGTAGCTAATCGATAAAGGTGAACAACCATACAGTGTTGCGAAATATAACTTTTCTCGAAATCTTTTCGCGAATTTTGCACGTCCATGCACATTTGACAATCACACAAAAATTAAATTAAGTGACGTTTCTTTCGGTGTGGGCGAACCCGTTCACTGATAGGCTAAGTCTGCTCCAGGCTTTGGAAAAGGGCCTTGTGTCTGATTGTCTTCTACGTACTACGAAAGATGTCCTTTTTGCTGGCTCCCCCCCCCCTCCCAAGTTTTGTACCAGGCGCTGTTAAGCGAGCTACGCTCTGCTTAACATGTAAGTTTTTACAACGATCGTTCAGGAACTCAAATTGTTACAAAAAACGGTGTTCAGCCGCAGTGGCTGAGCAATTAAACTGCGCGACTCCCGCCAAGGCTAACCGGGTTCAATTTCAGGCCGGGCCACTCCCTTATTTTCGCAAGTGGGCATCGTGCCAAACGATGCCGCTGGACAGCGGGTTTTCTCGGGGATCTTCTGTTTCTCCCTCCTTGCATTCCGGCACTGCTCCATTTTCATCTCATTTCACCCTCACCATCTCTCAAGACCTCGTTGTTAAGGGCTGCCCAAATCTTTCTATTCAACTTGTCAAAATAAAACCCTTTTTTGTGATGTATCAAGTACCTTGAAGTTGTAATCAGCCAGCCAAAGTTTGTTGGATTATAACTATCTAGACGAAAATATTGCCTTGACTGAAGTGTCAGTGATTTCTGCACGAAATCCTGCAATATATTTCTTTTCTAAATAATTACTGAGCAAAAAATGATGTGCTTGGTAGCCCATACACAAAAAATGTCATTTGAGGAATAAAGATTGATTGGACGAAGCGCTCCAAATACAATTAAATAACATTTTTGTGATAATGAGCAGGGAAACTCAATTTTTGGGGCAAATTTTATGACGAGTTGTATTTCATAACACGTTACTTGAGATCCTCTTTCGTGATCTAGGTGTCACACGTCTTATGCCCGGCTGCACTATTAACAGCTCTGAACCAAGATCATAAGATCTTGGTTCAAACATGATCTTCAGTTTGATCCGAGTTCAATGTACGAGTGTTGCACTAACGCGAACGGCCGAGTTATGATCGTAGATCACCTGATCTCGGTTCAAAATTAGGATTGAGATGAAACACTGTTTGTGATTGGCTCTCATTTCGTGACGTCATGATGCAACTGTTTATTTTGAATTTCGGAAACAATTAATGAGTTTTTGTGGACATTATCTCTAAAAACTATGATTTTTTTTTACTACATAATTTTTCTTTGATTGCACTGAAAAATCTTTGTTTCAGTTCTTTTGTTTAGTTGGAAACACTTTGCACACATTCTATCGTTATTTTTAATACCAATATTCTTGAAGGAGGTAGTTTACATAAAACTACATGGTATGATGTTAAGTAAAATAATTGTTCTACGAACTTTACTGAATAATATTCAAGTGTGTTTAATGTTTCGAATTCCCAAAAATAAACTTACACCTGTCGGCTGCGGACGCTCTTTCGTGAGCAATAAATTCGACGTCAGATTTAGCTCGCGAGGAAAAAATTTCTGATATTCTGAATGGCTTTTCCAGTTTTCCGTTTTGTTTGATGGAAAGGAAAGCATGAATTTCGTTTCCTCTTTACAAAACAATAATACAGTCTTTAATTCAATAAAATCATTGTATCTTAAGCTTTTGTGAAATTTCTCAATTTACATTCTACAACAGTAAAAACAACCGAATCCATTTTTAAACGATTGAAATATTACCAGGTTTATTTCTAGTAAATAAAAATATTTTGCAGTGATTTTATCCTCACATAAACTACATTCAACACAAACTTTTATTCTTCTCTGTTCACTTTATAAATCCTTAATAAAATGCATGTTTAAGTGCCAAACTGAGTTTAAATACGGAATATTTGAATGTTTATGTCATTTTAAAACAAAACTACTTTTCAATATAACTGACATTTTAAAATAAAGCACGCGTATTTACTTAATCCGAGATCATTCTCCTGAATCGTTAAAGGCACGGTTCAAGACGAGGTTCGAATTGATCATAGTTCGGCACGCAGATCGCAATGGTGCAACAGCAAAATGCGCCGAACCAGGATCAAACCCGTATTCGAACCTAGATCATTGCTGAACCTCAATGGTGCAACCGTGCATAAGGTGTCCGCCCACGAATCACAGAAGGACTAGATCGGCGAGTTACCTAATTCTGTGTGACCAGTCCAGCAAGGAGACGTTTTCTCACAAACTCACGCCTGCATGCCTGCAGAGTGTTGGGATTTAGCACGCGCGGAAATATTTCCTCGAAATTCGGGTGTCACTAATAAACGGCAGCTAGTGAAACGCGAGAATAATTGTTTATATAAGGTACACCTGCTAAAGAATTCTCACAATAACAACAAATACAGGATGTTTAGTGCGCAATGAAAGCTATTATATTCTGATGAAATTTGTTCTTGTGAGGACTTTCGTATTCGCATACCATATGCGATAGATAGAGACATGCAATGTTTGCGTTATTATTTGACGGTAAACTAAACTCCAATATACTTTACGTTATACTGACTGTTGCCATTGGTAGACAAGTTGTGTGGGTCGTCCCAAGGATACTTTGAGCCAATAGGGAATGCTTTAAGATTGAGCGACCAATCGCCAGTAAAGCGGCCACACAGGTAAATTACATAGTATAACATCTAGTAACGACTGAAATCACGAACAGGGAAGTGAAATCCAGCGTGTTACCAAATAATAACGCGAATTATATATGTCTCTAGCAATAGCGTTATTATTTGGCATGGGAAAAAATTCACGATTGTAGAACAGAAATACTTCTATCTGACGTAAAGTATGTTTATTTTTGCAGTTTGATTTCTGTTCGTAAGACATGCCCTGGGCGAGCATGAATCAGTAGGAAATCTGCATAAATAGCGAGGACTGGATTCCGTGCTATCTGGCCTGGGGGCATAGAAAGCAGCCGAGTAGACCATATCTGCTTGAGTATGTAAGGTGGCTGAAATTTAACTTTGCAAGACACCGCAAACGCGAATTTTTTCCCGTCCCTGGCATTAGGACGCAGACGTACCTGGTCTCCTTGTGCGCAGAGAGGCCGTGGTTCCAGTAGCGTCTGGTGAAGTGTTACACGAGCTTGCTCACTGCTGTACGCACAGTCTCGGTGCACGCAGCAGGAGCCAGCAGCCACCGCGCACCCTTCAAGGACACCGAATGCCGTCCGACCGCTCACCGGCGCAAAAAAATTTACTGTATTTCACAACACTTTAGCTCGTGCCCCTTTCGTGATTGGACGGGTCCCTTGCCGCACCACACGCTGGCGGTGCAGATCATTTTGGCTCATCTGGTGCAGCGCAAACTGCACTAGCTTCTGAGTAGGTGCAGCGAGTGCGGTGTAAACAAACCGGGCGTGTCTTCGAGGTTAATCCCATAGATTGGGTTGACGAGGGAAGTATATCACCGCAACATGAAATGTTGTAGTTCCAAATATTCAGGGACCTGCAAAACTCGCGTTATTATCTGTGATCAGGCTAAACTTCACAGCACCTTATATACTGGAGCGGACGTCGTTTCTCCATTGGCTGCTGCATAGTTGTGAAGTCACTCCCTTTCTGTCTGAACTACGCGTGATTGGGACGCACAATTGTGGAGTGTCCATTTACTGGCGCAGAGTTTCCCGGGGTGAGCCAAATAAAGTATGGTCCAATGACAAACGTATTTCCAAGGTAAAAGTTTTTACAGTTTAACGTGTCCTCAAATAATAAAGCGAATTTTGCAAGTCTCTATTAATATTGTTTGTCGTGGATGCCTTAGAAATATGCGCAATGTCACAAGAAGATTAAAACATGTAATAAAAATTTAATACTTTCTGTGAGATACGTTATACGAATTATACATCAGGTATTGTGCAAACGCTACAGGTTATTTCGATTGCTCCCAGAAAATTGGAACACTTAACATATACAGGAACAGACCGGCGCGGGAGGGAAAAGTGAGGGAGAGGGGTTGTATTTATAAAAATTACAATTTATTACTTATCCCAACGAATTGATCATAGTCTTCCCCTGAAGAATTGCTTTACAACAGTTCAATAAGCATTTTGTTCAACCCTACAAATCTGGGCGAATACTGTACGTACGTCGTTTCACTCAGTTCTGTTTCAAACGCGTACTCCAACATATAGGCTGTTCATGGTAAAATGAGCACTTTTGAAAGACCTTCTTAAGATCTACTTGTATTCACATTGTGTTATCTTCCACCTTATGTAAAATTAACATTGCCACGGGCCTCATCGCTTTATTCCTGCGTCGGTCAAGTAAAACTGTGGAATTATTCGAAAAGTAAATATTGTACAAATCTGCTCATTTTTACGCCTAGATGAATTTAAATAACAGAAAGCGAATAACATAATTTTAGCTATCACAAATGGTTACCTAACACTTTTTATTCGACGTTAATATATGGAACTACTTTACCCTCAAACGTTACCAACTTTACTGGGCACATGTCACTCGTTGCTCCCTTTAAAATATATGCAGGTAGGAGCAGTGACTTTTTTTCAAAGGCTGATTTCAAAAGTGCTCACTTTATCGTGAACAGCCTTTATAATTCTGGTGTTGCTGCAGAGCGAGTGAGTGGAAAGATTTGGACAACTCTTAACAGCGAGGTCTTGAGAGCAGATGAGGGTGACCGAGGTGAGTATGGAGCAGCACCGGATGGAAAGGACGGGGAAACTGGATAACCCTGGGAAAACCCACCGACCAGTGGCCTCGTCCGGCAGGATTCCCACATGCGTAAAATCCGGGAGTGGCCTGGCCGCTGAGCGAACCCGGTTCGCCTCGGGCGGGAGGCGGAGAAATCGAACCGCTCAGCCACGTGGCCCCTTGTGACTGCAGAGGACAGCACTGCACAACACTGTACACTGCACTGCACTGCACTACACAAACCACCGTTGAAAGAAACGACGCAAAAACAACTTAGAGTGACGGGAAATGTGAAGCACTGTAGCAGTTTCACAAAAATAAAATAATCGCGCCTGTAGTAATTACTGGGGGGATGGACTGGCGGGAAGCGTGTCTTGGAAGATTGCAGAGATAAGTTGCTGTTCTTAGTGGAGGAGTGACCTTGAAGCGAGCAGCCAGGCACGCAGAGAAGTCACGAACAAGCCCGTCTGAATGTCTCCAGCCCCGAGACAGGCTCAGTCGGCCATTGTCCCGCCTTACCGCCACATCTGCAGCTTCCTCCAGGTAGGTGAAGCGGGCCGTGTATAGTGTACAGTAATCTATAGTCCGTTAACGACTGGAACAGACTTTCTCGGAATCTTACCTACTCCCATTTTTAAGCAACAGATTAAAAAAAAATACGTTAAAACATTCAAACTATATTCTGTCTCCATGCTGATAAACTAACTGCACCCGCGCCAGTCACTGTTTGTAGCAACGATGCATGCAGTTGACGACTAAGGTGTTGTTCAAAAGTCTGTTCCAGTAGTGAACCGATTATATGTGTACAATGGACCTCTCGGTGTTTGTATTTTGTATATTAACGCAGTGCTCTTAGCCTTGCGGCCTTACCGCGCTTCGGCCTCCTAATAGGCGGGGAAGAGGAACCACGTCCTCTCGACGCAAGGAGGCCAGGATTAATGCGACCGGTGGCCAGACACTAAGCCCAAGCCTGGCACGTCTGCACATCCCTGCCCCTTCTACCGCAGAGGTTCTGAGATCCTCGCCCTCAGAAACCAAGCGTGTGGTCTGGCCGGGGTTCTATCCATACCCCTAGTGCCTCTCCAAGGCACAACTGGAGCAGGTTGCCGCTCACCGCCCGGTCTGTCAGCGAGAGTGGGAATCTCTCCAGACCTCCTCCAGCATACGGAGTCAACCACTACCAGCACGAGTCCACCCTTACGATCGGACACCAGAGAGAACCTCATGGTGGGGTCAACCGATCGTCCCGTGCTACCACTTTATTTCCATGGCACTTGTGGGTTATTGGTCGCCTCCCGCCTGGGCTAACCGGGTTCGATTCCCGGCGGGGTCAGCCCCAGGATTTGCACATGAGGGAATCGCACCGGACTATGCCTCTGGTCGGCGGGTTTTTCTCGGGGACATCCATTTTCCCCCCGCACTTACGTTCCGGCTCTGTTCCATACTCAGCTCCCTTTCGCCCTCATCGGTACAGACGTTCACAGTTCGCGTTATCTTTGGGTGACAGGATAGACTCCACTGCCTTATAAATAGAGCCACGATTATTTCGCGAATTTATTTGGAGGCGAGGTATACTTCAAATACTTGTTCATTTCTCCTGCTACTGTGATTGGACGACGGTTCTTTAGACACTCCCCGTTTAACAATCAGCAAGTAATAAGCAGGAAATAGTGGCGAGAGTGAATGTTTAACAGTCCTGTAAAGTGGCGTCACCTGATCACAACATCCAATAAGCAAACGATAATGTCTCGAGTGTATAGAGGGCTGTCCAACCTGGCTTGTTGCCAACGGTATCTGCGAAATACTCGGGGCTCTACTTATAAAGAAGGGCGTACAATATGTGGTTTGATTTGCCACTGCACTTTAGTCAACGCCATCTACCTGCTTGATCTCCTTAAAACATATTGGCGATGTCCACTTGTGATACGATCTCATTGGCTCAAGAGTTCCACGAGGCGAAACAGACATATTTACTGCCAATGGCTGAAGTCGTTAAACGCACAGTAACTTGGAGTTCAGGCTGTCAAAAAATAATAACGCGAGTTTTGCAGGTCTCTACTCATCGGCTCTCAAGACCTCGATGTTAAGAGTACATGCGACCGAGATTTTTTTTTTTTTTCGCGTTCGAGTCACGGCGATACAGGCCACAATAACACGTGCGCCCAGCGCCCCATCGCTCTTACGCGCAAGGCGCTGAACCGGCGTGCAGTTCTTCCGTCATTACGTTTTCCTGTACAAATTATATCTGTAACAGCGGAACTATGTTACTAGCGACCTGCAAAACTCGCGTTATTATTTGTGACCAGGCTAAACTGCACAGTACCTTATATACTGGAGCGGGCGTCGTTTCTCCATTGGCTGCTGTATAGTTGTGAAGTCACTCCCTTTCTGACTGAACGGGGCAACACAATTGTGAAGTGTCCGTTTACTGGCGCAGAGTTACCCAGGACGTGTCAAGTAAAGTATGGTCCAATGACAACCGTATTTCAAAGGTAAAAGTTTTTAAAGTTTAACGTGTCCTCCAATAATAATGAGAATTTGGCAGGTATCTATTTATTACACGCTATGAAAGCTCGCAGATCAAACTATGACCGCGCGGGTTTACTTTTCTCCTCAATCTTAAGGAAACTGCATAGACAAGCTCTAAAATGCGATTATTTTATAACATTTTCACGATCATTCTCTCTTAGAATGAAGTTAACCCTTTGAGGAGTATGCATGAATATATTCGCGGCTAGGGTTATTCAAAAATGTCTTTACTCTAGAAAGCAAAACACACCCTTTTATAGTTTTACTATTTTGCTGGGTAAGATCGGAATCTAGTAAAAAATTACAACTAGTCAACATTTAAATTAAATATTCCTTTTCGATAGTTTCTCAATTGAGCGCGGTGGATTGTAAAACCTGTTAGATCTGTCTCGACACATTAACTGGTATACAGTCAACGCATGACTCCCTACGGTTATTGGCCACGTGTCTTTGCCGGGATACAGTTCCTTTCCTGACTGGGCCAATCATAATTAAGTCACTCCGACACTGGGTGTCCGTGATTCGCGGGCAGACACCTACAATACGTGACAGCTAAATCATCAATCAGTAAAGTAGATCTGGGATCTCGTGCATTGGAGTACAAGTATTATTGAAATCTTTTGGCAAAAAACAGGTGGCCTTACCTATAATTTTCATACAACGAGAAACCGCAAATGATAAAGTAGTTTTTTCCCCCCCTTATAATCCACGGTAGCGATTTTTTTCCTTGCAGGTGTTATTGGTAGGCATAGGTGTATTTCGCGAAAATATTTATGGCCATGCTGGACTTCAATATCCTACGCCCACAACCACAACTTCCTGTAGTTATTGGCCTCGCGTCTACATGAACAGACATGTTCTCCTTTAACTGGGACAATCGCACCAAAGCAGTCCGATACTGAACGCCTATGATTCGCGGTCAGACACTTGATGCACGGGATATTTTAAATAATCCAACCACGTAACTACAAATTAACCAAAGTGTTTTGTAATACAACTGGTGTTGAAATATTTCCACGAAAAACACCTGTCTCTAGATAATGGTAGAGACGTGAAAAATTCGTTCGTTCGATTACCTGTAGGATAGACTCCAAATTCGTATGTAAAACTTGCAACTATTACAGCACTCTCGTTGTTTGTTGTTTCAGTTGAAGACGATAATTGGGTCAGCATTTTTATTGTGTGTTTATTATCGGCTAAGAGTTATGCATGCGGTATAACAAACGGACGGACCAATAGCATGTAGGGACAGGTATTTTTCGCGAAAAGATTTTAAGACAAGTTGTACTCCGAAACACTTTAGTTCATATGCACTTTCGTGGTTGGAGGAATTGAAGTGTCACGTGCCTCCAGATTCTGTCCGCGAATCATGGACGTTCAGTATCGGAGTACTTTATTGCGATTGGCCAAGCCAAATAAGAACTTGTCTTCTCAAGCAGTCACGCGACCAATAACCTAAGGAATTTATGATTGTGGACGTAAGATATTGAAGTCTAGAATGCCTTAAATATTTTCGCGAAAAACACCTGTCCATGGCCATACATGTTTTCGTCCTGTCCCTAAACAGAATCTATACAAACATACGAGGTTTTGAATTTTAGCTTCGACCCCAATTGAATACGCGAATCTTTTAAGTCTCTAAATGTTGGTTCAGATTTCCCCTGGGCATGTTGTTATACTGAGAATTGTTTGCCTGGGGTTAATGATTAGCGAACTACACACCATCAGTATACAAACATACTTTTACTGTATCCTTTATTCTACATTACAATAACAGTCTCGCACTCCTCTGGTGGACTATGTTATAAGCTATAAAGGATTTACTTGATGGGGATTCTACTACGTTCGCCAATCATTTAAATATCCAGCTCTAAAAGTATTGAACTCGGAACTGATATATACAATCGGTAGATGTATTTTTAAATAACTTTTTTTTTCTTAGAAGGGTGCCTTGCTGTGATCACGCAAGCATTTGTCTTAATTTTTAAAAACTCCACTTCCTCCCAACGATCTTTAAGTGTGACGTCGCACGGTAATTTCGCTTCTGCATTTTTAAGTATTCTGTGATGCGAGTAAGATTGAAAATAAGTACATTTCGACCGAATAACCAATACAACAGAGATTGAAGAATACTCGGCGACAAATTTATGTACCACTACATTTTCGGGTTTCGAAAGACCAGTATTAAACAACGGAGTGAAATAATGGTGGCCTCGGGGTGTGTAATGACATCACGAAACAGACAGATAAATTACAGCGCATTTACCGCAATTATTCCGGAATTTCTTTTCCACAACTCATTACTATTTCCCAGCAGACCTTCGCTATCCTGCGAATAATTGGCAGATATGAGAGTTTTTTTTTTCCTGGCCACTTGTATTTGTATAATGATTGCATCACTGTTTATAAGGAAAGCCCTGAACTACTGCGGCTTCATAAAAAAAAAATCACAAGTAAACACAGACGAAATCCCGCATTACCTGGCTACTCAATGTAACAGCAGCTAAAAAACGTAACCTGATGTATGCAGAGTTCTATGGCGCCTAACGTTGAGATAACTGGTTCTGGTCTGTTCTCAATATAATCTATTTTTTTAATCAAACCTTTGGAAAATCACTCCATGTATGGCGTGCCCCCTTTATATGACGTGTTTGGTTGTTTCCAAAATGTATCATGTCTCACAAGAGTTTTATACTTCTGTCGACATAAAAGTATCTTATTTCTAGTAAACTGAAATTTAACTTGTAATTTATTTATAAATGATAATATTTGATTCGTAATTGATATGAATAAAAACTGAGAGAAAATGGCTGTGTTGGTATTTTCTAGTAAGAAAATGTTCTAATGGAAAATAATACTAAACTTAGTTTATTAACCCAAAGGCTTCCTTCCGGGCCTCATCGAAATAAATGCTGCATAACAATTAACACAGCAAACGAAAAAACGAAATGCATGTACACAGCCACGAAGTATTAGTTCGTCTTCAAATGAGTCTACAAAATTTCTCTGAAATTTGTTAAGAAAGTATTGACTTACTTTTCGGATTAAATGGAGGCCGCGGTGACTGAGCGGTAAGAAATCTTTTATTATATGTATCTCATTAACCCTACTTAGCATTAAAGCCATCCAGGTTGTTCAATTCTATCGTGACTACTACAATTTAACAAACAGTATATTAGTTGTATAGAGACACAATTTTTTTTGTGGGAGGGTGGCTGTTCTATGTCTATTCAGAAGCACCATTCACACTTCCTAGAAAGGTGGTGAGGTATTCTGCCCCGGCCGAGACTGCTCCCCGACGGGTATCCTTTCGGCCGGTCCGCCATTGCACCCAACGGTCGAATGGCCCCGCTCATGAACCCGAAGGTCCCCAGCTCCCTACCTATCTGTACTATTCCATTTTGTTATTTATATTGATTTTTCACTCGCCCACCGTTCTGCTCCAACCTAAGCATTGTCCAGGACATCGAAGTACCCCTTCAGGACGAGGGAATGGTGCTCCGCTCCTACGCACCCCTTTTTTTTACACAGACACATACACAGACATCAACCAACATATTATCACAAATCACATATTTCCCTCATTTAGATTTGTGAATAACGAAGTTTGTTATTTTTATTTTACCTGTATTGAAACGCATATAAGCGAAAATTTTCTTCTCCGCAGTTCCTTCCATTCTTCTTTCATCCGTTTCAGATCTTGTCTTTCTTCTTCTCTTTCTTGCTGCTCCTCCTCCTCTTTTTCTCTCTTCTGTTGTTATTCTACTTTCCTTCTCTGTCCTCCTCCCCATTTTCTTTCCTCTCCTTCTTTCTCTTCTTTTTCTTGTCTTCCTCCTTCTTGTTCTTCTAGTTTTCTTTATATTTCCTTGAATTCTTCTTGCATTCATTTCAGGTCTGGTGCTCTTCTTTATAACTTTTTCGTGTTTGAAGTTTTTCAATTTTTCTTCCTCACTGTTATTCTGCAAAACTTCAATATTTACTGAAAATTCTGTTTTTTATCTAAAAGAGGCAGTTAGTTATATTTTTTATTTGATTTAAACTATAATGCACTATACAAACACAAACACTCACTCGATAATTCCCTTAGTTCCAGCACTCTCTCATCCGCTCCCTAGACTACTCAGTTAAATCATCATTCATAGTTTTTACCAAATCATATATTTTACTAATACTTTCATTTATTATTTATACGATTTCCTTGTCATATATATATATATATATATATATAGTTTTTGTAATGGCCATTTGTCATTAAAAGGTTATTAATTCTGTTATAATTCTTTCCTTTCTTCATTAAACATGTCACACAAGTACAGGATATGGTATACCGTCTGAGCTCCCTTCTCACATCGACAACTGTCGTCTTCTACTTTATCTACTTTAGCTAAATATTATTTAATTTGACAGTGTCCCGTTATTACTTTCAACACACTATTATTTATATTGCTTTTACTTTCGTGTCATTGTATATTTTTAATATAATTTCTAGTATTTAGGCCGGTTTCTGTTGCATCGTACTCTATTTGCCAATTTATAACTATTAGTTTATAGATTTCTCTCTTTAATTCTTTAAAACTAATAGGTTGATTATTTCTATTTTTTTTTTCAATCCAAATATTATTGTGCTCTACTATCTTCTTATATGTATTTCCGCTGCATTCTATTTCGTCTACTTCATTTTTGATTTGATATATCATATTTATATCTTTTATACTATAGTCTATTGGGATTTATTTACTAACAGTCATCGCGGATACATATGATGTCATTGGTGTTAAATTCATTTTTTTTATCGATACCTATCTTTATGATGCTCTTAGTATTCTTTTAATGTGTGCATTTTCAATTTTATTGTTTAATATTACGGTATAATGCCTGATATATTATTTTCGTATTTTTATTATAATAATTTCTAATATTCCATACTGTTTGTTTTAATTTAAAAAAATGTATTGTCAACTTTTTGGTTATATATTTAACATGTGGGACAAAACTTAATGTATTATCCAAAATAATGCCCAAGTATACTATTTCCTTTTTAACTTTTATTGTTTGTTAGTCATACTTAATCACTGGCGGTCTTTTATATAATTTTCCGTTTAAAATTATGGCAACTGTTTTCTCTACTGATAATTTAAGTTTTTTCTCTTTCATCCATATTAAAGTTTTATCCATTATTTCTGCGTCCGTTCTTCTATTTCCTTTATTGTATTACCTCCTATCAAATTTATACAATCGTCCGCGAATGCCACAACTTTTGAATCCTCATTATTATTTTGTACTATGTAATGTTTTATTACAAAATTCCATAGACTTGGCATATTACTGATCCTTGTGGACAGCCGCGATTTATTTACCTTTTTAACATTATCTGAGTATCTTGTACTATTACGTTCCGGTTATTCAAATAGTCCCATAAAATTTCTTTCCATTGTTTTCCCTATTGGTATTTTATTTATCTGATCATTAATGTCTTTCCATGTCACTGTTGAAAATGCGTTGTTTATGTCTATTGAAATGCCAATCAGATATTTGTGTACTTGTTTCTATTAAATGTAATACCTCGTTTATTGTCTGTCCGGTTGGTTTTTTTTTTCTCTAAATCCAAATTGGTTATCGTGAAGCGTTTTTTCTATTTCTAATTTAATTTTACTATATATTATCCTTTCGTATATCTTGCCCAATGTTGATAAGAGACATATTGGTCCTTAGGGTGAAACCTCTGATTTAAATTGATTATTACTGTTGTATAAAAATACTATCTTACCTTTTTTTTCCGTATTTCCGGATATCTGCTTAATGTATAGCATTTATTTATCATTTTTGTTAGTATTGATTTAGACTGCTCGCTTCCTACCAAGGTGAGACGGGTTCAATCCCCAGCCGGGCAGTCCCGGATTATTGCAAGAGGGAATAGTGCCGGACGATGCCGCTCGTCTGAGGGTTTTCTCGGGGATCTCCCTTTTTCCCCCTGCCTTAACATTCCGGTGCTGCTCCATGCTCACCTTATTTCAGCCTCATCGGCTGCCAAGACCTCGTTGTTAAGAGTCACCCGAATCTCTGCCCTCCACTCCTCACACATTAACTGTTTCAGTCACGGGTAAATTCATAACTTAGGTTGACGAATTGAACAAATTTTATGTCCACAAGTATACTTTCGACGTTATACTAATGCTTACTAACGTCTCAGAATCGGAATGTTGTTCTTGGTATAACTGGCACTAGATATTGGCGAAAGTCAGTACCGATGCCAGCAACATGTATAGGACTTCCATTATTGGGTGTTATTTTCCTGATTGGTACAAGCGAGCCCATAAAACTGCTTCTTGTGCAACAGTAAAATGTGTATGTTGATTTTGATTAAATTGGCCTTAAACTTTTTTCATCTTCGTATGTATTTCATGTAGTTATAATATGCCATTCATAATTGATATGAATTAAAACCGGGATAAAATTGGTAATGCCTAGCAAGAGATAGCTCTCGCGGAAAATATTATTATTCTAAGTGCGCGCAAATGGAGTGTTGTCCCTTCGGTGTACTTTTCTAGACTTGGCTAAGCTTTGTTTGCACGAGGCGGAGGAATATCCTGAAAGGAGAACTGGTCTTCAGAAAAGTTGGCAGTAATCATGAATGTACTATACCTTTTATTTCGTCTTGCAATGCTGTTCTGCTGCGCTGGATAAAGTCCCTTACACAATAGGGTACTTAAGAATTTTACTTTATTATCTGCTTTTCGACATGTTCCTTTTAGTATAGGCCTTAACGTAAGGAACTGTCAAATAAAAAGTTGAGACTTAAAAGTCAAAGTCAAGCAGCCGAGAATCTATCAGAGGTTATGTGGGAAAAATTCTATTTTTACTGTAGGGAGATTTTAGTTTCGGTAAATTAAGCCAATCCCATCTAATTTAAAGGAATGGCAGACGAATGCTTAATTTTACAGTCAAAAAAAGGTACGTAACATGTATTCCTGGGCGATTCATGTGTAATTATTAGGGACGTGCAAAATTCGCGTTATTTTGTGTATGCAGACTGAACTCCAAGACTATGTGAGCCCGTTTAACTTGTGCCATTGGCCGGAAACTTGTGTGACACGTCCCAGGTACGCATTGAGCCAATAGCAAAGGCTCACCAATAGCCTGTGAAACGGTCGCACGTCGCATTCTTGTAAGTAACCAATGGGTTCACGAATCGTGCTCTAGTACTTATTTACACAACAAGATACGAATTTTAAGAAGATCGAATAACCGAATTTCAATTGTCTTGAGCTTTGGTTTTACAGCTGTATTGTGTATGTGTAGGTTTCGTCGAAGGGAATGTTGAGTGAAATGTTAAAGTTTTCTATTTCGAAAGGTCCTTAACCCTTCGAGGAGTATGCACGTATATACACGGGCCCACGTCTATATGAACATTTCTTTGCTCTTGAAGACAAAGCTCCCACTGTTACAGTTTCACTGTACCGCTGTATTTTATCGGAATATAAGTAAAAAAAATTAAGACTAGTTGACATTTCAGTTCATAAGAATAAAATTGTCCTCTTTAATAATTTCTCGTATGAACACGATATACTGTAAAACCTGTTACATTTGTCGCAACACACTAATTGGCGCACAGTCAACACGTGTCTTCATTGGCCGACGACCAGCCAATGATAAATGCCGCAGAGTGGACTAAGCGTGCGCGGTGTAGCCAGGACCAATAGTATGATGGTAAGTGGAAATGAAGAAACGAGCAAGACAGAAACTGCTGTAGTGGAGGACACAGGAAGCTACAGTCTGTTCACGGTAAAGTGAGCACTTTTAAAGGCCCTGCTAAGATTTTCCTTTCGACTGATTTATAACTTTCCACTACTTTTTAATATCAACATTGCGATGTGACTAATAAACATAGTGTATACATTTAACCACTCTCAAAGGTTAACGTCTGAGGCTGCAATAAAATATATTCATTAGGGGTTAATGCATTTTGAAAGGGCCTTAAAAAGTGCTCACTTTACCGTGAACAGCCTATAACTTCAACCTTGTCTTGAGCGCCATTGAGTTTTGCCATACTCAAAAAGAGTTTTGTGGGTCTCGACATCAGATGTAGTGTGTGGAGCTGGTTGCGGTGTTTGTTGGCAGGCGACATGAAGCACGAGGGTCTGCGCATACAGACTGAGCCGCTGAGCGCTGAGTCAGCTCTCGTGGCTGAGATCGAGCTGAGAGAGACTCCAGACAGGAGGAGGGAGTCCCTGGCCGCACTCAGACACCTGCTCAGCTGTGAGGGACTGCCGTTACCTCCTCCTCGGTCCACTTCCATCTCGCATAACACACAAACTAAAGGCTGTTCACGATACATCGAGCACTTCTGAAGTCAACCTTAGAGAAAAGTCACTGCCCCTGCCTGCATACACTTCAACGAGCGCACTGAGTGAGATGCGCCCGGTAAAGTTGGTAACCGTAGATGGAAAGTAGTTCCATATCTTAACGTCGAATAAAAACTCTCAGGTAACCAGTTGCGATAATTTAAATTATTTTTAAATGTTTACTTTTCTAATAATTTTACATTTTCGCTTGACTGACGCATGACTAAAGTAATGAGGCCCATTGCAATGCGACTTTTACATAATGCGGAATAATACAAAAAGGTTATACAAGTAGATATTAAACAGGTCTTTCGAAAGTGCTCAGTTTAACGTGAACAGCCTATACTTATATAGTCTATTTTCGGTTACTTTACACTTTTCGTATTAAACCTTTGAGAAATCACACCATGTATGACGTGTTAATTATTCCCTAAATACGTCATGTTCTCAAGTATTTTCATTTTATACTACTGTTAAGATAAAAGTATCCTATATTTAATTTATTAATTACCATATTTCTTTTATAATAAATATACACAGAAATATTATTACAACTGAGTGTGTACGAATTCGGTGCGTTATCCTCCTGGTGTAATTTTCTAGACTTCGTTAATACTAGTTTACAAGAAGGGGAGGAATATCCTGGAAGTAGAACTCTAGCAGGGCTTCATAAAAACGCGAAGTAAGAGTGAATGGATTATATAAGGCTGTTCACAGATGAACGAGGACATTATAAATCGACCTACCTCCATCTATTTCAATCGGCAAGTTGACTGGCATGTAGCTAGTAAAGTTGGCAGCGAGGGAGGGGATGTAGTTCAATATATTACCATTGAATTAAAAGTGCTAGGGTAATATTTGTGAACAAAAAAATGATTAATTTTACTATAAATTTGTTTAATGCATGTAAGTGGAAGAATCAGAAAATTTGTAAAACATTTAATTTTTTAAAAATAATTTCACACTTTCACTTGACTGGTGCATGAACAGAGTGATCAGGGCAACGACAATGTTAATTTTACACGAGGTGGAAGAATACACAACGTACACACGATTAGATCTCAAACAGGAATTTTCAAAGTGCTCAGTTTTCCGTGAACCTTGAATACATACGAATAGTCTGATTTTTTGTGGGAAAAGACTTCTGTGCAGGATATATTTAAGTATCCTACATTAATTCCTGCAGTTTTCGTTTGATTATAGGATAGGGGCGCTCAAAATTCGTTTAACTGTCGGGGTCTCGCTAGATTTCACAGTCCTGTACATACTCCAGATGAAGTAATTTGTTCATTGGCTGCTGCCAAGGCGTCAAGATATTTCTTTTGCAGCAAGGGCATATGCATGTGAAGTCTTCGTTATTTGGTGTAGAGTTTCCCAGGGTGTGTAGAAAAAGTATTCTTATCGACACGAGCAGTGCAAAACGTACGTGTGTTTCAAGTATAACCTGTCACCAAATAAAAACGCGAATTTAGCATGTGTCAAATATTACATGGACATTCGATTTTTTTGCGAAATCATTCTTAGAGTCTCAGAAATTTCCAACTTCGTTCTACAGAAAAGTAAACATAACAGTTATTTATTTACAATGTTATTTGTACAGGGGCTGCTGTCCGAATGATCATAATTAGGGCCAGCTGTTTTTCGCGAAAATATTCCACGACTAGTTGTGCTCCAGAACACGTTAGTTCAGAATAAGTATCACCGTTGTGTGATTTTAACTCGTACGCGTCTTAAGTATCTGCCAGCCAATCATGGACGTTCAGTGTTAGGGTGACTTTATTCTAATTGGCCCGGTGGAAAATAAAATGTCTTCTCACAAAAACACGCGACTAATAGCGAAAGGAAATTTGCAAGCTAGTGCGTAACAGTTGAAGTCTAGCTCGTGCATATATCTATTCACGAAAAACAGGTGGCCCCAATTTTTCTATGTAAATGTCCTGTTAGTAAGAGACTGAAGAATTTCGCGGATTCGTTTTTGGACAAGCTATAATTCCAAACAAATGGATTTATATAACTTTAACAATTGATCCGCACGGTGTTCGATTCGTTTTGGAGAACGCTGGCTCAATCGCCGCCTCCCACTGTGACAGCAGACAACCAATGTGCAGTTGATATCGGCATATGTGTACATAAGAATGTAGAGTCTAGTCTGCAGGTCATTGAACTCGCGAATTCTTCAGGTCTCTGCCTATTAGACTATTAGACTATTAGATTTCACCAGGATAATGCACCTTTCCATTACCTGTTCGGTACCGAATTCATTTATGAGATCAGCTGTTACAATCAGGTAATATTTTAGTATGTGTCGTAGTTATGTCGAATGTGCTAGGCCCGCACACACATACACAAACACACACACTCATATTTATGCATATTATTGTGCTTGCAGTGAAACTATTAACACTCATCCCTGGCCCGCATGCCATGCGAGTAGTAATTTTTTTTAATTATGATCCTTGAGTTTTTAAATCCCACGCATTTTCGGGGCCGCAGTCGTATAGTAGTTAGACTACTCGCAACCAACCCAGACGAACCGGGTTCCGGGTTCGATTCCCGGCTAGGTTACTCCCGGATCTTCGCATGTGGGAATAGTGCCGTACGATGCCTGGTAACGGGTTTTCTCGGGTATCTCCCGTTTCCCCACCCCATAATTCCGGCCCTGCTCCATACTCACCTCGCTTCACCCTCATCGGCTCTCAAGACCTCGTTGTTATGAGCCATACAAATCTCTTGACTATTCACTCTTCGTGTGATTTGTTTTCGCGTGATTATTATGACTGCATATTTAATAACCATTATTGTATGTCCTCCGCGTGGGAAGCTGTTAATCCATACGACTAGGCCAGTCAAAATTCTGACCCTCCAGCACTGAATGCCTGTTATTCACCTGCAAAACTATGTTGTGTAAAAAAAATATCCCTTGGCGTTCATAGAAGTCAGAGGAAGCCACAGCATTAAAAAATGTCATCAAAGAAAAATTTTCGTTTAAAAAAATACTTCTGTCCCACGATGAAATATAAGCCTACCATTCGACCGTTAGCAAAATGTTTTCTCTTGTTTCAGCCAGTAACACATTGCGATATTCCGACAGTGAAGATTTTCTTCTGAGATTCTTGAGGCCCACCAAATTCTACGCTGACAGCGCACTCAAACTGGTAAATCACTTTTCCTATAAACAATATTAGTCGATTTAACCCATGTATGTCAAAACAGTAGGTTTCAATGGACAGCATATGTGAACTCTAATGGCTATAGATAATATCACCTCGGATGGTGGTTGGTGCTCACTTACAAAACTGCTGGTGGTTGCTTATGACGAGAGTCGCAAGTACTTCGCGGATTGATGTGGCTGCAGCCTAGACAATACAGCCATACATATCTCGAGAAATTATCGTCTACTTATTTGTTTCTGTAGTCATGCGAGGCCTTTGTACATGACTGTTCAACGTTCACTCACACTACTGCTTCCTGCTTACTACTGGCTTACAGTTAAACAGGGCCTATCTGAAGAATTGTCGTCCAATCACAATAGTAGGAGAAAATAACAAGTGTTTCGAAATACTCGTGGCTCTACTTACAACTACAGAGGTTTGGCCCATAGCTAGAGCCCAGAGTATTTCGTGGATTGAGTTGGCAGCAAGTTAGACTGGACAGCCCTGTATACACTCGAGACATTATCGTTTGCTTATTGGTTACTGTGATCAACTGAGGTCTCTGTACGGGACTGTTAAAGATTCACTAACACTACTGCTTCCTGTTTATTACTGGTTCACTGTTAAAAGGGGCGTCACTAAAGAACTGTCGCCCAATCATAACAGTGGGAGAGAAGAACAAGTGTTTGAGTCTACCTTGTCTCCGAATAAATTCTCGAAATACTCGACGCTCTACCCATAGCTAAAACCTCGGCCTCTGAGACGGTTTCCTGCAGCTGATGTTACCTCATGTTGTAACCAACGTATCTTCCTGTTTCATACTAATGAAAGGACGAAATACCAACGTATTCACAATAGGTATGTAACTAAAATGTACAATTTCGATCAAACACTAGCATGCCTTGCAAAAAAGCACCCACACCAACTCACAGTAATGTTAATAAGTAACACTTCTCTAATTGACTGCAATGATACTCACTCGTCTTGCTCAGTGTTTCCAAGAACAAACGATGAGAGGTTTCTCTTACTGAAACCTGGAGATCATCTGGGTAGAGTGATTTTTGGCTAAGTGAATTTAGGATAAATGGCATTAAACCGGGTAACTTTAAAGCCAAATGAATTTTATGTCAAGTGCATATTGCATAAAATATATTTTTTACTAAGTACTTTTAGGCTAAGTGACATACAGGCGTAATTAATTATGGTCAAGTGATTCCATGTGTTGTCGTTTTGTAACAAATTACTTAAAGGTCAAATTAATGTTAGGTGAAGTTAATTTTAGGCCGAGAGACTTTCAGGCTAAGTGAATTTTAGGCAAAATTACTTTTGGCCAAGTGGGGTTTTAAAGTGAAATGATATTCAGGTCAAGTAACTTTTTAACCAAGTAATTTATTTGCTGTGATTTTAGGTCAAATGCCATTCAGGCAAAGTTAATATCAGGTTAGAGACTTTCAGGTTCCCTTTGGCAAAATGACTTTAAAGACCAAGTGGCACTCCCCTGTGATACATGTGTCACTAGCTGGGGAGTTTATTCACAGACCGCTCATTTTCTCTTGCAGTTGCTCCCTGTCTCTTGTTGTCAGGAGTTGCTGAATGTGTGTACAGGTGTGCGAGATGAACACATGCGAGTCTCGTTTTGTTTCAGATGGAGGAAGCCGTGCATTTCAAGAGCAAGTATTCTGAAGTTATCGGCAACCTGGTGCCCGAAGACGAGGAAAAAACTCTGTGCGAGAATGACATCGTCAACATTTTAGCAGACAGAGATCAGCATGGTCGGCGCATTCTCCTGATAAACATAGGAGGTACAACCCTCGCTCTTCAATAGCTCTGAATATCTCCTCCCTCGAGAAAGGAGGAAAGACTAACATCCTCGAGAAATATAAGTGGATTGAGATACTCTACTCTTCTTGTATGTCGATGTTTCGCATTGCTTACTCACTGCATTCTAAACATTGCAGTAATTTTCTCACTTCATTACTAACAGGGAGACTCCTGTTAACATTTGGTGGTGACAGGTGCTTGGTTCTAAGGTGGTGTTTTCTCACAACTCCACTGGTTTATTTATTTCTTATTTGGACGTTAGTAGTGTCCTGCATCCCCACCATCGTTATCAGTTCGAACAGCATGTACAATAATGTCCAGTTGCAAGCAAGCACCAGTGCACATTGAAACCAATAACCAACCAATGATAGTTTGCCTGTGTTATCGGGTTTCACCTTGTACAATGTGGTTTTTCCAAGACGGTTTGGTCAGAGTTTAGACAGATTGGAGAGTCAAACCTTGAATACTGACTTGACAATTACTAACCTCACTTTGTCGATTGATGCATGTGTCCTTTTCTGCGAAACAATAATTAATTTGTAGAGTTAATATGCTCAAGGTCTGGCATGCACTTAACGCACATGTTCTTCTCTTATATGTGTGCAGTTTTTAATATATTTGTTAGCAGTGCACACAGGTGTGCAAATGTTGCAAAGACAGTAGAAATAATACTGCAGGAGCTGTCGTTTGACCAATAATATATGTCGATGTTAACACAGTCTCTGGAGCACAAAGTATTTCGTAAATTCATTAGGTGGTAATGGAGGCTTCAATCATTTGCTGTTTTACTGAGCCCATATGGCTGAATTACTGACCTTTAGGCATGCTATGTGTGATTGTGAGCCTGCAATAAACCAGTAACAATACTGTAACCGAGTCTTGGGCAACCCAGTACAAAAGTTTCGCTCTGCAGTAGCAGCCACTCAAGAAACGATAGCGGCACGGGTATGTAATTGTCTGTGGAGTGTAACATGGTGCCAATTATATTCGCGATATACTCGATACGGTAGTCATACTTAAACCGTTTCACACCCCAGCTGGTTTACTGGTCACCGCAATTGACTCTGAGCATGAAGGGAGGCTAAGACAATTCGAAGGACAGGTTTGACCTGCTGGCGACTAGGGTTCGCTTGCAAGATTTATTGATGTTTACTAACAGCTATACACTATTGGGAAATGCCGAAACAAAAGACATTTACAAAGGTGGTAATGCGACCATCCGTGTGCAAGAGACAACGGTGGCCAAGCATAACATGATGTGGCATCAGCAGCATAAGTAACACTCTCTGGCTGAAGCCCAAACCTACTCAACATAGGGAACAAACTTACAACTTAACAGGTCGGCCCACAAGTTTCACACGACCTGCAGTAACAAAACAGATAGAGATCCCTTTGCAGTATGTGCATTGGTAACACGAAAATTGGCATCGGTATATTATGTGTACATAATTTATCGACCATAAATATCACACAATTTTCTTTTGATCTCCACCTCACAGAGCTCTTCACAAAATGGAGCCTGGGGCAGAGCACACATATCTGTATCCTATAAGGGCTGGTCTTAAACTAAGCGCCATTTGTCGCTCCCTTGACCGTACATCTGATGACTGAGTGACAAGTCTACCACTTCCTTTGGGGCCATGGTGGCTGAGCGTTTAGCCTGATCCCGGTCGAGTCACTCCCGGATTTTCGCATGTGGGAATCTTGCCGGACGATGCCACTGGTCTGCGGGTTTTCTCAGGGATCTCCCATTTCCCCCGCCTCTTCATTTTGGCACTACTCCATACTCACCTCAATCAACCTCATCGGCTCTCATGGGCACAGACGGGCCAAATTTGTGCTATTATTTAATAACATGCTAGACTTCACTGTCTTGTGCTTACTTGAGCGGAATTTGTGATTTAATTGACTGCTGCAAAACTATACGGCGTCATTTACCTGCGTGACCGCTTTGCAGGAGATTGGCTGCTCAACTTTTGAGAGTTTACTATTGGCCCAAAGTTTGCTTGGAACAAACCTCGCAAGTAGTGTGTCAATGGCAATATTAAAATAAACATACAGCATCTACGAGTTTAGTCTACCGCCAAATAGTAACGCGAAATTTGTATAGTCCATTCACGCATTCTTCAGCCTTTTGGAATCGAACCTTTGAAAAATCACCCTAGGCGTAACATGTCAACCTGGTTTGTTCAATCACTTGTATTCCACAAATACATACCACTGTGATTAACTCTAAAGTACTGCATTTTTGAATAAATGAAACATTTCTTAACATCTTCTATAACTTGTAATATTTATTTCGTATTAAATACGAATTAAAAACATTGAGAGCAGCTGTGTATTGGCAACGGCTAGTAAGAAATAGTTCTCAGTTCAAATATTGTTTCAACATAGTTTTTTGGTAGGCTGTTTGTAAATTAAATATTTCTATTGAAATATTTCAATATTTAGGTAGCCCTGATAGAAACATATTTCATTGTTACAGTTAAAAATAACAGCGCAAAATAACGTAAGTAGGCTGTAGTGACGTGGTGTTTGTTTTATCGATCGACGAAACTGTTGGTTGGGCGTAGCTTATCGCTCTCTCTCTCCCCTCCCTCTCTAACACTCGCTCTCGGGAAATTTCCCATTTATAGTAAACCCTAAATTATACATGTTTAAAATGGTAGCATATTTCGTACTAATTAGAGCAAAATAATGATTTTTGAATTTGGAAATTACAACTGAAAATATATTTTATTGATTAAATACCTATGTTATTTAGATGCGATGGCGCGACGCGCGACGCTTACAAATCCAGCAGGTTGGCAGAAGTGGCGTGGAAGGGAGAATGTAGAACTTGATCACTTTCCACGCACTTGTCCCAATATGGCGGCCGAGCGATTATATCCAGTTTTTATATGGCCTTACGACTAACAGTGATGAGGCAACATGTCAATGATACGTGTTTCTTAACGGAGCGTCAAGTTTGTACTCGTGTTTTTGAAACATCCTAGGCAAGTTACAATGTTGTGATAAATATGTGTTTCCACTGCAGAGTGAAATGTGTTGTGATCGTTGCGTATGAAAGGGCGTGTTGGCTGCGTTGTAATCGTTACACAGGCTAGGTATGTGTATTGATTTCAAATGTGTGCAAAATTCATACGTTTTAACCATGAACTGATGTCATGACGAAGTTAATTATTTACGTTCACGTTTGTTTATCACAACGTTGTACCTTTGCGCTAGGTGTTTGAAAAACAGTTGTGTAACGAGCTTACGTTTCTGGGATTTGAAGGTCTGCAACAATACCAACTAAATACTAAACCCACCCAGATAAAATTACATAAATAATGAAATAAACCTACAAACCAGTAAGTAGTCTACCAATGCATGTAAATATTAGCGGAATAAATGCTATGGTAGGCCTATGTGTTTGCATGTTCACCATTATCTTTTACGTTTGTCGATGTACAATAAATAAGCGACACGAGTTGCGTGCTTGAATTTACTGCGCTGTTTCGTTGGACTGGTTGGCACTGCGTTTTAATTTTTATTCCAAACACATATCAATAACCACAGGTTAAATATTACTGTTGTTTCCACCACAGTTGTAACAAACACCGTCGTGGCAAAATATTTATGTGTATTACGTGTAATGTGCTATATCGTGCGTAACAAATAGTTATAAAGATGACCTAAATATTGTTATATGCCTAAATTGTGAACATTCGTAGTAAATGGTTTCTGCAATATGACATAATTCTTTGAACAGCTGTAAACAACAACCAATGCATTTGACAGTTATAAAAGTAGAAGTTACATGGCTGTTTTTATGTTTACGTGTAGCGGAAGGATACGTAATCAGTAACCAAAAGTAGAAATTATCAGGGCTTCAGAAAAGGCCGAAGTTATCGTAATCAACTATATGTCCTAATCATGTGAGCTTTCAGCAACATAGACAAAGGTCTCTGATGCTAAGCTGTGGTTGTGGGCGCAGGCCAGTGGGACCCGTCACAGGTGACAGCGCTGCAGATCTTCAGGTGTGTGTACCTGTTTCACGTGGGAGCGTGCCTGGAGCCGGAGACTCAAGTGAAGGGTATCGTCGTCATAGTCAACATGCGCGGGTTTGGCGCCCAGCAGGCCATGGCAGTCTGCCCGTCCCAGGCCAAGATGAGGTTCACCTTCTACCAGGCAAGTTGCCCTCATTAATTCTACCTCCTAGTGTAACCAGTTATAAGACGAACAGTTTTCTGAAACTGGAAACTTGAGAGTTCAGTGATCTTTAGAGTTGACTTCATAGACTTTGGACTGACTACTCATTTAGCAGACCTCTCATTTTAGAGGACACAAGTGAATATTAGCATATGCACGTCCTTAAACCTCCGCTCACCCAACGTACCCTGCAGGACTCTGAACCAATAGCAAACATTTTGTGCTCAGGTAGCTTAATTCTGTGTGGCTGAGTGTAACAGAAGAATGAGTCCTGACTAATATTTATACAACAGCAAATGAACAAGCTACCTCTTCTCGAGTATTATGAGTACGTCAACTGTATCACAGTAGCACAGCAGATAATGTATGAATATAGAGATGAAACAACTGCGTATACTGTAAGCTGAAGCCACATATGCAGAGACCTGAAGAATTTGCGGATTCATTTCGGGACAAGCTAGAATTCAAAATGTGTGCGTTTACACAACTTCAGCTATTGGTCCACACGGTGTTTGAAACCTCCTGGAAAACGCTGACCTAATCATCGCCTTCTACTGTGACAGAAGACAATAAATGTGTAGCTGACATCAGAATATTTTTACATAAGTATGTAGAGTCTAACCTGCAGGTCACTGAACTCACGAATTCTTCGGGGGTTTACGCATATACAACCAAAATGGCATCACTGGTATCATACTTGCCACTCTGCAGCCCAGTCAACAAGAAAAATATTACTGTACGCAGTAGCCAATCAGATATGAGGTCCATTCTTTAGAGCTTCGCGCAGCCAATCGGAGCATGGGTACGTGCATGCACATCAAAGGAACAGCCAAGCCATGACGTCTCTTTGTACTTATATACTAGGTGGCTATACCTTGGTTATTAGCTGCGTGTGTTTGCGAGAAAACATACTGATATTTAACTGTGTCAATTAGAATAAGATCACGCTGGTATTCAGTATCTGTTATTTGCGGCAGACACCTAACGTGCATAGCAAGTTAAACCATCCAAACCCGAAGGTATCTATGAGCTAACACGTTTTTAAATGCAACATATATGAGCGAAAATTGGGTGTCCCTACTTCACGACATCTATCTCCTCGTGCACTCAGTTCTATAATGCGACAACTAACAAAACGACCTGGTAGCGTTTCGTTCTGCGCTGGTGTTATTTCCTCCGCTCGCGCCTAGACCAATCACAGCAGGGTAGTTGTAAGGCTGCTAGGAGCCTCGCCTCAGGGAGGAAGGATAAGCCTGACTAACACGATCTGGAGCTGTTTCGCCCGTTGAAGACACAGAAGCAATACAGGCGAATAACACTATTGCGCCTAAATTACTTCCGCTTCTACGTGTTTTGGCGTGCAGTATTTCCGTACTTGAGCTATACTACGCAAATTATACCTGACATCTGTTAACATTTATCTCTTTTAAAACCCCTTATTAAAAAACCAAGAAAGACTAAAAGACTTTTCATAAATTATTTTTATCTTCGTTTCTTTCACATAGTCGTATTCCCATAATATTTATTTGTCAAGTTATGAATAGTTATTGTTTACACATTTAGTTAAGAATGTTATGTGCATGGCAACACCCATGTTTTACAAGCTGAGTGTGTTAATTTACAATATTTTAATATATCTATTATTCATTGCATTTCAACACTGCGCTGGAATTTCCTGCTGCGTAAACATCATCTCCTAAAGAGATTGCAAAATAGTTTAATGGATGTCATAAATTACAACAGTTTATAGTGATATGGTTTGTTATTTAATATTTAAACGAAGTATTTAATATTTAAATAAAATTTCAGCAATAAACACACATTTCAAATCCCAAAATTCATAAAATTAATATACTGGAATCAAAAAGAAATATCACCTTCCTACTTATTCTGATTCTGAGCTGAGACTCTCTACTGCTGAGTCATTCATTGAACCTTCGTCACATGATGTTCCGATTTTAACGATGAGCATGTCAATTTCAATGTCCAACAGTCCATCACTCTTGAAGTATGCTGTTTCAATGTTCTTATCATGTTTACAACATTGTTCCCATTGTTCAATAGAATAGCTGCCAAACAATAGCTCACACAATTTCTTCTTGTCGTCAAGCAATGAAGATACTTCTTCGCGTATCTTCACTTTTATATTTCACCAGAGAGTTCGATTAGGTTCAAATCTGCGTGATATGGGGGGAACCTGATAACGTCATGATCATGTGATTTTATAATTTCATCAATTTTCTATGTTTTTACACGTGAATCTTGTTTTACTAACAACAGCGAATTCGCTTTCGTCAAGCCAGATGAAAATGAAATTTTATTTATTGTTAGCTATTCTTGAATTCCTTGTTTAGTATTTGTCGATGTGTGTTTCTTATTTAGCTGAACATTATGGTAGCTTGGATTATCAAGAACAATTACACATTTTTCAGATAAATTTGGAAGCAGTTTATGTTTGACCCAAGAGGAAAAATTGTCGTAATTCATATTGTCATGGTAATCCCCAAAATCTCTGCTTCGAACTGAACATTTACCCTGCATTCGGGACAAAATCTTGTGCTCCTCCAGCATGTACGATACTCAACCGCGGACCTTTCCCAATAGGTTCGGTGACACCGAGTTTCTTGTCCGACTGCCAACAAGAACTAACACAACGTAAGGCATGCACATATGTTTCGTTGACACAAATAATCGTCCTACCTGCTTCTCGAAACTGCCGTGTTTCTTGTAGATGTCGACCTCTCCAAGCAGTAGTCAGGCTTCTCCACCAGAATCCTTCTCTTCGACTGGCACTTCTTCCAACGGAATCCTAGCCGTTTTGACAATCGCCATAAGTATTCCCTGCTACAATCTAAAACCCCATCCTCCCGCAAAGCCTTGTTTAATTTTTTTTATGTTGGGACACTTTTCTTGACAGTATAAAACTCATCTACTTTTCTTCTCACAGTACCACACGTAAAATCATTCACGCCAACTCTTTTCTTGTTTTGCGTTTTTTTTTACTGGTTGGCGTTAAAAAACTGAAACTATTTTTACGGTTCAATTGTCCCTCAGTCATAATATTCTTCTCTGTGGTTGCTAGAACTCCCGTTGAATTACTTTTCGCATCAGCGACATTGTACTTCAGCCCGTACAATTTCTTCTGATCTTTGAAATGTGTCCCAACATTGTACACAATCTCTCGTGCCTGCCCTCGTAAAGGCCGCCCCAAACTTATTGTTGAATTAAGCTCTTGTGAGTTTGATGCCATAGGTCCGGTCGGATCGTGTAACACGGATCACGAGGTGACAAGCCTGGAATGGTGGCTCTGCCTGCAGGAATACGCTCAACCAACCCCCTCCACTTCCACAAGCTCCGGACACATGACCGTCGCCTGACACTGGGGTCTGCGCACCTCGCTTTGTTTGTTGTCCCACTATAGACGGGCCAATTTTGAGAGAGTTAACCATTTTGAGAGATGATGGATTTTTAGATTTAACTTCGTATTCTTAAGGAAACCCAAATCATTTAGCAGAATCATCTCACTTTATTTTTATAATAGACAGAGATGAAAATTTCTCGCGAAAATGTTTCGTACCAGGGTAGTCTCCAAGAAGCTATGATTTCCTATTACTTTTATGATAGGTAGATACCTGAAGAATTTGTGTATTAATATCGGGATATGTTAGAATTCAAAACATATGTGTTTGTATAAAATTGGGCATTGGTTCACTCGGCGTTTGACATCTCTTGGAGAATGCTGGCCCAATCGTCTTCTTCCACTTTAAACGCGGACAACCAATGTGCAGTTTATATCGGCATATTTGTAGATAAGACTGCAGAGTCTAACCTGCAGGTAATTAAACTCGCGAATTTTTCAGTTCTCTAATTTAAGGTCAAAACTTTCGCAGATTTTCACAGGTGAATCATGCGTGTTCGGTGTCAGAACAACAGACGTCTCATTGGTAGATATCAAGAAATTTCGCGGATTCATCTGAGGACAAGCTAAACTGCATTCACGTGTACACATGTGCTTGTGCTTCCATTGGACCGTAGTTCTCTAGACACGCCCCGAACAACTTTCAATCAATAACGAACCTGTAAGGAAAATAAGAACAGAATCTCGTGATAACTAGCCTTGAGTTTGATTGGAGTAAAGTCAATGAACTACCAACTGATAGAGACCTGCAAAATTCGCGTTATTATTCCAGGACTTTTAAAACTTTAAACGCTATTTTTTCCTAAATATGTTTTTCATTGGCCCATTCTTTGCTTGAGACCCCCCGGGTAACTCTGAGCCAATAAATGAATACTTAAAAATCGTGTGCCCCAATCACGTGCAATTTACTCAGAATGTGAGTGACCTAACATCTAAGCAGCAGCCAATGTAGAAACGATGCCGGCTCGAGTATATACACTACTGTGAATTTTAGCTTGACGCCAAAAATTAACGCGAATTTTGCAGGGCCCTACCAACTGATGATCGAGTGCACAAAGGACTGTGGAATCTAGCTTGTTGCCGAATGAATCCGCGAAATTTCCGGGTCTCTACTCATTGGGCCAGCTAAAAAAAGAAATAGTATTTCACATGGATTTCGCGATAAGTCACTATCTCTAACTATACACTAGTCGACACATAGGTAAATGTTAGTTTATGCATGTCCTCAAACCTGCGCTCACACAACTTCCCCTGAAAGATTTTGGACAATCAGTAAATATTTAGCATTCGTGTTGCAGAGTATAACAGGAAATTGAGTCCTGACTGATATAACATCAAATTAACAAGCTAACTGTTCTCGAGTGCGCAGAGAACGTCAACTATATAAAAACGTCGCATCAAAAGCGAAATGTACTACTCGACCAAGCCAAGTGTGCTTCCGGAAAATATGTAAACCGCCCAACTGGTCAAAGCCGATGATAATATCCTGAGTGAAAATTAATAAATAAATCACTCACTCGCGAGCTGAATGAACCTGAAAAAAAATGTAACACAAACCGAAGGTGCACTGTTCTCCCGGTCAGACTCATCAACGACCTTATTCAGTAAATAAATTCAACTGCCGGGTGCCCAAATGCCATGGATAGGGACAGGAAAATCTCGCGAGTTCGGTGACCTGTAGGCTAGACTCTACATATACTCAAGCCTCAGATGTTTGTACATTGGTTGCTGCTCCAGAGAGTAGCCAGTGTTACCTAGCACCTGGCAGTATGGGATTCGCTACTTATTTCCTTGCGAGTCTGCCATTAGCTCAGAATCATCCGGGGCGTACCTAATGAACTCTGATACAATTGCAAAGGAGACTTCGATACACACGCGTTCGACATCTATCTTGTCATGTAATGAATTCGCGAAAACTTTTTTGTCCCTATCCACAGACTACAGCAATGGATACAAGCTGTTCACTGGTAATTGAACTCTTTTTATATCAACTTACGAAAAATTTCAGTGCTCCTACCAGAATAAATGTTTAAAACAGACACACAATGACGTGCGCCAAGTGAAGTTTGCAACTTCATATGGAAAGTAGTTACATTCTTTAACATTGAATTAGAAGTGTTAGATTAAAGTTTGTGAATATTGAAATGGGTTTATTTTTGCTTTATGTATTTTTTTTTCAATGGAAACAAATGTAAGTATCAGTACACTTATAACTTATTGTCATGGACCCACTAATATTTCCATAATTTCACTTGACCGACGCATGGATAAAGTCATCAGACCCATGGTAATGTTAACTTTACATGATGTGGAGTTCTCAAGACCCCGATACTAAGAGCCGCCCAAATATATTCACATAATTTGGAATAATATGAATCGTGCATACGAGTATGTCTTTCAGGGCTTTCAAAAGTGCCCAGTTTACCGTGAGCCGCCTGTACTGCACATGTAAGTCAAGGGAGTGTAGTGGGGAAGGTATGAGAAGCAGGGGGTTGATGTGTTGCAGAAGGCAATGCCACTGCGCCTGAAGCAGATCCACATCGTGAACGAGCCGCCCATCTTCAGTGCAGTTCTGCGCGTCCTCCGACCCTTCATGCAGGAAAAGCTCAAGTCCAGGGTGAGTGTCGTACATGCCCTTCTGTACCGGGGCGTAGCCAAGTGTGATATGGGGTGTACTAACCCCCTTCCCTCTATTTTGACCCTCAGGTCGTCCTCTATCAGTAGAGAACCGGGTATATAGTGGATTGATTTGGCAGAAGGCTGGACTACACAGTTTTGAATCCTTTAAAAGAGGCCATGTGGGACATGTGTGTAACGGAGCGAGGGAATGAGGAAACACAGTCCAGTGTGACAACAAAATACCCAGAGTAGGGGCTGGAAATGGCTGCCATTGACCTCGAGGCAGGTGAGCAGACGACACCAAAACTTGTGAAAGGCACAGGCGAGGGCAAGATGCGGAATAGCATCAATAATGTCCCACGGGGCCTCTTTTAAAGGACTCACCCGTACAATCGCGACACTACAGTTTGTTTATTGGTAGGGACCGGTGAACTTAGCAAATTGATTTGATTACTAGCTAGACTTCAAACACTCGTGTATTTGAGTCACTATTGCGGTGGTCTTATAGTTAGGGCCACCTGTTTTTCGCGAAAATATTTACGCACAGTCAAAATTTGCAAATTTCCTTTGAATATTGGTCACGTGTCCGCGTGGGCAGACATTCTGTACCCGACTGGGCCAATCAAAAAACAATTTACTCGGATATTCTACGCCCGTGGTTGGCTGGCAGACATCTAAGCCTTGTGCTAGTTGAAATCGTCCAACCACGATATAAGTTAGGAACTAACGTGATTTAGTGTAGAACTTGTAATTAGCCGTGGTATCGCTTCGCGAAAAACAGGTGGACCTATTTGTTAGACACGTTGAGGACGATTGTGGACCAATAGCAGACCTGTTTGAAAGTATCAGCGAATCCCTCGTAACCTTGTCAATGATAAAACTGACTGCTCACCAAGGTGTCAACCAATGAACGAACAGCTGAGGATCTAGTGTGCAGAGGACTGCTGAGTCCAGCATGCAAATAATTTAATTCACAAAATTTTCATGGCCCTATTTATTGATTTCTGCGATCAAGTGAGGCCTTTGTAGGGGACTTTTTAAAGTTTCGAATTCATTTTGGGACAACCTATAATTCGAAACACGTGCGTTTATAGAACTTTAGCCATTGGTCCACACGGTGGTTGAAATCTCCTGGAGAACGCTGCCCAATCGTCGCCTTCCACTATGACAACAGACAACCAATGCGCAGCTGATATCGTCATATCTGTACATAGGACTGCAAAGCCTATCCTGCAGGTCATAGAACTCGTGAATTTTCCAGGTCTCTACTGATACTACTATTTCCCGCTTATTCCTGGATCACAGTTAAACTGGGCGTCCAATTATAACAGCAGAAGAATGGAACAAGCATTTGAAGTTTACGTCGAAACCGAATGAATCCGCGAGATACTCGGGACTCTATCAATTAGTATTTAGGTTACTACTATAGATGTTGTATAGGGACCCCAGAATTTCGAGAAAATATTTCCGCACATGCTAGATTTCAATACATTATTTGCATACCAGAAGTATTAGTTTGTTTATTGTTAAAAAGGACTTCCTTACTTGGCTGGCCAATCAGAATAAGTTTACCCCTCTACTATAGGTCTGTGATTCACGGACAGACACCTAAGACGCATAATACCTATATCTGCCAATCGCTGAAGTGTATCTGAGCTAAAGTGTTACGAAACACAACTATTCGTCGTGAAATCTTTTCGCGAAATGCGGGTGTCCCTAGTGTTGTATAAACCACACAATGCAGCCATTTTGATTTCTAGTGCTGAGCATTTGGACAGTATACAAAAACTATTTAGAACGTAACGTGAATTTTTGCATGTCCTTGTGCATATGTTAGTTACAGACGAGCCATTCACTGGCTGACGCCCTGACCCCGAAAGAGACAGGAACAGCTTTGTTAAGACATCAGGGCATCTTGCAGTGCCCAACTGAGAGACTGGTGTAGCCAGAAATGTCTTGAGGGGGTATTACACTGTCTGAATGGAAGGGAGAAATGTTGCACAGGCGATGCTGTTGCTGACGCACGTGTTATATAAAATTATTTCACCATATAATAAAATGCATATCAGTTCACAGCAATTAATTATTTTATCACAGTTGACCTTTTCAGAGCCAATGTCTAATTGTGTACATTACGCACGTGTAGGTAATTTTTGACTGCACACTTGCGAAGGTCAATAAGCAATGATCTAACCTATGGGTACATGATTCGCAGACCGTCTTGCTGGTCTAGATCATAATTGGTTCATATTACTGTAGCAGAACATATAACATCGAGCTCATTGGCTGCGACAATGAAACAAGTGTTGTGTCGACTTAAGTACAGCAAGCACCATAGAACTTTTGTTTGCGACACCTGAAACAGCAAATTAAAATGGGTTTAAAAGGGTTAAAGACTTATTAGCAGGGATACCCGAATTTCGAGAAAAGAATTCCGCACATGCCATATTTAAATTCCCTATTGGAGTTACAGCAGTTTTATTTTGCTTATTGGTGGCGCGTTTATGTGAGAAGACATTTGTAACTGGACTGTCCAATCACAGTTAGGTTACTCCGATACTGTACGTTTGTGATTCGCGTGCAGACAACTAAGAGGGTACACTCCATGCTTTGTCAGATAAATTTTTAACACATTCCTCAGCTGCTTACGGGAGATAAGAGATGAATACCTTGAATAAATGGAAAATATTTCCTCCTTTAATTCTGCATTCCACCAGTGTAACATGAGGCCAGTGGTTACTGTACGAGAAAAAAAAATGGTTCTGCCCCATTACAATTAATGTCCATTTATTTAATGTCTCAGGTTCTGGCCACTGTTGAATAGGTCCTTTTTTATTATTTAAATTAATTTAATAACGAGCCATTTCGGAATGGTACATTTCATATACTGACATTCTTATACTGTAATATTGCTATGTACTATTTGTTTGTTGTTTTAAATTGCTATTGTGTACTAAAGGTCATCGAGGCGAACCGGATTCAATCCCTGGCCGGGTCACACCGGATATTCCCATGTGGGAATCTTGCCGGACGAGATGCAGCTGGTCTTGCGTGTTTTCTCAGGGATCTCCCGTTACCCCCGCCTCTTTACTTCGGCACTACTCCATACTCACCTCAATCACCCCCCGTCAGTTCTCAAGACCTCGATGTTAAGAGCCTCCCAAATCTCTTCACTCACTAAGACGCGTGCGAGTTAGAAACCAACGTGTTTTGGAGTACAACTAGTCGTGAAGTATTTTCGCGATAAACAGGTGGTCCTACCTTACATACTTAAGTTACAAATGTTTTCCTTTCACCGAACCTTCCACACAACTCTAGAATACATCTCCTTCGATGCTTCCCTCTAGTGCAGTCCTCGGACACACTATTATTATTATTATTATTATTATTCTTTACAGCCACCATTACTCACTGGAAATTTTACTTTATTTCTAGAGACCTGAAGAATTCGCGAGTTCAATGACCTACAGACTAGACTCTACATTCTTAGGTACAATTATGCCAATATCAACGGCACATTGGTTGTCTGCTGTCACAGTGGAAAGCGTCAATTGGGTCAGCGTTCTCCAGAGGGTGTCAAACACCGTGTGGACCAATTGCTAAGGTTATATAAAGGCACGAGTTTTGAATTCTAGCTTGTCCCAAAATTAATCCGCGAATTCTTCAGGTTTCTATTTATTACTCTACTCCAGCCCCTTAACTGTTATAGTATAATCCCTTCAATTTCTACTTACACTATCATGTCGTAAGCTATCTGCATTGCCGACGATCTGGTGGTATGAGTAGAGAATGAAGGGGATTCATGGGAACAACGTTGGGTTCGAGCGAGTAATCCATAAAACGGGGTGTAAGATTCAGCATAGCTATATTCTGTTCACGGTAAAATGAGCACTTTTGAGGCCCTAGCTACTTTTTTCTTTCAGCCATTTTTATCACTTAACTAACTTTTATAATAAATATTGCCGTGTAAGTAATAAACAAAGTGTGTATATTTCACCGTACTCTGAAGTTGACGTCTAAGGCTAAAATAAAACATATTTATTAAATATTATTGCAAATGAGAGAGAGAGAGATTCAGAAGTGCTCACTTTACGGCGAATAGCCTATAGCATAGAATGAATTGGCACTGGTAACAAGAGAGCTACAGTGAGGGAGATTGTATTTTACGTGATTTTGCCGCAGTTCTTCTGCCACGGCAAAGACATGTCGAGCCTGCACCGGCACATAGATCCTTCCTGCCTGCCGGAGGACTTCGGAGGTTCGAGGCCAAGGATGGATTACACCAGCAGGAACTGGTACCTGCAGATCAAGAGGCTGGATGCTGCCGTGGCAGGTGTGACACTAGATAGAGCCTACTAGTTCCTACTAAGCTTTGACGACTACACGTTTATACCAAAACTGAAGATACATACAAACTTGAATCACTTCCAAAGTAAAGTGTATTTTGCGGAGAGTAACACATGTTTTTGAATCAAGTCATTTTTATTAGGGATAGGAAAATTTGGTGGGTTCAGTGACCTGCTGGCTAGACTCCACAGTCCTATGTAAACTCGAGACTCACTTATTTGTTCCTTGGCTGCTGACCCACACAGTAGCCAGTGCTACTTCACACCTGGCAGTATGGCACTCGCTACTTGTTTCCTTGCAAGTCTGCTATTGGCTCAGAGTCGCACAGGGCGTGTCTAATGAAATGTGATCCAATTGAAAAGGTGATTTCAGCGTACACCTGTTTGACGTCTATCTTGTCCTGATATGAATTCGCGAAATTTTTCTATCCCTACATGTTTATTCGTACAAACATTTCTCATCGACAAAGTAATATGGTAAGCTATTTTCTGTTTATGAAGCTTGGTGCGGTAGTAAATGTGTTTTGGTAGCACCTCTGTTATTTTTAACTGTTTGTGCGTTGGGAAGGTTTGTTCCTTCGCAATTCTTTCAAAGATATTAAGAAAAGGTCGTTAAAAGTTTTTAATATGTTTGCTGTACAAAAAATACTCTTATTCATATATTTAAAATGTATCCACACTTATATGTACAAAAATAACACGCGTAATAAGATTTTTTGTGCTACGTTGTAAAAATTCCAAACCCAAATTAATAATGATAATCTTAAACGTCCCCAGAAATACTATTACAAAATCGTGACATCTGAAATGTTCGACTTCAAATTTTCTCACGTGCAATTAGTTCCTTGCAGCTTGCAATGAATTTATCTTTTACAAATGTTAAACAATCTTGCATAATCATGTTGCCATCAAAGTTGCCCTGCAGGAAAAATCCAAATTTCCTCTTGAAAAAATTTATAAGTAATTTTGTTCTACGGAAATTATTAGCTACGTAATATAATAATATCGTTTCTTGCAAATTATTTTCTCTGAGTCCTCAAATGTTTAATAACAGTGAGATGAATGATTACTAGAGTATATGAAAAATATTAAATTTTTTATTAACACCTTGAGGTCTGCACACATTTACTGGCACAAGACTATTTAGACGTGAGTTCCCTATATCGACTACTGCCAGAACACTGGTTATGTCGGTGTCTGTGTTAGAACTCGCCATCGTCCTATTGGTCTATACAACAACGGACACTATCCTGTACTTTACAGTGTTCATTATTTGCCGGTCATCAACCAATGGAGAGACGAGCTAATATTGACCCAATAAAATGTCCTTTATCGTATAAAAGGATTTACAGTCATTCATGTCCCTTTGATTGGCTATTAAAAAATAAATTATGTAGTTAGCACTATCATTGTTACTGCGCTGTCGTGTTCTAATGAGGTCGTGTTAAACACTAGCCGAACAAAGACTGCACATCCATACAACTTTTGTGCTGAACAACAAAGAATCTTAGAAATTTGCTTTGTTCGAGGTACACTCGTGCGTAATCTACAAAGTGTTAATTTTGCAGTCTCACTTGACCGAAGCATGAATGAAGTAAGCAGGGCCATGACAATATTAATTTCACGTTCGGTCTAGTAATAAAGAATGTGCACACATGCAGAGCTGAAGCAGCGCTTTCAAAAGTGCTTCGTTTACCGTGAACAGCCTATAGTAAAAAGGATTTTTTAGGTTCTTACTGATTACCCGTTCTCTTGTTTTTTATACTGTTTTAGGACAAACGACTGCGATACGTAGATACCTACAAAATTCGCGTTACTATTTAAGGACAGACTTAACTCCAAGTTACTGTGCGTTTGACCAACTTAAGCCATTGGTCAAATATATGTTTGTCGCGCCTCGGAGAACTCTTGAGCCAATAATATAAGTTCAGCGGTGGAGAGACCAATCTCTTTTAAGGAGACCAAGCAGATACATGGTGAAGATTACAGTGCAGCGGCCAATGGAACCACGAATTGTGGTCACTTGTTTACAAGGCAGTGGAGTCTATCAAGTCACCAAAAGGTAACGCGAAATTAGCACATCTCTAGCGATAGGTAGAGACCTGAAGAATTCGCGAGTCCAATGACCCGCAGTCTAGACTACATTCTTATGAGAAAATATGCCGATATCAGCTGCACATTGGTTGTCTGCTGTAACAGTGGAAGGAGACGAGTGGACAAGCGTTCTCCATGAGTAGAGACCTGCAAAGTTCGCATTATTATTTGGGGACACATTAAACTTCAAACACGTGTGCCTTTGCAATACGTTTATCATTGAACAATACTTTATTTTACACTCCCTGAATAACTATGCGCCAATAAATGAATACTTCACAACTGTGTGCCCCAATCACGTGTAGTGCAGTCAGAGAGGAGGTGAATTCACGTCTGTGCAGCAGCCAATGGTGAAACGACGCCGGCTCCAGTACACAGTACTGTGAAGTTTAGCCTGGTGACAAATAATAACGCGAATTTTGCAGGTCCCTGTCCATAAGCTATCAAACACCGTGTGGACCAATTGCTGAGATTGTATAAACGCACGAGTTTTGAACTCTTAGCATGTCCCGAAATGAATGCGCGAATTCTTCTGGTCTAGCAATAGGACATTCAGAAGACTTTGAAGTTTACTCCGTAGGTCATTGGAACCTAAAATTCTTCTGTTCCATGGTCTAAAATCAATGCTATCGCTCTAAAGTACATTCCAGCATGAAATGTGAAACAGATTAGAGTATTTTTTGATATCATCACCTCTGATATCGTTCTGTCGCCATACTTCAGAATTTTTGTGGAAAATTACGATTACCTGAATTAAAATCGTGATAAGATTCGTATTCACGTGTTTTGTTAATCAATGTGTTTAATGGAAGAGCATGCAGACAACGTTAATCTTGGTGTTTATCTTGGTTGCTAAAATATGCTTGTTTGACATAAGGTTTATGACGTGGTCGTTTAACCTAGAGAGAAATTACCTGTTGCAGAAAAATTTGTACTTACCAGAAGAAATTGTACGTATTTAGGATTTTCTTTTTCCAACTTGCAAGTAATTTTTACCGTTTTCTAATTCGCACTGGTCCAGTAAATTGGGCAAATAACATGATATATATAAACCACAGACAAACTGGAGGAAAGATGCAGATGTGCTGATAGTACGTTAAGACGTAACATGCATTTCGGTTTTGCGTTGTATATCACAGTAGTCCTTCCCATTCCACGTGACAGTTTGCCAGCGTGCAAGGCAATGCCTCTCGTGAGGGTAGCGCACAATAACAAATTACACTGGTGCGAGTACACAGTAGATACAACGCGTAGTGAGGTATTAATTCAGAATTGTAGGATCATATTCAATATTTTAATTGGATTAATTCCATCGCCTTCACTGGTTGAAACACTGTAAATAGTCCTGTATATGTGACAACTTCTTTGTTGAACACTAAAGAGGAATTCTGTTTACTGCTGTGTACTGTTTTCCTATATTCTCTCCTCTCTCTCTGTTTTTCTGTCTCTCAAATGGTTGTTAAGTGTTGTTTTAATTTGTATTATACATAGGGCCACCTGTTTATCGGGAAAAAAATCTATGCACAGGCTAGATGTCAACTTCTTATGTGCAGGTTTGCACAGTTCTAGGGATGAACGAAAGTCGCGAATATGTTTGGAGCCATCATTTTTTTTCGATAACACTGTAGCTGGTTTATCCTTGTGTGACTGGATGACCAAGGTTTTGACTTGGCCATGTTTTTTGCAGTCCATTCGCAAACGTTCTACTTTTGAGTATCAGAATAGTAGCTTCGTACAAGCACGACGGCCAATAAGAAAAGAAAACTGTTGGAAATATGCACAGTACTTAATCCTAGCAAAAAGGCAACTTTTTCCGCTATAAACTATCATATCTACACATTTCATTTAGCTATTGGCTGCGTGTCTGCGCGAAAAGACAATTTCTACACCAATGGGTTGATCAGAAAATAATTACCTCGACATTGGACGCCCGTGATTGGCTGGCAGACACCTCAGACGTATGCGAATTAAAATCATCAAACCGCGATATTGGTTCTGAACTAACGTGTTTGGGAGTGCAACTAAGCTCAGAATCTTCTCGCGAAAAACATGTGGTCCTATAAATATACGTCATTTTGGTGATTTCTGACTAATGAACTTATCCAGAAATTTTCGTCTTTAATGTCTGGGAATATATGATTTCGTTATTATTTTTCGTTCTTCATTTTGTATGGTTGTTAAACCCGTTCCGCCGCACGTTTATTTCCGTGTTCCAGTTCTGCAATCACGTAAGTTTTTGGTCTGCGCTGTACTTGTGAACATCACTTGCCTTGATATTAGTGAATTAATAGCGCGCTGCGTGCTCGATTATGTTGGCACAGAATAAATAAGTACACAGAGGCGAAATTACGTGAGTAGTAGGCGCGGACCGTTACTGGACCACTTTGACCTTTGACCCGTTGCATATGCACATCCGATGCAAGTGCATTTTTAGACATGAGTGACCTTGAAAAGTGCATCTTTTGTACGTGCATGACCTTGAAAAGTGCACCCAGAAGTGCGTTTGCAAAAAGTGCATGTATAAAAATGTACTTTTAAAGGTCACGAATGTGCAAAAATTCACTTGCACTGGAAGTGCATGTGCATCCCGGTCAAATGTCAATGGTAAAAGTGGTCCAGTAACGATCCGCGCCTACTACTTACGTGGCTGGTACTTGCATGATTGTGCACTCACATCAAGTGAAATCATGAAGTCTACCAGTTTCTACCTACATGCCCGTAACTATCGATTGGTTTTCCACATCCCTGCTACTTGGAAACACGTGGTTTACTTCTTTATTTTCATTCTGAGTTGAGAGTTAAGAGAGATTTTGGCAGCTGTCAACAACGAGGCCTTCAGAGCCGGTAAGTCTGAAGTGAGGTGAGAAAGGAGTAGCACCGGAATGCCAGGGCGAGGGGAAACGGGAGATCCCTGAGAAAACCCCGCCAACCAACGCATCGTCCGGCACGATTACCATTCGCGAAACTTCGGGAATGGCCCAACCGGGGATTGAACCCGGGTTCGCCTTGGTGGGAAGCGAGCAGTCTAACCGCCCAGGCACTGCGGATCCTTATTCTCACTCTGAGAATTCAGTTGTAATTGGAATACAAAGAAAAGTGAGTTACTGTAGCACGCAACTCAAGATATAATTTATTTTTGTTATCTTTCCTAGCAATACACTTATTATTGAATATCTAAATTATTATATGCGAGATCTGGTCGGAATTTCTCGCAGAGTCTAATTTCACTGAAATAAAAATTAATTGTATGCTAAGGATTGTGTTCTTTTCCTTTTTCAGAATGGAATGCGTTCGGCCTGGTAACTGAATCAAAAGAAGGTGACTCAAAAATAAAATCGAATTAATGCAGTGGTGAATGTAATTTGTTCCTCTTGGATGTAATTGTTCTCAATGATCAATGACAGTAACTTATCGCTGGAGAGTTACGCTTCACTGTACATGTTTACCTGTTGAAGAATCTCTTATATTATAGTTATGGATGGGCAAACGTCGCTAATTTATTTCAAGACAAGATATACTTCAATCAAATGTCCTTTGCAATTATATTACTGTTTACATGTCGAGACAGGAGAAATTCGCGTCCACTGCCATGTAGGCTAGATTTTAAAGGTTTTGTATACTCAAGTGGATACCGATTGCTCATTGGCAGAGACACCCGAATTTCGCGAAAAGATTTCCGCACATGCTAGACTTCAATACCATACAAGCGTCCCAGCAGTTTCCTTTTGCTTATTGGCAGCGTGTGTCTGTGAGAAGATATTTCTTACTTGACTGGCCAATCAGAATTAAGTTACTCCGCTACTGTACGTCTCTGATTCGTTGGCAGGCATTTAGGACGCGTAACATCTAGATCACCCAATCACGAAAGTGCATCTGAGAGAATGTGTTATGGAATACAACTGGTCGTGAAATCTTTTCGCGAAATTCGGGTGTCCCTACTCATTGGCTATGTGTTTTCACAATCAGGGATGGATTAAGGCCCGTGCGAAAATATGCAGCCGTTCCTATTCACAATGGAATACCGTGACACAGTGTTTGCGGTTCTTGTCATGTTCATTATTGGCTTAAAGTCCCCCTGGAGGTGTTAAACATATCTTGTACGAAAGCGGAAATATAACACGAACATAGGATTGTTTTCCTTTAACCTAACACGCGAAATTTTCACGTCTCTCTTTCTAAGACACGCAATGCGATTCTGGGTTGACAATAAAGAAGAATAAATATCGTATTACATTTTTTAAAGGGGAGAAGGGTGAATTACAACTGGCTACTTATTACGGTAACAGCCAATGAACATACACCTACGCACGAGTATGTAGAGGAATGTAAAACATAGTCATTGCTCCACGGAGCTTTCTTGTCTCCAATCAACCGTCCTACAGATCCGGTAGTTTTGCGATGGGTTTGGTGAAAGGTTTGGCTTGAAGCACGTATGCTGTTGGTTTATTGTTTATATTTATGTCTGTTCAAGTGCCTAAACTTTTTTCTCTGTTTTTCAAGATATTTTGCGATTTTCCGATACAATATTAATAACTAGGGTCACCTGTTTTTCGCGAAAAGGTTCAGGCATAAGCTATACTTCAACTTGTTACTTGCATACTTGCAAATTAACTTTCACTATTGGCCACATGTCTGTGCGAGAAGACATTTTTTTTTTCGACTGGGCCAATGAGAATAAAGTTACCCTAAGACTGAACATTTGTGATTGGCTGGCAGACACTTAAGTTGTGTACGAGATAAAAACATCCAACCGCGATATTGGTTCTGAACTAACGTGTTTTGAACTACAACTAGTCGTATGGAATCTTTTCGCGAAAGAACAGGTGGCCCTATCGATAACTATTTGATAAAATTGCCAAATAAGTTTAAAAATAACTCTTGCATACTCTTTAGTAGAATAATCGGCATTTAACCTTAAAATTTGGGCCAGACAAATTAAAAAAATTATACGAGCACAATGTTTAATTTCAGCTAATGTGTTTTTTGATGTTTTAGGAACGCCACGATGAAGTTTCTTTGAAGTTTAGCAATTTGTTTGCCTGCAATTAGTGTTTAACTTCTAGCTATTTGGGATTTAAATTTTACTAAAATTTAAAATACAATTATGGCCGAACCACTAGAAGAAATTCCATGAAATCTCATCATCGTTTTCTAATAACATTAACAATTAATTTTAACTGTATCCAAATAAGATAATTATAACAAATTTTAATTTTGTTTGCCAATACATATAAAATACAAATTTCCGTATTTTTCGTCATGGATATTTGTAAATTAATTTTCCATGGTTTTTGTTGCTTTCTGTCGAACTACTATTTGATTTAATAAAACGGAAATATAATTGTTTCTGCACTTGATCGCCCTTAATAACAATTCTGTTGACGGGCCCTGGAATGACTTCGTACCTAAGAAAAAATAAGGGAGTGCCGCAGAACCATGTTCGAACTAGTCCAAGTAGAAAAAATTCTACCCGAATATACTGACAATGGAAAATTTATATTAGGCTGATAATGCGGAGAACTGTGAGTGTATTGTCTCGATCCAAAAGGACTCGTGAAATTTCTGGGCCTCTCCGTATTAGTTTCCCTTACATACATTTAGCTATCCTATGGCTTTACATTGCTACAGATGTTATCGTTTAGTCATCAAATTAAGCAGCCACAGAGATTTTGAAAATATCTTTCTGCAAAATATCTTCGAAACTATCGAGTCCCTCTGATTTAATAAACAGAGGCTTAGTATCTCAGCGTTATAGGTCCATACAGGGTTCTAAGGCGTTAAGGTATATGTTTGCTTCACTTATGTATAGGGAAGTGCAAAATGCGCGATGTTATCGAGCGTCCTGCTATATCTCACAGGTTTGTACATACTCCAGCCTATCTAATTTGTGCAATGATTGCTACCAAGATGTGAAGACATTCCCCTTGGGAGTAATTCAAAGTGTTCATTCGTTGGAGAGGATTTTCCCAGGGCGTGTCGGAAAACCATGGTCCAATGACAAGAGCCATGCAAACATGCATGCCTTTATAGTGTAACCTGTTGCCACAAAATAACGCTAATTTTACAGGTATCTACAATCCTTTTAGGTATAAGCTTGCATATACTCGAGGGCTATGTTAAAATAGAAATTTCTCTTCTCTTGAAAACCAAACTCACACTTTTAAAGTTTTGCTACATCACTGGGAAATATGGGAATCTGGGTAAAAAATCACAACTACATTTACAGCATCTGAACTGGTAAGAATGAAATTGTTCTTTTCAATAATTTCTCAGAGGAACACGATGTATTATAAAAACCTTTACATCTGTCGTGGTGGTAGCTCGCTGGTACGTGAGGCAGGCACATCGCCTCTAACTCCCATCAGTTGGATAGCTACTCCAACAAAAATACACACCCTCCCGTGGCGTCGTGTGGCTAAGGAATACTTCCAAAGTGGGTTTGTCAAGTGTCCATCTATTCGTTATATTTGCGAGGTTTCCACATTTGTGGAAAACTTTTTGAAGATCCTCAGTTTCAATACAAAATATTAATTTGCAAACAACCAAATATACATATATATACACACACACATGAATATACACATATAAATATATATACATATATAAATATATAGGATGTGAAAATAAAACCATTAATTATTCATATTACAAAACAGTCTTCAAAAAAATTCCCTCACTTATAGAGCCAAAAAAACCTACTGCATAACAAACTTTAAAAATCTACATAATACAATGGCAATAACAAAAAATTACAGAAAGAACCAGCAGCGCGATTACTAGGGACAGGTGTTTTTTGTGACAGTATTATTGGCCAAGACATTCTCCTATTTGACTGCGCCAATTATAATTAAGTACTCCAATACTGAATGTCCGTGATTCGCGGACAGACTAGAGTCACGTGACATCGCGAGAGACACCTTACCCTAGCGATTACGTATATTTAAGAGATAATGGAAAATATCGAAAACTGAATATTATAGGCTGAATAGCATATATAAAAGGAAAAATCCTGCTCTGCGTGTCGGATGAGCAGAGGTCCGAATGCACAGATGCAACCGACGCCTAGCTTGTTCTGGAATCACAACGCCGAATGACACGGTCTCTACTAGGGCTGTTCGATATCATAAAAATTTAATATCGAAATTGTTCCAAACAGTTCCTCGGTATTTTCGGTATACCGAAATCGTAGATGATACCGAATTTAAAGACAATATCGAAATAATCGATAGTACCTAAATTATCGATATGATTAATAACACCGAAATAATCGATAATATCGAAATTATTGATAACACCCAAAATAATCGATAGTACCAAAGCAATTAATAGTACCGAACTAATCAATAGTACCGAAAATTTCGATAGTACCGAACATTTCGATAATATCGAAACATCGATATACCGATATTTTTCAACATTAGATATCGTTCGATAAGTTATTTCTCATATCGATAATAATCTATGTATTGATAATTATCGATATATTGATATTTCGAACAGTCCTAGTTTCTACATTCTTGAAGGTCTTGAAGTACGTGGACTAACACAGTAGGCGAGGGAACTCTCGTCCGGGCAGTCGCTCTCATCCCGCTGCCTCGATGTCGCCGCCAACCAGAACGTGACGTCATCGCCTTTGTTGGTCCTCCACGAAGCCGAACGTGCACCACTCTGGAAGCAAATGATCCGATTGTCACTGTCAGAACACCCGACACAGCGAACCGGGCTCGACTTCCGGCGGTGTCGATTTCCGATCTCGTCACTAAGGGGAACGTAACGGACGTTGGGTTGTCTTGGAGTACTCCCGGTTCTTCCTGCCATTTCATTCCGCAGATCCTTCATGTCCGCCTCGCTTCACACCAATCGGCGGTGAAGGCCTCGGCTGTTGATTTGTACCACACACTGTTCAAACTGTAGATATTTTACGTAGAGACCTGAAGAATTCGATAGTTCAATGACCTGCATTCTAGACTCTACATTATTATGTAAAAATATGCCGATATCAGCTGCACATTGGTTGTCTGCTGTAACAGTGGAAGGCGACGATTGGGCCAACGTTCTCCAGGAGGTGCCAAACACCGTGTGGACCAATTACTGAGGTTATATAAACACACGAGTTTTGAATTCTAGCTTGTCCCGAAATGAATCCGTGAATTATTCAAGTCTCTAATTATACGTAAATAATATTTCCTAGAGTAAAGATATTTTTGAATTCATATTTACTTGCAAAATAGGATATCAAATTCAAAATTTTTACTGACATTTCTAATGTACAGATCAAATAAACCATACTATTAGTAGTGGAGAGATTTAGACAGCTCTTAACAACAAGATCTTGAGAGCCGATGAGGGTAAAATGAGGTGAGAATGGAGTAGCGCCGGAATGCAAGGTTTGGGGGAAACGGGATATCACCGAGAAAAAACGCCGACCAATGGCGTCGTCAGGTACAATTCCCAAGTACGAAAATCCGGGGGTGACCCGGCCGGGAATCGAACTCGGTTGGATGATAACTCGCACACGTCCCACGTGTCTGCCAGCCAATCACGGACGTCCAATGCCGGGTAACTTGATTTTGATTAGTCTAGCCGAGTGGAAGATATTTTCTCACACAGACACGGAGCCAGCAGCCAAAGGAAATTTGCAAACATGTTAGCAAGAAGTTGAAATCTAGTCGGTGCATAAATATTTTCGCGAAATGAAATAGTTGACCCCTACCCATTAGGGTCAGGGTTAGAGACAAGAAAATTTCGCGAGTTCAATGACGTGTAGGCTAGACTCCACAGTCCTGTGTATACTCCAGCCTCAGATGTTTGTACATTGGCTGCTGCTCCAGAGAGTAGCCAGTGTTACCTCACACTTGGCAGTATGGGCATAGAGTAATTCACAATACAGAGGTGAAATATCTGCTTATTCCGCGAACTCTTCGCGAGTTCAATGACGTGTAGGCTAGACTCCACAGTCCTGTGTATACTCCAGCCTCAGATGTTTGTACATTGGCTGCTGCTCCAGAGAGTAGCCAGTGTTACCTCACACTTGGCAGTATGGGCATAGAGTAATTCACAATACAGAGGTGAAATATCTGCTTATTCCGCGAACTCCAGCCGCACACTGGCCAGCAATATGACGTCACTAGCCTGTAACAAGTTGGAATTCCGTCCGCCAATCAGCGCCTGGTAACTTACTCGTCAATAGGCAACTCTGCCAGTAGGGGACCCTCCGCAACTCGCGGTAGCCAGTCAGACACAAGAACCGTTCCCAGAGCTTCGTGCAGCCAATCAGACAACCGGCACGTTCACATCAAAGGAACCGCCCCACAATTTCATCCCTGCGAACTTATTTACCCTGTGGCTAAACGTAACATATACAGGATGTATCTAATATCGACCGACCGACTTCGGGTGTAGGTCAATCACGGAAAAGGAAGTTGAAAACATATATACGACATATGGTCAAAAATTAATTCTAATGGAGGTACACATTTTTTAAGTTGTAAGAGAAAAAAGTTTATTACAGTAACACTGTGATGTACCTCTCTCTGTAATCTCCCCCCCCCCCTTAATAGCTGCAAAAGTACGTTATTGGGTATTGTGCGTACTCCACCTGCCAGGTATATGAAAATATTATTTTGGAAGTAAAACACGAATTACTCGAAAACGGCGAGGTTAAGTATATTTACACAAGGTGACATTTTTGTTAATTGGGACAAGAGGATTAATAATCCGTCCTTTAAATCCCGAATATCCTACTGTGACATGGATGTTAGTTCAAAATATGGGTAGTACTAGTGATTATTTACATGAAATAATTGATGACAGCGACAAGTGTTGTGATGTTTGAAGATCTTAGTTCAGTTAACAATTATCCAGACAATCGGTTATCCAACTTAAATATCATCTCCAATATTTGCAATAAACAAGTGTTCCAGGTCCAACTTCAAAGTGTTGTACTATAATAATAGAAAATAATTGTAGTTTGTAGTGAATAGAGGAAAGAGAAATGCGAAACTCTGCCTAAACTGTGTAATATTCAATATCCTTTGATCACACAATCCACAACTACAAAACATAAAGTTTTACAATTCCACGAGAAAATTGGGCCTTTCATACAAATTGCATTATACTACAAATACTGCTGTAGAAACATACGACGGAAATTATATGCCCTCGGCAAGACATTCCAAAGAGGATCAAATAAAATTCTCTTATTTGATCACTGTTGCATGCAGATATGTTAAAGAAATTAGAATGTAATCAAATGAAGTTTCTTACACTTGATAAAATGTTCGTTGACCATATGAAAGGAATAATTTTTATGTCTTTATAATATCACACTGGAGTGACGTGTGGTTACCAAACATTTGTATAGTATGAACGAGACATTTCAATGTGAATACTCATGACTCCCAACCTTATTCAGACAATTTCAAACAAACACTACAGAAAATGCTACACGTAAACTCAAATTCAGACAACTATATGTTAACGAAGAAAAGAAATCAGTTTTAAAATTACTACAACACATAATTTGCAACTAGAAGATAATTGCTGTCTGCTAATCTGTTCAATACATGTGAGTGATATGTAAGAAATCATTACTAGGGACATGTAAAATTCGCGTTATTGTTTGGCACCAGGCTAAACTCCACAGTACTGTTTATACTCCAGCCGCCGTTGTTTCTTCATTGGCTGCTGACTAAACGTGATGCCACTCCCCTCCTGACAGAACTGCACGTGATTCTGGAACACTATTGGCAAGTGTTCATTTATTGGCGCAGAACTACCCAGGGCGTGTCAAGTCAAGTATGGTCCAATGGCACACCAACTGCGAAGGTAAACGTGATTTAAGTTTAAGGTGTCCCGAAATAATAACGTGAATTTTGCATATCTCTAACCATTACTGAATTCATTTTACCCTCATACATGTATGATTACAGATGGACACAACTTTAAAATAGTTAATTGAAATATTTAGTGACTGATGTAGATTTAGTTCATTTAAAATTGTCTCTCAGGCTAGCAATAAATAGTTTAGAGATTCTTGATAGTACACTTGGTAGGGAACTTCTGGTAAAATGTTCAAACATGTAATTTTAACTTCTGTGTGATAAATAACTTGGGCATCTTTAAATTGAATTCTTTAAAGTTCTATATTTTCAGAATCCTTGCACTGGAAAAGTCATTTATAATTTGTGAGGATTGAACGAGTGATGGCTTGGCAAACAGCAATGGCACTGCGAAGCTACCACGGGCAGAGCTTACATGACAGATCGACGCGATGACATAGTCCCACCATTCTCGGCCTTCAGGATATCACAATCCGGGCCACGAGTGGGAAATAATGCGCCCACATCTCCTAGGAAGCTGGACGTGGCAGGTACGATCGTCTCTCAGGTGCAGTCATGTCAGGCACCAGCCAAACTCGGCGTCGAAACATAGCTCCTTTTTACATACGTCCGTTTGCTGCCCTGACATGATGAAGAAGATGCTTTGAAGCTTAGAACTTTAGTCTTACATTGTAGCAATTCTAGTGTTGTCGCGTTCTGATTGTTACTTCAAAAACTTCTCAGATAAAATATCAAAGAGAAACCTTTATGCCAAAACCCTTATTCTTGCCACAGAGAAAATGTATATTAAACAGTGTGTTGAATTCAAATTATCTGCAGTTTACAACCACTATGAGATTCGAAAGTCTTTAGGAGGGTTTGTTCGTACTGTTCTCTATATCAGAGTTAGTCTATTGCTTGTTAATTGAAAACAATCTGACAATGTCAACAAAAAAATGTAAACAATCATTTGTTACTATTTTAGTATCTGGAGGGGGTAAAAGAAATTAAATTTTAAATAAGTAAACATTATGTTTCTGCAATACAAGTATCATAAAGTAAATAGAAAATACTTTAGCCTCAAAATAAACAAATAACAAGGATCTGTACTACTACAATACCACCCTTAGTATTCACTTGAGACCATGTTTGGTCTCCTTAAAAGAGATTGGCCGCTCCACCGCTGAACTTATATTATTGGCTGAAGAGTTCTCCGAGGAGTGAAAAACATATCTTTGAGCAATGACTGAAGTTGGTCTAATGCACAGTAGTTGGGAGTTTAGTTTATCCTTAAATAATAATGCGAATTTTGCAGGTCTCTACCTATGAGTAGCAACACCCGAATTTCGCGAAAATATTTCTGCACGTACTAGACTCCAATACCTTACGGCCGTACCAGCAATTTACGTTTGCTTATTGGCCGCGAGTCTTTGTGAGAAGACATTTTCTTTCTTGACGCGCCAATTAGAATTGCGTGAATCCGATACTGTACGTCTGTGATTCGCGAGCATGTACCTACGACGTGTAACACATAAATCAGCCAATGAAGGAAGGGGATAGAGATAAAGACCTATGACATCTAGCCGTGAAATCTTTTCCCTAAATTCTGGTGTCCCTATCACTTTAGACCATAGGTAGGGATAGGAAAATTTCGAGAGTTCATTTTGGGACAAGGTAGGCGTCAAATATGTGTATACCGAAGTTTACTTTGCAATTGGATCGCAGTTTATTAAACACGCCCTGGACGGCTCTGAGCCAATAGGAGACTGGGAAGGAAACAGGAGGCGTAACCCATACTGCCAGGTGTGTAGTAACACTGGCTACTCACTGGGGAAGCAGCCAATGAGCAAACATCTGAGGCTCGGATGTACACAGGATTGTGGAGTCTAGCCTACAGGTCACTGAACTCGCGAAATGTTCCTATCCCTAACCATAGGTAGTATATATGTTTTCAATTATTATTTTTTTCGTGATTAACCTGCACCCGAAGTTTGTCGGTCTAATTTAGATACATCCTGTATAACTCTATACGTATTTCCCATTTGAGTCAACAATTATTCAATTATTACGGAACCTTTGTTTATGGTTATCAACCCTTTGAGAACGGCACAAATTTACAAGCACCGAAGACAAGGTTGAAGTGAGCTGCCTATATTGTCCACTACAGCAATTTAGCAATTTTAGTTGTGTTGGTCCCTGTATTTACACTTACCATCGTCCTATTGGTCCTGGCTACACCTGATACACCTTCTTTACTCTTCTATATTTATTATTACGGCTGGCCGCTGGCCAATGGAATCGCTCGTTGACTGTGTACGAATTAATGTGCCGAGACAGATGTACTAAGGTTTAACAATCCATCGTTTTCATTTCAGAAATTATTAAAAAAAGGACACTCTTATACCTACAAATTGAAACGTTGGCTGGTTATAATATTTTACTTAGATTCTGATAATGTCAAGCAAAATAGTAAAACTATAAAAGGGTGAGATTTGTTTTCAAGGGCAAAGTAATTCCCATATAAACGTATCCCCCAATATATACGAGCATACTCATCAAAGGGTTAACGTAAAATGAGTAATGGGGAAAAAAATAAGTTTTTTTTTTTTTTAACCCCTTAACGTACACATTAATTTTTGCTCTCAGGTGTTTCAAAGTAAGAAATTTTTGGCCTAAGAACTCTTACTTACAAACTCCTTACAATTACCAAACATTTTGGAACCTATGGAAAGTGTTTCCGTAAATTCATTACACAAGAAACAACCACTTATAAATAGTTAGTGTGTCAGGCGTAACCAATGATATTTCTCAGGGAGAGTCAATACCAGCATGGGTACTACCTTCTGGAATTGTACAGCATCGATCATGATTTTACCTTTTCTGCAACACGTAAAACGTGAACCAGTATACTCGGTATAGTATGTTAAGGTGTTAAATAACTATAAAGATGATCTGTGCCACCTGACAAGCTTGTTTTGAAAATATTTAGTTAAGAGATTCAGTTATGGAGGAATACATGCAAATTATAAATGGCTGGGATCTGTCACCTTCAAGTGTCTTTTAAGTTTCGATGTCCATGAGACATCCGAGATTCGCGAACGAAACGTTGAAACGTGCCAAGACATAATTGTATTAATAAAGGACGCACGACCCGATTATTTTTTGTAACACGTCTTGTCTCGAAATATCTTGTTTATAAAATACCACACTGTACCTTATCATTGCCGTTCGCAATCGGCTTTCTTCCAGCTGGCGATGCTGTTGTAAGACGTTTCTTGAAGCTAGTTTGTAAATTGTCATTCCCATTGTCTCTAGGCACCCAGCACGCATTTCACTGATTGCGAGAATGACGCAAGTACTGAGTTCGCATGGGCATAGATCTGAGCAAATAATCACTAGTTCGCAGCGTTTGAAAATATAAAACAATTTGGGACTAATAGAGTTCACGTATGACACGATACCTAGAACCACCTGGTTTTCGCGAAGAGATTTATAAGCAGGCTAAACTTCAACGTCTTATGTGCAAGCTTGCAAACTTTCTTTGGTTATTGGCTGGTGCCTGTGTGAGAAGACATTTTATACTAGACTAGCCAATGAGATTAAAGCTACACAGACACTGAATGTCCTTGATTGGCTGACAAACACAGACGCGTACGAGTTAACCCTTCGAGGAGCATGCACGTATATACACGGGCCCACGTCTATATGAACATTTCTTTGCTCTTGAACACAAAACTCGCACAGTTATAGTTTCACTGTATCGCTGTATTTTATCGGAGTCTACGTAAAAAATTATGACTAGTCAACATTCCAGTTCATAAGAATAAAATTGTTATTTTTAATAAGTTCTCAAATGAACACGATATACTATAAAACCTGTTAAGTTAAATCTGTCGCAACACATTAATTGGCGCACAGCCAACGCGTGACTTCATTGGCCGACGACAAGCCAATGATGCAACGTAGACTAAGCGTGCGCTGTGTAGCCAGGACCAATAGTAAGATAGTAAGTGGAAATGAAGATACCAACACAACAGAAACTGCTGTAGTGGAGGATATAGGCAGCTAACTTCAACATCGTCTTCAGTGCCATTTAAGTTTTGCCCTTCTCAAAGGGTTAAAATCACCCAACCGAGATATTGGTTCTGAATTAACGTGTTTTGGAGTGCAACTTGTTGAGAAATGTTTTCGCGTAAAACAGGTGACCCTAGTGACATTTGCAATATCTTACACATGGCTGTGGAGTCTAGCCCACAGGTCATTGGACTCGCAAAATTTTCGCTTCTCTGGTTATTGGACGCGTGATCTTGTGAGAAGGCATTTCCTTACTTCACTGAATTAATCATAATTAAGTTTCTCTGATACTGAGAGTCACTGATTCGCGGGCGGCCGGCCAAGACACATGGCAGATAGAATAATCCAATTACTACGGGCACTTGATTTCCGCGTAAATATTCCAAGATCAGTTGTATTTCATATCTCATATACACGTTCGTGATTGGATAATTTTCGTGTTACGTGACTTGTGTGTCTGTCCGCTAATCATAGACGTACAGCATCGGAGTTACCTAATTATGCTTGGCTAGTGAAGTAATAAAAATGTCTTCTCGCAAAGACACGCCCCCAATCAACAAAATAAAACTGTTGGTACGCCCGTACGATACTGAAACATAGCACGCGAGGAAATCTTTCTACGAAATTCTGGTGTCCCTAACAAGATTTCGAGTGTCCCTGCTAATTACAAATGTGGATTTGAGTAAAAGTATTTTGGAGTACAACTAGTTTCAAAATCCTTTCGAGAAAACCACGTGCCTCTACATGTATAACACGTGGGTCTAGAATGGTTAAGAGGAATCCCTAGTTCACACTATTAATTGCCTCGACGTTGCACCCAGCCATAACGAAGCATCGCAGCAGAGATTGAAGATAACATAAACAAGCTCCGCGTATGTGATGTTTCCTCAGAAACCAAGCGGTGTTTGTAGGGTTTTAATAACAGCAGTCGGTTCAGAGCAGATACGTCATTGTATAGTTTAAATTAGTGTTTTACAGGGGTATAAACATTGCAAACAGAGACTGGCTACTTACAGAGATTTTTTTCTGGCTTCCACACTTTTCAACGAACGACCACATAATTTATGAATGGCTAGAGACCTGCAGAATTCGCGTTATTTTCTGACCGAAGACTAAGATTCTCCGCCCTATGCATATTAGAATGTGTGCCAGTTGTTTATTAGTTTCTTAAGTAGTGTGGAGTGAGGAGACACATTTCATTTTGACTTGGTTGTACGTGATTGGCAGGGTAGCAAAATTTCGCGAAAATATTTCAAGACAAGTTGTATTTCAGAACACTGCAGGGTAGTTTTCCTAACCTGACTGTCTCAATTGCTTTGTGATACGTGTTAACTGCCTGCACACGAATCACGTAGGAGCCGTGCCGATGTTGCCGGATACTGAGTGGCCCGGTCAAATATGAAAACGCCTTCTCTAGCAGACAGCAACCAATGGCAATATACATACTGCTGTTGGGTGTTTAAAGTACTTAAGTCTACCGTGCACTCATATTCTTCCGCGAAAAATCACTAGCTCTAGTGATTGGGCCAACCTATCATTAGTTGTCTGCTATTGGCCCAATTGGTGTCCAGGGCGTGTCCGAAGAAACTGCAATCCAATGACAAACGCAACACAAAATCACAAGTGTTAGAAGTCTAGTCTGTCTTGAAATAATAACGCCGATTTTACAGGTGTCTAGTTATTGGCGACAAAATATTGACTTTCATTTCAGTCCTGAAAAAAATGGTTTTACATTAAGATATTCCACATCTTTTTAGTATTACAATGTACTCAAATATTTTCAATGCTACCCATATGATAACTGAGAGGTGGCCCTCAATTGGTATTACTAGGGCCACCTGTTTTTATATACTGGAGCGGACATCGCTTCTCCACTGGCTGCTGCACAGTTCTGAAGCCACTCCCTTTCTGTCTGAACTACGCGTGATTGGGGCACACAATTGTGAAGTGTCCATTTATTGGCGCAGAGTTACTCAGGATGTGCCAAATAAAGTATGGTTCAATGACAACCGTACTTCAAAGGCAAAAGTTTTTAAAGTTTAACGTGTCCTCAGATAATAACGCGTATTTTGCAGGTCTCTATCCATGACAAGTTGCTCTCCAAAACACGTTAATTCAGAATCAATATCGCGGATGGGTGATTTCAACTCGCATGCGTCTTAAGTGTCTGCCAGCCAATCACGGACGTTCACTGTCTTGGTAAATTTATTCTGATTGGCTAGTCTAGTAGAAAATGACTTCTCACACAGGCACGCAGCCAATAGTCAAAGAAAGTGCGCAAGCTTGCACATAAGACGTTGAAGTCTAGCCCGCACATAAATCTTTTCGCGAAAAACAAGTTTTCCTAGGCATAGTGTTGAAAATGGTGTTCATTATTTAACCTGCGAAGTCGTCCATCAAACAGCCATTGTTATTTACACTTATACATGTTTCAGTGTTGCATGCACCTTTCCTTTTTCTCGTATTACATCAAAAATTTTCCCTAGCGCATTACGAGTTCAATGACCTGCAGGATAGACTTCACAGTCTTATATAGTCTCATACATATACAGGCTGTTCACGGTAAAACGAGCACTTCTGAAAGACCTGTTTAAATATACTTGTATCCACGTTGTGTATTCTTCTGCGTTATGTAAGATTAACATTGTCATGGGCCACATCACTTTATTCATGCGTAGGTCAAGTGAAAATGTGGCATTATTAGAAAACGAAATATTTTATAAATCTGCTCATTTTATACTACGATGCATTAGAAAAAATAAGTTAACGAATAATTTACGTTATCACAAATATTTACCAAACACTTTTTTTTATTTATTTGACTTCAAGATATGGCACTGCTTTCCCTTCATCGTTACCAACTTTACTGAGCGCATGCCACTCAGTGCGTCCGTTAAAATATTTGCAGGTAGGGGCAGTGACTTTTATCTAAGGTTCATTTCAAAAGTGCTCACTTTATAGTGAACAGCCTTTATCAACTGTTTACTGGTTGATTGTTGTGGCAGTGAAAGGCGGTGGTTGGGCGCACAATTTATTGCATTTTTGTTATTGGCCCGTGCATCTCCAGGAGGTGTCAAACAACACGTCGACCTATTACAAACGTAACATGAGCGTACATGGGTGTGAATTCCCACTTGTCTAGTAATGAACTCGCGAAATTCTCGGGTCTCTGCATAACACAAACTTCTTGCCTGAGCTGTCTCTGTAACACGTCCTTGAAAACACTCTACACAAAGGAGACAGCCGGGAATCTCTTCGTCCTGTTGCAGACAAGCAGGTAAACGTTTGTATAGGCTGTTCACAGTAAAGTGAGCACTTTTGACGGCCTGGTTACTTTTTCTTTTCAGCCATTTTTTTTTATCCTTTAAACATCTCATTTAAAAAATTTTTCCATTTAAGTAATAAACAGTGTGTATATTCCACCGCATTCTGAAGTTAACGTCGAAAGCTAAAGTAAAGCATACTTATTAACTATTATTCCAAATGAGAGGGCTTTCAAAAGTGCTCACTTTACCGTGAATGGCCTTTGGACGCAGTTTTATTTCATGTCGTGCATACGTCAGAAGGAATTCTTTGTGTAGGTATGTGAGCTCAGTTTCTTTGTAGACTGCTGCGAATGATGTAAGTTTTCCATATGCCAAAATACCTGATAAAACTTAATAATGAGGGAACATTTGATACTTGTTACATAGTGAAATGAATCGCGTGAGAAAAAGAAATCGGATTACAAAATGACTGTTACGATGTTTCCTGCATCAAGACAATAAGCTTGGTTTTTAAATAACGAATCTGGTATTAAGTTGTGGGGGAATATACGTAAATCCAATCTGGCGGGAATGTCTCAAACACACACCATTATTGCTCTCGATATATGATAGAGCTTTAATATAACACATGCACAGTTGTTCATTACAATGCCTGTAGTTATAAGCTATACACTGCAAAATGAGCACCTTTGACAGCCCTGCTTAAAATCTACTTGTATGCACGTTGTTTATTCTTCCGACTTATGTAAGATTAACATTGCCACTGGCCTCATCACTTTATTCATGCGTCAGTCAAGTGAAACTGTAAAATTATTAGAAAAGAACATGTGTAACAAATCTGCTTATTTGTACATTTCGATGCATTAAAAATAAACAGAAAACGAAAGAAATAATTTAAGTTGCCAGAAATCGTTGCCTAACTCTAGTTATTCGACGTTAAGGTACGGAATTACTTCCCATACATCGTTACCAACTTTACTGGGAACATGTAACTCAGGGCACACGTTGAAATTTATGCAGGTAGGTTGTGAATTTTTTCCTAAGGTTGATTTAAAAAGTGCTAACTTTATCGTGAACAGACTTTACACATTTATCTGTGACTGAAAGGTTAGATATAGCGGGTTTGCAGCTTTCCTTTGATTATTGGCATCGTGTCTTCGTGGGGTTGGCTGGCGAGAACTCGCTGTTAGGAGCAGCCCAAATCTCTTCACTCACTCCATGTGGGGAGATGTTTTCTCACCTGACTGGGCCAATCAGAATTAAGTGAATCTGTCGCTGAATGTCTGTGACACGCGCACAGACATCTGCGACGTGCGACTGTTAAACTCGCCCGATCACGAAAGTGGGATCTGAGCTGGTGTCGTTTCGGAGTTTCAGTAGTCCTGGAACTCATTTCGCGACTACAACTTCTCCCATGTTTGCCACGTACCTCGTATAGCTTCTTCCACCTCGAGCAGCAAGGAGTGCCAGTTATGGCTCGTGAACTCCAACTTGGCTAGGCTGCCTCCGAAGTCTTCCGGCAGGTTTGAAGGATCCACGAGTCTGTGCAAACTCTCCAGGTCATCGCCGTGGAAGAATGTCTGCAACACACGACATCAGAGTTCAGGACCCATTAGAAGCCCATACAAACGCTAGTATCCCATTTATATGCAAACCCACCAATAGAGATGATCAAAAATCGCGAAAATCTTTTGCGTCACCATATATTTTATTCTTTCATGATTGGATGGGCACGGTTTTGACTCCGCTAAGTGGTATGCAGACCAATCACGATGTTCTGTTTTATAGTATCAGAATCCTCATTAGCCCAGTGAAATGGGGTAGTAGCCTCATACATGCATGACAGTCAATAAGGAACGAAAACTGTCTGTCATGCGTACAGTAAGTTGAATCCTAGCAACCAGTAAACTTTTCCAACGATTAGCCATCATCTCTACCCATCATCAGCAGAGACATGCAAAATTCGCTTTATTATTTGGCATCAGGCTGAACTTCACAGTGCTCTATACACCGGAGCCGGCGTCATTTCTCCATTGGCTGCGTCATAGATGTGAAGCCACCTTCCTGACTCAACTGTACGTGATTGGGGCACACAACTGTGAAGTGTTCATTTATTGGCGCAGAGTTACCCAAGGTATCCCAAGGTAACCCAAACGTACACGTGTTCAAAGTTCAACGTGTCTCCAAGTAATAACGGGAATTTTGCCGGTCTCGAATCATTAGTCATCATCCCAATACCCTCTATAGTAATGTTATCTTGACAATGGTTTCTCAATCATTAGTCATCATCCCAATTACCTCTATAGTAATGTTATATTGAAAATTGTTTCTCAATCATTTTAATTATATCAAAAATGTATTTTCTTTCATATGTCTTAAAAAATTATTTTAAATACTTCCTTCAAAATTAAAACTCCTCCCCCCCCCCCCAAATAAAACAACATTTTAATTTAATTTAACTGATTATGTAACAGAGTTCACGACTTAATCGGTATCAATGTGGGGGAAGGAGGTTTGAGAAGATGTCAAACGATTCCCTTTTCGGCTACTACCCCATAAGAGAAATGAATAACGTTGTGCAGAAAGTACATTAAAATACTTTAATTTTTAAAATATAATAGAGTTCAGTTATGGCCACTTGCCGATCACTAGAGCTAGTGATTTTTCGCGGAAAAATATGAATACATGGTAGACTTCAATACTATATAAGCATCCAAAGGCAATTTGTCTACTGCCGTTGGTCGCTGTCTGCTTGAAAAGGCGTTTTCTATTTGACTCCGCCACTCAGAATTCTATATGGCTACTACGTGATTCGTGTGCAGACAGTTATCTCGTGCCAAAAAGTAATTCAGCCAATTAAGATAGGTAAACTACAATACAGTGTTTTGAAATATATCTTGTCTCGAAATTTTTTTCGCAAAATTTCACTACCCCTACGGCAATCACTGGTCAAATTTGTAATTTCTTTGCTGTTGCTGTTGTTGCAACACACAAGCCAGTGCGACGACAGATGAGTTTGCTGCAGTGCCAAACACAGCTAAAACCCTGAAATAATCTGTATTCGGGGGATTCAACACTTCCGAATGCTGCCGGGCGTAAGATTACGCGGGGCCGCGGTGGCTGAGCTGCTGGCTGCCCGCCTTCCACCAAGGCGAACCGAGTTCAATCCCCGGCCAGGTCGCTTCCGGATTCTCGAAAGTGGAAATCGTGCCGGACGATGCCGCCGGTCGGTGGGGGTTTTCTCGGAGATCTCCCGTGTCCCCCGCCCTTGCATTCCGGTGTTGCTCCATTCTCACCTCATTTCACCCCCCCCCCCCCGAGACCTCGTTGTTCAGAGACGCCAAAATCTCTCAACTCAACTAGTAATATCACGTCATATGGATCAGCTGAGTTGTAAGGGATCTGTCGTAACATAACGACATCCGCATTCTTTGAAGACACGGAGACGAAGTTTTCATAAGGTTAGCTACAACGCAATACCATCTCAGCCACATTCAAATTGTTAATTGAAGGCTGTTCACGATAATGAGAGGACTTTTGAACTTAGCCTTAGAAAAAAGTCACTGCTCCTACCTGCATATATTTTAACGGGCGCAATGCGTGACATACGCCCAGTAATTTTTGTAATGATTAAAGGAAAGTAGTTCTATATCTTAACGACGAATAAAAAGTGTTAGGTGACTATTTGTGATAACTTAAGTTATTTCTTTAGCTTACTGTTTTTTTAATGCATCGAAGTCTAAAAATGAACAGAATTTGTGACATTTACTTTTCTAATAATTTCACAATTTCACTTGACCGACGTATAAATAAAGTGATGACGCCCTTGGCTAGCTTACTTGTACATAAGGCGGCAGGATACGCAATGTGATTATAATTAGATCTTAAGTAGGGCTTTCAAAAGTGCTCATTTTACCGTGAACGGCATATCCTCAAATTAGCAGGATAGATTGTATATTATTCTACATAGAAATTAACATTTGGTAACATAGTACTTAATAATACAGAGGTGAATTAGCCGCTTATTCCGCGAACTCCAACCGCGCACTGGCCAGCAATATGGCGTGACCAGCCTGCGACAAGTCGGATTGCCGCTCGCCAATCAGCGCCTGGTAACTTACTTGCCAACCGGCAGCTCAGCCAAAAGGGAACCTTCCGCAACACGCGGTAGCCAATCAGACACGAGGCACGTCCCCAGAGATTCTCGCTGCCAATCAGAGCATGGGTACGACCACATCAAAGGATCCGCCAAGAAACTTGGTCTCTGTACACTTGTTTACTCTTTGATTTGGTTGGGATTCTTTAAATTCGGCATTATATCGGCAGAGATCCGGCCGGTGATAAACGCTGTAGAGTGCAATAAGTGTGTCCGGTGCTTTTTGTACCAATGGGGATGTTGTAAATGGTAATACAGAGAAAAACAATTGATTGTCGTGCAGTCGGGAATATAGGTGACTCACTTTCAGGTTGTCTTAACTGTCGGTAAATCTGTACTGCACTCGAAATGTTTAACTAATTTACAAGATATATTATTAGAGACCTGAAGAAGACGCGGGTTCATTTTGAGACAAGCTAGAATTCAAAACACATGCGTTTATATAACTTTATGCAATGGTCCACGCTGTGTTTGACGCTCCTGGAGAAAGCTGGCCCAATCGTCGTCTTCCTTTGTAACAGTAGACAACCAATGCAGAGTTGACATCGGCATATTTGTACATAATACTGTAGGGTCTAGGCTGTAGGTAATTGAACTCGCTAATTTTTCAGGTCTCTATGTATTATCATGATCAGAGAACGTTTGAAAGGTAAAGCTTCAATTCTATGTTCCCATATTGGCTGGTAACCAGCTAATAATGTAAGATGTGTAGTAGACTAAGTGCGTCCATAGTAGTAGTGATAAGCGGTCGGTGCATAAGCGGGGTCAGTCCCTGTCCAATTATTTTTTATAGATTTCCCTCCACAAATTCGATTTCAGAAGGTACATTGCAGTTTTTTGGCACAAAAAAGCATAAATAATACCTTCATCAATTGAATTGTTACAGCTCCTATGCATTTTATATTTTGTGACATGTAACAGCCGAGGTAAAATAATTAATTATTTTATGGGGGCGACTACAGAGGTCATAATAAATACGTCAGTCGAACAGAACAGATTTCAGAAAACGCATTAAGCTATACTCTATGGCTAGGGACCTGCAAAATTCGCGTTATTATTTGGTTACACGTTAAACTTGAAACACGCGTATCTTTGATATACGTTTGTCATTGGACCAAACTCCATGTGACAAGCCCTGGGTAACTCTCCGCCAATAAATGAACGCTTCACAATTGTGTGCCCCAATCACGTGGAGTTCATTCAAAAAGGGAGTGACTTCACATCTATGCAGCAGCCAATGGAGAAACGACGGTGTCTCCTTTACGTACAGTATTGTGAAGTTTAGCCTGATGTAAAATAATAACGCGAATTTAGCAGGTCCCTACCTATGGTATGTCGTTCGAAAAAAAAATCCATTCAAAATCAACGTAGCAGTCAAAGTGAAAAAATCCAAGCTGTTGGGGCCTGATTCCCCTTAAGTGGAAACTAAGAAACCAACAAAAATTGTATTCATACTGTGGTGGATAAATGACACTTTTAGTATGTCTTGGATGCCTATAAACCTGTGCTGACCTAAATGCACTAAATTATTAGTTGTAGTTGGTATAAACCCGCTGTTAATGATCACAAAAAGCGCTATTTATCGCAGCCACCATGCGACAGCTCCCCAATATTACACCACAAAACATTTGACAGGAAATATTTCACCCCAGTATTTTATAGTGAGCAAAACTTTTTTCTTCTGCGTATAAGGCAAAAAGGTATTCATACATAATGCACTATCCCGCACTCATTATATAAAAAAAAAAAAAAAAAAAAAAATCAAACCTGTTAGGTTCCTACAGATCAGTTTTATGCTCATGATCCCGAGTATGTACGACTCAATATCTTCTATTTTCCGAAAGAAAATTCGTCAAGGAAAACCCAAGTCGTTGCAAATTTAGTGTGTATCAAACTCCGCCTAGTACAAAGAATAGAAAACATAACTAGAACAATAAAATAATAAATTAGGTATAAGCAGAAATGAGAGCTGTTGAAAAAAAAAAATACTTCTTGATATTTCTTGGTCGTGTTGGTAGGGCTGATGAGCAAGGCGTGCAAGGAAAATGCTAGGCTGCAAATTAGCGAGAAAAACAAAATAGGACGAGCAAGAGAGAATAAGAAATTGGAAGTTACTGTGAACAGAGAAATATATAAGAAGTACAAGCGAGTTTAGACGAGATAAAAAGTCATTTCGCTGACAATAGTATTGTTCCGAACACAGTTCATTGTTTTGTGAGATAAAGAAAATATCAAGCGTGTTTTATCTAGAGATAAAATTCTGCAGATTATAATTTTTTTTCCTTGCTGTTGCCTATCAACACGTTCCGAGTTGTATGGAGGTGTATCACTTGGTATTAAATCTTATTTACTAATCCACTTACACTAATGATACAACTAAATTCAACCACAATTCACACAACAAAGTTTGTATTTTAAATACTACACTACCCTTTACAACATTTGACCCAATCTCGTTAGCGAAAAATAAAGAGCCGTGTCCTTTCAAACTTCAGTAATCGATACATAAATCAGTTTTTATCTCATATAATTAGGGCCACCTGTTTTCCGCGACAATATTTACGCTGAAGATAAGATTCAACGACTTACGCGAATGGTTGCAAATTTCCATTGGTTTTTGGCAGCGTGTCTGTGCGAGAAGACATTTTATACTCAACTGGGCCAATCAGAATAAAGGTACCCTGATGTTGACCGTCCGTGATTGGCTGGCAAACACTTGAGATTCGTGCGAGTTAGAATCATCCAACAGCAATATTGGATCTGAACTAACGTATTTTGGAGTGCAACTAGTCGTCGAATCTTTCCGCGAAAAACAGGTGGCCCTACCTGTGAGTGGAGACGTACAAATTTCGCTTTATCTTTCGGTGACTTGATAGACTCCACTGCCTTATAAACAAGTGAACATAGTTCGTGGTTTCATTGGCTGCTGCACTGTAATCACATCATCGTGTATCTTCTTGGTATGCTTAAAAGAGATTGGCCGCTCCACCGCTGAACATATATTATTGGCTGAAGAGTTCTCCGAGGCCTGCCAAACATATCTTTGACCAGTGGCTGAGGTTGGTCAAACGCACAGTAATTGGGAGTTCAGCCTGCCCTTGATTAACAATGCGAATTATCCAGGTCCCTTCCTGTGAGTAGGGACACTCGAATTTCGCGAAAAGATGTCTGCACATACTACACTCCGATACCTTACTGCCTTACCAGCAGTTTTCGTTTGCTTATTGGCCGCGAGTCTTTGTGAGAATACATTTTCTTTCTTGACGCGCCAATCAGAGTTGCGTAACTCCGATGACCTACGTCTGTGATTCGCGAGAAAATACCTACGACACGTAACACCTCGATCAACCATTCAAGGAAGGAAATCTGAGATGAATATCTATGAAATACAACTGGTTAAATATACAGAAGAGAAATCAGCCGCACACCTGCCAGCAAAATGGCGACAGTGGCTAGCAGCGTGTCGGAATGCAGTTCGACAATCAACGCACAGTATCCTACTTGCCAGCCAGTAGGGGACCTACCACTGCACGTTTAGCAAATTTCCCGTTATTATTTGGCATCAGGCTAAACTCCACAGTACTGTTTATACTCGAGCCGCCGTCGTTTCCTCATTGGCTGCTGACTAAACGTGGTGCCACTCCCCTCCTGACAGAACTGCACGTGATTCGGTAACACAATTGGGAAGTGTCAAGTCAAGTATGGTCCAATGGCAAACCAACTGCAAAGGTACGCGAGATTTAAGTTTAAGGTGTCCCGAAATAATAACGCGAATTTTGCAGGTCTCTACCAATCAGATACAAAGCCCTTTCCCAGGACCAAGCGCAGCAAATCATGTAGTCCATTCACGGTTACTTTAAACTTTCTGAAGTCCTGCTGAAGTTACAGTTCAACATATTCCTCCGCCTCACGCAAACAAAACTTAATCCAGTCCAGAAAATTACACCAAAGAGACAAAACACCGAATTCGTGTGCAATCACTGTAATTATATTTAAAAAAAATTCTTATTTGCATTACCAACACACCCATTTTCCCTCTGTTTTTATTCACATTAATTATAAATGAGATAATATACTTAATAGATAAAATATAATTTAAATTTAAATTCAACCAAAAATAAGGTTTTTTTATGTTAACGCAGATATGAAACGGTTGCAACACTTATGCCCAGTTGCACCATCGTTGTTAGAAACTCGATCCGAGATCGCATCTAATATCTGAAAAGAAAACTGTCGCGCCATTTGAGTTCACAGCTGGACTGGAGATCGAGATGAAGTTCATCTCGATCCGAGATCAGCAGTCACCGTCGACAAACGCAGCTTGAAAATACGCCAACTGATAGAACTACGTTAGATTGTTTTCTTGGGTATTTAAAACGACATGATACAGCATTAAATATTTTTCAGTAAAATTCGTACAACAATAATTCACTTAAACAGATAAAACATCTCGCATCTAGTTCTAGCTACAGTGAATAATACGTCTACTTCCATGACGTCACATATTACGGACCAATAGCAAAATTTGTCTCATACTTAATTTATATCTCTCACTTTGGAACCAAGATCGATTAATCGGAAATCCAGGATCATGAAATTTCGTTGGTGCAACACTTTTACATTGGAACCAAGATCAAACTGGATCCTGGTTCGGAACTAGGATCATTCGATCTCGGATCGGAAAGATGTTGGTGCAAACGGGCATAAGACTTATTTAGGTGACACCAAAGTACTTGATAAACTGGGTGATTCTTCAAAGGTTTGATAAAAAAAAAAAAGCGTAAAGTAACCGCGAATAGACTATAGGACGGGCATGCCCACATCACAAGTACGAACACACCATTTCGTTTCTGTGTACGTATCTACTCTGTGACCGTATCGGTCTTTCAGGCTGTGTCCGAATTCGTCTGAAGTACATACTTGAGCGTACCTGTCCCCGGAAGGGACATCGTAAGTGCTGTCCGAGCTGCAAGTGAAGTATGCAAGTATACACGTAAACGAAATTGTATACTCCTCGCTTACTTGCGGAATATGTGCCGCCATTTTGAGAAGCTATTTGTAGGTTACAATTGATTTTCGACATAATTATTTGATTTAAAGTTTAATAGGGCAACAGTACTACTTCGTAGACATAGAATTTTGAACTGAGTTAATAATCATTGCAAGGTTCATCTTAAAAAAAAAAAAAGGTTTATACAATAAATTCGTATTAGGCCTATGTTGGTAACCTACATAAGTTAAGATAAAAAAAAAAGCAATCAAGATTGCACTCACGTACAATAATGCCAAATAATAAATATTATTTAAATCAAATTGAAATATTATTTAATACTTGCTTTAACCCTAAAACTTTTGGCAATTATCAAATTTCAGTCGGAATACACGTCCATTAAAAGTGGTTAGCTGGCTAATAAAAGTTGCGGAATCCAAAAAGACTGCCTGTTCGAATTCGTCAAGTTTGGTGCCAAGCGTAAGTGAAGTACGCAAGGATGCAAGAACGCAAGTATATAATACCTGAATTCGGACACGGCCTCATCCTGCCGCTGGGAAACATGCAACATAGCTCCAGGCAGGTGGGCGGGCGCTTTCAATGAGATTCTCCTGAGGAAAGAGAACTCACCCTTTTGTAGAGCTTGGAGCAGATGAAGGGCTTACATAGAGGGAACAGCGCGCCGAACGACTGTGGATGGTTTATGAAGTGTATTTCCTTCAGTCTCAACGGCATGGCTTTCTGCAACAAATATGAACTTAAACTAATGTTGGTCCATCAACAGCATCATCTGGTTAGAAGCAATTAAGCAGTATCTTCAAAAATCACCGATACCGGTATTGTCAGATATTCCTAAAGCATTTAAATAGACTGCATCCTTTGCTGAAAATAAGACAAATAAAAAATCGACAGTCAAAAATTTACCAAAAAATGAACAACAAAGTAGGAACCAAAGAAGAAAGTAGCCAAGTATCATTATACATTTTTCCAGTTTATTGCCTTTTGCTCATTAGTTCATCCTTTGTTATCTGTTTTTTTTTTGTCGTTCATTTTCTGAAATTTGTTATTTTTGTCATCGTGATATTTTAGGTAAAGGACGCATTCAATTTAGATACTGAGAGAAGAAATAAACGCATCGTATAGGCTGTTCACGGTAAAGTGAGCACTTTTGAGGCCCTAGTTACTTTTTCCTTCCAGCTAATTTTTATCCTTTAACAACCCTTTCCAATATAAACTGCCATGCAGGTAACAAACACTGTATGCATATTCCACCGCTTGAGAGGGCTTTCAAAAGTGCTCACTTTACCGTGATCAGCCTATATCACGCTAAACTGTATAGTCCCCTACAGTCCCGGGGGCCGCGGTATCGTAGTGGATAGACTACTCGCCTCCCACCAAGGCGAACCGAGTTCGAATCCCGGCGGAGTTGCTAGCGGATTTTCGCATGTGAGAATCGTGCCGGAAGATGCAGCTGGTCGGCGGGTTTTCTCGGAGATTTCCCGTTTCCCCCGTCCTTGCATCCCGGCGTTGTTACACACTCACCTCGCTTCACCCTCATCGGCTCTCAAGACCTCGATGTTAAGAGCCGCCCAAATATCTTCACTCACTCTACAGTCTCGAGCAGATGACCATTTATTTCCTAGCTGCTGTATAAATCACAACTTGTTCTCTTGTTTCACTCGGTGACTGGAAATTAAGCCACTCGAGCGAGGACTGAATATTTACTATTTGTCCACAGTCCTGCGAGGGGAGGTCCAATGACACACGTGGATCTACAAATTATTCTAAAACTCCTTTGTTAACTAATTCAAACTCGAAATGAACAGGTTACTTCCAACTTTTCTGAAGCCCTGCTACAGTTCTATTTACCGGCTTTAAAAGTGTATCGTTCCGTGACGTGCAAGATAAACATAATCGAGTCTAGAAAAACACCCTAAGAGTGAAACAACGTACGGCATTTTTTACTGAACAAACAATAAAAAAACTGTATTTCGCATAAAAGTAAAATGTGTTTATTACAGTTTTGCCGAAAATTTAACTATGCCATTAATATTTAACATATAACGCACCAAAACCTAAGTTGATAATATTTTATATAGGAGCTATTTTTTACTACACATATCCAACATAATATCTTAACCTCTCTTTTAATGTATAACGATTACAATATGAATAGCATGTTATAATTTATAAGCGAAATATTACTGCATGCTTCATTTAACGAGTAAATTATGAATTTTAATATTAACAGAAGTTAAAATCACTTTTTACGTAGGAAACAAACATGTAATAAATGGGTTGATTTTTAAAGCTTGAATTTAAAAAGTGAATACGCTATAGAATGTTACATTCTGTTCTAAAGGTCAGCTGAGCACGCACAAAGACGTAAGTCCAGTATAGTTCCAAATTATACGGACCTGCAGGAAGTCCAATATGGCGGGGGAGTGTGCGCCGAGCAGCGCCCACAGCTGCCTCATGTTTAGGCCCTTGCAGTCGAGTATGATGACTACACCCTTGACCTGTGTCTCCGGCTCCATCATGCTGGCCACGTGCACCATGTACAGAACCCTCACGATCTGCTCGGCGCGCACCTCCGACGGCTTCCACACATCTGCAAGCATTACACACGACGGCTGTAGCCAGGGACAGGTGTAGTTCACGAAAATAGTTTTGGCCAGCGCCACCTGTTTTTTCGCGAAAAAGATTTACGCGGAGGCTAGACTTCAGTATCCTATGGGTAGAGATAGGGAAATTTCGCGAATTCATTTCGGGACAAGACAGGCGTCAAATGCATATACAGTGAGGTTACCTTCGCAATTGGATCACGGTTTGTTAGACCCGACCTGCACACCTCTGAGCCAGTAGCAGACTTGCAAGGAAGTACCTTGAGAATCCCATAACTGCCATGCGTGGGGCAACAGCCAATGAAAACACAGTTGAGGCTCCAGTATGCAGAGGACTGAGGAGTCTAGCTTACAGGTCATTGAACTCGCAAAATTACCCTATCTCTATAGGCTGCTCACGATAAAGTGAGCACTTTTGAAAGCCCTGTCATTTGGAATAATAGTCAATAAATATATTTTGTTTTGTCTTTAAACATTACCTTCCGAGTGTGGTGGAAATTACACACTGTCATTATTATTTACATGGCAATATTTATTTTAAAAATATGGTTAAAGTATAAAACATGGCTGAAAGGAAAAAGTGACTAGGGCGTCAAAAGTGCTCACTTTACCGTAAAAGGCCTATAACTATATGTACACTTGAAGTCTTCCTTTGGCTGTTAGCCGCTTGTCATTTGTGAAGAGTGTCTGTAATATGAGTGAGCCAATCAGAATAAGTTTCTCCTATACTGACCGTTCATTATTCGCGGGCAGACAGGTAACACGCGTAAAAATTTAAATGGTCCAATCACCAAAGTGGTTTTGAGCTAAAGTGCTTTGGAAAACAACTTGTGCTGAAATCTTTCCGCAAAAACAGGTGGCCCTGGTTATGGCCATGCTGGACTGCAATATCCCACGTCCACAACCACAGCTTCCTTATGGCCATGCTGGACTGCAATATCCCACGTCCACAACCACAGCTTCCTTATGGCCATGCTAAACTGCAATATCCCACGTCCACAACCACAACTTCCTTATGGCCATGCTGGACTGCAATATCCCACGTCCACAACCACAACTTCCTTATGGCCATGCTGGACTGCAATATCCCACGTCCACAACCACAACTTCCTTATGGCCATGCTGGACTGCAATATCCCACGTCCACAACCACAGCTTCCTTATGGCCATGGTGGACTGCAATATCCCACGTCCACAACTACAACTTCCTTATGGCCATGCTAAACTGCAATATCCCACGTCCACAACCACAGTTTCCTTATGGCCATGGTGGACTGCAATATCCCACGTCCACAACTACAACTTCCTTATGGCCATGCTGGACTGCAATATCCCACGTCCACAACCACAACTTCCTTATGGCCATGCTGGACTGCAATATCCCACGTCCACAACCACAGCTTCCTTATGGCCATGATGGACTGCAATATCCCACGCCCACAACCACAACTTCCTTATGGCCATGGTGGACTGCAATATCCCACGTCCACAACTACAACTTCCTTATGGCCATGCTGGACTGCAATATCCCACGTCCACAACCACAGCTTCCTTATGGCCATGCTGGACTGCAATATCCCACGTCCACAACCACAGCTTCCTTATGGCCATGCTGGACTGCAATATCCCACGTCCACAACCACAGCTTCCTTATGGCCATGGTGGACTGCAATATCCCACGTCCACAACTACAACTTCCTTATGGCCATGCTAAACTGCAATATCCCACGTCCACAACCACAGCTTCCTTATGGCCATGGTGGACTGCAATATCCCACGTCCACAACCACAGCTTCCTTATGGCCATGGTGGACTGCAATATCCCACGTCCACAACCACAGCTTCCTTATGGCCATGGTGGACTGCAATATCCCACGTCCACAACTACAACTTCCTTATGGCCATGCTGGACTGCAATATCCCACGTCCACAACCACAGTTTCCTTATGGCCATGGTGGACTGCAATATCCCACGTCCACAACTACAACTTCCTTATGGCCATGCTGGACTGCAATATCCCACGTCCACAACCACAACTTCCTTATGGCCATGCTGGACTGCAATATCCCACGTCCACAACCACAGCTTCCTTATGGCCATGATGGACTGCAATATCCCACGCCCACAACCACAACTTCCTTATGGCCATGGTGGACTGCAATATCCCACGTCCACAACTACAACTTCCTTATGGCCATGCTGGACTGCAATATCCCACGTCCACAACCACAGCTTCCTTATGGCCATGCTGGACTGCAATATCCCACGTCCACAACCACAGCTTCCTTATGGCCATGCTGGACTGCAATATCCCACGTCCACAACCACAGCTTCCTTATGGCCATGGTGGACTGCAATATCCCACGTCCACAACTACAACTTCCTTATGGCCATGCTAAACTGCAATATCCCACGTCCACAACCACAGCTTCCTTATGGCCATGGTGGACTGCAATATCCCACGTCCACAACCACAGCTTCCTTATGGCCATGGTGGACTGCAATATCCCACGTCCACAACCACAGCTTCCTTATGGCCATGGTGGACTGCAATATCCCACGTCCACAACTACAACTTCCTTATGGCCATGCTGGACTGCAATATCCCACGTCCACAACCACAGTTTCCTTATGGCCATGGTGGACTGCAATATCCCACGTCCACAACTACAACTTCCTTATGGCCATGCTGGACTGCAATATCCCACGTCCACAACCACAACTTCCTTATGGCCATGCTGGACTGCAATATCCCACGTCCACAACCACAGCTTCCTTATGGCCATGGTGGACTGCAATATCCCACGTCCACAACTACAACTTCCTTATGGCCATGCTGGACTGCAATATCCCACGTCCACAACCACAACTTCCTTATGGCCATGCTGGACTGCAATATCCCACGTCCACAACCACAGCTTCCTTATGGCCATGATGGACTGCAATATCCCACGTCCACAACTACAACTTCCTTATGGCCATGCTGGACTGCAATATCCCACGTCCACAACCACAACTTCCTTATGGCCATGCTGGACTGCAATATCCCACGTCCACAACCACAGCTTCCTTATGGCCATGATGGACTGCAATATCCCACGTCCACAACCACAACTTCCTTATGGCCATGCTAAACTGCAATATCCCACGTCCACAACCACAACTTCCTTTGGTTATTGGCCTCGTATCTACCTGAGGAGACATGTTGTTATTTGATTGCGCCAATCAGAATAAAGTAATCTGATACTGAGCGACCGTCCATGAATTTAGGGACAGGTGTTGTTCGCGAAAATATTTAAAGACCAGGTGTACTACAAAACACTTTTTTTTTTCATACGCACTTTCGTGGTTGGATGAATTTAAATGTCACGTACCTCAAGTGCCTGTCCACGAATCACAGATATTCAGTATCGGAGTACTTAATTATGATTGGTCCAGTCAAATAGGGACATGTCTTCTCACGTAGACGCGAGGCCAATAATCAAAGTAAGTTGTGTTTGCGGACGTAGGATATTGAAGTCTAGCATGGCCATAAATATTTTTGCGAAAAAAACCTGTCTCTAGCTATAGCCTATTCATAGTTTCTTCGCACTTTCTGAATCAAATCTTTGAAAAATCACTCTGAGTATGGCGTGTTAAGTTGTTTCTTAAATCTGTTATGTTTAAATATATTTTCATACTTTCTGTTCACAAAAAAAAAATATATCTAATTTATGTATATTTTATCTACAAATTACAATATTGGGTTTATAATTAATATTGATAAAAACCATGAGAAAATAGGCGTGTTGGCAATGCCTAGTAAGAAATAGTTCTTACGCAAAATATTATTACACTGACTGCGCACGAATGCGGTGCGTCGTCCCTTCGGTATAAATTTATATGGTTAAGATTTGTTTGCATGTGGCAGAGGAATGTCCTGAAAGTAGAACTGCTTCAGGACTTCAGAAAAGTTGGAAGTAACCCTAAATAGCCTATGTAGTCTATTCGCAGCAGCTTCGCACTATTTGAATTAAAGATTTGAAAAATCAACCTGGTGTGACGTGTTCGGTTGAGTTCTAACTATTACACATATCACAACCGTTTTATACTTAATAATATATATATATATTTTTTTTTGGCTAAACTGAACTTTCATTTACAGTTTATTCGGAGTATCTTCACACCTTTTGAATCAAACGGCAAATGAAATATTCAGTTCTCTACAGGCTTATGTAGATGATTCGCATCTATCTTGTTGCAAGAGAGAGAGAATTTCGCTACGTAATTCCGCCCAGTGTTGAAAATGCTAAGCCAAATACAAATTTCCCCGGTGGAACCAGCGCTGGCCTCGCCAAACTTCCCCATCAGGTGGCCGATAAAGGCTGTTCACGATAAAGTGAGCACTTTTCAAATCAACCATAGAAACAAGTCACTCTCCCTGCCTGCATATATTATAACGGGCACACTCGGTGACATACGTCTAGTAAAGTTGGTAACGGTGGATAGAAAATAGTTCCATAGCTTAAGGTCAAATTATGAGTGTTAGGTAACCATTCGTAATCACTTAAATTATTTCTTTCGATTTGTACTTTTTTTAATGCACTGAAGTGTAAAAAAAAAGAGCAGATTTGTGAAATATTTACTTTTTAAAATGAATTCATAGTTTCACTTGATCGAAGCATGAATAAAGTGACGAGACCCATGACAATGTTAATTTTACATGAGGCGAAAGACTACACAACGTGCATATAAGTAGATCTTAAGCAGGGCTTTCAAAAGTGCTCATTTTACCGTGAACAGCCTATAGCAATTTTCGTGGCCCAGTGCGCTCGGGCAGTGTCCGGAGCTTAGATCGGGGAATGGCTGGTAACCAGTATCAGAATACAGAGATAACTCCCCTAAAGTCGAAGAGATTAAGAAGTGGCCTTTTAGTCGGACGTTGAGCTTGTATATCTAGATATTGCAGACGTGGCCATATCACCACTTGGTGTGCCATCGCCTCTTTAGTGGAGATTGTGGTACATCCGGAAACATTTCTACCCGCACATTTCGCGGAAATGTCATTTCTTGCTACTTGTGCACTCTTATCACAGGTCAGTCATGTCAGCGAGTGATATTATAGACGCTGTAGTTCAGTCAATAAGCTGCTTAACTGACGAATCCGCAGAAAAAAATGCAGATTACAGTGCCCATGTCTGCAGTGCAGTAGCCAACTTCATATTACCAACGCTGAAAGCAATATCGGAACAGCAGCCAAAGAACGAATAACCATAGACTTAAGATGAGGTAGACCGATCTCGCTGGCTGCGCACAACCAACCTCCGTGTCCCAACATTTAACTGCTTTTCTGGCCAACACGTCTAGAAAAAATGGCGTGGATTTGATTTGAGGTTAGAACACTGTTTAGTAAACAAGTGCTTTTGCGATGTTTTTATATTGCCTCTAACCAATTTGTAATGCTTTTTGATTAAATTCAAACTGGTAAAAGTATTATTAATATAATAGTGCTGTCATTTAAAAATTACGTTGTAAACAAACACGTTCATCACTGTTGACCATGTGACTTTGACAGTTGTGTTTCTTGGGAATAGGTCAATGTTGAGTTGGGCTCATGCACATAAGACCAACAAGCGGCCTACCTCATCTTTAGTCTATGCGAGTAACAGGAAGTCCAGGATATATATATATATATATATACACACACACACACACACACACACACAACTGCGAGTATACCCAGTAATATATTTAGCTCAAGCAATCTTATAGTTTCTCCAAATCGATGAATTTATGAATTTGTTTTCCTTTCACGAGAAAAGCAAAAACATGTAAAAATATAAGATTTAGCCTTGAAACACAAAATAAACTTGCGAGATATTTTGGTGGCTGCTGTTTAGTTGAATGTGTGTACACATTTTAAAATTAATGTTGATTACGAATAAAATTAAATAAAAATAAAGAGCTCTGTAACTTAAAATATTTTAAAATTTTACCCGAGTCTTAGATTAATGGAAACAATTATAGATCACGTAAAAGCTTACTGTCTGCTAAGCTGTAATATACGCTAAAAATCGGCACAGTTTTCCATTTTTTGATTGGTAATTTGTGTCAAAATATTATGGTCACTTTTATCCGATAGTAACTACTTTGACTTATGTGCTATTCAATATGTGTTATAAATTACTGGCATGTAGATAACTTAGATGGATCAAAGCCTTATCACGACCAGCGATTTTAAAAGTAAGATATCTATCGTGTTTTGAAAAGAAAATACTCCCGATAACTCCTTATCTCAAACAATGAAACATTCTGACGAAGTAAAATCTGCAATTATCAGCAATCATATTTAATATCGAAAAAGTTTTGGTGAGAATGTGACCCCCTCACCGCCAACTTTCAAGACGAAAATCCTTCTGCCGCTTCTATCTCGCTCCAGAACAACGTGCAGGATGTTGTGATCGTGTATGGTGTTTATCTCGTCCTTCGGCGCCAAGTTGTCCACGTATTTGTTGTACTTCTTCTTGAACCTGGCGATGTTGATCATCTGCAACCAGGATTGTCCAAAATGTATCGCACGCCACGTACTTTCCAATTGTAGGCGTACAGCGAGTGTACGAAACATATAATTAGAAGAGACACGGAAGTTTCATGAATTCATTTGAGGACAAGCTATACTTCAAACACATGTACATTTGACTTCCTTTCCAATTGGATCATAGATAGAGACCTTGCGAAATTCGCGTTATTATTTGAGGACACGTTAAACACTTTTACCTTTGAAATACGTTTGTCATTGGGCCATACTTTATTCGACACACCCTGGGTAACTCTGCGCCAATAAATGGACACTTCACAATTGTGTGCCCCATTCACGCGCAGTTCATTCCGGAAGGGAGTGACTTCACAACTGTGCAGCAGCCAATGGAGACATGACGTCAACGCCATATATAAGGTACTGTGAAGTCTAGCCTGAACACAAATAATAACGTGAATTTTGCAGGTCCCTAATCACAGATTATTAACCACGCCCTGAACGAATTTCAGCCAATAATTCAGAGGAAAAATTGAGGCGTGAACGTAGGATAACGAAGCCTAGCCTGCACGGGACTGTTTTAGCGAAAATCATGAGTCTTTACTCAGGTGGTGTGGGTGGAGGGGGGGGGGGTTGGGGAGGGGAGAATTACGACTACTCACCAGTTTAAGGGCGCTCTCCGGGTAGAACTTCGTGGGTCTGAGAAACCGGATGAGGAAATCGTCATCATCCCTGAAGTACAGATCTTTCCTGGCTGCCAACATACATAAGAACATATCATAATAGTCTATAGGCTGTTCACTCTCAGCTGACCATTTCTGAAAGCCTGGCTTAGTATCTGATTTTCTTCTAATTTGTGTATCCTTCCTCTATATGTCACGCACACAATACAAACCTTTACCATCAATACAATTTTAAAGTCAAATGTCAGACAATTGAAAATCGGTTTTGCAATCTTCGTGAAAATTGGTATCTCGTAATGTAAATCATTACATATCGCTCAGGAACACATATTATGTAACTGTTTTTAAAATAAACTTAGGTATTTATATCAAAATTTCATTTCAAACAAAAAAAAACTAGCTTGTTTACATTATTCATATGTCTCAATTCATGTTTATCTTGGCATAAGATTCGATTGCCAATTATTTAATTTAGACGAGTCTTGGCTCAGTATACTCAGATGAAAGTCTGCAGAAAAATATTCATTCCACATAACTAGGAGCAGTAAAATTTCTCGAAAAGATTTTGAAACAAGTTGTTTTTCAAAACACTGTGTGGATGTTTACTTTTCTCGATTAGCTACATTAACATGTTACTCTTAGTACGCGAATCACTTTGGTTCACTGCCAAAGTTGGCAGTGAATTGGTCCAGTTAAAAGCGGAAATGACTTCTCATGCAAAGGGCGAGCAATGACAAAAAGAAAAATCTCTTTGTGCTTAGAGTATTGAAGTCTACCAAGTGCTCAGATTTTTTCGCGAAAAATCACTGACTTTAGGCATAACCTCTGAGACATTCCCGGCAAAATGGCAGCTTGAATGGGCCTTTAAGTTTCAACTTTCCGAAAAAGTAAACTCAAGAGTGCTACATAGGAAAGTCAAATCGTAAATTCAAATGTTAAAGTTTTCCATTTACGTTAGGCCCTTAACATTTCCCACGGACCTTCTCGCTTTATGCATGCATAGAGACCTGGAAATTCCGCGAATTCATTTGAGGACAAACTAGACTTCAGACACGTGTATATTCGATTTTCTTTTTCAATTGGATCGCAGTTTTTAAGATACACCCTGGACGAATTCCAATCAATAACTAACCTGCAAGAAAAAAAGGACCGAATCCCATGCTGTCTGGTACGGAGTAAAACTGGGGCATCAGCAAATGGACAACTAACTGAGGCTCGCGTACACAAAGGATTGTGGAGTCTATCTTGTTGCCGAATGAATACGCGAAATTTCTGGGTCTCTATTAATGCGTCATCCATGTGACACCGTGACATTTTTTTGGAAAGTAATGGTGTTAATACGCAAATTCGTGTTATTGCTAGAGTAGAGGCCTGAAGAATACGCGGATTCATTTTGAGACAAGCTAGAATTCAAAACACGTAAGTTTATATAACTTAAACCATTGGTCCACAAGGTGTTGGGCACCTTCTGGAGAAGACTGGCCCAATCGTCACCTTCCACTGTGACAGCAGACAACCAATGCACAGCTGATGTCGGCCTATTCGTACGTAAGACTGTAGAGTCTAGCCTGCAGTTCATTAAACTCGCGAATTTTTCAGGTCTCTAGTAATTGTGTGTATAAAACAAGAATCGTTGACTTGAACAACCATATGCTTACATTTCACTAAGGACTGAAAAATTTCGCGTATTCGTTTTAGGACAAGCTATGCCTCAAACACGTGTGATTTTCTGCTATGTTTGCAATTGGATCACAATTTATTGAACAAGCCCAGATGAACTCCGAGTCAATAACAGACCTTCAAGGAAACAAGCACCGACTCTCAAGTAATCTGGTCTGAGGTAAAACTGGCTACACACTGGGATTACGCGCAAGATTCGCGTTATTATATAGCCTATTTGGTAACATGCTAGACTTCACTGCCCTGTATCTACTTGAATGCAATTCGTAGGGACAGGCGTATTTCGCAAAACTATTCATGGTCATGCTAGACTTCAATAGCCTACGTCCACAACTACAACATCCTTTGGTTATTGGCCGCGTGTCTACGTGAGAAGACATGTTCTTATTTGACTGGGACCAATCGTAATAAAGTACTCCGATACTGGAAGTCTATGATTCGCGGACGGACACTTGAGGCACGAGACATTTAAAATCACCCAACCACGAAAGTGCATATGAACAAAAGTGTTTTGAAGTACAACTGGTCTTGAAATCTTTTCGAGAAAAAAAAAACACTTGTCCCTAGAAATTCGTGATTCCGTTGAATACTCTCAACTGTACGTAGAGAGAGGAAAATTTCGCAGTTCATTTAAGGACAAGATAGACGTCAAACACAAATACATAGAACATTGGAGTCTAGCCTATATGTTGTTCGAAACGAGAAATTTTTATGTCCCCACATATTACACTTTCAATGCATAGAGACCTGAAAAATTCGCGAGTTCAATGACCAGCAGGCTAGACTCAACAGTCTTATGTGCAAATACGCCGATATCAACAGCACATTGGTTGTCTGCTGTCACAGTGGAAGGCGACGATTGGACATCGTTATCCAGGAGGTGTCAAACACCGTGTGGACCAATGGCTAAAGTTATATAAGCGCACATGTTTTGAATTCTAGCTTCTCCCAAAACGAATCCACGAATTTTTCATGTCTCTATCAATACAACGTCGAGCCATAGAAATAATTTTATTGATACGCTACTAACTTAAACTGAGAGCCCGAATGCCAGTGTTTACTGTAGCATTATGGGCAGTGTATTTTATCTATAAGTTGATTTCAGAAATACTTACTTTATCGTGAACAACCTTTAAAAATAGCGCGACCTGTTTTGCGTGAAAATATTTATGCACAGATTAGATTTCAACTTCTTACGTACAGGTTTGCAAATGTCCTTTAGCTGTTGGATGCGCGTCTGTATTAGAAAACATTGTCTACTCGACTAGGCCAATAACAATCAAGCTACCCGACGTTAGAAGTCCGACATTGGCTGGCAGACACATGAGACGCGCGCGAGTTAAAAATCATCCAACCACGATACCAGTCCTGAACTAGAGTGTTTTGGAGAACAACGAGTCGTGGAATCTTTTTGCGGAAAGAATAGGTGGCCCTAACGATCATTGTTTGCAGGTTTCTTGTGGTCTCAGGGGAAGACGATGGCTAGGTCAGCATTTTATTGTGTGTTTATCATTGCCTCGGAGTTGTCCACGAGGTGTAAAATAACGGGTCGACCAATAGCATAAGCTATACAAACGTACGAGGTTTTGAATTCCAGCTGGTCTCGAAATGAAACCTCTAACGCGAACGCTAATTTTTAATTTCAGGTGTTGCAAAAGAGGAAATTTATGGTTTGAAATAACGTACGAATTTCTTATAAAAACTAACACTTTCGAAACTGTGGAAAGGGTTTCAGTAGATCCATAGTTAGAGACCTGCAAAATTAGCGTTATTATTTACGCACAGACTGAACTACAACTTACTATGCGTTTTACCAACTTCAGCTATTGGTAAAAAAAAATATGTTTGGAACGCCTCGCAGAACTCTTATCCAATAATGTAAGTTCAACGGGGCGAGTGGCCAATCTATGTTTCAGAAGATCAAGAGGATACGTGACGTTGATTGCAGTACAGCGGCCAATGAAACTACGAGCAGTAGTCACTTGTTTATAAGGCAGTGGAGTCAATCATGCCACCGAAAGATACAGCGAATCTTGCACTTCTCTATCCATAGCACAACCAGCAACCAATTACAAAACAGTTGGTGTGTCAGCAGTTACCAATAGCATTTCCCAGGGAACGGCAATGTCCGCATTGGTTCTCCCTTCTGGACTTGCACAGCACCGAATATGATTTCACATATTCTTCAACATGTCAGACGCGAACGAGTATACTCGGGATAATGGGGTTAGCCCCGACACTTTCAGACCTGCTTTAATTTACTGTTACAGATGGTATAAACAAAGAATTTTATGATCCGTGCTGTACACAACACTTGTTTCGTTGTCACAGCCAATGAGTAGAGGCCTGAAGAATTCGAGGATTTATTTTGGGCATATTTGTACATAAGAATGTACAGTCTAGCCTGCAGGTCATTGAATTCGCGAATTCCTCACGTCTCTACCAATGAGCTGTATGCTGTATGTTCGGCTAAAGTAATGTGAAACAATTATGACCTAGACCAGCAAGACGGTTTGCAATTCATTTACCCACAGGTAAGATCATTGGTCATTGAGCTTCGCAGTGTGCAGTACAGATCAAAAAGTACGTACACGTGCATAGCGTATACAATTGTGTGCACGAGTGTATGAACGGGTTAACATGTTATCCCGAGTATACCCGTTCACGTACGTGGTGTTACAAAATATGAAAAATTGTGGTTAGTTCTGTACAAGAGAAGCTAGCACCAACACAAACAGCATCTCTTTACTGGCTAACGCAGTTGGTTACTGCTAGCACACCAAAATTGTGTTATTGGTTGCTGCCGGCGCTGTAGACCAATAGAAATCCTTTCTATATGTTCCGTCAAGCATGTTATTACTAGAGCCAATGACTTCTCGCGAAAACATCTGAGCACATTGTAGACTTGAATACTGTAAGCACAAACATTAGGTTTTTTGCCACAGGTCGCCCTCTACATGAGAAGCCGTTTCTGTTTTTGACCGGACCAATTAGAATTCAACAACTTTGGCAGTGAACATAAGTGATTCGCGGAGTAAGAGTAACATGTTGATGTAACCAGTTGAGAAAGCTTAACCATCACACAGTGTTTTGAAATACAACTTGTCTCGAAATCTATCCACGAGATTTCACTGCCACTAGGTATTACTAGGGACACTCGAATTTCACGAAAAGATTCCTGCACACGCTAGATTTCAATATCCTACGACCCTATCAGCAATTTTCATTTGCTTATCGGTAGAGACCTGAAGAATTCGTGGGTTACTTTTGGGAGAAGTTAGATTTCAAAACACGTGTTTCATATAACTTTAGCCATTGGTCCACACAGTGTTTGACACCTCCTGGAGAACGCTAGTCGAATCGTCGCCTTCCACTGTGACAGCAGACAACCAATGCACAGTTGACATCGGCATATGTGTACATAAGACTGTAGAGTTTAACCTGCAGGTCATTGAACCTTCTAATTTTTCAGGTCTCTACTAAATGGCCACGTGTCTCTGTAGGAAGACATTTTTTTACTTGACTGGCCAATCGCAATGAGGCAACTCCGATCCCGTACGTCTGCGATTCGCGAGCACACACCTTATACACGTAACACCTAGATCAGCCAATCAAGATAGAGGATCTGAGCTAAAGTGTTATGAATAGGGACCTACAAAATTCGCGTTATTATTTGGTTACACGTTAAACTTGAAACACTTGTCTCTTTGATATACGTTTGTCATTGGACTAAACTCCATGTGACAAGCCCTGGGTAACTCTGCGCCAATAAATGAACGCTTCACAATTGTGTGCCCCAATCACGTGGAGTTCATTCAAAAAGGGAGTGACTTCACATCTATGCAGCAGCCAATGGAGAAACGACTGTGTCTCCTTTACGTACAGTACTGTGAAGTTTAGCCTGATGCAAAATAATAACGCGAATTTTGCACGTCCCTAGTTATGAAGTACAACTGGTTGTGAAATTTTTCGCGAAATTGGTGTCCCTAGTTATTGCAAGGAAATCTTAAGTACTTCCCCCGGCCAAAAATCTCATATTTTGCAAACCCTTTAACGAAAAATTTATGTGTAGGTTAGGGGGGTTAAGTAATATATGGTAGTGGTGTGAGTCTCACCTTTGAGTAGCTTCCTGAGGGTGGCAGTGGCTTCCTTGACCCTAGTAGGTGTCTCCCGGAGCTCCACGTGCGCGATGAAGGCCGACTGTTTGCTCAGCGGCGACAGCTCCAAGCTCTTCGACATCCTGATAACAAACACACTGTAAATAAAGACCTGCGAAATTCGTGTTATTATTAGAGACCTGAAGGATTTGCGGATTCATTTTGGGACAAGCTAGAATTTAAAACACGCACGTTTCTATAACTTCAGCCATTGGTCCACGCAGTGTTTGACACCTTCTGGAGAACGCTGGCCCAATCGTCGTCTGCCACTGTGACAGCAGACAACCAATGCACAATTAACATCGGCATATTTGTACAAGAGACTGTAGAGTCTAGTCTGCAGGCCACTGAACTCGTGAATTTTTCAGGTCTCTAGTTATTATTAGGGTAACCGGGTTTTTCGCAAAAAAAAAAAAAAATCAGGACAAGTTGTGTTCCAAGGCACTTCAGCTCAGAACCACATTGGCGATCATTGGAATCATTTGAATTGTCACGCGTCTTATCTGTCTAGCCGCTAATCACGGACAGTCAGTATCGGAGAAACTGAATTCTGATTGGCTCACTCATGTAACAGACAGTCGTCACACACTGACAAGCGACCAATAGTTAGAGACCTGAATAATTCGTGAGTTCAATGACCTGCAGGTTTAGACTCAACAGTCTTATATACAAATAGGCCGATATCAACAGCGCATTAGTTGTCTGCTATCACAGCGCAAGGCGTCAATTGGACACCGTTCTCCAGGAGGTGTCAAATACCGTGTGGACCAATGGCTAAAGTTATGTAAACGCGTATGTTTTGAATTATAGTTTGTCCCGAAAGGAATCCGCGAATTTTTCAGGTCTCTGCCAATAGTCAAATGAATAGTGCAAGTGTGCACATACAATACTGCAGTCTAGCCTCCGCGTAAATCTTTTCGCGAAAAAACAGGTGGCCATAGTTATTGTTAGCGATAATGGAAAATCACGATAAATTTTTCGAGCCAACATATCTTCTATAACACTCTAAACTAGTTTATTCTTTCATGATTAGGTGAATAAGGTTTCGACTTGGCTAAGTTGTTTGCTTACCAATCACAAACATCCTATCTTATTGTATCAGATCCTTATTGGCCCAGTAAAATGGGTTAGTAGCTTCATATATGCTTAACAGCCAATAAGAAAAGGAAACTGTCGGACATGTGTACAGTACTTTGAATCCTAGCAAACAGTCAACACTTCCCGCAATAGATAATCAAAATAATCTATAGTTATTCTTCAAGGCCAGGCTGGACTGCAAGGTACTGTGCGTTTGAATGACTGCGGTCATTGGCCGGGAATAGGTCTAGCACGCCTCGGAGAACTCTTAAGCCAGTAATATTAGTTCAGTGGTGACGGAGTGGCCAATTTCTTCTAAGGAGATCAAGTCGTTAGGTCACGTTGATTAAAGTGCGGCGACCAATGAAACCACGGGGACTGTGCTCGCTTGTTTATAAGGCGGTGAAGTCTATCCTCTCACCGAAATATAACGCGAATTTTTGCACGTCTCTAGCTATAAATAAAAACAAGAAAACTCCGCAAGTTCAATTAAGTGAGGGCTAGGCTCCACAGTCCTGCGTATACTCGAACCTCAGATGTTTGTACATTGGCTGCTGCTCCAGAGAGTAGCCAGTGTTACCTCGCACCTGGCAGTATGGGATTCGCTACTTGTTTCCTCGAAAGTCTGCTATTGGATCTCAGAGTAGTACAAGGCGTGTCTGATAAACTGCGTGTGATCCAATTGCAAAGGAAACTTCAGTGTACACGTGCTTGAAGTTTATCTTGTCCTGAAATGAATTCGCGAAATTTTCTGGTCCCTGGCTCTTTCAGTCACAATTAAATAGACACCTGATTTTCGCGATATTTCCACGCAGGTTGTACTTCAGTATCCTAGCTACACATACCGCCAAATTATTTTGATTATTAGCTGCGCCTGGTCGTGAGAAGACTTTTGCTATAGGGCTATTCACGGTAAAGTGAGTACTATTTGAAGCTCTCTCATTTGGAATAATAGTCAACAAATATATTTTATTGTAGACTTAGGCTTTAACTTTGGAGTCAGGTGAAATATGCACACACTGTGTTTACTACTTACATGGCAATATTTATTTTAAAAAGTGGTGGAAGGATGAAAAATGGCTGATAGGGAAAAAGTAACTAAGGCCTCAAAAGTGATCACTTTACCATGAACAGCATATAACCTTCTTGACTGGACCAATCATTCGCGTACTGAACGTCTGTGATTCAAGGGCAGGCACCAAGTTGTTAAAACCATCCAATCGCGAAAGTGCATCTGAACTTAAGTGTTTCGCAATAAAAATACACTGGAAATATTTTCCCGAAAACCGCGGGTGTTCCTATACATCACATATACGTATCGATTCTAGACATAGCAAACATTTTTTTTTGTCTAAAATTGTACGACACTGTAAAAAATTTCTGCTTACTTAAAGTGCATTTTTTTGTCAACTATTTTCCAAGGTTATTTTTGTAATAATACAAATAAGTCAAAGAGAATTGTACGAAACGTTTGGGGCTGTGGTCGTGTAGTGGTTAGACTACTCACCTCCCACCTAGGCGAACCGGGTATGATCACCGGCGGGGGGTCTACCGGATTTTAAAATGTGGAAATTGTGCCAGACGATGTCGCTGTTTGGTGGGTTTTCTCGGGGATCTCCAGTTTTCCCCCGCCCTTTCATCCCGACGCTGTTCCATACTCGACTCGCTTCACCCTCATCGGCTCTCAAGACCTCGGTGTTAAGAGTAGGATGGACTGAAACATTTTCTGAAAAATAGTTGTTTGTGCGAATACGCGTATCTCGGTATCTGAAAATATAGCTTATTATCATAAAAGATAAAAAAACTATTATCTATGCCCCCATTTTTTTTTACTTTTGTCATATTGAGTGTATTCGTGGGAGTGGTCTGTTTGTGAATGCAGTTTTCCTGAGCGACGAGAGAAAAGTACAAACTCACGGTGAAGTTTAATCTGCGGGCTTTCATTGCGTGTAATAAAACACCACCGTTTCAAATATAATTTGCGCAGTGCAGCGTCACGACGGAAACACTGCACGCCTTGCGCGTAGGAGCGGTGAGGCTCTAGAAGCGCATTTTATTGCCGCCCTTATCGCTCCCTCGCTTCTTGACGTTGGACTCGCAGCTACATTCCATTCTTAAGAGCCACCTAGATATCTCGCTTAAATACTCCTGTGTTTCAACGTATAGCCTATGCGCGGTTTCTTTACACTTTTTGAATCAAACCACTGGTTTGTTTGGTGTAGCCTATGTCATGTCTCGCATGCATTTTGTACTTGTGTTAAGATAAAAGTATTTATTTTTGGTTAAATTGAACTTTTACTATATTTTATTAATATATAATATTCCATTTGTAATTAATATGAAAGCTTAGCAAGAAATTGTTCTTATGCCTAATATCATTAAGCTGAGTGCGCACGAATAATGAGGTTGCTTTGTCCTTTTGGTTTAATTTTCTAGGGGTTGTTTATCTTTGTTGACGCGAATACGTCTTTAAATTTGCGACCATAGTGGGAGGCAATCCAGAAGATCAGATGATCATTCAATCACACCACTTGATTGCCAAAGGATCTAAGAATATGTTACGTTGAGTAAGGACTTGCGAAGCATCTCACGCGACAGAAAAGGGGGAGGGGGGTGAGAGGCGCGCTGCAATTTTGAGTTCGTTTCGCCACGTCTCGTAACTTCCGCGTAGTATAACTTTTGACTAGGAGAAGCTACGACGCTCGTTTAGGTTTCAATTGACAGCTCTCGTCAATGTCAATCGATTGCGCGTATAAAAACATTTGTGTGGTGGGTGGGGTCATGGCGAAACTGTGTGAGTTTAATGTAAAAATTAAGAAAGTTTAACACAATGTCGGCCTATACTCGTCAAAAAGCCAAGCTGAAATACAGAAATCGTATATGGTTGGAAAGGGCATATCAAAATAATAATCCAGTGATACGTATAAAACCCCATATGATCGAGTAAAGCGGTGCCAGGAACGTAAAATAAACATCAAGGCGTCCGGACGCGTCAACGTAGACGTATTCACGCAAAACAAACGGCCGTGTCCCCAACACAGCCAAACCCAGTTTTTTTCGTATTAGTCGGAGTAATGGCGGAGTAATGGCGGAGTAATGGCATGGAACGTAGAACCTCGGTAGTACTTCGGAAAATTTGTAAATAACCGCGAATGGACTACATCAGGTGTGGCTATGTGCAAGGTGTTCAAATACCTAATTTTTTTTTTCTATGTTTTGGAGATACATATCACAGTTTCGGGATACAATTTTAACGAAAACTTAATGAAAATGCCAAGACAGTTTAAAAATAATTTTGAGTCACTGTTTTTCTAACAGTTACAAGAACCTTAACCTTTAAGCTTGCGCCAAACTAATTTCCAATTTACGAACGCGGCGTTCTATTCTCACTAAAGTCTTTATCGATGTCAAATAAAACGACACGAAGTAATTTATTTGAGGTTTACCATTTTGTTCGCCTTCAATTAGTGTTAGACTTCATGCTATTTTCAATTAATTTGATTTTTATTTCAGAATCGAAATACAATTTTAGGTGAGCCACGTAAATAATTTCCAATAAATTTCTGTCTTTTATATTCTAATAACGCCAATAATTTATTTAAACTGTAGCTAAACATGCTAATTATGCAACATTTTTAAGTTTTCATGCCAAAACATGTAAATTGAAAATTCCCGTAAACTTTGTAATTAATTTTTGTCACTTTATTTCCGACGTTAATTCCACTTAACCCGTTCAGTCCTCGTGTTCATGATCAAGGACATGTTGCACATGAAGGATATTTATGGTCGGCACTGTACACAACAAGGAATCATTGGTCAGTGTTTTGAGCTCTTTCCAGGGTGGCTGTGATCCGGTTCGGTTGCCACTGTAACCATTCTTGAACTATGCGCTGTAAGTGTTGATACCAAAATGTGGTGTTAACTGGAAACATCTGGCCTTACGAACAAAATATAATGTTCACACCATTGAATCTCTTTGGCGTGTCTCCAAAGTCTGTTCGAAACCAAATCATTACATTTATAATACTGGTATTTCGTCAGTGCTGCTGAAACAAAATCGTGTTACGTCAAACAAATTCAACATGGTGTGTATTACAGTACCCCAGCAAAGTCAAGTTTGCAGACGAGAAGCTTGCACGTGAATTCGAACTACAAGCTACACGAGCCAGCGAGATCTGCTCACTTGTCTGCAATATGGCTGAATGTCATTCGCCAGACAGAGAGTGGAGATGAACAAGACCACTCCAATCTCACGAGTCCTGCATTAATAACGTTTCCCACTTTAACTAGGTACTTCCAATATGACGCCGAACATTTCGCCGATTATCATGGCGAAAAGCCTTATTTCAAACATCTCTGCATTCTACTTACTTCCCCAACAGCATAACAGTTTGCTAGACGTGCCCCTTGCACGGCCCTGATGCGGGAGTCGCATAGCCCCGACAAACACAGCACGACACGACAAGAACCGCGATCACGACGCAACATTCACATTTCCAATGCGACTGCTCGAATTTACAGCCCCAACGGTTTACTAACGCACGCGACGAGTAGAATTTCTCGGAGCCATTTAGAAGGCACTTATTAAATACGCTGGTTTCAAAGGCGGTGGGCAGACGGGAAATTTCGAATGCATGATGGTGACAAAGTTTTATAGCGAGAGACCCGAGAATTTCGCGGGTTCATTTCTAGACGAACTGGAATCCACACACTTGTACGTTCATGTTACTTTTGTAATTTGTCGACATATTGTATGACACCAGGAAATAAATGAGCCAATAAAAAACATGCAATAAATTGTGCGCCCAACCACCTCATTTTACTACCACAACAATCAACCAATAAATAGTTGATATCTGTATGAATGTAGTATATAAGACTGTGAAGTCTAGCCTACAGGTCATTGCACTCGCGAATTTCTCGGGTCTCTAGTTATCGCTAATGCACACAAAGGTAGAATTATTATTTTTAAGATTTAAATACAACAATTTTCAAAAACACTTTTTTCTTTTAAGATGCGTATTTGACGTTGTAGGGAGAAGTTTGTCGTAGAATTTAATTTCGAAATGTTGAACACTCTGTGCGTAATGCCGCACGGCACGACCAAAATAGAAATAACTTCTAATCCAAAATTGCTGGTCGGACGACAGCATTTTCGCCCTTACGCCAGATCTGTCTTTTTTTTCATTGGCTCTTTAGTTCTAAGTGTCGTGTCGGAGCTGTCGTGTCGTGCTTGTCGGAGCTATTTGACTGCGGCATGAGTGAATACCAAAGTTGCAAGGAAACGAGGACGGAATGAGGCGCTGCCTTGTCTGGGGTAAAACCTCACTATAGGCTATTCGAGGTAAAATTAGCGCTTTTGAAAGCCCTGCATGATATATACTTGTATGCACGCTGTGTGTTATTCCGCCTTACGTAAAAATAACATTGCCATGGGACTCGCCACTTTATTCGTGCTTCGGTCAAGTGAAACCGTGAAATGATTGGAAAAGTAAATATTTGGAAAATTTGCTCATGTATACACTTCGTCGCATTAAAAAATAAACAGAAAGCCAAAGAAACAAATTTAAGTTATCAGTAAGAATAGGAAAATTTCGCGAGTTCAATGACCTTTAGGCTAGACTCCTCAGTTCTTTGCATACTGGAGCCTCAGCTGTGTGTTCATTGGCTGTTGCTGCACACCTGGCAGTTATGGGATTCGCAAGGTGTTTCCTTGCAAGCCTGTTATTGGCTCAGAGGCGTGCAGGGTGGGTCTAATAAACTGTGATCCAATTGCGAAGATGACTTCACTATATATGTGTTTGACGTCTATCTTGTCCCGAAATGAATTCGCGAAATTTTTCCATCCCTAGTTATCAGAAATGGTTACCTAACACATTTTCTTCAACGTTAAGATATGGAACTATTTCCCATCCATCGTGACCAACTTAACTGTGCGCATATCACTCAGTGCACCCGTGAAAAATAATTATGCAGGTAAGAGCGGTGACATTTTTTCTAAGGTTGATTTCTAAAGTGCTCACTTTATCGTGAACGGTCTTTATTCACTGAGGCAGCAGTCAACGGTCAATTAGAGTCCATTCTCTGTTACTTCCAACTTATCTGAAGCCCTGCTGAGGATCTACTTTCAGGCCATCTCTCCGCATCATGCAAACAAAAGATTAACTAAATCGAGAAAATTACACCAAAGGGACAACGCATCGCATTTTTGCGGACTCAGTTTAATAACATTTTGCATAAGGGTTGTTTCTTACTAGGCATTACCAACACACATATTTTGCATAAGGGTTGTTTATTACTAGGCATTACCAACACACGTATTTTGCATAAGGGTTGTTTCTTACTAGGCATTACCAACACACATATTTTGCATAAGAGTTGTTTCTTACTAGGCATTATCAACACACGTATTTTGCATAAGGGTTGTTTCTTACTAGGCATTGCCAACACATATTTTGCATAAGGGTTGTTTCTTATTAGGCATTGCCAACACATATTTTGCGTAAGGGTTGTTTCTTACTAGGCATTACCAACACACATATTTTGCATAAGGGTTGTTTCTTACTAGGCATTACCAACACACGTATTTTGCATAAGGGTTGTTTCTTACTAGGCATTACCAACACACGTATTTTGCATAAGGGTTGTTTCTTACTAGGCATTGCCAACACATATTTCGCATAAGGGTTGTTTCTTACTAGGCATTATCAAAACACGTATTTTCTCTCCGTTTTTATCAACACCAATTTGAATCAAATGCTATAATTTATAAATAAAATACAAATAAATATTCGGTTTAACAAATTTTTTTTTTTTTTGCGTTGTTGGTAGACACATGAAAAACTCGCATTATTATTTGGTGACACGCTAGACTTCATTACTCTTTACCGACTTGAGGGAAATTTGCTATTCCATTGGCTACTGGAAAATACATAGCGGCATTTATAGGCTGTGTACGGTAAAGTGAGCACTTTTTAAACCCTAGTAACTTCTTTCAGCCACTTTTTACCATTTATCCACCTTTTTAAAATAAATATTGCTATTTAAGTAATAAACACAGTGTGTATATTCCACCGCACTCGGAAGTTAATGGCTAAGGCAACAATAAAATTAATTTATTGTCTATTATTCCGAGTGAGAGAGTTTTCAAAAGTTATCACTTTACCGTGAATAGCCTATGTACCTGTGTGACCGCTTTACTGGAGATTTGGTAACTCAACATTTAAGCCTTTGTTATTGGCTCAAAGTGTCTTTGGAACGAGTGACACAAGTTGTCTGTCAATGGCAACAGCCAAAAGAACATACAGCACACTGGAGTTGAGTCTTTAGCCAAATAATAACTCGAATTCCACAGATCATCAAAAGTATATAAAGCTTGTGATACATTATATAGTTAGAAAACAAAACAAACACATTAAAGGCTGCTCGCGATAAAGCGAGCGCTTTTGAAATAATCCTTCTAAAAAAGTCACTTCTCCTACCAGCATATATTTTAACCGGCGCAATGAGTGACATGTGTCCCGTAAAGTTGGTAATGGTGGAGAGGAAAGTAGTTCCATATATTAACATCGATCAAAACGTGTTAGGTTACCATTTGTGATAACTTAAATCATTTCTCTCGCTTTCTGTATTTTTTAATCCATTGAAGTGTAAAAAAAGAGCAGTTGTACAATATTTACTTTTCAAATAATTTCACAGTTTCACTTGACCGACTCGTAAATAAAGTGACGAGGCCCATGGAAATGTTAATTTTACACAAGGCGGAAAACGCACAAAGTGTATACAAATAGATCTTAAGCAGGGCTTACGAAAGTGCTCATTTTCCCGTGAACAGCCTATACACGTGGGGTGATTTTTCAAATGTTTGTTTCGATGAATGTGAATATAGCAAGAGTAGATTATACCGTAGGCCTACCTGAATGGTAATGTGGTGTATTGAGGCCAGTCTGCCACCTGCGGTCTGACAGAAACCAGAGCCGCGTCGACCTCTAGATAAATACGACACGACGTGGTAACACCGCCCCTACCGGCAAGACGGCGAACAAATCAATTAAGCGGTGCTCTGTTCGATAACCCGCACTGCAATCGTACACACTCGAACCAGATTAAGATAACCGCACGGCAAATCTGATAACACGAGACTTAATGCAGGTGTATGGCGCCGGACACATACTCTGTATCAGATTTCGCGATTAATGGTCCTTACTAATATAAACAGGGACTTGCGAAATTCGGGTTGTTATTTTTTTGTCGAGTTATACTTTTAGACGTGTGCACGTTGGCGATAATTTTTCCTCGAGAACCCCAATTTTTCCTCGGAAAGAGTTCCTGTCTAGCCTGCATCTCAATGCAATTTTAGATCAGATCCTGTATCCAATTCTGATTTAATCATGGCGACTTCTCACAAAGACACGCTGCCGGTAACCAAAAGAAAACGCAGGCACAGAGTACATAAGGATATAGAAGCGAAACAGCCGCTTTTATAGCGTACTCCGGCTGCACACGCCAGCAAAATGGCTTCCCTAACCACCAACATGCTTGGACGCCGATCACTAGACACCCCAATTTCGTGAAAAGATTTCGCGACCAGTTGTATTTCATAACACGTTAACTCAGATCACCTTTCTTGATTGGCTGATCTAGGTGTTACACGCATTCATGGTGTGCGCTCGCGAATCACAGACGTACAGGATCGGAGTTTCAAGACAAGTTATATTTCAAAATACTGTAGGGTCGTTTGCCTGTTTTGATTGGCTGACTTACTTTTTGACACTTCTTAACTGTCTGCACACTAACCACGTAGGAGCCGTGGCGATATTGCTGAATTATAAGTGGCTCGGTCAAATAGGAAAACTGTTTCTCAAGCAGATAGAAACGAATGGTAAAGACAAACTGGCGCTGGGGGCTTATAGTATTGAAGTCTATCCCGTACTCTTATTTTTTCGCGAAAAATCACTACCTCTACCAATAATAAAATGAAAACTGCTGGTATGCCTGTAGGGTGTTGAAATCTAGCATGTCCAGAAATCTTTACGCGAAATTTGGGTGTTCATACCGATCGCCAATCAGAGCGTGGTAACCCACTCGTCAGCCGGCAGCCCAGCCAATAAGGAAACTTCCGCAACACGCGGTAGCCAGTCAGACAGAAGGCCTGTTTCCAGAGTGAGTAGCCGATGAGGGTGAAGCGACATGAGTATGGAGGGAACGGGAGATCTCCGAGAATAACCAGCCGACCAGTGGCATCGTTAGGCACGAGTCCCACGCGTGAAGGTCCGGGAGGGGTCCCGTCGGGTATCGGACCCGGTTCGCCTAGGTGGGAGGCGAATAGTCTAACCACTACACCACCGCGGTCCCTTTTGTTTCCAGTGACTTGCGCAGCCAATAAAAGAGGGTGTAAGCGCACATCAAAGGAACCGCCTTGTCATTTCGTCTCTGTGTAGTTATCTGCTCTGTGCTGGAGAAGAATTGTCTTGCTGCGTGAAACACTTTGCGCGAAAATCGGACGCTCCTATAATTTTGCCATTTGAACAAGTTTTTATTCTACTCGCCCTGGATGACTTTGGACTAGTAACAAACTCTTCAGATTGGCGTGGAAAAAAACTTGTGGTGCAGTCTAATCAGGAAGACGGTGGCTTCTGACTCTGGCAGCAGATAATGAACAATAGGCGCCAACTCGAGTGCATTCGGGACAACTGCGCCTTCCCTGATACCAAACGATGTTAATCTGACAGGTCTTAGCCTTTACCCTTCAGGTGTACACAAATGTATGGATAATGAAATGCCAGTGGTTGTATTTAAATTCACTACCACGTTCCCTCGTCCACTTGGCCTTGGTCCCTTCGTGTGACGTCCAATAACTAGAGACGTGCAAATCTCGCGTTATATTTCGGTGACTTGATAGACTCCGCTGCCTTATAAATAAGCTACCACAGTTCGCGGTTTCATTGGCCGCTGCACTGTAATCATCGTCATGTATCTTCTTCGTCTCCTTAATGCAGATTGGTCGCTCCACCGCTGAACTTATATTATTGGCTCAAGAGTTCTCCGAGGCGTGACAAACATATATCTGACAAATGGCTTAAGTTAGTCAAATGCACAATAACTTGGAGTTCAGCCTGTCCTACAATAACGTGAATTTTGCAGGTCTCTACTAACAACTAGGGGCAGTGAAATTTCGCGTAAATATTTCGAGACAAGCTACATTTAAATACATTGTACGGTAGTTTACCTTTCTCAATTGGCCTAACATGGTACTATTAATACGTGAATCACGTTGGTTCACTGACAAAGTTGTTGGATTGTAACTGACCCAGTTAAAAACAAAAATGGCTTCTAATGCAGAGAGCGACCAAAGGCAAAATAAAAATTTCTGTTTGTGCTTAGAGTACTGAAGTCTACGATGTGTTCAGGTTTTCTCGCGAAATATCACTGGCTCTGCTGATAACTAGGGCCACCCATTTTTCTCGAAAAGATTTACCTAGGAACAGACTAGACTTCAGTAGCGTGAGTGCACTTTTGCAACTTTCCTTTTGTTATCGGCAGTGTATTTTTTTCAATAGACGGCTGCTCTTAACATACTGGACCAATCAGAGTTAAGTTACGCCGACACTACGCGTCTGTGATACGCGGGCAGACACCTCAAAAGCGCGAAGGTTAAAAACATTCAATCAGGAACGTGAACCTGAACTTAAATGTTTTGGAACACAACTGGGCTTGGAATCTTTTCTCTAAAAACCGGCGCCTCTACTAATAACCCCGTATTTCCCTTCTTGGCAAACTGTTCGCTTATAAATTCAAACGTTCGTGTTCGTTTCCACCTTTGGAAAAATCAACCTGTCTGTGAAGCGTTTGGTCCTTTCCTAAATGTTATGTATCACAAGCGTTTTATACACCTGTTAGCATAAAAGTTTCTTTTTTTTCTTCACAAAATTGAACGTTTACTTAATCCTTACTACCATATAAATGCGAAAGTGTGTTTATTTGTTTGTCCTTCTTTCACATCAAAATGGAGCGACGGATCGACGTGAATTTTTGCACAGATTTAGTTGGAGGTCCAGAGAGCGACATACGGTACTTTTTATTCCAGGAAAATATCTCGAACAGTTCCAAAAAAAAAATATGTTTAGGGATGTTCATAGGTACTGGATTAAACTTTTTCTTAGGATTACTGCATAAAAAAGCATTGTTAAAATTTCTCCTTTCTTTTTTGTCTGTGGGCTGTCTTACATTCCTATCCAAGAGCTGCAGTAGGTCAGTGGGTAGAGAACCCAATAATGGGGCCGCAGTAGCTCAGGGGTTAGAGAACCCGATAGTGGTTCCGCATTAGCTCAGTGGGCAGAGAGCCCGATAGTAGGGCCGCAGTTGCTCAGTGGGTAGAGAACCCTATAGTGGGGCTGCAGTAGCCTAGTGGGTAGAGCACCCGATAGTGGGGCCGCGCGAGAAGAAGCGGGTAAAAGGTAGTTTTAAATATAAATTATAATATTTCATCTGTAGTGTATATATGATTACAAGTAGGGAGCAAATAGTAGTGTTGGTAATGACGAGTAAGAAATAGTTCTCATGAAAAATATCATTAAGACATTGAGGTCTGCACACACTTACTGGCACGTGTTCGTCCACCTGTGAGACTATTGAGAAACTTTAGAAATGGAATCAACACATTAAAATAAATTTATTTATTAACACACGTAAAAAAATTTGAACAGTCAGTGATTTTAATATACGTTCATTCGCTCAGTAGGTCGCTGCAGCACTGACTTGGATATACCACTTATGTTGACTTATAAGCTGAACGGGGAATTGAGAGCAAACAGAACCTGCGTGTGCGTCGGCCTATGTTTGATTATAGACTGAGCTGAAAAACTCGGTGTACAATCTTTTCCTTTATTTCACACTGGATCATACATTTACCATGTTAATTACATCTTACTACCGCCGGGCCGCAGTGCCGACTACCACTGTCCTTTGTCCTTCTCGGCATACTCGCAGACATACCAACCCTTATAACCTAAATATACCACACTCGGGAATTAATGAAAATACAAAACGGATGTTTCCAATTAAAGGAAACGGTTAACGAACACAACTACATGCAATCACTAAACGAATTATGGAACCCAGCTATTCTGTTTTTTTAAATAAATGAAATCAAACAAGGAGATCTCCCAAAACACATCTGTTCGATGTGGAATCTGATGTATGAATGAGTTGAGCTTATGTCGAGAACCTGACTATATACGTGGAGCATGGCCTATAGGCAACTGAGTTGAAATTTACAACAAAAACTCTGAATACACTATGTCCTACAACAAACAACGAAACAATAATTAAAAAAAAAAAAAACTTACCCAGATTTTTAATGCATTTCACTTTTGTTAAAATAATTAACTTTCACTATTGTAAGAATAATAATTCATGTTTGGGAAAGATTTGAATTTCATTTTGAATGTATAAAGTATGAGTGGGTTTTACCACCAGACATCTTCGTGTTGAATCTCCAGCAGCAGTAGTAGTAATCTGGTTAGTGTGAGAAAATATCTTTATTTAAATTTTTCTGGAATCTGCCACTGATTGCTGTAGAGTTGAAGGGCAGCGGGAACACGTTTTTGGAGCTGTGGTGTATCGCTAAGAGGTGTTTCTTCCTGCCTCTGAAAAAGGCATTTGTGTCAATTGACTCTTGGTTTCATTATGTCCCCAGGGATCTTCAACTTGACCAGTGGGCCCGCCAAGGTTTTCTCGAGATGCTAGTCTGTTCCTTTCGTTACAAATTTCATTCATTCAGACGTATTCGATTTTCTCCGACAATTTTTTGTGATTTCCCCATATCCCTTCAAATTTTGTTTTTATTAAATGTCTTTAATGGATGTCATTATTTTATTTTTCCTCCCTCATTAAGAAGCAAGAAATTAGTTTTTTTCCCCCCTGAGAGTGAGCAAACAGATATCCTGCTACCAGACTTTAAAATATTTTCAAGCTCCAGGCCTGAAAATCTTAACATGATCCACTCGTTTCATGTTTACCAAGAATTTATTTGTTTAGTAATAGTAAATAAACAATCATCATTCACAAGAGATATGACATGAGGAATTTTCAAACTAATAAATAATAAATCACATTACTCCATTTTAACAAATAAAGATTTTATTCGAAATTTTTTTTTTTTTTAAAGATCATCCTTAAAACTAAATATTTACAACGTTCATACAAAATTAATTTACATCAAAAAAAATTTCAATCACACCAAATAAAATAAATGTATACAAAAAGCATTTTTCATTACTTTAAAACAAACATATCACAAGAATCAACTATACAACAAACATCTTAAGAACTAATTCACCAAACATTTTTTTTTCAATTACATTTTTAGAAAAAACTAGTTGTTATGTGTCAAAACAAATTTAGGTATTAAATCAACAAACATTTCATCAAAGACATGGATATCTTAAAACATTTTCTGTTTACTACTACTACTACTACTACTACAATCCAAAATCTTCTTACACATATTACATAATAAATAACAAGAACAAAAAAGATTAATAAAATATTTACAAACATAATACATCAATCCAAAGATCCTTTTTTTGGACCTAAAACTATGTATATACATTTATTTTACACATTCTTGTAGAGGTTACAAAGACGTTCGATGAGGGGTGTTCTTTCTTTATGTCATGTCCAGGATTGTATTTTCCAGACACACACACACACCGAATGACTGGGTACAACATACACTCACACGCATGCATATTCGAGATGATGTTTTACGACACTGTGAATTTCTTCTTGTTATTTCGCAAGGGGGGAAAAGATATCGAAGACAGTTGTATTCTTGATACTGTATTTTTAACATGGCCTACAGATAGGCAAACAGGTAGCAGCAGCATTGGATTATAATGCAACAGGTGTTGCAAAAAGTTGTAGATATTTGTAAATGTTGTAGCCAATTGTAGATAGATGTGAAGTTGGCTGTGGAACAGGAGGTGCATGTGGTGGTGGCATATGGGCGTCATTGGTGGCGTGGTGCTGGCAGTTGTGGTGTCGTGGGTGGGCTGTATTTATTGTGGTGCTATAACTATTGTAGGTAGGAAAAAAAATTACTTAGGTATTCTGCAGTGCCCCCAAAGTAAGGCTGATACTCCATCTGCCTTAATGTACCACTTATCATCCATACCTGACAACACTACCTTTGTTACGCGTTCGGTGTAGACTTCGTGAGTATGCCAATGGAACTGAAATTGGGTACCCAAAACTGTTGTGCAATTTTCGAGGCAATCTCCATAATCTACATACCTGAGTGACTGTAAAACGTTAGGTTTTACACCTTTCGCTTTACATATACATTGCTCATTCGCAACAATGTATGCATAAAGCTTATGATGTAAATCCACAAAGTGTGTGATGATGCGACCAGAATATTCATCTTTCATCTCCCTGGTACTGCCTTTGTTCTCGTGAGGGAATCCTTGCAGGTTATCGAGTGCATAGTTAGATGTATCAAACCCTGCCTATAAATCTGGAGTAATTACTTTATAGATGTCTTCACAGCAACAGAATATACCAAGTAATTGGCGTTATTATTGAGGGGGTGCAAGGCTGGCGGAAGAAATTTTGTACACAAGTATTGATAGTGAAATTCGCAAAGTGTTAATTTAGAAAAATCAAGAATGGCAACACCAGTGTACAAAGATTTGTTGAATGCAACAGAACTCTTTGACATCTCGATAAGGACCAAGTTTTCACCGGTAATCTGCATTGCCTGAAATGTAGGACGTCCTATCAGCTCTGCAGCCCCGTATATCGTGCCATACCTCGAAACGACTCTTATGTCCCTTTCCCGGCAGACTATATGGGATGTTTTTCCATAAACGGAATTATTCATCAATTTAAAAAACAATTTTTCATATTTGTTTGCAGCCTGGGCACGTTTCTCAATGTTAAACTCTATGTACGAAGCCATCCAAGCCTTCTGCTTAAAGCAGAAAATGCGATGAACAGAGTGAAGTGTGGCTCCATACATCAAGTACTGCCTCAGTCTTTCTCCGTGTATAACATCATTCTTCTGCTACACAAGTGTCAAAAGAAGTTTCTCAAGTGAGCCGTTCGGGATATGCCATTACCTGGCACCAAAGGTAGCTCAGATAATGCATCATGACATTCCTCTGGAAAAGACAGGCCCACTTCCACGAAAAAAACAAGTGTCACCATCATTCACAGTGTTTTAAAAATCCCATGTCGTATACACGTCAGCCTCAACCCACTCAAAATTACCAATCTGAAGCTTGGATCGCATCGTATGACTGTACAGCCCATTGACGTCGAAATAGCATTTATATTTCGATGCCAAACTGGGGTCGTAGTCCTCACCTATGTAAATATTGTTGGCTTCAGCACGCCTTCTTGAAACCTGGGTAATGCTGTCCCTAACCCCATGTTCTACAAAAAGATACATGTCTGGGAGCTGTGATGTACATGGCAGAGTCAAGACCGTAATGAGCCAAACATACAGTCCTAAAATTCTCAAATACATCTGCCAGCAAACAAGTGTCCACACATAATTGTGAGTGGCACACTGCAACAAGTTTATGCAGTAGAAAACATCCCATGCGGCTTGCGCATGAGCATAATTCTCATCGCTAATGCCTTTGCCTCTCATCACATTATGAAATGCATCCTTTGGTGGGAGTGCCTTGCACATCAGACTGTCTGGCGACTTAACAAAGTCATAAGGACAGACTCCCTTCCATTTTGCCAATTCTAATTGGGTGTTGTCTGGAAACATCGAGCTGCTGATACTCAATTGTACAGGTAGTAAATTGCCTGCCAAAATTTCCAGAGAGGCGCTCATGAATTGGAATGAGTCAATAAAATGTAATTTGAAATATTGCACCTTTGCTTTGAAATCAATCCCATTGGGAATTTGTTTGGTAATGCATTTGTACATTTCAAGGGTCATTCCAATTACTTGAATTTTACCTGGGTTTTCGATTAACACGGTTCTGCTGGGTTGTGGTACATGACGTTCAGCCACGGGCTTTATGAGAACGTGAGCATCATAGTTTTGCAGGTTATGAAAAATTGTGACAAGTTGTATTTTGGTCAGTGTGAAATTCAAGTTGTATTTATTATGTGCGCCACCTCTGATTTCGCCCATCAGAAGGTCATGACCGACCACAATATAATCTGTGCCGAACTTTTCCTTACAAATGTGACAGCATGTTTGATTCGCCAACCTAGCTCCATCAGGAGGGGTTTTTGGCTTCATCGGAACAAACACACTGTAGATTCCAGCAACCCACTTTGTAAGTTCAATTAATTTATCAACTAATTGGTACATACAATCAGTACCCACAAACTCAAAATAGATAGATAAACTTGGATTGTATGAGCAGACCAACAAAATGCTAAAAGCATATGGAACATGTTGGTTGATGGTAGTCGTATTACTCATTTCCATCATTAGGCAAGCAAGTGGACATGGGTTTAAGGCAACTTTCAACATCTCAATAGGTGACGAAACCCATCTCTGCTGTTTGCTGTAATCTTTAAATTCCAAGTACTTATTGTTTCCAGTGGGGAAAGTACTGCGAGTGACTTGCGAGTTTCTCCTCATTAACAAAGTACTGGAGGCAACGATCGCAAACATGTATTTTGTGTTGTTTCTTACTAAGCTGAATACCAACCAGCCGTGACAAATTTCTAATACAGACAAAATACAAATGAGTGGTATTTCCACTCGCACGAATCGCCAAAATATTCACATATTTGTCATGACGTACAGGAGAAATACACATGGGTACTACAGTCCCACCCTTTTTGCAAGTTTCGTCAATTATATTGCTATCTTTGTCCACCACACAGTAGACACTGATAGAAATAGAATTGTTCTCCTCAAACTTACGAATATCCTGTGTGACTACAGGTGTTGACAGACCTAAAGTATTCAGAACTTGGTGAGGTTTTGGATATGAAGTAATTCTGTGCGAATTTTGTGTGGCAGGATACAAAGATGCTATGATGGTGTAGTGGAAACACATTCCCTCCGGACAGCATACATCGACACAAGCAAGACGATTGGAAATAAACTTTGGTAGTTTAGAGTGCGCAGCACCAACGGTGAACAGCCACTGTTGAGACACATGTACATCCATGTATGTCAATATTTGCAGACTCCAGCCAGATCCAGATGCACTAAACTCCTCAAGCCTGTTTTTGGAAATAAGTGACGATGTAATCACCATATATTAAACCCACAGCGGATGTGTGTAGGACAGGGAGTGCTTTGCTTTGAAAATAGAAGGTTTCCGTATCACCTTCCTCTGCTCTGAGAGATATCAAATACTTACCCACTACAGTAACTGAAACGCTAACTGGTCAGGGTGATGCCATTATTAAGTTTTATAAAGGGACCTTACACCTCTCGAAAAAACGAGAAAAGGGCAGCATCACTGTTAAGCCTATCATTAAGTATCAGCACGTCATTTAGCCTACCCACGAACGCCTTAGCCAATACTGGCCTGGCAAAGCTTCCACTGAGTCTGGGGAATCGGAAAACAAATTATTTTCCGTCTCCCTTGGCGAAATATCTCTAATCGACTCGAAAGTCGGTTGTGAAACAGATTGAGCACTCTCCAAATTACAAAAATTTTCAGAGCCTGATAGAAATATGTCATCATTCAAAAGAGCAACCTTGTCATGTTTGGGGGAAGCAGACACATTTCGATCTTTTGTTGTTGACAATCTCTCAGTAAGTGAATACATGCTCAAATAGCTTAAATAGAGATCATCCTCAAATAGATTAATTTGTGTCTGCTTAGGCGAAGGAACACTGTCTCGAAAGCTTGCTGTAGACTTTATTTCCATCTGCTATTCAGAATTTGAATTGTTTATGTAAAGATCTTCAAGCAAACTGTCAATACTTTGTTGCTTATGCTCACCCATTTTAACTAACTAAAGTTTATTTTGTTTATCCGATATAATAGTTACAACACAACAATAAATAAATTCAAAGGCCCCCGTAGTTCTGAGAACAGTGAAAAATAAGCCTACTTTATTCCCTCACCATGACACAGTTGAAGCTAATCTTGTAATACTAACATAAAGGAGTAGATTCTTTAATATAAACAAAATTTTACGAGGGTGGGATTTTAATGTTTGTTTGGGAAAGGCAGAAGCACGAGCTAAAATGACTAAACGTTTTAACAAGGGAGTAACACTCTGTATTAATAATTATAATACTAACTAAACAAACTCTCTTAAAACTAAACATTTTCGACAAATTTCAAATTAAAAAAGAAATTTACTCGAATTTTATTAAAAAAACTACTCAACTCTGTGTCTACTCGTAGTTATTCGACTACTTTTAAAATGAAATCTCTGTGTATTACTTACAATATAAAAAATAATATGACTAAACCACCCCATAACATACACATAAAAAAATAATATGACTAAACCACCCCATAACATACACATAAAAAAATATGACTAAACCACCCCATAACATACACATCAAAAAATAATATGACTAAACAACCCCATAACATACACATCAAAAAATTTCATTTGTTAGAAGTATTTTAGTTTCATTAATACATTACTCACACATCCTTCACCATACAGCTCCCACAGAACAAGCTTGGCAGCTGAGGTTATGCACCTCCTCCTCACACTAGGTGTGATTAGCATAGTTTTCCCTTTTTTTTAGCCATCCCATAATTCATACCTCATACACACAATAACCCACCTTTAAACATATATTGAAAACTATGTAAAACTAAATAAATTAGAAATATATTGAACCACATTTCCCTTGCACTCAAACTCGCTATCATACACCTATTTTTTTTTCCTCAGAGTACTTGGTATTTTATTCTAGATGATTTTAACATATTTTTACAGGTTTTTAACAGTGTAAGGGGGTCTCTAAACTCTATTAAATTCTCTCAAATATACATCAACAACCCACCTAGAAGTTATTGAAACACTTTTCCCCTGCACTCATACACACACATGCCATCGAATTATCATGAATTAACACTAATAATAATAAACATTTTAACCAATGGGTGGGACCACGTCGCTTCACACCATCGAATTATCATTAATTAACACTAATAATAATAATAAACTATTTAACCAATGTGTGTGACCATGTCGCATCACACCATCGAGTTATCATTAATTAACACTAATAATAATAATAAACTATTTAACCAATGGGCTGGACCATGTCGCCATAATCACCTATTCGAATAATTACTGGTTGAAATGAAACAATTCTATCACATTCTGAATAAATTTTGTATAATTTTCATCCTAATTTTTAACGATTTGCTAAGAAGTTAATGATTTTAAGAAAATTTCATTCAGTTTGTTAAAAGTTTCAACGATTTGCTAAGAAAGTTCAACGAAGTTTATAAAAATTCATTCAAGTTGTAATGATTTGCAATGATTTTAAGAATATTTCAATCAAGTTGTAAATGAGATACTGAAAGTTTAATAAAATCATGTAAAGGTTAAACAATTTTGAGAAAAAATGATAAAAGTTACTAAACGATTAAACAAATTTAAGAAAAGGCAAAACATTTTTGTAAACAGTTAAACAAAATATTGCAAAAGAATTAAAAAAACCCTAAATTTTTAAAATTATTCACTTAAACAAACTGTAGTAGCAAAGCTGTTAGGCTTCGAAGGAGGTCTGAACCCAAGGTCAGGCGGGCTGAGCGCTATCCCACTACGCAAGGTGAGTGCCGGGGGTCCCTACCCCAGCAAGTGGCTGTATTCCACAGCGAGCAGTAAGCTACCAGCAGGGTTCAAGGTTGGAAGAAACATTCCCTTGACCGCAAAACTCCGTCGTGGAAGAGTCAGGAGAGCTAGGCTAGCGATGGGCGGCCGTTCGGTGTCCATGAACAAAACGACTTCAGGCAGCAGTGAAGACTGGCTCACAAGATGCATGTGCTTTGGAGGGGAGATGTTGACCCTATGAAGTGAGTGCAGCAAATGTGCTGCACATGGGAACTCCTATTTATACCCCACCTCTCTCCTGCATTGCAAAAATTTTCATTTCGTATTTCACTTTCAAAATATATAAAACGATCATATTATGTATTTAAAAAGTTTTAAACCTAATTTTAAACAAGTGTAATGCAATTAAAAGGATTTAATGTGTTTATTTTTCAATTTAGCATCTAAATGTTTGAAATAAATGTGTCACACATGTATTCATTCAGTTTTAAGCCATTGGATTTGAATTATGTTCTTATTTAACAATTTTGTACACAAAAAATTGTAATTCCGATATGGGCTTTTTGCATTATGAGGTGTTCGTAACCTGAATTTAACACTATGATTCAATTATGTTTGCACACTCTCACATACACGAACAAATGATTATCAAGCTATTGCATATATTTCAGTTACATGATTTGTTCATTATTACTTTTATGATTATAAGGTTACAATCATACATGACCTAGCCAGGATTCGAACTCGGAAACTAACTTGTATTAACCATGCCTTAACCGGAATTCGAACCCAGAGCCTCCTTGTATAAACTAATTACTCTATGGAGGCTGGTGAAATATAACAAGTTATTTTATGTGTTTATGGTATGTTGTAAAGCATTACTAAGGTTTCTCAGCAGATATTTTTGCCAGGGGTCAGATTCATAGATATATCTTTAGTTGAAAACAATTTTTGGTAATCTAATAGTTTATGATCTGATTTATATTTTCCTCTGAATTTTTCATTAAAACACCCATATGTGTTAATGCAACATACTGTGATAGAAACCAGAAATTTTTTACAAATCTTTCTGTTGAGATCAATTTTTTTTTCATTTATTAGCAAAACAAATATACTTTTTAATAACGATAGTTTTAATAAATGTAAAAAGCGAATTCATTTTATAAGATAAATTTATTGATAAAGTATATAGAATCACAAGCTGTTTCCACACTGAGGCAGTATAGGATGTTTCAAAACATACACAAGTAACTATAGGCTGTCACATAAATAACACAATTTTATATATATAATATATATATATATATATATATATATATATATATATATATATATATATATATATATATATACACAGCATTAAACAATCAAGTTCAGGTTGATCAAGAAATTTATGTACAACACTAGCAAGTACAGGTTGATTCAAAACATATAAACAAGTACAGGCTGATACAAAACATTGCACAAATTTAAGTACAACAATTTAACATTTCCAAGTACATGTTGATTCACAATATATACATTTTTCTTTAAAAAAACAAATATTTCTACAAACTGTTAGCAACTTCCAAGAGCAAAGTTTTTATGTATTTTCTAAATGCTTGAAAATGGAATAAAATTTAAACTTTTTTCTTGGAATGATATATCTGTTATATCCTGGGGGATTACAATATTGGGTAATATTTAGCTTTGGGGATCTAAATTTCCTCGTCGGAACTTGTAGGACAGAGGGCGGAAGGGAGATAGCCAAGGCCAGTTCAAAATCCGCTGGCCCAAGGAGAGGTGTTTGGGAGTTGGAGAGTTCATTTTTTTTGCACAAACGACATGCTTTCTGAACTGCCTGGCCGAGGCAGGTAGGCAGCTCTTGAGATAGCCGAAAACACACCCTCTGGGTTGGTGGCGCGTGACCTTGAATCGACAGCGAGGGCAGGGTGCTTGGACCAGGCAATTCTCCAGCCAGCAGAAAATGTGCTTTGTGCTGGTGTAGGGGGAGGTGGCTGGGGTGCATAACCTCGGGCAGGTTTTGCAGATCATGACATTGGATCGAAAGCAGGGGTGCGTGTCCTTGGACAGGAACTCACTTTTTGGGCGAAAACATGCTCTGGGGTGGAGGGGAGGGGGTGAATGGCACTAGACAGGTTTTTACGGTGTTGGATCGATAGTGGGTGGGGACAGGGCAGAACTCCTTCTTGCCGAAAATGCCCTCTGGGGTGGAGGGGTGATTGACCTTGGATAGAAATTCTCTTTTCGCACAGGCACATTCTGGGTTGGGGATTGGAGGAGGGTGGCTGCCAGCAGGACCGATGTGGAGACTTCTAGGTGTCTGGTTCCATGTTAGTTTGATGCCAACCCTCACCCTGGATACATGTGCTACTGAGTAGTCCTCTGAAGCATCTATTCACTGGACATGGGGGCCAGCGGGCTTCACCTCTCATTTAGCAATATCATATATGCATTTTATATATAAAATTTTTACAAGTTTTAATTTATTGGGAAAAAATAATTCTCGTGTGTTAAACCTATATAGTGTGTTTATCTTGTAAACCCCGGTTCTGAATCCATCTACAAAACTTCATAGCATTTTAAACTATCATTTCGTTAACTAGTGCCATGAATTTCACAGACTTAATGGAAATTTGTAGTACGTCCGTTATTGTAAATAATTTTTCTTCGACCAAGTTTGTGCAGTAAAAATAATATATAGTACATTCCTATTAAGTGTTGCAAGATTACACTTTATGGGATTCAATGATTCGAATCTCCCTATGTTTGATGGAAATTTGTGTTAAAAGTGAATTATTCTGAAAATAGTGAAATTTAATTTTCCCAGGGAAGTGACACTTGCATAAAAAATCTGGGTAAGTTTTTTTTTTTAATTTTAGTTTCGATATTTATTGTAGGACGTAGTGTATTCAGAGTTTTTATCGTGAATTTCAACTCAGTTGCATATCAGCCGCACTCCACATATATAGTCAGGCTCTTGACGTAAGCTCAACTCATTCATACATCAGATTCCACATAGATCAGACGGGTTTTAGGAGAGTTCCTTATGTGATGTAATATGTTTTAAAAAACAGGATAGCTGGGTTCCGTAATTCGTTTAGTGATTCGTTTTGTGTTTTCATTTATTGCCGAATGTGGTATATTTATGTTATAAGTGTTGGTATGCCTGCGAGCATTCCAAGAAGGACAAAGTACAGTAGGAGTTGGCATTGCGGCCCAGTGGCAGTAAGATGTAATTAACATGGTAAATGTATGATACAGTGTGAAATCATGAAAAAGATTGTACAGTGGCGACAAGGATGGGATGTACATGTTTGTGCAAATAAGGTGCGAGTATCTCTGGTTTCAAGGCCGAAAAGTTTGTGCCTAGTGCAGATTTGTGGTAGTCTTACTTAGAAAGGTTAGAGCAGTTGTTTATCACGAATGGTGTTGGCGACACAGAAAGTGAGCATGCGAAACAAAGAGTAATTTTGATTTTGTCTATAGGAAAAGAAACTTACGAAGAGCTTCACAGTTTGTCGGCCCCAAAAGAAACCTCAAGAGCGAAGTTATGCAGAGTTGGTAAAAATTTTGACAAGCTATTTTGTGCCTCAGCCTTCAGCCATAGCTGAATGCCATTCCTTCCACAAATGTGTGTAGCAGGACAACGAAATGGTTGCAGAGTTTGTTGTTGCTCTGAGGAACTTACTCGTCTTTGCAATCTCTGTTCATTTCTTGATAATGCTTTGTGGAATCAGTTTGTGTTGGTTTGAGTAATAAAGACATAACCCACAGATTATATCTAGAATACGATGATTTAACCTTTGAAAGGGCGGTAAACTTAGCAACGATGCATGAAGCCGCAACAGGAAATGCAGGCCGAAAAACACTAAGTGCGGGAGAATAAAATGCTACACAAGAAGTTAATGCTGTCAGAGTGCGTGGTCACCATAATGCCGAAAGTGTACGTGGTAGTCGCACAGGTAATAGCGGACATAAGTTTCACATGCGAGACAATAAACTGGTTGGCACTTACACAATGTGATGCACGTATTGTGCATGAACGAGACTGTCGTTTTCGAACCTACCGATGCCATAATTGCAACAGGCCTGGGCATCTAAAGAATATGTGTCCCAGCCTAAGTGCTGGAAGGCAGGGTGGGGCAGTTCTTCCCAATTATGTTTTAAGTGAAGAACGTGATAACATAGGAACAAGTGAAAATGAGTTTGCAGTCCTTTATCAGTTAATGAGTACAGACTGGAAAGCGTGGGTGTTACCAGTGTACATAGGGAATAAAATATTGGACATGGAGGTCAATAGTGGAGCAGCCGTATTTTTCCGAGATAACATATAAGAACCATTTTCACAACTACCCACTAAGGAAAACCTCACTCTGCCTGAAGTCTTATACGATAGACCTCATTACCCCATGTGTTGTAATAGAGGTACCTGTAAAGTACCAAAATGAGAAGGAAGCCCTGAAGTTAAAGTTGTATGTCATTCCAAATGCCCCCCCCCCCTTTTTTTACTGGGAAGAGACTGGTATCAGACGCTGAATTTACTCATGTAATTCCTTAATGTTGTTAGTCTTCCTCAGGCACCTATTCCAGAAATATCAAGATCTACTGATGTTAATATTTTTCTTGAAAATTTTCCCACCCTTTTTGATGTTGGATTGGGAAAATTTACAGGAGCTAAGGTTATGTTACATTTAGAAGACAGGGTGGCTCCAAAGTTTTTTGCTCCTCGCTCTCTTGCTTTTGCTCTCAGAAGAAAGGTAGACGTGGAGTTAGTCAGACTTTTAAGACTAGGGATTTTGTATCCTGTGGATTTCAGTGACTGAAAGACCCCAATAGTGCCAGTAACAAAACGCGACAGTAGTGTTCGCATTTACGCTGATTTTAAGATTACTGTGAACCTCATCTAATAGTTCAGCACTACCTGCTGCCTCGTGTCGAAGATTTGTTTTCAAAGCTGAAGGGAGGCATGGAGTTTTCAGTTACTGACTTATCCAAGCCTTTCAGCAGCTGCAGTTGGATCTAGGCTTGCAAGAGTTGTGAACCATAAACACTCACAGGGGCCTTTTTCGCTACAGCAGGCTCCCATTTGGAATGACATCATGCCCAGCCATTTTCTAACGGACTATGGAACAAGTTCTACAGGGCCTCGCAGGAGTAGTGTGTTTTCAGAATGACATTTTTGTAACTGGTGCATCCAAGGAGCAACACTGGAATAACGTGAGTCAGCTGTGGCTCAGTCACTGTAGCCTTAAGGTGAATAAGCAGAAATGTAAGTTTTTTTCAAAAGAGTGTGCAATTTCTAGGACATAATGTCGACAGTGCAGGTCTGCATGCTTGCATGGACAAAGTGCAGGCTATAGTAGAAGCCCCAGTTCCATAAGATGTTACACAGTTGAGAGCTTGGTTAGGACTGGTCAACTATTATGCAAAGTTTCTGCCCAACTTGTCAACTGTGTTGGTTCCTTTACATGGCTTACTAAAAAGGGATGTGCATGGCATTGGTCGAAGGACTGTGATAAGGCTTTTGTTGAATTGAAGCGGCTGATGGCCCAGTTAGATAGAGAGGATTTGGCAATTGTCTTTGGGGGACAAGAAATTTTTTCAATATTTGTATGGGAGACAGTTCCTGCTGTTGATGGATCATCAACCACTTGTTCACATATTTGGCGAACATACTGGTATTCATTCCCCAGTTAGCTGCATATAGGCTACAAGGATGGGTAGTTATGTTACAAGGGTTTGATTATGTTGTACAGTATGTTAAAGGTATTCACAATGGGAATGCTGATGGTCACTCCCAGCTGCTGCTCCCCATAGAGGGACTGGCAGAACAGTTTTCATATTTACATGTGGGGGCTGCAGAGTTCTTGCCAGTAACCCCGAGGGACATTAGGCTTGCTACAGAAAGGGATGTACTTCTCAGCAAAGTAACCCGATGTGTTCGTGAGGGCTGGCCACAAGATGCTGAGGAAGCACTTTAACCCTTTCATTCCAGGCGAAATGAGCTTGCTATTGAGCAAGGCTGTTTGCTGTGGGGATACCGTGCTATCATACCAGTCACTTTGAGAGACAAGGTCTTGCAGGAATCGCATACAAGCCACTTCGGAATTTGCAAAAAATGAAATCTTTAGCGTTTTCATGTGTGTGGTGGCCAAAGATTGACACAGATCTGGAGAGGGTTGTTGAACATTGTGATTCTTGCCTGCTTGGGAAGTAAATGCCAGAAAAGTCTATTCTGTTGCCATGACCTTGGCCTCACAGACCATGGCAGCGCGCGCACATTGATATTGTAGGCCCATTCCAAGACAAGTAAATCCTGATACTGGCTGACAGTTTTTCTAAGTGGCCAGAAGTATATGAGTTACCTAATATTACATCAGAGGCAGTCTTCGATAGATTACGTGTTTGGTTCGCTACTTATGGTCTTCCAGAACACCTGATCTCTGATAATGGTACACCATTTGCGTCTGAATGTTTTTATAATTTATGCAAATAAAATGGCATCCGACATACATTTTCACCCCCATACCACCCGTCTACTAACGAACTTGCCGAAAATATGGTTAGGACATTTAAAAGTAAGATTAAAGATCTTCTTCAGTCCCATGTACCTCTCAAACTTGCTTTGCCCAGCTTCCTCCTGACTTATAGTGTAACACCTCATTCAGTCACTGGGGGAACTCCCAGTGATCTCTTGTTTGGTCGTACAATTCGCAACAGGTTGTCTTTACTTGTGCCGTCTGTATCTCAACATATGGGCGCACACCAGTTTGCAACTGCAGTTCCGCAGTCATCACACTGTACTGCATCATTCAAGGCGGACAACCATGAGTAGTACACGGTTTACTCCCAACAAGGGGAACAGTGAGAAAAGGGCATTGTCATAGAAAAGTAAGGGCCCCTAACGTATAAGGTAAAAGGGGCATGTGGTGTAGCCCATCGTCATGTTGAACAGATGTGACCCTCTGCACAGCCACAGGTGCAGCCTCCTATAAAGCCTAGGGAACCAAGTGGTAGCATACAGTGTGGAAGAACCGACAGAGAACATCACACGATCACACGAAACATGTGTTTGGTAATGTAAAGGGGGACAGTGACAGTGAAAGTAACAGCGACGTGGGCATCGTAAACGTAACGAGCACAGACAAAGAAGGTCTCAACAGTGACTCTGCCGATGCTGATTTCAAAGGGTTCCGGAGTGACAGTGTGAAGCCTGGCTTTGCCCCATGCTACCCTAAGTGTATTAGAGTATCCAAGCAAGTGACTGATGTGTAATGTATACACGCTAGGGGATAAAGTTGGCGTAATCTGACTGTAAACATTTTCTCTATAATTTTCCATCAGTTGTTATTCTTTTAAGTGGGAGAGGAGTGTGGTATATTTATGTTATAAGGGTTGGTATGCCTGCGAGTATGCCGAGAAGGACAAAGGACAGTGGTAGTCGGCATTGCGGCCCGGCGGTAGTAAGATGTAATTAACATGGTAAATGTATGATTCAGTGTGAAATAAAGGAAAAGATTATACACCGAGTTTTTCAGCTCAGTCTATAATCAAACATAGGCCGATGCACACGCAGGTTCTGTTTGCTCTCAATTCCTCGTTCAGCTTATAGGTTGACATAAGTGGTATATCCAAGTCAGTGCTGCAGCGACCTACTGAGCGAATGAACGTATATTAAAATCACTGACAGTTAAACGTTTTCTTTTTTATGCATGTTAATAAATAAATTAATTTTAATGTGTGGATTCGATTTCTAAAGTTTCTCACCAGTCTCACAGGTGGACGGACACGTTTTAAAATCATGTAAGGTGCGTGCAATTTGTATGTGTTTTCAAATCCCTTTTTAATGTGTTTTGGAAGACTACCATTTAATTTATAGGGACTTTTTGCTTCGTTAATTGATTCATTTCATACAGGATACTCACGTAGTTGTGTTCGTTATACTTCTCTCTCATGTTATTTATTTATATGTAGAACTCATTTGAAATATATTTCAATTAAACACTCCGAAATTCCTCTAGTGTATTACGTCAGCACGGTAATTCATTCGGAATAATAGTATCTTTCAAAGTCACCTATCTCCCACCACCGATTATGAGCAATATCACTACCAACAAAAAAAAAAATAAAAACACTTAGGCCACTCTTGCACAAAAATCGATATATATACACACACCTTGTCCCCAACACGCCACACCTCAGTACGATGCCAGAGCTCCTAGGGCGAGGACGTACCACAGCTGCTCCCGACCCCAAAAAAAGAAAGAAAGAAAATAATAATTTTGACTCTTAGTACACCATTGCACAAAACTACTTATCAATTCACAAAAAAAATATGTAAAAAAATTCGATCGGATTAAGATCGGATTAAAATTTGTTAATCGGTTTAAAGTTGTATTAAGGATTAACCATTTCAATTAATTTGATATTAAAGGGTTAATCCCATTAGTCAAAAGTGCGGTGAAACCGGCCCGCCGCTATTACTCACGCCGGACACTACCCTGTACTTTACAGCATCCATAATTGGCCGGTCATGAACCAATGGAGAGCCCAGCTGATACTGAACAAATAAAATGTCCTTTATCGTATAAAAGGATTTACACTTAATCATGCCCCTTTGACTGGCTATAAAAATAAATTCCGTCGTTAGCAGTATCATTGTTACTGCCGCGGTCGTGTTCTTGTGAGGTCATGTTAAACACTGCCTGAACAAAGACTGCACATCCATGCGAGTTTGGTTCTGAACATTAAAGATAACTTTGCTCGAGCTTCACTCGAGCTTAGCCTACACAGTGCTAACAACCAACAGATGAAACATTCTCTTATTCTGCAAACTCGAGCCGCCACACGCTGGCCAGCAATATGGCGCCACTAGCCAGCAACATTTCGAAACAGCCTTCGCCAGTCAGCACCTGGTAACTCACTGGCCAACCGGCAGCTTAGCCAGTAGGGAGTCTTCCGGAGCACGCGGTACCCAATCAGACACGAGGCAGTATTCCGAGTGACCCGCGCAGTCAATCAGAGAACGGGTGCGCCAACTTCAACGTATAACCAACACGTCATCCCGTCTCTTGTTTCCTTCTACTCCGTGCCAATACATACTCTTATACTGACTAACCCAGGCCCGTAGACAGGATTTTATAAAGTGGAGGATTTTAACTTGATGAGAAATATGCGCAGGCTAAAATTTATCGTGTTTTATAGAACTGCATTCCAAGACAAATTTTTATAAGAGGCCAGGGCACTTTTGCTTCAACCGATTATTTTGAGAAAAACAAATATATATATATATATATAAACTATAAAATAAGGTAACGATTTAAAACTTCGCACTGCGTAATTATATATCATATTCGTAGGACAAGAAAAATGCTGACGTAAGTTTAATTTTACAGTAACATTTTAAATTAACGTAGGTTTTTAAATATGACTTCATAGCGGTTTCCCCGCACTCTATATTTACGAAAATCATGCAAAAACTCACTAGCATTGGAGAATAGTCCATGTACTTCTGGTGACAGTCGGATAGAAAACAGTCATTTTGACCAACCAAAGTTTGACACTGTAATTATAGTAAGTATTGTTCTTCCATTTCCTGGCACATCTGGATTTCCGTCGTGTAAATGCAAACATTAAAAGTGGCATTACGTGGGTATAGGCTGTTCCACGGGAACTAAGCACTTTTGAAAGCCTTGCTTAAGATATACTGTTATGCACATTGTGTCTTCTTCCGCCATACGTAAAATTAACATTGCCACGGGCCGGATCGCTTTATTGATGCGTCGGTCAAGTTAATCTGAAAATTATTAGAAAAGTAAATATGTTACAGATTTGCTCATTCTTACACTTACAGGCATAAAAAAAAAATTGCAAAAAAAAAAATAATTACGGTATTTACAAACGTCAACCAAACACCTTTAATTCAACGATAGGTGTGGGATAAAGCTGCACGCCCAAGGTCAAGAGGCGAGGGAGCGATACGGGCGACACTAAAACGCACTTCTAGTGCCTCATCGCTCCTACGCGCAAGGCGTGCAGTGTGTCCGCCGTGACGCTGTACCGTGCAAATGATATCAGCAACAGTGCAATTTTATTATACGCGATGAAAGACCACAGATTTAACTACGCCCGTATCTTTGTACTTTTCTCTTGCCGCTTATGGAAACTGCATTGACAAGCTTTAAAAATGCAATATTTGACCATTTTCAGGATTTCCTCCCCCCCCCCCCCCCAAGAACACATTTAATATGACAAAAGTAAAAAAAACTAGGGGTATAGATAATTGTTGTTTTATGTTATCTGACCAAAAGTCGTATTTGCAGAACATTTAATTTTATTTACCGTAGGTACGCGTATTCGCGCAAACAACTACCTCACAGAGAATGTTTTAGTTCATCCTCCTCTTAAGATACGGAACCACTTTGCACCCATCGTTGCCAACTTTACTGGGTACAGGATGCAGACAAACGACTGTTCACTGCAAAGTGAGCACTTCTGAAACCAACCTTTGAGAAATAATCATCACCGCTCCTACCTGCGCATATTTTAACGGGCGCACTGAGTGACACGCGTCCAGTAAGGTCGGAAAGTAGTTCTGTGTATTGACGTCGAATTAAAAGCGCGAGGTAGAGAATTGTGCGAACAGTTCCACTTGACTCATCAACGACAAGGGTTCTAGAATTTGCGAACGGTGTTCTCGTAGAACGCAGTCTTGTCGAGAGCGATGTCGAGTTGTCTGTCTGAAATACGGTTGTTATCAACTCGCTTATTTTAACACCACCGATGGCATCGTCGCGCGGATCGACAAGCTACTCGATCAAGTGGCGTCAGGTTTATTTATTGATGGAGGGGAAGATTGCTTAATCTGCGCGGGCGTTTCCAAAGATTAACACGCATTTTTTTTTAATAAACGATCAGTTGTTAATCCAATGGTAAATCCAGTATAATTGCAGGCGGAACTTTTTATCTGCTGTAAACAGTTGAAAATCGAGGATTTTTTTTCTAACAGTCATCTAGTGGCGAACATTTCATTACGTTTTATTTATAAAGTTAGTCTTAACTTCAGCATGAATATACAGTAATATTGAAAACGAACAAAAAGTCGCAAAGACACTCGGAAACTGGTGTATTATAAAACCATGTGTTAAATTTCAGTTTTAGAGGTATTATTATAGGATGTTCGATTACGTAAATTTTACAATTGACTAGTTTTTAATAGGTACTTTTGTTTCTAATTTTCACCGAGAGCTAGTTCTTACTTAAAGTCTGTTCACGATAAAGTGAGCAATTTTTAAATCAACCTTAGAAAAAATAACTGCCCCTATCTTCATATATTTTAACGGCCAGTTAAGTTGGTAATGATGGATGAGAAAGTAGTTCAGTATCTTCACGTCGAGTAGAAAGTGTTAGGTAGGTAACCATTCCTGATAATCTAAATCTGCTTCTTTCGCTTTATTTTTCTTTAATGCTCTGGAGTGTAAAAATGTGCAGATTTCTAAATTTTTTTTCTCTAATAATTTCAGTTTAACTGACCAACGCATGAATAAAGTGATGAGGCCCATGCCAATGTTAATCTCCCATGAGGCGGAAGAATACACCATGAACATAGAAGTAGATTTTAAGCAGGGTTTTCAATAGTGCTCATTTTACAGTGAACAGCCTATATAAAAAGCAAGAACGTAGCCTACTGAAAAAATATATATATGTTCTCGACTTGTTACAAGCTGATGACACCACACACATAAAATTAAGCACAAAAGTATTAAATAACTCGTAAAAATTTAAATTTTCTATTTTCGTACATTGTCCGTGCTTACTATGAATTCGAAATTATGACGCAAAAACAATGAATTTCCCAAAATGGGGCAAAGACGAGCCTTATCTAAATGCCTGCTGCTAAGTTCAAAGTCGGCAGATTTCATTACCAATCGTTCCTAGTAAATACGGAGTAAGTTTTCTCTGCGAATAGTTCTGGTTAAACTTCCCGAACTATATTAAAAGTCTCTGACATAAGTTGAACGAAAATATTTCCACACATCTAACTACAAATGTAGGAACGTTTAGTATCACTACTATAGGCGCTACACAGTTGGGAACTCCCCTACGCATTTGACTGTTTCCTGAGCAAATAATGTAGGAAGGCTACCATAGATGTTGGGGAAATATCTTTACCATGTGCGCTTTCCCATTATACATATACACCGCTGTGGTGAGTTTGTAAATCACATTTTTAGAGTAAATCACATTTTACAAGAAAGTTTCAAGTTCAGGTTAGCAAAATTTTAACACAAGTGAATAAGCTCCGAAGAATGCTTAAGAGGGCACGGGACATAAATTAATGCTATTGAGGTTTATCGTATTTTACGAATTTTATGGAAGCCGATAGATAAAACAAAGAAAGGGCAACCGTTCAGAATAGTTTGTACTAACTACGTGAGCAAATATTTTACCTGAGTGACGTTATTCTGCCGAGATATTTCTGACGCCGTCAATTTTTGTGTGTATTCGTGGCGCAAGACATTATGCGAAATTGATACAGTAATACTGCAAAATACTTGGTCGTTAAGTTGGCGAAACCTATTATCTGGGATTGCCATTTTTACTTTTTTCTATGTTGGCTTTCAAAAATCAGTAATAATCAATTTACGTATTTGGTGTTAATTTATGTCCCACGCCCCCCCTTCTCTTAAGCGGATCCGCGCTGGCTGAGCGGTTAGTCTACTCGCCTGCCGCCAGGGCACACCACGCTCAATCCCTGGCCGGGTCACCGCGGAATTTCCGCATGTGGTAATCGTGCCGGATGATGCCACTTTTTCTCGGGGTTTTCCGTTTTCCCCTGCCCTTAAATTCCGGCGCTGCTCCATACTCACGTCACTTCACCCTCATCGGATCCTCAAGACCTCTATGTTAAGTTGGCCCCCCTGGTTGAAGGAATTTTGCACGTCTGAGGCCTAAAAGCGTGTGAGCGCTAGGGGCGACCGACATATACGCCTAAACACTCTCATCGCCTCTACGTGCAAAGCACTGAACTGGTGTGCAGTCATGCCGTCGATAACTTTCAACGGAGACCCTACCATTTTATGGCGTAGTAATAAAAATAAAGGCTTGATGCACGTCCTTATTCCTTTTTTAAAATATTATTTACCAGAATGGCCATACCTAAAAATGACCGCGAAAACACTCGTTTGAGCCATTTTCACTTTCACAAAAACCGGCTTTAGAGAGAACTGGATGAAATGAAAGATATATACAGATGCGTAACGTTTCTTAAATGAGCAGATTTCACTCAGACACGTTAGCCGGGATTTTAATAAAACGTTTTCTGTCGGAGCTCTGCACACAGCACAGTTCGGCGGCCAAACCAAGCGGCCGCCCAAATCTCTCCACTCACTCATTCACGAAATGGCTCGGCATTCCTTTGACGTGGACGTACCCATCCTTTGATTGGTTGCGCAGGCCTCTGGAAACAGGGAGTCTTTTGTCTGACTGCAAATGCGTGATCCAGAAGATTCCTTATTGGATGGGCTGTTGCATAGCAAATAAGTCATAGGCTGTTCACAGTAAACTGATAACTTCTTGAAAGCCCTGCTTAAGATTTCTTTGTATACACATTATTCTTCCACCAATCGTAAACTTTACCTTGTTATGAGACTGATCACTTTATGTATGCGCCAGTCAAGTGAAACTGTGAAAATATGATAGAAGTAAATATTAAAATAATTTTTGCTTATTTTTACACATACATGCATTAAAAAAAAATGGGAAAGGAAATCAACAATTTCAAGTATTTATAAATGTTTACCTAACACTTTTAATTCAACATTTAAAACATGGGAATAATTCATCTCAGTCATTACCAACTTCTCTGGGTGCATGCCAGTCATTGTCCCCTTTAAAATATATGCACGATATGAGCATTGTCACTTTTCAAAGGTTCATTTCAAAAGAGCTCATTTTACAAGTAGAATCAAATGAGGAGAGCAGGGGTAGGGGGCTGCGAACTTGCAAGCAGTCATCTTGGATGATGTCACGCAGAAATGTTATGCTCTATCATTCCTCATCAATGGTGGCTACCTTGGATTTCATTTTTTCCCTCCTGTTCACACATTCCTTTCAGCCTCTTCATGTTCTTGCAATCCCATTGTTTTCTCATGTTCTAACATTCCAATGTTATTTTTTCTCATGCTCTCACATTCCCTCCTGTCTCTCTCCCCCCCTCTCTATCCCTTGGGATTTTCTCATATTTCTTCCGGTCTCCTTTACTTTCTCTTTTGTCTCCCATCCCTTCCACCCCTCTCTTGCTTTTCACATCCTCAATCACCATCATCATCTGATGTAGGCGATCATCTTTAATTCCCACACCTGCCACCAGTCAGCAACTGTAGGCGCTCATCTTTAATTCCCATGTCCACCACCAGTGTGTGTAAAGTTCTACTGTATGCAGCTAGGAGCGCTGTCATCAATGCTGCCATTTTGTGTGTTGGTTGGTTCACCCATCGCCTGCAGTGACACGCTAGCATCAGGGAGGTGAGTTCAAACAGTGGCTGCCAGGAGTGCTGGGAAATTTTTTAGTTGGTAGCTGTTTTGGAACTCAAAAAATGCAGGAGCAGCGCGGGATCATTCCGGCACCCCTTGAGTCGGCAATCTACCATCTTGTCCGCAAGACCACTGCGGCATCTAGGAAAGTGGGATGTTTAACAACAAATACATGTATATAGTTATTAACATCCCGAGCATTCGGACATGCTCCCGACTTTACTTAAATGTCACCATTGCATGGTTAGGAGAAAGAATTAAGAAAATGCATCTGCCTTCGCACTCACCAGGTAATAAACTTGTCATTGTGAAAAATAAAACAGGATGATTAATCCCGAATTCACAAAAATTACCTGCAGACACTGCGCATGCACACATAATTTACACACACACACATATATATATATATAAGTTATTTATAAAAAATTAATAGAACTTTTACTATACCTATTCTGGTACATGTGATCACTGGTAACTAATTAAAAACCACATTTGCATGTAACATGGACGCAGGGGCTGGGATCTACAGACATGCAGACGAGCTGGTGGCCATCTTGGATGATATTTGTAATCAGTTTGATTAAATTCAAATAGATAAAAGTATTTCATTAATATAAAAGTGCTTGTCTTTTGAAAACTGAGATGTAAACAGAAGTGTTCACCACTCTTGAACATGTGACTGACAGTTGTGTTCCTTTGGGGTAGGTCAATGTTGAGTACATACACAGAAGACGAATAATTGGTCCACCTCATCTTTAGTCTATGGTTGGCTGCAACTTCATGTACTGTCTGTCATACACATATACTGTGCCTCAAAGGTGGGGATGTGCAGATGTAACTTGAAGGTTTTTTTAGATGCACAAACATCATATTATCTATCTTGGCCTACAAAGCTATGGTAGGGATACAAGTTGAACAACGCAGACCCAGCTACAGAATGACATTAGGATGGGGTTGAAATAATAACATACTAAACCTGTAAAAATCAGCACAACCTTTAATTACACCCATAAACAAAATAAAACATTAAAATATCAGTCACATCACAATAGTTGACCTCAGAATTATTTACATGTTACAAATTTGAAAATTAATTTTCATATATAAATAAAAAACAGCATAACATATTGACAAGGGCAAAAGAAAAATGCAATAGAAATCAAGTTTATAAGGAGAATAATTGCAGTTACTGACAATGCTATAGTGAAGAAGTATGTCAATGTAAATAAAGAGCAAAATGAAAGGTCACGATGTAAGGCAGGCAGTGACTCTTTTGACTGTGTAATTTGACACGAGATAAGTGGTCAAACAAAGTTTTTTTCCTAAACTGCAATGTGTAATGTTTATTAAATCTACACAACTAAATGATTCTTGTTGTTGAGATGGATGCATGAATGATTTGTGTTCTATATCGATTATTTTACAGTAACTTAGAAAACTTGACCACTACATTAAAGAATTTTATTTTTCCTTATTGCAACAGGAGTAAATGTTCAGATGTTTACACCACAATGAAAAAAGGCACAGTGGATTAGTTCCCTGCAATACTGAATTCATTTGAACTCCGTAAGGCCATAACACATTTTTGAGGGCCAATAAATAAAATTGGATGCATTAAAGCATAAAACATATGTTTGTAATCATTTTTAACATCACACTTAAATGCTGTTAATAAAAACTATTAACTTACTGATATGTACTTAATCTCTGACAAAAAAAATGATGAAGTCCAATCTATAAACGAAGCAGAAATTTTATTAAGTAGGTAATCCAAAACATTATCAGAAGTTTTAACGTTAATTAACATATTTTAAAATGTAGTTATGAAAAGAAGGAAATAAATTAAAAAAATGGAGGAAAGGAAGGTTACAAGGGAGATCAAACGAATAAGTTGGGCACATCACATAGCTATGGGTGTGAATGAGACAAATGTAGGAGGACAGAGTGAAAGAAGACGCATAGGTGATAAAAGATGAAAAATCTGATGACACAGCCCCAGCCTAGGAACAGGAGCAGATAGTGAGAATCATCACATCCAACGATGCACCAGCCCTCCCCCCTTTTTTACTCTCTCCATCCCTCCCTCCCTCTCTCTCTCTTTTATAGGCTGTTCACAGTAAACTGAGCACTTTTGAAAGCACTGCTTAAGGTTCGTACCGCCTCCCTGGCACATGAAACGTCTTGCAGTGTGTTTGAAATACTTGTTCTTGTTTTTCTACGAAACCATTAAGTGTGCGTCCAATGTCCTGATCTACGAAAAGAACACATGCTTCAGACTAGGACTGTTGAGTACGTTCAAGACGTCACCCACATTAGAAACACAATTTCAGAGTTTTCAAAAATCGCTAAAAACAGCATTTTCGAAGCGCTGCATCTCAAAATATACGCATCAGGTGCATGTACTCAAGGAGCCTGCATTGAAATTTCCTACAGACTTCCTACCAATATAATGATAGGGTCACCGCTGAAAGTCCCATAAGTACACGCAGAGCGACGAGAACACTGCACGCCAATTGAGAAGCTTACAAGCTTAGGCATTTATATTAAAATTTAATTTCAAACAAATAAAACTTCCTTCTTTGCTTTATTCATCAGTACCAATTCATATGTTTAATCTTCACATAACATTTGTTTATCATTTCTTTAATTTAGACGAGCTTGGTTCTTTGCTGAGATGAAAATAGTCTTACAACAAACACATATTCATTTCACATAACCTCTGATAGATTCTCTATAAATTGCTGCTTGACTTTTAAGTTTCAACTTTTCAAAATTTTAAAATCAAGAGTGTTCGACTTCATCAATCGTAGTTCCACTGAGTCAAGCTCCATAGGAAACATCATGTCAAGAAGTAAACTTAAAGTCAAATGTTAATAGTTTTCAAATGTGTTGGGCCATCTAACATTTTCTGTTAGTTATATTTTTAGATTTTTTTTTTGTGCAGATCTAATGCTCGGACCACGAAAGTGCGACGAACGTAATACAAAAGGAGCTACACAAAAAATGTTGTGTTATTGTGAACACTAAGTTAGTTCCACTGCCTTACAACATACACTAAAAAAAATATTAATGTGCATATTTTTGTGCAACTACACACTAACTTCGAGTGCACGAGCTATCAATGTTTGCAATCATTTTTCTTATTTTAATTGTTATTCAACAATTTTTCTCCAATGCCCACTGATAATTATTCCATGTGCGAAAATATGTTCGTAATTACACATAGTCGTAAAAAGGTGTTGCTTTGCTAAGGGCCATTGAAAGGATTCAGAACGGCACATTCAATTTGCGGTCCACTCATCCTGATTACGGTTTTCCACGATTTCCCTAACTCATTCAGGCAAAAGCTGTGATTGTCCCTTACTACAGGTTTCTGCTGATACCTTCCCATTCCTGCTTCTCTAAGCAACTTATTCAATCTTTAATGACATCGCTGTGAGTGAGTGAATGAAGAGATTTGGGCGGCTCTTAACAGCAAGGTCTTGAGAGCCGATGAGGGTGAGAGGTGAGTATGGGGCATCGCCGGAATGAAAGGGCGGGGGAAACACGAGGTCCCCGAGAAAACCCACCGACCAGCGGCATCAACCGGCACAATTGCTACAGGCAAAAATCCGGGAGTGACCCGGCCGGGGATAGATCCCGGTTCGCCTGGGTCAGAGGCAAGCAGGATAACCGCTCAACCACCGTAGTTCCGCTGCTGTCAGCGAGACCCTAGGCCTTGCCTACTTAACCTCAAGGCTGGGACCAGAGAATACGCCCTGAAAAGTATTATCACGTGAGGCCATCGACAAGTGGCTTGCACAATCCACTCGAGATAACCATCTTCGATGTGATGTTATCACCTCATGTAGAAAACTATTTTTTTATCAATCCGACTTGACATTTATAAGTCAATGATTTTTTCACCTTTTCAACAGGTCAAAGTCTTTATCCTAAAATGTACCAAATCACACAATCATTTCAACATTTTCAAAGCATGGGAACACGTACACAATGCCAATGCTGATTGATTAAGAGTCACCTTGCAGAATGGAGATTCCAAACTTATTCCCAGGTATGAAAATAACTCTGCTGCCCACTGCTTTTGTAAGACAAATCTTGGAAGAATTAACATATTTAATGTATTACCATCATTCACTGGTGCTTCCAGCCAACAGTGAAATGCAAACCACTTTCTTTTTCTCTCCAACACTCTTTTTCAGTCAGCATCAATCATTCCTTCTCTCTTGCACTTTTAACCTTAACTGCTCTTCCTAAATAGTCTGTGGTGTACCTACGGGCTCAGCTACATCATTCTGCTGGCCAGCCATTCTCATTCTCTTACATGCAATGTCTGCTTGTACATTCACAAATATAGTTCCTTTCCCCCCCCCCCCCCAAGACAATTAATATTGTACAGCTGGTTTTCCTAGACATCGTGAAGAGTTGCTATTGAAAACCGAAAAGTAACGAATAACTTAGAATAAGGCCCCAAGGAGGGAATTCAGCCTCCCTACCTACCGGGATTAAATTGTTTTAATTCTCATGAGAGGTAGTAGCATCAAATTATTTAAGATTTCCTATCAATTTGATGATTAATAAATTATTGAATTTCTTGTTTTGAAATACATTTCCTGTGTATTGTCATTATTATTTTTAAATGAACCATCAAAACATTAAATTTATTTAGGCATATAATCAGTACACTATGCAATTTAGTCCACAGTGATATTCAGTGCATGTTAAGCACTTCTGTTCTCTGTGACAACTGGTAGGTTGACATTAAACACTTTTGTCTCAAGTAACTCCATAGAAAAAAATTACATTAATAGTTTTTACAAGATTAATATACTGTATTGAAGTGTTAAAACTACTCAAATGAACAAAGAAATACATTAAGAATGATAAGAAATTGTAAACAATTTTATAACCTAATACGGTTAAGGGTTGAAGGTTTATGGGTGTGTGTGTACAATAGCACCTACAGCCAACAGCCAAAAATATACACCATAATTTAAAAGTCTTTTACATTGTATTTCTTAATTTAAATAAAATTTGGCACAAATCTTCTGCATCAAGAAAATCAGTACGTAGTTTTCACAACAAGATTACTTTCCATATCATTATGTAACACATATAAACATTTATAAACATGTATAAATATATTTACAACAAATATCACATAGAAACATTTTTAATATAGCAAAGCATCATTGGAAATTGTTTCTGCATTTCGTCTGTTACATCATCTCTCTTGTTGCATCAACTCAACTATGTCTATTCTTAAAACAGTTTCACTTTTGACAGACACATTGTCTGAAATTGAAACTTTAATAAAGTTCATTCATAATAACAAAAGAAAAACATGATTTCTTTCTCAACTACACGCTGAACATAACATTAACCTTTATATGACTGTACACCTGAAAATGCACATATATATATTTGGTTTTAATTAATTCAGCACTTTCGAAAGCCTGCCACATTACTTCTTTCAAGTTAGATATTACGCATATATCCTTCAACCATATGTACAGTAACAATGTAATTTATTTAATTAATAGTGTTCATGCATTAATCAAGTTATAATTTTAAACTGCAAGTAAACAAAAATGTGACACTATTATGGCCATTCTTATTATAACAATTGAAAACTAACATGAATCCTCTTCAGTGACTGCCAATTTAACATTGCTCTTTACATAAGACATTAAGAGGGTTTACCAAATGCAGAAAATGTCTACTTGATTCATGGCAGATCAAAAAGAGCTCGTTTCTTATGCATCCAGATATCACATCCCAGTACATATAACAAAAGTACATCAACTGCTAGTCCATATACCTACGGAGACACTTCCAATATTGAACCCAAAGGTATGCACGGCCTTCATTAAAATAATTTATTTCAAACATTTCAGTACCGACAAAGCAGAATGAAGCAAGAAAGTGTTTTGGTAGATAGGACTTAAAGTAATGTTTCTAGTTTCTACACAATTAGCTACAGAAACGTGAAACTAAGGCCCGTAAAGATTTCTACACATTGCTGTGATCTGGTAGGTCACTACGGGTCTTGCTGTGGATGATATCCCCCCTTCTCTCTCTCCCCTCCCCCACCCCCTTTTTCAAATTCTCATCTCGCTAGTTCACTATCAGGAAAGACATGAAGGAACAGGGATTCACACCTGGGCTGGTGACTTGCCAAGCTTCAAGCCAGGGAAGATGTGTTTACAACAGTGGTGGTAGGCAGGAAGTTGGTGTTGCCCTGACCATGTGACAGACCAGAGCTTCCCCGGCAACTGTGGAAAATGACCACAGACGTGGCAGAGGATCCAGGGGTTCCTCCAACCCTGCGGACAACCTAAGCTTACTTCTTCTCAGGTCACCCCAGTTAAGGTCGGGAAGATCAATGCTAAAATTTAGGCAACCAAAAATTCTTGCCACGAGGTAGGTGCTTGTATTGCGTGTGTACCAGATTTTTCTCTAATTTCTACGTTAAAAAACAGAATTATTGCAATAATAATTAATCAAATATACAATAACTTTGTAACTAAGAAAAATATTTTTTATTATTCACATAGCATAAAATTTTATCTATACGCGACCTCTTCGGAACGTGCACATGGTGGCAGAAATTTTCCCTATCCCAAACTCTCCCATAAGAAAACATGTTTTGTTCCAAGCAGAATTAATCTTGCCCATGGCAGACACCCTTCTGCTCACCCCTTCGCCCCCATCTGGCAGAGGATGTTTAAGATGCGATGACTGAAGGTGGACACATTAGCTTGGTGTCTTGGTTGGGATGAGCCTTCCTGAGTAATAAAGGCGGACCCTCTGAGCAAAATCATTTCTTCCAACCCTCCCTTTCTGTGGTGTCCCAGAGCAGCTGATACAGTATAATGCTCTACTATGTAGTATACAGTATAATGCTCTACTATGTAGTATACAGCAGCTCTACTATGTAGTATACAGCAGCTCTATGTAGTATACAGCAGCTATACTATGTAGTATACAGCAGCTCTACTATGTAGTATACAGCAGCTCTACTATGTAGTATACAGCAGCTCTACTATGTAGTATACAGCAGCTATACTATGTAGTATACAGCAGCTCTACTATGTAGTATACAGCAACTCTACTATGTAAAAATTATGGTAACAATAAGAGATAGGACGAACCTAGATTTTGGAAGCGAACCAAACTAGAACTTAACCCAGAATATTTCTATTGAACCGAATCTGAACAGAACCTTTAAATTTGTACACAAACCGAACTTGAACCGAACTATGTGATAGTTCGTCGAACTCAAACCGAACTTTAAAAGTCTTATCCTCGCACATATGCCTTCATAGTTGAGCCCTAAATATATATATATGTGTGTGTGTGTGTGTGCACGCGTGCGTGTGTGTGCGTGTGTGCGCACGTGTGTGTGTGTGTGTGTGTGTGTATATATATATATATATATATATATATATATATATATATAAAACAAAAAACAAATATGAAGGACCTCCTTAAAAATAATGTGGATTATGGATGCTGAACAGTAATCAGTGTGTGTGTACGCATATCTGCAAATTAAGTACTTAACATCAATTACAGTGGTCCCGTGAATCATTTTAGCAGCGTTGCCCACTCAAGTAATGAGAGTTTTGTTACTGGACCTCTGGACTTGGCTACGAGGTGCAAAGTGAAAACAACATATATACATACAGCGCTCATATAAATATATATATATATATTTATATATATAAAATACATATACACACAACCTGCACAGTTTCACCACTAATAGTTCCAAAATGTAGTGGACAAATTTTTTCTAGAGTGGGAAAAAGGTATAAAATTAACATAATATTAACTTTTGGTTTTTATAGATTTGGTTGATATGATAATTTATTAGGACACTGAGAAATGTATCATTGTAGTCATTTTAGACATGGTATGCGAAAACCACAAATTAGCGACACGAAAAAAAAGTTAATAGAAAATGTCATTTTTCAAAAACTCATGCAAATCACTTATTTTGTATACAATCATTTAAATAAAGAATAGCACCTGGTTTTACACACTCTAGAGTTCAAGATATAATGCTGTCATCATCACTGCTACAAAAACAATAATCAAATATGACTTGTCCAGTAATTTTTGTTGTGTTGCATTGTTATTTTACAACTTCTTTGAAGTGAAGTACCGTATTTACTCATGTATAGTGCACACCATGATTTTCGCAACAAGTTCCAGGAAAAACTTATTTTTTTTTACTACTAAAATTGCACCAATAATTTGTGTGGAAAATATTTTAATTAAATAACTCATGGGGCTAAAAGTCAAAATATTGTGGCATACTGTAAAAGTGTCAACAACTGAGGTGGGCGGCTGGCTGGGTTCCTATTTTTTTTTCCCTTCTTTTATGCAGTGGCAAGCTGGTCTTGTTTTGTTGTGCTGGTTCTTTTTCTTTGTGGTTGTGGAATGTGAGACACTAACCTTCTCTAAAAAAAAATGTGTTGTCTCTTCTCTTCACCACTCAGGTAGCAATCCACTAGACTCTTCCCCTACACTACCTTCAAAACATCTCTGGACAGTCTAGGAGTCGAAAATTTATGACTCAGAAATGTTTTCCTTTATTTTGGGGGGAGAAAAAAAAAACCACCTGTACATGAGTAAATACTTAAGTTCATTTTAAATTTAGTTAATGATGTTCCTTTCTAGCACATTTTCAAACCGAACAGGAACTCTTGTAAATTTTTCGAAACTATAACCAATCTTTGACATGGCAATAAATTTTGAACCGAACCAGAACATAAAAGTTCAGGTTCGGTTTGAAATTCGAACATTGGACCCATCTCTAGTAAAAATGTACGTTGTTGCAGGCAGAAGCTTTCATCAAAAGTTTATTTAATTTCAAAAATGCTAAATTAAATGCAATTTTCAGTTCTAGCTAATTTCAACCACAGGTCATCTCTTCAAGTGAGTATACAAAAGTGACATGTTCATGTCCACAAAGTAAAAAAAAAATATGAATCTGTTCAAATTGTCACCATTGTGGCTTCGCGATGCTCTGCAATGTCGCACTGTCAGCATTCGTTACCAGCGGTCGAAGAGGCCGTGCCTCCACAAGTATCAATTGTTCATGAAGAAGCGCAGCCGTCTGCAAAACCTGTGGTGGGTGACCAGAAGACACAGCAGAATGACAGTGGTCCCGACGATGTATGTCATGATGACTGTCGACTCCTGAGGCATGTGACATTTTGACACAGCATAGTTGTTGGGCGATATGACTGCCTGCGAAACAAAATCACTACCAGCAACAGACTCTCATCTCAGTGGAACGAAAAAAACAGTGATTACTCAATTCTAAGCCACATATTTTTTCATGAAAATATCTTTGAGAAACAAGGGTGCGGCTTAGAATTGTGTACCATCAATTTTTAGTGCAACTGTACTATTTGTTTACTTAATTATTTTTAGTTGTTATAGCTGTGCCATTCTTTGAATATATCTTAATGAATTAAAATATTAATTTTTAAATTTTTAAAACAAGGTAGACGCCATTACTTTGCAGAATATCATGGAAGTACAGTGGCTGGGAAGCTATTTGAAACTGATTAATCAAACTTGGGCCACTGGAGAGAAGCTCGCAATACATATTTTTCCTTACAAAAGCACAATATTCTCTTTTCGCAGACTGAAATATATTTGTTTTGATGGAAAACCATTCTTATAACTTCCTTCAGAAATTAAATTTCCTACTGAGGTGGTGGTTTAACCTGTGGCCTCACATGTACACAAATAATAATTTTTCGAAGGAATTTCCTAAAACATCCTGTTGTCAAGTTTCTCCTTGGAAGTAGTCTCTACTCCCTTCACTCTGTAGCTCCGGGGTTCAAACCCCAGAGGAGTGTCTACGACACAAGGTTCAAGTAGTGAATATTTACTAGGAAAATATATAGCCAACCCATTGGCATTAAGTCACAAACATGAAAATATAAAGTTACAAGCATGTTAAAAGTTTGACCCATGCCACAATGCTGCGCAGCGCGACTGCGCTCTCTACGGGCGACTTCGCCCCATCAATGAGCAAGCAAGAGCTCGGGGCAAGTCACAAACAGTGGCAGAGTACTTTTTACGTGCCGAAAGAATTGACTCCCACGCATTCGACAGCATCGGACGTAAAAATAATTAACGTGATTAATTATGGATTGCACTGCCCGCCCAGATTCCGACATGCGGTTGCCACCCTCTTTAGTAAAGATTGTTTTACCCAACGGACCATTATTCCAAGATAGCTGAGAAGGAAGTTCTACTCATACTGCAGGATTGCAGCACCTCTGCTGTCCTGTGACATCACACCCGCCAGCCTCGGGCAGAGGTGGTAAATTTGTCATCACCTCAGCGCAGGGAGATAACAAATGTGCGGCGCTCGTCGCTACCCTGATAAACCAACCCCTGCGATGAAAGGCTACAACACTCCCGCACCCCCGGAAGATCGCTGATCCAGGGATTTTCTACTATATAAGGAGGCACGAGCATGCCTCTCGCCAGAGATGCCAGGCTCGCCGACCGCATAGGTCAGCGAGCACTCCCACGGTCTGACCAAGACCTCTCTCCTCTCCTACAGCATGCAAATGGCTCCAACCTCTCCAGCAGCTTGCAGAAGGCTCCAGCCTCTCCAACAGCTTGAAGAAGGCTCTACCTGCAATCGAAGACTGCACGCCATGCCAGAGGTATATCTAACGTCCAAACCCTGCACCCCTTTTACCCCAGTCACTCCCTTGAATCCGTGGTAGCAGGTCGTCACCACGTTTTTCCTTTCTGGAGAGGATACGCTGTAAAGAGCATAGATTAACGTACAATTTGAAGTTAGAATAATTCTACTTTATTCTTTTACCAGACTCACCTTCGCCTAAATTAATTTACGTCATTAAATTAATTCTTAGCTAACCTGTATAATTCAACCAAGATTTTCCCATTTCCAAAATTGCAATAATAAATATTACGTAAACTGAAATCTTTGACTGCCGTAGTTTCAATATTAGTTCCTTGCTCATTTATTTCTATTAATATTCTGTCAGTGAAACTTGTTGCCACGTACAATAAAACCCCACTAAGGAATAGCCATGAGGCATTATGAACTCCACAGGAGACGGAGCTTGCATAAAGCTTTAAGTCTGAAAGACATGCCACTTCTCCTGGAGTTTCTGGTGTTCCCTCTCCTACCCTTTGTGGTGTCCTAATACCGTAATGCATATCTATACGTCAGTGCCTTGGGTGTGACCAAACAAGGCACACCCCCAGAACTGCACGTCTGTGGAAAGGTCAGAAGGGCTGGTCAAATGCACAATAAGAAGGGTGGAATCCTGTGCCGTAACCAGAGCAGAGAACGACGTGCTTTACAAATATTAATTAACTCAAAGGTCAACCAACGTCGAAGCTACGAGTGAGGACACACTCCCATCTGCAGAACCCCGACTTCACACCTAGACCTATCTCCTCGTTCATTCCCTTGACCACGAGTTGGAATTAGACTCCTACTTGGGTATTTGTCAGCCGTAGCCCGAGCTGGAACCAATCAATTGTCCCCAGCTGGAGACCCTACTGCCCGCAGTAACTCAACTCCCACCAAAGCTAGACCAGGAAAAGGAGGTCCAGAACTCGTGTGTAATTCACTTAGCTTCCAGGAAGGTAATCAGGGTTCGACTACCACCGAAAGTCACCCCAAAACCCAGCACAGTTACTTCACCGCGAATTACGTACTCGTACGCTGACCTACGGGACCACTGCATATCATCACATCAACCCCTCTGGCAGGATCATCCACCCTTATCATCACCATTGATTAAGCTGTACCACGATCCATACCCCCAGGACAGCTGGCGTTCCGCATTATGGCAGCTCTTGTAATGGGGAAGAGTGATCTCCCAGGACGCGAAACAATCGCGGTTCGACTCACTCTGGGGTTTGATTCCCCTCCCAATCCTTGCACCCAAGTGGAAGGAACGGTAGAGCCACGACATAGGTACGCTCCCGTTGGGATCAGCTTGCCGGCTAGGGTGAACTCCTCCCATTGCACACTTAGCAGTGCCGAGTGGGGTTACACACTGGTGCAGGGGAGACCAACCCAACTGGGACAACACAGTGTCGTTCCTGCAACCAACCCTTTGCAGCTCAAGACTTTCCACACCTCCGGTAGGGAAGTCAAGAGTGAGGTGCGGTGTTGGTGGTAGTAATCCACACCCACACTTGAACTCCAACATGTCGACTGCAGAACTCCTGCAGGCCCTATCCTAGTTTAGAGCCAGATGCCTTACACTCATAGAGGTGGTGTTCAGAAGAAGGCAAAGAAGGAGAGGGCTCTCTCTAAAGATCCACAAGGGATTAACGTCCTCCCCAGCGGGTTCGGGCTACCTTAGTCCAAGAGAACAAGCTGCTTTACTGCAACGACTCATCATGCCAGTACCACCTGTCTCTCCTACAGCAACGTTCGAGCCACCCATCCATATAGCAGCAGGATTCCATCCAGTGGTGCAGCAGATCCTGTTCGGAGAGGGATCCGTCTACACTCCCGCAGTACCTAGCGGCACCACGACAGTAGAAAACCCCTACACATCATATGCACACCCCACCCTCCAGTCAAGTGCAACCAGAGACAAGGGACCTACACTAACGAACCCACATATGGGCCAGACGCACCGTCCCGCTTGCTTCAACTCAGGCCCGCACCCAAAGCCTGAACCACACAGAGTGGCATTACCCAAACAGGATTTCATACCAAGCCAGCGGCCTATGAGGCCAGTATTTACTCGTGTATAGTGCACATCATGATTTTTGCAACAAGTTCCAGGGGAATTTTAATTTTTCAATTGCACCACAAATTTGTGGCGCCCTGTTATTAAGTATGGAACAAATTATTCTGTTTTACATTAATGTGTGGTGATTGTGATATGTTTGGAAAATACTTAAAGCCAAAATAAAAAAATTCCGAAAACATTATTCTCCTACTCCTCAACATTTCCAGCTTCGTTTTTTCTTTTTTCTCCTTTCCCCTTTTAGCAGTGACCAGCTCTCTGTTTCTGCCATACTAGAATGTCACACTACCCTTATATGGAGAAAAAAAAGGTCTCCTCATCCCTCCCCCCTTTTTTTTTCTGCGAACAGAACATGACTCCCTAGCCTCTGTCATGGAAACAAAGAGGGATGGCGGAATTATTGACAACGGGAGACATCTGGGTGTTATTACAAGGGGGTGGGGGACCATAAACACATGGCAGCTCTGGTTTTGTGGGCTGACAGGATGCCATTAGTTGGGGAGGGGGGGGGAGGGGAGGGTCGACTTGCACATAACTGAAGAGTCGCTGACAGAGAATGAGAGAGAAAAGGGACAGAAGTGATGTAAGAGCGAAAGATGAGAGAACAGATAGTCTCGCCACTTCCCTCAAGATCCCTGGACAATTTATGGCTACCCCTCCCCCTTCTTTTTTTTCAGTGTATAGCGCACACCCCAGGCATTTTTTCCTTTATTGTGGGAAGAAAGGGTGTGCTATACACAAGTAAATACAATATTCAGGTAGGGCACAAGAGCCAACTAGGTTCCTAAAGATGTGACTCACTTGACTCACCTATTGTCGAACAAGTCACTCAGGGACGCAGGTAGCCAATCAGCTGGGTCTGTCAAGCGTAAACGTGGTAAAAAAAAAAAAAAAATTTGGAACTCAGGGAGTAAAAAAAAAGGTCTGTTACTGTATGATGAAAAGGATAGATGTAATATTTGTTTTTCAAAAATTAATTTTACCTCTCGTAGTTTTAAGTCCAAAAACTATCTGGAAAATAGTTCATTAGTGTTTCCACAATTATTTCTGATAATGATAATCCCTGCTGATCAATATAATGCCACTGTTTATTATAACCAGACTGTAAAAAAAAGTACAAAAATATAAGACTACCAGTGTTCACTGTGGTGCAATGCCAACTTACCAACATGAAACTTGGGTTATTCTTATTCCTCCAGCTGAAAGACGGGAGAGTCCACTCGTGAATGTCACCTTGGTGCACAAGGTGGCAACCATGATGCGTGTGTCCGTCAAAGATCAGGCGTGGTTTCAGGGCGTCGTAGATCTGGAATCATTGCGAATAAGGTACACGAAAACTATTTTAATGAAAGTAATTTCTAACAGACTATTATGGGCCTTGCTAGAAAAAAGTTTGTGCAAGAAATATTTGTTTTATTTTTCCTTTAAAAAAATTGTGTTGATGAGAGTTTTACTGAATCATAAAGTGATTTACATGGTTTCAGAACCAATACACTGCTCAGGTCATCAAACAGAACATAGTACACAGAGATTCCAATGTACAGCTATCATTTAAAAATTGTTCAGTATTCTTCAGTGATGTCCGCTTATGAATAGCATTTACGAAAATTTTCATGTACAAATGCTACTTTCCATTCTATAATTCAGTCTCTAACATGTATGTATTTTTAAAAGTGGAACACGAATAAATATTAGTAGGGTATTTCATAGTCATTTTTAGGTATGAAATTGATGCATGATGCATTCCTGCGCTACTACAGAGTAGGTATACGATACCAGATGACTTTGCCCCATCTTGAACTGTATTAATTCTTATGGGCAAGTTCAACCTCAAACAAAACAGTAATGGAGGCGGGACACGTGGTCTACCAGAGTTGGCAGAGCCTCAACAGAACCTTCAGACCACGTGACCTCAGCTATTACTGTTCGCTGGCATTTCGCCAAGAAGTTATCCCCTCAACGGCCCTCTCCAAAGAGCGCACACTGTTCAAATTTGCCGCATCTGCAGGATGGCCGTGATAGTCAAATGTCGCACCGCTGTAAGTGTAGCAGGCCAATCAGCAGAGTGTCACTGACTTTCCGAGCGCACGAAGGCAAGATATCATCGCCTTTGCACAGAGCACCGCTAAGATAAGTATCCAGGAACCCAGGTGTGACATCAGATGCTCCACCCCCAAGAGGCGGGGTTAAATACCCCTGCACCTTTCTGAGTGCCATCAAGCTGGAAAAATTAGTATATAAGAAACTCCAGTGCTGTACTCAGGACAGTTTGCTACACCTTTCACTTCTACAAAGGCGCGAGGGTGTTAGCCAGAGCTGAAACCCTTACCCACGCCAGTGACCGTGGAAAAACCAGTGACGTTGATGACTCCAGCAGCTCTGGAGGACCAGCACCTTCCAGAGGCCTTCAACAACCACCACTGACGGCCTCCTGGAGGACAAACACCTTCCAGAGGCTTCAACTTCTATGGTCTCCACCAGCAGCTCCCGAGGGCCGTTAACACTGAAATGAGCATTTTAAGTCACCCGATAAAAGGGGAAACTTCTCCTTGTATCCAAAGAGTTGGCGGAACACCGCACCGGCTGGGTGGTGGCTTGAGGATAAAACCTACATTGCCAAAACATGTGTAAAACACTTAAGTAAACCAAATAAAAGATTACTCATCCTAGGAGTAAATGGAAAGAGGTGGAGGGGGAGGGGTCACATACAAGTTCCTGGCTAGGTCAGTGGTGGATTACTTCCCACGCTGATTGGTGAGATCATGTGTGAAGAGTTTTGTGCCAAGTTTATTGGGTGGAGACTTGGGGAATGAAACACCGATAAGTAATCTGAATTTGAGTGTTCTATCATACAAGGTTTGTGTACGAATGGTATGGGTGGCCTTCAAATATTGCAACGCTAACGTCGCGGAGCTCATACCCCAGGGAATTAATTCCGCTTGAGCAGAGAGCCAGTATAAAGTGTGGGGCATGTTGGTTGACATGAGGGGACAAAGTCAATAACAACGGGTAGTAAACTTTTCCGACGGGCTACTTGTGGTATAGGCGGTGGCGGAGCTCTCCTCTGCTCCATTGACTGCGTTGGGAGGCTGGCTGGAGAGCAGCAACCGCCTCTAGTAGTGGCAGAGAAGTGCTCTCGCAGCTTGATGAAGTTGGAGAATGGGTGTGAGGGTAGATCCGTGTAAAGATCGAAGGGTTCTATTCTGACTGCATTACACCCCAATGTACTAGTAATAAATATTCATAAGGTAGTCTGCCTGTAATCCTGGAGGGTAATGAAAATAGTGCATCACTTTCTTGTGTCTCTGGAATTACTCCAATATTGATTTCATCCTCGTAAGTGTTTCAGAGCTCATTTCAATATATTTTCCTGTCCACTTTTATGAGCTCGCGGCATGAGGTCGTTAAGAAAAAGATTCAGACAAAATGCAAGAAAATCTGTATGTAAGACGAAGCCGGATATTGAAGCCGGATAATATAGCAGTCCTATAGTGTTCATCTGGATGTACGGCTATGCCCAACGAGTCTCACCAAATAACTCCTTTTAGTCATTCCCTAGCCCGAAGGGTTATACAGTAGGGATCACATAAGAAGTTGTAATATCTAGGTGTTGTGTTTGCGACATGGTTCCTTATTGTAGAGAATTTGTTAGTCATGTTTACTTTTGCTATTATAAAGTTGTTGTATTTTGTCTGATGTCTTTGTGTGTTAATTACTGCAGTGTGGGCCTCAGTTGGAAAATGTACCATTTTCCAGTGGACGGTATGTTTGGGATATTTTGTACCTAGTAGGTTGCTGGTTGCTGCAACTGTATTGTTGTTTGTTTTTTATTTTGTAAGGTTGGTGGTGGTGTTGTAACAAGATGGCTGATGTGTAATAAAGATTGTGTTTGTGATGATTTTCAATCCGGTGTTTTACGTGTTACTTTGTGCAATCCATTAAACAATATAAACACCAGGTTATCTTCATCTGGTCTAACATAAAATCAAATACTGTAATATCATTTTCAGAAATCTGTTAATACTTTATAATTTTCAGTTAGGAGAGTGTGGAGTCCCATGTCTTAATTTTACGTTTAGTAAAAAAGTATTTTGATATGAAATTGACGTGGTTCATAATTTTAATTGTTCTAGTGTTGAAAAACCCGTACTTTAGGGTTTTAATGATTTCTAGTGCTCATTTACGTTAGGGTACAGCCGGTTGTGCGTATTAATAGCCACCAAGGCAAGTACAATACTTCTTAAGAGACAAACTGAGATCTGCCGGTAAAATATATTGGTTATCTTGTTGGTAAATCTTCGGGAGCACCCAAAATCACTAGGAACACTGTTTCTACCTGTGGAATCAAGTGTCTTGGATAGTCCCTTACTCTAAGCTCACTGGAGAACGGCCAGGTTGGAGAGGTGATCGTTGTTGTCACTTGACCCTTGGTCGAAAATTCACCCAGATCTTACTGACGTGAACGTGATAATTCAAAACTCTGGCTAGTTTCATCCACCACCGTTCGGCCGGACCCGGAACATCAGAGTGAAATTGCACATTGCAAACTACTCAGTTGATCTAGTAATACACAACCAGGCATACTCATTCACCAACTTCACCTTAAGTTTTTCTTCTCTTTTTATTTGGCTTTCATGCCTTACGCAAAGAAGGACGGACAAAAATATAGATTAAAACAAATACTTAAGCAATTAGAGCATGACCTGTAGGGAAGGAAAACCCTTTATTGTTGCCTACGACCAGAATTAGAACACTTACTGATTCTACATGTTGACCTCACTTTTGTAGATCTTGACCCTACTCTAGTACATGACACTCATATTTCCTCCCCTCTCCATCAACCTCAAGAACGCCTCGTCAGCACAGCTCTTCGGCAATCAGAGTTGGCCGCTGTTCAGCCGCCGACCCCTTCTACCCGCCAGCCGGCGAGGAGAAGCGTGCTGCTGCTGAACACTGACCAGGTAAAGCGCCGGAGACTTGTAACGCCTATATCACTTGATTTCGTTCTGGCCAGAAAACCTACCTGACCAATGCTATACACAGGAACCCTACCCAAAAAAGGCTTGAGTTTCTGAGGTATGCTCCTCGTGACTCTAGCATCACCAATCTTGAAGGCTACCGCTCAGAATAAATCCAGATCCACTTACCATAAAAACCATCAGTGTGAAGTTGGTCGTGGGGGTTGAACTCCCCAGTCCCCATTCAGGGAAGAACACCCGCTAAACCTCACATTGTTAAACTCACCCCGACATGGGGAACCCATCCTAAAGCTGGGCATTACAGAGGGCTCGGGGTTGACCCCGGGAGACCTACAAACTTTTTCCCACTAAAGTCGATATGGTATTTGAAGTTTCATCCTCATCATTATTTAAGTGGAAAAATACCCTCAATCCCAGAGAGGCATTCATCAAAATTTAGCACAGTCACCTTTGCTTTATTGTTACACCATAAAATGATACGGTCACAACTGAAAATACAATACGATAAGTCAACACAAGAGTGTCTAGAGGCCAGTTAAGTGCCTTGCATGTAAAAATTACCAAAACATTCAATACATGCACCTGCATTGTCTTTGGCGCTCCCACAGCCCTGGGCCAGATGGTATTCTTAATGTTTATAACAGATGTGTACATTGTGCAAGTCAATATCAAAGTTAATTTACAGAAAGTCATGGTATTGTACAGATGGGCTAACAATCACAGAACCTCTTGATTGATTAAGATTGTTTGAACCACTCCATGCTCTGAAATTTTGGAGTCGTAACAAATTGGCATCATACTATTAGTCAACCAATCGACCTCCTTACGAGCACAATGTTTTAACATGTAGACATAAACCACCTTCTACAGCAATTACTTGAGTTACTGACACTTGTGAGTACATAAAGGAGAAAAAAAACCTGTGAGAACAGATTTTGTTAACATTACGCCTTACATGAATGATTTATTATTACCATTTCTGAAGACTCCTTGGACAGACACTCCCATCTTTCTCGAAACTTCTGGGTCTTCTCGTCCTCTGGAGCTTGGTCCAGCTCATTGCATGCAGCATCTGACTCGCGGTACATCGGGAAATGCTAGGCACACAGGAGCATAAAAATAGCAGATGAGAAATCATCCTTTGTGTCAAGATAAAACATCTGTCAACATCAAATATATACTCAGAAATGATTTACAATGGAAACAAAAACTTGATGCAAGTCTTCTTAGAGAACTTACGACACGGTCAATGTGGTTTAGTTTGTGCTAGGTCAGGCACGCTCTGGTTGTAACTGATATTATTTACGGTTAAGTTTTCACTGTATAACAAGCTGCGGCGTCCAGGCCAGGCTGATGGTCTGGAGTTTCAAATTTCCCGGGCTTCCATGACTCATGAGGCATCAGTGATACAGTGATACTCAAATTGGCACAATCTTTTTTCTTGGGAGTTGCTTCCATACATTTACAGTGAGTAGTCGCTATCGGTATGCGCTTGCGTTTCACTAAAATATTATCTTGTAACCCAAGCCCAGACACACTGAAAACCTTTTTGTGTGTCAACTGTTGTATTTAGTTGGCTTTCTCTAGGGATATTTATAGCTGGACATGATGAATGACAATTATTAATGGTTGAGAGTATTGCAGTTCAGTGGGAGAGCGGACACACAGATTCCACATCAACCAACATTATAAAAGCATCAATAAAAAAATAATAAGGCAACAAATCTCTAATATGTGTTCTACAAGTGTCCAAGAATTAATGACCTTAACAATTACACATACACCAAAAATTTGTAATACCTGTATTAAAATTGGACGGCTGTAATAGTCCAACTCCATTCCCTTATCACATGTTCCAACACCTTTCGTACACTTCAGTCGCTCTGAAACAAAATGAATACGAGAGTCTGAATGTACACGACAGCGAATCATCCCAACAATACGCAACCTTGAACACATTAATGAAAATGCACACCAACTCTGACCAACATTTTAAGCTTCAGCAACTGCAGCAATACATTACTGTATCAACTGATAGCTCTCATAATTCATATCTGGTTAAGCTCCCCAATTTAAAATTTAGCTTTACAAGCCTTTTCTTTAAGAGTCAAAATAATACAGCATGTTACAAATAAGTTTAATAACCAAGTTAACTCTTTTATCTAACTGCTTTATCAACAGCTAACATTATCACATACAGTTTCCACGCTTGGAACGTACACTTATCTATTAAGTTCTGCCAGTCTACCATACAACTTGCGCCTTGACGAGACAACTACACTTCTCACATTTCTCCCCAAACTCTCTGAACACATGGGCGTACGGAAATACATACAATAAATCCTCCTCCAACATAGTCTCTGCAAAGTTCTTTGATAATCATAACTTCAATAATAATCTCTTGATTTTTTTGGTTAGATTGAGGGGAGGGGAAGGAGGGGGAAGAGAAAGGCATGTAAAGCTAACCATTGTATTTATAGGCTGTTCATTGTAAAGTGAGCATTTTTAAAATCAACCTCAGAAAAAGTCACTACCCAGCATGCATATACTTTAATGACATGCACCCAGTAAAGTTGGTAACGATGAATGGGAAGAAGTTCCATATGTTAACATCAAATAAAAAATGTTATGTAACCATTTATGGTAGCTTAAATTATTTATTTAGTTTTCTGTTTTTTTTTTTATGCATCAAAGTGTAAAAATAAGCAGATTTGTAAAATATTTACTTTTTTAATAATTTCACAGTTTCATTTGACCAATGCATGGATAAAGCGATGAGGTCTATGACAATGTTAATTTTACATACGGCGAAAGGATACACAATCTGCATACAAGTAGATATTTAGCAGTGCTTTCAAAAGTGCCCAATTTATAGAACAGCCTATAAAAATGTTCCTGTGGGTAAAATGTACCTTATATATAGATAGTCTCAATGTTTGGAGCCTGAACTCAAACTGCAGTATCATAGCAAGATTCACATTGGTCGAAAAATACACAAACTGCTTACTTGATATTTTCTGCAGCTGCAGCTCCGCAGGCCGGCAAAGGAAGCAACCGTCGCCTTCCATCGCCATGCTGTTCATGAGGACAAAGTGGATCCCTCTGATAGTCTTCAAGTAAACTGACGGTGCTTTCAGAGCTGACGAAAATCTCTCGTGGAGGTAGGGACTGATCCTACACAAAAAAAAAAAAAAAAAACACATACGTGTACACTCAATACAACATGAGTTACCACATATTTTGGCGTGTATAGGCTGCACCAGAGGTTTTTGATGGAAAATTAGGAATAATTAATATTTCAAGTATGGGCCGCACTGAATTTTTGTATTCCTGCAAATATTTCAAAGTCACAATTCCGTACAAACATAATAAATACAGACTTAATTTCACCCCTACAAAACATTTGTGACAGAATATTTGTGTTATGTTGCACTGCTTTTGAATATACGCTGCACAGTTACTATTCCACAGATGGTAACGTGACTTGAGAAAGCAAAACCACAGCAATGTGTTACAAAAAATGGTGTCTTATCAACGGTGCACATTGTAGAACCGCTGCGGGCTTGCAACCTACATAAGCTATATTTCTCTTTTACAGCAGAGAAATTAGAAATTAATTATTTTCTCATGCGTGACTTCTATGGCTGATCTCCAACATGTTAAAATTGTACACGTGCGGGATGAAGGTTATTTTGTTTATGAACGTGAGTAAACTTAAAATTTCAAAAGTATTTTTTTGAAACTCTTTCTCTTACATTCCTCCCTTCCTTCACGAGTTAAAACATTAAAATGTGCAAAAAAAAAAAAAAAAAAAAAATATCACGCTAATTTCTCGTATATAAGCCGCACCCCTCTTTTTGTAGTCATTTTTTTTTGTAAAAAAATGTATGGCCTATACACGGAGAAATACATATATAATTTTTTTTTAACAAATGATTAGCACAATGATGATAATTGTCGTGGGACTTAATAAGTAGTACGAATTGCAAATATACTCTGAAACACACAGCCATGCCTTGCAATCTCTAGCAACTTCATTGTGGAAGGAGAGGGGAGTGCATTGTGGTGTGATGGAGAGACCACCTGCCTTCAACCATGGAGAACTGGGTTGAATTCCCTACTTGGTTATTTCTGATTTTTGCAAGTGAGGAATGTAGCATATGTTGCCGTTCGAAGCTGTGTTTCCTCAGGGTACTCCAGACCCTTTTAACTGCATTCTGCAACTGCTTTCATTTACACGTCACTTTACGAATATTAAAAGCACTGCCCACATCTCTGCCACCCACTTACAATTGCGTTCAGACATGCCAAACTTCAGACACTTGTATGTTTTCATTAATTTTGCCACAGGACCTCTGTTTAAGTGTGTGTGGGACATAAACCATAGTTGTAAAAAAATACTTGAGGGAAGAAATATCTACAAAAAAAACTCGTGTCTTGGAGCTGCATACTTTCGTGCTAAGTTTCACTGATTGCAAGTCTTTACTAGCTCTGAAGAAATGCACAGTATTAAGATTGTTTGGTACCTTAATATTTTTTTAATTGTACTAAAATATATTCTATATTCTTATTACTTGAAACTAGATTTATATTTCCCATATTACCATTTCACTAAAGCATGTGTCCTTTGTACTTTTATCCATACATGTTTTCGGTATATCCGAGAATATTAAACCACGTAAGGCATATTGATGTTATCAGTCTGTGTTTGCACAAGTCATGTGTTGATCTCTCTACAGATTTATTGCATAGATTGTTTGTAAACTTAATATTTGTTATTGTACTAATGTAGAATTCATGCTCTTGTTACTTGTAAATGATTGCTCTCTCTCATATTACCAGCCCTTGGAAACATGCTTAAGAACTATATAAACATTTCCTTTAATTAGAACAACAACAATGTCTTTAATTAGGCCCGTGTACTCAGAGTTCAGAGTTCAAAATAGTCAGCCCATTTCATCCTCCTCCGTGCATCTCCATGGCAACCACCGGCTGCTTTGCACTGGTGTGCCCTTGCACTTGCGCTGCACCTGAACGCTCAAGCGACCGGGTGCACACTCTATACTGCGCAGAGCGCACAGCCCTGCTGCGGCGACATTGCAGGCTACGGCCGGACAAACTGCCTTAGGGTTAGGGGCACGTGGCACACACACATATATATATATATATATATATTAGAGATGGGTCTAAAATAACTAGAAAGATACATTTTCCAGTGTTATGATAAATTATCATATCAACCAAATCTATAAAAAAACAAAGGTTAATATTATGTTTCAGTGTAACTTCTGCATAATTGCTACACGCAATTTTAAGAGCTTTATTTTTATATGTATTTAAGGGTAATTTTCGTGTTTGACTATTTTACGGCAACATCACGTATAACTATGTGGCTGACAGAAGCCAAGTCTTTGTATACGCCATCATTGCGTTTTAAGAGCTTACTTATATAACATTGTATGTGCAATCATTTATTTCACGGTTCTACATATTATTCATTCAGGGTTTAATGAATTTTTCACATAAATTGATGCTTTTTGTACTTGACCACGCGGTCAGAGTAATGTTTGATTTCACCGCCATCAGGCATGTTACAAGCTTGTAAGAACTCTAATCGTAAAGAGAACCACGTGCTCAAAACGAATAATACTTTATTTGAATTTAGTTTGCTATTTCCACGCAGAAATATTGCAATTTCACCTGCACCACGTGGTCCGCTACGAACTTCATCCAGCGGCATCTGCGCCATCTAAGCTTGTTTTCACACATGTGTGTGTTTATTGTGAATATTCATCTCGTGTCCCATCTTATTTCATGTCTCATTCAAGGGTATATATAATTGTGTAATTAGTGTATGGTGCAAATACTCCCGTCCTAGCCGTCTCTGTGTATAGGCCGTCACCACACTAACCACATGCTCAAGGGCGAGCCCCAATGAGTTTGCGTTAGTGATGCAGAGAAATCATGTGTGTAAATGTGTATTAAGGGTTTTCATTTGTAATTCACCATGTCCTGTCTTCAGGGAAAAATCGTCAGTCCACCCTAGCAGCTGTCGGCCCTCTTCCCTTGTGAAGGCTGTGCTTTCACGCACCTCAGTGAGATCATCCATTTAAGCGTGCGCTAAATTAATTACGGGCTGGAGAGCATCCAAGCGGAATCGGCTAGTCATGACCAAGATAACCATTTCATTGGCACATTGATGTGTATGAGCGATATCAATAAAAACACGTCTACAGTGAACTTAATTTTTTATTCAGTAATGACAGTGTTCTAGCCAAATATGTTTTATCAATTGTTTATTTCAGTGATTTTATTAAAAGTTTAGTATTGCCAACATATTTATAAGTACACACGGGTGAGACAGACACGCAGAACCCACAGTATCCCTGAGAACCCTGAGTCTCAATAGTGCAGTGATTGGGAAGCACCGCTGGCGCCCACATTACCAGTAAGTATTTGTGTCATCATTCGTCTCGTGTCTCACCTGACATATATATATATATATCCCTCTCTCTCTGTGCGTGTGTGTGCATGTGTGTCCTTAAATGTTTTCACATTATATCTCAGAATATTCTACAAAGTATAGGTGTTACAGGTTAGCAACCTTAGAAAAAGGTCACTGCCCCTTCCTGCATATATTCTGACAGATGCACTGAGTGGCATGTGCCCAGTAAAGTTGGTAATGATGGAGGAAAGGTAGTTCCATATTTTAATGTTGAATAAAAAAGTGTTCGGTAACCATTTTTGACAACTTAAATTATTCCGTTCGCTTTCTGTTTTTTTCAAATGCATCAAAGTGTAAAAATGAGCAGATTTGTAAAATATTTACTTTGCAGTTTTATTTGACTTATGCATGAATAAAGTGATGAGGCCCATGGAAATGTTAATTTTACATAAGGCAGGAGAATACACAACGTGCATACAAGTAGATCTTAAGCCAGACTTTCAAAAGTGCTTATTTTTACCGTGAACAGCCTATATCAGGCATGATGTTTACATGTCATATCGTGTAAGAAGTTGAACTAAATTTCAATTCATAATGTAAAATAATTAACTACCTATTTACGTCAACTTTTTAGTGTTTCTGTCTTGTCTTTGACTTTTACCACTTAGCACCACTTTATGACTATGTAGCCAGCCATGTTTAAATTGCATTATTTTCGTGAGGACCCCAAACTGGGTAACGCTCCAGGGGTTTCAACTGTAGTCTCTGTATTATAAACTGTTATGTTCTAATGAATGAAATAAATAAATAATTAAACCTACGTTCAGTGTTATTTCTAACTTTGAGAACACATATTTTACTACAATGATACATTTCTGTCTATATTTCTGATGCCATAAAAATTTATATGCTTTCAAGGTGCAAGATATTTTGCAAAATGAATGCACCAGCATGAGGAAATAGTTACTAACAAAGTTGGCAAAAGCATTTACGTATCTAGACTTGACCATTTTTCTTTTTTTTTTATGCCGACTTTCAAAATCCAGTGAATTTTAATCGATGTATTTGGAACTTATTTTAGTTCCATGCATCTTATCTGACGTGCTCTGAATAACTGCGATCCGCAACAACGGAAGGATCAACAGGAGTGTGAACCAGTCTACAGTCCGACTAGATTCTCATAGTGCGAGCTGACTGATAATCAGGGGATAGCACCTCCAGCACACAGACATATGATAAATGTACAAGGTGTTCAATATCATAACAAGTGGTTTGGTTATGGCTGCACAGGTGAGTCAACATGCGAGCATAAACTGACATAAATAAACATGATGATGATGCTAAGGAAGAGTGAATATATTTCAAGAAATGTGGAACGGTAAACTGGCTTTTTTACAGTAAAGAAGGATACATTACACACAAAACCATTCTTGATGAAACCATAAGTGGTATCACTTCCTATAGCATTTGTAAATGGCACAAACTTTTTTCCCTTCAGCATAGGTTATCGAAGTACATACATTTAAAAACTAATAAGGTTCATTAAAAGCGTGCATAAAAATATTTTGGATATAGTACTTTCGTTTTCTTTGTATTATCTGCAATATATTTTGTATTCATTTTTTACTGTTGTTTTATGGTAAATGTAAGAAAAATCTAGTCATACTACACATTACTGCAAAACTTAACCTAATTTTCTACATGCGACAGGAAAAAAAGTGCCTTGCTATATAAGGCCGTGCGCGGCGGCCCTCACCAGTTGTTCCTGCAGTTTCTTCCGAGCACCTGGGTGCTGGAGTCTACACTACTACGAGCCCTTCAACAACCCTTCCAGAGGCTGTCGCCGACGACTTAACAGTCTTCAGCAGCAACCAGAGGCTGCCACCATTGACCTCGCCGTTAGAGCTCTGCAGCCCCGCTACCAGACGTTCCAGCGACGCCAACAGCTACCAGAAGCTTTCCGTAGCATTATATATACCACACAAAATTCTTCTTTGTCTCCTACAGACACCCCTTATATAGAGTTAGTTTGTATTTAAGTAATTTTCGTCAGTTTTCACGTAACTTCCCCACTTAGCTTAGGACCAGGTCACCTACACCTGGATTCCGTAGGATCACTTCCAACCAACGGTCTGCATGGCAGGAGAGCAAGTGTCACCATGTTTAATAAGTCTTTAATAAACACTGCTTTGTTTCTCTTACCCTCGAGTCTCATTCATAGGGTAGTTTGTCACCAATTACTGGTAGAACCTCGAATTGAGCACCGCCGTCCAGCGCCGGGAAAGTATTCTTATTTCTGCAATTAACTACAACTGGATACTCCCCTTCAGGTGGTTCCAAGGAGAATACACTCCCATTAGACAGCCAGCTATTCTATTCCTACCACATATACAGGTACTGGAGGAATAGAATAGACGAGCCACGACCACTAGCAACACTTCTCAACCAGGGAGAGACAGTACATCTGAGTTGAATCCTTACCGGAGCACCTGGGTGCTGGCGGGGGTATTTGCTTAGGTGCTACAGCCTGGCCGTGGTTGGAATCGCACATCCAGTAATAGTCTTAGCAACCCATACGGCTCCAATGCTTCTGATCAGTCCGCAACCGTGGGGGATCTTCTGAAGCACTGGCACTCGCGTTGGCAAGACTGTCGCCAAGCAAAACTAAGTTAGGGATACCCGTGACCGTGGTGCTTATTTCGAGTTCTCCGTAATTACACTACTCTATGTCATTCAAGATGAGGCACGAGACCAGGAGAGTGGAGCAAAGAGTTGTGCACTTTGCTGCCATACAGATGACTGGTCTAACCCTGAGTACAGCTAGCCAACGAGCCGAACGAGATTGTGACGCCATACTTCGTTCATCGACACCACCTACGACGACTGCCATCAACCAAGCTATTTTCCTGTCAGCACCGCTACGTACACACCGACTGCTATATCCAGCCGTAATTAAGCCTAAATCCAACCTAAGTGCAACCAAAGCCACACGACCATGATCCAGCCTTAACTATCGGACATGCGACAAAACAAAACAGCTCCACTGACGAACACAAGAATAATTCCTAATCTTAACTAGTTTAAAATTGGGAACTTACCCGTAGTGAAAACCCACATCATGGTTCCCCACTACGACAAAAAGCTGAGTGTCATCAGGAACAGCAAACAGGCTGTGGAAACGCTTTACATAGTACGCAAACTCCTTCTCGCTGCACCACAAGCCTTCGTCAAACAGATCCCCTGCAAACATTTTATTCAATTAGAAACACAAATAAACCTGAGCCATGGAAACACAAAAATTGTTTACATTTAACTGACATCATAAACAAGAATTATCTATCTTCTCTGTTATCCATCACCAACACCACAACGACCACACCACCAATTGTGAATTCTGTATATACGGTTTACAATTAATTTACACTTTTGACAGCTCTATTTAAAATATTCTTTCCAGCGTAATGCGTATCCATATGGCATATGTATAATTACCAGTGACATGGATGCTATCACTTTATATACGTGTCAACCAGATGAAACTGTGACAATTTTGGAAACATACATACAGCATCTTGAGTCGCGCCCTGGTTGGGCAGTTGTATGTTCGGTCCAGACCGGTAGGCATTCCCCGTGGTCCTGGAGATGATTGAAAAAAAAATGGGTTTGGCTGTGTTGGAGACACGGCCGTTTGTTTACGTGAATACGTCTATGTTGACACGCTCGGACGCCTTGGTGTTTTTTATGTTCCCGGCACCGCTTCACTCGATCATATGGGGTTTTATGGGTATCACTGAATTCTTCCCAACCATATGTGATGTCTGTATTTCGATTTGGCTTTTTGACGAGTATAGGCCAATATTGTGTTAAGCTTTCTTAATTTTTTACATTGAACACATACAATTTCACTATAACCACGGCATACAAATGTTTTTATACACACAATTGATTGATCTTGACGAAAGTAGTCTCGATTGAAACTTAAACGAGTGTTGTAGCTTCTCCTGGTCAAAAGTTATACTGCACGGAAGAAATGAGACGCAGTAAAACCAACTCAAAACTGTGCATCCCCTCCGCCCTGCACGATGCTTCACAGTCCTCACTCAACGTAACATATTCTTTGACATTTTGGCAATAGAGTGTTGTAATTGAATTTCGAATGTAGAAGATAGATTTGGAGCTGCAATGCCAAACTGTATCCCCCGATTTTGTTATTATTGGATTTTCTGGGTTGCCTCCTACTATGGTAGCAAATTTAAAGACGTATTCACATTGCACGTGCGCAAAGAGGCCAATAATTTTGAACCTTCATATAAATGTGTTCTATTGTATTTGCAGGGTTTAATGTGTGTTAAGGTGTTTGTTACTATTTTAAAATTCAAAGTGCCCGCGGCACCAACATAATATTGACATTCATAAGAAAATTACAGAAATGTAAAACAATATTAAATTTAATTTGTGCCATTTTATTTTCAATTACTCAGCGTGCATAGCACTTCCACTTATGTGAACCCCGTAGGTCGCCATGGTAGGTCGCAGTACGCACTACAACTTTTGTTCACTGATTTAGGTTTCCATAGTTAATTTAGTTTACTGGTTAACCTTTGCTTTGTATGTTTTTGAGACATTTTCCCCAGCATTATGCTTCCGTTTTATTAATTTCTTGCGTTCTAACGGCATTTTTAACTTAATCAAGGAGAAGGAGGAGAAATATGTTGAAGAGGTCACGTGACCCGTTCAACTTGAATCACGCGCGATTCCGCCTATGTTTATGGTGTTTCATTGTAACTTCTGCATTATTGCTATGCACAATTTGAAGAGCTTTATTTGTACGTATGTATTTGAATATTTTACGGCATCATCACGTATAACCACATGTATGCCACTGTTGCGTTTGAGAGCTTATTTATGTAACATCGTATGTGCAATAATTTTTTTCAGGGTTCTATGTCAATTTTATTCAGGGTTCAATGTATTTCATTGATGCTTTTTGTACTTGACCACGCTGTCACAGTAATGTTTGATTTTACTGCCATCAAGCATGTTACACGCCTGTAACCACTGCAATTGCAAAGAGAATAATTTTCTCATCAATTTCACCTGCACCACGTGGTCCGCTATGAACTTCATCTCGTGTCCCATGTATCATTCGAGGGTTTATATCATTTCGTAATTAATGTACGGTGCAATTATTCCCATCCTAGCCGGCTCTGTTTATAGGCCGTCGCCACACTACTTGACGAGTTTGCGTTAGTGATGTAATTCACAGTGTCCTGCCTTCAGGGAAAAACCCTAGCGGCTGTCGGCCCTCTTTCCTTTCGAAGGCTGTGCTTTCATGCAGCTAAGTGAGATCATCCATCTATGCGCGCACTAGAGTAATTGCGGGCTGGGGAGCACCCAAGCGGAATTGGCTAGTCATGACCCAGATAATGATAATTTCATTGGCACGTTGACGTGTATGTATAATAACAGTAAAAACAAGTCTACAGTGAACTTAGCTCTTTTATTCAGTAGTGACAGCGTCCTAGTCACATATATTTTATTAAGTGTTTATTTCCAGTGATGTTTAGTAAAAAGTTTAGCATTGCCTACGCACGGATGAGACGGACACACAGAACGCACAGTATCCCTGAGAACCCTGAGTCTCAATAGTGCGGTGATTGGGAAGCACCGCTGGTACCCATATTACCAGTAAGTATTTGTGTCATCGTTTGTCTCGTGTCTCACCCGACGACGTCAACATCATTAGCATTTATGTGTGCAGTTTACAGCACTTACTTCATGTTCTAGAGCATTTATTAGCATCTATACATTTTATAGACCCATGACAATGAACATTGAACTTCGTTACCTTGAAACATTATCAACCTCCGTACACCTAGGATATGTTGCTATAGGCCGTTCACGGTAAAGTGAGCACTTTTGAAGGCTTAGTTACTTTTTTTCTTTCAACCAATTAATATCCTTCCGCCACTTATTAAAGTAAACCTTACCATGTGAGTAATAAACACAGTGTATACATTCACCATACCCAAAACCAAAAGTCCGAGGTCATGATGAAATTTATTGATTCGTTATTATGTCTGATGAAACAGCTTCAAAAAGTGCTCACTTTACCGAGAATGGCCTGTATGTAGTTACATATTCAAGTTAATTTTGCAATCTTGCTTAGTTATTAGTTTTTTCCATGATTATAAAATGCATCCATTACTAAACACACTTTCAAAAGTGATGTGTATTGACATGTACCCAGGGGGATGAATAATTGTAACCACAATTACTTGGACGGGCTAGCCGCATCAAATAGTGATCTAAGACCTTTGGTGTTGTAATCTTACGCTCACTTCTTCGAAAGCCCTACATTTGAATAAATAATTACCATTACAGTAATCATAATTCTGTGTAGGTATAATAGCGGGAATACTTTGATGTATGTATGTTTCTGGGGTAAAGATAACGCTGTCCAGTATCTGCACCTTTCTTATGCCGACCTCTCGTGGCGCAGTTGGTTGATGCGCCACCGATCTGGGGCGCGGGAGGCTCTGGGTTCAAATCCCAGGTAAGGCATGGATGTCAATTTAAGTTAGGTTATAAGTTAATCTGTAAGCCGTCCCCTGCTAAGCTTTCAAGCATAAAACCGGGAGACGTTAAAACGCCCATTACATTACATACATGTTTACGCACATAGCCAAACCACATCTCCAAATAAATACAAAACACATACTACTATTATTATTACTCCTTACGAGGAGTCGATGGGGACTATGTCTACTGGTGCTTATAAAGCAAGTCAAAAACTGTTCGCGCTATTAATTCCCTGGGGGAAAGACAAAGGCAAAAAAGACAGATACCTAATAGTGGTGAACGGAATAACAAAATTTGTAGCAGTAGCAGATAATAATTACGTCACTGCATACGCACAGTAGATAATACACCCCATCCTACCGTAATCTGAATGAGGTACCGATAAGAGACAAATCGCTTAAATTCAATGTCAGTTCAAGTCAAATAAGAAATAACAACTCTGCTGTAATTAACCCTTCGAGGATTGCATAAATTTACTGGTACTCGGAACATGGTTGAAGTGAGCTGTCGATATTCTCCACTGCTGTAATATAAGTTGCGTTAGTCTGATTATTTAACATACCAACGTCGTATTGGTCCTCGCTATACCGGACATGTTTGCTGCAGTATGCAATGTTTTTTAATGGCTGGCCATTGGTCAATGGAGTCCTGCTTTGAGTGTGTACCAATGAATGTGTTGCGACAGATGTAACAGGTTTTACAACACATTGTGTTCATTTTAATTTATTAAAAGGAACAGCATTATTCCTACACAATTAGGATGTTGACTAGTTGTAACTTTTTACTTAGATTCCGGTAAAGTCCAACGAAACAGTAAAATATATTATATATGTGCATAATCCTCAAAGGGTTAAAGTGTAAAAAATTTAAAAACTTACCCAAAAAGAAAACAATATCTGGTTTACGCAGCAACATTGTAGTTTGGAAAACTCTGTACATCTGCCACTCTCTGAAATTATAAAACCATGCACAAGTACTTTAAAATAACGAAAATTAGTTAAGGCTAAAATGTACACCATTTTCATTTATTTAATTGACCACAAAAAAAAAATCCCTTACAGTTTGAAGTAGGAAATAAAACCCCTCCAAGTGCTTTTGCAATACAGTAGTCCTTAAGTTGAAATATTTGGTAAAAAAAATAGAGAGAAGTTAAATTTGCCTTTTTTTTTTAACAGTCTACCTTAATGATTTCAAAATTGCCAAACAGCCTAACTTAGGATGTACTAAGTCAAAGATAACACATGTACTTTGTATCTGAGGGGGCCATGTTGGTGTAGTGGTTAGACTACTCGCCTCCCACCCAGGCAAACCTGGTTTGATTCCTGGCGGGGTCCCCCTCATATTTTTGCATGTAAGAGTCATGCCGGACGATGCCACTCGTCGGCGGGTTTTCTCAGGGATCTCCCGTTTCCCCTGCCCTTTCATTCTGGCTCTGCTCCATACTCACCTCACTTCACCCTAATCGGCTCTTAAGACCCAGATGTTAAGAGCCGCCCAGATCTCTTCACTCACACTTATCCACTTTACTTTGTATCTGTGCATAGTTCTCACACACATTAGGAGAGACAAGTTTTGAAATGTCGCAAGATAAGAAAGGAATGAGGAGAGAGAAGACATACCTCCGCAGCTTATCGAACCAATGGCCGTTCCGGGAGCCCAGGAGATGCGTGTCTGCAAGCAGCATCACCTTTACCGGGTCACTGTCTGGGCCGACGTAGACGTTGCTGTCTGCTGTTCTGGGGTCCAGCTGCGGCCACCAGCACTGCGGCACAGCCAGTCACCAATCAATGAACTTACAACACACAGTAATGGCAACAGCCTTTCTTAACTCCTCTAGTGCTAATATCAACTACAGTTACCTACTAAAGACTATTTGCATGTAAGAATTGGCAACAGTGAACTACAATTCAGATACAAGAAGATTATTAAATATGGGGTAAATTAATGGTCAATGGCAAATAAACCAACCACCTCAATGGAAGACGTTAAATATTTTTTGTTGCATAATTATTTGTTAATGGCACTGTTATATCCACAAATGAGGCGGAGGGTGGAAGGGGGTGGTTAATAAAAATATCTAAAAAGCATTATAGTCCCAATTTTAAATTTTTCTTCCTTTAATACCAATATTATAATCTATTTAATTTAAATGGTCAATTATAGTGTGTAAAGCTACACACAATACACCACAAATGTCTGCAAATTTCACGAGTGGAGCGGAGGACTACGGATGACACGCTCTGGGACAGATGCAGAAAATGCAATGAAATGAGATGTACAGCAGAAAATTGAACTATTATTTTTAAATACAAGATTGTGAAAACATCTGCAAAAATACATTTGCTCTCTCTTCCAGTTATCCCTCACTCCCACTTTCTCACCTACTGCAGCCCTTCACTCTCTCCATCTTCTCTCTCTGCAATCCCTTTCTCTCCTTCTACTTCCTTTCTCCCCCTCCTGTCATCCTCTCCACCCTTTCCCTCTGTAACTCCATCCTTTCTCTTCATCACATTCTAACTGCCCTCTTTTCTTTTCCTCTCTATCTCACCCCTTCTCTCTCCCTCACTCTCCCAGCCTTCTCCTTTTCAACCTCTACATCCCCCCAACCCCTCCTTTACACTGCCACACCAATATCACACCCTCACCAACTCTTCAGCTTCTCTCTCCCTCATCCCCTTCTCCGCCATGCAGTTCCCTTTCTCTCCCTCTCTCGTCGCCACTTTCTCACCATCACTCTCAGCCCCTTTATCAACCTTTACCCCTCCCTTTCACAACCTCAGAATTATACTCTCTCCTCTCCCTTTCATCAACTCTCTCTCTCTCGTTCACTTTCTCACCATTTTCCCTCCTTCACTCTCTCAGCCCCTTCCCACCCACTCTTTCCCTTTCGCTTCACACTCTGACCCCCTTCTCTCTCCCCTTCCCTGTCACATAATATCCTCATCTTCCTCTCACCCTATCCTCCATCTCTCTGCTAGTCGCTTCACCCTCATCAGCTCTCAAGATCTTGTTTATAGCAATAATACTCTCCACTTGTTAAAGGTTAGAAACGCAGCGCCAGATTTGTCATGATTTGTAGGTTTTGCACTTTAGTAAACACGGGAAACATTCAAATATTATCTCACCTGTAGTAAAACCACATAGTAGACAACCACCTCACAATAAAATACGAGTAAACCCACGGCAATAAAAAATTTTGTAAAGTAATTTATTCTCATATTTTAAATCAGACTTGTCTTTCACGACTGTGAGACTTAAAGACACTTAGTACTAGCGTTGTGGAAGTACGTTTAACCTTAAGTCACCCTCTACGAAATAAAATTAATTCTTTTTCTATTACTACCGGAACATTCATTTCGAACTGCATAGTGCATGTTTCTGTTATAGACAGAAATATTTGTTTCTGTTTCGTCTGCTTTCGTTTACATTGTAATGTTTTCAAAGTAATTATGCCAAAGATAACACGCAACTGTGGGTCAGTCGTCTGTAATTTGATTATCTCTAGTAAATTTGAAACAACTATAAAATGTGTATTTAAAGTTGCATTTTTACAATTATTTGAACAATAAGTTATATATCAACATTGTACTCTGTAAAAGGTAATTTGATAAGGTCAAACAAAGGATTGTTCTCAGTAACTTTAATTAAGTTGTTTTATTTACACTTTATTTGACAAAATCACATTAATTTTGTCCTTGAAGGAAGGAAAAAAGTACACATTTCCTTTTAATGACAGATACATATTTTTCGCACTAAAATTCGTATCAGTACAAGTTAATAAATTTCCTGATAAAACTATTGACTTGAGACAACATACGACTGACTAGTTGGTTCGGTTTACTAATGCCAGTATAGTTTTTTAATATTGAATTGGTAATAAAAAAAAGGAAATATGTGTGTTACAGTGGAACCTAACGCTCAACTCTTTTGTTTGAAATTCTACATTTTCAATTGGAACATCTCTTTGTCGACACGTTCAAAGAAAAAATTCAAGATTTATTGAAAATACTTCATATACTCATTATTACCGGAATGTGAGACTATTTTCAAAATTCCAAAAAGCTATTTGCAAAGTTTGTGATGCATGAAATTAAACAATTATAATTAGTCGATACAGTGTTAATAGAAATGGTAGTAATCGATTTAAATAATCGATTAATTTTAATGGTATAATCGATTACTTTACATATCGAATCATAAACGAGCAACACTAGAACGAAGCTGATAAATGGCTTCCTTGGTAATGTAGGTTATAAAACATTAATAATCTGATTCGTTTTTTTTTTTTAGGAATATGGACCCCAGTTAGCAGTATTTATCAATGCCGCAGTTACTTTAGACGTAGGGAATCGTAAGTTGGACAGCACTGTGTGAATTTAATGGTTTGGATGGTTATAATATACTTGCAATTTTGACGTACGGTATGTCATATAGAGGAGTGGGACATTATGACCCAAGTGTTGCTGCGCCAAGAGACGATCTTTTAAGTAAGTGATAGTAATTATTTTTCTATGAGAAATCATCCTTTAGATTGTGTGAAAATCGTAATGATTCCTGTCTTAGAGCGCGAAAGAACCTATCCTATTACTTACTAAATAATAATACATACATACACACACTTGCAATTGGGCTACCGCCCGGTGGCGAGCTCTCTCACCTCTCCCTTACCCGACCAAACTCCTCTTCCACTCCCTTCCTGAACTTACCAACCCCTCTCACAGATACCAATTCCTCCCTCGACACATTCCACTCCCTCACAGACCTAATAAGCATGGACTGTCTACCGCGCTCCGTTCTCCTCCGCACCCTCTGAAGCTTCTCACTGTTGTTTCCTCTTCCTCTAAACACCCCCTTACTTAGCTTGCAGTGTAGCCCTCCCCATCCTCCCTCTTCATTCACCACCCTGCACATCCTGACTAACCGTTCAACTTTCCTCCTGTCCTTCAATGAGCTCCACCCCATTTCTTTCATCATCACTGATGGTCTGTAGTTCCTTTCTTCCGCATCATCCTGCCCCTGCCCTCTCCGCCTACCCTTCACCCATCTTGCTGCCTTTCTCTGTGCCTTCTCCAGCTCCTCCACCTCCATGTATGGGTCCCATACTACTGCAGCATATTCTAATATTGGCCGTACCATTGTGCCCTATGCCTTCTCCTTCACCTCACAGCTGACTCCATTCGGCACCCTTCCCAGCATACCCAGAGCCCTTCTTCCCTTTGCAACCACCCTCTCTACCTGTATTTTCCCACCTGAGGTCTCCCTACAGTACAATCCCTAGATACTTATATTTTACTACTTCTTATATCTCTTGTCCCTCCCATCTGTACATGTCCCTGCTTATCACCTATTATGGCAGAGTGCATACATAAATTACTGAGCCAAATTAATTCCCGTAATTAATGGACATCTAGTTATTTGTAATGTCTCAGTAGGGATCCGGAAGTGTCAAAAATTAGTGTGGCAACAGGCTAGACTTTCCAACTCATTCACATACTCGTATCGTCATGGCGGTACCATATCGCATATCATGGAATACAATACCTGTAGTTGAATGGTATTATCTACAAAACTGGTTCACAACTAGCAGACATGTACATAACGTGTGTTAAATTATTATTTTTTAATAACTGGCAAACCCCCAAACCCCGCTATGCTAGCGTGAGCATCTTCACAGTTCTGTGTGCCCTCCGACGTGCATTTTAGTAGCTAAGTCGGTTGGAGAAAGGGATGCATCTCGGGCAAAGCCCTACACGCCTTTGGTTAGGTTTAATTATTATAACGGGCGCATGCATCACAGCTAAAAGCAGGGTTGTAGTGCCATGGCCACAATTGTAGCCATGTGCATGCCCCGAAAGAAGAAGGGTCTAGGTGAAAGAGCATAGCAAACCAGGCAAAGCGGAGAGGGCCGTGGAAAATCTATGCGACAGTCGCGGAGGATAATATAATTCCTTTTAACTGGATTAGGGCTGGATAAAGTAGGGTATTTGTTAGTTTGGGAAGAAAGATTTCTGTTGGTTTGATGCGGGGTGAAATGAAATGAGATTGCAGCTGGTGTGTATTGCGGGGGACAGCACAGCCCCAGCGCCGATGTCAGTCATCGTTTGAGCGCAGGCACCCTTGAAGTTGAGCTGCTGTCAATACTGCCGTGTAGGCGAACAAGCACTACAGTACCGACAGCAACTGAGGATGCAGGGCCCCCCTGCTTCTTGTCGAGTGCTTCGGAAAACCGGACAGCTCAGTCATTACACCGACTCTATCTTCACCCTTCCGCGCCAATACCAGGATCTCCAATCCATGGGTGAAGGTGGGGAGAGTTCTTTCGGGGGAGCAACCCCCTCCCCTTCCTCCAAAATAGCCCGTCAGTCTGAGAAATGCGAGACATCCGGGGCCTACCAGTGGTGGTGACAAATCCGCTGGCCCAGGAGTGAAGGCTGACATCGGGGTGCTTCCAAGGTCCGATGCATTCCAATCTATTCGTCACGCATCTGCAGTCGGCAGCCCCCAGAATCCACCAGTGATGATCGCTACACATCACATTTTTCAGCACCTCGAGATCCCCCTTCCCACCTTGAATGTTGGGCCACCTCCAACAGATGTGCTTCGCCATCTCGTACTGAGATGCCCAGGTTCTCAACGCCCCCAACAATGGCGCTCTCGCACCGGCCAGTTGGTTATTTGAATATTCCCAGCCACCCCAGAGCCTGGGGATCGCCCATCCATCACCTGGGGACGCGACGAGTTGCGGAATGGTCCCGCACTCAAGCTGCCACGGTCCCATTGCACTCGCCGAAGCACCTTGCCTTCGCTGTTCCTCAAGGCACGGGCAGATCACGAAGAGAGCCTCCGCGAGCACAATGTTCGTCCCACAACAGCCCGGTTCATCTGTGTTAGATCTTTCACTTTATAAATGGTACTTTTTTTACACCAGCCAATTAGAATGCAAGACGTCAACCTGGGTCGGTGTGTAAACAAACCATAGAAAAAAAAAGTAAACTTGGAAAATATTGTTCCCGCCATAATAATTGTAAATACGTAGTTGTGTTGCTGCCTACGAAGTATTTTTTTTTCTGTTTTTGGCATTGCTTTTCGATAGATTTAAAAAAAAACAACAGCAAAATGGACACTATGCAGCGGCCACGTTTACAAAAGCAACGCATTCAGAATGTGGAGATTCGTGAGACAAAAAAAGATTAAAATTCAGTGTAGCCAACAAACACACATCAAAACTTCCATGTGTCCAAAAGTTATTTCCAATTGTACTCTCTTCTGATTGGACAACTTAAGCTTCATCACTTTTCCATATGCCGATTGTAGACAGCACATTTTATTACACTCCAGTTACATTTAGTTATTGTATGCCATTTTTAGTACCTTGACTGGATGGTGAGCTAGCCAATCACATTCCTCTCAGTTTATTTCTTGTTAAGGCCGGGCTACAATTTATGTAGCACAGGGAACAGCACGGGCACAGAAAGTAGAATAAATGTATTAGCACGACACTCGCCACAATCACGCACAGTACAAACGCAGGAGAAGTGCACAGAAAGTGGTTCTATATCCTATAATTCCTGTGCGTGTGCGCCATGCATGGCCAATCGAAACGTCTATACCACCAAGTTCATGTGACGATGGAAATTGCTACAAAAGTAGTGAATTTGACAAGTAGTGCTTGGGGACTTTGGCGCCATATGAACCAAAGTTGGTTTTGATTGAAATTGTTATAGTACAAGCAATTTATGTTAAGATGGAACGGTATAAAATATTATATTTCTACAAATTATGACCTGAGCAGCAAAGTAAACAGAGCTGTGAACAGTATTTTGTTGATTCCAATGTTACCAACACACACACAATTTACCAAGCATCATTTCCTTTCATTTTCACAATTTTTCTTTAAACATATGCCGTTTCTGTGCGTGTGCTATTTTGATTGTAGCTTTCAGATTCGAGCTATGCGTGTGTTCTGTGCTATGGCACGTCTTACGCATGAACTAAATCAATTGAAACCCGGCCTTTACAGAGAATACCAGAACAAGTGTGCTCCAATTCTAACACAGTAAAGTAGCTGTATACTGGAAATTATTATTGACATGTCTTATATCTCGGCAATGGAGTCGACAACATGGAAAATAAATAAACCCATGAGCACAATATATGTTACCTAGCAGCCAAATTTAACTGTACATGTTTCATGTTTGAAGTACTCTGTCCATATTTAGACGAATCTATGGTGGTCTGTCTGTGGGAAATTGGTACGCAGACACACTATGTGCCGATGTATGAAACAAAGCTTCCAGAAACACACCAGAGTGCAGCTTGCAAATCACTAAATATGGCACCCCAATCAATGTTTGTGTGTTGTTTTTCACATACCATGTTGTAGCTCGTTTAAATGTATAGTTTGAGGCATTATTCATAAACTTTTGGGTAGTTATCAAAATTAAGGGCTCACGTGCAGAAAATTTTTACAGCGCAAAATAATATGTATTGATTGTACCATTCATACTAAAGCATAGTAATATCTGCACTTAAGTATATTTCCTATGCAAGATAGTAATTTCGATAGAAGGGAGGGCCATGAAAACCAGGGAATCTGTGGGGTGAAATATATAAAAACCAGTAAAAAAAAAAAAAAAAAAAAAAAAAGCACATAAATACTAAATGAATAAAAAAAATGTCAGAAATTAAAAAGAAAATTGTTGCATAATTTAATTCATACAAAAATCTGCATCACTCTGCTTCCTGGAGCATAAGGGATAGTGAATGCAAAGAGCCCCATACCAATTTACACGCTTTGTTTATTATACCAAAACTTGCGCAAAAATTTGTGAGGAAATTATATCGAGGGTAAATTGGTGTGGCTCTACATGCTCACCACTGCTTGCACTTTGGGAAGCAGAGTGCAGATCAGTTCTATGACCATATTTCAAAACAAGTGTAGGGCAGGGAAATTTTATAAAATGACACAGTAATATCAACTCTGTAAGCAACAGTATTGTTATTGTACTCACATGGGTGGCATACATAACTACTTGGCAGTGAGGGAGAAGTGGTTTATACACACACTCTTGTTGGGAAACGAAAGGCAAAATGTGAATTTCGCTGGTACCCTGCAATATGCAAATTGGCAAGCGTCCAGGTAACAAACATTCTGCAGAATTTCTTTTCACAAATTTTTATTTTAAATGCTATGTACAACTATGCCATTTTTCTTATATCCTGAAGCTTTATAAGTTTAGGTCAGGATCCATGGAAACTAAAGAAGAATAAATTAATAGATGCATAAATGGCATATATCACAGTTTTAAAATAGTACAATTATTCTACAAACACAGAATGAAAGTAGACTCTTATTACGTTCTGTAGATGTTAGTTCCATAAAAATAATGTAACCAATTCCAGATTTAAAATAATTATAATTTTCTAACCCTACCAAATGTGTCACTTTCATAAAAAGTACTTCTTTTTTTTGGTATTCATTTTTTAATGGGAGGTTTGTCTCTATTAATTTAATTTATGCCATTTTAAGATATGAACATGTAAAAAAATAATATAAATTTTAGTAGACACGGGACTGCCTGCTGTGGCTAAGCTATTAGACAGCTTGCCTCCCACCAAGGCGGATGGGGTTCAATCCCCGACCGGGTCATTCCCGGGTTTTCTTATATGGGAAACGTGCTGGATGATGCTGCTGGTCAGTGGTTTTTTTGGGGATTTCCCGTTTCCACCGCCCTTGAATTCCGGCACTGTTCCATTTTCACCTCATTTATCCATCATCTGCTCTCAAGACGTCGTTAAAAGCCAGGCCAAATCTCGTGCCTCACCTTTAGTGGACACACTGTTAAATTATTAATAAAGGTTGTACAGGCCTATTTGTAGAGAAGCCAATGTGGTATTGATTGAACCAGATGTAAACAAGTATAAAAAATCTGCATATTTTTTTATGCTGTTTGGTGTTTCAAATATACTTTATTTGTAATTGAAAAAGTGTGCATTCAAACCAGTTTGCTACAAATGTGTTCCAATAAAATTACTTGACACTTGATGCTAAGCAGTCTAGAAAAGTTATAAAATAAGTTACATCTAGTTTTCCATACAGTGCAAGTTTCTATTGTCATGTGCCATGTAGTCATTATTTGTAAAATAAATAGTCAGTGAATGGCAGCACTCTTAGCGAATTATATTTTTGTGGTTTGCAAAGTTTACAGCAATGGACCGGCGCTGTTTCCCATCCAAGAGCCAAGCTATGAGCTGCCGGGCGATGGTTTTGTGCCGGTGCCGGAGCACTTTGGGGACTCGTTCGGGGAGGCGGAGTTCCAGCAGACGCATACAATCCTCGCGGATGGTGGGGACAGGTTTGGGGTCAGCGCACTGGCCTTCGACCAGCATGAGGAACTGCTGTGGATGGGCAACCAGGGCGTGAGTGTCAGTGTAGTGCATGTATTTACCGACTCTGGTTTACTGTTGTAACATTGCAACTGCTACCAGTCTACTCTCAGTTTAGTTGAAAAAGGCGTTGGCCACGAACAAATTTGTTATTTTATATTTTACCATATAGTAGTGTTCGTGTGGACGTTATCTGCGACTACTTATTCCTGAAATAAAAAATAATCTTGATTGCATTGTTTTTTGCAAAATTGAGAAGCACTTCAAGTATAGCTGAAAAAAAAACTGTAAAATGCTAATTAGAATGTTTAAGGTTTTTAACATTTCTCTGTATACCTGTTTATCTCTCACTTGTCTTAGTTGCTCTTCTCTGTTTTCCTCTCTTCCTTCTCCCCCTTTGTCTGTAAACCTTGTTAAGAGCTTCTTCACCCCCTCCCTCTCTCATTCACACTTACCCTATTTCTCTCTCACCCCCACATCTCCACCTTTCTCCTTCTCTCTCCACCACTCTTTCTCCTTCTTTCCACACACACCTGTCTCTCCCCTCCAATATCTTAACCTTCTCCCTTTTCTCCCTCAATTCCCCGTCCCCTTTTAATCCTATTTTTTTCATTGCCCCCTTCCTGTCCACCTATCTTCCTCCTCCCCCCTACGCACTATTTATTCCTCTCTCTCTTTATCACCCTTACTTCTTTCTTCAACCTCCTTTTCCCCTTTCTTCACCTGTCACTACTTTTTTTCCTCTCTGTTCCCTACCACTGCCCCTGCCCCTTATCCTCTCCACCTCCTCTTTCCCTTTTTACCACTCTTTCCTTCCTCCACATCCACCTTTCTTCTCTCTCAGCTCCCTTTCTTTGCTATCACCCTCCATCTTGCTCTCATCCTCTCTCTCCCACTCTTTCCTCCTCTTTTACCTTTTCCATCTCCTCCTCCCTCTCCGCCTCTGTCTGCTCCTCTCTTCTCCCTTTCTACCTCATAGCTCTCTCCCTAAGCTCTCCTCCCTCTCTTACCCTTTCACGTTACCATTTCTCCCTTATTTCCTTCCCTCCACCGTCCATATTTTCCTCTCCTCCATTACATTTGTCCTCATTTCCCTTTCTCCCTTCCTCTCTCCTCCTCTTCCCATTGCCATTCTGCCCCTCTCATTATTTCTGCCCACTCTTTCCACCTCTTCCTTCCTTAGATGTTGCAAATATCTTTAATGTATTATTGAGAAAGTGTACAATCAAAATAGTTTTGTACAATTTTGCCTCTCTCCTCTTCTCTTTGCACCTCCCCACTTATCATTGTATCTCTCTCTCTATTCATCATTCTCCCCCTTTCCCCTCTTCAATCAACTCTCCATTTCCCATCACCCCCTTCTTTCCCTTTTCCCCCTTCTCACTCCTCTCATTCTTTCTCCTCCTCTCTCTCCATATATCACTCTATCTCTCTCAACCTCTATCCCTCTCTCATCCTTTCTCCTCCTTTCCCCATCTCTGCCACTCTCCCAATCTTTCAGTCTTTCTCCTCCCTCCATCTCCCCCTCTCTTCCATCTTTCGCCTCTTCCCCCACCTCATCTCTCCTTCTCCTTCTCTCCAGATATCTCATGGCATTTCCATTTCAACTAACCCCAGTTACCCTCCCTATTTATTTTCCTTTACATAGTCACCCCATTCTTTTTCCCAACCCAGTGTAACTCCCTGGTATTCCTATCTTGTAATTGCTACATTCTATCCACTCCTCCTCTCATTTTCCTGTCCATTCTTACTTATATGTGTGGAGCCAAGTTCCATTCCAAGTCACTTAAACCCATTTCCCTAACCCTCTAGCCACTCTCTTATCAGCCGTGTCTTTATAATCCTCTATTTCTCCTCCTATTGGTTCCCTCTTTCTCCTTCCTCTGTGTTTTGTGTTTGTATATATATGTGCACGTATGTTGTGAGAGTAGCAGACTGTTGTGCGATCCATAGGGCCATGTCACATCATACTATGGGCCAGGCATGCAGAAGTACACCTCCTTCCAAGTACACACAAACCAGGAAGTGCGCCATATACACACCTTCGATGATGGCATCCTCGCCCTCTCCCGCACCTCCCTGCGCTGTCAGATGCGGCGTGGTATCCCCATGTTCACCCACAGGTGAGTTGTCCCGCACTTGAACAATCTGCAGCTCTTTCCTTGGTGAAAATTTCACGATACTGTGCTCAACAGATTTGGAGGAAGAATCAAGTCAGTGGAGAGATTTGGACTGCTCTTAACATCACGTGTCTTGAGAGCCGATAAGGTTGAAGTGAGGTGAGTATGAAGCAGCGCCGGAATGCTAAGGCGGGGGAAAATGGGAAATTGCCGAGAAAACTTACTTACCAGCGGCACTGTCCGGCATGATTCCCGTGTGTGAAAATTCGGGAGTGAACTCGCCAGGAATCTATCCCAGTTCACCTAGGTGTGAGGCGAGTGTTCTTTCCTCTACACTACCATGGCCCCTGGGGGAAGAATTGATGGTAGTTACTAAGTGACCCCCACTTTATTTGTGACACATGTTTAATAGTCCTGATTACAGTGGTGATGATGTGATAGCCTTTCGGGGTGTGATTGGGTGGCATAAAACTCAATTTTGTGTGTTCAGTGATGAGTGGTTCCCCAGACATTTCACTGTCTGCTAAGAGGAAGAGACTAGACTTTCCGTGCATTAACATGCTATGAATGTAGCAGTTGTCAAATTTGTTCAAAGTCCATTAAAAGGAGGTGTTCCCTGCATTAACATTTCTGTGTGCGACTGTGTTATGTAAAACCTAAATCTAAGTGTGCGCTATGATGTCAGTGGTGTGGTGTTGTGATGGTTGCAGCTCGGAGAACATGGAAGATATGCAGTGCCTCCTGCAGATCTCTCCCGACACACTACTGATGGGCGGCCACCAGGAGAAAATCATTGTCTTCAACCTGACGCAGGGCCAGGAGACAAGCTGGGTGAGTTGTCCGTACAACACAGGCAGTCTTCTTTTTTCCATGTATCGACAACTTTAATTCAGCTATCGTGCAACAAATTCATATTTCCATACACCAGCTGTCTGGTGACTCAAGGTTCTTACTGTGTTTAAAAGTTATATTTTTTTTAAACCACTCTGCTCACCCTTCTTTGTTTCATTACCTTTTCACTCCATTTTACATGTTTCCCATTTTCCTCTATCCCATCACACATCGTCTATCACTGTCACAGTTTGCACCCACCACTTTGCGTGTGTGTACGCACATGCTTGGGGGGGGGGGGGGGGTTGAGTGCCATACAGTTAGTAGAGGTATGATCGTGTGTACATTTTGGCAGCTGGATGTGGGGGAAAATGGCTGTGCCATCCTGCGCCAGCACAGCAGATTTATCTGCGCAGGCGACCCATCGGGTAGCATTGCCCTGCGTAACACCAACACCCTCGCTGTTGAGCACACCATTGAAGCACACACCGGCAGCCTCTCTGACTTGGACGTCCATGGAAACTTGCTTGTCACTTGTGGCTTCTCTAACAGGTCAGTGGGTGCCGTTTGCACACTTCATATTAGTAGCTGCCTGTCACCGTCTTCTTTCTCCAATCCGTACATTGTATTTTTCTTCCTCTCTCATTCGTCTGTGTTGCTCCTTCCAGTTCACATTCCTGGTTTCATCATAGCATTTAAATGCATACATATAATACAAAAAAATCTACTGTTTGTGTTAATTTCTGTAAAATAAGATATTCCGATGATTTACCAGTATTCTTTACCAGGATTATTTGGTATGTGCTTCCACCAAGGCAAACCAAATTCGATTCACAGCGGTGTCACAAGTATTTTGCATGTGAAAAATCTAATGGACTTTTAACCACAGACCAAAATCTTTTAACTCAACTGTATGTGAAGGGTTTAAGTTTGTGTGAATGAGAAATTTTTTTCTCACAAAACTAGTATAACGATAAATATGGTATGAATGTGTGTTAAACTGAAACAAAATTGAAAAATAATTTAATAAGAGCTCAGTTTTAGCGAAAGATTAACGAATTATAAAACATTTTAGCAAGTAATTTATTATGAAAAATGTGTTGCAAAAGCAACCAAAAAATGGAGGATATTAAGCACATATTAGCTACAGGTGTTTTGGCCTATAATTGATTTTCTATTGTATGTATTTATTTTAGTTATAAAATAATGAAATCAAACTTTATTTACAGACAAAGATTTCCTTTGCTGGTGCACTAAAGGAATGTTTATTAAACAGAAGAATATTCATCAAAATCAAGGATTTTCATTCTGTTACAACTTTCAGTGACCAAATTTCTTACTGAAATGAAAATGAAAGGTTGTAATTTTTCATTTTTATCTTGGTATACCGAATATTCCCACAACCCTAGTAGTGTTTCCATTGGTATATGGCACACACATGTGGCTGTGGGGTCCGCAGGCATGGCAACCTGTCAGTGGACCGCCTGCTGATGGTGTACGACCTGCGGATGCTGCGGGCGGTGACGCCCATCCAGGTCGTGGTGGACCCCTTGCTGCTGCGCTTCCTGCCCTCCTTCTCCTCGCGGCTGGCTGTTGTGTCAACCCTGGGACAAACACAGCTTGTCGACACGGTCGCCCCTTCTGAGCCCAGCCTCTCGCTCTACCAGGTAAAGTGAGACTTGTGATTCATAGAAGGAAAATTTTGAGGATTTTCTGACAAGACGAAGCTTCTTAAAAGTATAAACCATTAAATAATTAATTCAGTCTTATTAAGCAGGGAATCCTACTAATTTGGAAATTATTAAAACCATTTTACGTACGTATTAGACAAGATTATGTGAGAGAAAAATATACTTTATGGCCTTCTGTATTGTGGTTTTTGAGAAGGCGACAAACCTATAGTACTGTGGCTGTGAAATGTGATATTTATTAACTCGAAGTAAGAGCATAAAGTGAGGAGCCACCGGGTTAAGGAGCAAACATACGGTTATTCACATTTGAGACTGCGAAGCGAGGGAGTGATAAGGGGGACCCTTCCACCTGAAACAAGTGTGCCACCATCACATATACAAGGCTTTGACACTTTTATTTAATAGGTAGGAAGTTGGTTGCAAAGTTCATTGCAGGGCCCTACACAGTTTTGCAGGAATTCACCTTGAATATTTCAAGCTATAAGAGTCTGAAATTTTTTTGGCCATGTTGATTATTTCCTTGCAGAAACAGATTGTCCATGCACGAAATAGTTTTCTTTAAATAATGTGTCGCGCACACACACTGCAACCTAATTTGCATCCAGGTAGACAGCTACCGAAATAGAGATCTCTGTATCATGTGTGTGGAGATGGAAGTGGGACTATAATGAATGGTGGTTTGTCCTTGGCAGGCCAACACTGCAGGTTCGGTCTGCCTGGCATTTGACGTGTCATCGTCGTGCCAGTGCCTGGCTCTCGGGGATGCTGGAGGCTCCATTCATCTGTATGCCTCAAACCCGCGCACCGCCATGTTCAACAGCTTCTCCCGCGAGACAGAGTTTGCCGATCCTGTGGAGCCCCTTCCACCTATCAGCATCCTGGACGAGCACACGCCTCTCGCCTCTGTACCCATGCCCTATTGCCAGCCAGGAACATCGCTGCTCTCTGATTGGCCGGAGCACCTCCTCAGGAAGGTCTACAGGTATGCTGCCTGCCTCCCAAAATTTATTTGTCCACAATTTATTTTTATAACTGGAACTGTGTTATCAAAAGTCTGAGAAAAATTCTTTTGTAGTTTGTTCACATTTCATTGGCTACTTTGAAAGTCCTCCTTTAACAAGTAATGTGGCAAGGTTGTATAAGGAACTACGGTCAAATCTCAAAATTATGATGTTTCATGGTTCCTAGGAAAATCATAGCTTTAATGAAAGAGTCGCTTGATTTTGGACAGTCTCCCTCCTAAATGCAAAAATTGCATAAAAATTTTATTTAGAACTTTTTGTGGAATTTTAGCAGAAAATTTACACCTTACGCGGTAAAACCTCGTTAATTCAAAGTCGATTAATACAAAATTATATAATTTGAAGTGTTTATTCGCCCCCAAACAGAAGAATAGGATTTTATATGCTTTTAAGTTTGGTTAATTCAGAATTCGCCTTTTATGTAATTCGAAGTTGGATTTCATCCAAAAGTGTAAGTGAAGTTCAGTTTAATTAATCAAAACTAATAATTATGATAAACATGCATTGCCTACACTGTCGCAGGTGTGTGCACATAAACCAGCAATGGGCGGCGGCATGGCGATCAGCTGATGCAGCCTCTGCCGCTGCCCGCCACAGTGATGTCATTGATTGTGCCAGAGTTTTCACATCTGTTGACTGGTTTTTGTCGCCTCTTCTGCCTGCGGAAGAGGTGAAAAGATGTGACGGCTAGTGTCATGCACTGCGTGAAGTTAGGGAGAGTAGGAAAAAGAAAATTCCGGGCTGCCAGTTGTGACAGTTGCCTCTAAAGGGAGAGGAGGGTTTGGAGCAAGAGGATGAGAATACAGATGATAGGAAGATGTACAAAGTAGGAAGGAAGAAGAAAAAGAGATGACAAAGAGAATGGGCGTGTGGAAGAGAACTTAGATCAGTGTAGGTAGGTGTACGGGGAGGGGAAGGAAGCTTGGTGCAGTGTGAGCGAGGCTGGAGGATGGAAGGGGGAAGGGAGTGCGTGAGTGGGCTGTGCGGCTAAGGGGGGGGATGACGGACAGCCAGTGGGGGGTAGATTAGTCCGAGGGGGAGGGGGAAGCAAAGATGAAGAAGAAGGGAGCGACCTTTTCAGAGGCCAGACCCAGCTAAGCGAGGGGTGCTGCTTGACACAAAAACCGCACAGCACTTGGCTCCAACGCCCAGCTTGCGCCAGCCGGGCTGCATGGGATCGAGAACTAGCAACAGCGCTGTCACCCCCAAACTGATAAAAAAATATCCGCCGCCTTGAAGGGCTTCCTAGCCGTCTCCCCTTTCCAGTCTCCATGCTTGGAAAAAAATTCCGGAAGGCGAAGATTAGAAGATTGACAATTTGAGTCTTGAGTGAGTCGAAAAAGTTCCCGGCAAGCAAAATACTGTACAAATTTTTGTGTTATAACAATATGAGCGAGAAAAAGTGATAGTACACTGCAAAGACTATTTCAGAAAAATTTGAAATAATTAGGGAAGTGGACAAATACGATAAGAGCAAGACGGAAATTGCGCAAGGATATGGCATCCCGCTTGCAAGTTTATCAACATTTGCTGGAAGTGCATTCATAGTAGAGGGAGCATGGGGATACTGGCTACCGCGGCTGCAGTTTTTAACCAAACATTACTTGTTATTTTTTTTATGTAACAAAGACCACAATTACAACACCTATATTTTACTGCATGTGAACATATAATAAATGACCTATATATGCAACAAACTAATTTTTTATACTATTTCCTTGATGTGTGTCGCTTATACCACTACTAACTATGATTACGACTCATCTCACTGCAAACCTAGTATTATACCTACTTCTACCCACGAGTGAGTCGAACCCCACGCCAACTCATACACGGATGTCGCGGCCTACCACAACCCTGGAGGACAGCCTGACACATGGATACGAGGTGTTGCCCAAGCCAGTGGCGCGTCACCCCCCTCCTCCATGCTGAGAGCCTACAAGCCGTCAGCCTCCTCAGGGCATGGCTGAGTGCCACCGAAGATACGTGAAGACCCAGAGATGACTAGAGGGTTGCTACCCCCACTCTGGCCTTGCACCAGAGGGATGTCACTTGCCTCCCCGTGACCGCTGCGACATCTGTAACCGTGACTATATAAGTCCGTACGCAGTGGCTCATGCCAATTGTTTCCTTCCAGTCGTCGAGCTCGCTCCACCACTTCCAGTGCTGGGGCCTCCGACTACTGCAATATCTTCAGCAGCCCTCCAGAGGCTGCCACCAACAGCTCAACAGTCTTCAGCAGCCCCCAGAGGCTGCCAGCCTTGCCGTCACCATTAGAGCTCTGCAGCACCCGTGACCAGATGCTCCAGGGATGCCAATCAACAACAGTTACCAGAAGCTCTTCATTGGTAACTAGTGTCATTCGACACACCAACATTCACCGTCTCTTATAGACACCCTGCTTTCTAGATAGTTCGTTTTTATATTAATTAATCTTCGACAATTTTTATTAACTTCCCCAACTAACCTAGGACCAGGTCGCCTACACCTGGCTAACGTAGGTTACTTCCAGCCACCCGTCTGCTTGGCAGGAGCTAGCACGAGTCACTGTTTACTAAGCAATTAGTAAACACAGCTTTGTTTCTTTAAACTGTGAGTCTCATTCCTAAGAGTACTTCCAAGTCAGCTGCTAGGAGAACATCAAGTCATGCGCTACTGACTGGAGATGTAATATTTTACTACAAACTAGCGATGGTTGGAGACACCCCTTCAGGAGGCCCCAGCCCAATGCACACCCATTAGATGGCCATCTATTGTATTCCCACCGAGCACCCAGGTGCTAGAGGAATAGAATAGAGGAGCCTCAACCACTCAACCACTAGGAATACTTTTCAACCCAGGAGAGACAGTACACCATAGTTGTATCCTTACCGAGCACCTAGGTGCTGGCAGCGATATTTGCTCAGGTGCTACGGCCTGGCCTTGACTGAGAAAACACACCCAATAATAGCAGTGGTGGCCCCCTGAGGCACCAGGCTCGTGCTACCAAGCCGTTACTGGGCAGGAACTATTCTAGGGTTTCTCTTCATGTCCGTGGTGCTCAACCTGGCATTCTCAGCAGCCATTTATACTATACGCAATATAAGGTGAGACATGGCGCAAGGATAGAGGTGCAAAGGATTGTTCATCTTGCTGCCAAGCAACAGATTGGTTTAGCTCCCCCTACAGCGGAACGAGACAGCGCCGCCTTACTTAGGTTATTGGATAAACCATCACCAGTGTGTGTGTGTATCCTATTATCTCCCTGTCTACTCACACGCACTCTTGACTACCACCCTGTGTTGAGTGGTGTGGTGAACAAGACCGAGGGACGTCTTGGAATCTCTAACGCCACCTTTTGGAGTTCAACTGCAGCAAGGTGGAATCGTAAGTTTTGTGTTGTCTAGCCCAGTGTCCTCGCTGCCGCCTTGACCAACTACGCCAACACCAATCATCATCAAAACCTCAGTAAGTCGAGTAACCCTAACACCTCCCGCCAGTTGTCAATGGTAGCTAAGAACGTGGTAAGTAAGAGGGTATACCAGTATAAGGGACTAGTCACCCAATACGCAGAGACCATTGTTCCTCTGCACAAGGCTATGTACCCGATCGCCATATCTAGCCGGAAGCGACCCCTGCAAAACCATAGATGCGCCTCTGACCTAAGAGCAACCAAAGCCACGACGACTGTGTCATAACTTAACCAATTGGACATGCGGGGCCGTAATTATGTTTGCTTTGGAAAGGGAAAATGTGTATTTCTTTAATACACATGAACAAACTTTTTTTTAAATATGATAATTTGAAATTATGTAATTCAAAGTCAAAAATTAAGTCCCAAGGACTTTGAATTAACAAGGTTCTACTGTATTTCTTAAATGGTTCCTGTGAATTAACTTGTAAGATCAAAGTGGACTTATTGTGATTGACTTGATCCTCAAACAGTAGGCACCTGCGAGTACTCCAAATTCGAGTTTCGAGTTGTTTTTTGTAATACTCGAGATTGACAAATACTGAAACTTGTAATCAGAACATGTCACATTAAAGAATCTCATAATTACCATATTCGCCAATGAGGACTTTTGACAGAAAAGGAATAGAAAAAATAATGGGTCATGTACAATTTAGGAATAGTCTTCCATTCAAAACCTAGGCGATTTCAACAAAGGATTTTCATGCTTACATACCATTTGTCCTATGGGTATTTTTGTAGTGCTGAGACTGTACCTGTCAACTTTGACAAGGGTCCCCTTATCTGATATCCCCTGGCCTTAAAGAGGAAGTGCTTTGCTGGGAAGCAAAATGGCTCAGGTCACGAATATATAACACCCACAAAAGTTTTACAGTTTAAGAAAAATGCTGCTACCATACAGCCAGGTTAGACACACTATTTCATTGTGATTAGCTTTTCTTTTTAAAAGTACATAAAATATATACTATTATTCATATAATAGCATTTATTCTTGAAGGATTTGTCATAAATTCATGCAAAAATACTTCAACCTAAATAATTTTTTCCCTCAAAAATATTTTTTTTAGGAAAAATTCGTCTTAGATTCAGGTAAATACTGTAATGAATTTTAATATTTTGTGTTTATTTTGGTAAAAAACTCTTTTCTCCGTTTACATTTTCTATTTGCTTAGCAAAATAATAATGTTTAGGAGACCAATAGCAAGCAAAAGAGTGCTGTAGCAAAAGTTTTCCCAAAAAGATTCTATAGTCTCCACCAGAAATACAATTTGTAATTAAAACTAATGAATAGTTCCATACTCATTTGTAACACAACACGTAACTATGTTAAAAGCAACTTATTAAGCAGACATGTACTAGACAACACCATCCTGGCACACCAGGCCAGTCGCATTTCACCCTGACCGCCAACATAATTTGCACGCGTTGCAAGCCGCTCAACCATTGGCTGAAGAGACACACCTTCCCGGAGCTCAGACACGACTCCTGTGGGCCTTGCACCTGTGCGCCACCTACAGCTCGTGTCACACACAAACGATGTCACATGCTCGCCACACGCAACGCACAGAGTGGCCTGAATAACATTAGCGCTGCAAGTGTAATAATGCCTACCATAAAGGATAATATTGAACTAAAAGCAATTATATGAACATAACTAAATATTTTATAAATAACCATAACAATAATTGAATTTTATAATATGACAACAAAACAGACCGGTCTGAAAGAAATGTTTAATAAAAGACTCACACCCGTTTACACAACCAAGTTGTTACCAACTTTCATACCAAAAACTTACAATCATAACCTGTGACGGTAACACCATCACATGCTCCAGCAGCCTTCGAAGATGCCTTCAAATTTCTTTCCTTGCCTACACTTCTGGTAACGGCAATTGCACTGTCCCCTCTGGCAGTGTTAGGTCCCTTTTGGACACACCACCACTACCCCTTCTGGTAGTGACCCTCGAAGGTCCCTTTTGGACACACCACCACTACCCCTTCTGGTAGTGGCCCTCGAAGGTCCCTTTTGGACACACCACCACTACCCCTTCCGGTAGTGGCCCTCAAAGGTCCCTTTTGGACACACCACCACTACCCCTTCCGGTAGTGGCCCTCAAAGGTCCCTTTTGGACACACCACCACTACCCCTTCCGGTAGTGGCCCTCAAAGGTCCCTTTTGGACACACCACCACTACCCCTTCCGGTAGTGGCCCTCAAAGGTCCCTTTTGGACACACCACCACTACCCCTTCTGGTAGTGACCCTCAAAGGTCCCTTTTGGACACACCACCACTACCCCTTCTGGTAGTGGCCCTCAAAGGTCCCTTTTGGACACACCACCACTACCCCTTCTGGTAGTGGCCCTCGAAGGTCTCTTTTGGACACACCACCACTACCCCTTCTGGTAGTGACCCTCGAAGGTCCCTTTTGGACACACCACCACTACCCCTTCTGGTAGTGACCCTCGAAGGTCCCTTTTGGACACACCACCACTACCCCTTCTGGTAGTGACCCTCGAAGGTCCCTTTTGGACACACCACCACTACCCCTTCTGGTAGTGGCCCTCGAAGGTCCCTTTTGGACACACCATCACTACCCCCTCTGGTAGTGGTCCTCGAAGGTCCCTTTTGGACACACCACCACTACCCCTTCCGGTAGTGGCCCTCAAAGGTCCCTTTTGGACACACCACCACTATCCCTTGTGGTAGTGGCCCTCAACGATTCCTTCTGGACAACGGTTAGAATTAGTTAGGGTTAGTTATTTTCATGGCTACCTAGCCGGATTGCGTTATTGAGTTTAGGATTAGGTATTATTCACCTGGATTCACGTTGTCTAACTTAGGTTCAGCACCAGTTAGGAGGTAGTACGGGCCACCGTGTTTATTCCTGACGGAATAAATACAAGTTTCTCTTAAACCTCTTCATACTATTTTCTAGGGTGTTTGTTCTTTCCTCAGCAGATGATGACCCGCCAGAGCAAAGCAGGAGATCGCACACTTGTATCTGTATTTACCGAAACTAGTAAGACTGCGGGCTCCCTTTACCGGAAAAATATATAACGGTGTTCATTTTATCATGAACAGCCTATACAGCAGGTTATTAGGTTTTTTTTCTCAATGTTTTGAAAGATTTTACAGAGAAACGAGTATACTGATAAAAATAATACAGTTAACTTTCAAATCCTACTGTATAAAATCACTTTATGAAATTGTTGGCAACTGCTGGGTTACTGTTACGAAATTACATCTTCACAGAAATACGTTGAAAACCCACACATTCGACAGCCACCCATATTGTACATATGGTGGGCAGTAAGGTAGGGTCCCAACCACTAGTAACTTAATCCAAGAGTCATCACTGTCATCAGACCGTTAGTCCAGTTGATCCACTCCATCCACCATGCTGTACTGTCGCCGGAAGGAGCGACATACTGGGTCTGGAGATCTGCCAACACATGGACCCACACTCACTGTTATTTTCTGGCACCCAGAGGACACCCAAGGCTCTATAACCATAGCGCCTTGTGTCGTCGGTTAGAGGAGCATTGGGTACGACTCTGGCCTGTTGAGCTGCGGCTTCGGTATTACATGTAGCCAGGGAACTTCGTCGCCTGCTCTCTTGTGCGGCTCTCCGTTGTACCTGACTTACGCCATATACCCAACGAAGTGGTACCAGATGGCACGACAGAAAGGTAGTTAATACAACTGATGCTAACAGCAGCTGTGATGCAGTTCCAGCTACACTTTGCAGTGTAATCCCATGGGAACAAGCTCAAGCATCCCGCCAGCTGGAGAGGCCTTACCACCCAACTTCCTCCTAAACTTAATTCAAGATTCCTCTCTAGACCACCAGCCGACCTTACCCGGTGGTGACTGACATCCGCCAAGGATATGAAGTACCGCTGGGACTCACCAACCCCTGGTTCCAGTGCAGCCATGCCAGCAGCCCTCCACTGGCCCAACTCAGCTCCAGCCGCCAGCTGCTACACCTGCAGCAGATCAAGGTGCTACCCCCGAGCCCTAACAAGCAAGGTAAACCAGCGGTAGTTTGCCGACCCCTCTGTTGGACTGTCGAAACCCCTACTAACTTAGTACCTTGCAGCCAGGCCATGCACCCGACTTAGTGTACTGGCCGAGGTCCTACCAGTCGACAGTAAGGACAAAGTCAGCTCGCACGTGCTTCTGACCTGCATGACAAAACCTTGCGCTACCGTGACAACCCCTCTCAGTCAAATGCCATCATGCGTCACTATATTCCAGTTGGACCGAGCAGTCTTGGCAAGGACATTGATGAGGGGAAGGTGGCTAGCGTGTCGTCCCTTCAGCGAGAGCTGTGCACACACCTGGCGCTATAGATAGTATGTTCAGCCTCAGTACGCCTAGTATTCCATTCTCTGCAAACGAAAAGAGAAACTGCATTTAGTGTCCAGACAAATAGAGGGCAGACTACTTGCCTTATACATTTGTTTGCATCAGCTGTTGTCATAATATTTTACCAGCAGTTATAGTAAATTATTTTTGTGTTTGATTTCATTAAGTATAATTTATTGTAGGTGCCTTTTCAGTGCGTTGTCTTCAGTGAAATGGTATATCTGCATGCGTAAAGTGTTCCGTAAAATAGTTTGAGCCGCCATTTTTGGTAATTGTCTTGAAGCACTGCCGCATCTCAAATATAATTCAAGTTATCATCTTTAAGACTATGTTTGAATTAACCATTTAGTTAGTATATTAATATTTGGTGTTCAGTTCGGACACCATCAATAATCACTTATTCAGTGATGGTTGTGTTGTGTAATTTAGTAAGTAATTGTCTAATTATTTACCTTGTTCACTGAACAGAACAAAATGGATGACTAACATTAATTTTTGTTTCTTGTTTTGCACAGGCCGACACCTCCTATTGACCCGGAGATCCTGCGTACCATGAAGATGCAGGGAACGATTGGCTATGCCCCAAACCCAGCCAGCAGCCGGCGAAACCAAGTGAGGCTTGAGGTTTTAAAAAATTCACCATACCAAGTGTTATCTTGAGCATTTTGTCAGTATTAGGGTACTGTGGCAAGTGAAGGATGCCTCAAAATGGAGTTATGTAGAGTCTGAATTTCATATATGACAGTTATAATTTAGAGAGGATGTGAAACAGAATAGGTTAGAATTTTTAGCTTAGATACATTTTAAAGAACTGTGACTGCAATAGGAATTTGTTAATTGTCTTCTAGCTTTCGTGATAGTAGTAGCAAGTAGAGCGTGTTTTCGCATATTTTAAAATGAATTTAGCACTTTATTGTGGATTTGCAGGAATCCTGTTTGGTAAATAATTATGTACGTTATGTTTTGAATGTTTTTTTTTATAACTGCACTTGTACATTATCATGGTTTTTGACAACCGTTGACTTAGGGATGACTGCCTTCTTTATGAGGAACACAAATGCAAAATATATTGTGTTCACTTTACTTACCTAAGCGTGGAAGATTGAAAGAGGAATAGTATAATTTGGAATGAAAGATCCACTGTTGAATCAGTGCTTATAATATGGCAATGGAGAAAAAGTTAATTTTTGTGGAGGATAACTTCGTCATTCACGGTTCTGGAAAAATCATATGATGAGTGACAAAAGACAAAGTGTGGCAAGCACTGAAAGATGAAGTAACAGATGATAAGAAAAACAAAGTTGAGAATGTAGAGATGAATGAGTCTGCAGTTTCTTCAGTCGACTTTAGCCAAGTCAAGTTGGATAATAAATTGTTTGGGTAATGAATGGTTTCAATTATCCGTTTGAGATTTTATACTGTGGCATATTTTAAATTCCTTATTATCTAAATTTTATTCATCACAGCACGATAAATTAAACCATACAGTGAACCCTGTATTAACATTTCCTCTAATAACATTTTCCTGCTAAGTAAGTTGCCTGCTCTTCATCCACAAACATGTTATTCAATACAAAATTTCTATAGAGATTGAAGGTGTTTTGTTGGATGAAAAGGAGTTGATATAGTTTTGAGGTGCGGTAAAGTCTGGAGTGAGGAAAATTTTGGAAAAGGTTTTGTTACTGGAGCGCCAGGCATTGCCCAGATAATAATAATGCAGTGAAGTTCTTGGAGAGCTGACTGCTCTTCTCGGGATCATGCAGCCGACGACCAAAGGTGTTAGTCCTTCCAATGCAGGTTATCTGCTCCTCATAATAAATTAGTAATTATTTGCATGCTACGCAGTGGACTGTTAGGGCTGACCACATGCCTGAAATTGATATAATTATGTTGCAAAAGATATACACACTTGAAAAACATTGAAATGAAACACTTGCAGAACAAGATCACTTTTGGCGGGAAGGTCAGGTCCCGCACCCTGAAATGCCTTGCGGCAAACCTGAATAAAAACACGTGTGGATTTACTTCACTGCTGCATACCCCTCCAGGAGTCACTTTACAATCGGTGTTGGGCTTGACCCATCGACATGAATGATACTGCAAAAAGGCACTAGGCCATTGTACACTTTGACGCATGCTTCCTGTCATGGATAAGTGGTTAGGGTGGTTACTACCCCTTCCGACCCTCAGAGGTAGAGAGGAGTCAAACCCCAGAGTAATTCAGAAAGTCAGGCTATCCCTTCCGGGCATCCTTATAATCTCTGTACCACAAGGGACGTCAATAGTCTGGATGCCAGCTGTCCCGATAGGGGGGTGAGTGAGCTCAATCTGTGACGAGTTATGAATGATTAGGGGGGTGAGCGATGTGGCTTATACTGACAGGATTAATCCGCAGTGGCCTCGTGGGTTGGCGAGCAGAAATGAAATTGGCTTCGGATTGTTCCGGTTGACTGCGGGGAACTGCCTTAGGCAGGATTCGAACCTTGATTGTGTGTCCGGAAGCCAATGTGATGGTGCAGAAGTGGGGAAGCACTTCTGTTCTCGCATGTCGAACCCAAAGTATCCTGCCACATTTTATTCTCACTAGGCTAGATCGACTGGAGGGGCTCTGCGTGTCGGTATCCGTGGGTGGTGCTGATATTGAGGTGGGCTGAACAGGGGTTTCATTGGAATCTGATTCCTCATCGGGTTCGCACCAACCTAACAAAGGCTTTAAGGGTGGTTCGTGATCTGGAGGTAACATGTTGTAATCAATCTGATGGCTCTCTGATTCAAAGTACTGGATTAAGAGTTGGAAATTATTCGATTTAGTAAAGCGTGCTGTAGTAAGGCACGCCTCTCACGGCTTCCAATACCACCGTGTTGCTTGCGCATGGATAAATGAAATATAGCAAAATAAAATAGAGAGAGGTCATCAACCTGGGTTGTGTACAGCAGTCCAGGGCAGCGCAAAATCTACAGTCACTCCTGCGGACCTGCCATTTACAATGGCAACCCAAGTAACAGAACCTTGTGTTAGTTATTGATAGCGGGTGCACTGGAATCTCAGAAATTATGTCCAATTTCTGTCGTTGCCTCCTGAGGGATTCAGCACACTACACGGCCAGATAAAGACATGAACTAAGTTAGAATTTAAATGCGCACTGAATGGAACACAACACTGAATTGATAAGCAACAATAATAAAAGTGGTATAGTTTCTAAAAGTAAAATAACGGTAAGCGACATGCAGGAAATTAAGTGTGATGCGTAATATTTTATTACATTTAAAATAGGAGTTAGCAGAGACCCGGCTAAATAGTTACACACTATAAGCTAAAGAAATTATATTACATATTTAATTAACAGGCGAAGGCAAGCCCGGGAAAAATTAATAAAAATTGTTAATTAACTCCTACAAAGATTCCTAATTAAATTAAGAATATACACTATTTACAGCATGATTGTTAAACAAGGGGGCTCTATATAGGGGGACATAAATCACGCAACGACCTGTTACCATGGAGTCAAGGGAAGTTGACTGAGGTAAGGGTAAGTGGGTACAGGTGTGGGATTTACCATATGTGGAGAGCTCACTCTGGGTGATCAGCTGAAGGAAGCTGTGCTGACGGCCTTCTGTAAGCTGCCGGCTGGAGGTGGTGGTTCGAGCCCTGCCTGGGGCTGCTAAAGTGAAGGAGCTGAACCCTGTGTCAGCTGTAGAGGAGAGGAGAGAGAGGAGAAAGAGTCTTCAGCAGACTGTTGGTGAGCTCGCGAACCTTGCGGCCGGCGAGCTCCGGCGTCTCTGCTGGACCACTGGGCTGGACTTCTATTTATACAAAAATCGCCCTGTGTCAGCAATTCTCTGGGGGCTGGGGGTACCGTAGCCTTCCAACACAGGGGCTTGTTTATCTGCTGCTAGAGCGCCACTCAAATTTTTATCTCCCCTGGAGGAGGCGATGACATTTTCGTGCACTCCGGACTGAGGCAGGTCGGCCGTGACGTCAGGAGGTCATGGGGGTGCTGCTATCTTGAGGGTTGAGTGGAACTTCTTTGTCATGGTTGCTCTGGCGCGTTCCTTCTCGATTGGATGTGGAAGAAAATAAATTTATATGTGAAGTACAGTTACTTAAATAGCTCATTAAAGCCTGACAATATTTAATTTCCAAGTCTCAGTGGCCAATGAATTTGAATTCGCTCCGCGCTTGACATACTCGGATGGGGCGAAGTCGGCCGTAGATTGCGGATCTCAGTTGTGCAGAAAGCTGGCATGCGTAAACTTAAATGAACAAGTTAAACTTCCCCGGGTGATGCTAGCACTGGGGAAGGCGAGGGACGGTGTCCCGGACGGCTAACGAGAACGAGGTTCCGGTATTTAATGTCTATTGTTAGCTAAGTGATGAAATGCAAAATGATCAGGGCCGCCTGGGCGCGTGAAACTGCGAGTGGTTGCAATATGTGTCATACCCCTAGAACTGTGAAACGATCACTGATGACTCAGCTTGGCGCACTGGACGGCATTGGCAGGCAGGCGGGCCAAGTCGAAACTACTTGCTCACACACACATTGCATATAACCCTTAAAGCACTTACCTTGCATGCAGTTTACCTTCACGAAAATTACGTGCAATAACAAAAAATTATTAATAACCTGCAAACAAGTTGTGGGGTGAGGTGAGCGTGAAGATACGTGAGAAGGAAGAGTACCGAAACAACAAATAAACTTTATTATAACTTTAACCACAAAATGGGCTGCTTCACAGGTCGCCTTTAGTGTTCGCATGAAGCTGCATCATACATGCACCGCACTCGTAGTATGGATGGGTGTTGCGTTGCTGGAAATTGGTGCTGTGGGCAAACTGTCTGAGAGACGGTAATGCTGTATTTGTCAAATGCCTCCCTCCTGTGAGACAATTTGCAGCAGTACACTGTCAAGTGCAGCAAAGGCACTTCTGCCTGCCCTTCTGCCTCTGACGTAAGCCATAGGAGTGCTTGATTGACTCCTTACGACTCTGCAACGGTGGCTGCAACTGCTGCTGCTCCCTCATTGTCTTTCTTCGTACTCTGCTGTCTTACGCAGGACGTCAGGGCGACCCCTTAAGTTGTGCACTCTGGTGGCAGACCATCTTGGCCGTTTAGTCTGATGCAGGACCTCCAAATCAGCAGACTCATCCCTGCTGTCATCACTACTACTACTGTTGCGCATTCACCGGGTCAGATGCACTACATGCAGCGAGCCCTTCCATAAGCTGTGCATAGGATGGCCTGACAAGCGCATCACTATGCCAGGAATGGCGTACCAATGTTAAAGATGTAGGAAGAAACACGTCCCCTACTCCCGTCGATTGAGACCGTCCAGAATCTACATACAGTCTGGGACAGCACCCGACCACGATGATGACATACAGATCATTGACTCCGCCGGTCGTCCGCGTGAAGACCCGGTAGCATTTACCGAGTGCGAGAAAGAATTCCGGGACACCCACTTAGCTCTGAAACAATCGGTAGACAGAGCCCAACTACACTTGAATGGCGTAGCGTTAACCTGGTAGGAATTACGGGGAATTTCTTATGAACTGGAAGCAGTTCTGCAATCACATAGCATCAGAATTCACCGGCGAGGAGGTGCTAGCGCGGTTAACGACCCAGTTCTACAGCCAGGCACAGATACCCGAAGATAATGCTGAAATTTTCATATGTCGCATAGAGCAAATGTTCCGACGCATATTTCTGGAGGGTTCGGAAGCCATGGCCATCTGTTTGATAGGAAAAATGCTTTTACCCAGCCTGAGGAATGTCCTCCTCACAGGCCGATCAACAACTATCGACGAACTAGTTGAGAGGGCACGAGAAGCCGAACAGTACTTTGCGGCGCAGGCTATTATACAAAAGGCACTACCTGTGAAAACCCCGGAACCACGAGCCCTGCCGGTCGAGTCACACAAGAATGTGCCCGTACCCCAGATACGCACAATCTTCATGCCAAAGTGATGGTTCTGTCCCTGTTGTCATTGGAACAAGGACTGCCCCCTCATGCCAGCCGGGTCAGCAGTACCACCATTTAAATCCAATCCGACGTCAGCCCCATCAATTACCCGGACTACAGAAAGACAGACTCCCGCTATCAAGTCGGGATACGCCGCCACCGGGGTGCGAAATGGGCTGCCACTACCGGACCACAAGGGCCCAGAATCCAGGGCTTAAATGAGGATCCATAGCTCCCCACATCGAAGTGGAAATAAATGGAGACTGTGTCTTCGGCTTTACTTTATTCCACTGCCACAGCGAACTTCATTAGAAGCAATATACTCACATCACAGCAATTAGCCAACATGTGCCCACAAACCAAACTTGTCAGAATGGCTCAACCAAACACGACCTTACAGGTAGATGGCCGTACTACGATACAGGTGAACATATCGGCTCTCAGCTCCCTCTGAGTTTATAGTGTTGTCCACACTGTCAGAAGCAGTTATTCTCAGCTGCCCGTGGCTTAGACAGCATCATTGCATTATTGATCATGGACAACGCTGAGCTTATATGGGCGAGCACGAAAGAATAACAGTAAATTGGGACCACAGTCCAGAAGACAGCCCATCGATCCCACGAGCGTTAATCATGAACTCAACGAATCTGAGTTCAACCAATTGCAGCAGGTACTGAACGGACACGCAAATGCATTCGGACATGGGGTGGTTGTGCCAGACTCGATCCATCCAATATGAACTGGACGACAACTAACACCCCTGTTTATAATCGACCGTATCGAGTATCTTCCGCCGACGCGACCTGTTAATCAACCAGGTAAATGACATGAAGGACCTAGGGGTTGTAGAACCCTCTAACTCACCCTAAAACTCCCAAATGGTTCTAGTACCCAAGAAGGATGGAAAACTGCGGTTCTGCCTTAATTACAAGGGCCTAAACGAGATAACGCGCCGTATTGCTCCACCAGCTATCGACCTCACCCATACCTTGCGGGACATTGGCAAGGCCACAATCTTCAGCACCTTGGATATGGAGTCTGGATACTGGCAAATTGCGGTACATCCCGATAGCTGCAAATATACTGCGTTTACCACACCAGAAGGTGAAACCCTACAATTCAGTGTAATGCAGTTCGGGTTTAAGAATGCCCCAGCCACCTTCCAACGCCTAATGTCCGCAGAGGTATTGACTGGGTGTGTTAGAGAGTTCTGCTTTGCATACCTCGACGACATGATCGTATACTCAAACAGCCGGGAGGAGCACCTCGAGCATCTGCAGCTGGTACTAGAACGCCTAGAACAACATGGGATGGCTTGCAAGCTTTCCAAGAGCTTCTTCTGCAAGTCCTCCATCGATTACCTGGAACATGTCATGTCACCCGAGGGAAACTTCCCACAGCAGAATTCCATACGAGCCATTGAAGACGCCGACGAACCGGCCAATAAACAACAACTACGACAGTATCTCGGGGTCTGTGTAACTGGCTACACGACTTCATGCCAAACATTGCGCAACTCATGGCACCGTTACATCCGCTCCTGGAAAAAGATGCACGTTGGCGATGGGGACCGGAGCAACAGCGAGCCTTTCAGGACCTAAAACAAGCTTCGGAAATATACAGCAGCAACACCGACCCCAAGGAGATCAACCATTGATCCTACAAACCGACGCGTGCCAGAACGGACTGGGAGCCGTACTCTACCAGCTGGACAACAACCACCAACCCCGTGTGATAAGCGTATGCCTCCACCTACCTCAACGAAACAGAGCTACGTTATCACATAAACAAACAGGAATGCCTGGCCGTCATCTGGGTAGTGCATAAGTACAGATACTATCTAGAAGACCAGCACTTTATCTTGCAAATGGACTCAAAAGGCCTCCAGTGGCTGCACGAGTCACGAAACAGCAAAGCCAAGCTCGGTCGGTGGGATATGTTTCTTACAAAATTCGACTTTGAGGTACAGCACTGCCCAGGAAAAACGAACGACCTGCCAGATGCCCTGTCCCGCTTACCTACGTTGGAAGAGAAAGTTGAGGAAGAGGAAGGGGGAAAGATGACCCCTCCCCCTCAAGTAGAGCGAACCCCCGATGAGCAGATCCGTCTCCTCCAGTTACAGATTATCCATAATCAAATCTCAATAAGCCAACAGGAGGACCCCAATGTACACCGGCTCCTGCAAGAGCATCTACAGTGCTTTGAAGGTCGGGATGACATTGTGTGGATGTGAAGTGGTCAACCTAACGCTCGGTGGAAAATCTGGGTACTGTAGCAGCTGCGAGCAGACATTTGCCACAGCCACCACAACCACGCCGAGAAACCCTACTAAATATCTGGTTTTGCTATAGTTGGGATAAAATGAGCCGCGACGTCCGACAGTACATCAGCAACTGCGTTACATGCTGCCGTGGCAAGGCCTACCCAGTCCCTCCTCCCACTGCAAGACGGCGTGGACACATATAGCTGCCGATCTAATGGGACCATAGCCACGGAGCTCCAAGGGAAACAGCTATCTCCTAGTCATTACTGATCAATTCTCCAGGTGGGTGGAAGCCTTCCCTCTGTCCAGCCAGGAAACAGCCCCCATAGTGGAAACAGAAATATTCGCACGTTGGGGATACCCAAAGGCGATCCTGACTGGCAATGGCACTCAGTTCACGAGTCACCAATGGCAGTCATCATGCCAGGGATGGGGAGTCGAAACGTGGACGATGCCACCATACCACCCCCAGGCCAACTGCACTGAACGGAGGAACCATGAGATAAAGAAATGCCTCCGTATCAGTGTGGGGAATGACCACATACACTGGGATAAAAGCATTCCCACCATCTTGTTTGCTCTACATCATCATACTAACAAAGCGGTAGACAACAGCCCAAGTGCACTCCTCCTGGGACAGACCCTACGCTGACCAGGTGACTGGCAGTGGGACAGTGATCCCACCACCATGCCTCAGCCCGAGGACATCCGGCTAGCCATGTTGGCTTGCACTACCACTGCCCAGAAAGACCAGGATGAGTATATCCATAGAAAGTACCCACAACCCAAGACAGGGATACGTGAGTTCAACCTTGGGGTCACTGTGTTACTCCGAACACATCCCCTCCCCAAGGCCAGCAATCGGTTTAGTGCTGGCCTCGCTGATAAATGGGTCAGGCCTTACTGTATTGTCGATGAACGGGACAATGTCTATTGGACCGAAGACGGAGAAAGAATACGAAAGGCCACATGAGATCAAATACGTCCCTATCAGGGGGACATGCCATGAGTAGAGCACACTGACGACGTAGGAGAAACACCAAGGGGACTCCGACAGTGAGGATGAACCACAACCCCGAAGGGCAGCTCCAGAACTCGGCCCAGGACTCATGAGGCTGCCTGAAGTAAGACCCTTTGGCATCGAATGAGCACCCAGTTATGTGCCACCATGGAGGCTGGACAGAGAAACATGCAGAGGAGCAGTTAGCTTAAGATCACTGCCCTCCACGCCACGCAGCTACGGGGACAAAGTCACAGCACGACGCAAAAGAACAATCCAGAGCTGCTCCAAAGTGTCATGGCGGATCCCACAAGACCGCGAAAGCTGCCAGACATCCCGCTGATCTAGTCGCATCTGCAAAAGGTCAGAAACACCCTTGGTGAGGGGGGTAGAATAACCCAGGTGCCTACCCCCTCACCTGGTACAACTCTTCAGCCTGAAATCAAGGCCTTTCCACCTTCTATGAAGGCCCAGACGAGGTAGTGCCTACACATGCCACTAGACCACCGGACAACAAACTCTCAACGAGCTCACAACACATTGGCGCCATTGAGGATGAGAGACCCGATCTGTCTTGCGCTCAATCGGCCACCGATATACCATGCACCGAGACCGTCGATGCCTCCTACTACCCGACACCTGGTGCACCACCCGCAGTTGAGGTCAAGAGCCCTCTCCCTCGCACTGCCTCGCCAATGGACCTGGACCTCGAGACCGCTGACGCCTCCCAACTACCCGGCCCTATGACGAGACGCACCACCCGTAGGTAAGGTTGAGCACGGTGATCTGCATCTCCCCGGTGCTACCACTACAGGCACCAGGACCATTGATGCCTCCCACTACCCCTCATCTGGAGTAACGCCTGCAGTGGAGGTCGAGAGCCCTTTCCCTCTCACTGCCTCTTTGCGGGACCTGCACGTCAAGAACATGGATGCCTCCAACTACCCGGCCCCACGGCGGGATGCTTATGTCGGCAAGGTAGAGAACAGTCTCCCACCGCAACTCCCTTGCGCTACAACAGCAGAGAAACTTTGTGCCCTATGGGTAGGAACCCGTGCAGTCGGGGTGGAGGACCTAGGATCACTCCCCTGCACTGCCACTACGTCCCTAGTAGCTGTGCCCTCACCCTCAGTAGCAGACGGCACAACGCCATGTGCGGAACCTCGACGCCTGATGCCACCTCGTGCCGCCAAGGCCGACTCCACGCCTGGTCGGTATCGAGAATCACCGTGGTGACCCATGTCAAGGTACACGTGGCCGTACCCACTGCATGCCGAGCTATGCCCAAGAGGAAGGCCAGCTAAACCCACACCCACCGAACCAAGTAAGTGAAAGTGTGGTGAAGAAAGTGTACACACGTAGTTGTAGACTACTACATAACACAAAACAGGACTCGTTACAGACCTGCGAAGTGTAATTTAAACTAGCCGCCAGTTAAAGACAGTGAAACCGAGGAACATTCACTATTTATGCTAGATTTAAATAAAGTGTGTATCAGTGTTAGTGCCTACCCAAGGTGTCATTAAGTAGGGAAAGCAAAGGAGCCGGTAAGGTAGAAGTAAATAAACAGTTAATCGACACTCGACTAGGTGTAACGAGATCTTGTGATAACACCAGTCATTACGAAGTTAGGGATTGAAACAGAACAGTATTATATAGATGTTTTTCTCCTCACAAGCGATAAAGGTTCAGAATGATTAGTGGCAAACAGCCCACGTAATGGCGTAGAAATACTTAGAGACGCCCACCACAGTGCTGGTAATTTCTATGAACGTATCACCTATAGACACTCACCACATTACGCGTGATAGGAGAAGACAAAGACTTCCATAGTTTATATGCTAGATTTAGCCTTCGTTCTCAGGACTCTTAGTTGATTTTAGATTTTTATAATAATTTAATGTGTAGGTACAGTACTAAATTATTTTATACATTTTAAAGTGTTACGTGAAGATGCAACTGTAAGAAGAATGCCATTTTACAGGGCTGTGTGTTTTCCTAATATGCGTTCTTCTACCTCTCCTAGTGTACTTGCCTTGAACATTATATGAACCTACATCATGAACTGTTAAGATAGTTGGACTACCGACAGGTACAGGAGGAAGTTAGCTTTTTAATATTATATCTGGATGTGTAGGTAAACATGTGTGTGTGTCTCTCCCTCCCTCCCCCGCTCCCCATCCTCTCCCCTCCATCACTCCCCCTCCACTTCCCCTCTACCTTCCTCCCCCACCCTTCCCCTCCCTTCCTCCCCCTCCCCTTCCCCTCTACCTTCTTCCCCCATCTCTCTCTCGAGTTTTTTTATGGTATTCGTGTGAAGAGGCACCTACAAAATAGAATGCAGTTTTGCAGGACTGTGTCTTTATGGTATACTTTAGATTTCTCATTCATTGGTAGTGTTTATGTATGTTTGCAATACCTGTGCACCCCCAAAGAATCGAACCTGAACTCGTAGCCACAGAGCTCCCAAGTATTCATTATGGTGATACCTGGTGCCAGGTATATTAAATTCAATTTATTAAAGTGTTTTATGTATGTATTTAACGCGACCTCCGTGCACCAATTGCTGCAATTTTCATGCATGTTATTGAAGGGTACTCTTATTGTGTCTAGCCTGCTAACCCAGATGCTGGAAGACCTCAGGTTGGCAAACTCTCAACCTGTCACATGTAACTGTTCAGCTTACTGTAAGACCCACAGGTTACTCCAGAAAGATTTTCCTTTTCTTTCATAAACACTGCAGCAAGCTCCAGGATAGTTAGTGACGTTTTCCGTGCCTTCTACAAGTAAGGCTTGCTCATACTTTAATATTACCCCTTGTTTTTAGCATGTCGTCATGTTTTGTGTTTTCTCTTTCAGATTTTATGTATGTATTCTCTTGTAAATAACCACAACTGTATGCTGATATTTGTGACAACATGCAGTAAATGAAATAGGTCTTTGGGACACCCGGTACACAGAGTCTGTCCTGACACTAATCCTCACCATGGGGGAACACCCATTAGCACCGTACAGTGCTCTGGATCGGCAGGGCAAGGGGAAGAGAGAGTAAGTCCGTCCGAAGAGAGAGACAGAACTACCGGTTGGCATGCTTGCGCCTTGTGTGGTCCAGTCGCCCCAAAGCACAGAGCGAGCGCTGATACATCGGACAAGCAGCGTACCTTACTTCAAACATTTTTTTTCTCTTCTTCTACTTTGCTACTCCTGCCTAGAACTTCAAGATGAGGGGGCCTATGACTTTCTCAGCCGAACCTTCACGATGAGTCTTCATTGCAACGAAGGGATGGCGAATTGACGCATTCTGCTTATACCATTTATTTACAGCGATTACCACTCATCTCACTGCAACCCTAGTTTACTATTTCTACACACGTGAGATTCAAACCCCGCGCCATCTCGTACATGGAAGTAAAGGTCTGCCACAATCCTGGAGGGCAGTCGGACACGTGGATACAAGAGGTTGCGAAAGACAGCGGTGCATAACCCCCCCTCCTTCTGCGCGCTGAGAGCTTACAGGCATCAGTTGCCTCGGGCCATGCATAAGCGTCACCGAGGATACACGAAAGCCGAGAGATGACCAGAGGTTGCTACCCCCACTCCAGCCTCACACCTGAGGGACGTCACACGCCCTCCCCCACGGCCGCCACAACACACGCTACCCTGCTATATAAGTCCGTGCATGGCGGACCACGCCAGTTGTTCCTGCAGTCTTCTCCGAGTACCTTGGTGCTGGAGGAGCCTACTACTACTACTACTAGATCTTCAACAGCCCTTCCAGAGGCTGTCGTCAACGACTCAACAGTCTTCAGCAGCCACCAGAGGCTGCAATCCTTGATGTCGCCGTTAAGAGCTCTGGAACACAGCTACCGGATGCTCCAGCAACACCATTCGCCAATAGCTACCAGAAGCTTTATGTAGCTACCAGACATACCACATGTAACTTCTTTGTCTCCTACAGACACCCCGCTTAGAGTTACGTTTGTATTAAGTAATTTTCAACAGTTTGTATTTCACTTCCTCAAATAGCCTAGGACCAGGTCACCTGCACCTGGCTACCGTAGGATTACACCGGTTTTCTTGGCACGAGAGCACGTGTTGCCATGTTTAATAAGCTCTTAATAAACACTGCATTATTTATCTTAACTTCGAATCTCATTCATAGAATACTTTATAACCAACTACTGGGAGGACCTCGAGCAGAGTACCGCTGACCGGAAACGGGAAGTTATTATTACTACTAATTAGCTACAACTGGAGACTCCCCCTCACGCTGCTCCAAGTTGAATACACACCCGTTAGACGACCGTCTATTTTATTCCTTCGAAGTATACAGGTACTGGAGGAGTAGAATAGAGGAGCCCCGACCACTAGCAACACTTCTCAACCAGGGAGAGACAGTACATCTGAGTTGAATCCCTACCGGAGCACCTGGGTGCTGGCGGGGGTATTTGCTTATGTGCTACAGCCTGGCCTTGGTTGGAATCGCACATTCAGTAATAGTCTTAGCAACCCATATGGCTCCAATGCTTCTGATCAGTCCGCAACCGTGGGGGATCTTCTGAAGCACTGGAGCTCGCGTTGACAAAACTGTTACCAGGCAACACTAATCTAGGGCTATCCATGTCCGTGGTGTTCAATTCAAGGTCCTCAGAGTAGCTAAACCCACTCTATGCCATTTAAGGTGAGACACGGCGCAAGGAGGGAGGAGCAAAGAGTTGTGCCCCTTGCTGCCAGGCAGTTGTGCCGCCTTACTCTGATCACTGGCACAATCTACGTCTACTGTAACTAATCCAGCTTCTTTCCCGTCAGCTCTGCTGTGCACGCTTCCGACCTGCCATCCAGTTGTAAGTGGGTTAATTAATCAGACCGAGAATCGGTTGGGCATCTCGAGCAGAGCTTCAGTGGACTGGAACTGCGAGTTTCGTGTTATATCACGTTGTGCCCTCGCTACTGCTCGAGCCGAAGACGAACGACTCAATCAGCTGTATCCAGCTACCCCTCGCCCACAAGAACTGACAAGTCACGTACTGCTAGCACTTCCGCCCGTCGTCAACTACGACCAGCTCCGATACAAATCGTAAGCCTGATCAATCGATGGGACTCGTAAATTGTAAAGTCAATAACTTTGTTCCATCACGTAAGACCACGTGCTCGACCGCTATATCTAGCAGCAAATAATAGTAAGTCAATCTGTAAGCACAACTGACCGAAGTGCAACCAAAGCCACACGACCGTGATCCAGTCCTAGCTAATCGGACATATGTCAAGACATAGGGCACACCGGTCTGACAGCCTGAGCAGTGCACTTAAACAGGGACGGTAATTAAAGTATAGCCCAATAGAGTCTTGCCAGCATGAGCTTGATAGGAGTCCCCATTGATCCCCCATGCATGCGGGCTGATCAGGGACGTGGAGGTGTGTGTGCCACCAAGCCTCTACTGGTTGTGCGTTCGCACCAGGTTGGGCGGCAACCCCCAGGCTAAGGTCACTTCAGCACTGACTTAGTGCTCAAAGTGAGCGATAACTTGAGCTGGTTGCCCCTTCCTACACGAAGGTGTTACTAGTGGCTGGGGCGTTGCTGTTTCTCCCCACCAGCACTGACTTAGTGCTCAGGTGTTGGCGAGAAACAGGTAGCAGTCTAATGTCAATGTCAGTACTCTGGGTTCCTGTTTGCGGTGCACATCATATTCTGTTCCCGACCATCACACAGACAAGTATCCTGTAAATGAAAAGCAGCTGGGTAGTTAAAGTGGGTGTTTATTGTAGGTGCAATAAACACGTGACCTCGTGCTACCTCCTATCAGACGAGAGAAAGGGAAGCTAAGTAAATGTGTACTTGTTGAATGGATGTTGACGAGTGGTGAGTAGCCACTGGGTGGGTCCTTGTAGCTTCCGAAGTTCCCGGAGGTCCCAGCACTGAATTAGTGCTCTGGGATGCCATGAGGGAGTTTGCGAAGAATGACCTGCCCGAGCCCGGCAGCGTCCTGTCTTATATAGCTGAAGCTTGTCGGGTGCGGGCTGCGGGGAGGGCGAGCAGAGCATCCTGGCTAGTCAGTGTTTCTGCTTCGTGCCTTGTCGGCGGTGCCCGGCGGCTTGTTGGTTCTCAACGCACGGTAAAGGGGGGAGGGGGGTACCTGCCAAGTTGCATAACCTTCAGGTGAAGAGAATCTGCTCATAGGTTCCTGTTGCCTGGTAGAGTTGGTTGGCCAAGAGTTGATGTGGAAAATTGTCTCTCTCCTTCTGCAGTGATTAACGTAGGAACATTTAGCGATGAGTCATAATCGTTTTTATTTGTTAGGTTGAGCGGCATGCGTGAATCCTCTCCCCCCACCCCCCACCATCCGTTGCAATGAAGACTCATCATGGAACAGGTGTTGGAGAAAGGCGTAAGCCCCCTCTCTTGAAGGTCTAGAAGGTCTGGGTAGATGTCGGTAGACGTGGTGAGGCAAATAGCACGAAAAAAAAATTCCAGTCATGTAGGCGGGACTCTTAAGCTTTGGCAGCTTGAACGCTGTAGCAGTGCGTGTTCTGTGCGCTCTGGTTGCACGGCCGGCGAAGCGAAACATGTGAGACATTGAGTGGTGACGGCCGGCCGGCGACCTTGATTCTCTTTTCCTCTTTCGGGGCAGGCGTCTTTCTCTGCCCCTCGCACTGGTGATGCAGCTTTGCTGATGCGGCGAGTATGTGTATTCCCCCCCGTGTAGCAAAGATTACTGGGTTAGGAAGCCGCGTGTGTCGGGTGTCCCACCAGCCTACATTTTTACACGTACCATTGACAAAATCCAGCATATTGCTGGTGGATACTACAAGGGAATCATACATCAAAACCTGAAAGAAAAATTATTTAAAACAATGGCATTACAAAATGAGGGGAATAAAAGTAATAATAAGTAAAATATGTACAAGCCTTACTTGCGGAAGGCAGGGAAACGTCACTACTATCCTGGAGCTTGCTGCAGTGATTTAAGAAAGAAAAGGGAAATCTTTCCAGGGAACCTTTATGTCTGTCAGCAAGCTATTTAGTTACATGTGACATGATACTAGGTGGACAACCACAGGCCCTTCAACACCTGGGTTGACTGGCTAAATGAATACAAAGCGAGTACACTACATGCATGGATAACATGGCAAATTGTGCACACATTGATCACTTAATACATACATAAGCACTGGATAAAAATATGGAAGTTAAAATATCTGGCACCTGGTTCTGAGAGCGCTAAGGCTTAGAGTCTTTGGTTTGTTACTTAGTTGATGCCCAGATATCGCAAACATATACACTTTAAAAACACATGAGAAATTTAAGATTTGAATTTTTAAGCACATTTAAAAGAATTCTTCTTCGTACATATTCTTCATATAAGACCCTTTCAAAACATATAGTTATATATACCGACACATCAAGTCAGATTTAAATGCTGAGAGAAAAAAAACTAACTTAGCTATCCCTTGCGGGAGTCCATTTTATCATATAGGTCTAACAGCTGATGTGTTCACTGTGTATCTTCGTTGAAAGTGTTCAGGTAAGATCTCAAAAAATGTCAACGTCTACAAGTGCGGAAAATACAGTCCTACACTATGGCATTCTTCATGTAGGTGACCTTCACAAGTACTCTGTAAAATCGTATAGTAACATTTAGAGGTCTACCCACACATCAAGACAGATTTACATGATGAAGAATTATAAGGATAGAAAAAGCCAAAAATGTCATAGTTATGGCGAAGTCTCTATCTTCAATTTATCACTGGTACTATGGTAAGTGTCTTTACGTGATGCACTTATAGTAGCCATTACTGTCGCTGTGGTGAGCGTCTTTTTGCAATGCTACTTACGTTAGTTGACTGTCAGCTACTGACAATTACGGAACCTTGAGGTGTCAAATGTCTATATTGCACTGTGATGAAAAGTTTCTGTTTGACCTACAGCGATTAACTTTTGTAATTAAAAGTTGATTAGCACCTAGTTGAGTGACTAATTATGGTTGCATTTACCTGTTTGGTTCCTTACACTTATTCCCCCCTCCTCATCTCTCTTGTTGACAGTGGGGTGAGGCACTTTTACGGGATATTTTTAATTTAGCCTAAATGTAATTGTTCTGCTTACGTTCTGCTTACGTCACTGTTCTTTGCTTGCGGCTAAATGAAAGGTAGCGCACGTGACAGGTCTATAATGAGTTCTTGGTCACGCACACTAAACGATTAATGGCTACTGCACTGTTTGCGACAACTACGCACTTACTGGCGATCTTCCTCCTTATTTCTTGCGGGTCTCCCCCTCGGACGAAGGGCAGCCGGTAGAGGGTACGGCCACATGTACCTTGCTGTGGGTCTCCATGGCGATTCCCGGTACCGGCCAGGCGAGTGAGCAGCCTTGGCGGTACGCGGGGGCATCAGGCATCATGGAGCAGCTCGGGGCATAATGGCATCTGCTACTTCCACAACAGATTGGGAGGACACTCATTTTAGGGACATTAAGGCAGTGCCGGGGAGTGACGGACCCTCCAACCCGACTGCACGGGTTCCTAACCCGTAGAGCAGGATGTTTCTCTGATGGGGCAGTGCGAGGGAGAAAGATCTCGACCTCGACTGCGGGTGGCACAGCTCGTCGTGGGACCAGGTCGTGGGTGGCATCGACGGTCTCGGTGGCCATGTCCTTGGGCGAGGCCATGGGAGGGCGGATCTTTCGACATCCACTGCGGGTGATGTGCCAGATGAGAAGTAGTTGGCAGCATCGACAGTCTTGATGACTGCATTATCTTGCGTAGCAAGATGGCGGGGTGGAGCACTTCTACGTCTGCAGCTCAACGTCCTCGTTAGCGGGAGGTCTTGCGTAGCAAGATCTTGGGATGGAGCACTTTCATCTTGACAGCTGGACGTCCAGGGTGGTGGGAGTTCTGTGTGGATGGGTGTAGTGGTCCACGTCATAAACGCTGGCGTGTCCTTGGCCACTGCCTCTTGCGCAGCTTCCTCCTCCACCTTTTCTGTGCTCGTTCTGAGCCCAGTGTCCGCTGGACTATCGGTTTCGGGTTTTTCCGACATCATCAAAGTAGGGAATGCCTTGTCTGCCGGCTTCAGAGTTGTACTGGGTGGAGAGGTAGGCGCTGAGGTGATTCCTACTCTTCTCATCAAAGGTGTTTCCGACTGTTCGCTAATGCGGTTTCAACTGCGTGATGTCTGATGGGGTTCTCTATCACGTGGACTTTGCCATGACAATTAGGAGCAACTAGTTCTTGTTGGCTCGCGTGTGGCTGCGATTTTCTCAGCATAGCTGCGTGGTGTCGAGGGCATTGATCTGACGGAGAATGCTCCTTTGTGTGGTTCTACCTCAGGCTTCCATGGCACGATGTAAGTAGGGGCCCGGTCAATAATGAGAGGTGGTGGCTCAGATCTTGTTGCAGGTCCCGGCTCTGTATTGGGGATTATCAGTGCGGCAGGAGGTTTGTCTTCATCTTCGGATGGTCCTGGGGTTTCTTCTTCAGCATTGTCGTTACCCCACTTCGGAATGTCCCCTCGGTAGGGTCGGATCTGGCCTCGGGTGGCCTTGCGGATTCGCCCGCGTATATCTTTGGCCCAGTAGACTTTTCCTGTTTGCCTACTGTACGGAATGGTCCATCCCACTTGTCAGTAAGGCCAGCGCTGAATTTGTTGCTGGCTTTGCTAAGAGGATGACTTCATAGGACGGCTTCCCCCTTGTTGAATTCTCTCACCCCAGTTCTTGGTTGAGGGTATTACTTTTGAATATAGACTTCCTGGGCTTTCTGTGCGTATGTGGTGCGGGCCAAGGCTGCTAGCTGAGTGTTCTCGGGTTGAGATATGTCTGTGGACTCGCTCTCCCATTGCCAGTCACCTGGTTGGCGTAGTGTTTTCCCCAGAAGTAGGACGCTTGGACTGCTGTCGACAGCTTCGTTCATTCTGCGTCGGAAGACAAACAGTATGGTAGGGATGTGTTTATCCCAATGCCTGTGATCGTTTCCCACACTGATACGGAGGCACTTCTTGATCTCCTGGTGCCTCCGTTCAGTGGGGTTGGCTTGGGGGATGGTAAGGAGGGGTAGTCCAGGTTTCCACTCCCCATCCTTGATGGGCAGTTTGCCATTGACGGCTTGTAAACTGGGTGCCATTATCTGTCAATATGGCCTTCGGATAACACCATCATGCGAAAACCTCTGTTTCCATTTTTTTGTGTGATAGGGGTGGTTTCTTGACTGGGTAGAGGAAATGCCTCTACCCATCAGGAGAATTGGTCTCTTGCAGCGAGCAGGTTGCGGTTTCCTTTCGAGCTACTTGGATATGGGCCCATCAAATCAGCGGCGATGTGGGTCCAGGCCGTCTAAGGTCTCCTTGGTTTTGCGGTATGGGGGTAACCGGGTAGGCTTCGCCATGCCAGCACGCGATGCAGTTGCTAACGTACTGCCAGACATTGTGGCTTATCCCGTCCACATTATAATGTGTCTTAATGTCGAGCAGGGTTTCCCTCATGCCTGGGTGACCAGCTTGGGGATGGTCGTTATGGTGCCGGCATATATTGGCACGTAGATGCTGTGGGACTCAGATCTTCCAAGGTGCATCGGGGTGTCCGCTGCGTGTCCACAAGTCATCCTGTAGTTCGAATCTTTGGGGCTGTTCCCGTATTAGGCGTCGAATGTCGGGGTCCTCCTGCTGACTTAAGGCTATTTGCTGGCGGGTTATTTGCAGTTGGAGAAGTCGGATTTGCTCCTCCGGACTTCTTTCAACTTGTGGTGGCGGAGACATCTTCTCTTCCTCTTCAGCTTTTTCTTCCTGTGTTGGTAGTCGAGACAAGGTGTCCAGTAAGTCATTAAGTTGCCAGGGCAATGTTGGACCTCAAAGTCGAACTCAGTAAGAAACATGTCCCACCGGCCGAGCTTGGCCTTCAAATTCTGGGACTCGTGTAGCCATTGGAGGGCTTTGGAGTCGGTCAGGAGAATGAAGTGTTGCCCTTCGAGATAATACTTGTATATCTTTATGGCCCAAATAACGGCCAGGCACTCCTGCTCATTGATGTATTAGGTCTGCTCGGTTTCGTTTAAGCGAGTTGACGCATATGCTATCACATGTGGATGTCCTTTGTCTTGCTGGTATAGTACTGTACCCAGGCCATTCTGACATGCATCTGATTGCACTATTAATGGCTTGTCTCCTTGTGGTCGGTGGAGTTGGTGGATATTCGTGAAACTGCTCTTCAAGTCGGAAAACGCTTGTCGTCGTTCCGGGCCCCACCGCCATTGTGCGTCTTTCTCTAGAAGGGGGTGTAGTGGTGCCATGTATTTTGCGATATTCGAAACAAAGTCTCGTAACCAATTACACAAACCCAGGTACCGTCAAAGTTGCCGCTTATTCGTAGGTTCTTCAGCTTCTTCAATCGCTCGTATTGAGCTGTGTTGCGGGAGGTTTCCTTCTGGTGAGATGACGTGTCCCAGATGTATAGGTACTCCTCCCAACTATTGGAATATATTATTACGTCGTCGAGATAGGCAAAGCAAAACTCACTGATGTATCCTGTTAACATTCCTGGCGACATTAGTCGCTAGAACGTTGCTGGGGCATTTTTCAAGCCAAACAGCATGTCTCAAAATTGCAGGGTTTTGCCTTCCGGCATTGTAAAGGCAGTATATTTGCGACTGTCCAGATGAACCGCAATCTGCCAGTATCCAGACTCCATGTTGAGAGTACTGAATATTTTGGCCTTTCCAATGTCTCGTGGGGTATAAGACAAGTCTATAGCTGGGGGAGCGATTGGGTGGGTGACTTCCTTTAGCGATTTGTAATTTACTCAAAATCGTAATTTCTAGTCTTTCTTCGGTATAAGGACCACATGTGAGTTGTATGAGAAATTCGATGGCTCCAGGATTCCCTGGTCCTTCATGTCGTTGACCTGTTCCATAATGAAGTCACGCCGATGGGTTGACACTCAGTAAGGTCGGTTGTAGACCGGTACGTCGGTGGTCAGCTATTTCGTGCTGGATAGAACTGGTTTGTCGTAACAGCCCTCGTCCGAATGCTCTGGCGTGCTCGTCTAGCACAGCTTTTAATTGGTAGAATTTTGGTTCTTCAAGTTTGTGGTTAATGCACATCAAGTCGATCGGTGGAAGGTCTTCGGGATTTTGATCCGTGTTAACTGTGATACGGTTGGTTTCTCTCAGATATGCGCTACGTTGTCTGTGGTCTAGAATACAATGATTTTGGATAAGCCATGGGCACCCTAGTATGATCAATTCGGACAGGGTTGGGGACATAATGAATTCCATATGTGTAGCGATACTTTGTATTTTCACTTTTCACTGTCAGGGTGATTCATCCGGTTACGACTACGGTGGAGTCGGGCTGCGCCATTCGTACTGTTCTGGTTTGTGGTCTTGTTTTGGCGAGTTGGCTGGGTGTGAACAAGTTACTCCGGATTCCGGATAAAATTGCCGGTGGCTGCTGAGTCCAGCAAGGTGAGCACCATGTCATTGTTTACCTCCACTTCTATATGTGGGGCTACGGGGATTGGTACTTCCTCGTTTAGTCCCTGGAGTGTGGGCCCTTGTGTGCCGGTGTTGTTGGTCTGCTTCGTGCCCCAGCATCGGCGTTTCCCAACTTACTATTGGGAGTTGGTTTTCACGTCTATATGGCTGGAATAGTTTCCTCTGGTTTTCGAGGGCAGTCCTGGTTCCAGTGGTTTTCTGGGCAGAACCAGCATTTGGGCACTTATGCCAGGTGGGGAGTTGGAGTTGGGGCACTGTTAAGAGGTGCCACTGGTAGAGCTGGAACTTATGGGGTCTTGGGTGATACAGGCTTTTCGAGACTATCCTGTGCAGCAATGTTTGGTTCTGCCTCTTGGACTTGGTTAACCAGTTCTCGTCCAAGGTGGTTGGTTCGTCAACACCGGGGAAGGCACATCTGAACATCTGTTCTTTCCTCCGTATGAAGATTTCCGCTTCATCGTCGGGCATCTGGGTCTGGCTATAAAATTGAGTTGTCAACCTAGCCAAAACTTCCTCGCCCATGAATTCCATCAGCCTGCTACTGAACTGCTTCCAGTCCGTTAGAAATTCCCCATATCTTTCCCACCAGGTAAGGTGGAGGCCCTTCAGATGTAGTTGAACTCTCTCAACTCATTGTTTCGGCAGCAAGTCTGTCTCTCTGAATTCTTTCTCACATTCTTGCATGAATGTTACCGGGTCTTCATGGGGCCGACCTGCGAAGCCGGTAATTTGAATGTCGTTTTCCTGTCCAATTGCCAGACTGCTAGAGTCCGTTCCTGGTTGTATATAGATTCGGGAAGGCTTGGCTCTGCGGGAGTTCGAGATGTGTTTTCATCGTTATCTCTCACATTGGTGGGCCATGCCGGGCATAGAGACGCGCTCATCTGGCCACCATATACATATATGATGATAGGGTTCATTGCTATTTAAGCCTGCCCTAGAGTCACGCAACTGTCACTTCAAACCATGCACCGGGCTATTCCTTACACCTGGTCCTAACCAGGCCGGAGAGCAGGAAGTCAATAACAGCCCCTACCAATAAGACAGACATCCTGCGCTACTATCAATTCGACAGTTTGTCATGCCTAGGACACCCTGGGTAGGTTGGTTTTTAAATGGCCGGGTTCCACCCCACAGCAGGGCTGGCTTGCCCATGCTGGCGGGCGCACTAATTAAACCTCTTCCAAGATGGAGTCAGTTCATTGCACAGCTGACTCCATGAGGGATGCCTCTTCCAATACCTGGAGGCCTGTAGAGACAGGTCACTCCGAGCTAGGTGCTGTAGCAGTAGAACTGACCGCTCCGGCTTACGTATCGGCCAGCCAACGGAACAGCCTCTGTGGCACTCATTCCCTAGTTCGCTCACAATAGCAAAGCACTCCCCAAAGTTCGCTTGATTGTTTGGTTTCGACTCTTAGCTCTCAGAGTATGGTTAGTCTAGTGATTCCCACGTGCGAAAATCCAGGAGCATCCCCGCAGGGAATCGAACCCAGTTTGCCTTGGTGAGAGGATGAGTGCTCTAGCCGCCGTGCCGCTGCTGGCACCTTGATGGCGTGAAGCATGATGAAACAGCCGGACATATATCTTGGAGTCATTCCAGAAATCGTTGTGCCTGGTTGTTGAAGTTGGTGGAGCAGTGATGGCTCATTGACGTGCAGCTGCTCCCTCTGTGTTCCGTATATACTTTAGAGCTTTGATTTTCTAAGGGGCGTTTGGGGGGGCATGCCCCTCAAGGGAGGCATGATGACATGCTAAGAGGGGCGCAGATGCCAAAGTATAGAAGCAAACTCAATATTGCTAATGATTTACATTGTGAAATTTCTTCTTTTCAACCAAGAATTGGGAATCTTATTAAAAATACTCAATCTCATCCGTCTCATTGATGAATTTCTTCACCACCATTTGTGTTCAATAGACATTAAAGTTTAATGATTAAATAAAACCTTTGAGAGTTTTATTGGTTTTTGTATTACCCATATAATAATTAAGTTGTGACATGGTTGCGTAGATGTTTTGTTTTGCAGAAGGGAGGCTTGATAAACTAAAGTTTGGGAACCCCTGCTTTAGAGGCTTCAGATATCTGTTCCTCAGTACACCAAGCCTGGGCAGTGTCTATCTTTCTTCCCTCCTCCCTCCTGCATCTCAGCACAGAGGTGTAGCATCGGGGATGTGGGGGGGGAAGTAAACAACAGTCCCAGGTGTGGTCTTGTGGAGAAGACGAGGACAGAGGGTTAGTAGACAGGGAGGTCCTCTTGTAGGGCCAAAGTCTCCCTCCAGTGCCTGCAGAGTTTTGATCGTGCTCCAAGGGAGGGTACTCACTCCGCTTGCTCTCCTTGAAGGAGTGGCACCATCATTAATATCCAGTGGTGATTCTCATTCTCTACCCGAGTGAAGCAGCAATTCTGCTGGTAACTAGACGCATAGTTGAGGTAGAGAACATTTCCCAGGAGGAGGGAGTGAGTGAAGAGATTTAGGCAGCTCTCTATGTCAAAGTCTTGAGAGCCGATGAGGGTGAAGTGAGGTGAGTATGGAGCTGCACCGGAATGAAGGGGCGGGGGAAATGGGAGACCCTCGAGGAAACCCGCAGACCAGCGGCATCGTCTGGCACGTTTCCCGCTTGTGAAAATCCGGAGTGAACTGGCCGGGGATTGAACCTGGTTCGCCTTGGTGGGAGGCGAGCAGTCTAACCACTTAGTTACTATGGCTCCTGGAGGAGGGAGATCTTAATTCTTTGAGGGGAAGGCAAACAGTCTACGTCCACTCCTCCTCTCTTTCCCCTAAGAAGCAGCAATAGTTTTTATATCCAGGCCTACAAAGAGATAAGAGCGGTGAGCAGCCCTGTCCTCAGAGCCATTGGTGTGCAGGGAAACAGCATTGTCAGTCACCAGTAACCAGGTGTCCAGCTAAGGAAGGTAGTGTTTCCCAGGATGGGAGTAACTATAGCCTAAAGGGCTTACCAGGACAGGCCATACTTAGGAATGAAGTAGGATTGTGTGAATATTCGGTATACCGAAACTAAAACAAAAACTGAGAACTTCCAGTTTTGTTTTGATAGGACATTTGGTTGACGAAAGTTGTAACAAAATAAAAGATGTAGATTTCAATGAATATTCTAGTATTTAACGAATGTTAGCCCACCTGCAAAGAAATTTTTTGTCTGCAAAACATTTTGTTGGTTTTCATTATTTTACAACTGAAATAACTACTTAAATTAGAAATTTTAATGAAGCACATTATACGATGGCTGTTAAGATGCTCTATACTGTACTGGTGTAGCAAGATTGAAGGAATTGCAAGCGTGCGTGGAGGTGTAGCAATAGGCGCCAAGCAAAGAAAAAGTGACCGGAATGGCCTGCGTGTGTCCGCTCTATACCCTGTCGAGCGTTTGGGTGAATGAGGGATGGGGGGAGGAGGAGAGCCATGATGTAAGGAGGTTAAGTGAAGTCATGCACATGTTCCCCACCTTTGCCCACCCTCCATGACGTCGGTGTTAGGGAGCAAACAAAGGATGTGCCGGTAACAAGACGCCTTGTGATAATTAAAGATTTTGACATTATGCCAAGCTGTACAGTGTATGGGTGCAACATTAACTAACAAAAAACTAAATTCAGTGACATATAATATTTAAACTTCCTGAAAGACGTTGCTGAAAAGTAGGTGGTTGCGTGCAATAGAAACTACGAATTTAATGCGAGAATGTGTAAGCACTAATCGATTCAACCACTTTGATATAAATATAATTTTACCTTAACATGATGCATAAATTGTTCGTATTTGCAGAGAAAATGAAAAGCTGATGCTTGAATAGAGAAAACATAATTTATCTGAATTACTCCAAGTGCGATGTACATAAGGAAATAAAAATACATTACATAGCTTGCATATTGTGCTGCAAAGGTGTTGCAGACCATCAGTTTTCTCTTCTGTCATAACTATCAGCAGAAATGTTGTTTTGTTTTATTACTTAGCTGTTGCGTTACTCTAGACAGTCATTAAGTTGCTGGAATACCACTGAACATTGTCGGACTCTGTAATTTGTATCATAAACTGTACAAAGTATTTTTTTTATTTTGAAGTAATGTTTGCACGTTAATAATTGGTTGCGTGGATTCTAAGATTATGTTGGATGTTGTGTTCTAACCTGGAATGCTTGTTTGCTTCATTGTGGTTTTGGGGCGATGGATGTAATATGCTTGTGGTTGCGTAAGGATAGATTGGTTTCCTTGTGCTTATTCAAGGTAGCAAGGTAGTTTGAGATGGCACCTGTCATTTTAAGTTTTAGTGCTTAAGTTTGTTATTTGAAACTGTTAAGTTCCTAAGTTGATCTTTAAAAGTTCTATTTTTACTGATATTTATTGCTTAGTGTGCACTTTGTTATTGGGGTTTGTATTGAAATTCATGTTTAATATTCTCTTTCTTTCCCTATAATTATGCTCTATATATATATATGTAAATATCAGCCCCTATTGAAAATAGACCATTGATTGAGGTATTAATTTTGCTATTGAGAAAAATTTTACCAACACGAAAATATTACTAGTAGATGGAGAAAGTAAAACTTTTTAGAGGTATGTACTGTATAGCTATGTTTCTTCCCAATATCTGCGCCAAATGCTGGTGAATACCAGATATTTAACTCTCGTTGAGTACCGTATTCTGGCGTGTATAGGCCGCACATTTTTACAAAAAAAATGGTTACAAAAAGTGGGGTGCTGCTTATATATGAGATATTAGCATTTAAAAAAAATTTTCCCCAAAACATGTTTAGAAATTTGTCAACATACAGTACATTTTAATGTTGTTTTAACTTGAAGGAAAGAGTGAAGGAACGGAAGGGAAGAGAAGAGAAGAAAAGAGGAAAAAGTGGAAGAGAAAAAAAACTTCCACTTGTGCAATTATTTGAATTATTTGTTCACTCGCATTCATAAAAAAAAAATAACCTTCATCCCGCACGTGTGAAGTGTAAAGATGTTGGTGCTCAGCCATAGATGCCATATACAAGAAAATATTTTCTCTGCTGTACAAGAGAAAGATAACTTACATAGTTTGCACGCCTGCCATGGCACTATAAGTGCACATTGATAAGATGCCATTTTGTGTAACATGTTGCCATGGTTATGCTTTCTCAAGTCATGTTTACATCTGTGGAATAGTAATTGCATGATGTATATTTGTAAACATTGCAACATAATACAAATTTTCTGTCACAGATGTTTTGTAGGGGAGAAATTAAGTCGGAATTTATTATTTTTCTATGGAATTGTAACTTAACAATATTTACAGAAATACAAAAATTCAGTGCGGCCTATGCTTGAAATATTAATTATCCGTAATTTTTCATCAGAAACTTGTAGTGCTGCCTATACGTGCCAAAATGTGGTATTTATTTCCTGCAGGTATGAGTCACAATATTGCGTACTTTTTTTTGCTAGGACTTGGACTATTTGGCAAGCACATAAAGTCCATAAATAAATTATGTAGTAATTACTCTCGTATACAGTTTGAAAGAAAATTTGCTAATCATCATTATTAAATGTCATTGTTGATGGTAATCATTACTTATGTTCATGTCCATCACTCCAAATAGAAAATATTAGTACATGGTTTTGAAGGCTGAACTTGAAGGGAAAAAAACTACATAAACTGAAAAGTAGAGGAGTTTTCTTTCAGTTCTGTTGTATTGTTTTGTAAATAAATGTGGTTATGTGAGGTGGATCAATTTTTATACTTACATATTATGCATATATTTATTGATTATTTGCATTATAATTACATGTGTCTAATGATTTCACACACATGCTTTTGAAAAATTTTAAAAATGTAGTAGAACTTATTTCTGATTGTCAAACATGATGGAAAATGTCTGCTAGGGCAATGATAATTTTTATGGTTTGGCAAATATTTGGTATGTGGAAATGATAACAAATCAGAGCATTCGTTGTTTGCACTAGGGAGAAACTGTTTGCAATATACAAACAAAGGGAGGAATTTTCAATTTTGAATATTTTAATGCTTGTCATATGTTTTAGTTGAATAATAAAGACAAATTATAACTTTATAAATGAATATTGCCATGTAATTAATAAAAACACTATGTATATTCCACCGCACTCAGAAGTTAACATCTAAGGTTAAAATTAATCATATGTATTGACTATTACTCCAAATGAGAGAGGGCTTTCAAAAGTGTTCACTTTACCTTGAATACCCTATACTGTACAATCATTAATGATATTGTGCCAGTTAGCATTTTTTTTTTTAATTGAATTTCATTATTTACGTGACAGTATATGTTCGAGTACATATAAAGAACTTTATAAAATGTTGCAATTTTTATTAGTGTTTAAAAATGTTAAACTCTCATGGAAGTTTTGAATTTTATTTCAATTGTAGTTAGAGATATGCACAAATACAGTTTGATGATAATTTTTTCATGCGGAAGCACATTGGATAGCTGGTCCTGCCTACAGCCTCCACTGTTTGGCATCATCTCGCAATTAGTGGGGAACAGTGTGTACCCAGTGGGTTTTGGTTATTTCAGCCTCCCATATTATTTCTTTACAGTAATTAATGAGTAGGGTTGTGAACAGTCACTATCATCCATGCAAAAATAAATAAATGTCACAACATTCACAATTGTGCATCCACACAAAAATGTGTCATCCAAGTAATTAGTATTTTGGCTTCTATATGCAAGTACCAACACGTGAGTACTTTCATTCTAAGATAATTATTATTTCAGACAGTGTATTTTAATTTGTTGTCCTTTTAGTAACAGAAATATTGTAACTGCATTATTTTGATCCCAATGTGTAGCTTATTTTCTTCAGCTCGTAAGTATTTGTAACTGCTCTAATATGCGTATAATTATAGAGTTAGGTATAGCGCCAACATTTGCGTTCTCATTCCACATCTTTGTTCTTGCACTACTGTAAAAGTATTGAGCAAAAATAATGTCCGTTAGTAATTTTGAAGAGCTTTATGATATTTCCTACATTTTTCCAGTTAACATTACATACAGTATTTGTTAAGCTCATTTCTGCACTGAAAAATTTTGGAGACACTGATTGCACGTACAGTACACACATCATTGTTTTTCTAGGATTACATGATCTAAGTTTCGTCGTAATTTGAAACAGTGGAGGATTACAGAGATTGAGTATTGAGCTTCAGTCCTGTGGTAATGATAAATGCGTGTTGGGCTAATATCGCAACTTCACTGCTAATGTTACGGTATATGCATTATTTTTCCGTGATGTCCGCCTTTTGCATTATTTTTCATTATTGTTTCAATTTTCATCTTAGCGGTATCGTCATGATCTCGAGCATAGTTCCAAACATAATACTAACATGTTCATTGGCAAGTGTATTCAGACGTATACAGTATTCTCCTCTCATAAAGCAAAACAAAGAACTATATTTACAGATTTTTCTATTTGTAAAATGTTGTTCTCATTTCCCCATATTTTAGTTTACACACCGTAACGTGACTGCTGTTGGCTATTCAATCTTCATTAGTGATGAGTCAGTTCAGTTTGTGATTTTATTTTAACTGTGTACAGATTAGCTGAACACTGTTTAAATAAAGATATGTGTTTTATTAGTATAACTGTAAAACCATATTTATAATTTCTTATAAAAAAAAATATAAATTGAAGCATTTTAAAGTGTTTTAAGCACCTAGCAGCTTAGTAAAATGTTGCAATAGGAAATACATTATGGTGTGAAAACTTCATTTCAGTTTTAATTAATTTTTTCAAAATACGTATTTGCACTGACTAATAAAACCTAAAGACTTTGCTAGAACTTTACATATAAAATTCAAAACCTTGAAGTAAAAATTTTAATTCATCAGTTCCAGTGCCTACTAAAATAAAAGGTGATGTCAAAGATTCCATCTCTAGTCGTGAACTATGTATGTTCATGTCGATAATTGTAATCTATTTTCAGGTGTTGTAAAATGTGGGTTGAACAAAGAAGGCTTATTGAATACTCATGTAACTATTTATATGTGTGGGTGAAGTTATTATTTGCAAAACTCTCTTGCTTGTCATGCTAGTTGTATCCTGGTGGCTCATGCCTGTATGGACCTAGTGTATATTATCCTATAAGACTGAAGTTACTTCGACTGTTCAATGTACTGTATCTCATACAAGGTTCTATGGTGGTGTAAAAATCTTGTAAAAAATCTTGTAAGACTATATTTAATTTCTTGTGAAGCTACAAATAAATACTATGTGAATATTCATAAACCTTCTTGTAAGATTTATTCTTAGTTCCTTTATAACACTGTTTCATTATCTCTCTCTGTCTCTTTTTTTTTTCTCAGTCAATCAAAAAGTTGGCCATACAGGGATACAAGATTCATGTAGTATTTGTGCTGAATTGGAACTTCCAAAGACAACATTAAATTCTTAATTTACTTTTAGACTGCAAATGTTTGTTAAAGTTAAAACTGTATTCCTATGGGTAGTCTAAATTTGTACAGTATTTTTTATTGCTGTAGTATTTAGATTCCGGCATGCATACAATTGTAAATAGCTCTTGTATTTAACTGTATCTACCTGTACGGCCATCTTGAAACTGTTCTCTTCATGGGGTGAGTGGTACGTAGTGGTAGTAGTGTACAGGTCTGTAAATTGTAAATTGTGTGCACGTGTGGGGAAGAAAATTTTTCAATTTATGAGCCAGACACCTGGCTTATGGTATGCAAATGTGTACTGTAGCATTTTCATAACTTGTGATAAAACAGCTGTAGATAGTTACAAAAATAACAAAATAAAATTTTGTGATAACTTCCACCTCATTGTCAATTGACATTGATGTTCCATGCTAAGGGTGGAACTACAGATAATTTTCTCATGATCAAGCACCCATCAACAACATGCATTATACACTCACAGACAATTGAAATTTGTGCACCTGGCATGGTTGTCATTGTGCCATACATTGTCGAGATGTCATGAATTTAACTGAATGCAGCATGAAATCAGTCATAATAAAGTTAATGAATTTGGTTCATTGAAAATCAGTAGACACCTGGGCTTAGCACACCGGCCTTCCACTACAATAATCCAGATTCAATTTCCGGTGGGTTCCCCGGGGTTGTCATATGTGGGAAACATGGCAGATGTCACCACCAACTAGTGCGTTTTGTCAGTGTATTCCCCATTTCCCGAGGCCATGGTGACTGAGTGATTAGACTGCTCGCCTCCCACCAAGATGAACCGGGTACAATCCCTGGCCACGTCAGTCCTGGATTTTCACAAGTGGGAATCGTGTTGGATGATGACGCTGGTCGGCAGGCTTTCGCGGGGATCTCCCGTTTCCCCCGCCTTTGCGTTCCTTCGTTGCTCCATATCTGCCTCAATCTCATCCCATTTATTCTTCGGGCTGGCTGGAAGCGACAGGTCTGGAAGAGCAGCCGATTCCTTTTAGCACTAACCTTTCCCCACTCGACGCATGTTAACCCTACCTCATGTGGGAACAACATTAGATAAATAATTATTACACACTACACGTAATTCCATTCTGTACATGCTTAATTACTGGTGTTGTGATAGAATGTTAACCATGGAATTCCATTGCAAAATTGTTAAAAAATATTCAGTGCAGAAATGAAGAAAATGTATTTATGGTGTTGGCTGCCGTACTGCATGAAAAAAATGTGTGTCACATAATGCCAAATTTTATAAATTAAAAAAGGATAAATGGTCAAGAGAAGAAATTAATTTGTTTGGTGTTGTTGTGGTTCCATATACTGTGGCAATTGGCTGCATTCGTTCGTTAAAAGCAATACAAAGTGACAAACTGGAATTTTGTTTTTTCTAAGCCGTAATTTCAGATCTCCTCTCAAGCTTTTTGTAGAAAATGCAATTATGGAATTATTTGTAGTGTCAATCAAGCTGTAGATATGTAGTGAAACCCTTATTATCTTCTCTTCTAGTTTTACTTTTTTTTTGTGCTTGTACATTGCAAGTTTGTTATCTTTTCTGCTGTCATTCTATGTGAAACATTGCTTCCTGGTGTCTTGGAAAGTATAAAGTAGCTCTACTAATTCTTCGCTGACTGCTGTGGTTCAGTCACCGAAGAACCAACTCCCTTGTGATAACGAGATCTGTAGTTCCATCAGGCCATTTTGGCCAAGTGACAACTGTTATACAATACATTCACAGTTACTTCCAACTTTTCTAAAGTTCTAGCTAGTTTCTAGCTATTCCTCTGCCTTATGCAAACAATACTTAACTTAGTCTAAAAAATTACACGAAAAGTACAAAACACTCTGTATTCATGCAGACTCAGTTTAGTAATATTTTGCATGAGAACTATTTTTTACTAGATATTACCAACACACCTATTTTCTCTATTTTAATTTTTATATTTTAATTACAAATAAAATATTATGAATTATAGATAAAATGTAAGTATAAGTTACATTTAACAAAAATTAAGATACTTTTATTTTTTGCATAAGTATGAAATGTGTGAGATACATGACTTATTTAGATAACAGCCAAACAAGTCATAAATGAGGTGATTTTTCAAAGCGTTAAAAAAAAAAAAAACGTTTATTTCTCATAAAGTTAACAAGCAGTGCAAAAATACCTGTTTGGCCTGGGATTGCAAATAGTGCTAATATGGTCCTGGGTTGGACCAAGGTACTACAAGAAAGTTGTGTTAGGCCCTTTGTAGCTGGACTGCAGGCTGACCAACCTGTTTGGAAGTCCTGTCTGTTCATTGTCTACAGCATGCAGAGTACACAGCTTAGTTTAACAAAATGCGGTAGTGGCATGTGTTGGCGAATAGGTAAATAGGTGTTGTTGCATCTTCATAGGAGAACTGTTACTACAATTAATGCAACATCCATCATCAAAAGACAAAACCATTTGGAGTGGTGTACAACACAACCGCTCACCTCCATGTTTGTTGTACGACTGATCTGGCCGCTTCCGGCAGAAGCAGTCGCTGCAACGCAACTCTTTCAAATGGCAACACTGCCTTTGTTGTCATGTGAGTGGGTAGTTTAAAGTGCCCAGAGTATCAAAAATGTTGCAGTGTCTTGTATGTCACTATGTATTTTCATTATGGTAGAACCCTGTTATAACATTTCTCAAGGGCCCCAAGAAATATCAGCCTTATATACGGGAAAACTATATAAGAGGGTAATTTTATTTTGAAAAACATGTTTGTGGATCAATAGAAGGCAGTTTATTTAGCAGGAAAATGTTATAAGATGGTATGTTATAAATGGGTTTCGCGGTATATACACGAGCTATTTTACCCATTCAGTGAGTTGTGACTTCTGTGTCTTACTACTGAATGTGCATCTGAAAGTGCCAGCATCTTTTTAAATACTTGTGCCCCAGGGCCTGTTTGTTTCACCTTAATATTGTTATGCAATGAATAAACTACCTGTTCAACAACTTAATATTAGATTTTTCACTCAGTATGTCCCATTTTTTTTGTAGTAAAACTACATGTACAACTCTGTGAATTAACTGTTAAACTTACATTGTAAAGTCCCAACTATTCTGTATATGTTGTGACTCTCAGATTGCTATCCTTGCTAGTCTGTGACTCCTGACGACCCTGAATCTAAGACGACCCCTTCCTCGAAAAATGTTTTTGAGGGAAAAATATTTAAACCTGAATTCAAGACTACCCCTGTAAAGTGCTGAAAAAATTATTTAGGTTGAAAGTATTTTTGCATGAATTTGTGACAAACCCTTCAAAAGAACTGCTTTTTACATGAATAATAGTATATCTATTATCTACTTTTAAAGAAAAGCTAATCACAATGAAATAGGTGTGTCAAACCTGAATGTTTGGTAGCAGCATCTTTCGAACACTGTAAAACTTTTGTGGGTGTTATATTCGTGACCTGAGCCATTTTGCTTCCCAGCAAAGCACTTCCTCATTGCAGCCATTTGCAAATATAATCTGCTTAGTATTAGCCAGTTATCAGATAAGCTATTAATATGCAAAATCTATTTTTAGACCAGCCCCATCAACATGTGATTGGCCTAGTGAATTAGAACCAATCCGCCCCTACTACTCAAGCGTTTTATGTCTCTAGGCGACATTAGATGAGGGCACTCTTGTCAAAGTTGACAGGTACAGTCTCAGCACTACAAAAATACGTCAACCATAGGACACACAGTATTTAAGCATGAAAAGCATTTGTCAAAATCCTCTGTCTAATGGCATGCCAATTTTGGAAGATTAATTGCTTCCTGAGTAAGAAATTATGAATAGAAGCCAGTAGTAATGTTGTGCTTGTAACACAGACCTAAATACTGAACTAGCAGTGTCACACATTTATGGCATTTGTGAACCTAGGTTTTTAATTGAAGATGGCCCCGAATTGTAGATGACCCCTTAGTTTTTGTATTCCTTTTCTGTCAAAAAAACCTGTCTTCCTTTCGGGTAAATACGGTAATAAGGCTCCTGCAGTCTGAGCTCCATGTCACTGCAAGGTGAGCCTCTGCTCACATAGGATGCATCTCCACCTCTCGTCAAGAGGGAACCTAGCTTGAGCCTGACGTCTACGCTTTGCTGAGACAGTCGCACTGCCAGTTGTGAGTGCATGTGTCCATCCTGCTCTCGATGCTGTTGACAGCTCAGATAGCTGATCCGTTTTACTGGCAGTGACCCACCAATGGAGGGTTGTGCTATGAACACTAGCTGCCTTGAGGCAGTCACCCAGTGGCAGGTGATGGGAGATCATACTTACATAACTTACGGACTGGGGCAGTCATTAAACAGTGTATTATAATTTTTCACAGTAACAGGTGACACATTCCTGTGCGTTTATGATGCGCACTCTACTTTATTACTTTGCCCCAACTTTGAGCACATTGTTCAGAATGGAACAGGTCATGAACCCTAAACAGTACTGAAGAGGCAGAACACGTGGCTACAGTTTAAATTGATGCAGTCAAGAGTTACTGTAGACACGTGATCCTAGCGTGTCCTGTTCACCCAGACTCGCCAGATTTTGTCACGTCAACACCCCTTCTGCAAGATTGTACTGTTGACCTAGTCACCGGCTCTCTCCAGTGAAGATCATGCTAGTGTGGCAGAGGCTATCACTCCCCTCACACCTTGCCATCAAACGCCCTGGAGATGTAAGTATAAAAGGACTGGCGTGGCCAACACTCTTTAGTTTCAGCTGCTGCACTGCCTCTCGCGGGGCCGGAAGCAGCCACCACCGTGACTCGTTCGCCTAACAGTCTGTGCTTCTCCACTGCCTTCTTCAGGGCTGGAGGTAGCCATCGGGGTGTGTGACTACTGGTACCACCGGAGATTCCACCGCCTCTCATGGGGTTGGGATCTGTACCAGTAGGAAGACTCTCTGACCAGAAGCTCACCACGTCTTCAGCAGCCGCTGAAGACACCGTCATCTGCTGCCATCGCAGATACGACCAGCAGCTTCCGGGAGACTTGACCACAACTAGAGCCTCCCGAAGACATAGCTTCATTCCCTACCACCCCTCTGGTGTCCATTCCAGTCCTCGGTAAGGTCACGGCGATGTTCCTTTTTGATCTCTCCCCCCTCCCCCCTTCCCATCACACCAGGAGGTGTTAACATTGACGTCAATACCCTTCAGGTAGATGTCCATCCTTTTAGGTTCCTTCTGTACAACTCCAAACAGTTAGACATCACCAATTTCGTAACTAACTAGTAATTTATTTTATTACCTATAGGCCGCACAGTTTTACAAAAACATCGACTACAAATAGTGGGGTGCGGCTTATATACATAATTTTTCCTTGAAAATATGTTTAGAAATTTTTTGACATACAGTACATTTTAATGTTTTAACTCTCAAAGGCAGGAAAGAAGGGAGAAAAAAGAAGTTGTGCATTTATTTTTTCACTCACTTTCATAAAACAAAATAACCTTAATCCCGCACATGTAAAATGTAAACATGTTGAAGCTCGCCCATAGATGTCGTACATGAGAAAATATTTTCTCTACTGTACAAGAGAAAGATATCTTACATAGTTTGCACACCCGCCATGGCTCTACAAGTGCACACGTATAAGACACTATTTTGTGTAACATGTTGCAGTGGTTTTGCCGTCAGTCACTTTACCAATTGTGGAATAGTAATAGTGCGATGTATATTCATAAACTTTGCAAAATAACACTAATTTTCTGTCACGAATGTTTTGTAGGGGTGAAATTAAGTCTGTATTTATTGTGTTTGTACGGAATTGTGACTTTGAAATATTTGCAGGAATACAAAAATTCAGTGCGGCCCATACTTGAAATATTAATTATCCCTAATTTTTCATCAAAAACTTGTGGTGCGGCCTGTACACGCATATGGCCTACACACACCAAAATATGGTAATTTTATTTAATTACCTTATGTTCGCTAGTTTTTTTCCCAGGTCTCCTTCACCTGGTTAATCACGCCAGGTTCATAACTTCTGTTTCAAGTCATACTATCTTAGGAGGCAGTACGGAGCTAGCGTGTTTTTTATTACTTCAATAATAAAACACGTGTATGCAGTCTATTTCTGTAATCTGACTTTCTTGGAAGTACAGTGAAACCCTGTTAAGAAGTTGTCCTGCTTAATAAGTTCAATAATTTTGCACCTTGTACACACATATGTAAATTTACCCTTTTAAGAAGTTTTCCTGTGGTTGATAAGCATTATTTTTTCAGTCCCATCAAAAACTTCTTAACAGAGTTTTACTGTATTGGAACTTCTGCGTAACCTAGCCCAGCAGGGTCAAGCCGGCAATACGCTAATGTAAAATTAATTATCCACACACTAAGAGGCCACTCGAGTTCTGCCACACCGGTAGTCTTTCGACTGAGCCTAAAAGCCTTAGGTACACATCCACCGGGTGAATTTACCAGGCTCGGTCGTTCTATACTCCACTACCGATTCTTTTGGGGCCGGAACGGAGCTGGAATTGCCTAGTCTGATCAACCGCCTGTGGAGACCTCACCCAGGTATACAGTCGGGAAGTAGTTCGAGCACTATTCGTGTTCTGTCCATCGCCTCCAGGGCCAGATGAAAGGAACAACCTGGGGTGCCGCTTGCTGAATGATCGGCTGAACACTGTAGGAAGGAGTCACGGGCTTGTTCTCTGCAAGGCTCTCTAGGTCCTTTCCTCATGCCATACTCCCGGAAAGGAGCTCCAAGAGTAATACCACTTGTTCATTGAATATTCATTCACAGGGCAGAGTTCATACTGCCTGTGAAATACAGACTCCATTGTTTCCCCCTCTAGAAATATTAGAAGGCCCTCCTCATCCCATTGTAGAGCCCTTTAGGCAAGAAGAGGAGCCACCTTTAAGCCTTGCCAACTCCTGGTTATGCCGACCTAATTTCCCCATCATAACTACTCATGATTCCCAACAAGTGCTTAGCTCTCCACAGCCGACAAGTCTGCCAGAACCTGCTGCAGTCCTGCCACCTACCAAGCCGCTGAGCCAGCCGCAGAGGAGGAATCCACTTCCCCCAGTCATCTCAAGGTAAATGTCAGGGTTGTGAGAAGGGCTGTGCTGGCTACTGTGGATTTTGTCCCAACGAGACAGTATACCAGGCCAGTCTTATACTCTGGCAAGGCACCTACTAGACATTAAGGTCCCTGCCTTACCCACACTCCTAGCAATACTGGCATCTCAATATAAAACCTCTACTACAGCTACTCTGAAAACCACTCGTGTTAAAACCCATTTCTCCGAATTCAGAATTATAATTACCTCCCCAGTCGTCGGTTCAAATCCAGTAGCAAAATGCCCAACGTGTAGAACCATGTCCTGGCCGGTCATGTGTTAACAGTGACTGCACGTATTATTATTTGCTACCTGTGATTGAGTGGGGTGTTGGACATCCTTCTTTCCGCCAGTAGTTTTAAAACCTATAGAAAGATTATAATCCTAATTTGAAGAGAAACTTATAAGTTCTGCACCTTACTGCACCCATGCTTTATCCAGGGCTTAAAGGCACAACCCCTCAGGAATATATCCCAGTATATACTAGCCTTGGAAATCTGAAAACAAGGCTACCATGGTACATAAAATTTAATTTTTTTCAGCATTCTGAAACTGTAATTTATGAATATCTGAAAATGTGAAGGCCACAAATCAAGAATATTCTTAATGCCTGAAAATTCATGGAGTGTGTTCTAGTAAGGGAATTTTCTTTAACTGGATCTTGAACTGTTTTTCTACTGCCTCATATTTTCCTGCTTGTACTCTGCTGTAAGGAAGTTGGCGTAAGCATAATTGGCTATGCCATTTAAATTTATCCTCAACCATGGAATAATTGGTTGGTCACACCAGTAATTTTTATTTGGTGCTTGATAATTTGAGGTTAGAGTTGTGGTGGTACATGGCTGAAACTTTGTATGTGAGAGATAATTTCAATGATTGGTTTAGGCACTTCGCAGTAACATGGCTGTAACGTTGTCTTAGACTCACAGTAGGGTTTAAGTAGTGCTCTGGCTCAATAACTGTACAGCTCTAAATAATAGTGATAGTAAAGATGATGATAGTAAAAAATAATTATTAAAAATACAACAATAGTAATGCTGGAAGAGTATAATGAATTTTATGTCAAACCGTTGCCACCATGCAGAAGCGTGTCGCAAGTCCACACGCAGTTGAAGCACGTCCCTCTTTTCTGTGATGCACACTATAGGGGGCTCCTGAGTTGACAAACACCGAGCTGCAAAATACAAATGTCTAACTGGATTGAGAATTCCCCATGTTGGAGATTCTTTAAGATGGTTTTCCTTACTGTAGGTATGACCAAAAATGAGGGGGATCTAAACCTTAAATGTAAACTTGACCAGGTAGTTTTCCCAATAGGAATCCTTGGTTCCGTTCACTATTAGAGACATCAAGTAACATGAGGCCAGTTTCACAGGGAGCCTTTGAATAAGTAGGCCATAACCTTAGGCTTCTGTGGTGCCTGGTTGGTATACAGTGTCGGTCTAGTAGGCTTATGGTTGGGTACAAAGTTTGCCACTACCGACACAGTCGTACGTCTAGTCGAACACGGCACCTTATTTTTGAGGTGGAAAGGATTCTCTTCCCTGCTCCCATACTCACTCTGCAGGTTAGTTGTGGTGGAGGTGTTGACTTGGCATGACGTGGAGCGATGGTGTTCGTACCAGGAGGAATAACCGGGTGTGGAGGTTCTGGTAATGATATCTGATACACACCGTAGAGGCGAAGTTGGTATTTAAGCGGCCGTACTGTGTACTTCCAGGACACAGTAGTAATACCCTGCGTTCCCAACGTCCGGCCTTTGCAAGCTGGGACTGAACTGAGTGTAGCATGAATTACTGAGTCCTGGGTGAGATACTCACAAGAGGTCGATCAGCCCTGAATTCTGCTATAGTCCGTCTCACACTTAGATTGCAGTACAGGGCTTATAGTGCTGTCTGTTGCCAGATTGCTTCAGCTTTGTGAGGTAACTAGCAAGCTAAGAAACAGTATGCGGTGAAGGAAACTCCCTGATTAAGATAGTAATTATCTGTTTACTGACCTGCCAACTCGTAAAGGAATCCAATCCTGTGACGCAAAGCTAAGCTGCTCCTTTGAAACTAAAGCCTGTGGGAAACCCTATCATTGCGATTGGACAGCGTGCGTGCAATGTAGATACTTTTCTTTTTTGAAGTTTCAAAAAAATAACATCAGGCAACAGGCCCCGCGGGAACAAGGACAGCGTTAACGACAGAAATAGTGCATTGGAAAGAGAGAGTGATAATAATAATGATAATCATCATCACCACCACCACCACCACCACCATCATTACCATCATCCTCTTCCCCCTCCTCCTCTCCCTCCTCATCATCATACTCCCCCCCCCCCCCCCTCCTGTTGAAGTGTGTGTGGCGGAGACAGATGGCGAACACGACATTCGAGGTGGTCCCACAGATGTTGAATTGGCTTTAGATTGTGGCTGTTTGGGGGCCAGGGAAGAACTTTGAAGTCTTGATCATGCTCTTCCATCTGCGTGCGGACACTTATAGTCATGTGGCAAGGCGCATTATTGTGCTAGACGATCCCATGTTTCAGAGGAATTACAAACATCATGTGCAGGGGTACATGATCACCGAGGATGGATTCATAACCAAATTGATCAAGAGTAACTTCCACATGGATAATGGGACCTAGAGAATACAAAAAGTACATTCCCCAGACCATAACACTGTCCCTACTGCCTTGTGTTCATCCAGCATTGGATGCAGGGTGTCAGTTCTGCAACGTTTCTTGCCGGACATGCTGCTAGCTAAAAACGTGACTTGTCGGAGAACGCTACCTGTCGCCAATCAGCGGCAGTCCAGTCGCCATACTGTCGAGCAAATTCCAGTCTTTTCGTCGATGCACCTGTGTTAGTATGGGTGCAGTAATCCTCCGTCTACTCCGGAGTCCCAATCGCAGAAGCGTTCGCTGAACTGTTGCTGTAGACATGTGTCTGGATGCCCTCTGGTCAATTTGGAGGGTGAGCTGTAGCCTATCGGTTGGCCTTTACGCACCATCGTAGTCGACATTCACCTATGTCGTCAATGTTCCGTGGAGCTCTGCAATTTGGAGGGTGAGCTGTAGCCTATCGGTTGGCCTTTACGCACCATCGTAGTCGACATTCACGTATGTCATCAATGTCCTGTGGAGCTCTGCAATTTCCACAACAGTTATTCCCAATGGTGCCATTTATCCATTCACGATACACCTTTATCACAGACGCACGTGACTGTTCACAAACGTTGCTGTTTCTGAAGTGCTGACCCCCTTGGACAGAAAACTGATGATCATCTCTTTTTGCAACTCAGTTAAATAGCTTCCCGTACCCATGATAGCAGGAAGCGCACTGTGTACAGCCAGCCTGTCAGTCGCATTATATACCCGCTTCACTAGCCCACGTCATGAACCATACGCCATGGGCTACATGCTGCTGATGGCAATCATAGCAGGTGGTCATAATAATGTGATTCAACTCTGTGTGTGTATGTATATATAACACAGATAATTTGAGTAACCCTCAGTTTCTTCATGACCGTCGTCGCTATCTCAAAGATTATGTTGAAAGTGAAACCTTTCATAGGTAGATAGTAGACATCACAGATCATCTGCTTCATTTAACTTATCCATCCATATGAGAACCCCCTTCCACGCATGGTTGAAAGCAGTGGGAAATATGTTGTATTTTACAGTTGTAATTTTGATTGTACTCATATTACTATTGTGACTCATTTGTATATTTTTCCCTTGGACCGTATGTACTGCAGAATAATTGAAGTGGTTAAATAGCTGTAGTTGAAACAAAAAATCATCTTCAAAACGTGTAGTGAATCATTATTTTGCTACAAATATAAAAAATAATAATTTCTAATTTTGCAGATGTTATGTTGTGAATTTTTTCATAGTACTTACTTAAAAAAAAAAAAATTAAAATGGTTTTCCTTAGAGGTACAAAAAATTTCAGCCTGGTACAAAAAATGTCAGCCTACAGTGTGCACAGTGGAACAAGACTTACTACAAATAAAATTGGTTTCTGAATAGTAGATTTTGCAAGGGGGTGCGTCTATTTTATGTACTAACACATATTCCCTCTTGCCCCCACGGGTATGCGTAGAACCTTTGCAACGCCAACTGCAAAAGGTGGCATTGAAAATCACTTGTTTTTAGTGTTTGTGGTTGAAACTGGTGTTATTGAATTACTCTTATTTAATCGGTTTTGAAGTGCAAAATAGAGGCTCAAGTAGCTAGACTGGGGATAGATGGCATAATCTGGCAACCCTGGGCTGGATGAGGTTGACACGAGGGTAGCTACATGTTAAGGAAAGGTTGGGGTGTGGTGGGTAATGCGTTCACTCAACTGCGGCATGCATTTACCGTAATGATGCCAGTAATAGTCATTTATATGTGCTGGAAATATTTATTTTTGCTATACTTTTGTGGATTAATGTAATTTATTCAGTGTTTGAAACTTTGAGGTAGTAGTAGTGTGTATATTAATTTTATTCATTTTCAATTTTCAAAATTTGTAATGTCATTTTATGTCATATAACTTAGTAATGATTATCATAATGTAATGTAACACAGTTTTCTTTTACTAGAGAGCTAAGCACTCTTAGTTGGTTGTTGTAACGGTGCAGTATAGGTAGGATGGCGAGTGTCGCATTGTGGCGATGTGGTGAGGGTTCCAGAGTCGGAGCAATGTCTGTTTGTGCTATTTTTAGATATGATCACATGATGTGACAACCCCATCTGTCAACTTTTGGTAGTGCAATGAAGCTTTTGGATGATATTTAGGGTAGGCACGGCCTTCACCGGGTAACAGAACGGAAGTTAATGGACTCTTGTTGAGTGCAGAACGCGTGAGTTGCGATTTTAACTAGCATTGGCAATGTGTGTGACCTGTATTTCTTTTACAGTTTATTTTGAACGAATCTGTAAATTACTAAATTATATCTGCCATTATGTCTACCAGTGTGAGAGGTCATTCAGGGTACTGGGAGAGAATTTTTTTTCTCTCCTGTCTTTGGAAATATCCTCACGGGATGAGTGTTTTCGATTTAATGTTACTGTGATTCTTTTCTTGTTTATGCTTGTTTGTTGTGAAGTTTTGTGTGTGTGTATGCCGCTGCTGTAATTGAATTGCGTAGTTTAATGAAACTCCGTTGAACTATATTTCTGAGTTGTAATTATTTAGCTTTGGCAGCTTTGTTAACTTGAGTCTCAGTGCTCAGATCCAATTGAGCTAGACGAGCTGATGTTCAACGAGTGCCACACCTGGTTCATCTGTAACTACAATACTTTGGCTGCACTGCAGGTAGCGTACAAGCTGGACCGGCAGAGCCGCTTGAGGACGCGACTATTCTCTGATGATGCGCACCCCCATGGCTCGTCAGGGGAGGGGTCCTTGATGTTGGCGATCCCGCGGCGCTACCGCAAGATCGACATGAGGTACTCGAAGCTGGGCCTGGACGAACATGGCCTTGAGCACTTCAACAAGACACCGTACTGCGGTCTGGAGGCGACGCTCCCCAACTCCTACTGCAACGCCATGATCCAGGTGAGTTGAAAGTTGGACTGTTGTTCTTCTGTCTTGAGTGGTGCTGCTTGGTGTTGTAGTCTCACCAGTTAAGGTTGAAGTAAATTAACTCACCTGACTATACAATATGAAGAACTCATAAAAAAGTAGTATGTTACGAAAATTGTCAGAAAAGTGTGATTTATGCTGTATATGAAAGCAGAATGTATATATTTTGTAACATTATAAAATAATTTACTAAAATATTCTTTTTAAATGTAACAATTAATTGATTGGTAGAGTCTGCATTTGTAACACAATTTAAGCACATTTCCATTTTGGATACTGCGGAAAGAAAATCTTCTTCAAGAAAGTTTCTCATAATATTTACTGTGATCATGTGTAATAAAGTCATAATAATATTGTATCATATCAGTTTGATAATTAACTTTAGTTATGTCACTTTCAGCCATAAATGTTGGTGATAAATGGATGCACATAAAATCAATTATAAAAATTATTTCCTACATTGTTATTACAATTTTCTTACATACAATCATAGTAAACATTATGACAATATTCCATGACAAAGATTTTCTTTCAAATTCTGCTTTCTGAAGCATCCAGAATGGAAATATGCTTAGATTTTGTTAAAAATACACTCTCTTTTAATTGATTAATTTTTTACTTTTAAAAAGTATATTTTAGTAAAATATTTTAGTTTTGAAATATGTGCATTCTTCTTTCATACACAGCGTAAATCACACTTTTCTGACAATTTTCATGTTCTATGTGCTACTTTTTTATGAATTCTTCACATTGTATAGATGGATGCAGTGCTCCACAGGCAGTTGCTTTGTTTCAACCTTAAGTAAACACTCAGTTCTATGACCTTTCATGTTCCCGGGGAAAGGGTTGTTATTTTGAAGGTGTCGTTACTCGAAAAATCATTTTTTAATTGAATTTCCTTCATGATTCCCCTGAAAAGGGTTGTGATTTTGATGTATCAATATTCCCGGAATTGCAAATGAGTGTACGTCGTACCACTGGATTCAATTCCTGTGCAGGGCCAAACACAGATTTTTGTATATGGGAAAACATAGTGGATGTTGCTGTGGCTGTTGGGCTTTATCTTATCACTCCTGTTTCCCACACTGTAACAATTCTTCGCTGCTGCATCTGCACCTCATTTTATCCCCATTACGACTGAAGATGTCGGTTAACTTCTGCTGAAATTTTCTCTCACCCATACATTCACTTCTGCACACGTCTCCAACATTTGCTCACAAATTGCCTTTAGAATGATCAGCATTATGTAATTAAAACAGTGACACTATAACTGTTTGCATAAATGCAGCTCTCTCAATTGTTAGTGAGCTTCATCTGACCAAGTTTCAGTGCAAAGAGGGTTGAGTTGAGTTGGGAGATTTTGACAGCTCTTAACATTGAGGTCTTGAGAGCCGATGAGGATGAAATGAGGTGAGAATGGAGCAGTGCCGGATTGCAAGGACGGGTAAAACAGGAGATCTCTGAGTAAACCAGCTGACCAGTGGCATCATCTGGCACAATTCCCACTTGCAAAAATCCAGAGTGACCCGGCCAGGGATTGAACCTGGTTTGCCTTGGAGGGAGGCAAGCAGTCTAACCGCTCAGCCATGGCAACCCCTGTAAAAAAGGGATATTGAGTTTACACCAGGTGTGTTTTTTTAATTGAAAGCACAGTTATATTGTAAAATCAGACATTGACACCCATACATATCATTTAGAAAGCTTCTGATAAATGTACATATGATTTGTTTCTCGCCTGCCTTTAAAAAGTAGAGTAATTAAAGACACTAGTTGTTTTTTATTACCATTAAATTATTTGTCCATATCATTTTTAATGCTTATACACAGATTACAGATGGTCATTAAATGCATTTTGTATGGTGTAATCAAATGTGACGTGCCTTGTTACGCAGATATACGAGGGAAAAAAAGAGGTTTTTATAACAATTCATGAAGTCATAACATACACATTCCACTATTATATAAATAAAGAGCTTACAGTATTGAAACTTTTTTACACCAAGACTTTCTTTTCACAAATCATCAAGTGCAGTTTTAATTTGGATGGTGGCTATTGACATTTTGTAGCTTCATTAATGAGGGGATCACTGTACAGCCATGTGAGAATGTGCTTGCGATGATGCGATCAGGTGCTGTACCACATCAAGCCAGTCTGCAACATCCTGCTGTCGCACCTCTGCCCGAAGGAGTTCTGCCTGTCGTGTGAGCTGGGCTTCTTGTTCCACATGCTGAACATCTCGCAGGGCTACCCATGCCAGTCGAGCAACTTCCTGAGGGCATTCCGCACGGTGCCCGAGGCCTCTGCCCTGGGGCTCATCCTTTCCGACCAGAGCCCCGACTCCAAGAGGAGGCTCAATCTCATCCCACTCATCCAGGTTGGTTCAGGAGGCATCACTAGGGACCTGCACAATTCACCTTATTTTCTGGCAGCACGCCAGAATTCATCACTCTTTTATATTCGAGTCAGTGCCATTTGTTTGTTGGCTCCTGCAGCAGTGCGGACCCATCCCTTTTGACTTGGTTGGACATGATTGGGCCAGCCTCTCCTTAATGACTTCCTATCGGCCCAAAGCCATCCAGGGTGTGTCCTGACTAATTGTAGTTCAATGACAAACTCAATACAATATCACCGAAGTCTAGTCTGTCTTGAAATGATAATGTGAATTTTGCAGATCTCTAGGCATCACGCTTGTGCAGTAATGTGGCTGGAGCAGTGTTTGTCATGCATCCACCCACAGATCAATCATGTTTTAACTCTGGTGGTTTGGAACCCATCACCTATACTTTGCTGTGCAGAAGTTTGCAGTATAAAATAGTAGCTAATGCCTAATAAATTTTGAGTTCACGAATAGATTTTGGTTGGTGTATCTCCTATATAACCAGAAGTTTGTGGCTGTTTTGAAGTTACACATCTTTGTGTTTAAACGTAACATATCTTCATGCTGAAGGTTTTCTTTTAGTGCCAAATGTGAGGCTGTTTGTACAGTCGCACACAATGCTTTAATCAGCATGTTTGAACTAGATACATATCACTATCTGCATGCTAGGACATAGTAATTTAGAAAGTCTGCATGATTGAACGATTGAACATGATATCGCTGTGTTCATAACCGAGCAAGAAAACAAAGTGGCAATCTACTAAATTGAATTTTGGGAGGAATTAAGGTCATTTAGGTACCATTCCACTCATCCTGCTTTAGATTTTCCATGGTTTTCTAATACCACTCCAGGTGGATACTGGGATGAGTCCTTACTTTAAGAAATGGCTGCTCCAGTTTTTTGTTTGTGATTGTTCAAACAACTGGTTCTGTTCATGAGCACATGTTAGGAGATATAAAGCTACACATGTAATGCGCACATTGTCTTCGTGCTTGAATGTGTTATCACTATGTGTGTCCAGAGCTGGAACCGCTTTGTGCTGCACCAGCTGCACTATGAACTACTGGAAGGGCGCAAGTGCCAGGCACTTCGGCGGCGGCATAAGCGGGAGGTGAAACGGCCGGGCTTCGTGTACGACGAGCGGGACTTTCCCAGCATCTTGGACCACTTGCAGTCCCGGTTGAGCGCACGCCTCCTGCACGCCCGCGGCGAGGACCACACTGGTAAGTATCCAGCTACTGCCACCTGCTTTGTAGAGCCTGGCTTGTTGTGGAGGCTGGAGTAGCCAATCTTTGGGAGCCTACTTTATTGAAAGTCCCATCATCAAGTGTTATTTTTTGCAGTTTCTTTCCAGACATCCAGCTCAAAATCATGTGTCATACCCATGTTAGGTACTGCAGAAGTGCCCTTTCTGTGCAGTGTACACAAACACAGAATTATGTCACCTGTTTGCCTAGATGAGAGGCTAGTAGTCTGAGCACTACACCACTGCGGCCCCCGTCATGCAGTATGAATTACAGTATAACACAAGTCTGTGTTGTAATAATGTTCATTATATGAAAATATTGTCCTAATAGTTTTCCTTTCCCAGGTTTCAATTTACATACATACATATTTCTTCAAATGTTGATTTCTTTTATTAGGTAAAATGTCATAAATTCTTCTGAAGAATGGGGTTTGTGTAGGGAGATGCACACACAAAACTTTAATAATATAGTGCGTTCAACTGTCATCTTAAATTGCTAATGAATATAAATGAACATAAATATTTGGAGTATCAAACTGGTAATGAAGGACTATAGCTTTCAATTTCCATTATATATGTTGTATTGCACCAATAATTGAGTATAATAAATTTTCCGGTGCATATTCCAGACTCATGTAATTAACTAAAAATAAAAAATTTTATCTAGACATTTATGTCTTTGTTTTCCGTATAACTAAACCAAAATGGTGGTAATAATCATTTATTAATTACTCCAAAACCTCTTTACTTTTAACCAAATTTTTTACTTCAAATAATTTACTACAGATCTCACTTTTTCTTCATAAAATTTTTATTGCTGATTGATAGTGTTGTACAGTTTTGATTTTATGTTTTAACGTGAGTTCAGTTGATTATGCCAAGTCTCATTGCGTGACTAAAAAGGTGCAAATGTTAAACTAAAATGTATGTAAAAAGATAGAAATTCAAGTACTCACAGTCTAGTACTTGAGTTTCTGCCCTTCTATATATTTTTGGTAGCGTGGAGCTTTTACTCAAATGTTAAACTAGATAAACTTCCATTAAATTTTTTTTTTCATATATGTTTTCTGAAATCGGAAAAAAGTTAATTTCGCGTGGCTGTACTCGTGTTACTTGCTGTTTCACAATTGTGTGTTATACCACATGCAATAAAATGTACCTTTTCAGTTATCACATGCCTTTTCGGCTGCAAAATTCTGGAGCAGCCAGTAATTGCACACACACCTGTATTCAAACATATACTGTACACGTACATTGTTATACAGTAGTTATATAGTGTGCGGTGAGGGACAGGGAATGTAAAGTGCCACTTGTAACGTGTGTTGTGTTGCTGTTCTGAAGTGAAGGACTCGAAGGAATGCAAGCGGAATACATGCGAAGAGCTGCAGAGTGAGGAGACTGAGATAAGCAAGCTGTTTGGGATGAAACAGGTTCTCGTCCACACGTGCTCCAAGTGCTCCACTACCATCACCAAGGAATCTGTCCAACTGCTTTGCAACCTGGCGTATCCTGAGACTGATGAAGGTACAAATGAAGCTCTATGCTCTTTTTGGAATTTTGGGCGGACGACGACGACCAAAAAAGCCCAGAAAAATTTAAATTAACTCCTAATAAGCAAGTGCAGCTTGTGGACCAATGTGAAGTATGTTGTCTCGCTCATGACGCAGTGCTCTGGTGGATTGCAGGGAAAAACGAGCACAGCTTTGCTGAAATTGTACTGCGCAGCCTGGGTACGGAGAAAGATACGCGGGCGTGGTGCGAGGACTGTCGCAAGTACCAACCCACGCACCAGGTGCGACGGGTCAAGTCCCTGCCGTCTGTCCTCGCCATGAATTGTGGCCTTGACAATTCGAAGGTACCCTCTTTTAACACTCAACACTCTAAGGTCATGCAAACAATAGTTATGTTATTATCTGTTATGAAAAATCATAACTATGTAAATTTCAATTTTCTTGAAAAATTTTCTTGCTCGATTGTTTTACTGAAACAAAAATTGTTGTGTTCAAACAATATTTGACTGGTTTTCAAATACTTGTTTAGTTAAATAATAATTTCAATTTTGGTATATGTATTTACTTATGTTTGATGCGTGCCCAGTTACTGGATATATGGCACTATCATTGAGCTTTATTGCGCTAGACCAAGTGCACGGTTATTGGTAACTGACAGGAGGTGTTAGTTACCCTGACTTACTCTGAAGGTCTTCGGTTGGTTAGTATAGTGGGTTTGACGGCTGAGCGAAGCCGGTGCTACAGTCCTTGGGTAAGATTATGTCGTACTGAATTGTCTCACACCTTACTCCAAGTTCCAGGCCGTTGACTCTTGATTCCAAAATCTAGGATTGGCTAGTCCCTACCTAGCTTCAGTCCTGTAGACTAGACCCCTCAGCACAAGGTGATAGTCGGGACTGGTTCGGACGTGTGGTGGGAAATATATATATCCCCACATTAGCGGGCAGATCAGAGATGTTGAGCCGTGTGGGCCACCAATGCTTCTACTGGATGTGATATCCAGCCAAGACCAGGCCGCAATATCCAGGCCAATACAGCCTCCAGCACCTGGGTGCTGTGGTAGGTGATATAACCTAGGCTTGCTGTCTCTTCTTGGTTGAAAGTATTACTAGTGGTTGTGGCTCCCCTGTTCCTTTCCTCCAGCAACTGGGTGCTCGGGTAGTAGGAAGCTACAGGCGGCCGTCTAATGGTGTGTACCAGACTGGAGGACTCCAGAAGAGGGGCCTCAGTCAAACTAGTTCGGATTTTAAATGTACCCGGTTTCTGTCGGCAGTGCACAGTGCGAATTATTCCTAGCGGGCTAAGTAGACATTACTCTAGAAATAAAAGCGTTAGGATAGAGAACAAAGCTGTGTTTATTGAGACTCAATAAACACATTGACTCGTGCTACCTCCTACCAAACAGACTGAGTACTGAAGGTAAACTATGTTAGCCAGGTGTAGGCGACCTGGTCCTAGGCTAGAGGGAAAGTTAACTAGAAAACTGAATATATAACTACTTAACCAAAGCTGTCTAATTGCGGGTGTCTGGAAGAGACAAAATAAGTTAAAGTAGCAAGGTATATTCGTGTTCGATGGGTGTTGAAGACTGTTGTCGTTGAGGGAGTAGCCGCGATGGGTACTGAAGACTTGAGGTTCGCTGGAAGCCCCAGCACTAAGGAGTGCTCGGGTTTAACTCTAGAGAAGAAATATGAATGACAACTGGAGCCCCGCCACGCACGGACTTATATAGTCAGAAGTCTATGCTGCTGCTGCGGGGTGTGGGAAGACGTGTGACGTCCTTCTGCCACGAGGCTTGACGCGTGCTGCTTATATCAACTATTTAATTACAATTACGACTCATCTCACTGCAAACCTAGTATACCTACTTCTACCCCGAGTGATTCAAACCCCGTGCCAACCCGTACACGGAAGTCACGGCCTGCCACAATCCTGGAGGGCAGCTGGACATGTGGATACAAGGAATTGTGTAAGCAAGCGACGCGTCACCCCCCCCACCCCCCCTTCCCACTTGAGAACCTACAAGCCATCAGCCGCCTCGGGGCATGCCCGAGCGCCACCAAAGTTACGCAAAGGCCGAGAGATGACTAGAGGATGCTACCCCCCCCCCCTCCGGCCGCGCAGCAGAGGGACGTCGCACGCCCTCCCCCGCGGCCACCATGATGCGTGCTACCCTGACTATATAAGTCAGTGCGCGGTAGACCTCGCAAGTTGTTCCTACCAGTCTTCGAGTTCGCGCCACCACTTCCAGTGCTGGAGCCCTCCGACTACTGCTAGATCCTCGGCAGCCCTTCCAGAGGCTTCTTCCAATGGCCCAACACTCTTCAGCAGCCATCCAGAGGCTGCTACCCATATGAGAGTTGTTACTACAAACCAATACACGGTTGTTGCACGCTGCTTAAATCTACCGAGCTGCAGAACACGTATCAAGGTTGCGCAACCAGCGAGCATGCCACCTCCCCCACGTTGAGTGCCTACAAGCTGTCAGCCATATTGGGGCGCGGCCGATCGCCACCAAAGATCCACGAAGCAGAACGCTGAGAGGGTTCTCAGCTCCCAAGCCAGCCTCCTGGCAGAAGAACGTCACACGCCTTCCCTGCACCCCACCACGGCAGCCTACACTTCTGACTATATAAGTCCATGTGCAGCGGGGCTCCAGCAGTCATTTGTATTTCTTCTCTAGAGAAAATCCCGAGCATGCCTTAGTGCTGGGGCCTCCAGAAACCTCGAGTCTTCAGTACTCCCTGCAACAACAACAGTCTTCGACAACCATCGAACATGAATATACCTTGCTACTATAGTGAAGGAACTTTAACTTCTTTTTGTCTCTTCCAGACACCCGCAATTAGACAGTTTTAGTTCAGTATTTATATTTTCAGTTTTGTAGTGCAACTTTTCCCTTTAGCCTAGAACCAGGTCGCCTACAGCTGGCTAACGTAGGTTAACTTCAGTACTCCGTCTGCTTGGTAGGAGATAGCACGGGTCACTGTGTTTATTTAGTCCTCAATAAATACATCTTTGTACTCTATCATACACTTTTATTTCTAGAGTATCATCTACTTTGCCAGCTAGGAATAATTTGCACTGTGCACTGCCGACAGAAACCGGGTACATTTTAAATCCGAACTAGTTTGACTGAGGCCCCTCTTCTGGAGTCCTCCAGTCTGGTACACACCATTAGACGGCCGCCTGTTGCTTCCTACTACCCGAGCACCCAGGTGCTGGAGGAAAGGAACAGAGGAGCCACAACCACTAGGAATACTTTCAACCAAGGAGAGTCAGCAAGCCTAGGTTATATCACCTCCCACAGCACCCAGGTGCTGGGGGAGGTATTGGCTTGGGTGTTGTGGTCTAGCCTTGGCTGGATATCACATCCAGTAGAAGCCTTAGTGGGTCACACGGCTCAACGTCTCTGATCTACTCGCTAGAGTGGGGGATCACCAGGGACATTGAGCTCATGTTACCAAGCAGCTACTGGAAACACTATTATAGCAAATAGTTTCTTGTCTGTAGTGCATGACGTGTTTTGTTCAGCGGCGAACCAAGCACTATGCCTTATAAGATAAGGCACGGCCGACAGCATAGGGAACAAAAATAGCTCATCTGTAAAAACAGCAATTTACAGCAAAGTTTCTTTTCAATAATGGCCTTGGCCTTTGCATGTGATCATACAGCCAGGTACAGAAATAAGTAGATAACTGTATACCCACGCCAGTGAATAATTAAGCAAAATATTTTGGACATACACTATTGAAGCAATGGCCTATGTCCAAAATTTTTTGCTTAGTAATTATTCATCTCTGTTGTAAGAATCTTTCAAAACAAATGCATCAGTGAAACTGACATACATCGGCTGTGGGCGCTAGTGTCGCATGTACGCAGCAGCCACTTTGAACAAAGTGCTATGTAAAAAAAATGAAGATTTTTTTTTTTTTCTTTTTAAAATTTGAGTTTGGAATTTTCTAGTGTGTTAAAAATCTGTAGAAATAGATCAAATCCATTAAAAGGACAGGCCTGTACTATACTGATAAATTCATTTACAGCAAAGTGTAGGCTACATGGTTCTAAAAATAGTCAGGCAAAATTTTTTTTAGAATCGAATAATATTGTAGTTTGTAACCAACACTTAAAAAAGTTTTTTTCTTTCAAATATTATGCATACATGTGTGGCCTATGTGTTTGTTACATGGGACATGCCTACAAAATTGCTGTAAGTTTTGCAGTAGTATATTTAGGATGCATAAGATGTCTCGACCAGACCAGCTCTTCGTTAGCCGAGAGTTATGTGTGTTGACAGGACAAAGCCTTCTGGCAGACGCAGATGGACCTTGTGGTTCAGAAGGTGCTGGAGAAGTCGGCGAACACAGGTTCACGAGGCAAGCCTTGCCGCTACGGCTCCAGCTGCTCCCGACACGGCTGCCGCTTCAGTCACGGCAGGAACACAGGTGTGTCACACTGGCACTGTCGCTTTCTTTCTTGCTTCTCACTGCTTCTCTCTTTGTTGTTTTACTACTCGAGCACTTGAGACAGGGTTGAGCTAAATCAGATTTGGTGACAAATTTATTTTTGTTACTTAAATTTAATTTAATACTTTAAAAGTAGCCAAAAACACATACAGAGCATTAGTCGTGAATGGACACACATGAAGTGAGACAAACACATTTCCATGTGGATGTGTTCTAATAATGCAATCTTTTGAGTATTGTGGTGTGTAGGTGGTTATGTCGTTAAATATATCAAGGCAGACATTGACTTAGTGTAAAAGGGAGAAAAGTAAATCCTATTTTCCTTTTTAGAACAACTGCGAGTAACACACTTATTAGTTTAGCTTGGGGTTCATAGGATTTTGGTTCAACAGAGTACTATTTCATCCAACACTACAGATCGCTCAGAGAATATAATACATCACAAAATTAAAAACAAATTACCTTCGGCGAGCCCAGAGATTACACAAAAGTAAGCATGAGTAGGACAGAATACTATTCAGTTCGCCAGGCGCTTAGCTGTGAGCTGGGATGGGGAAGGTAGGGGGAAGTGTTATGACATCACACCTTTGATATTACTTAGTGCACTTATTTCAGAGTAATTAGTAAAATACCAAATTCTCTCTTTCTTTTAGTTGACTTGCACTCAGCAAGCTTTGAAACTCAGTAATCATGCAACAAGAAATGTCAAGGAATACTACTTGAACAAACAACTCTTAAATTATCATTGTATCACTTTTACTATAAAAAAAACACAGGCAGATCAGAACCATTGAGCCGTATGGGCCGCCTTTCTGCTACTTCTGGGTGTGGTATCGCAACCAAGGCCAAGTCGTAGCACTTGAGCAAATATCCCCGCCAGCACCTTGATGCTCCGATAGTGATACAACCCAAGCGTAGTGTCTCTCCTTGGTTGGAGGAGTTTCTAGTGGCTGTGTCTCTGCTGTTCTATCCCCGGAGGTCTAGAACAGGTGGCCATTGAATGGTGTATGCATGGGAATAGTGGATTTCAAAAGGGGATCCCCAGTCGTAGTCTAGTTCTTAATCAAATGCCTGGTTTCGGTCGGCAGTGCACAATGCGTATTGTTCCTAGAAGGTGTAGGAAATATTACTGTATAAATAATACTCATGGCTAAATAACAAAGATGTATTTATTGAGGACTCAATAAACACAGTGACACGCGCTATCTCCTACCAAGGAGGCGGTATGCTGGAAGTAACCTACGCTGGCCAGGTATAAATGACCTGGTTCTAGGCTAAGTGGAAAGTTAATCTAGTTGACTGTTAATAGAAATACTAAACGATTCTAACTAACTCACGAGGTGTCTAGAAGAGACAAAGAATTTAATGTCCACTGCTCTGGTAGCAGGGAGTGTTAATGTTCAAAGGTGGTTGCAGAAGAATCTTCTGGTAAGCGGTAGCTATTGGGGTCACTGAAGCCTCTGGTGACGGCAATGGTAGAAGTCACTGGTGGCTGCTGAAGACTTAGAGGTCGTCAAAGGCCCCTGCACTAGAAGTGGTGGAGCGAGCTCGAGGAATTGGAAGAAATAACTTGCGAGCCCTGCCGTGCACTGACTTATATAGTCCGACGGACAGGTGTGATAATGGCCCGTGGGGGTTGGGGGGGGGGGCATGTGACGTGTCTCTGGTGCGAGGCTGGAGTGGGGGTAACAACCATCTAGTCATCTCTTGGCTTCATGAATGTTCAGTGGCGCTCGGCCATGCCCTGAAGCGGCTGACTGCTAATTGGCTCTCAGCGCATGGGGAGGGGAGGGTGACATGTCCGCTGGCTTGCACAACCTTTGTATCCACGTGTTCGGGCACCCTCCGGGATTGTGGCCGCCCGCAACGTCCGTGTACAGGATGATGGGGTTTGACTCTCAAGTTGGTTGAAGTAGATATGCTTGGCGTGATGTGAGATGAGCCGTAATCGTATTTAGTAGTATGATTAAGTGGCACTCATAAATATGTGCTTTTTTTGTTTGAAAATATAATGATTTGCAGCACCAAGATGCCTAAATCAGAAACATGATATAATGGCCACCCTATTTCTGAAGTTCCAATTTTCTCGAAAATTGGGGGCGCTTGTTTTGAGTTAATATGATATAGATAGCATGTGCTGTATTTAGTTTTGTTACATATGAATAGCTGGTGCAACACATCTGTGCCCTGAAATATAAGTTTTTAGAATTGACTATAAAATTACTTTTTATCTGGGAGGGTATTCAGAATGTGGGGTGATTTTCTTAACATGATGGTGGGTGGTACATGGGCAAATGTGGTACTTATCTCCTCTGTGGTAGGTCTGTATTGAAGTGTGTCACTGTGTTGGTGCTGCAGATGGGACAGGGGTGTCTGGTACGAGCCACCTCTACTACTCACATTCTTGGCTGCCACTACACCTACATTTGGGTCTACGCAAGGACGGGGGCCTGCATGCGGCCAGGGTCACACCGGCGCAGGTCAACACTGCTGTGCTGGTAAGTCCGCCAGCCTTCTCCATGACTTCCTTTTGGAAGAGCCTTGCTACCATCAACTGGTTTTGCGTGGATACCATTGCTTGCAAAAGGCAGCACATGGGTCGTACTGTGAATGCTGTTGCTCTTGAAGGGTTCATCTGTGATAAATGTATGTTTCTTGGTCTTTATGCTTACTGCACTTTACAATATTAACCCAAGACAAAGTAATTTTGTGGATGACATTCCAGAAATTTTTTTTGCAGTCAGGTAGTTGAGAATGGAAGGGGCAAACAACATTTGACACGCCACGGGTGACTTCACTTTCTACTCTAGCCACAGCAGCGGCTTCCTCTAAGAAGAGACGTAGCCGCTACATGCCACAGAGCGCATTGCATGAGGTTACAGAAGTGCCACTTTGCTTCCTGTCAGTTCGCAACCTGCTCGATGTCGAGGGTCTGCCTTCCGCTCCAGCCACGTAGCTAAGGGGAAGCGAGCCGCCATCCCCGCCACCTTCGCTTCGCTTCACGTCTCTCTCTCTCTCTCCTCTCTTCCACACCACTACCCTCGCGCCCCACATGCTGACCCTTTGGCCTAGGTATATATAGTACCCACGGCCCTCAGGTCGAGGCTGACTCACACAGCTCTCCAGCAGAACGTCACTGCCCGGCCACATCCAGAGTACTTCCACCACCAGCAAATCGTGCAGCTTTGTAGCAGAATGTCACTCTGCCCAAATGCATTTCGACACCACTACCATCTTGCTCCAGATGAATCGCTGGCCATCAGTAGTATTCACTCACTGTCAACCAGCTATGTCTTCAAACAAATCAAACAGCTGTTTCCACAGCTCACCGAGCATTTGGTCGGTACGAGTCCGGACTAGGGACAGCACCTTGTTTTGCATCCTAGTCGGCCTGTCCCTCGGGCTGCTCTCAGGGTACAGCTGGTTAATGTATGTTTATTGCTTCAACAATAAAAAGCCATAAACTAAGCTGGTTGTGTTATCCTTTCCATGCACTTTCTTTCTGCACGTTGTTCCTGCTATTTCCTGTTTTCAACCTATATTTCCGCCTTTACACTTCAGGAGCAGGTACGTGCCGAACCCCCTGATACCTACCTAACTCCGCTCGGAACCTCCATCTCTTTGGAGTGGAGGTTCTCACTCGGCTGTGGTCACCTTTCTGTGGGTGTTTTGGTCTGCTGGTGACTTCCCGCTCAGCTACTCACTTGCAGAAGGTCAGCAGTTGACACTTTGAGGGAGCTCTGTCTTTATGTGATACGTGGATCTATGGCGACTTCCCACCTTTGTGTGTAACACGGGAGCAGACTCCTTAATCCTACTGTTGTCACCAACAGTCAGAATCTTAGGTCTGCCAGCGACTTCCCGCCCATCAAGTTTCTTGTCTGGAAACCAGCAGTTACGCCTACCTCACTGTTTCACCCTCCACTTCCTGTTTCCTCCAAGTCGTACCTACCTTTTCTGGACACCCACTATCATCCCGTCTACACTATGCTCTTATGCCACGCCACAGGGCTGGGCGGGATGAAGTGACCATGTAAGCCTTGGCCTTGGTTGGGGACATAGGGGAAGGGCAGGGTGCTCCAGGATGTACACCTGGAAACGAGAAGAGGCTGCTAGAGAGAGTGGAACACAGCATACTGCTCCCAGCCGGGACCGCAGAGTACAGTTTTATTTGTTGTGCGTACAGTTAGATTTGTTGTGGCACACACCACGAGCTGTCTCACCTCTGCCACCTACGCCTCCCAAGAAGACTGTGGCCATCCCACACCTACCAACTGCTGCACGAGCGGCCCACCAAATAGATATTACTCCTAGTTACACCCAAGTTCGCATGCAGACCAGCACCGTCTTCGGCACCTCCACGTGTACTGTTGACTGAAGTCGGACAGCCAACCCCAGCTTGTCCTGTGCCTGTCAATAATCCCATTAAGTTGGCGGAACCAGCTTTCCTGTCATCTGGGGGGAGAAATGCTGCAGATGTCCACTCTGACCCAAGTCAACATGATGCGCTGCAGAGAGGCTTGCTCTACAGACGACTCCACCCCATTTAAGAGCACCCTACACTTGGGGAAAGTCAAATTCAGTGGCTGAAATTATATTTTACTAGTCGAGCAAGGAGACTCCATGCATTGGCCAGCCGACTAAGTAACCGTAATTAACGCGTTTAATTATGGAATTCTACATCCACCTGGAATTTGGCACGCAAGCGCCACCCCAATGAAAAAAATATTTATTTGAATTTCCACTATGCTACTTTAACCGCTGAAGAAGTTCCAAACAACACCAGAGATAGCAGCAACCCCATGGCCTTGTGACGTCACGGCTCACCGGCCTCAGTCCGAGGCGCATGAAAATATCCATGCCTCCACCAGGGGTGATAAGAAAATGTGTGGCTCTACTGCACCCGATAAACCTGCCTCTGTGTTGGAAGGCTACGCTATCCCCCTCCCTCGGAGAATCACTGACACAGGGCAATTTTTATATAAATAGAAGTCCAGCACTGTGGTCCAGCAGAGACGCTGGGTTCGCTGGCCGAAAAGGTTTGCGAGCTCACCCCCAGTCTGCGAAGACTCTCTCTCCTCTGCCCGAGGCAGGGCTCTACATCCTTCCCACTGCTTGGGAATAAGCAGTGCTCACTCCAGTCAGCAGCTTGCAGAAGGCTGGCAGCACTCCAACCTCAGCTTGGACAAGGCTCAGCTTCACAGCTGACTGTCCAGGGACAGTTCACCTCGTCAATGGTAATTCCAATACCTGTACACACTACCCTTACCTCACTCAACTTCCCCTGACTCCTGCGGTAACAGGTCGTTGCGCGATTATGCCTCCCTGGATTGAACGCTATGAATATCATTGTTGCTTACCGAAGTTGCTTTATTAATTTTTTAAAAATTAATTTCCACCAGGCTTGCCTTTGCCTGTTGAATAACAAATCATTTTTAATAATTTGTATTCTTAGCTAGATTTTAGTGTGTATCAGTCAGCCGGGACTTTCTGAAATGTTTCTTTAAGACGTAATAAAACTTGTGTGCAACTTTTGTGTCGTCTACAGTGTTTTTAACTTTATATCCCTTGGTCATTTTGCCTTTTATTAATCTTATTTTATTATCAATTTCAGTGTGGTGCAATATTTCCTAATTACAGAAAATTCAGTTGCGCAGTAATTACTTATATCTCACGTCTCTATTAGGTCGTGGGGTGCACTTTATTCCTCAGGAGGCGGGGCCAGAGTGACTGGAATACAAGCCTGCAGGGGCATGCCATTGCTTCAGGGTTTCCGGTGCACCTGCAGCCGGTACGAGAGGAAAGGTCTTGATACGTAGGTTTGCCCATTACACGGCAGGTCCTCTGGAGCAACTGAAGAACTCGCTCCACTTAGGACTGCTCGTTTGCAACCTGGTAGACATTTTTTTTTATTTTCTCAAATGCGCAGTAAGCACGGTGGTGCAGATACCCGTCTGAGGCGACACGAGAAGCACCTTCTATAAGCAGTCCATCTTAAATCAATTACTGGTTGAATCAAACTCAGCCACACTCTTACTGCGTGAGCGTGAAGACGTACTGGTAGAGTACGACGTAGTAACCCCCACAACTCACGAAACACCTCTGAAACGTTGGGTAGTCTTGTGTCCATCGGACGAGGACTCAGAGTCAGAGGATGTTCCCACAGAACAAACTATAATAAATGTGTCAACCTCTAGCATAGAAACTCCAGAACTCCCTGCCCGAGAAACCCCCATCCGTGCCAGCACCATAAAGTTATCATTGGGAAAATTAATTCGGGTTCAACACCCGAAAGCAGTAAAGCTCCCCAACTTCTATAAGGTAAAATTGGCCTCCGGTAAGACAATCATGGTTCAACTCCCTGCGAAGGTAGTTCAAAAACCACATGGAGAACGATCCCCGGTCGACTTTATCCCTGCTCAATCCCGTAAGAATTGCCAGATCACTAACCAACACACCCATTCTCAGTTAATCTCTGACTGAGCACATCACCCACAATTGAGATAGCTTGCATCCCTCTTCTTGACAATCCTAGTAGTGAGGAGAGTGAAATTGCCCAGAAGGGATGGTCTTACACTTCGACTCAACCTGGGGTTTGACTCCCCTCTCCCTTGCAAGGACAGAGAGGGTGGGCAGCGCTCTAACCACTTGTTCACCTGGCAAGCGTGCGCGTCAACCCACACTATATATGTCTAAGGTGAGGTGACACATTGCTTTCAAGAGAAAAGACTGATCTTCCTGTTACTCATTAGAGCCATGGTATGTGTAGCAGCTATAGCACCCACCTCCCAGCAAGGCAAACTGGGTTTGATTCCCGTCAGGAACAGGGAAATGGGGGTTTCTCCTGGATTTTTGCACTTGGGAATTTCGTCAGATTATGCTACTGGTTAACTCATTTCACCCTCGTCAGCTCTCAAGATATTGTTAAGAGCCACCCAAACCTGCCCATTCCACTTATACTGACCCTGAGAATATTCGCTCTAACTGTTTAGGTTTGTTTGATTTGTGCCGTATAGTGTATGTACATGGATTCAAATTTAGTGCCAACTGTTGTGAGTGGCCGGTCGCCATCTTGACTTGTGTTGCCATCTATGAAGGAAAACTGTGACAGTTACTCCATTTTGCTGGAAGTCATGCAGCTGGAATGTGTTACAAAGGATATTGTGTGGAAACACCGACAGTAACGTGCATTTAACAGGCAACATAAAACTTTTTTAATGGAATGTTAGAAGGGTGAGGGGGCACCCCTGGCTATGTCTCTGGTTCATATGGAGGTGAAGGGACAGTGTGTTTGTGCAGGAGCCGGCAAGCGACTATGCACAGACCATGTTGTACGACCTAGCAGCAGTGGTGTGCTTCGTCAACGACCCGCTGAACTACGAGAAGAAGAACCTGGTTGGCCTCGTTAGACTGTTGCCGGACCCAATCAAGGACCCCAACAGCTCTCCCGATGGCCAGTGGCACATCTTCAATGACTTCAGGTGAGGAGCTGCTGGCAACCACCATTTAGCAGTGTGGCAATGAGGTGAGGTGGTTGTCATATAGCCACAACTGTGCTACCTGTCTGATTTGTTTTTAAGACAGCACATACTGCAGTTAGTAACAATTTACGCACACTTATTGATGTGCCTCTGTTTCCTCAGTGAAAGTCACTCTTACCATTATATTCATATTTTCTCAATTTTAATATTATTATTTTCGCATATTTGTAATTGTGAGAAGTATTAAACTCTTACAGCACACAAATGCATACATAATTGTTTTTTATAGATTGTAATGTTGTCTGTGCTGAGAATTTCTGCATTAGTACTTATTTTTAATAGCCTGGAAAATTTCAGGAACAGCAATTTTTTTTTACTTGAATTCTTACCATTCCCTCATGCGTAATGCTCTAGCATGTAAATTTTACATTGTGCTAAGAAATTTAATGTATTAATCATAAAATGTTATGTCTGTGCCAAAGTTCAGTGCTAGTTTGTAACTTATTAGTATGTATTTAGATACAGCATTTTGAAAGGACTCTTTTTATTAGCCATATTCATTGACTCATTGTTTGTAATGTGCACAATGATAGCTTGAGAGCACCGGGTACATTCTTATCTGAAGTGTGTCTTTCTAAATCAGTATTTTTTATAAACATGCATAGTAGGTTAGTAAAAGAATCTGTATTTCAAATACTCTGCGCCGTATTTCAAGTACCAGGTAGGCAAATGTCTTGAAGGCAGCTTGCAGGTGACGGGACTGAAAGGGTATTCGCGGGAACACTGGTGAATATGTCTTGATGTAAGGACATGTCATATTCCAGCATAGTACCGGTGCCAGCCCAAGAGGTTGTGTGGTTCAACCTGGAATGGAAACTGCCATGCGTGCTGTATTGGACGGACCACGGCTTGCCTGTGAACCTCGCAATTCCCCGCAGCCCACTCACCGAGGAGGTGTTCTGCGAAGACGTCTGCCTCGCCCGCAACAGCGCCGGCTCCCTCATCACTTTCACTCCGCTTGCCGCCGGCGAGATGCCGGGCAAGGGTACACTTACTACCCACTTACCTGCTTGTGTGCGTGTGTGTGCATGGGTGCCCTTAAGTGAGGCAGTATGGAATATTTTTATATTTTCCATTCAGTAATATACATAGCAAAACAATGATTTGTGTTCTTGTAGTATTGTAGAAACTTTGCTAGTAGTGCCTTAATTGCTTGTTTCACTTTTGTGAGGACAATGTGGGTCTAAAAAAAACTGTTCAATATTAAAAAAAGATGAGTTACTTCTTTATGGCGTGAAGGGTTAGGTGTAAAATGAGAAATAAAAAGCAGCTTTATGTTCTTGATAGGAAATAATGTTCGCAGTAGCAGTGTTTGCTAAGGGGTTGACTCCTGACGTATTTGGCGCTTAGAGAAAGTGCTCCAATAATATACAACTACGCGCCATCTCAGATGGCTACTCTCCAAGGGGCTAGTCTCTCGCAAGTACGAGTGGTAATAGAGGCAGGATACGTCAACCAACCTCAATAGACAGACTCAACTCACCAAATAACCACGTGTTCTGTCAAGGCCCCTCTCCGAAGAGGCGCTCCTACTACTTTGCAGCTCCCCGCTAAACATACAGTGCACCATTTGAATTTCATGCTGCTGTGAGGATGCGAGCCGCCCACTAGAAAGTCACGGCCTCCACGAGAGCACAAGGGCAAGATGTGTCAACGCCTTGTGCCGAGCGCCTCTGCAGATAAGAATCCATGGTTCATGCATCTGACGCCACAAGCTCCATCCCCAAGAGGCGGGGCTAATTCTTCGCACCTCTCTGAATACCTATAAGCTGGAAAGATGACTGTAAAAGACACCCTAGCCTAGACCTTGGGTGTGATTGCTGCACAGTCAGGCTGCGAGAACCGACAGTGCTAGCACCAGGGCAGCGCCCCTCACCACGCAGGTGACCGCGTGTAGCCCAGTGGTTGACTACGACACTGACAGCTCTGGAGAGCCGGCATCCAGAGGCCTTCAACCTCTTCAGGGACCCCTGTCCAGCAGCACCAGGGTCGTTGACAGACATCAGAGGCTCCCACCACATTGTCCTAATCACTCCCTCAATACCGCACCTCCTCATTCACTCCAGGTATTGCAGGTCACAACGACGTGTCCGTTCTAGAGACACCCTCTTAAGATTGTAGTCATGCTACCTCCTCATCAATCGGGTGAGGAACACCCTTATTAAATACACGTCTAGATCTCTTCAGGTCACCCCCCCCCCCCTCCCCCAAACACCCGCCCCTTAAGTAAGGTTAGGAAGAATATTGGCTTTGATTTAATTGTATTGATTAAATTAATTTTTATATTGAAATATTCTAATAATACGCTTCACATACTTTCACCAGGTTGCTTTCACCTGGTATTTTTATAAGCTTCCGCATGAATAAAATATTTTTATTCTTTTTAAATATTTTATTATACGTAGGAGAGTGCAGCCCACATGTGTGTAACATTGCTTTCTTTAATACATTCTGTAGTAAAATGTATATTCCAAATCTATTTGAAGGTTCTTGTTATTCAGAGTTTTGAAACCTGTTGTTTCTTTTTGAGTTCAGTCAATTGGTTTGTACATAAGGTAACGCTAGTTACACGTATCACGCCAAACAGCAAATTCATTTTGAAGCATGATGGTTTTAAGTGGAACCGAACTTAAGACACCCGATACAAGGGGAATCCTCACCTTGTAACTGTAGTATTGGCGGAAGACAGAGCCGGTTAAGGCTGGTGGTGTGAGGGTTAGAACCTCGTGTGCCAATGTGTGAATATCACCGGGGCTGTTCACCAATCTCAAATAGTTCATCATGGATACTTATCAGAGCTGTCGCTCGGTGCTTGGTGTGAAGTAACTCTGAACTGCTGGTGCTCGAGTAGGTCATGACCCTTCGGTGATTGGCCCACTTCCTTCTGCAGCACCAAATTCAAACAGTGTACTCTTCAAATAGTGGGTGCGGTAAAGCGGAATAGTGTTGCGTCAGGGAGGGCGTTGATGTGGTGGCTTTGTATCAATTCTGATGAGCAGTACATGCTAGGAGTATGGTGTTGAAGGTGTGCTGAGGGTCTGTCAACATCTGGGAGTTTCCCCATGTCCTGTCTCTTTTACTGGCGGGAGACTTGCCTATGTGGCTTGTCATATTCAGATGGGGCGAAGTCATGCATTTGGAGTGTGCTTCCTCTAGCACGGATTACGTCATGCGTCAATCAAAACACCTTAGCGGAACCCCATTTTAGGCCATGGTAATGTAAATTGTATTGCAGTGGTTAATCTTCAGAGGAGCCCTTGACTAGGAACTCACCACACTTCAGAGTAAGCAGCGAAGCAAGGAACGCCGTGCTCTAGCACGGATGAGAGATGACCCACTGATAAGTTCCACGACAGAGGTTGAACCCCGGCTGCAGAGCCACGATGCCATCCCGTGTGCCATCTCCCCCTTCATTCCCCTGGAACATGCCACCCCATTAGACCACCATCTGGGCACCTATTGGCCTGGGTACCCAACCGGTTACTATGTTGGCCAAGTAGAGCAGTCACGACAGCTAGCTTGTACTATCCCGGCGGACACCGTGACTAGTCAATCTCCCACTACGTTGTAGTCTTGTTAAACTCCACTTGGGCAGAGTTAGCCGGTTTAACCACCCAGAAGGCACGGAGCTCCCCAACTTTAGCACTCTAAAGCTAGCATCTGGGAAGATTGTACGGGTTTGACTCCCGTCCAAGGCAGATGCCAAACCTCGTGTGGCACCCCCTTCCCTAGACTTCGTTCCCGCATGACGACGCATCCAACCTGTCAAGATTTCCCTGGCCAGAACATACACCCCCACCCCCATGATCGAATAATTTAATCTCCATACCAATTCCCAGGACAGCTGGCATCCCGTGTATAGGTGACCCTAACATCGAGGAGAATAGAGCTCCCTGGGCAGGAGGCTACGCCCATTTGCCTCACTCTAGGGTTTGATTCCCCTCAAACTCGATGCAACCCTACCATCAAGCGGCCCACTACAGTTCTTAACCCCCACATGCCCTGTGGGGCCCATAAGGTTAGTAGTAATCACCGCGGTAGACTCATCTAGTGTTCTGACAGGGTAGTTAGGGGTCTTCCTCTACCTCACACGGCAGGGCGCTCATCAAGTGTCATATTCGTGTTGAGAAGAGGAGAGACCAGTCATTTGGTTCCAGTATCCTGCCTGTCTCAAATATTACAGGAAACCAAGCTTAAGTTCAAGTTGTTTAGAGTTTGTTGTATGGTGAAGTACAGTTATTTTTAGCATCTCTGCATGACCATGCAACACTAAACCATTGTTTGTATTTTATTTTGATAGTAGTAATGGCTGTTGCTGCCATACCAATTGCAAAATTCCACAGGTGTGTGAGAATATTGTCATCTGCACACATTGTGCAGCTAACTCGTTGTTGATGTCGGCAGGTGACATGGTGGCGATGGACGCAGAGTTTGTGACCCTAAACCAGGAGGAGGCGGAGCTGAGAAGTGACGGGAAGATGTCCACCATCAAGCCATCCCACATGTCTGTGGCGAGGATCACTTGCGTGCGGGGGTATGTGTTGGCGAGACAGGTGGTTTCGTCAACTTCCAACACTTGCGTGTTGCTTGTGCAGTAACGTGTAGTACCCAAAGTCCCTGATTTGGAAGTGCGAAATACTGCTGTAGCTATAGTGCAGCTAAGAGAACACTTTTAAATAACATTTCAAAGAATTCCTGCCCTCAACTACATGGCTTTTATATTTTAATGATGTGCTGGGCAGTTAATATAACAGGAGTCTGTAAGTGGAATGCAATTCTTCAATGCCAACTCTTGATAGATAAAGATGAGAAGTGTGATTTAAAATGAGAAAATAATAAATATGTTAAATAGTGGTTTTCATCGTTTTGAACATGAAGTACCCATCCTCATCTGTGGTTGAAGTAGAGTCTAGATTTCTTGCCTCCATCGGAGCGAAATGGGTTTGACTCCCGGCAAAGGCACCCCAGATTTTCACTTGTAAGAATTGTACCGGACACTGCCACTGGTTGGATTGGTTTCCTCATGTTCTCCTGTTTACCCTTCCCTTGCATTCTGGTGTTGCTCCATCCATCTTGTTTTACCATCATTGACTCTGAATGGTGTAAAGGGTATTGCCATAGACGTTTTAGCATTCTCCTCGCCTTTCCAGTACATTTGTGCACCTCTTCCTTGCTGTCAGTGTTCTAGAACATAGTCTGGAATTCAAGTACTCACAGTGTAGAACTTGTCGACGAGTACTACACTGTGAGTACTTGAATTCTTGTCTTTTTATATATTTTTGGTAGCCTAGCGGGCCTACTGGCAACCTTAACTAGAACATAGTCTGTTGTACTTCCTCGCCATTTATCAACTGTGACGTGAGTTTCTGTTTGTTGCATCGTACACCGTGACACACTTAATTACTCACTGAATGATTAATATTGACAGGCATTTGTGAACGGTTTCTCATTGTTGGGAGTTGCACAATACACACAGACAAAAATTGTAACGACGACCAAATTACCTACTGTAATTGTGAATTGTAATTTTGGAAAGTTATCTGTTTTAATGTGATGTTAAACTTGTGTACAGTGATTAAATCAGTGGGTACCAAAATTATTTTCTGGTAGAGCTTAGACAATACTAAACTTTTTATCACTGAATACTTTATAGATATATAAATATATATATTCATATTCATATTTATTCCTATTTTTAAAACTAGTTTGTGTCCAGAATTTTGGTATTCGCATCCTGCATCCAAAATTAAGGATGCATGTATCCCAAACGGTTGCTAACAGCAGCATGAATTGCCTCTTAACTGCAATTTAAAACTTACAATTTAAATTCATGCACATGAAATTATAGTTAAGGTTGCAGCAAGTGGGTCACTAGGCTACCAAAAATATATAAAAGGACAGGAATTCAAGTACTCACAGTATAGTACTTGTCGACAGGCACATACAAAGGACACATTTTCCGTATGGTTGCACTATTGTGATGTTTTGCTCGCTAAGCCAGTTTCATTAGGTGGCGATTTGTTGGAAATTACCATATTTCGGTTTGTATAGGCCACACATTTTTACAAAAAAAATTAATACAAAAAGTGGGGTGCGACTTATTTACGAGATATTGGCATTAAAAAAAACTTTTTACCACCAAAACATGTTTAGAAATTTGTCAACATACAGTACGTTTTAATGTTTTAACGTTTTTTCTAAGAAAGTTAAAAAAAAAATAAAAAGAAACAAATAGTTTTTCACTCGTGCAATAATTTGTTCACTCGCATTCATAAACAAAATAACCTTCATCCAGCATGCGTAAAATGTAAACATGTTGGAGCTCTGCCACAGGTGCCGTACATGAGAAAATAATTTTGCTGCTGTACAAGAGAAAGATATCTTAACGTAGTTTTTTCACGCCTGCCGCTGCGCCACAAGTGCACATTGATAGACACCATTTTGTGTAAAATGTAGCCGTGGTTTTTGCTTTCTCAAGTTGTGTTACCTGTGGAATAGTAATTGTGTGACGTATATTTGTAAATATTGCAACATAATACAAATTTTCTGTCACAAATGTTTTGTAGGCTAGAAATTAAGTCAGAATTTATTATTTTCATACGGAATTGTGACTTAATATTTCAGGAATACAAAAATTTGGTGTGGCCTATACACGCATGCGGCCTATACATCCCAAAATACGGTATTACTATATACAAGGACAGAAGCACAAGTACTAGGCTGTGAGTACTCCTGCTTCTGGCCTTTTTTTATGTATTATTGGTAGCCTGGTGTCCTACTTGTCTGTCACCTTTACTTATGAAATTATGTTGTCATGTTCATCATTTAAGATTACATTGGAGGGATATTGAGAGATGGCTAAATGTTACATAAAGATGGCTTATGGGAAGGATATTACATGAAATATTGAGTGAACTCAATATTGATTTGTTTCCTATATTTGTTATAGGAAATAAACTGTAATTTAAATCTCTAGTCAGTATATATACTGTACAATACGTGCAGACAGATCTGCAAGGGGAATAGGCATTGCATTCTCAGATGTATTTGCTAACGTCAATGCTAATATGAAATCACAGTGAGATATGGCATTTCTGCTCTGCAGGAATGGTCCAATGGAAGGCACACCCTTCATTGACGACTACATCTCGACTCAGGAGCAGGTGGTCGACTACCTCACCAAGTTCTCGGGGATCAGCCCAGGAGACCTGGATGCCAACTTCAGCTCAAAGCACCTCACAACCCTCAAGTCTACCTATCAGAAGCTGCGCTTCCTTATTGACAACGGGGTTACCTTTGTGGGCCATGGCCTCAAGAACGACTTCAGGTATGGGTACATTCATAGTGCCAGTTCATGACAGTGACCCGTGATGCTCTCCGGAATACTGCGACCATGACTTCAATTCATCTGTGTGTATCTCCTTGGTGCACAGGACGGGGTCCGAACAAAGTATAATATCTACCAGAGAAGCTACAGGTTACGTAACTTCGCGGGGAGTAATACAGACACATCAGTATTGTACTGTTCACCGTAATTCGAGAGCCACGCTTAACTCTTCCTCAGAAGTATGAGTGAGCAAGCAGCCGAGCGGCTGAAGACCATCCTGAGTGAGCAAGTAGTTCAAGGGCGAGCCGAGGGATAGTGCCACCTGTTGCGTTCCAGCACCAGGAGACACTGCAGCAGACAACCCTTGGCTCCGCCTCCAGTGACGTATTGACTCCCACCCCAGCAACCCCCGGGGGGGGGGGGTGAGCCGGCCAGTATTTATACACAGAAACTCCAGTTGTTCGTTGACTCTTCTTAGAGTCACATCAGCCCCAGCAGCTCGCTCCACCACCTCGTATCCTGGAGCGATCTGACTGTTCTTAGGCCGGTATTCCAGAACGTTTTCATAAGGGTTTTGGTACAGCTCAAGTCATACCCAGACCTTATCAGTATTCCAGAATGTTATAATGCCAGCTAAGGGCCTAGATAAGCCACAGCCAAAGCCTTAATCCTAGGGCTCCAATATTGCTTATTTATGTGTCGTGTTAGCGCAATTGGTAGCATGTCCGACTACCAAGCGGAAATTCCAAGATCGAATTTTGGTTGGTGCAAACTTTTTTAAGTTTTTAAAATAAACTACAAATCCCATATTTTCACAGGTATTATGTTGAATAAAGTCTATTTATTTTAATAACTGCTGTAAGTATTACAGTACTTTACGATGGATTATTAACAGTACGATATAATTGCAATTATTTGACAATACAGGTTTTTTTATTTATATGTTAATAATTACATATCACAGAACTTATTCAACAAATGCCACTAGTCACGTCCGAAAGGCATTTTGCATGTGTTTCTTTTTATTTGAAGTCCCTAAAAGGCAAAAGAAAATAATGTAACGTGTGTGCATATTTTTTGTGAGCTACACCTCTGGCGGGACGAATTAGGACGTTACGTTGGCACGGCTGATGACATGGCCGGTTGACTGTTGACGCTGGCTGTTAGGAGTACCTTTTACCCCGTGTGAAACTCAAAATTATGTTACAAAATTGTGTTTCTAACGTTTCAATGTTTCAATGAAGGCTTAGTTCAGCGTGTGTCGTATCGATGGCAAAAGTGATGTGTGGGCGTACAAAATGGCATTGAACGATGGAGTAGCCTTTGGTTTCATAAGTGACCGTGAAAACAGCAGTAACAATGTTTAAATACCTGATTAACTGTTTCAACTGCAGTAATTTTTTAATGGTTACATATGTATGTGTATATCACAACTTTGTAACATATCCGTGCAGGTTTGAAACACAATGAATTAATTTGCGTTGTCTTACCTGTGATTTGAACATTTGCCACAGCTCAACAATTTGCAAAATTGCTGAATTCCAGCCAGTGAAACTCATGAAATAATGCTTCAATAAAACTGACTTATGCAGTACAAAGTGTTTGAAATGTGTATTTCTGGTGGATATTTAACACTGCACATATATCAGTAGATAAATTTTCGTGAATCACAGGGGCGGGTAACAAATTTTTATTACCAGGACCTAAAATAAGGTTATGTATTCAGTTCCCATGCTACATACAGCACAAATGAAAGATGGCGTTAATGTTCAGTATTTTCACATTGGGGTTATGGGCTTCACTGATGTGCTATTTTATCCCTTGACTCCTGCTTCACCAATAAATTTGAATACAATACAGCTCTGAATTGCAGAACCGTAAAATATCATAGATTTATTTATTAGCATAAACAGGTAAATATAAAGTTACAATTTTGCTGTTAAAATGCATGTCCACTACTTAAAATATACGTATATAATTTTTCCATCGCAAACACGAAACGTTGGCGTACCATATAATTTTTTTCATAAGTTGTCACTCAATACGAAACTAAATAAATATATCATATCAGACAATAATAATAATAATTTTTATTACTGTATTCAATGTTATTTCAAGTCTGTAATAACTGCCAGCGCTACAGATAATGTAATAAATAAACTGTGCACCTAATTATTTTCGCAAAAGCTACTGTAAATAAATTGTAAACTTCTGTGTCGCTTTCATTTGTTTGTAGCCTCGCACAAGGCTGCGAATAATAAACCGCGGCACATCCGATACCATCTCAGGACATAGATAAGATACGTTCGAAAATATGTTCCACGAGTTAAGGATTAGTCATGACTCATATATTGCCCGAGATGGTAGCACTTATGTAATGCCAAACTGAACGTTTTGGAATACCGGCCTTAGTCTTCCCGTTAATGCTGAAGCTCTTCAGCGCCATCACAGTCATCTTCCAGACCTCCCAGAGGATCTCCCCCTGCAGACCTGGAAGAAGTCGTCAACCGCCCTTGCCGCTTACCCCTGGAAACTGCAACACTTACAACCTTTCAGGAAGTGGGCACCCTAAGTCCCTTCAGGACACGGCGCAGGATACATAGGGAAAGTTAACAGCTACCTAGTCCAACCTGCCATATCCAGTTTAGAACCAGGTCCGATTCACATAGATTTGCGTAATTTATACTGCCAGTCAGCTCAAGGTAGTTTAGCAGGTAGTATGGGCCACCATGTATATTCCTCTCAGAAATAAAACACATTTCTCACCTACTTTGACTTTCCTTTCCTTACGTGACAGTGAGATCTTGGAGCAGGAGAGCAGGTTGTTTTACTACCAAAATTTTACAGTCTAGTGTGGGACTGCGGGCTCCTGAGGGACACGTACGTCAGTACAACACACACCCTCGACGCCCACCCGTTCGGCGCACTCCGGCGTACCAAAAGGTAGAGCCACAACCACTAGCAAGACAACCGATGAGGAGACTAGACAGCCAGGCCAGTTTGCATTCCGTCCACTGCACCATTGAGTTGCCGGAGGGGGTGTTTGACTGATTCTGGAGGCGTGACCGCCTGTGGGTAGCAATTGTCGGATGACCCAGAGAAAACTTGTCCTCCAAACACCACACTGCTTGCGTTGTCAGTTGGGGTACAGGTACGTCTCTGCGTCGGCCCGGCCGCAGTTATAGCAGAACACTCTTAGCTAGAGACCAATTGTTGTCTGTTCCCTTCGTGCAAGGCCGACAGTAGTACCCCTCCATGCGTTACACCAAAAGAGACGGTAAGGATCTGCAGGAGAGAAAGGCCACGGTCACCTACAAGACTACCTGGGGCTGCACCCCACTCGGTAACGCACTCTGCTACGATAACCCCCGGGGACCGAGATCATGCCGTCCGCCAGCTGGAGAGGCCTCACCTCACAGCTCCCTCCCCTTCTCTATTTTCAGCCCCGACGAAGGTGCCTGGGACATCGCATCCAGTGGTGGGGCCGCCATCCAACGAGGGGAAGAATTTCCATTGGGCATTGCTTGCGTTTGGTTTAAGGGGAGCTGAGTGATCAGACCAACCAAGGTCTATGCTTCCAGTCAGCACAGCACCTGGGAAACATCCAGCTCTACAGTGCGCCCAGCAGCCGTTACGCAGCACTGCAGCTCAGCAACACTAGCGCCAGTAAAGGTATAGATTGTTCACGGTAAAATGAGCACTTTTGGAAGCCCTGCTTAAAATCTACTTGTATGCTCGTTATGTAGTCTTCCATCTTATATAAAATTAGCATTGCTGTGGGTCTCATCACTTTATTCATGCGTCGGTCAAGTGAAACTGTGAAATTATTAGAAAAGTAAATATTTTACAAATCTGGTAATTTTCACACACACTCTGGTTTATTAAAAAGAAACAGAAAAAGAAAGAAAATAATTTATTATATCACAAATTGACACCTAAAACTTTTCAGTCAACGTTAAAATATGGAACTTCTTTCCATTCATAATTACCAACTTTACTGGGTGCATGTCACTCAGTGCACCCGTTGAAATATATGCTGGCAAGGGCAGTGACTTTTTTCTACGGTTGATTTAAAAAATGCTCACTTTATCGATAATAGACTGTGTGCTCAGCTGCCAGGCCTTCCGGCCAACCTTGTATGCTATTCGGGCCCCAGCCTGCCATTGAGATAGCACAGACTTCAATGCACGTGACTATACTGCACACTACAACTAGTACCAGCCATGATGCTGCCATACATGTCCCGAGCCCGTCATGCATGTAAGATGGGCGTGTGTAATAGTGTTTGGTTATAACTTGTGTAGGGTGATGTGGATATTCTGTATACCAAAATGAAAAGAAAGAAACCCTAACTTATTTTTTCATTTCCGAATGGAATTTGTTTGGTGAAATTTGTAATGAAATGAAAATCCTTGATTTCAATTAATATTTGGGTGTTTAATGAATGTTCATTTACTGCACCAGCAAAATATATTTGTCTGTAAATCATCTTGTTTGTTTTCATTATGTTGTAACTAAAATAACTATATAAAATTAAAATGTAGATATAGGCAAGAACCACTGTGGTAAATATTCCATGTATTCAATTTTTTTTATTTGGTTTTGCAACAGATTGCTCATAATGAATAACTTACTAAAATATACTGAAATTGTTTAACTTTCGTTAAGACCAAGCTCTTATGAAGATTGAGTGAAGAGATTTAGGTGGCTCTTAACAGCGAGGTCTTCAGAGTAAGCTGTTATGAGATTTTTTTTTTTTTTGTTTCAGTTTCACAAAAGCTTATACTAACGTATTTTTCATTTTTGTTTTGTGAGAAATATACTCATATTCATACAACCCTAAACTTGTGTATGGAGTTTACTCATTAAAATACAATTTTGTGATTTCTCAGCTGCAAGGGGTTTTCTTTCTGAACTTTGCTTTTTTCAGTGTAAATCCCACCTGTGGTTATGTATGTAAGTTTCTTTGCACAATAAAATACAACAAGTCATAGTATAATACTAACACAAAGTGGTTTCAGTATATGCGATAATATTCCACCATTAAGTTAATGTTTTATGTTCAGGCAGATTATTTCTCAAACGTGTTTTGTTAAAACACAAATTTTCAAAAGCTTCGGAACTTGTAAAAATTGTGTTGGTATGATAGGTTTTCTGCTCAAATGCTGAAAATTGTAAATGAAAAGGTGATGTGAATTTGTACAGATTCATTTTTGTTTGTGTTTTAATTCAAATTTATGCATGTCAGATACATAAATGTTGTATGCTGTTTACGAAATGTGAAACCATTTTGGTCTGGGGGAACATCACCAGTGGTGGATCTATGAAAATGTAAAAAAATAAAATGGAGACCAAGTGAAACACGCTGGACTCGTTCAGGAAAAAATGGATTCAATTTTCGATACTATTATTCTGATTTTGGTTATCCTCGGTTTTCAGAAATCACTCTTAGTAAAATGTTGGAATGGTTTGTTATTACAGGCAGTGGCTCATTTCGTTTCCAATTCTGACTCTCTGAGAACATGGTTTTCTCTTCTAATGAGTCATAGGGGCTACAATTCGCTAAGCAGCTAGAACGCTCGCCTCCCACCAAGGCATAGCAGGTTCAATTTCTGGTGGGGCCACTCTTTGATTTTTGCACGGGGTAATCATGCCAGATGATGCCACTGATTATCGGATTTTCTCAGGGATCTCCTGTTTACCCCGCCCCTTCATTCTGGCATTACTCCATATCTCATTTCTCACTTATCAGCTCTCAAGGTCTCGACTTTAAGAGCCGCCCAAATCTCTTCCCTACACGTAATGAGTACATATAGAGTTGGAATTTCCTGGAGCATAGGTAACATGACATAGAATAGAATGTTTACATCACAGAGCAAAACTGTTCCGTAAAGTCTCAAACCCAGTTTGTTGTGTTGGTTAAAACAGCTCTCTTCATTTTTGGTAGGGTAATCAACTTGGTGGTCCCAGCCAATCAGGTGATAGACACAGTGCTGCTGTTCCACCTGCCACACCAGCGAATGGTGTCCCTGCGCTTTCTTGCATGGCACTTTCTAGGTGAGTCCATGTTTATTCCACAGCAGCAAGCATGTGATTGTGTCAAGGTCATAACTTTGTCAATGTGAGAGATACTTTTTGTTGCAACTTCTGTACCCTAAGGTTTAGATGTTGTTTCTGAGTACGTGTTGTGTTGTTAATAAGTGTAAAGAGTGTAAACGTCAACACCTAAGAGCTAAATCAAGAAACTGTTTTTACTTTAGTTAGATTTCCTAGGTATGGATTTTAGATATTTTAACTTGGTATGTATAAAGAAATAAAATACTGTATATACCCACGTAAGACCCACTTTTTTTTTCCCAAAAGATTAGGCTCACATAAACATGGTGTGGGTGGTATCATGGTTAGATGCCACTTCAGACTGTTTTGAATGCAGGTGGTACACGAGTCTTTTGCATGGTGGCGTGCTTTATACCAGCAACAATTTGTTCACACAACACATATACATGCAATTTGTTTATTATGCACCTGAAAACAAAAACATACAACACTCCTGTGTAATAATTTTTCAGTGAAAGGCTACTAAAGATAACTGGGTGTGCCAAAAAACTTTCTTTGTGTGCTTGCCAGTAATCATTACGGTTGGTAACATTGCTGTAGATCATAGCAACACTGAACACATAATATGGCGATGCCGCAATATGATGGAAATAAATAAATCATATTCTAGTGTCGGAAATTTCAATTTTTGCTTTTGTAAACAGCTGGTAGCATGGTGGCGCGAGGTGTGCGTGTGGCCTCGCTTCCTCTCCTTATATGCCTAGCAATTAAAGCACCATCCTCGCATTCTCTCTCTTTTGTTCGGCGGATGTTGGCTATCCTCTGGTATGCTCAGTTGTAGTTCGTCCCGGCCAGGCACAGTCTATCTTCCTCCCTTTACATGCCTGGCGAGAGGGGAAATGGTTGCCTAGCAACTACCACGCCACCCTCCCCACTTTAATTTCTTCTTGATAGAGAGGAACTACTCATCATGGATGGTACTTCCAGCTTCGGTTCTTCTCCTCACGCCTTTTCCACATGATCTGACACAGCTGGAGTTACATATTACTCATAGACGGTTTTTCCCTTTTCAGTACAGTATTTAGAAATTATTGTCGAACATTTACATTGTGGCAATAATTATGCTATAAAATTCAGTATGCAAATATTATGGGAATTTTGTAATTTTATGCTCTATGAAAGAAATGTGCATGGTAAATACTGATGCGTGACTCATTTATGGGTATTTGCAACGTGCACTCTACTCGCTGTCTTTGCCCCATCTTCGAGCATGCCACTCATACTGAGGCAAGACGTTACTCCTAACATTGCTATGGGACATGTGACTACAGGAGGGTACGTTGGCACACGTCAAGAGATTCTACAGGCATCTCCCCAGATTGTACTGTTCGTCAAGAAACTCCAGTAAGCAGCCATGCCGCCGCCCAACCCTGATATAGAATTGTACTGTTGGCTAAGACACCAGCACCCTCCAGTGAAGTTCATGGGAGTTCTGCAGGGGAGATAATAAATTAATAGCGCCATCACAGAAGCAGAGGTTGCAACGTCCGAGAGCAAGGCTACCTTCCTCCGCACCTCCACAGCATACAAGCTCCTAGCTGATAACAGTATTGATGCATGATGCATTTACATGCAATGGGCATGCACTCTCTACTTGCGACTTTGCCTCATCATCGAGCACCAGCAGTCGATTGGCAAGTCATACTCGCATTAGTACAATTAATAATGTGCTTACAGGGTCTGTAAACTTCATGTCATGAGCGACTACAGACACGTAGTTGGATAAATTGTGCTGTCTACTCCAAAGCCGTCATGCTGTCGCCCTAACCCCAGCGTGGGATTTTACTGTTCGACAAGCTGTTGACATCTTTCCCAAAGAGAAGCATGTTCTACAGTTTTCTGCAAGAGGGCAGCACTCATTCCACTAGAGCAACACAGCCTCCAGCGCCTTCCGCCGAGGCAATAAGCTGTGTCAATGCCTCCAACACAGGGGATAAGAAAAGTGTAGTACTGTCACCAAGCACAAATAAACAACACCTGCGGAGAGAGGCTAGCCACCCCCGCAACGACCACTAGGCAAATGGTAAATGGCAGCCGATCCTCTCTTCCAGTCTGAAAATGCTGAAGGCATAGCTGACCAATAGACCACGCTTTGTGTGGGTGTTTAAGAAGACGTCACACGAAGTCCACTGCCGTCAGTGACCCCGCAGACTCTGCTGCCGCCGTGAACTCTGCCTTCCAGAAGCTACATAAGGTGTCATCCGTTTCTACCACCCACCCTCTGGTACTCCTCCACTGTCCCATTTGGTAGCAGGTCGCAATGACGTTGAATGCAGCTTAGGTTCCATCAGAACACTTGCCGCTAAGTTAGGTAGAATATTAAAAGCTGATTGCTTATATTGATGTTATTAAGACACCTAGTTTTGCCCAGGATGCCTCCACCTGGATTATCATTGGATCACGCTTCCTATTTATCTTTTATTGTTCCTTAAATATTTTATTTAGTAACTAGTGTGGACTCACCCTGCATTTCCTTAGGAAGGCCGTATAGAATGTATTTTTAATTCAGTTGGAGATTATTACTGCATTTACCCGAAAGGAAGACTACCCTGAATCTAAGAAGACCCGTTCCTAAAAAAATATTTTCAAGGTAAAAATATTTAAACCTGAATTCAAGACTACCCATATGAAGTACTAAACAAATTATTTAGGTTTAAAGTATTTTTGCATGAATTTATGACTAACCCTTCAAGAAGAAATATTATAATATTAATTATATGATATGTTATATTTACTTTTAAAGAAAAGCTGATCACAATGAAATAGGTTTATCTAACCTTGCTGTATGGTAGCAGCATCTTTCTTACACTGTAAAACTTTTATGGGTGTTATATATTTGTGATTTGAGCCATTTTGCTTCCCAGCAAAGCAATTCCTCTTTATGGCTGGATGACATCAGATAAAGGGACCCTTGTCAAAGTTGACAGGTACAGTCTCAGCACTACAAAAATATGTACAACCATAGGACACAAAGTATTTAATCAGAAAAGCCTTTGTCAAAATCCTCTCTCTCATGGCACACCAATTTTAGAGGACTTACAGCTACCTGAGTAAAAAATTATAAATAGAAGCCCGTAGTAATTTTGTGCATGTAACACAAACTTAAATACTAAACTAGCAGTGTTGCACATTCATGGTATTTGTACATAGGTTTTGAATTGAAGACGACCCTGAATTGTAGGCGACCTCTTATTTTTTCTATTCCTTTTCCTATCAAAAAACTTTGTCTTCCTTTCGGATAAATACTGTATTTATTTTTTTGTAGTTTGAACCCTGGAGTCTATAAGAATAAAGTTCTGCCTTTATTATTCAAACAGAGGAAAAGCAAGTATAGTGTATCTATACCACTAAGGTAAATATCACATACCTTTTAGAACTACAAACCGAGGCCTGCCACTGGGTAGTTCATCGGCGTTCGTGCGCAGTTGACATGTGCACTCTACGCAAGACTTCACTCCATCATCGAGCACCAGTGCTTATTCGGACAAGTCAATCATGTGTTAGAACAATAAATTACATGCCTAAAATATCTACTAGCATCATGGCAAACGAGTTTACAGACATGTGGTTGAGAGAAATGGTACTACCTACTCTAACGAGGAGATATTACTATTCACCGAGCCATCGACATCCTTAGCAGAGATAAGCAAGTTCGAGGGTTTGCTGTAGGAGCTCAGAACCCAGTCTACGAGATTGCCGCAGCCTCCAGCCCAGTGGTTCGGATGGTGCTGCTGCCTCTCTGGCAGACAGCATCGTGTTTGGGGACTCGGCTGTTGCCCCCCCCCCCCCCCAATTGGCTGTCTGTTGGCCCTCTTTCATGGACGAAGTCCTCCAGGTGTCTGCCTCGGCATGAGGCGACACCGTGGATTCTGGTACCATAAGGGGCAGGTCTTGGGGATGACCATCTTCTTCTGCCCCTCCGATCAGAGATGGAGAAAGGCTGTGGGTGTCGATGAGCGACACCAGAGCTGCAGGTTCTGTCTGGGGCAGGCCTGGTAATAGGCATTCTTCTTCTGCCCCTCTGGCTGAAGCTGTCATTCCTTCTTTTCCTGGCATGGAAAACATCTCCACGTCCGCGGTCGTGCCTGGCTCGAGGGCAGTATTTGGAGCGGGCGACGGTTCCTCCAGGTACTGCGCGGTCACTGGCACCAGCTCAATGAGGTCCCTCATGATGGGCTCATGTAAATAGGGAGATCTGAATGGACCCTTGCTGTCGGCTGGGGCGGTGATCGGGAACATTCCACCGGCTCTTCCAGGTGAGGCTGGGAGTTCCTTCGGCATCGTTGTATCAGTGGCCTGAAAACAATCTCTTGTCGTTGACTTGGGCCTGAATGCCAGATGTTTTCTCCTTTTCATGAATAGGGCTCGGTGGCGACCACTTTGGCCATCTTTCCAATCCAGCAGACTGCGCCATGATAGCTCACGGCACTTGTGATCCACTTTCCCCGTCGGGTCCCACCGTGGTTTTGAATTTGATGGGGGTTGAGGGCAGTGTTCGGCTCACTGGACCCGTTCTCGGTGGCCCCTTGGGCCATGCTGGTGGTAGGCAGCTTGCTCCTTGACTGGTTGTGAACACCAGTTTTTCTTTTGGACCAGACAGCAGGGTGAAAGTGGTGATAGGCTCGTCCACGTCTTCGGAGACATCACAGGTTATGGAGGCCGATTCGTGCACTTCTGGTTCAGGGGTCTCGTGGGAAAAAGGTTGGATTTGCCCCTGCGCTGCTTTGCGGATCTGTCCCCAGAGGTCCTCCACCCAATAATCATCTCGCCGACCGACCACCTTGTAGGGGCCTTCCTACTTGCTGGCGAGGCCTGCGCTAAACTGTGAGCTGGATTTACTGAGCTGATGGAGGTGTAGAAGTACCGACTCGCCCATACTAAATACTCGGAGGCCCGTTCGAGGCTGTGGTATTTGTGTTGAATATACAGTTCCTGGGCTTCCCTGGTGGCGGCGGCACAGGCCAGGGCCACTATATGGACGTCTTCTGGATGTAGTAGATTGGGGGGGGGGGGGGAACTTTCCCATTGCCAGTCCCCGGGCCAGCATAAGGTAGTTCTTAAGAGAAGTTGTCTCGGGCTGGTATTGATGGCTTCGTTTGTCCTTTGACGCAGGACGAACAGTATTTTTGGGATGTGCCTATCCCAATGCTTGTGGTCATCACCAACGCTTAGGCGCAGGATTTTCTTAATTTCCGGGTTTCTTCGTTCTGTGGGATTTGCTTGAGGGTGGTAGGGCAAATGCTTCTACCTAGCAGGAAAATAGGTCATTGACCACGAGCAGATATCGGTTGGCGTGAGTGCTGCAGGGATAGAGGCCCATCAAGTCCGCAGCCACGTGTATCCAGGGGGTCTATGGACATCAAGGCTTGGCAGTAGGCGGTGGTGTGGGGTATGGGATATGCTTTTCCTCTGCAACTTTTCTCACAGCTTCCTAATTATTGTTGGGTGTTCCTGCTCATCCTGTCCCATATGTACTGTATTTACCCGAAAGGAAGACTACCCTGAATCTAAGATGACCCTTTCCTAAAGAAATATTTTTGAGGGAAAAGCATTTAAACCTGAATTCAAGACTACCCTTGTGAAGTGTTGAAAAAATTATTAAGGTTGATAGTATTTTTGCATGAATTTATGACTAACCCTTCAAGAAGAAATACTATTATATGAGTAATATGAAATATTTTATTTACTTTTAAAGAATAGCTAATCACAATAAAATAGGTGTGTCTAACCTGGCTGTATGGTAGCAGCATCTTTCTTACACTGTAAAACTTTTGTGGGTGTTATATATTCGTGACTTGAGCCATTTTGCTTCCCAACAAAGTGCTTCCTCTTTACGGTGGCAGCCTGGCGACATTAGATAAGGGGATTCTTGTCAAAGTTGACAGGTACAGTCTCAGCACTACAAAAATATGCACAACAATAGGACACACAGTATTTATGCATGAAAAGCCTTTGTCACAATTCTCTGTCTCATGGCATGCCAATTTTGGAGGACTAACTGATACCTGAGTAAAAATTATTAATAGAAGCCCATAGTAATTTTGTGCATGTAACACAAGCTTAAATACTGAACTAGCAGTGTCGCACATTTATGGTAATTGTACCTAGGTTTTGAATTGAAGACGACCCTGCATTGTAGACAACCCCGTATTTTTTCTATTCCTTTTCTGTCAAACAACCTCTTCTTCCTTTCGGGTAAACACGGTACCGGCCGCGTATATCCGCTAGGGTTTCCTTGGTACCTGGGTGAGCGGCCTTCGGGTGATAATGATAGTGATCGCAGATATTGGCGTGGATGGTTTTAGGTACTCATATCCTCCATTTTGCCCCTGGTTTACCATTACGGTACCATGCTACCTCATCTCGGATTTCAAAGCATTTAGGGTGCGCCGTGAGTAGCCCCCTATTTCTGGATCTCGTTAGTGGGCAGCGATCTGTCCCAGCTAATTCGTAGTTGCAGCAAGCAGATATGCTCTTCCGGTGTGGCTTCCGGTGGCTGGAGCGGTACCATGCAATCCCATTCTTCATCTGCCTTCTCGGCAAGGTCCAAATCCAGCTGGCGGGACGGGGCGTCGGGTATATCGTTCGACTTCCCGGAACAGTGCTGTACCTCAAAGTCAAATTTGATCAGGAACAAGTCCCATCTTCCCAGTTTTGCCTTTGCCGCTTTTGATTCTCGAAGCCAGTGAAGTGCCTTACTGTCGGTGCAGAGAATGAAGTGAGTTCCTTCTAAGTAGTACCGGTATGTCCATACCGCCCATATTACAACCAGGCATTCTTGTTCGTTTATATGGTAGTGTTGTTAGGTTGCATTTAGGCGGGTGCTGGCATAGGCTATTACCTGTGGGTGGCCTCCTTCATCCTCTTGGTAAAGTACAACTCCAAGGCCATTTTGGCAGGCGTCTGTCTGGAGAATTAAGGGTCCTTCCCCTTGTGGTCGATGAAGTTGTTTGACACTCTGGACGGTCTTCTTCAAGGCTTGAATCGCTGTGTGGTGTTCCAGTCCCCAGCACCATCTGGTATCCTTTTCTAGCAAGGGGTGCAACAGTGCCATGCATCAGTCTGGCTATGTCTGGTGCAAAATCCCATAGCCAGTTGCAAAGCCCCAGGAATCGCCAAAGTTGCTTTTTGGTGGTCGACTTATTGGCCTCTTGTATGGCTCTAATGGAGTTGGCCTGAAGAACGTTGCCACTCGGCGAAACCGTGTGTCCGAGATAATCTATTGATGTTTCCCCGAAGTGACTTTTGAACAGTTTGGCCGTCATTCAATGAATCTCAAGGCGTCCGTTAAGGGCATTGTTGATCTCGGAGGCAAGCAGCGGTGGAGTGGTTTCTGCTTGCGAGCTACGTTTCCAGTTGACTGAGACTCTGTGCTCTTTGCCTAAGTAGACTCTGTGTTGACTGTGGTCCATTATGCAATGTTGTCTGAGCCACGGGTGGCTAAGAATGACCCTTTTCTGGAGGTTCACCTGTCGAACGTGGTTCGCTTCTTTTGCTGTGACCGGGATTGTGTGGTCGGTATTCGGCAGCCCGCTGACAAACTTCACACCTGTATACCATTCCCAGTTGGGTCACCCGTTCGTTGAGCCACCCAATGCAACGTGGTGGAACAGTTCGGTATATACAATGCATCTCATGGTCTACTATCCTTGCCCTTCGCATGACACCCAGCTACATTATGCTGTCTGCCTTATTTGGCAGTCCTCACACTGGTATTCTAGGCCGTCGGTGTAGCAAACTATGTCGTCTCAGCCTAAGCAGGCATAGCGGAACTGGTGCTGGCAATGTGTACACTCAATTCTGTGAACCCCTTCTCTGGGGCTCTCTGCCTTGGCGAATTGGTTTTGAATGGTGGGATCCATGATCTCTTCGGCGTGCTCGTTTGGTACCTCGTTGGTGTCTGACATCTTTGGAGTATTGAGCTCCACAGGGTGTTTACCGACTCCCCGAAGTCTGGTCTTAGTTTCTCTAAGTAAGCCCCAGCTAGTTCTCTTGCCTTGGGGTTGTGCTGGCCCGTGTTCGGCCTTACTCTTTTTCAAATTACGGCAGACGCCTCACATTGGGCGCCAAAAAGAGATGGAAGACTGACAGTCCCGGCGGATTGGCTGCCCTTGTCTCTGGGTTTCTTATACATCATCATTGTTTGTGCGACGTTTCGGAACTTCACAAAACTTTTAACGATAAATATCACTGTAGTTTCCAAAAATAAATAAACGCGACCTCACAACACATATTGCGAAGTTTACATACGTATGCACATGATTCACTGTGACCTTCAACAACACTTCCAAAATCACTTGAGAATCGGCCATCGTGATAGGTCGTAGGCTGAACTTAATGCTGTTCATCAAGCCACAATGCAACTGCGTGGCAAGTGCAAATGATGAACAAAAATAGCGGGCAGCAAAAAAGATACAAAAAGACACTAATAAATGTTAATGATCCTGCAGATGACCAAAATGTCTGGGCACGGGGCAACGAGAATGTACTGTATATACTATATAATTCATTACAATGATGTTAAAACAATTGCGCACAATGAAACAACACGTGCTGATGCCATATTGTGAACTAACACTTTTTTGTTCAGTTGTCTGTTTAGTCAAACTGGTGCACAAGACGGCATCCACAAAGAGTGGGCGGGTAAAACAAATTTAAAAGTTGTGTCTATAATGCACGCCACACAAATTACACAAGTCAAAACACCCTGCCTATGACAATGTTCTCATTTTTCATTTCCTATTTATCATATCTTACCCTGTTCCATTCCACCTATCTTCTTTTAACCCCACTTCCCTTGACCTTCTCTCTTCTCTTTCTCATCATTTTCCTTTCCCTTCATTTCTTCTCTCTCCTTCCTATTTTCATCCTGCTCTCCCCTTGCCCTCCTCCCTACTCCTTTCTTTTCACCTCTTCACCCCATTTTCCACCACTTTCCTTCTCCCCTTCTTTTCCACCATTTCCTCCTCTCCCCATCTTTCCTCGACTTCCACATCCCCCTCTTAAACTTTTTTTCCACAATTTCCTCATTCCTTTTTCACCTTCCCTCCAATTTCCCCTCGTGCTTCTTTCAACCACTTCCACATCCCTTTGTCCACACCTTTGTCCCCTTCTTTACCCCATTTCCCCCTCTTCCGTTTTTCCCCACTTCCATTTTTCCCATTTTTTCTCCCATTCCACCTTTCCTCTGCTTTCCTCCACTTTTCTTTTCCCCATATCCACCTTTCCCTTCTCCACCACTTCCTTCTCTCCCCTCTTTTCCAGTTCCACCTCTCCTCTCTCCTCCACTTCCCCCTCTCCCTACTTCCCCCTCCCCACTTCCCCTCCCCTCTTCTCCACTTCTCCCTCCCTTCTCCACTTCCCCCTCCCTTCTTCTCCACTTCCCCTCCCTTCTCCTCCACTTCCCCCTCCCTTCTCCTCCACTTCTCCTCCCCACAACTTCCTCTCCCCTCTCCTACACTTCCCTCTCCCCACTTCCCCCTCTCCCTTTTTTCCCCCAGTTCCCTTTTTACCCGCACTTCCCCCTCATCATTTTCCGATTTTCCCCTTCTCTTCTTATTCTTTTCCCACTTCTCTCTCTCTCTCTCTCTCTCTCTTTCTCTCTTTCTCTCTTTCTCTCTTCTTCTTTCCCACCACTTCCACTTCTCTCCTTCTTTCCCCACACCCCTCACCCCTTCTTTCCCCACACCCTCCACTCCTTTATTCCCACAATTCCCCCTCTTCTACTTTCCTCAACTTCTTTCCCTCCCCTTTTTTTTAAATCTTACTTCCCTCTCTTTCTCCTACTTCTCCTTTCTCCCCCACTTCCCATATGTATTTTTCCCCCCTTCCCTCTCAAACCCTCTTCCCTCCTTGCTCATTCTCCTCTGCCCTTCTTCCGTTTGTTTCCCCCTCTCTTAATGCTCCTCCTATTCTCTCAGTCTTCCCTTTTTCCTGCTTTCTCCCTTTCTGGTCCCGCTTTTTCAACTCTCCCTTTCTTCACCTCATAATGTCTACTTTCTTCTCTCACACTACCACTCCCCATTTCTCGCCCATATCCCTCACACTCACGTGCATACTATCACATAACTCATGTCTCCATGCCTGAAAGTAAGACTGCTAAGGTTCTGAGTATGGGAAGTTCATCGTGATATTCATTCTTTGCTTGTGTGTTTGTGTGATGGTGACAGGTCTGAAGATCCAGTCAGTGACACATGACTCGATAGAGGATGCACGCACGGCCCTGCGGCTGTACCAGTGCTACATGCGGCTGGTGAAAGAGGACACAGTTCAGGAGACCTTGGTGAAGCTCTATGAGGTCGGTATGAGCTTACAGTGGAAGGTTCCTCGTATCAATGACACCCACTGAGCCCGTCCATTCGGCGCAACACTTCACCACCACCCGGTCACGTCGTAGGGCGGCAAGGCGCTCGGGTGGTACAACAGCTTTCTCTGGGAAACTGAAGCTTTATTAGCGTACCTGCGAGATCATGTTTCCATTTAAAACAGTTAAGGGTCAGTGGGGGTGATTCTAGTAAGTAGGAGACATTAAATCCTCCAGTGTTTCAACGCTTCCAGTAACTAGCAACCTGAAACACCAGCTATAATAGATATTGTAAACTATATATTATTGGTTGTTATGTTGTGCTAGAAAGGGTTGAAAGCTTTGACCATTGAAATCGGCTCCTCGTCCTGTGTGTTTACTTATAGCTATTTTGTACAAATAGTTAATTCTTCTTGTGTGTACTGTGGCGGCACACATTCCTAACAGTTACGAACTGCAGTGTTCGAAAGAGGTGACAGAATTTCTTTAGTTCGCTGACTGATGATGCTGGGTTGTCACTTGTGTTTGTCTCTCCCAAGGGTTTCCACACAAATTCCATTGAAAGCATTTGAGGTCGCTAGACTAGAGACTGATGTTGTGGCAATAGTTTTACAGTACAACTGTGTGTGTGGCTACGTGTTGTATGAGTGAAGTACCGTGTTGTGTATTTCTCTTAACAGTATTAGATGTCACTAATTTTATTATTATTATTATTATTATTATTATTATTATTCATTATCATTTGTCACATATTCCATTGTGTTCCTGATATTGAGAGCTAATAAGCCATCAGATTTTATAATACGTTTAAGGGTTGTATTTTTAAGAATCATTATTTGTGTATTTGTAAGTATTTTTTTTTAAATATTACTCTATACATATTTTTTAAAGTTGATCTTGTGCCAATGTAATTAAACATGTTGGTACCCATTCACGACTAACGTATCTCCCTGCTTGATTTTACTATCATAAAGTTGCATCACTGAAGAGAGCGAGGTAAACATGAATTAATCATCTGTAGGTGTTTGCAAACTTGTCTCAAGTGATGACAAGTTTACATTATGAATTGTGTTGTCCACAGTTGTGCCGTCAGTAGTGGTATACTCTGACCAGAATGAGAGTTCCAGGTCGTGGACGTTGTGTCATGTTTGGTCAGGATGGTTGCCTATCGCTGGAAGGACAGCTCTGTCACGCTGCCAAGCTGTTGTGGTACAACAAGGCGGACTCCTGACTTGTTATTTTGATGAATGTCTTGACTGGTATGCACGTTGGCAGTACATCTTCCATTTTTTTGTGGCAGATTGCTTATCAGTATACACACCCCATTCCTAATAGTGATGCACCGATTATGCTGCAGATTATTAGGCAGTCGCGAATATTGTACCAAAACCAATTACTTGTATTTGAAATCAGCAGTTATCACAGTTAAAGTATTTCCAAGTATGGTAAAGTTTGTTCCTCAAACTCACTGAAAATAGTGTACACTCCTGCTAGACAGTGTTAATTCAGAACAGAGGTTTCATGGATCAGCAAAATCAAGACGTGATAAGTGAAAATATATTTTAATTTAACCATAGCATCAGAGGAGTTATTATTCACTGCTGGGAATATTTTAATGGATCGGAGAAATGTCCTACTTCCAGAAAATTTGAAATTGCTGGTTTTGCTTTCGGAATAAGAACTTACAAGTGTTCATTATTCCAACACTGTTTCATGAATTTGTAACTTTGTGTTAATAGTTGGAAATTATTGTGCAATTACATTTATTTGAGTGCATTTTAACTGATATAAAAATAATTCTTAGCCTATTAGTATCGAAGTGTGTTTAAAGTGTTAAAATTATATAAATTATGTAGTATTACATTTAGAAAGGGATACAGAAAACACAAGTACTCAAAGTGTAGTAATCATGGCTAGATACATGCACCCACATGCATGCACACCTATGTACACCCATACATGTGCACCCATGCACATTCATATATGCATGCATGTGCGCACACATGCAAGTGTGCACATACACACACACAGAGTTGGGAGTGCACATCTGTGTAGAAAATGTGTTTGTCTGACACGTGCATGAGTGTGTGTGTGCACGCATGCGTGCATGCATGTGTGTGCGTGCCCATCCACAAGTACCACAATGTGAGTACGTATGTTTTCTGTCTCCTTTTTAAAATGTGATTACTGGCCTAGCAGCCTGTTTCTACCATAAATAAGTTATTCTCCAAGTAGTAATACATTTCTCATATCATTTATAAAAATGGTATTAAAATATAGATACTAATACGTTATCAAAATTAGTAATTAAAATTATTCATTTGTAATCTGTAATTATAATCAGTGAAGTTTAATTGGTGCATCCTAATTTCTCACACTTCAACTGTAGGCCTTAGAACTAGTTAGGAGACAGAACTCAATCCCCAGACTCTATAGCAGTTCATTTGTCCTTTCTGTAGATCCTGGCTGGTCATTCTTACTAAAGCATAGAAGTCATTGCAAGAAAATTGGACTGGTGAATGCATGAATGAGACATTCCTTACCACTGAATTGCCAATGAAATGTCTTGTCACTTTAGCCTCATATAAAACGATACTATTAAAAAAAATTGAACACTGACCGTTGATAATTAATTGAAACTGCTGAAATGGATAGAGATCTGAGTAGATATTACATTCATTGATCGCATTGCAATAACATGACATCATTGTAACAGTAGTAATCAGACAATTGTTTGAAAAAAATTTAAGTCACATTTGGAAGATAATAAAAACAATGACAGTGCTATTCTTGTGTTGTTATCAAGTTTACAAAAGGATATGTTTTGCAAATCAACAAGTTTTGTAGACATTATTTAAATAAAGAGCGTAGACAGTTAAAAAAATGAGAGTCTTATGCAGTGCTGGTATCATTACTGATTATCGAGTCACTTTGTTTGTGAAGAGGCAAACGGCACCACATATCATAATGAAGAGTTAGCAGCTGTGTGTCTGTAGTACAGGAAAGAAGTTAAGATGTAAGTAGGTTGCGCTATAATTCTGTACACCTGAACATCACTGAAAACTCCTTATATTGTATGATAGATTTTAAAACTGCCAGCAGTTCATGTATAAGTTAGATGTGTGGCCATTGATATGCCACTTATTAATAACATAGTGATTTAAATGCTTAGAGCAGTTTTTATTTGGATATTTATTAAACTTTAATCTTTTCTATAAAAAAAAAAAAAAACAAATATTTCAAACAACCATAAATGTTCCTTTTCACAGAATGAAAATGACATCATAATAACTGTTGATATTTAAATTCAGCGAGTATATATTATTATAATAATATAGAGTGCTATTTGTTCCAGCAATGTTAGGTAACTTTATTAAGACTGACAATAGTCCTGGCGTTCTCGCATAGCAGTTGCTGAATTACCTCTGGAAATCATTTGTTATAGTCGTTTCACGGCCACACCAGTCTTGCTTATAATCATGAACTGTGATCATTGCATCCTGCGTACATCTGTGTCTCCTGGCAATAACAGTTTTCGTTACATCGACCTCAGTCCTTAGCATAAGGGTGATGATAACTGATGTTGCATGTGCTAAGCAGGTCGTTGTTCTTTTGGTTTTGTTGTTGGGATGAGAATTATCCAATGACATTTCATTCATTACGTGCTCTTTGAGCAAAATATAGTGGCTTCAGTAAAACCGTACTAGCATGTTAGCATTTATATAAAATATTGATAGTTTTCGTGTGTGAATGTCGTGAAGGGGTTCAGCTTGTTTGAAGAAACTACTCATTACTATTATTATGTTTATAAAAGTATCATTGATATTTAGCGTGTTTTAGTAGTTCCGTATACATTTCTGTTATGCAGGATTCTCACTGCCACATTAAATTCATCAATGTGTGTCATAACTGATATTCATAGGAATTTTTTAAACTACATATCAGTGTTAAAGCAGTCATTTTGACATTTTACATGATGTATATCGTCAAGTGCTGTGATAACCTGTTTTGAGGTTTTGTTTATATTTTAGATTTACATTGGACCTGAATAAAGGAAATTATATTTTACATTGAAACTGAATGTGAAGTTACAAGTATTGTTATTAGATAAGTTTTGATTTTTTCTTTAATTGTGGTTTGTGTGTATGGAACAATTTTTGATAAATTTTATTTTTTGTGTTTGTTTTTGTTTATTTGAAGGTTTTAGATTATAGATTGGTTAGTAATATTTACAATTTGGTTTTAAACTCTGTAGTTTTGTGGGACCAAGCTGGTATTATATCAGTCTATACTCAAAATTCCTTTCACTTATTCGTATCATATTTTATGGTCATATAATATATATAAGTGATGGTATTTGTAGATTTAGTAATTAATTAGTGTAACTTGCAACTTTCAGAATTAATATAAGTGGTGCTTCTGTGGAGTCATATATATATTTTTTATTATTTTATGGGAGGTTACTTAATTTTGTGTTGTAAATAAATTACGTAATTTTAATGAGCGCTGTCATTTGCAGACCTAAGCATTTACATTTTATTTTTTTGAGTGTGTGTTGGAATTTTTCTTCTTGAATACTGATGCTGATTCTTTGGTTGTCATAAGCTGTGTTTGGTTCAACATTCTTACCCAGGCTCTGATATTATTACTTGTCATTTGCTAGAAACTGAAGCACTGATTATGTTTCTGACCTGCCTGGAACACTAAACCAAATAGTAGCTGATTTTCTTGATGTGTCGCTCTGCGATTGTGGCAAGGCAATTGACCTTGAGAGCGATTCAATCATACTATTCAACACATGGTCGTATAGCACCCAGGACAGTTGTTCTTCGCTTGATGGTTGCAGTCCCATAATGGTCGTACTAATGTGAAGTGCTAAAAGGGGTAAAAGTTTTTTACTACCTGAAAGTTGCGACACTTCAACGGAGCCAGCAGCTTCTCCTACAGAAAGCGTGGAGGGGACAGGTTGCAGCCGAAGGTAGCGGAGATGACCAGAGTATTTTTACCCACCGTAACAAAGGTTGCAAATTTGACTCTGTGGGGGCTATCCACCTTTCACCAGATGACTAAGAGAGGGTTGATGCAAAGGATGCTGTGATGTTTGCTAGGCAATTCCTTCTTCCACCAGGTGTGAAAGAGGAGGAAGGGAGAATGGTGTACTATTTGCTAGGTAACTAGTTTCCCCTCTCATCAGGTGGCAAGGGAAAAGTGATATTGCGCCAAGCAATAGCAGAGCATGCCTGAAGCTAGACGAAGATGACAAAATGCTTCCTCCCCACTTGTATGCTGTTTAAGGGTAGGAAGAAAGGTCTAACCCAGTGATTCACATAATAGTCACACCCCAAATTTTGAAGGAAATTTTTAGTGTAAGATGAAGACCATAACGTGATCAAATATGGTACTTATGTGCTGGCCTCTCTACTTGGAAAGTGTTGTGCTGTTGGTGGGCTAGCTTTGTTACAGGTTTGCTCCCCGAAAATCAGAGACAACTTCTATTCTTGATGTAGGTGATTTTCCTGCCTGCATATTGTTACCCAGTAGAGCAAAAGCCTGGCGGGGCCCTCCAGAGGTGAAGAAATAAGACACGCTCTGTCTCTGCTATGCCTGTTGACCAGACGACAGAGGTAGCGAGCAGGCAGCTTGATGATAACCTGGCAAGTTGGGCTTGTGGATATGCAGTCAGGGGCCTCCATCCATAAGTTCTGGTTTACACACCAATGATTCACGTAGTGCACAGTAATGTGTGCAGTATTGTCATACAACATGACTCGTACCATTTACAGACCAGGCTATTTGTTCACAGTACTTTGCTTATAGGCTGTTCACTGTAAAGTGAACACTTTTTAAGGCCCTTCCAAAAGGCACTAACCCCTAATAAATATGTTTCGTTGCAGTCTCAGAAGTTAACTTTTGAGAGTGATGAAATGTATACACTTTGTTTGTAAGGCATATTGCAATCTTAACATTAAAAAGTGGCGGGAAGGTAGAAATAATTTGAAAGGAAATAATTAGCAGAGCCTTAAAAAGTGCTCACTTTACTGTGAACAGCCTATAGTAATAATACTTTAGTTTAAATGCTGTTAAATAAATTTCAGAAAGACTTTATAACAGACAGCATAAAATTTATGCTTAGAAGTACCTGCATCTTACATAGTTATTTAAGTATAACTTTGGGTGTTAATTTGCCAAAACTGGTGTTTTTCAGAAGAAATTTCAGGGGTTTCAGCACAGAAACTAAGTAGTCAATGGTACATGGTGCCTTAATGGAAGATTCTAGCAGCAATAAAATTTCTTTGTTGTTAAATTATGTATATGAGTATTTGTAAGAATTTTTTTTATATAATATTGCAAGATTTTTTTAATTTATTTCATGCATGGTACATATTTTAGGTTCAGCACAATCAATTTTAAAATAGTGTTACGCAGTGAAGTTTAAGAAATATCTGGGGACTATCCCACCAACAGACTTTGTACCTTTTCGCTTTGCACTTTTCAGTTTATGTTTACGTTTACGTTCCACCAATGTTTTAATTAGTAAAGCTGAACTTGGAAAGTGCAAAGTCTCTTGTTGGAATAGGGCGCAGTTTTTTACACAACTTGATAGTACAGCTAAAACTAACATCAGTTTTAAGGATGGACGAATACAGATACATATACCTATACAGATACATCGGCCGATAAACCCAAAATCTATATCAGTTACAATTGGCCATGGCCCAACCAAATCATTTCATTAACCCAAATGATTTAATCATCAAGGGAATTACTGCACTTAGTTATCTTGCTTGGGTGTTGCTATATATTTAACCCTATATAAGCAATACCTAGCGAAATTTGTAAAATATAATGTAATTAGACTTATAATGCTGGCTTTTAAGGTAGTTAAAATTCATTTGTAAAAAAAAAGTTTTACCACTGTAATATTTATTGTACATTTCCTGTCACGTAAACGTCAACTTCAACTGTTTATTGATCTTTCAGTTGCACTTTGTTCGTATATTGATATTTCGTTCACAGAATGACACAATCCATAAATAGATTAGTAGCAATGTCGAATGTTTATCGTTTCGTGTACAAATCAGATAACCTATTTGATAGATATTTAGCCTGCTATGGCGGTTGGGCTTGTTCATGGGCAGAATCGTAACTACATGTGTTTTATTTATAAACAAATATCTGTAACCAAAAATGTTGGTGATATGATGAAAGTAAATAGTACATATATATATAAAGTAGATGAATGTGATTTACGCACTGAACATGCATGCAATACTTATAAACACTGCAGTCTTTACTCGTCTTCTGTGTTTTGTGGTTAGGTTCTTGACAAATACGGCATTTGCAACTGTTGGGCAAGGTTGGTGATTGTAACCGGCTGCTTATGTTGCAAAACCGGTTAAGAATGCTAAAAATAGTTGCTGTTTTAGATTGTGTCCTGGAGTTTGATAAAGTTAAGTTTTTTTTTATATAAACTGACGAAAGTGCTAAACTGCAATGTAAACAAAAAAAGTTAAGTTTGGGAATATTTTAAAGTTATGTACTCAGACATGATATAAAAATTACAAATGAAATGATTTGTATTGGCACTATCTGTTGGATCTGCCGCATAGTATCTGTATCTGTAATATCAGCAAAATGGGGTTTGGGCCCATCTATAATTAGTTTACATTACAAAGGAAATGTGTTTGTGTGTTTGCTTTGAATTACATTTGTTAGTACAACGTTTGGAAATATTTGTAACATTTCCAAGCTGACAGTGAAAGGTCTTTCAACGTATCCGTAATTGTTTCATAAATTTCTTAGGATTTTAAAAATGTTTGCACTAGGTAGTGTTACCAGCATTTACAACATTTTAAAATTGGCCACCAAAGTATCAGCATTTTTGTAGATTTTGACATATCTGTAATTATTATATAAAAAAAATTTATGCAGACAGCTGTAGGTGGACATTTAATGTATTGCAACAGAATCTTTTTGTTTTCCTACAAATGTAAAATCTGAATTGGTAAAAAGTAGTTCAGTTAATTTTGATGTAGTTATCACACAGTACACTATAACATTTGTTACCACCAGAAGAACTGCAGTTTGCTCCTGATTAACAAAGCATTAATTGGCAAAGCAGAATAGTATTTCATTCCCACTAAGTTTACTTTTATACATTCACAACAGCTGAAACATGCATAGTAAAGAATTTTTGCAGACACAAGTTATGTGGTGAAAAAAACAAGCATATTACTTGAAAACTACACGAGAATGATTTCAGTATAGCAGCAACTACATGTACTTAATGCTGTAATTTTATTTTCGTGTGTAAGTGATAATAAGTACTGTATGTGTTTGTAAGTAAACACCATTTGCTTTAGGAAAACCAAAAAATATTAACTAGAAATACAGACCTGTAACACCAAGTAGTGTACACTGTGTTGTAAAAACTGTGATTACTCAGTCCACATGGCATTTATGTATTATGTGTGTGATCAAAGTTTAATTTTATAGATTTATTTAAGATCTTAAATTTCTGATATTTGCATTTCGCGTTTATATCATTAATTTGCAGTGTTGTAGAAACAGACACAGATCATACACAAAACATAACCAGGGATTTCACCATATCATGGTTTCGAAGCAAAACTTTACTTCGCTGTAGACTTTTTTTTTTTTTTTTTTTTGCTCCACACATCTAGCTCCATTTATAACCAAGTATGCATGACAATCTTATTTCCTCTATTTTCTGTCAAATACAGTATGAGCTTAGCTTAACTGCTGTGAATCTGGTAATTTTTAAAAATTGTTGTCAGTTTTTAAGATTTTTTTTTTGTTACATCTCTGTAATGCGATAACTCACCATAGTATATGTTTTAACTGGGTGTGCACGAATTTTCCTCTGCGACAAGCGTTCAGATACTGAAAGTCCAATTAAAATTAAGGTATTTCTAAAAATTTTAAACCAATAGTACAAAATGTGTTGTTCAGTGTTTTTTAAGAGATTTTTGTCTTATGCCAGCTGTTTTTATTGAAACTGCCTTGCAAATATTTGCATATGTAGGTAACAATAGTGAATAATGAATATATCATCTCCAAGCAATTGTAAGGATTGTACAAACTATAAAACATTCCATTCTAGTGACATGTCAGTAAACAGTCATCAGAAATTTCAATGTGTGATGATGGTGAATGGTTTTATTACGTACATGTTCTTGTGGATTGTCATCAGTGACTTAAAAAAACTTAGGTATTGATTGTATGGTATTATGGTTGTACTTTTACATATGACTGCCTTTGTGAATTTAATTTATATTTTGTATAAAAAAAATTGTGATCTACAAATAAATATGTTATTTCAATAGCAGTGATTTGTTATCACATGATTGATTCTAGTGTAGGACAACCACTGATCTTTGAACAAAAAGCATCGATCCAACTCCAAAAAATCATTAAAATTGAAGAGAGTATGCTCTCTAAAATAAGTTGCATTATAAATTAAGTCATTATGCAAATAAAATATTGATTTTTCTGAGCATGCTTCCTATAGTTCATTTTCATACAGTAAAACTGGCAAACAAGCATCACTGCAGGAAGAAAGTAAGAGAATTTTCTACGATTTACGAATGAGGCAAGAACAGTGCATTATATTTACGAATGAGGCAAGAACAGTGCATTATATTTACGAATGAGGCAAGAACAGTGCATTATATTTACGAATGAGACAAGAACAGTGCATTATATTTACGAATGAGGCAAGAACAGTGCATTATATTTACGAATGAGACAAGAACAGTGTATTATATTTACGAATGAGGCAAGAACAGTGCATTATATTTGCGATATTTTGTTAAGCATTGACTTTTGGGTAGAATGGTTTTTTTTTTTTTTTTTTTGTGAATGGGGATGCTGTTAGCAACCAATTATCATACAGTGGTCATATCGTCGTAGTTTTTTGTGACAAAAATTGGTATTCTAAGAATTGCCTGTAGCGCTTCACTGCCCATACAACAGCTCAACATTCATGTTCATTGATTTCATAGCAGCATAGCAGCCGTCTATAGGTCTGAATTTGGCAGTGCTGAAGTCTATTATTTCTTTTACACCAGTCACCAATTTGGAATAACACTGCATTGCAGGTACAGGTGGCGGCTTGGGTCATGACATGCAAGTACAGGCAGTTACAGAAACTTGTGATTTCATTGAAATTGTCTGCATGAACATCAGATGGACACTGCCATGTTAAACAACGATCCACTAAATGAGGGTGTCGAAGGCAGAGGATTTCGTATTAACAAATTTGAAATTTACAAGTTGACTGCACCATCAAGCAGCTGTTTTGTTTCTCGCATCATCCACTAGGAAGTGTAGCCATGAAGCTATGGTAATGAGAGGTGTCTGTAAAAGTTTTTGCATTCATTTTTAATTTATTACCTCACGGATTCGCACATCATCTTCAGTTATGAAAATTAATATAATCCAATTTTTTTATAGCAGAACAGTGATATATGCAGAGTTAGCTAATTATTGGAGCCATATACTACTAAAAGTTATTAAATTAATAAATGAGATTTAAAAAATCATAGACTAAATATGAGGTAGACTGCTTATTCGTCTTCTGCGCATGTACCCCAATATTGATGTACCATAATGTGGTATTCACAATACAGCGATGCGACAAGAATTAGCCAATCAGAGTGCTGTTGCTGGCGACGAGCAGCATGAGCATTGGAGCCAGTGCAGACGGTTTTGCTGGCGATGGATGGCAAAGAGAAGAAGAAGGCACATTTTGTAAACATTGATTGTACCATGTGTGCATGGTGAGTTTAATTTAACAAGTTGACGCATGATGTGCACACTCGTTCTCCCTAGCCTGGTTGTCCTGCATTGCCCCCACAATGCCATCACGAGACGCTGGACGCTCTGCCCCCACTGCGGATGTCATGGGTGTGTCATAAGGATGCTCCTGATGCCAGAACACTGACTTGCATGTGTGTTGTTTCTAGTAAAACGCTGGGACACGTGATGTCACGTGCTCAGCAATTTCCTCCCTCAACGTAAAACCATCCACTTCAGACACATTGTGTGTATCGTGTTTGTTGTTGTTTTTAACCTCGTTATTTACTGCCTTTATGCTAGTGAACATACCCAGTGTAGAGGTCCATCATGATGTCGTAGTAATCATGTTTTTATTTAGTCTGATAATTATTTTTGCAAGGGCTTCTATTGTGTTTAGTGTTTTGTATTGACTTGTGATGCTATCTGGGTCTGGGCAATGAGTCTCAATGTCAGAAGCAGTGATTTTGTTAGTACAGGCAGGGTGCACTTACTGTGGGCAGTTTGGACTGACTTTACTTGTGTACTGGAGCCCTTCCTCAGTATAATGTGGGCTGTGTCGGTTGGCGGCTGGGCACAAAGTCCACTATTGCTTTGGCTACTGGCCAGGCTGCTGGCTTTGGGATCTGAGGCTTACTTACTCAGACGCTGAGTCAGTTGGCAGGCATGGCAGGTTTACTGGTGGTGTTACGGCTGCTGGCGTAACTGCTTCTGCTCCAAGGACTGCTGGCGGTTATCTTGGCAGGCTGGGGTAGCGACGTATGGAGAACTACGGGCACGCCAATCCCACAGGCACCTCTCCTCGTCTGAAGGCTGCTTCCACAGAATGTGGTGGCCCAGGAACCTTCCGTTGAGACTGAAACAGAGAAGAGGAGGTAGCTGCGGGGTTAAGTCCCACCAACTTGCGGGCGGCTTGAGCTCGTTCCCGGGGACTGTTGGGAGAGTGCCTTACTGGGCTGGATGCAGCTCCAGGTAGACTGGTAGGCAGAGAGGTAGCCTTCCTCTCCTCAATGTCCTTCCCACTTCTTTAGGTAAAGGGCATCAGGAGCTAGAACCATATTTGGGAGGTTGGAGCAAGCAACATGCATTCCCTATCTAAGAGTGTTCTGCCGTCTAGGCACACTGGACCGGCACAGATTAAAACCATATTCGCCAACCGGCAAAACAAATGGTGCAGTGGTAGAAGGGCGGATTTCCTCAGAGGCGTCCCAATAGCTTCAATGAGTGGGCCTCTAGAGCATTCAGGTCTGACCCAGAACCAACCAAACACTCCCTCTGGCAACACGAACGGTGTGGTAGGTGGGTGCAAGCTGGTCTAGCGACTTATCGTGAAGTGATCTCCCTCCTTCTCTGGCACTCATTATAGTGTGTTCTGGAGTGGACAAGCACCTGGCTTGCAAAGGTAAAATGCCTGGCTGTGTCGAGAGTTCTCCACGTTGGGGAGAGTTCACAATTTGGTTTTCGTTACCCTAATTTGAGACCAAAGATGAGGGGGTTGATACCCTAAAATAAATTTGACCTCTGACGTTTCCTTATTGGAAATCTTGGTGGTGCTTACCTTGCGAGATTTCAAGTACCGTATGGCTATTAGCACGGGGAGCATGTAGGGAACTTGATAGCCACTGTAGGCTTCTGAGGTGCCCGGCTGGAATACAGTGTTGGCCTGGTAGGCTGACAGGGAGGGTACAAAATCTGCAGTTACTGTCCTTCGTCTTTTTGTTACCTTAATTTTGGTGCGGAGAAGGATGCTCTTCCCTGCTGCCGTGCTCACTCTGCAGGTGAGTGGTGGTACTGTTGCCGACTCTGCGAGGTGTGGAGGGGCGGTGCTCGGGTGGGGGGGGGGGGGGAATAATCGGGTGTGGAGGCTCTGGTAGTGATACTCTTATGCTAGGGCCAATCGAGACCCAGGAGGGTCTCTCCTTCCTGCCGGATTGCCTCGATTGCCGGATGTTCTCTAGTGGGGGGTTTTATTAGTGGTCCAAATAAAGGTACCATTGAGTGAGCATTCAATTAATTATTTCTCTTACTGCTGCGCGCAGGGCCCTTCCACGACTGTTGCTGATACTACCCTGCTGAGCGTAAGGCATTTAAAACTCTGATACAAACGGTAGAGGAGAAACTAGTATTGCAATGGCCGTAATGTGTTCTTCCAGAACGTAGGATTGTGACTTGTAATAATGCCCTGCGTGTCTCTCGTTCGGCCTTTGCAAACTGGGATGAACTTTGTGAAATACAAGTCACTCCCCTGCGGGATCCTGGGGGATTAACTGACAAGAGGTCAGTCAGTTTTGAGTTCTACTCCTCTTCTGGCCTCTGCAAGCTGGTAGAAGTACTGAACACCCGGTCTGGTCAATTCTCTTAGTGAGTTCGTGTACCTAGTGAATTTGCCTCTTAATAATGTGCGTGTTCTACCTGGGTGATTTCATGTGGCTACCAGCTTTTCCTCAAAGTGATTAAATTACGTTATGTTACTGAAACAGAAAGAAAAAAGTTACGTAAGCCAAATTACTAATTAGGTCAAAGGGTTTTACAAGTTATGTTAAATGACACTCGCAAGAAAATACGTTGTCTAACACATATTTTATTATGTGGTTGAAGAAAGATTATAATTAAACACAATACAAGTTCTACACACAGAAGTACAAGAGCGTGACATAGGTCGTAGCTGAGGCCTGGGGTTGCTTTAGTTCTGTTTGTTCGCGGGTTGTGGAATCGGCCACATTGGACCTTTGCTATGGTGTAGGGGCTTGCTAATGTCCACTCTGGGATTCAAACCCTGATTGTCTAAGCTAACTGGTAACGTGAGGTAGCCTTATGCTTGGACTGTTGTTTAACAAAGGAAGAGTACACTGACCATCGTGATGTCAGCATCATGACCGACATTTGTAAAATGTCAAACTAGAATTGGGGGGGGGGGGGGGTTGCGTATAGGGGCTTTACTCATGTACAACTGTGGCCGTGTTGGTTTTCTAGTCTGAACTAAATCTGAAGTAGATAGCTCGATACACCGCTAATGCCTGAGTCATGCCTGGTCAAGATGCTCTCTGCTACAGTAGTTGGTTTCTTGCCGGAGGTGGCGGCCGAGCAGCGGCCAACACTGGTTGCAGAGGAGCTAGCTGAAGATGTCCTTGTAATTTAGAGTAGGAATTTGGCTAGGAGGGTGCTGTGCTAGGGTGAAATCCAAACCTAGAAATGCCTCCTGGTATTTGATAATATCTAAGTGTATTGGTTGCGGCCCTTGCGGAAGCCTAGTACGTGGCTCGTATAGAGGAGGTGGTGTGTCTACTAGAATAGCCACTTGTTATAATAATTCGTAAACTAGATTTTATACTTTAATTTTCCTGTGGTAGTTTACACCTCCCTTTCTTAAATACGGCATAAGTATGCAGGGTATGAACATTACTGGGATGTAATGAGCACCTTACTTCCCATTAGATTTGCACACACTGATATTCCTGCCCTGACTTTTACAGTGGTGGGTGGAACGTACAAGATGTAAGCGTCTCCATGGGGTAGGAGTGTCAGGTGATGTTGCACTGTGTGCCCAGTGGTCAGGGCACTCCACTCTCCTTTCCTTTGGCATTTTACAGCGGTGAGGTGGAGTAGAGAGGAACTCTGATCACTAAAAGCTAAGAGTGAAAGGTGTTAGCCTGCCTTGGTGGCTTGTACGCGAGGTGCCTGCTATTCCTAAATAAAATGAAGGTAATTAATTATTGCCTTAAGTGCTTGTTGCAAATAGTATATGCTTTGAGCAAAAAATAAAAGAGTTAATTCAATTATTAGAGCTTTTATTAAAAATCTTAAACTGCAATGGGGCCGCACCCTCGTAGTATTAATAATAATAATAATATAATTTAAAAGGGTTGATTCTAAATTAGGGTAAGGTGTCCTGATACAAATAATGAATGTGTGAATAAATTCTGAGTGGATAGCATGAGTTTGAGAAGCCAAAATTTAATATTAAAATAATTAATTAAAAGGACTGGTTCTGAAGGAACCTAGCTAAATTACGTAGGCAGCACCAGAAGGGCACTGAAGAATGTGGTGGCTGTCTTGAATGTCATTGAAGGAGGGTGACCAAGAAAGACCTTGAGGAAAGGTTACCAAGGAAAGGTAAATAGTTGATGGAGCTGGCAGACTCTCTGGTAGGTGTCAGTGTCCGAAAGACCATCTGGACTACTGGTGGACGTTAATGTTTGAGGACCCTCTGGAGACTTGACGTTAACATGCTGCGCGAAGAGTTCAAGCTGCTAGCTGACCCTGTTAATTCAATCTCGTGGCCATTACAGTGGGAGACAGGGGGCTAGGCCTACCCTTGATGTGCTAACACCTTCCAATGGCCATGACAGCGGTGGAGGTGCAGCAGACTGCGCTGAAGCCATGTTCTGGAAGTCTGTTTACACCAATCTCTCCAGCTTCGTGGCACTCAGAAGGGTGAGGGAGAAGCAGGCTCAACCCTCTGGAGGTTGGACTTCTGATATCATGCAGAGGCAACTGGATACCCTTATCTGCATGGCGCTCTGCCGTATGGTGTTGATATATCTTATCAACCCGTGCATCCTGGAGGCTGTGACTTTTTGGCAGGTGGCGTTCTGCTCTCCTGGAGTAGCGGGCGATTCAAACTGTAGCGGAGGGGTGACGTTTGTGGCATAGTGTTGAATAGTATCACATTTTTGAGTCTTAATAAGGAGGCTGTCCCAAGGCACTCGTGTAACTACGTGTCCCGTCTCCCATTCTTTATTCCGTAGTGAGTTATAACTGGCCCATAAAGATTTTAGCTTTCCAAGATGGGACACAGTGGCAAGTAGAGTAAGCATGTAAAATGTGCAGTATGCATCACGCATCAATCACCCTCCTCAGTTTTGACATAGGCACAGCTTGGAATTAAAATTGTTTAAATTCTGAGTCTGGTCATCTGCATCAGGGTATCTAGCCTCTTAAGTTGCTTCTCTTCTGTAGTTGTGGCTGCTCTGTGTGCAGCGGGTTGAGCAGGTGGCGTGCAAGGCAGTTATCTGAGTCTGCCCGGTGTGTCGTGTGTTTCTCTCTGATCTTCTTCGCTTCCCCCTTACTTTTCCTCAACCATTCCTGGAGTCGCGGGCCGGTGTCTCGACTGGGCTGCGGGTCTGTTGCTCTCTCTGCCAAAATGGAAGGTTAGGGCTGGGTGAAGGATGAACGTCAGGGTCAAGGTGTGTGAAATTTCAGACTGTGTGAAGCCTATCTCCTACATGTGAAGTGTTCCGGGCCTTCATATTTGTCGGTATACCAGTTAACAGGCTTGCAGTAAGGCATGGGTGCAACAACATTTCTTTCTACAATATGTTAAGAAAAGAGAGGATTTATTTCAAAATAAGCTGGTATTGTGTAAATTACACCGTAATTAAATGTTGTTAATGCCTAAGCAGGGATAACTATCCTGATCCCGAGGCAGTCGAGCAAAAGAAAAATAATATTTTATAAGTTACCTTTAGCTAGCTTTCAGTGGTGTACGGTAACCCATAATCAAATACATCATACATAAGTTATTATTTTCTAATGTTACCGCTTAGCAAGAATAATGTATTTCAATAACATGTAATAATCATACTCTTTCATCTAAAAATAATTCATAAGCTACAAGTTACACATTGGTGTTGTACAACACATCATTAAACGGGATGAGTATGAATCTGTGTACATTTCCCAAGTCCAAGTAATAATAACCCTTAATATCTCTCAAAAATACAAGTAATTTTATAGAACTTTTATGAAATGTACTATTTTTGCCTATGGGGCAGAAATATAGATGGTGATAACTTCTTTGCATAGGAATAGAAACTGCAAATGTGTAAAATTAGTCATTCTGGAAATTAATTTTAGCAACCATGTTTTCCACTTTCATATACAACACTGTGCATATGCTGGCTACGTGGGTGCCTTAACAAATGCACAATGACACAAATATTAATTTTCCTGTTTGCCACAAGTCTTTAATGCCTCAAAATTTTCTCTCTTCTAATAACTTCACTGCAACCTGCAACAAAGTAAAAGAATGGTTTTGTATTTGGTTGCGAAACAGTCCTCTTGATTATATTTTTTAGTCAATGTGTGTATAGGATGTTCACGGTAAAGTGAGCGCTTTTGAGGCCCTAGTTCAGCCATTTATTATCCTACAACAATATTTTAAAATAAATATTGTTATGTGAGTATATTCCACCGCGCTTGGAAGTTAACGTCCACTCCTAGAATAAAATATATTTATATAACTATTATTCCAAATATGCTAGCTTTGCCGTTAATGGTCTATAGGATAGTGAAGAGATTTGAGCGGCTCTTAACAGCGAGGTCTTTAGAACCAACGAGGGTGATTGAGGTGAGTATGAAAGGGCGGGGAAAACCCTCCAACCAACGGCATCATCCAGCACAATTCCCAATTGCGAAAATCCAGTGACCTGACCTGGGATTGAACCCGATTCACCTTAGTGGGAGGCGAGCAGGCTCACCACTCGGCTACCATTGCCCCAATGTGTGTAGATGTTGTGACAGATAAGAAAACACTCCTGAGTAGAACATTAGAGGCTACCGGTGCAGTATGCGGCCAACTGCCAGTAGCAGCATGCCATTATTACCACCATTTTACGATGCCAAACACATTTTTCTCTATGCTTCAGACATGGCATATGTCTGCGTTTGAAATACTTAACCCTCTTTGCAGGCAGCTTTCAACAATTACATTGAATTTTGAGGTAGGCCTACATGTCTTTATACACCATCTTTGGTAAAAGTACACTATATAATGGAGCAGAACAGAGCAAGAAATATCACGACGAGATTCCAGCTTAAGACTAAGGCCATCAAAGGTGCTTAAGACAGTAGGTAAAATTCCATTATGTTTTGAATGAAAAAAACCTCAGAAAGTGGTATAATTCCACACTACTAATTACACAGAACGAGGCTTATCTCTCCCCCTCCTCTATCTCTCCCCCTCCCTCTATCTCTCCCCCTCCCTCCCTCTTCCCCCCTCCCTGTCACTCTTCATCTCTTTCACACAATGGAAATTTCATCTCTCTCTAGAAATTTCTGATATTATACATGTTTTCAATTGTAGCATATTTCATACTTACAGCAAAATTATAATTTTTTGAATTTGTAATTTACAACTGAAAAGAGATTTTAATGTTTGAATACGTATTTTAATATATTTAGATATGATGGCGGGGCAGTTACCTAGTGAAGTTGGCAGACATGGCGAGCCATGACATTGCGTGTTGCCTTTTGTCGAATGGAACGTGAATTATTCTTACTCCGAGATAGTGATGGGAAATATAGTTCACTAGAATGAACTAGGTCGTTCTGAACTAGTCACATTTGATAACTGTTAATTGGGAACCGTTCTTTTGAGCTACATAGGTCACAGTCGAATGATCACGCATACTGGTGAACTGCAGAACGCAAGTGTAACCTCGGTCCGAGAACTAGACAGGTCTTTCTCTGTAACTCGGCCCGAGAACTGGGTAGGTCTTTCTCTCTTTCTTTCACAGATCCATTTCCCCTCAGAAGAATCTAAGCAAGCGTGAAACGGAAAGAGAAGCAAATAAGTGATGTTTGTAAATTAATTGCTAAAGAATGAGTGCATTATTGTGTGTAGATAAAATTACTTATTTTTTATATAGAAGTAAGATAAATGAATAGTGAAAATATCTTTATACTGTGGTATCCATGCCTATGTTGTGTAATATAACACCAAATTACTTTTGACACTTATAGTAACGACCACAATATTATAACAGGTTGTGTTGCAAGAGACAACCAGGTGTAAAGTTAATTTTTCCAAGTCAGGCGCGTACAAACTCAACAAAAATGGTTCCGACACATTGGATTTATTCGTACCGGTATTAGAAACATTTTAATAGAACTTTAATTACCAAAATAACTTAATTTTGATTTGGTACAAATAATGTCAAAAAACTATATCCGAAGTAATATACTAGAAAAATCAGTTCTTCACGTGTTTATTACGAGAGTGTAAAACTTGGCATTACATTAAGAAGCGCGTTTCTGTTTTTTACTGGCGTAGCTATTACTCATATTAGTGCGGCTATCAGATGTATTTTCTTACAGATACGGGAATTTCCGTATGTCTGGCAACATTGTATTTATAGTACGAGTGAGTGAGAGTGTTTTACGACACCGACACCGTAACAGCGGGGTCTTTAATGCCGATGAGGATGAAGCAAGTTAAATATTTATGATAATTATTAACATAACTTTTAATACATTGCAAATTATTTTTAATATTTTTATTTTAAAGTGTGTTCGAACAGTACTGGCAGTATTGAAATACTGGACTTTCCTACCAAATTTCATAATTACGCATCAAAGTGGATTGGTGCACATGGCCACGTGGCAAATAGGCGCTGTAAAATCTTAAAAGTATTTTTGAAGTGTTTTTAACCAAATAAATATGAGACCACATGCTTTTCCACAAAAAAAAATTATATGGACGTAGTAAACTTGACTGGGGACAGACCCTATAAAGATATTTTTGTTTATTTGTACGTGTCAATGTTGAGGTTAGGTTGGAAGGCCATTAATTTCTGGTCGAACGTATGTATTTACTTTCATATTTTTAATATGTGCTTTAATGTTTCGTTGTTAAGAGTTGATTTCATTTTATTTCACTTTATATAAAATTATTTCAAGTGATGTTTGGACGGGAGTGTCGGTCAGTGAGCAGCCTCCGCACCAAAAAGACACTAGTAACATCTTAGATCTCGGGAGAGTACCACCGTGCCGTGGTGCTTCGGGCACTTCATCTTTGTTTGATAATCATAATGTAATTCTGTTTAGTTAATGTTAGTCTATCGGAACATCTTGTTTATTGCTCGCCCAGAGTACATGGTCTCTCACCCTATGCTTGTCTTTTACGTGGCCGAGGCGTACAATGCTACTTAAGCTCATAGGCCCTACAGCTATTTCGTCCATATAGGATCCCGCCTGGCTAAAACTGCGGTATTTAAACTTCAGTGTCCCGATGGGGCAGAACTTGTAATAAATACTTAATGGTGAGATACCAACATTTTTTAATGATTAACCGCTTATCGGTTACGTAACCTTTTATCACAACTTTACATTGTCCACGTGTTTTTAATAATAGTGTTGGGTAGGCAAAATAACCCTTCGAGAGTGTGTTGACTTATCAGGGGGGGGGGGGGTCCAATTCCATGATTAAATGAGTCGTTTTGAAGTTTAGTTTACAGCTGATGGAAAGGTACTTTCAACTGATAACATCCATCTCAAGATGTGGACATGAGGGCAGACCAACGTTCATCGGCCATTACGACCCGAGAGGAGGAGTCTCTAGCAAGTATAAATTCGTGCTCGCACCACTGGCTGGCACCCTTAACCCGTCAAGTAGCATTTCCTATCCACCATACCTCATCCCCCCCCCCCCCCCATCTAAATCGACCAGCTCGCCACACGTCAAGATTATGGGTGTAATAACAATCCCCATTGCCCATCCACAATTATTCATGCAAAAGACACCGCCGCAAATAGGAATTATTTCTCTGAGAATTCTACCACGCATGCCTGGCCCCTGGAAGAAGTTCCTGAAATCACGAGAGATGGCAGGACCTTGTGAACTTGCGACATTACAACTGACCTGTCTCAGAGACAAGGGTTTTAATTTGTCGTCGCCTCCCCGCGAGGCGATAAGAAACTCGCAGCTTGTCTTCACCCCCGATAAATGTGCCCCCGTGGCTACACTACACCCCGCACCCCGAAGAACTATTGACCCGAGAAATTTTAGTATAAGTACAGCCCCGGCAACCAGCACCAGTGTGTGGCGCAGGGCTCGGTGACTGACGAGGATGGGAGTCCAACCCCCAGACTGCTAAAGGCTCTTCTCAGTCTGCAAGGACTTACCTTCCTCCCATCCGAAAGTACTCTGCTGCTCTCACTCCAGTCCGCAGAGGACTCTCCGACACCCAGCTTGTAGAAGGCTCTCCTTCGAGCCCTCTGATTTCTACTGCCAATCCTCCTTTCTTGACCCACACCTTAAACCTGCATTAAGAATATATATATATATATATATATAATATATATATATATATATATATATATATATATATATATATATATATATATATATATATATATATATATATAATATATATATATATATCAAGACTTGCACATCGCCGAGGACCTGCACATGTGAAGTCCCACAGCTACAGGTATACCCCACTTTAACCCGGTAATGCTTACCCAATTCAGCTTCCCTTGACTCTGCCGTAACAAGCCATCCAATTTTGTGTTACCTGCCTAATTACCTTCCCCTTAATTTATAGCCGCTGTAAAGTCGCATTGCTATTATTAACCTTTTTAGCAGCTGGTAAGTTGCGTTGCTATATTTTATTTTTCCTCAGGCTCGCCTTCACCTGATCCCCATTTTGTTTACATGCTTTCTATATCACAACTTTCTCCAGTGTTTGTTATGTCAATGTAATTATAATGTTGCATATCTGAATTAGTGATAATCATTGTGTTTATACCCCAGGGACCAATTCCTGCAATAAACAACCATGTAATGTTGAATTCTCATGTACCGTTACTAGTAGTTAATGGATCCTTGCTCACTATATTTTGGCATTGTTTGAATCCTAATAAACAGATGTACAATAAGAAAGGTGGTATTCCTAGTAAGCAAAGACGCAAGGAACGTCATGTTGTTGCTCAATCTAACGCCCACTCCATGTCTGAAGATGAACCGTGGATAGGTATCCCGATCAAACACCACAGGGCATTTCTCCCTGCATTCCTTTGGATATTTCTTCCCCCGCTAGATCACCTGCTTGGTGGAAATTGGCCTGGGTATCCGACAACGGAATACAAAGAACAAGAGAAATTATTAAGTCAGGAGAAAGAGTATATTCCCCATGACAACCCCACAAGCAGGCCCCCAAAAACCTTCAGCAATGTTAAACTAAAATCTGGATGGTGTATCAGGGTGAAACATCCCATGCGCACATAACCCTTGAAATATTGTGATATTAAAGTGGCAAAGGGAAAGGTGATCCGGTTCGACTCCCTGCACAACCCGACTCCCTTGCCCGTGTGACACGTCTCTATGTAGATTTCGTTCCAGCCTGTCAACCTACTCGCCCAACTAAAGTCTCGTCTTCCAGACCATGCACCCCCATCTTTAGTCTATGGTTCAAAAAGTTTTCTTAGTTTTTAAATTTTACATCTTTGTTGTTTTGTCATCTATGAATAAGGTTTTGGGAAAGGGAAGATGGCTTCTGCTGTGGTGCAGTCTTTGGTCCCTTTAGCAAGTAAGTTATAGTAGAAAATATATCTTAATTTTGGATCGTATACTATGTCTCTGTTAGGTTATTTGGGTTCTATTTTGTTACCTTTTCTATCTCAGACATCTGAAGTGTTCCAAAAAATAATTATCAAAATATGGAACTTAACCGCAAAAATAAAATGGGGCCTAGTAGCATAAAATAAACTTTTTATTAATTTTCACTTCAGCAACCGTCAAGGTACGCCTCGATTCCTATTAACTGTGCCCATAGGCTCAATCTATACCTACAATGTTGTGTCTACTGGTAGAGCTTAATTAGTTATTTGAAGGCAGAAATCATTACAGTGTATGGTACTTATATATTTTCTTTTTACTGTCGAGAGCAAGTTGAGAATTTCTAAGAGGAGGAAAAGAGCAAAAAGCGCACTGCTCTTTACTGCTACCAACCGAACGGCAAAAGTCACGGAACTGTTTACTACTAATCAGCTGATCACAACATCGTCAATCTGTAATTTTAAACTTGAGTATGGCATTGTAGGGTGATTGGCAGTTTTCAGGCGGCAAATAAAGAGCATGTCCTGTTAGAAAGCCTGGTAACCCTAGTAGCATGAAATACTGAAAGTGGGCTATGCATGGACAGTCGTAATTTCGACGTAACCCTAACCTTGCGACGCCTGATAAAACTAAATCTTAAGTTAATACCAATGGTTATTAGGGGCAATTCAGTGTCTTATATTGCGTGGCACATTAGATAAAGTGACTTGTAATTGGTTATGTCAAGTATTTAATAATCACTGCGACTGTCATAACACTTGCCTTCAAGGATGAAAAAATTAATATTTTCATTATTATCTTCAATTACATGCTGTTCTCAGAGGATGGCCAAACATATTCGCAAATTTAGATGAACGTTACAGAAAAGATTTCGAACCAAAACTAGCACTATCGCGTAGTCCATACTGTAAACACACAAATTCCTCTGCTCTTCCTCGACAGCAAGAGCAGGGAGTTCATGCTCTTTGTGAGAAAAGTAGCAGTGCTCCCTCCTGAGGACAGAACAGCCAACCAACTGGCCAAATGAATGTTCAAAATGAAAAGGAGCAAGAAAAGAGCAAATTTGTAGAAAGCTCAGGTCGCCCGAACAAACCTAATAATTAAAGTGTAGAGGATTTTTTAATGATGAGGGAAGCAGGTGGATGCATGCTTCGTAGGTTTTGAGGAAGCATTTGACAAGAGGGTAGTGGCATGCATAGGTCACTTCTTCAGGGGACGAAGACAGAGGGTGAAAGTGGGGGTGGCAATATTGGGGGAAGGGGTGGCTACGTCAGGGGTACCACAGGGAATCATGCTGGGTTGTTTTTTATTTACCATAAAGGTAAATAACATGGGTTTGGGGATTCGGGAAAAATAAGTTGTTTGCATACAATTGTGTTGTATGCCCCCGATTTGCAGGCAGACATTGACAAGATAATGTTGTGGACCAAGGAAAACAAAATGACGATAAATGTAAGAAAATCTAATTTAGTGAGGTTTACAAGGAAGAAGGTGGTAGGTAGCGACATGTAAAGATGAGAAGGACAAGAGATATAAGAAGCAGCAGAATATAAGTATCTAGGAATTGTACTGCAGGGAGACCTCAGGTGGGAAAATACCTCAGGTAGAGAGAGTGGTTGCAAAGGGAAGAAGGGCTCTGGGTATGCTGGGAAGGGTGCTGAATGGAGTCAGCTGTGAGGTGAAGGAGAAAGCATAGGGCACAATGGTGCGGCCAATATTAGAATATGCTGCAGTAGTATGGGACCCATACATGGAGGTGCAAGAACTGGAGAAGGGCAGCAAGATGGGTGAAGGGTAGGCGGAGAGGGCAGGGGCAGGATTGTGAGGAAGAAAGGAACTACAGACCATCAGTGATGATGAAAGAAATGGGGTGGAGCTCATTGAAGGACAGGAGGAAAGTTGAACGGTTAGTCAGGATGTACAGGATGGTGAATGAAGAGGGAGGATGGGGAGGGCTACACTGCGAGCTAAGTAAGGGGGTGTTTAGAGGAAGAGGATACAACAGAGAGAAGCTTCAGAGGGTGTGGAGGAGAACGGAGCAGGGTAGGCAGTCCATGCTTATTAGGTATGTGAGGGAGTGGAATGTGTCGAGGGAGGAATTGGTATCTGTGAGAGGGGTTGGTAAGTTCAGGAAGGGAGTGGAAAAGGAGTTGGTTGGGTGAAGGAGAGTTGAGAGAGCTCGCCACCGGGCGGCAGCCTAATTGCGAGTGTATGTATTATTATTGTTTACAAGTTGTCACACACAAATACCCGCTACTCAGACGTAATGGGTGCGGCCATGGAATATGTTGTTTCCTTTTGTACAACATTTATTTTCCTGTATCAAGTAGCGATCTAATGCCCTCTGCTCAGTGTACTGCCACATGATGAACTGACTGTTTAAATACACTTCATACATACCACAAAACCTCGCTATCGATAAATCTAATTTTATTATGGATCTGTTTTAACATTGTGGCTGGATAAACACATTATGAAACTATAAATATGCCAAGATGACTTACACAGGCGTTTTCAATGTTATTTAATCCTACATATCCTTCCATTTCAAAGAGACTATTTGTAATTGGCACTGAAATAGGGTATAAAAATCTCAGTCTAAATAGTAACCTTTCCGTAAAATCTGTACTACCACGCTTATTGGAGGTTCACCTATTTACTTGCTTCCTATATATCTGGTGACATCGTATGAAGAGAGTGAATCAGTGTGCCGTACCACTCTCGCTCCAGAACGCAGAGTGGTGCATATTTTGGGTGAATTCAGGTACGCCTAGTCGTTAAGGTTAAATTCTAGAATAGAACAAAATCTCGGAAAGTGGTATAATTCCACTCTACTAATTACACAGAACATGAATTTACTATGGGTATTAAGATATAACCAATACAAACCCCAGAAATGATAGGGGGGAGGGTTTGAAGATGAGGAAAATTGTAGGGTAGAACGAATAAATATGTACATGATAAAATTTTGCTCTGTGATTTTTCCCCATTACAGTATCGTGTTTGTAACTTGTATTGGTAACATTTCCAATTTAGGTATTGTTCGATTAACTTGCATCTGTTTGCAGTTATGAGTGTTTTCCTGGTAAAATATAAAGATTTGTTCATGAATATCGCAAAATACATTAAATTGCAAAACAGTCTAACCAATCAATACCTTAATTAATAATATTACCAACATAAACACACACACGTTATTTCTCGGTGCAAATGGGCTACACATGAAAATCATTTCCGGGGAAACTCCAAGCTTTGCTGGTGTGTAACGCTTTGCGTCACCGCCAAAAAAGAAAAATTGCCAGTGCACCTTGAATCACTGTTTTGGGTATTTACTCCCTAGCCGACGCTGGGACTCTGGCTCGGTGCATAATGTTTAGCTACGCTTGGGTGTGTGTGTATTGGTGATATTGTGACATTAAGTGTCGTTTGGTTAGGTAGTTTTGCAATTTAACATGTTTTCATGATAAAATATTGTTATTATCATGTACCGGCACTTGGTTTTTACCCAACAATTTCCCTGGTTTCCATACTATTCCCCACTTTAGTATTTGTAGCTTGTATTTGTAATATTGTCAATTTAGGTATTGTATGCTAAGGGGTTTTTGCAATTTAATGTATTTTCTTGAAAAAATATTATAATAATATACACATTTTTCACTTTTTTTACCTTGTTGTTTCATTGATATTCGCCCTCTCCACTGTAATTTTTTTTTGTTTGTATTGATAATATGTTGATGCCCCTAGCAAATTCATGTTCTGTGTAAATAGTAGAGTGGAATTATACCACTTTTGGTGGAACCCCCCCCCCCCCCCCCCCCCCCCCCCAAGAAAAGCAGCTATTCTTAACATTTACATAATTCACTTTTCTGCAAACATTTGTGGATTTGTTTACAATTTATTTTGGCATTTCTTATGTTTTTATTTTTGTTTTTTAATTTTTTCCCATCTTTCACATAATTTGTTTAATCACCATAACCATCCCCAATGTCGCAATTATGTAGCATGTAGCAATGCACCTACATGATTATTATTCTGCATGATTAGTAGTGTCTATTCATACAATTTTGCTTAATAATTAATTTGAATTTTTGTAAATGCAGTATCCTTTATAATTGACAAGTTTCTGGGAAGCCTGATGTGTGTACATTTTGATTTGGTTGCTATTTACATTAAGCTCTTATATTTATGTATTAAAAAGATATCTAGCACTAATTGAATACATTCATTTACATTTAAAATGTGTTTGAGGCAGTATGTTAACATTTCAAAATGTGTGGTAATACTATTAGGTAATGATGATAATTTGTTTAGTAATAATTAAATATAGAAGTTTTATAATTTAAAAAAACAACGTACTGCGCGTATCTCCACGAATTACAGTCGACCCTCAACGTATCGTTATCGAATGTACATACTGATAAATCGCATCCACCAACGATGTTTTGTGGTCCCGGCATGGTGCGACGTGAGAGACTGGCTTGCTACTTCCCCTTACACGCCTACAAGAAGGGGAGTGGCTACCTAGTAACCAGCGTCTTCTCTCCTTTCTGTCTCTCAGCCAATCACCTTCCTTCCGCACTCGCGTGTCTTTGAGAGAGGTAACTGTTTAGCAAAAGGATAAAAGCATGACTCTCGGCTGCACGCGCTGCCTTCACATGCTGGCCAGAGCAAAAAGACTGCATCTGGCGAAGGTTGTAATTTTATCAAGATTATCCATTGCTCACAATAGCGAAAATGGTTTTATCTGAAAATGGTATGCAAAACATTTTAACGAGGAATTATTTACATAAAATATATATTCTTTCGTGATAGTCTTTTTTCCCGTATGGTTGGTTTTTTGTTGTATCTGGTTTAAAATTAACATGATTTTAAAATGTAGTATTTATTTAACTCAAGGAATGCCATCTTTGTGAATAAATTTTAATGCCCTGAAGCATATATTTGACCTCCCCTTGTCACCTAAAATTGTTTGAACTTAGAGGGACTTGTATTATAAGCGTTCATTTTCAGTAACTTCTTGCGGGGTAATCCGGAGGATTTATATTGATTTATTTCAATAGAGACACGTCTTTTGAATAAACTGATAAGTGAGGTCTATTCGACGCTTTTTGCCACCTAACAATAGGTAGGTTAGCTCCGAGCAGAGTGCAGTGTAACTCGCCACCACATTTATTCATTTCTCAAAAATACAAGTTTTCTTTGCAGCAAAATATAATTAATTGCTTTAAAAGACAAGACATTTGCCATGGGTGCAAGGTGTTGGCAACATGTAGCGGCGTGGCGGGATAAACCTCTCGGCGCTGCCTCTCCTCCGCCAGTCTCCTTGCTGTGGACACGTACACAGATCAATTTCCGTGCGCCCTGCCGATCGAGTGCGTGCGGGACATTCAAAATTTGACTTTCATTCGGTGTCATATTATTTTCATTTTCAGAAGATTTGAAAGTTTTAGGTCAGCTTGCATTTGGTATCATAAGATATGGTATTTTGAGATTTTATTTTTTATATGTCAACGGGTTGAGCTGAAATGTTTTTTAATGTATTATTTACACTACTTCTTTTTCTAAAATTCCCATTTTTATTGTATTTATTATGTAAACTTTATTCACAGATAATGCACAGCTCCAACTATACTCAACATAAAGTTTTATAAGGTTAAAAGTAGTATTTTATTGATGTACAATTCAGAAACCTCATTTACTGAAATCTCGCATGTATGGAAATTTTTTGGCAGACCCCTGAATAACGATGCATTGAGAGTCAACTGTACAATGAATTAAACTTAGAAATACACGAAAGTACATGTTGCCTATCACCAGTAATTCTTCATTATTTACAATATTTAATAGGATTGTATGTCTCGCATTATAAATTACAATCAAATCTAATTTTTCCTGTAGACTGTTCATGATAAAGTGAGCACTTTTGAGATCATATAAACTTTTTTCCTATCATCCAATTTTTTATCTCCTAACCACCTTTTTAAATCAATATTGCCATGTAAGTAATACACAGTGTGTATATTTCACCGCACTCTGAATTTAACATCTAAGGCTAAAATCAAATATATTTATTGACTGTTATTCCAAATGAGTGTGCTTGAGTGCTCACTTTACTCTCCATAGTCAGTAGTAAAGTTTGTAATAGTTACAGGTCTAAATGTGGTCTTGAGTATTATTTTGCAGTTCACAGTTACAAGTTGAAAATAGGCACTATATTTCTCCTGTAGTTATGCCAAGTTGAGTACCGTGCAAGACAAACAGTATCGTGTGCCTACCGTATGCCGCAGGGCATCATGTGGGACCGGCCGCGAGTGTCGCCTGCCTCCACGCGTCCTACAGCACGGACATCCAGCCCCTACGCAAGCCCAGTCTGGCAGCCCTCAAGCGTGGCACGGGCGGCCGCTCCAGCTTCAATGGGATCGTGGCCACTGTGTTTGGGTCCAGCGGCTTCCTGGGGCGGTACGTCTGCAACCGCCTTGGCAAGATTGGCACGCAGGTGAATGATGGCTGTGGTTAAGTGTGTACAAGTTCACGCTGTTGTTTTGTTTCACATCAGTGTAATTATGCAACATTTGTTTGTCATGTGACTTGGCTATGGTATTTTTAAAAAAATGATCTAGTTAAAGGTGCTGATTACATAAAAACTCAGTATTTTATATTTATAATAAATATTGTTTGAGTTGTGGAAATTACTTACAATGTCTGTTTCTGCGAGTACTTGTGCGTCTGTCCTTTTTTTTTTATATTATCACTTACCAAAATTAAATATTTCAGATAAAAATAAGATACCATAAGTTGCTAGGGGAATATTTACAATCATTGTAATGTTTTTGCAATTTTTATAAATTACTCGAAATAAGGAAATTTTTGCATATTTATATAAAAAAATAAATTTTGCTTAAAATAGGCTAAGACATCAACTTTCAGTCACCCTTTTTAAAATTTTTTTGTAAATGTTTTCATTTTTTTTGTACACCCCAAAAACATTCAAATTCAGATTTTGACATGCCATAGTGCAAAAACTATGTGCTGAACATTGTTTTATGCGCGGAAAGGGTACTTGTAAGTAATGTTTACAAGTTGAACTATATTGTGTACAAGTATAAAATAATGTATTTCTTTGTGACCAGTGCCCTTGAACAAATGATTGTATTTCAAACTGCAAGTGAAATTAATCACATTAAACGCAGTAGAACTCTCCGGGACAAACAAAATCGCAAGCATTTGATTTTTGTCATATTGTACATATGCAATGTGAGAGTGTTGGCAAATCTGCAACCCCACCCCTTGCGCCTATTTTACAGATGAGACTCACGGAGAATATAGGAAGGGTTATGAGGTAGTGTGTACTACAGTTCCCTTTAAAATGGTTTACCTGATTAATAAATTTACATAATTTTCCACATGATTAATAAACACCAAAGTTTTTTTGACACTCTTAATTTTTGGTCTCTCCAGAAACTATTTACTATTTACTCTGAAAACATTTGTGTGCATAGCAAAGTTAAACAATATTTATTTAAATTGCCTACTCTAAGAGCACACTACATAATATTAATTTTAGCATCTGTGATATCTATTCATATTTTTAAGTACAGTAGAATCCTGTTGTAACGAGCACAGAAACTGCGAGAACAAGATTATACTGAGGTCTTTTTGAGGAACCGTCAAAAAATCACAAATATTCCATGAAAAATTGTAATTTTACGAGTTGAAACATGTACGGCGAGATCGTGTGAAGCAGACTTGCAGCGGGACTCGTGACCATGTGAAGCGTGCTTTTGTTATCTGTCTGCTGTAACTCCATTCCCTCACCTGCCTCCTCGTCTCCCCAAGTACCTTGTGCTGCGCTCATGTGTCACATTCTTCCTCCTTGCCACCTAACCCCCTCTCTCTTTCAAACCAGGTACATTGTTCTATAAACATAATAGCGCCTTTTCTACCTTGACCACATTTTCATGGACCAGCTCTGCTTTTCCGTAGTCATTCACGGTCAGTGTGCTGTCAACTGTGTTTGGTTTCAAACAACTTGGTGTATGTGGGCCGAACGTTATTGTTAAATGAATACAGATATAACGGTCCAAGCGATAGCTGGAAACAAATACACCTACGTAGTAACAGATTTTCGCCGGTTTTTTTCCATACTGTGGCATACCAATTAAAGTTAGGGATACAACTGGTGCTACATTTTATCGCTGTGCTATAATGAACTTAATTTTAATCCATAGGTTTTCTTGGGTTTTTGCTGGTTTTGAGTAAGTCTCGCTCTATGCAGGTTTTGTTAGTTGAAAACGTATAATTTTCCAGTGACTACGTATTTACTGGCATAATTCTCACACTGGCACAATTCACGCGCCCTAATTTTATGGTGCCAAATCAGGGAAAAAACTTTTCCCTTCGTATTTCGCACAGCATATTTCTCACAATGAAGCATGTAATGCTTACGGGCATGCACAGTGTTCACTTTGTTCGACTGCGCCAGGTCGCTGACTCTTCAAGGTCACTGGTCGTGTTATCGATTTCTGGCTGCTGCGCCCGCACAGCAAACATGTAAACAAAATCAGTCACTGAGTTTATTTGTATGCTGGTGGTTTTTTTAATGCGAAGGGAATAATTTACATTAATATTAATTTTGTTTAGTACGAATGCATAATTGGTAAATATGCCAGTCAAACTACGGCATTTAAACTTAAGGTAATTGCGTGTGCAGAGGAACACTGCAATACAGATGCAGGCCGAAAATTCACAGTTTCTGAGTTTAATGTGCATGTTTAACCGAGTCGCTGTTATGAAGTGAACCGGACCTGTAATGACTGCATGGTAGGCGGTGGCCGGGCACTGCCCACAACCCACCAGAATAATCATGTAGCGGCCAACCGAGCGACAGCGGTAAGCCACCGCGTCTGGCCACGCTGCAGAGGACCTAGGCGCTCGCCCAGCTACATGCACTCGGCAATGTCTTTGCTGCTAGCCCCAGAACAAGTGATTTAATTAATTTTGAATGTGTATCTTCATATATATTATCAATAAATAAAGTGCTGTGTTTTTAACAAACATATCCTTGAGGCTGGCGAGGGATTACTTACAGTATACCCCATTTTAATGTTTACATGCACGTGTCGTAACAATTCCTTGCATAATTCACGCACCCTAATTTTTTTCACCAAAATCCTGCAAAAAATGTGCGAGAATTATACCAGTGAATAAGGGTATTTGGTTTGAGGCGGTCGTGCGGAGCTGTGACAAGCGAGTTATCGCTTGCAGGGCATTGCTTTGGTGGCCGAGTAAGCGACAGAGGGAAATGCTGCGTATGCCAGGCAACTGATTGTGGGACAATGCTGCATAGGCCCAGCAACTGATTGCAGGTTGAGCGGCTATACGTATGTGGCGCGGTCAGATTTTCCTGCCATTTTCACTCAATCAGTTATCATATAACAGGATATTTTTACGTTATGGTGGTTTTAACACAATTTAAAAGCAATTTTAGAGCAATTTTTAAGCTGTACAGTGTAGCCTCGTTAGTAAACGTTTGGTTATAGCAAAGAACTTGTTATAGCAAAGTGATTTTGTGGTCCCTTGAACCTGTGGTATGCAATTCCATGGTGTAAAAACTGTTTAAACAAAATATGGATAATACATAACATTTTTATTAGCCTCTAATTCTGTATGTTTAATACAAATACATTAGAGCGACACATTAACGAACTTCGATTCTCGTAACAGTTCAGTGCAAATAACCTCCACATTTAACAACAAATTTCTGGTTGTGTCAATTCTTCAGTCTTCCGGGAAGTAATTTAAATAACCACGCTATAATGACACTTTTTTTTTTTTCAGGAAATAAACTTTTGCTATAGTAACAACACTTTTTCTTGATCTCTCAGATAGTTGAGTACGATAGCTTGACAGTGTCGAAATTAATCTAGTGTTCGTCATAGATATGATGGAAACTACTGCTGTGTGCGAGACTGTGATCACTATAACGGGACTCTACTGTATTCACAGGATCCATGTTTTCTAAAGATTTTCTTATCAACTTGTGTTTATGAGCATTAATAATGTTTTGGCCCAAGAGTTTTAGGAACCTTGATAGTGAGAGTTGCTTGTCGCTTGTCTGTGGCACTGGTGTCTTGTGCAATGTTGCATGTGCAGTTGATAATCCCGTACCGGGGCGACCACTACGACGTACTGCGGCTGAAGATGGTTGGGGACCTTGGGCAGGTCCTCTTCCTGCCGTTCAACCTGTGTGACGAGGTTTCCATCCGCAAGGCGCTCAAGTACTCCAACGTTGCCATAAACCTGGTTGGCCGCGACTGGGAGACCAAGAACTTCAAGTTTGACGACGTTCATGTCGACGGGGCTCGCCGTCTTGCACGCATAGCGAGAGAGATGGGCGTTGAGAAGTTTATTCATGTGTCATCCCTGAACGCTGATCCACACACCCGAGGTGCATTCACATTTCACAATGGATTGTGAATAATTTAGTTGTTTCCACTAAAATAATTAATTTATATTTAAGACCAATGTTTGGCGATCATGCTCCTATTGCTCGTGTCAGTTTGATCCCAGGCGTGAGGGATTTTTCATACAAGGGATCTCATACATGGGGGAATGTAGCAGACTCTGCAGTGGTGTGGCGTTTTCTCCTTGATCTTCATTCTGTCATTGTAATATCGCCATCTCATTTCTCACCCTATCCATTCCCCTTTGCTAGCCGGAACAGCGTGTATTTCCTTACGTAGGGCAGATGGCTCTGATTTTTGCCAACCCCGTTTCATTCGTGTTGATTATCCCTGAAGGCAAGAAAAACATGCAGATTAATATTTCTATTTTGTTGCTCATATGGAGCTTCTACTTTGTGATTACTTGAAATGGTTGTGGCTGCAAGCAACAATCATCCACTACTATTGTTCCCAGCCATTGGCAAAGTCAGCATAGTGAAATGTCCCTAATGTCCTCCTCTCTCCTGTGCTTCTGTCATCTGTTTCTCCCACATCCTTGGTCTTCTGTAGAGCCATCTTCCAGTTTATTTAATTTCCATAATTTGTTTTGGCAACCTGTTGCTCTCATTTTGTGTACATGTTTATAGTAAAACCCCTCCATTACAGCCTCATTTATTACGACCATATATCTATTACGACCCAATCCCGAGGAATCGTGAAAAGTTTGTGTTGAAAAAGTCGAAAATTTGAGGCGCGTCTAAAAGTAGATACAGTAATCCCTCGCCAACCAGCAGTTTCAGTTATGCACAGATTTGTTTTGTAGACGTTTTCTCTAACGGTGGTACTAGTTTCCATCATCCACAGTTTTCAGTCCATGGAAAACTAGCCCTTACTGATGTTAGTGGTCACACGTTTCTCAAGCTAACATCACAGACTGACATTTGTTGTCCCAAGCAGCGTGAAGCAATAAATTACTTAATGCCAGAAGGGGACACTGGTGTACATTGTCCTTGGAAGCACTTGGGGAGGGGGGAGTTGCAAGCCAGTCAGTAAGGATTCTTTATCCTAGTCACATGCCTTAACCTCCCCGTCTTTTTTCGCTTCCATTATCCCTCCTCTTTTGCTGTAAAAACAGTTTAACATTGCACAGACTGGTTTCTTAATCAGTGTATGTGTGATAACTTCAAATTTAATTTAATGGCATTTTTTATTATTTTTAAGTTTATGTGCACCCACACCTACGTAATATGCTAATTTTTTTATGGTGGGCAATTGTTCTTTTTATCTTATGAAGCTAATTTTATGTAGAAAGTGAATAAAGATGAGTGTGTCCAAATATAATGTTTTCTTATGTTACTGGTACCATATTATGGAGAGTGAGGCCGTGTGCGTGTATAGGCAACGTCAAAAGTTTTTGATGAAAAATTCGAGATAGTTAATAATTGAAGTAGACCGCACTAAATATTTATATTCCCGTAAACATTGCCGGGCCTCATTGTGCCAGTGCAGAGGCCAACACGCCGCCTACATTTTGTATAAATTCTACACATTGATGTGAATTGCATCTATCAGCATGTTTTCCCAATGCCGGGCCGCTGTTAGGAAGTGAACCGGCCCTGTAATGACAGCACTGGCGGTGGGTGGGTGTCGCGTCTGCCGCCCGCCATCTTGTAGCTACCTACCGACAGCTGCCCAGCCTGAGGATCTAGGGTCGAGCTTCAGTAGCAAAGCGTCATGCCCGTGCCTTGCCACACTGCAGAGGATCTCGGTGCTCGCCCAGCTACGTACATGGCCAGAACAAAGCGAGAGCACGGCACACGCACATATTGCGCAACACCACCTAAACTTTTTGATGGCTACGTGCCTCATAGCAATGTATGGCCCACGAGAACTGCGTAATAGATCTTTAATAATAACTTTATATTTTAATAATACATAGTCTGATCTTTTCACACTCTTTCAATGGCCTTTTTTACGACAAGGGGTGGTCCAATATGATTTCTTCGGTATCAAATTAATCAGGAGACGTCCAGCTGTTAAAATATACATATTTATATTTAATTTAATTAAAAAAGTTTTTATACGCTAGAGATGATTGAACATCTTCATTCCAAAAATGGTGAGTTTGGGGGCATAGGGATTAGGGGTGGGTCAAAATCGGCTCAAAATTTTCCTAATTTTGTAATACCACCCCCACCCCCCCTCTGTTACAACCCTATTCTCGGGAACCGTAATGGGTCATAATAGAGAGGTTCTGCTGTACTTTACCTCATTGTAGTTTTTTTGGTAATCTATTTACTAGCGTTGTTCCGATACCATGTTTTCCGAAAGAGACTCCCAGAAACCATTACCGGTACGCGATACCCCAACACCAATGCTCTCCCGTTTGTTTGTTGTTACAGTTCTCTATTATTGTGTAGAAATAAGAGAAATAATAAAAATTAAAAGATATTTTCCCAATATTATTGTTACCAATAGCACAGCGAGATGAAAATTGTCCACTGGCGTCCATTATATATGTATTTTGATGTGTGTGTGCAACATCGGAAGTTTTTTGAAGAAAAATTAAGGACAATTAATGTTTCATGTATAGGCCATGCTAAATTTTTGTATTACTGTAAATATTGTTAAGTTAAGATTCTGTAGAAACATAATAAATTCCAACTTAATTTCTCCACTACAAATCATTAGTGACAGAAAACTTGTATTGTGTTGCAATATTTACAAATAAATGTTGCGCAATTACTATTCCACAGATGGTAATGTGACTTGAGAAGGCAAAACCACGGCAACACGTTACACAAAATTGTGTCTATTAATGTGTACTTGTGGCTCGGGGGCTGTGCGAAGTACGCAAGATATATTTCTCTTGTACAGTAGCAACATTTTTTTTTCATTGACGAGCGAGTAGTTATTGATAAAAGTGCAGTGAATAGGGTTTCCTTAATTTTGCATTGCCTTTTTATAATGTTATGGACATATTTATTCGTGTTACATTTTTATATGTAGTGCATTCATAATTTTGATGAAAATATATTAATGTAAAAAAATTTGTGTGTGTGTTAACTTTGCATCGCAATTCAATATCTCGGAAATATTGCACCTCTGCTTCTTGCTCGTCGTTACCAACATGGCTACTGCCATAAACATTGAAAATGTTTGTTGATAATCTAATAGAATTCTACAATACATATTTCTTATACATATGTACCGTATTCCCACATTTCTTCTTTTTTTTTTGTATTCCGTGCTCTTTAAATACATGTGTAGTCTGAGACGTCTGTTAATATTTATTATTTTTTGCTACAAAGTACGAGTTAAGTGCAACAGTGCCGCTCAACAGGTTATTTCGGAAGTGGTAAATTACATAAATAGGACTAAATGCTGGGCAGCAAGATGCAAGCTCAACAATTTGTGTTGAAAATTAATTTTTATTTGTAATTTATATTAGTATTACTTTTGTTTGTTGATATAGTGTATTGTATATCAACTTTGTATGTCTTGGCGAGTACAGTTGACTTATACTTTCTTGTTAATACTGCGTTGTTTAATTATCGGTGGATGTAATTTTCGGCGATACTACAGAAATTTTTGTTTGATCGATGCAGATTAAATTGTACATCATTTATAATCCTGCCACGTCTTGTCAGCATACTGCTCATAAACCCATTGCTTTTATTTTTCATGTGTGTGTCTTATACAGTGCCTGTATGCAGTTTGCCCTATTTGTGTCCATGAATGTATAAACGCTTTTTTTTTTTTACAGCCGATAATCCTGAAGAAGGGGTCACAGTGCCTGGCCAGCAAGTGGTGGGGAGAGCAAGCAGTGCGGGAGGAGTTCCCAGATGCCATCATAATCAAGCCGGGAGTGATATACGGCCAGGAGGATAGGTTCATCAGGTACGCCTGTCCGTCTGCGCCTGACGTGGGTCGAGCCTTGCTGTTTGGAGGTTTACTGCATTGAACAACATTAATTAACAAAAGATGTTCATGACACATCTGTTGGTTTTTAAACATAGTAAAATGTTGAAAAAAATTATTGTTTAGTACAAACTGTGCTATTTTTTAAACTTGATTTATAGATGTTTTTATGTATGGTAGATAACGTTAGTAATTTTATGTTTTTCCTAGCTGTAAACTCACGTCCTTACTGCCATCTTGACTGCATTGTGCCGGGAACAACTTGACATCCATTGCCAACTTCCTTTTTATTCCGCTACAATTAATGGGGTATTTGCAATTCATAAAAATTGAAGACAGCTTTGTACTAAAGACTACAAACTCCAAAAAAAGACTAAAATGTGGTCACCACAGTTCTTACCCACAGTGGGAATGGCAGTTGGAGGGTGGCGCCAAGGAACTTCCCCTCCTTTGCGAAGGTGAAGCAGTGGTCGCCATTCATATGGGGTTTTTCCTAGTGCTGATGTTGCTGGATTTGGCCACTATACACTGTATTTACTCATGTATACAGTCACCTTTTTTTTTTTTTTTTTTCTCCCAAAATAAAGTAAAACCAATTCTGGGGTACACGCTATACACTGAAAAAAAGAGGAAGGGGGAGTGGTAGCCATAAATAGTCTGGGGATGTTAAGGGAAATGGTTCCTGATTTTTAATTTTTTTTTTTGTTTTGGCTTTTTGCACCCAAGTTATTTAATTAAAGTATTTTTCAAACGTATCACAATCACCACACATTAATGTAAAAAATAATTTGCTACTTACAGAATGCCACAAATTTTTGATGCAATTTTATTTTTAAAAATTTTTGGTGCAATTTTATTTTTAAAAATTTCTCCCTGGAACTAGTTGAAAAAATCATGGTGCGCACTATACACGAGTAAATACGTCAGTTAAATGTTGTACCTTCGAAGGTGCACTTGCGACCAATGGGTGAGTGGGTACCCTGCTAGGGATATAAGTGGGTGTGACGTTTAGGGGTCTGACTACCCTAGTAACATTGGTTGACGAGATGAAGGTAGGTGGCTTCTTCGGTACCAGATAAGGTTGGAGGTGGCGTTTGATGAGCTGGATGCAAACATTGTCTGACATGCAGCCTCCTTGCTCTTTCTTTCAGGTGTATACTTGGTTGACACCTGAACCACTACTCTTTGAAGTACCCCAGTCTGAGCTAGACGCTGCTTGATCGCCTTGCCCTGCCCAGTCCTATAGTGAGGCATAAGTGGGGGGAGAGACCATAGAGGTTGATAGTAGGTAGCCGGTAAGGGGTGGGGGACACAGTCTGCTGGAGAGTAAAGTGCTGGGTGTGAGGTTAGGAGAGATGCCTGACTACTCGTCTTCAATCTAGGGGCTTGGTGAGCGGAACGTTGCTGGCAGACCCAAGTACCAAACTGAAGGTTACAGCAACAGGACTAGGGGCGACCCCACTCCCAGGGCTTCCTGGTAAGTGAGACGTTGCTGGCGGATCCAGTTGTCACGTAGAGCGGGGCTCCTCATAGGTTGGCCTGTCATTTCCAAGTAGGTGACCTGGCGGGCGAGGCATCGCTGGTGGACCCAGGCACTCACTGGAAGGGCAATAGTCCAAGTGACAACTGCTCTAGTGAGGCCCAGGAAGACAAACTTCTTAAGCTGCATTTGGAGACAGTTCCCAAAAGGTGGGGTTGAGGATATGGTTTCGGCTCGTGGCTATCCTTGGAAGAGTCTTATTAGGACAGGTGATGGAACAGGAAATAACGGGAGCAAGGTGTAGAAACATCAGAATGCTGGAAGAGACAGCTTAATCAAATCAGATTTATGCCTGTTTTATTGATTGCTCAATCAAACACACACAAACCAGCCTGTACCCAGACTGAGGTTTGTAGAGCTGATCCTTAGTTGCCAACTGGTTATTAACCGTGTCTCGGAAGATGCTGCAGCGCTAGGGTAGAGGGCAGTCCAAAGGCAGCGGTACTCGTATTCCTTGTCAACTGCAGGTGAGCTACGAGGTAGCTAAAAGCGCGGCAGGCTTTGGTGTGCTGGCAGGTAGCGAGGTGGCATCATGCGGAATACAACTCTCGAGAGTGCTGTGAATGACAGTGACGACTTGAAATCGGTTGACTCTCTAGCAGAGTGATGTTCTGCGAAGGATAGACGCGGTGTCTGGTGGCTGTCTGGCAGCATTACTTCCTGCAACTAGACTGACCCGAGACAGCTTCGAATTGAGGACTGCGAGTTCCATTTATAGATGGGGCACAGGGCCAGCATGGTGGTTGCAGGGTGTGGAGAGAAACACAGAGAGGAGAGAGAAAAGAGGGTGGTCAAAGACTGGAGAGGTAGAGAATGGCTACATGATACAAAGCAGGTTGTGGCACAGAAGGCGGCAACAGCTGCGCAAGTCACCCTAGCTTGAAGGTTTATGCTGTGGCGTGTATAGCATAATGGCTCTTCTTTGGAGAGGGCCGTGGCTTTGGCGAAGCTAGATGAGAGAATGACGTCGCTCATGGCACGTCAATCCACCAAAAGAAACCTGGATTAGTCCCAACAAGAAAACATAAAACAAACAGTAACAACAAAAAAATTTTCAGGTTGCTATAAAGAATGGATTAGTCTTTAACATAACTAGAACCACCACACACCCGCAAAAAAATGTAAATTACAATAGCTCCTGAAACAATTTTGCTTGGTAAATTGTCACAAATTAGTTGATCCCATTACATATTCAATTTATTATGCAATGGAAAATAATCTTTCTTATAAAAATGTTATACATCTTCCTTTTTGTAAAAATTTGCTAGCAATAGTGTTTAATCTGATAAAATTTGTCCACAGGTGGTAGCAAGTTAAATTAGCAGCTTCTCTGTTACTACATGTTTCACCCATCGTGCTGAGAGCAGTGGAAGGTTATGACTGGGACTGTTATGCTTGCAGGTCATACACGTACTTCTGGCGGCGGCAGATCCGCGCCATGCCGCTCTGGCTCAAAGGGGAGCAAACTGTGAGGCAGCCAGTGTACGTGGCAGACGTGGCGGCCGCCATAGTCAACGCTATCAAGGATCCAGATGCAGTTGGCAAGACCTTTCAAGCCATCGGGTAACTGTCTCCCTTTCTAATTTTCTGTACTGGCCACACTCAGTACTGAGGCAGGCTCTCCCGCGTAGCTTTAGAATTTCATTGAGAGAGACCTAGATGTTTGGGAGTGTGGAAGGAATTATCACGGCTTGTATCGAGGAAACATCAGCACTGACCTAAAGGAATGCTAAATACATGGAAAAGCTAAAATCAGGATGACTGGAATGCAAGTTACCATCCATGTTACACTGAACAGGTGAATTATGTGATTATCTCGAAAATTCGCATGTAAACCCATTTATTTATGGCATAAACAAATGTGGGGAGGTCACAATGTTGTAGGCGTCTGATTGTGTGCCTCCCACCTAGGTGAACTGGGTTCAATTCCTGGTGGGTCGTTTCCGGATTTTCGCGAGTGGGAATTGTGCTGGATGATGCTGCTGCTGATCTGCAGGTTTTCTCAGGGATGCCCAGTTTTCCCCCGCCTGTGCATTCCGGCACTGCTCCAGACACCTTGCTTCGCCCTCATCAGTTCTCAATACCCCCATGTTAAGAGCCTCCCAAATCTTTCCACTCCACGAACAAATGTGGTGCGGCTGCTTTTGTGAAGAAATTGCTCTCTGAATAGCTTCTGTGATTTTGTAGGCAGCCTTTTTCTGCAGGTACTTTTTTTTGTATGTAGGTGTTAAAAGTTTGCATGTCCCATATTTTTTTGTCCTTTTAACTGGTATGTTTTGGGTGTAAGAATTTTGTGCAACATTTCTAAATTAAAAAGGAGGTTCACGCTTTTTTTTTTGTATATTCATGTAGTTTAAACTTTTCTCCTTTAATGCATTTTATCTGGTCCTTTTGAAAAGGAAATTGCTGATTTAGTTTGATTTTGTTCTGCTTTATTTTAGGTGAGGCATCATATAAATTGACATCACGACTGTTGATAATAATGTTAGTAAATGTATAACTAGCACTGTGTTCGTATTGTAGTGGAAGTGTTGAGGGGGCAGAGGTTATCAGTAAGGACTGGAAAATGTAGTCGTTTTGAAAGGGCATAAAGTGGTGCTTAGAAACTTGAAAAGCGGTATTTTATTTTCGATGTTTTCACCAATGCATTTTTACTTTGCGAACACTCAAAATTTTTTGTCAATGCCACTAAAAACCTTTAAGCCATTTCAAAGATTGACATTATTTATAAACCTTTTTGAGTTAAACACAAAATATTTGTACACAATTTTAACATGTCCGTCATGTTAGTAGCAATATTTTTTATTCTTCACAGAGTTACCTGCTTGTCCCAAATTATAAAACCTAATATTTACCTCTGCACTGGGGTGTTTTAACATTTCAGACGTTTTCTTGTGTTCTTAATTTGAATCTACACTAAACACAAAAGTCTTGGTCGAAGACTACAAACGCACACTGAAACAATGTTCATCCTTCAAAATACATTTCACTGAGAATTGCAACATTCACTGCATTAAGGTGCTGTCGTTGGTCGCTAAGAGCAGAACTGTTTTGAGGAAAATCTTTCGCAGTCTGCATTCGCACACTGCCACCATACACTTTTCAAGGCAACCGTAGAAAATTCTGGATGATTTCCAGAAAAATATATTAAAATTGAAGAAATTAAATTCAGTAATACATTACCTTGTTCTCCTTAACTTTTTTTTAAAATCATAAACTGAAGTCAGATAGAGAAAACGTAGGAATTGTTTATCACCGGCTGAAGAACAGCAGCATTTCTTCCGCTACTGGAAGTAAGATTAATTTATTATTCTGTTACAGTTGTTTTGTCTTGGTCGTTTTCACATATTATACACACACGTATGCAAAAAAACTAAATATGTACTTGCATTCGGAATACCAAACCTGAATTCACTAGATTTTGAGTTCTAGAAATGTAGTATGGCCACAATGTTTTGTTGCACCACAACTGCTCTTGTCTATAAGACAATGAGTGTAAACAAATGCTACGATCAATGTAGGTTACCATCCCAACCTGCCTTATTTGTTTGTATGGTAAAGTCATACTGCTGGGGTTCCATTCATTTTATTGCCAATAGATTGTTAAACTAGTCTCTTCCAACCCCATCCATCCTTCATGAGACTGTGCTGTTTTGCATCTCTTCTTATTAGACTGTATAATTTTTAATTACACGTGTGTTAATAAACGAGTCAAAAATTTTCGTGAATGAGAAACATTCAAATTATATAACCTTGTCGCTTGACATACACGGCTTATTGGCAGCCCTTGTCTCTGGGTTTCTTATGTGACGCTATGTGAGTCACGTCTCAGAATGGTTACTTGTCTCGGGGTACCAGTATCCTAGTGTCGTGGCTCTACCGTTCACTGCACGGGGCAGAGAATGGGTGGCCTTCCAAGAATGTCCTGGGTTTGCCGTGAGTGTAGGTTTGGAATAAATAAACCCAGTCTCCTGCTGGCTCCATCAGCTCCGATGGTGACGAGAGGGAGGAGGTTTGAGTAAGATCAGTGATTATTTACCATTAAGGAAATAAACAAAGATGGTGGAAGTACTCTCTCATAATCCACACAGGTTTGGGGGAAGGTAAAACACCCTAGCGTTAAAAGGGAAGGTGCCCTGTGCAAAGCAGTAGCTGGTGCGTGTAGTTTAATAACCTTGGAGCTAGCTCTACTCTCTGTCCATAAGGGACCAAAAGTGTCTCAGTGTGTTGCTGGTGAAGCTGCTTGTTCTTCCTTCGGTATAGTTTGGAGAGGATCTTTGACTCTGGTTCCACGAGGAAGTGGTGAAGTAACTTGGAAAGGTGTGAGCGTCTGCACCAGTAGCTGGAATGGTGAGAGCTCAGGAGAGGAGTCAGAAGACCAGGTCAAGAACTGAAGCAGAACTGATGATCCGGAGGCTGGGACCCATCTCTTTTTATACTCCTCCATCCCTTCCTTTACTGGCATAGGGCGTCTGGAGAGAGGGTTAGCAGGTGCAAGCCCAGCGCCTAGATCCTTGGTGTGAGTGGTGTAGTGGAGAGGAGTGGGATTTAGGCATCTTACTTGTGGCGGCATCCCGCGGCACGCTACTGTACTCACCACGGGCCTCTTGCATTGTCCTGGTGGATCATCTGGCCCAAATAATTTCTATTATTGGGGACGTTAGTCCTGGTAGATACGACAATCTTGTAGGTGGCAGTGGTGGTAACTCATCTTGTAGACAACTGCCAGGATGTAGTTGCACTGATGAGTAGAAGTCGTTTATTAATATTGTGAAAGACGTCATGTGTCAATTTGACAAGTTTTAACCTCCCTGGAAGAAAATACAATAAATACATAGTTCGTACCAATTCGAATATTAAACACATTCGGGACGTAAATATTTTATGCTAAGCTAATTTTCCATACAATAAAAGTGCTATTTCTACACTGCAAAACGGAGTTGAAATGATGGTTTTCTAGGCAACATGCATTTCAAACATTCTAATAACGGTTTCAAAAGAAGTTATTTACAATACACACTGACTTACTGTTCGTAATTCCTATTTGCAACTCCTGATTAGCTGAAGCATACCACATTTCATCGGCTTTCAGAAACTAGTAAACTGCATAGCAAAAATAAACTGTGCCGCATCATGACAATAAGGAAAATGGTGGACCAAGCAATACACGTATTGATCGGTATTACATTTCATGCATCGACTAAATGTATCTATATGTACGTCGCGATACTAGATACTTTTGAAAAAACGCAGTATTGAAGTATCAAATGTCCCATCTCTAGTTTTTAGGTTAGGATTTCTGTTTGCTTACATTGTGCATACACACAACGTTTTGTTGTGAACATCATGCTCAAATTTTGCTACCGTTATAGAATATTCATTGATTTGTATGATCATGGCATTTTTTCTATTAAGTGTAAGTAAATGAATAAGAACATTATAATAAATAAACATTTTCGCACATAATGTACAATATCATGGGATTTAATTTTTTTTTGCCAATTGGTATTTTTCGCAGTTTTCCCTTAATTTCAGGCGATTTCGGAAAATTTTCTCATCCCTAGTTATCGGTTATTGTAATACACCATGTGCATGTGTTGCCTAGGCCAAAGAAGTACCTGCTGTCAGAGCTGGTGGACTGGTTCTTCCGGGTGATGCGGAAGGATGCATCGTGGGGGTACTGGCGCTATGACATGCGCTTCGACCTGATGTTCCTGGCTCGGGTAAAGGCCCTGGAGATGCTGTCCCCAAATACGCCCGTTGGCCTCATGCACTTTGAGGGACTGGAGATGGTAAGTGCCCCCATAGAGCTTGGGGAAGTGGTGGAGGGTGTAATATCTTTTGTTCCTTGATAATTAACGAGATGAGGATGCCTGTAGTAACACAAGTACCTTTATTTTCATGCCTAAATATTAATTTTTTATTTATGTAATGGTGACCCTTGCGTATGGGTTACACCTAATGATGGGACAATTCAATTATTAATTCCGCCAATTCTTGCCTGAATCGAAGAATCAGAGTTCCAATTTTTTTTGCATTTAAAAGTGTTTGATTTGATTCTGTACAATTTTATTACCATGCAGCGTATTCTGCAAACCTGGTGGAGCTTGTAAACACAATGCAAATAGCTTGAGTGTGTTAGAAGTTGTATTTAATCAGGCATAATTAGAGGCACGATTTTTTGGTAAATCATGTTAAAACTAAATAACACCAAAATACAAGTTAAAACGTGAAATAACATGAAATACAGACAAATGCGCTATATGTTACGAAATTAGCTTTTTCCACAAAAAATGAACTCCTCTCCTGTACACTAATTTACTTTGTCACTATATAAATACAAAATCTAAAGTTGTGCGAGTTCTAGGCATTATCGAGAAATACGAGAAATGAAAAGATTCTTGTTTTTGCCTCGATACAACCTGATGAAAGGATAAACCTTGGGCGCCGTTCGCTGTAAGTCTGAATATTCTGCAGAACACGGAGGGGTAGGAGTCACCGGCTCATTCTCTGAGAGACCCTTTTTATCTTACGCCATACTCCTGGAAAAGAGGTGTATGGAGGAGACTAAAGAAGGCTATATACATACCTCTGAGAATAATATCACTTGCTTATCAGGTAGCATTAACGCCTGTGTAATACCTACCTCATTGTTTTCCTCACCAAAAAGAATAGAAGGTTCTCCACATGCCATTACTAGAGCCTTTCAGGTGAGGAGAGGAGCCACCATTATGTCTAGACAACCCTTGGTTTGTGGCCACAAAATTTATCTTATAATTACCAACAGTCCCTAACAAATACCTAGCTCTCCACAACTGCCCAGCCCGCCGGAACTCTACAGCACCACCACCTGCCGAATCGCTGAGACAGCCGCAGAGTACGAACCCGCTTCCTCCCAGTTACCTCAAGGTGAAGTGCCGGGTTGTAAGAAGGATTGCAACTGCAGTTGTAGATTTTGTCCCTACCAGGCCAATCTTACATACAGGCAAGGCACCTAGCAGGCATTACGGTCACTGCCTAACCCATGTTCCTCGCGATACTGGCATTGTGGTATAAAATCTCTACTACAGCTACATTGAAATCCACTTGTGTTAAAACCTGTTTTTCCAAACTAGGAATCGTAATTAACCACCCCAAATGTTGGTTCGAACAGCAAAAAGCTCAACGTGTAGAACCATGCCCCAGCCCGTTATGCGTCAAGTTAATTAAGTATGCATCCTACTTTCTGAGAAATTGTTGTGCAAATGTAACATTTTATTTCGCAGGTTGTAAAAATTAGAAGTTTTAACCGAGATTCGTATATTATTTTAACACACTCATTTGTATTGTGCTAACATGACTGCCATATCTAAACATTCAGAACATAGCCATGTAGGCTGGACAACATGGCAGGTAGTGTTTGATATAGGGATGTCAATGTCGATTCCTCTATACCCTCGATTATTACAGGTATCGAAGAATCCTCAGCCTGCTTCACATGATTGTTTGAGGTTATGTTGTACAGCAACAGGTTTTTGGTTTTCCAAATAGACTGAACTTGTACCAAACTCGTATGTGTAAACCGGAATTAACCATTCAATGATGGTTCGACTATGAAAGAATTAAGATAATACTGTAGAATATAGATTATCTACAATAATGCAGGGGAAGAGATAGTCAGATAATTGAAACTCTGCGGTTAAACGAGTCGTTTTTATATTGATGGCTGCCATGTGGCAGAAGGCTATTATCAGTATTTGGCTGCTTCGAAATCGGCATCATCCTGCAACCAGAGTGGTTTATAGATAAGAACCCCCGCTAGCGGCAAGCTCCTAGAGTTCTGGGTCGCTGGCATGGAATGTGCATTGGCTTTTAGTCTTTTGCACAATAGTTAGTAGTGGGAGCATAAGAATCCTGAACTGTTAATTTTGTTTATGTATTATTTAACAGTATATTAGATAAAGAACAGGTACATTTTTCATACTATACATATTTCCTGTTTGTGAAATTTTCGTTTTTGAGGTAGTTGAAATTGAAAGCAATTTTTTTTCTGTTTTTACCTTTGCCAAAAATATCCCCTCTTTTTTTTCTTCTAAAAGTGGGTAGTGTTAAAGTTCTTAATATACTGAGGATTTTATTTACTTAGACATGAAGAAAATGTCTAGCTATGTGTAGAATTATTTTTCAGTTGGTGTAAATTATGCATTTTGCAGTTTTTGCTCAGCAAACATTTTACAAGGTGGGGTTAGCCGCACAACTAGTTAATTGAGAAAACACTTAAGTAAACACAACGAGTACAAGAAAATTGCCAAGAATGATGTTTCAGGAGACTTTTTGGTCAAAGATGAGTAAGTGATCCAGTGTCCCTGCAACTTAAAATGTCTGGTAGGAACATTTTCATTTAGCAATGCTAAATGAAAAATTGCTTGTATTTCAGTTTCATTACTAAATAGCATGAATATTTTGTGTACATGTTGGTTAGCTTCATAAGTTGACCTAAAATTTTGCATTGAGAAGTTGAGAGTAACCTTTTTGTATAATACTGTAATGTGCCTTTATCCATTTCAAATAAATCATAGATTTATCAAAAATACTGATATGAACTTGTTAGGCCTAATTAGATAATTTCCTATATTTATGTAATATTCAGACTTAACTTCACTTAGCTGACCAGACAGTCTTTCCTGTAATTGTCTTCATATTTGTGTCTGTCTAATTTGACCTATAAAACAAAATTCCAAAAGGGTACATTGACTGTAGGTACATGTTGATAATCACTACAGTGAAACCCTGTTAAGAAGTTTTCCTGCTTAATAAGTTGAATAATTGTGCACCTTATCGATCTGCACATGTGTAATTTGATCCTTTTAAGAAGTTTTCCTGCCCCTTTAGAAACTTCTTAACAGAGTTTTACTGTATATCTTAATTTGTGTCAGAATTGAGAAAAATCGATATTTTGACATCCCTAAGTTAGATAGCGACAGTGATGTGTATATATGTTGGTAGGCTGTTGGTTGTATGAAAGTTGATTTAAAGGTCATAATATGCCATGTAAGAATCTTGGGGTGTATGAAAGTTGAGGACTGCCTGTGCCGTAAATCCCCTTTCTCATTCCACGGGGAAAGAAGAAAACTTTGCATAATGTTTTATTTTCACTGTATTTTGTGCGTATGTAGAAGGAACATGAGAGACATGGGGTGTGGTTGCAGCAACACACAACAGACAAAGTGTTGCCGGGAGTTCCGACGCTGGAGGATCTTGGTGTCACCCTCACCCACATGGAGGACCAAGTGCCGTGGGAGCTGCGGCCGTACCGCGCGGGACTCTACTATGACGAGGCGCTGGGCGAGTTTGAGGACCCGGCTCCCCCACAAGTCGTCCCTGCCTAAGACACTACACCTGCTGTCTCCAGTGAACAAGTGTTAACTAAGTTGTCCCGCCATCCATCCTTCAGTAAGTTTAATTTTCATCTCGGGTAAATTTTGAAGGAAAAGTTTTACAATTAACTACATGCTGTTACGTAATAGAACACTTGAGGAACAATTTGTTGATCCTAAAATTCTATTGCCAGGCCAGGTCTTGGGAGTCAGAACACTGTGTTTCTATATTTTTTTGAACTGTGAAAATCAGAGTATCAATATAAAAACAACAGAACGTGAACTCCCCCCCCCCCCCCCCCCCTAGCACCAACGACAACTAAGGTATTGTAGTTTTTGTGTAATAACAATTCTGTTTATGGAAATGCAGATAAAATAATTCAAACAAGGTTGTACAAAATTGGTTTACAGTTCAGCATTAAGAAAATGAATTCTCATCTCAAATTATGGCTTGTTGGCATAATAGTATGCAAGTAAAATAGGTTTCATCTTTTATTTATTTCTTTAATTGATGAAAAAATGTGGACTATTAGTTTGTTAAAAGGCAAATCACAGCTGTCTGTAAATAATTGAAATGTCTGAGAACATAGGCACAACAGTGGTCTTAGTACTTGTTTTGCTAGAATAAGTGTTGGAGCAGCTTGATAACTAGTGGGCAAATACTATGAATTTAGGATGAAAACTATTATTTATGGAAATGTACAGATTATTATATTGAAAATAAAATGTATAGTACTGTTTGTAAACACTATTACCTAGACCCTTGGCTTAAACAAGATAACCTAAACCATAGATCTAATGTCTTCCTGTTGCCAAAAGCCAGAGAGAGTGTGTGTGTTTTTTTTCCTATGCTAACGTGTAGTTAGTATATAGTAATCTGGAGAAGTGGTATTTTTGTACCCTTGGAAGCTACTGATGGCAAAATTCTAATTGCATTAAGCTGCCTCTCTATCTACTCTCGTGGCAAGGACTGGAGTACTCCTAGCTGGTAATTTCTTGTACAAGCATAAATGGTATCACTTCCTCGATATGATTATGGTTGAAACTACAGTGGACCTATGACATACTGACAAACCATATCCACAGGTAATTTTAAGTGGTCCTGACAAATTCCCGTATAAAAAAAAAAAAATTGAATTGCCTACTTTCGTAGTTTATTGGATGACCTATTGAACACTGTAGATTTCCCACAACAATGTATGCAAATGTTAAAACGTGCCACTGCAGCACAGTGCTATGCAGTTCAGACGATGGTGCTGTAGACATGACCTTTGTGACAGGTAGTTGTATAGCAAAGATATTCTCTCTGCTCATTTTTTTTAATAGGGAAGAATAATGTTTAAACCTTATGCTATTCTGTTAGCGACATAAATCAAATCCTTTTTATGGCGCTCATTTAATCACCATCTGAAAGTCACATGTCAGTGTTTATTTTTATAGGTGCACGAAGGTACGCAACCAATGGGCTACAAGAAATTTAGCAGGGCTGTAAACAAAGGCTTCAGGGTAGTAGCCACGTGACTGTAGTTTTGAAAGATATTGCAGCATTTACTTTTACATTGTCTTGCCGCCCCCCCCCCCCCCCCCCCAGGGACCTCCTGTACTGTGGGTTGTTGCAGGGTGTTGGCTGAAGCGGTTAACCAATCCCCATTTGTATACATGTGTTTACACATATATATCCCCGGTACATTGAAATATTGCATCAATACAGTTTCTCTTATGACCTTTATTAAGTAAAAGTTAATCGAGGGTAAGGGGACTGTGAAATGTATTAATGTTAGTATTTTAAATGGAAACCTATATGTTATATTATTTATTCAGATTTCTTGTACAATAGTAAACACGTTACATATAAACCATTTTGCAATTTAGCTCTCATAGTTTGGCAGATATTCAAATACAAAATGTCAAACTAGGGAAATCATACCTTGGCACCTACATTTACAGCTGTATTATTGTTCATAACACAAACATCAACAACTTGATCAGATCACCGTAATAAATGCTTGAAGGGAAGATTGGTGTACATGCAAAAGTACTTCATTTGGAATATTGGCACAAGCATGTAGCGTCCTCTCCATGTTTTCGTGTAAAATGCAAACAAAGGGTAGCGTGGTAGGTGGCAAGGCCATTGTCTGGTGAGTAGGACACATGTTGGTATGATTTACGACATCACATGTGCCAGCTGATGCCCCTGACAGTGGGTTTTCTCTGGAATCTCCTATTTGCTCCGTCCTTTCATTCTCGCAGTTATGAGCAGGCAGGATTGCCTACTCACTAGGCCATGACATTGCTACCACTGTACCCTTAGTTTGCTAATTACGACATCCTGCTTTGTCCAATAGTATCCACAATCACTGTAACCTGACAGTGTAAATGTTCCAAGGAATTGGAGGGTGCCAACTTCTATTTACATGGGGAAGGGGGTGTACAATGGACCACACCTTCCCCCCCCCCCCCCCCAGATATTGTTTTTTATTATTCAGTATACCAATTTGCATTCCTCTAATGCAAGTACTTTGCTTAATATCCCACGTAATGTATGTGTCGCCCTCCCGCTTTAGGGGCTTTTACAGCCCTTGGTGTTTGAGCTGGACAATGGATGTCCTATGCCAATCTTCCTCTTTCCAGTTACAAATCACATGCCCGAGTTAGTACAAGTTTCTTAAACACACTGTATATCAGATCGCTGATGATATTTTTGTATCACATAATTTACATTATGATGTGAGGAATAAAATTGTGCTACCCATTCAGCTCTTAAAGAACTACGTCCACAGAATTCATATGAAACAAAATTTCAGCTTATTTTTATAATTGATACAGATCACACATTTGGAATATATACTTTTCTCTGTGTTTATTACAGGAATAAAAAATAACCAAAATCATACAAATAACTACCACATAGCTATTTATACAAAAAAAAAATTTTGTTATAATTTTGTTTTTGTTTGAATATGACTACAAGCAGGAATTCAGTACTACACTAGTAAAGTTTTCTACTTACGTTTTATTTTACCAATACGTTGCAATGAGGTTTTACTGTTAATTCTGTGTGTATGGTTGTAGCAGCAGAATTTTATCTTACAGTTGTTCTAACAAATATCGAGGAATCTATACAAGCATACAGATACCTCTGGACAATTCAAGCACCAAACAATACAGGTTCTTCTGTGACAATCTTGAAGTTTTCCTCCAACCTAACACCACAGCATGGCCAAACATTCAAGTAACAATTTCTTTTGAAAGCAATTCAACTTTACTTTTTTTTTAAATATACTATTGATTTAAGCAAAACAATGGTACAAATGAGCAGTAAAATTCTAATACTGTTTACAGCCTTGTTTTTTGTTGCATTACTGTAGTGAATAACTAAAGGAAACTGTGGGTATGAAAGCATATTTGCCTTCTGTGTATTTTATACATACTACAGTACATAAAAATACTTACAACCACAATAAATCTTTTAAGCAGCCAAGTATGTTTTACTGAAGCCATTTCTTTAAGGGGGATCAATCCCTGCCATCCTGGATTCATAGAATTTTTCTGTAAATTGCACAGGGTTGCCATAGGTCTGGAAAATAGGGAATTCTGTGATATGCATGCTATATTTGTCAGTTCTGTCATTACTGCTCACCACTGCTGGAATCATATAAAATTGTTTTAATGAGTGTGGATTAAATGCTTAGGCATTTTTTTTTTGTGGTGAGCATTTTTGTAAGATCAGAAAAGTATTTTGGTGTTAAAAAGTGTTATAATGCAAATGCGCCAATCCTTACAGAACAAAAAGTTAGCGAAAAATTGCGCGGGGGGGGGGGGGGGGAGAGGGTTGCATCACAGATTTTGTATTTCCTTTTGGAAGCCAACGAGGCATAGAGAATTGGTTTGCACATGTTGCTGGACTGCTGTTGCCAGGATCGTTTCTGTAACCACCCACAAGAAAAAATAATCACATTTCTTGCCAGCAGTCATTTGTTGAAAATTAATAAACAGAGTTTTTAATAGTTTGATTATACAGTACAGTGGAACCTGGATACACCACTTTTGTTTGGGCCCACCATTTTCCCTGTGTTAATAATACATTACATTCCTGCAACTTACAGGCAAATGCAAGTGCCTTCCCATGATATACACACCATTTGTTTTGTGTACTACTGCAAAAAGCATCAAATAGTACATTGTGCTAGTGTTTAAACATGGTATAATACATTTGCTGTTATTTTAGTAAAAAAAAAAAAGACTTCAAGTTATTTATTTTACAAGTTATTTATTTTATGATTTCATCTAAATTACGCCATTTTTAGTTATCCCCTTCAAGAGTGTAATAAAAGGGTTCCACTGTATTATTTATGTCATTTCATGTGAAAAATTCCATCCTTAAAAAAAAAAAGGTGAAAAACCCAATATGGCGGGATTTGATCCCCCTTAAGCAATCTCAAACACAGCAGCAATATAGAAAATTTCAAATTTTACAGTGTCAGCATGCTCTTTGTCACTACACCATTAACCTGGCACTCAATGAAAGCATCTTGTCTCCACCACTCATGTTGTTGGCACTTACAAATAAACTGAAATAAGCTAGAACAGCTATTATAACAGGACCAAATTATAGTGTTGCAGTTGCTAGTATAGACTGTTCACACAAAAGTGAACACTTTTGAGGCTCTAGTTACTTTTCTTTCTGCCATTTTTTTTACCCCTTCAACCAAATTTTAAAATAAATATTGCCATGTAAGAAACAAAACACAATGTGTATATTCTCCCACATTTGGAAGTTAGCGTCTAAAGATAAATAACATATATTTATCGACTATTATTCCAAATGAAATGGCTTCCAAAAGTGCTCACTTAACTGTGAATAGCCTATAAGATACACGAAACAAGCATCATTTTGTATGACAGCAGCATATCCCTGAACTCGATGAAACTCTAGTTAACCTTTATAAGTCACAAAAGAATTGTATGTACATGAACTGAAAATTGCTTTACATGTATTTATAATTAAAACAAGTCTCCGTAGTGTAGTAAGAAATGTATCATAAATCTATGCAGTGTTCAAAGCAATCTTCATTTAAATGATTGTGAATATGAGGGTCTTATTTTATTTAAATGATGGATATATTTTTATACAAAGAAACATTTACACACGAGAAATAGTACTGCCAGTTTTCTAAGCAGCACACAATATGTTAATGAGCAGAAATCTTAACCATAAACAATGTCAATTTAACATAACTGCATCCCTGATGCTGAATTTCTGTGAAATGGAATCCAAATGCATTTTCTGCAGTGACTCCAGCACAAAAGTTGAAGTCAGAAACTTGCATTCTGGACAATAGGAAACTTAGGCCGTGGTTTTGCTGCTGGCGAGGTATTAGTTGTGGTTATGTAGTTAAACAAGCAGATGTCAAAATCACAGCCACAAGTACAATTCTTTAACACACTCCTTATACACTGACATGACAACAGTTGTGGGATAGCACTATGTAACTGAATGACTCATGGCATTGCCCCTCAGTACGATGTTTCACTGCCTAAACCGGTCTTGGTTGTGTCATTTGAACTAACTGTTAACATACTCGTGGCAAGGCAACATGAGTTATCAATAGGCATGACTAGGTGCCAGAAGGATAGGACATTCAATTTCAGAAGTAGTGGAGACATTCAATATTCCTTGATCCACGGTGTCACGTGTGTACGGGGAATCTCAAAATCAAGGCATTGCGATCCACGATGGACAACACAGTGGCCGTCCAAAGTTACTTCAAGATCGTTATTGGCAGAGGTTAGGTAGAAGTGTCCGTGCTAACAGAGCAGGAACACTTGCTCAAATCACAGCCACATTCAATGCAAGAGGTGTCGGACGGGTATCTAGCAGATATGTGCAATGTGCATTATCTTCCATGTGATATGGAAGACGCCCAATAGTGTTAAACACCCTGTGGCGCCCAGAAATCCAACGATATGTCGATTCCCAACCACAATGAGAATGCTTTGTGGATGGGGCCAACTAAACAACAGAACTCACCTGCCATTAGCGAACAGGTTACCCTGGAACAGGAATAAATTGCATCTACTGCCACATGTGGCACCACTATACCTGCCTTGGATGGGCAGACGAGCTAGGAGACACAGATGGATTGGAGTACAGATGCAAAGACTGCAGTAACTGACAGAACGCCTACTGCAACTGGGTTACGTGTGCTGGACGTGGCATTCACACAGTCAGGTGCATTCTATGCGGCATCCCATTCCACCATGTCTGCATTGGCTGGCCAGACGAGCCAATAAAGAGGCCCGGCCTTGTATATCAGTGCAAGGTACGCAAGCATACGGCATATTACAGACACTCAAGCCCAGACCCTTCAGATCACCACAGTCCCTCACACTACATAAAAGAACTGCAATTGCCCAAATTCGCAGGAAGGCCTCACGAAGACCCCATCACCTTTACAGAAGAAAATGAAGGGTAACTAAGAGCTCACTGCATTCTGGAGAAACACTGGGTAAGCTGCACCCAAGCCAAGCTCACAGGAAAAGCCTTGGAGCAGCAAGAGGTACAGCCAAGACTGCTACAGCTGCAGATCAATTGCCAGCAAATTGAGCATCACCAACAAGAGGATCCAGAGATTAAGGAGGTACTACGGTAATACCCCCAATGGTACAAACTACGTGACAATGTCGTGTGGTCACGTCACCGCCCAGCACATGCAAAGTGGAGAATCTGGATACCTTGGGTCCTGATGACGTTTGCAAGCACTATCATGACAATTCCGATGCAGGGCACCCTGGAACTTGGGAAACCCTCGCACACATTGGCGTCAGGTACATCTGGGATGTCATGAGCCACGACGTACAGAGGCAAGTCAGTAACTGCACCAAATTCTGCCAATACAAGGCCTACCCTGCTGAATGCATTCCTGCCAAACCACAAAGACCAACCACGCCTTGGCACCAAGTTGCAGCAGATTTAATGGGACCTTACCCAAGAATTACCAAGGGTAATCGATACCTGCTGGTGGTCACTGACCTATTCTCTTGGTGGACTGCAGCCTTCCCTCTACCGAGCCAGAAGAGACGCTATATCGTCTCCAAATTCAATCAAGAGCACACTTACAGACAACTGCACCCAATTTGCCAGCATGCAATGGCTCACTGCTTGCCAGAAATTGAGAGTCCCAATGCCAACCCGACTGAATGGCACAACCAGGAATTGAAGAAGTGCCTATGCCTACGCAGGCGAACCAACGAAGCGACAGACTTCAGTCTCAGCCAACTCTTGTTAGGGCACATTCTATGACATCCAGAAAACTGGCAGTGGGAAAACCCACCCAGATGCCAAGGCCTGAAGACTTACATCAAGCCGTCCTCGACTGCTACGAGCGAGTCTGAGAATGCCAGGAGGAATACATTGCCAGGAAGTATCTTCCTCCATGCACCAGAGTCCTAGTTTTCGACATGGGAGAAACTGTTCTGCTCCGACTCTGAGCCGCAGACTTAACCAATTTAGCGTGCGGTTGGTAAGCAAGTGGGAAGGTCCCTACAAAGTCAGAAGATGCCAAGACAATGTATATTGGACCAAGGATTGTCGCAGACAAATAAGAAAAGCAACCCAAGGCAAGATGCACCCATACCTGGACTCCAGCCCAATATCCCAAAGCACCACTGCACTCCGCCCCATCGGACAGCGAGATCAGCAATCCAACAAGCCAATACACTTGTCCGGCGTCACCAGCAGCAAGCAACAGAAATAGGCCACAGCCTGCACTAAGTGCCTTTGAAGGTGGATTTCCTGCCAACATGCTGCACCAGAACTTCAGAATGGATTGTACCCTGTCAACGTTCTGCTGGAAGTTCGCCCAGCGACTGGGAGGGTGGCCTCCCAGCACAACAGAGATCTCCCGGAGAAGCCCAGTGGATAGAGACCCGTCATGGCAATGCCCATCACCTACCGCCGGCACCAGGATGACTCCAACCAGTAGTGTTGCCAGACCTGAGTTTCGCCCCAAGCCTAAATCCCGACGAACTACTCCTGATACTACGGCTCCCCCAAGCCACCTCAGCAGTAAACCTGCAACGATGGACGTCGCAGCAGCTCTCCACACTGAGAAACTGCTTTCTACAGAGGCCGCATCCAGAGCTGCTACCTCAACATAGACAGTGGCTCAGACCACACAGCAGCTCTCTCCAGCAGCTGAAACCAGTGAGAAATGTGTGGCATCCCTGGCTGCTCTGTCACACCTCAACGCAGAGGCTGCCAGCTTCAACTACGAGGCACCACACAGAACGCAGGCTGCCTCTGAAGCCCAATGCCAGGAGGGTGTACAGGAATCACCCGAGTTTGACCTCTCCGGGTTTTTCATTACTCCTCTTTCTGTAGTTAGCCCTGTGTGTTTATCCCTGTGTAATGCTCTATCTTCTACTTACAGGACAACAGATGCCAGCGCAGTATGCCCAGTCCCTGAGCCAGGACGCACGGGTGGACTTGCCGGAGCCACTGACGCCGGACAGCGGCGAATCTCATCCAACGTGGATGAGATCTCATCCAACTTGGATGAGATTCGCCGCCGTCAACCGCAGGTCAGCCAACCCTGACACCATGCCCAGTGTGACACCAAGGTGTCCCCAAACCCATTGTACCTACTTAACACCCATTGTACTCAAAACATCTGATTTTGTGCCCTGTCGGCAACCCACGGGACCAGTATTGTACAGCGGGAAGCTCGACTAGCCGGCCCCAACTAATATCCCACGACCCATTCACAGGAGTGTCTGGAAAGCTCCTGGCCAAAAACAGCAGGACAGGCAGTGCCACTCACTCGATGTACATATTCTTGCACTCTCTTCCCCCATCACATCAGCAACATAATGGAACATGCCCTGAGAGCAACTGCTGTTTTCCATGGTACATGATATAAATACATCTACAAACTAAGCGACATTATAAACAGGCAGTTGCAGCGTATAGTATGTAGTTTATATCTCTGGCTTTTAGTGTGGGGTATTTTGTTTGAATTAGCTGTTAATTTGTATTAAATGGATGAAAATTATTTTCAAAACATTTATACATACGTATTTTGTGCGGTTTTTTCCTCACATTTGGTTTTAATATGCAGAAGGGTTGAACAACAACCTTTACTATTGATATGAATTTTATTATGAGATATATTTTAAAACTTTATAAATGTGTATAGTGATACAGACATAATCTTAGACCATTATCCATTATTAAGAAGAAATTATGTCACACGGATTGGTGAATGGGGACAAACAGAATTACAACTTGATGTACTAATAACATTTTTTCAGTTCTTTAGAAGAATTTTAATTGAAATTGTGTCTCAAAATATTTCTCTGGCTGGTTCAGTTTATATCACACACAATGGCTTCTATGTCGTTCATAGGACTTTTTCGAAATCCTTTACTTGTAAGATAACACCATAAACTCAGCAGTGTCTGCATCATCTAAACTTCAACACTAAAATTTACTCTCCCAGAGTGATTTTGGGGCCCATTCTTATATTTTGCCCATGCTCTGTATCTGTACACTCCTGGTATCATACAGTACATCGCTTCCCACAATGTAATGAAAATAAATAGATGTCCACACATGAATACAGTATTATTAACAACTAAATTAGTTCCTTGGCAATGCTAAATGACAAAATTATACTCGATTATAGTCACATTTACTACTATACAGCAAGTATTATCACTTATAATATCACAAAATCTCCAGAAACACAATTCTTAAGTATCTGAACTACCAACAGAGCAATATTTGAAATGTATCCAACACTTCCTGTATAACACTGTAGTTTCAACATTTCACATATGCATAATGACTGCTATACTGAAATATCAACACACATTCTTTCATACAAACGCTACTCCTTACGTGACCTTATAACTGAAGAACATGGAACATGGTGGGTTCATGAAGCTGAAAACACACTGTGAAATCCCCGAACTGAGTTACACAACTTAAAAAGTGGACGACTCATTCTGAAAATTTTAAATCTGCTGTCAAATCTTAAAACTTCCCATCATTATAAAGCAGCAATCTAGTGGAAAGTTTCCCGAGTCAATAAAAACAAGTGTCCTACGAAAATGCTAATGTTTTACTATGGATATGTGTAGCGCAGAACAAAGTTTTAACATGGCTTGCAAATGCAAATTAAAAATATGAGGTTACAATTTTTAAGTACTTTTTGCTAGGGAATGCCAGGTGTCTCATGATGCTACACCATTGAATAAATATATCAATGTGGAATTTATATTCAATCAGCAACAAGTTACAAATACATAAGCACGCACACACACAAAATAGACACTCCCTCATCCTCTCTTTATACCTTGTTCTACTAATCTCGCTCTCTTCCCCATAACTTCCTTGGCTTTTATGCATAATCTCTCACTTAACATCTCTTTATTTCCTTTTCCTCTTTCCCAGACACTCCCATGCCCTGTTTACAAAACTAATTTTGAAGTAGTGACATTCAAGCTGTGTGACATACGGAAAATGGAGTAACTGTAAAATCTGCATGAACATAGAACACACCGAGTTCTTACTTAAAGCATCTCTCATAACTTTTCGTTGAAAATTCTTGACTAGAGTTACACTGTTAAAAACACTCACAAAAAATTAAATTTTGGTAAAAATTAAAAACTTAGACTTCGCAATGCATCATTTTCAAATGATAGGTTTTTTTTTTGCGATAGTTAGTGGCAGTTAAACACACGTTGCATTGTATGACTAGAAAGCTTTCAACTTAGGCAACTTGAGAGAGCTGACCTCTGTACACACGTACGTACATCTCCAGACCAGTTTGCTGGGAAACATAACAATACTCGTGTGTCAAAACACATCTCACTACAATGAACGCAGTGCCAGCCCATGTGCTGGTTGCTGTTAAGTGAAGCACGTATCAGTTACTGGCTCCATCATCCTAAAGTGGGTAAGTTAAACCTTTTCACCATCAGAAATTAAGTTCAATATTTCATTCTGAATTAGTATTATTGTTTCATTATGTCCACTAATAAAATGCAAAATTCAGAACAAACGTGTTTCCAGTCATAGCAACACCAGGCAAACACTAAATTTGATCTCTGTGAAACAAAGGAAGCGACATACGTGGTAGATGCAGACATGATAAATCACAAATATTTAGCATTTGAAATGAAAGTTTTGAATTGGTAAATAACTAACAGAAATGAATGAAATCTAATAATCGCACACCAGTATACCTATCATCTGTGGAAAGAAATTTATGATTATACAGGTGTTGACATTAAGACAGAAAGGTCACTGGAAAATTTTGTCCCTATTCTGACAATAGAATGGAGACTACGTTACTTCCTTCTCAATCTCATAACTGAACTGCAAGTTCTGCAGAGAAACTAAACAACAAGATAACACCACACTTTGGTTGGTGGATTTCTGCTGTGACCTCAAGACGGCAATTACCCTTGGAGGGTTACGGTTAACAAAGGACACATTTCAACAACACAGAAAGTAGTCCAGAGTTACGACATTGACCACGGGACAGGAGGCAGTGGCGGCACTCAGGCAGAGGCTATCCTCACGACCGGCCCACTCGAAAGGTCAGGGAAAAAATAGTGCGAAGGGGGCAGGGGGGATGAGCTCACTCGTCATCGGGGCGTGCCTGCTTCACCTGCTGCTTTGGAAGATCCTCTACCAGCTGCAAGATGTGTTCCACTGGTTCTGGTCGGCCGTCCTCACCTACGCGGCATGGCTGGACAATGCCATCCCTGCCAACATGGAATGCCAACCCTCAAACACTGCACTGTTCCTAAATACTAGGGTTGTAAAGAATGCAAATTTTTCTTTTTTCACGAAATGAAAACATGTTATGAACTTTCCTGAAACTGAAATGAAAATGATTTGCTGGTGCACTAAATGAACATTCATTGAACACCCAAATATTCATCAAAAGCAAAGATTTTATTTTCATTATAACTTTCCGCAACCATTTTCGTTACCGAAACAAAAATGAAAATTGTAACTTTTGTTTTTGTTTTGGTATACAGAATATTTACACAACCTTACAAAATACTTATTTTCCAATCTACCTACAGTCCACCAGAGCAGGGAACACAGTTGACATAGCAGCGAGAGTGCAGACGATGTTGGTGGTTTTCTTAGGGGCTCCCAATTCTCACCTTCCTGCATTCCAGCACTACTCCATATCCACCCCATTAGCTGTCATAACCTTGCTGTAAACAGCCATCCAAAACCTCTCTACTCCACCAGAGCATGCAACAAATATTTTACAACTCTTCCTGTACCAAATTGCATTCATAAAACAAGAATAAACTGACGCATGCCCAGTTATTGACCATGGCACGATTGTCGAGGTTTATTGCGTTAGACCAAGCGCGCGGTTATAGGGTAGCTGACAGGAGGTGTTAGAAACCTGACTTACTCTGAAGGTCTTCCGTCAATTGATAACGGTAAACTGGCTAAGTGCAACTGTTGCTACAGTCCTTGATTTAGATTTCGTTGTACTTCAAGTTCCAGGCAATTGACTCTCGACTCCAGAAGTTAGGATTGGCTAGTCTGTACCTAGCTTCAGTCAGATTCCTCAACACCAGGTGATAGTCGGGACTAGTTCGGATGAGCGGTGAAAAATGAATATATTATACTGCGTGGACAGTCGAGACTGCCCGTAATCTCAGTGAGGAAGCGCGGTCCCGTTCCACCTGTCGTCCTTGCGTAGGAGGGGCTAAGGTACTCCGCTGCTGGGCAGCTAGATGAGCAATCTCTTGTTCCCTACGCCTTCAGCCATGCCTTATCTTGTAAGTCATAGAGTTTGGTTTGCCGCTGAACAAGATACCTCATGCACTCTGGACGAGAAACTATTTCCCCTATAATAGTGTAGGTCCAGGAGCTGATTCGTGGCACAAGCTCGGTAAGAGTCCCCTCTGATCCCCCACGTTAGCGGGCAGATCAGAGACGTTGAGCTATGTGGGTCACCAATACTACATACTGAATGTGATCTCCAACCAAGGCCAGGCCGTAACACCCAGGCCAATACCGCCCCCAGCACCTAGGTGCTCTGGTAGGTGATACAACCTAGGTTTGCTATCTCTCCTTGGTGGAAGGTATTCCTAGTGGTCGTGGCTCCTCTGTTCCTTCCCTCCAGCACCTAGGTGCTTGGGGTAATAGGAAGCAACAGGCAGCCATCTAATGGGTGTGTTCCAGACTGCAGGTCCCCATAAGGGGGGCCCTCAGTCAAGCTAGTTCGGATTTACAAAAGTACCGGTTTCTGTCGGTAGTGCATAGTGCAACTTATTCCTAGCGGGCGAAGTAGATGTTACTTTACAAATAAAAGTGTTAGGATAGAGAACAAAACTGTATTTATTGAGGGTTCAATAAATATAGTGACTCGTGATCTCCTACCAAGCAGACAGAGTACTGAAGGAAAACTTCTTTAGCCAGGTGTAGACGACCTGGTTATAGACTAGAGGGAAAGTGAACTAGAAAACTGAATATTTAACTACTCAACTAAAGCTGTCAAATGTGGGTGCCTGTAGGAGACAAAAGAAGTTAAAGTAGCAAGGTATATTCGTGTTCAATGGGTGTTGATGAAGACTGTTGTCGTCGCAGAGGGTAGCAGCGATGGCTACTGAAGAATCGAAGTTTTGCTGGAGGCTGCAGCACTAAGGAGTGCTCGGTATTAAGTCAAGAGAAGAATTACGAATGACTGCTGGAGCTCCGCCATGCACTGACTTATATAGTTAGAAGTCTAGGGTGCTGCAGTGGGGTGCAGGGAACGCCTGTGATATCATTCTGTTGGAAGGCTAGCGTGAGAGGTGGGAACCCTCTTGCCTGTGTCCTTGGTTTGTGGATCTTCGGCGGCGCTCGGGCGCGCCCGAAGTGGCTGACAGCAAGTGGGGAGGGGGGAGACTGCATGCTTGCTGGTTGCGTAACCTTGTAGCCACGTGTTCAGCCGCCCGGTAGATTTAAAATGGTGCGCAACACTGTGTATTGGTTTGCAGAACAACTCTCATGTGGGGGGTTGAAGTAAGGGAATACTTCATGTGAAGAGCGATGAGTCGTAATTACAGTTTATTTGTAGTATAAGCAGCACGCGTCAAAACTTTCACTGGACTGAAATGAAAATAAAAAAATTGACAAGTGTCATCTTATGGAACAGTGACATGGTCAATGTGGTTTGTGTTAGGTCAGGCACGCTCCGATTATAATTGAAGTTATTAAGTATTGGTAAGCTTCCGGCTAGAAACTAGCACCAAACGTGCAAGTTGGTGGTTAGGTACACAATCAGCACTAGCAGTTACTACAATGTGCCGGACTGGATCATTGGCTTGGCTTGATATACCTGTCTTACCAGGGTGTGCTTGAGTCTTCGGTTCTGATGCTGGCTGGTTGGCTTCTCTGCTGTGCAGATAGGTGAGTTATGCACATTCACTTGGCGATGGTCTAAGTCACCTTTTACTCCTTCCTCCGCGATCTGTGCCTTTTCCCAAAAAACAGAGATCTCGTTGATATTTAACTATACTTTCTATCGGCGTGAACTCGAGACAGAACCCTAGCTAGGTGTACTTCCAGTAATGGTTGACGGGGCACTAGTCCAGTGCTCCAATCAGCCCTGCCCCTGGTCTCATGAACCTGGAGCAGTGAACCGTGTGGACCATCTTCCACCACTACTGGATGTGGTCGCAACAGGGATTAGGCCTTCAGACCCAGGCAAATACTCCTTCCAGCACCATAAGTGCTCCAGTAGTAGAATAATCTGGACTGACTGTCTCGCCCCTCTTGGATGAGTACCTAGTGGTTGTGGCTCTATCTTTCTATCCATAAGTGAGTAGTATGGGAGGCCGTCGAAAGTTGGTGTGTGTTCTGACATACAGATTCCTGAAGGGAATCTGCAGCCCTACTCTATGGTTCATACACTTTTAACACCCCGTCTCGGTTGACGTCGTACGAAGATATAGTTTCTAGTGATCGTAGGTATTACCTCTAGACCAGAAACACTTTCAGGATAGGAACAAGACTTATTTATTAGGAATAATAACCATGGTGATGCGTACTGCCTCCTAACCCAGCAGTGTATGATATAGAAGTAACCTACGGTTAACAGGTGTAGGTGACCTGCTCCTAGACTAATCAAGATGGCTAATGACTGACAGCTATGGAAACAACTGAGTCGCAGCTACTCTAACCAAGGGACGTCTAGAAGAGACTTTACGAATAGGAGGCCACTCCTTTTGAGGGCAGTGGGTGTAGCTGTCTCTACCAGCAAGTAGAGGTGGCTGTTGAACCAGAAGGAACGGCAACAGGGTGTGATGATGTCTTGACAGACTTGCTGATGGAGAGCATCTGGTAGATGCTGATGGTGGTTTGAAGCCAATGGAGCTTCTGGTACCTTGTGATAGAGGCTGCAGTAGCCTCTGGTAACTGGTGGTGGCTGCTGAAGATGGTTGTCAGTCGAGAGAACCAGCACACTAAGTGTTGAGGCGAGCTACTGGAGAAGATAACTCCCGTCCTCGGCCGCGCTCCGTCATATATAGTGAGCTAGGCATGTCCTCGCGGGGACCGGGGTGGGAGGTGTGATGTCCCTGTAGTGCTAAGCCCAGGTGGGTGCAGGGCAAGCTTCAGCTGCACTCGGAATGCTTCGTGGCAGGTGACGACTTGGCTGCTCTCGTAGCTCGGAGGGAAGGCAGTGTGACTCTTCACGCCTTTTGCAATTTCTCTCTCACGTGTCTATAATTGACTTCCAAGATACTCACAATCTAAACTGCACTCGTGAATGACGTTTATTGGTTTTATTCACGTGTCTGTTATCACTCACTAGGCTGAAAGTGATCCTGTGGGCACTCGTGAATTACTCTGGGTTCGACCCTTCCTCGGGTTATGAAAAATACGTGATGGTTGATGAGTCGTAGTCGTTTAGTTATAATACTAGAAAGTGGCATGCGTCAAAATATAGTTACAAATGCAAGCTCCGGGAGTTTACAGTGCAACCTTGCTATGAGTAAGGACTCTTAACGAGTCATCCGTAATCACAAGAGCATTGTAATGCATGTCAGTTTATATATGCAGTTTATGGGAGCTTCAAAAAGAGCATGCACAACACTCAGAGAACCTCACCTGGACAGTCTGTCCATCATGGTGACCAGCTGCATCGCCTCAAACTCCTTCTGCTCCTCAGTCATGGATGCAGTGGGGTCAGCCCGCGGGGCCTCGAAGCAGCCTGTCACTGGGTTGATTCTGCCAACAGAAACATCATCACAGTGTACCCAGTACTTTCCCACACAAGGTGTTTTAGTGTCATAAAATGGTTGCATGTGTGAGACTATTCATTAAGACGACACAGGGAAGTCTGTTTTACTCATGTAGAAAAATAAAAGAAGAGGATACTACGCTCTAAAGGTAAAATATAAAGGGTACAAGTACTCATTGATAACTTAGTATTAAGAGGAAGTTGTGGGACATAAACACTAAATACCAAACACTTAACACATACATACTTAACACATAAATAAACATGTACAGTTTTTTGGAAGTGACTATATAAAAACTATGGAAAAGCAATCTTAACATATTTTCTGCTAAATTTGCACGGTTTAGTGTGGTGTAAAATGCTGTACCAAAGGAATGCGTCATTCTATCAAAACACTTACAAAACAGGCAGGAACTGTTACCTAGTATTGCCTTCTCTTAATTTTTCTATACTGACTACAGATACATCTAACTTCAATTAATGTGTTCAGAGTTAATTTATGTACCACAACCTCTTAACTGGCACACAAAAAGAAATAGTAAGGAGGCACAATTCCATGTGCGAATGCATGATTACTGTGGTACCTTGTTTAAGATTCCAACTTCCTCCAATTAACTGACATATCACAAAGGCAGCTGTTGACTTGTCTTTCATCCACCAACTCTCCTGAGCACACCTTAGCTCTACCTCACAACCCAAGGTGGCCTACATGGGGAGCTACTTTATTGCAACAGTTGTGCTCTCGTCACTGTCAGTGACAAACTCCCCATAACACACCCTACAAGTTGCCCTATGTACATGGCTATATAGCATTTCAGCAGGGATGGTAAATGTATATAAGGGTGTTGCAGATGAAGACAGATAATTATGAGATATTGCTGCCCATGTTTCGAGAACTTTGATTCCTGTTACAAAATCAGAGTGGTGAAAGTCCTACCCCCTTCAACTGCGATGCTGGGCACTGGCCCACCAATACATCACCAAATCCCGACAGCCACCCGACTTAAAAATAAGATAACCCTTCTTCCACATTTCAAATTTCTCGTCACACCCTAGTTTGCCTCTAGGCCACTGGGTTCACCGATTGTCAACCACCACTCATGAGGATAGTATACCATCACTCACTGCCTGAAGAAGATGGCAAAGCCAGCGACACATTGCGAACGTGCATATGCGTAGAAAATGTTGACGCATGATGCTTTTTAACAATGGTAATTTGATGGCTACAGCACAGTCCTACGCATAGCCTTACATTTAAGTCCTAGAAGTTTTGCATTGCAGTTAATTCAGACACGTGATAAGATTGTTCTGTTTACCATTAGATAGAGCAGATTATTTTATTCACCAGTCCACCGTAACTATGTATCTCAGGCAACGAGTACTTTTATCCACCCACTAGATAGCACCTCTAGTGGGATTTTCATTTGTCTTCGCTTCTCATCCCCTAGCCGGCCAGTGACGTCACCACAGCGAGTCATGCTTTCGCCACCCCCCCCCCCCCAACTCTGCAACTACCCCTCACCAACAAGATGCCAGCCAATACGTGTTGGGTAGCGGCCCTAAAGAGTATAAAAATAAAGTCAGTTTTCGACTCTTGACCAGTTTATTACCAGTTTCCGCTGAGTAATCTTCAGCTATCCACCGCGCTAGTCCCTGATCAGTCTAACCATATATCTCACCATACTAGCCGCCAGAGATTTTATTCCTGCCTGTGAGAATCATTGTAGATACCCGCCATATTAGCAGAGTTTTCTCTTAGCTTCATTCCTAGCTTTTACCCGCCTTCCTTCACTGCATGTATGTGCCGGAAGGAAACTCCATTCCTGATCCTGCCACATCCTGCTTGGTAACACAAGCACCATGGCAGTTTTTCAGCAGTTCGTTGTCTAACACTAGGCACAGCGGCCCCATATGGGCAACAATGAATAGGGAGTTCACCTAGTTACAAGTTGTTTTCACAGCACTATGCACCTCCATCGCCTGCTCATTCTACACCGGTCGCCTCTACCGGCATCTACGTAACTCCAGGCTCCTAGCAATACCTCATGCCAACGTAGGAGAGTACGTCACCATGTGTATTTCCAATAACACGGAAATAAAACGGGTGACAACTGGACCCTTGAGTACCACACTTCCTGTAGACTTAGCACCTAGTTCCCAGTCAACTCCCCACGTAAAGGGAAACACAGGTGATCCTGAGAAATTACTCAAATGAGCCAGTACACAGTATTGCCAACTCACAATCACCTAGCGTGGCCAGTCTTTCTATCTACATCGTAGGTAGAACGTGGGAGCCCGCAGAGATACACTGCTCCTAGACCAGTTTGTCAGCTCGGTGCTCGCTCCTTTTCCACTGCACCTTAGTACCAGGAAAAACTGGTTTTCCCTGAGTTGGGAAGACTAGGCTAGGACATCACCCACATGCTGTGACCTGAGACAATGAGGCCTAATTTTCAGTGCATACTGCGCATCTGCGCCAGGTACTGAAATAGAGTAGCCACTCAGTCAATGGCCCACACATGGTCGACACGCTCATAGTCACAAGGAACCTGCCTTTGCCTCATGTATGTGAGAGGGTGTTGTGTGTGTCCAAATTACCTATTCCAAATGCCATGGTCTGAAGGAATGAGTGAAGCAGACTTTACTCTCCTCTGGGTGTCTGCACGAGCTAACCCCTACCCTAGTCACCTCTATGCCAACCTCAATCCCAGGGAACAGACACAGGCTCTGAGACACCTCCAGGACCAAGTCACTCCAGATACCAAGGGAATTATTTGCTGAACCAACCCGCACAGACCCTGCAGAATTCCCGAGGTGGGTAGCAAGCCACCTCAGCCAGCCAGACCGACCACCCACCGAAGCCATTGCTTATCTCATCCCGGGAGTCCTACGCTCAGTTATACGGCCTGCACCTCCACAACATCCTACACCAGTGCCTGCTGTACCTCCACAATCCAACCCTCAACCCATTGTTGAACACCAAGTCGTTGAAGTATGTCTCCCAGGAATTCTCAAAAAGACCGCCAACCAAACGCAAGATTGTCTTGCAAGAAACAGACTTTGTGCCCTGCCAGGACTAGAACCCCATCTAACCAAGGAAGGCCTGATCTAGCCCTGAACAAAAAAAGTCTCCCTGGTGTGTAAGTATCCATTCGACAGTACGTCACACGTAATTGTGTTCATCCAACTTTGTGGGTGTGCCTATCCAGGAGTTCTGCCCTGCAAATATTAGTGTTTCCTGTCTCATTTTCAAAAATAAATTACACACGGGTTTGTTCAATGAATTTTATCCCTTCCACTTGCTGAGTCTATGAAATGGGATCACAATTAATTCTTTAACAGAATATATTAACTGACACTTCTATATTAACTGGCACTTCAGTATTAATATTACAAAGCTGAATAGAATCAATTGTACTGAAAACTGAATATTTGATGTGTCACAAGCGACATCATTCTCTCATCTAGCCTCATCACAGCAGTTGCTCCCTTCTAAGTATCACGCCATACACACAACAGCCCACCTTCAAGCCAGGGTGGCTTGCCCAGCTTTTGCTGCCTGCTGCGCTGCATCCCGCCTCGCATCACGTTGCCACTCTCTACCCCTCCAGCCGTCAGGCGCATGAGGAGAAGTAGCCCGCCGCTCTGTTTTACTCTCTTCTCTCTGCATTTCTCTCTCTCGCCAAGTCTTGCAACCGCCGCACTGGCCCTGTGTGCCACTTATAAATAGGACTCGCAGTCCTCAGTTTGAGGTTGTCTCGTGTCAGTCTAGTTGCAGAACGTCACACTGCCAGAGAGCCACCAAACATCGCATCTACTCTTCAAAGAATGTCACTCTGCCTGTGAGTCAACAGACTTCTTTATGTCCACCACTGCCATTCACAACACTGTCAAGAGTTCCACTCTACACGACACTGCCTCATTGCCCGCCAGCACGTCGAAGCCTGCTGCGCTTACAGCTACCTTGCGGCTCACCTACAATCGACTCGGGTATGAGTACCGCTGACATGGGGGTCACTCTCACCACCTCGTGCTGTCGCGTCTTCCGAGACTAGATAAAGTACCAGATTGGCAACCTAGGATCGGCTCTTCGGGCCTCAGTCTGGGTACAGGCTGGTCTGTGTGTGTTTGATTAAGCAATCATTAAATCAGGCTTAAATCGGACTTGGTTGAGTTGTCTCTTTCAGCACTCTGTATTTTATGCACCTTGTTCCCGCTATTTCCTGTTTCATCACCAGTCCTAGTAAGACTCTTCTAGGGATAGCCATGAGCCGAAACCTTACTCCTTCTTCTCTCCAATTGATAAGTGAAGGAAGCTTACCATCCTAGGCCTCGTTATACAGTCAACTCTCGATCTATCTTTATTCAGGGGACTGCCAAAAAAATTCCATACGTGCAGGATTTCAGTAGATGCAGTTTCTGACATCTACATCAATAAAATACAACTTCTAAACCCTATAAAACTTTATGTTGAGTATATTAAGAGCAGTACATTATCTGTGAATACAGTTTAGCAACAAAAACAATAAAAATGGGAATTTTAGAAAAAATATTATTGTAAATAATACATTAAAAAACATTTCACCTAAACTCATTTAAATAAAGAAAATATCATCGCAAAATACACTATATAATTGATGGTAATCCGACACCAAATACAAACTGACCTAAATTTTCAAACCTTCCGAAAATGAAAATAATATGACACTGAATGCAAGTCAAATTTTGAATGTCCAGCGCAGACTATCAGCTGAGAGAGCATGGAGAAGTTATCGATAGGGCAATTTGCTCACGGCGGTGGGCGGAGAAGGGGTGGCGGCAGGAGAATTACTCCGCCATGCCACTACATCATGTTGACACCTTGCGCCCGTGGCAAACGTCTGTCTTTTAAAGTAATTAATTTTATTTTACTGCAAAGAAAACTTGTAATTTTGAGACAGAAATAAATAAAGAAATGTGCTTATAATTGATTTCTTCACTGCCTTTAGTAATTAATCATTCAAAACCACGTCCTCTGATTTTCCCTGTTGTGAGTTACACTGCACTTGGCTCAGTGCTTACCTTCCCATTATTAGACGGCAAAAGGTGTCAAATAGGCCCTTACATATGATCAGTTTATTCAAAAGACACGTCTCTATTGAAATAAATATGAATCCTCTGATTTCCCCGCAAGAAGTTACTAAAAATGAAATTTAACACTTATAATACAATTCGCAGGATGTTCAAAGAATTTTTGGTGACAAGGGGAGGTCAAGTATATGCTTCTAGGCATATAATTTAATTCGTGAAGATGCTGCCCCTAGAGTTAAATAAATATTACGTTTTAAAATCATGTTAATTTTACACTATATACAATGAAACACCAACCTTACGGGGAAAAAACGACCTTTAATGGCAAAAGAAAACATCTTTGCAAATAATAATGCCTTGTTAAAATGTTTTGCATAACATTTTCAGGCAAAACCATTTGCTTCGAAATGCAAGTGATACAACTATTTTAAGCAATGCATAATATTGATAAAATTACATTTGCGAGTCACACATTTGCTCTGCTTCCAGCATGTGAAGACAAGGCAAGCGAAGTGGGTGTGGAGAGAGAGAGAAGACATGCTTTATCTTTTGCTACACAACTTTCCTTCTTGGCAGCGTTATGGCATTTGAGGGGAGGAAGGAACGTGCATGGCTGAGAGAGACAGATAGAGGGGAGAGAGAGAGAGAGGACACTAGGTCACCACGCTCGTTGCAATGAGTAACCATTTCCCCTCTCGTTGGCATGTAAGGGGAAGTAGCAAGTCAGTCTCGCTCGCAGCACCACGCCGCAGTGTCAGATAGACGTGTTGGGAAGGCAGACAGCGAGCCGCAGAGCAGTGATGCAGACAGCGAGCCACAGAGCAGTGATAAACAATGGCATACATGATTTTCACATCCAGTTACTAGACATTTCATTAACAACCAGCTTAAAAACTATAGTTGCAGGAAATATTACATGAAGTGACTCAAAATATACTTCAAACAACGCACCATGCGATAAACAATACAAGCAACTTATGTTAACATTATTTACATAGGCATTTCACCAGGACCACAAAAATTGTTGGTGGATGTATTTATTGATATATGCGATGATACATTGAGAGTCAACTGTAGAACAGTTATCCCTTGGACTATCAACCTTCCAGTAAGTGCCTGGGTCCGCCAGCTATGTCTCGCTCGCCAGGTCACCCGTTTAGAAATGATAAGCCAGCCCTCAAGGAGCCTCGCTCTACGTGACGCCTGGGTTTGCCAGTGATGTCTCGCTCGCCTGGGAAACATAGGAGAGGTCGCCCCTAGTCCTACTATAGCAACCTCCAGTTTAGTACATCAGTCACCCAGCGACGTCCTGCTTGTCAAACCACTGGATTGCAGGCCAGTAGATCAGGCTTCCAACCTTACCTAACCTCCACACATTACTCTCAATCAGGCTGTCTACCCCTTACTGGCTGCCCACTATCAACCTATTTGGTCTGATATCCCCTTATGCCTCCCCATAGGGCTGGGTAGGGCAAAGCTGTCAAAAAGGGGTTACCTAAGGTTGGGGTACTGAAGAGTAATGGTTCAGTTGTCAGCCACGTATACACCTGGAAGAAAGAGGAGACTACATATCAAAGAGGGTCTTCCACCGACTTGTCAAACTCAACCTCGAACCTCGTCTGCCATGTACCTTGTGCAGTATCTTTACTGCCTCCACCGGTGCTGAAGAAGATGCCTACCTTCGTCCAGCCAGTCAACGTTACTAGGGCAACTGCCACTCCCACTAAGGGTAAAATCTGAGGTTGCATCTTAACACATGCAAACTAATATGTACACACATTGAGCACTGAAATTTTTTGTCTGCATGTATGTGACTGTGAACTAAAAACAACGATGGCTAGCGGAGATACTCACTGGTCACGCAGCTTCTTGTATTCGTCAGTGTCACTGTCCTCGCTGTCTGAGGAGTAGCGCGCCTTGACCTCCTCCTGGCGTGATGAGCTGCCGCCCAGCAGCAGGCCGCGGTTGGCAAACATGCCCGCTGCATTTCCATACCCCGTGTACTTCACCATGCGCCACACTAAACAAGCCACACCAAACTATCACATGTACATTCACCGCTGAACTGCTGACTCACTGCTTCACAATATTTCTGCCCGGCATTTGCTCAGGATTTCTACAATACCACTATTTAAACAATAATGTAGCATACTCAAAATTTATTTTTACTGAGAATATTAAATGTGTTCCCAATAAATGTACTAATGAGAATGGAGAAAGGAGGTGGGACGGATGCACAGGAATTGGAAATTACCAAAAAAATGTAAAATGTTAAAGACAGTATTTTCGAGCAATTTACTTCAATATAGCTAAACACTGTAATTTTACCTTGTGTTGTAGTACAGAAAAATCTCTTTTTTATAACTCCTGACATTACACTTTTATTTTACACGTAATGCACACACAGCATAAGTTTATCATTTTTTTTGCACTTTCCTACATTTTGTAACTTTATACCCTGGTCCCTTGCTGTCTCGCATTGAGCCTCGAGGGACATTAGACCAGACAGCAAGGAAACAAGCCTGCTACTACTCCCTAGGGAAGAGCCACTCCACAATGAACTGTGGTCCCACTCCACCAAGAATGTCTGTTGAAAAGAGGTACGGACTATAACCACTCTGTGTATCATCTTGGTAGGAGGCTGGTATGTCAACCACATGTCCACCGTGGCTCCCATTTGCAGTGATTTATAGGGTTGTGCAAATATTCAGTACACAAACGAAAATGAAAGATCATAACTTAAATTTTCATTTCAGTAAGCCATTTGGTTACAAAAAGTTGACGCCTATCACTTTCAACGTGGTGACAAAAGTGAACAGGCTCCAGTATCCCTCTAGAGACCAGGGAAACGGGGTCTCCTTAACAAGATTTATTACCTTATTACTTTTGGGATTCTGATGTCCAAGCTGGCAACTCGATAACATTTCGGACTGAGGATGGTGGAGCCGGGCGGAAGGCTGTCCTGGAATAGGTCTTGACAGACACAATAATTGCAATAGCAAGGAGAATGGTGTTAAATGAGAGTCGCCTGGCTACTGGTGCACCCGTAGACCATGTGACTGGGTAATGCTTGCTTCGAGGGCGTGGCAGGAAGAGATGACACTGATTTCGGAAGGTTGAACCAGGTGTCTTTTGATGGTGCAACAGGTACGGAATTCCAGCTGTGCTCTGGGACACAAATAGCTAATCACAAGGTGGCAGCTTCTTCGCGCTCTACCATGTACACCAAGGGGAGGGGGGACGTTAGGTTCTGGTTCACCAGAGCGTGTAGCCTGGGCACTTGCGATCTTGACAGCCATTTTCTGGCCCGCCCGGTGGCATGGCATTAGGAAACTAGCTGTGGGCACACAGCTAGGCACTTACAGTGATGTGTTAAATCTTAGAGGATAAAACAAAAGACGAAATTGGGGTATTACTATTTAGAGGACTTAATGGGTGTCCTGGAGGAACAGGCACAACCGTAATTATTGTTCAAATTTACTTAGCAGCGCGGGGAAGGAAAGATCTGGCGTGGTCCATCCAGGAAGGAAACTACTTTTCCTGAGGCTGGTGCCTTGGGGTAGACCACTGTTGGAGTCCTATCGCTCGTTCGGCGCACGAGCGTGCACTTCACGAGAGACGTTGCTCGGACCCAAAGCAGTTTGTGGAGAAGGCACCCTGATTCCCCTGGGTGAGAAGTTGAGTGAGTGGCACTACCTGCTACTGACATCAACTATACCCTCTGGGTTCACAGAGTTCCCCACGGCTTTCCAGCTTGTAGCCTCAGAGTCGTGATGTCTCAACGTGTTTGTTCTCATCAAGTCTCAGGAGCGTCAGAGAAGGGTTCTTTCTCCCCCTGCCACAGTGGCACCACGAGGGTATCACTACTGTCAGCAACAAGTTAACCAAACTTTGACAAGAGGTGGGAGTGGCTTCATTGGGGACTGCTGGTTCGGTACTCTATCTGCCGGTGGTTGTGCGTGTACCTAGAAGTAAATGATTGGATATGCACACAGAAGCAAAGCGGGTAAGAGAGGTGAAAGTGAAGGAGAAATATCGGACCAAAAAGAGGTTACTTGGTAGATATATGTTTTATTCTGACAGTAGAAAGTGTTTATATATATATAAAACGTCTGATGGATGAGGGACCAAGTTTGCCAAGTTATTTGCCGCAAAGCGACGAGACAATGGTAGAAGAGAGGGTGAGAGTAACCCTGGTAAAACCAAGCCTGGCGCAGACCAAGGCTTTGGCCAAATTCAAAGCAAAAGGAGAAGGCTCCGCAACAAGAGCTTCTGTCTAGTGTGTTGAAAACATAAGTCCTGAAAATAGTAATGTACTATGGCCAATTTATACTGTTACTGCTGAAGGCAAGCGGTACGGCGAGATAGCAAGAGTTGCAGGTGGTGCTCTAGTCAGAACTGCTTGCGAACTGCCAGTAATCTGTCTTGTCTGGAGGGTGTGCTTAAGAATAAATACCAGTGAAAGACGTGGCGAGCTGGCAGTATGGAAGGGGAAGCTTCCTCTGATGCACGACGAGTGTGCGCGTTCGGTACTTGCCGGCCAGGGGAAGGCAAGCGAAGGGATGGGTCCACCCACTCAGACTGGAGCGCTGCATCATGCGGATGTCCTGCCGGCCTATCAGACGGCAAAGAGTCAACTCGCTTGTGAATAGGAATGGTGCAGAGGCGGAAAGAGCGGTGGTGGTCTGCGCTACGGTACAACAGGGGAGCACCAGGGACTAAGTCTTATATAATTATGCGACAGTGCTCGTGGCGTGTAAAAGTTGTAAAAAAACAAAATTTATTGTTTTCAATGAATGTTTGGGTTTTTAATGAATGTTCATTTGGCGCACCAGCAAAGAAAACTTTTGCCCTTAAATTATTATCTTTGTTTTCATTATTTTATAACTACATAAAACCAGAGGTGGACATAATGTGTGAACGCGTGAACCAGGTTCGTGGGAAATATTTTAATCCTGGGGAAATCTTTAGTGCTGGGCCGATGCCGATACCTGCAGTTTTTATTTTAAAAACTAAACTGACAGACTGACACTTAACGAGGAACAGTGGGGAGAAAAGTTACCCTGATGAGAGACAATCATCTACAGGAAGTGAAAGGGAGAGAGTAAGATACAGTTCCCACCCCCCTGTGACAGGAGCTGTACAAAATAATAATCTACAGCTGGAATCCGGATGTGTTGGGGTAAGAACCCTCACATGCGGCAGTGTTTAAATCTACGGGGCGCGCCATGGAGCTTGCCATTCCCATGTTAAATGTGGTCCGAGTAGGTGGTGTTAGTAGTGGGAGCGTACGGATCCTGGAATTTTCTGAAGTTCGGTTTTTGTGCATTATTAATGTATTATAAGTTAAGTTTCTTTATTCAGTTATGAGTTTCATTTAGATTTGCAGGTTTTACATATTATTTCGGGATTTAATGATTTTGATTTATTTTTTCCAGATTTGTTATTAAAATGTATCGGAAGAGAATTCATTCTTCAGGGTATTACCCTTGGAAAATATATCGTAATATTAAATGTTTAAGTTGCCCTGACTTAATATTAAAAATATATATTACTAAAGTATTTTTTAGTGCTGATTTTATTCTCAGATTTTCAAGAATTTATGTGAAATTAATTTGCCTATTGTTTTATATGTTTACTTAAAGCATCAAATAGTAGATAGTGTAAAATTGACTAACACAAATTTCCATCAGTTATCCAAAATACTTTTGTTTATGAACATAGTGAACACATTATTGCACGAATGAAAAACTATAGTCCATTCCCCATTGGAAGCAACTTTCTCGAAGCCTTGCTAAATATCTACTTGCAGACCTGTCTCGTATCCTTCCGCCAAATGTAAACAAACATTGCCATGTGACTTCCATGTAGCATCTGTCAAAAATGTTTACATTCCATTGTGTGTTTACCTATGTTCGTATACTTTCGCTACACCTAAAAATAAACACTGAAATGTGACTCCTACTTTTAAACCTGTCAAATGTGTTAATTACTATTTACAACTTTTCAAAAAATTCTTGTCATATTCCAAAAACAATTCCATATGAATATTCACAGTTTAGGCCTCTTAACATTATTTAGGCCAGCTTTATGAAGTTTTAAAAATGCCTGAAATGAAGACATTTTTAATCGTTATTTTACATTAGCATAGTGTTTTCCACGACGTAGCTCAATACATGTAATGCACGTTAGTATTTTGCCGCGACTGTGTTTAACACTGTTACAACTGCGAGGTAAAGGGCTGTAGTAATTGTCATTATCCTTTTGTTATTGGTATGTGTTGGGTCATTTCTCTAAAAGGACGGCCTCAGTTGGGATAAATATTAAAACAAATGAGCAACCAGTGAAAAAAGCACATTAAATTCAAGCACGCAACTCGTGTTGCTCATTTTTGTCATACACACTTAAAAAGATAGCGGTGAACATGCACACAAATAAGCCTATGATAACTTTTCTTCCGCTCATATTTCTATGTATTGCTACTTTCTGTTAATTAGGTTTATTGAAATTTATCGGGCTGGGCTTAGTATTTTTCTTCTGGGATTGTGGCAGATTACGTTACACGACTGTTTCAAACCCCTTACGGCAAAGGTACAACGTTGTGATAAACAAACATACGTGGATGTAAATAAATATCCTCGTCATAAAAACAGTTCACATTTAAAACGTATAAATAGTGCTAATCAAATATTTGAAATCACGCACACACATGGCCAGCATATCGATCATGATGCACAAAGGAACGCCATTTCACAGACACAATGATTAACGAAACACATGTCACAGTATATTTATTACTGCCATGGAAACACAGATTTATCACAACATCGTAACTTGCCTATGTAGGTTTAAAAAACACGTCTACTAACTTGATGTGGTAATTTGAAGTATTTTTCGGAGTAAGAATAATTTATGTTTCGTTTGGCAAAAAGCAAAACACCATGTCATGGCTCGCCACATCTGCTAACTTCACTTGGTAACTGCCCCGCAATCATATCTAGACATATTAAAATAAGTATTTAGACATATTAAATCTCTTTTCAGTTGTAAATTACAAATTCAAAAATCATTACTTTACTGTAATAAGTATGAAATATGCTACAATTGAAAACATGTATAAAGGTTCCTGCATACTAGCAAAGTGAAATTTCCTGAGTGTGAAAGAGACGAAGAAAGAGGGCAACAAGCCTCGCCAGCAGACAGTTTTTCAATTGCTTTCTCCCTTGATAAAACAATACCGTACCATTATGGCCTACTCACAATATTTTCCCCTGTTATTTTAAACTGTAAAAATGAGAGATGTTGCCATCGGGGCTACTTAAATATTTAATAGGCACCGTTTAATTTACAAACAGCATACTAAAAAACGAGGTTAAATAATATTTTTATTGTGAACTTAATTAATAATACAGTACTCTAAAGTTAACCACAGTATTATATATTTGTGGAATACAGGTTATTGAAAAAACAGGTGTCATGTTATGCCTAGTGTGTTTTTTCAAAGGTTGATTTTCATAAGTCGCTTCCAATCGGGAATGGACTATATTCATTGTTTTTATTTTTTCACTTTTTTAGAAACAAAGTTAAAACATTAAAATGTACTGTGTGTTGATAAATTTTTTATCATGTTTCAGGGTTAAAGGGCAAATGAGTGAAGAGATTTGGGGCTCTTAACAGCGAGGTGTTGAGAGTCGAGGGCGATTGTGAATACGGAGCGGCACCGGAATGAAGGAGCAAGGTAAACGGGAGATCCATGAGAAAACCTGCCAACCAATGGCATCATCCAGCACAATTCCCACTTGCGAAAATTTGGTGACTTGGCCGGGGATTGAACCCGGTTCTCCTTGGTGGGAGGCGAGCGATCCAATTTCTCAGCCACTGTGGACTCTTCAGGAATAAACATTTAAAAAAATGCTAATATCTCATTTCTAAATTACCTAAATTGCAAAATGTGCATGTGCAACTATTTACTGTAAATTGTAATGTATTACAATATTTTATTTATCAACATCATAAAGGACTTGTTATAAATTTATGTTTTTATATTTTTGAGGAAATTTTGACCTAAATTTTTATGTTCCGGGGAAATTTTTCCATGCTAGGAATTTTGTCCACCTCTGCATAAAACAACTGAAGTGTAGACAAGATGCCCTGTAGTAAATACCCCTATCCTACATTTTTTTGGTTTTGGAAGTAATTTGTCATAATGAATAACTTGCTAAAATGTTATTAAATATGGTAAACATTTGTTAAGACTAAGATTTTATGAAATGGTTTTTAATTTTCCTTTCATGAGAAGAAAGTCACATTCACACAACCTTATATTTCAAACATACACTTAAGGTTCAGATGTTCTCCACCCAGCTTCCCTCAGTTTCAAATGAAGACAAGACTAATGGTGTGTCCACAAGGAAGGCCGCACAAGGGGGTACTCACCGCTCTCCTTGCAGAGGACAAAGAGAAAGTCTGCGGCAAGGTCGCGCACGTAGGTGACAGGCGTGGTCAACAACCGGCACAGCTTGTTGCGGAGTGTGTCACCCACCTCCGGCCGCTGGGCCGCATCCTTCAGCGGGGGCAGTACACGCAGGCGCAGGAACTTGCGCAACACGCGCTGGCTGCGTGCTCCCTGTACCAGCACCGTTAGCACAGGGGACAGCACCTCCTGCTGCATCTTCAAGTTCTGTGCCCACAATACACAAACATATGCCATCATCACACTCTGCACAACAACACACATGCAAAAAGGCTTTGGATGGTAAAAAATTCAATTTTGTGTGTGCCATAAAGTTGTTCATACTGTCTATACAATATTATATCTACAGTGGACCTTCTATGTATTGAACCCAGATGGATTGAAAGTCTGCATCCGTGGAACATATTCTGTGGTCCCATTTTTTTTATCTTCATTTCAAAACCACACCTATTAACAGTCCAGATGTATTGAAATTTTTTGTCAGTCCCTTGACAAAGAACGAATATAGAATCCACTATTATGCCTTTTCCTAGTGTTTCACATCTATGCCTCAGCAATATACGGGCGAAAATGTGCACGACTCCCAGCTTTCCTCACAGAGGTTCACCTGTGTTTACATTTTCCTTCTCTTGACCAGATTTTACTGACTGATTGATACTCCTCCATGCTATCTTTGTGCGTATGGAACAGCCATGGTCAGAAGGGGAAGAAGGAGCAAGGAGATGACGCGTGATGTACCTGGGAGTAAAGTACTTACTCGCAATGGAGGCGTGGTCCTTTTTGTCTAGGTGCTAGACCGGGCGCTCCTATCTCTTGGAAGGGATCTAGTCCTGACGGAGCACTGGTATTCATCAGTTATACAGGAGTGGCCTGGTTGCTTGCTGGCAGGAAACAAAGTTGGGTTCTGCTAATACAATCCTGCGTTTTGGGGGCACTGCCTTGATAAGGATACCTGAGCGATGGAGTGAAGGGGGCTTGTGTTCAACAATGGGTTGCGAGGATGCTGGGGAAGGTGCTGCAGGCCTGGGTTGACAAACTGGTGGACGGATTGGACGGAGAACAGCTAGTGGGACCAAGTACGGAATGGCTGGTGTGGGCGGGCGATCAAACTGACTGAAATGGCCTACTACCCACCATGGGTATTCTTTGGGGCAGGTGCGTACTGGGGCAGTGAACAAGTCCCTTGATGTCTCAGGCATCACAGGATCCTGCAGGTGTCATTTGCCTGGGCTTGCTCCTTAGAGTTGAGTTTAGCTTTGGAGGCTACAAGTGCAGGGGATAGCTTGTGCAGGTAACCAGAGGCAAGAAAGGTCACCTTAACTCCTTCAGTCCCCGCCTACTGGAATAGGTCATCAGGATACACAAACACCCTCTCCATCCAAGAGAAAGAATGCAGGCTCCTCGTATCACAACTTACATATAGGACCAGGTCTGGGTCATACACTGTGTGGACACCATATTCCAGTACCTGGCATGGATGCGCGGTATGCAGCAGAAGTCACGCTGCACCGTCTCGTGTCACTCACATGGATGTTGCCCCGACTGAATCTTCTCAACTCAGGGAATGCCCACCTTTGCTGGCACAGATGTGCAGTAGAAAGATTGGCGAACGCCAAGCCGACAAGCTGGTGCAGGGTCAGTGTACCTGTGTTGGCACCAGCCTTCTATCTACACTGTAGATAGAAAGGTTAGCCGCTCTAGGTACTTGTGGGTAACATGGAGTATTTTGGTTCGTCTGAATACCTTCCCCGGGATCACCTGCGTTCCCTTCCCGTGGGGAGTCAGTTGGGATCTAGGAACTAAGTCTACAGGAATGCGGTATCCAAGGATTTAGTTGGCACACGTTTATTTCCATTCAATGGGAAATACAGGTGATGATGTACTCTAACTCCTGCATTGGCATGAGCTATTGCTGGGACGCTAAAGTACTGAAAGACCGGTCGAGGCGACCGGTAGAACTCTGACAGGGGTATGGTGAATGCGTAGCGTAAAACAAACTAGACAGTTTCCTTCTCCTATTGTTGTCGGTGTATATCAATGTAATGCTCAGATACAGACATGGCGATATGATAACTAAACTGGCATAGCACAGGATAAGTCCTAAGAAGGACTGTGAGGATAGGATCTCCTTGATCTGACACATACGTACAGAGTAGAGAGGTAGGCTAACAGAGTTCGTCGCAAAGAGACACACCTGACTAACGTTACAGGTTGACGCTGTCGTGTTTTTGGTGTACGAAAACTCATGGGAGTTTGCAGAAAACACTAGCTCTGACCAGCTCAGTTAAAGTTTGAGACTCTAAATCAATAACAGGTTACAAAGTTCATTGATTAAAACCAGAAAATAAAAGATAAATATACTGTTCACTAGAAAGTTTATTGCAGTCTCTTCAAAACATCGGCAAACAAAAACAATTGACAGTTGCAGCTGTCAAAAGAAAACGTTTAAAAGACAGAATAGCTGCCTTCACAAAACAAAACTTCTCACTTCGAGACTTGGAAGATGGGAGAGAATTAATACATTTCTCTCCCGGCGCCCTAACGACTCCTCGCACTGACGGTAAATAAATTTAGTAGATTATAAAAATGTCCGAAATGAAAACACAAAGTCATTAGGCTGACAACTGTTGAATGCACCACGACAAAGAAACTGTGATACTTGTGACGAGGAAATTGTGCTAACTCTATTTATACTGCCTGAAATATTGTATCAAGTAAACGTGGTCCAATCGTAGCTTTGCAAAGTTCGGTAGTGTCTAAAAATAGCCTGTGAACACTGACGTGAGTCTCGAAATCAAAGTTTTACACTGCATGTGCAAGCTGTAACGTCGGCCTACTGTGACATCAGTACACAGAGTTTCATCAAATGGTGCAACACACAGACGTGATTCTCTTATTAACTCCTTGAAAAAGTTGCACTGTCATCATATGATGATTATACTACTGATGCAATGACTCGAATAAACTAACAAATTTGGAAAAAACGAACATGTACAAAATACAAACAAATTCTTATTGCCACAATCTTCTAAACATTAAACGAATTACTATCATTTACACCTAAATATAGCAAATAAAAATAATTCCTGAAATATATACATTATAACATGCTACAATGCGCACTACTCCTCTTCATTCTATAGAGCGCTGATTCCCTACTCTAATGTCCGGTAAACTAGTTCCCTCCGAAACTGTCGATAGTTTTACTAAATGAATTACCTGAGGGGGTCGTGGACCTGTTCACGTTGCAAGATCTGGGGTGACATGGTTTAGGTGGGGAGGACCTTAATAGGAGAGGAATCAAATCCCACGGTGAGCTTGTCCATAAAAATCTCCCTTCCAGAGAGTTTGGTTCGGCTCACCGTGAAGATTGTCAACAGTCGTGATGCCAGCTGTTACTTATTTAAATGGCAAAGAAAACAATACTAATGAAGTCTGGAAGACACAACCCGGTTATGAATTATTTTATAACATCTGCGTTTACTCTACACTTGTAAGGATCAGGCATGGAAGGCTTTCTTACAGGGATGAAATTAGGGTAGTTGAGTTACCCTTCGGGTAATGGTGGGTTTGGGTTTGGGTTGTATTCGTATAGTCACTACCTACCCAACGGCTGTGTGAACTTCACGCGTGGCTACTGGTTCTTTTGTGATAGTACTAGGGCATGGCGGTGGACAATGACTCAGTATAAATATCTAGTAGTCCTAGTGTCATAATATTTCTGGTCATGCCAAGGCAAATATATCCCTAGTAGAGAATCCAAGTGTGAGCTACAGTCTTCGCTTACTGGGGGCGGTTCCTTAAGGGGCTCACTCATAAGTTCGATGTCTGGAGGGGCCTCATGTATTTCAATGGTGGTCCCTGGATTTACATGTCTAGGCTGTGTCTCCAGATTTCTCTGAAGTGCCCATCGGGCTAATCAATGAAGTTGGCTACTTACACCTTTAATTTTTACGTGGTGTTACTAAGGATGCCTAAAATACAGGAAACTATTGGCTCACTGAGTCAATTACAAGGAACACAAAAGGCGCACTCCCAATTTACTAGGATCACTCAAGCCCTCCGGGGCTGGTCTGCAGAAAAAACTGAGATAATGAGTATGTGTGCATAGTAATGAGTATGAGTATCCGGTATCACTGGATAATTGAGAATGAATCTCACTAGTGGTGCAGGCGCCCCGGACAATACTTTGGTAGTCCCATATCTTATGCAGGTGCCAGAATATTCAAGCAAGTTCGGATTGTCTACGCCTACAAATGAGCAGTCCCATTAATAAAGAACCAATTTTAAGAAGAATAATTAATTTAAAAATTACAATAAATAAATTAAATGACAGGCTGGGGGAAATGAACAACACGAGATTTACAATTTAAATGATCACGTATTTTATTCCATATGCTTAGAAGATACAGGAGTATGCATAGCTCTATATATGATAAATAGGTCAAAGATGTAATAATTACGGTAGGTGAAGGCTAACCTGCGTGAGTAGACAAAAAATAAATAAAGTGGCTAATTGGCAAATTGATTTGTAAATTGGGGGTGGCAGTCTAGATGGGACGATGGCACAACCTGCTGCCACGGAGTTTGAAAGATTGGTTTTGGGTAAGCGGAACAGGTGAGGATGTCGAGGTACCTCTGGCTGGCGAAGGCGTATGGTGTCGGCAATGTCGTAGGAGACCTTGCAATTCTTCAGGCATCCCTTCCAAATAGCTTCTCTGGTTCCGGCATGTCGTTGGTTCGGTGGATAATACAAATTCTCAGGCGTGAGTGGGTGGCAGTATGACAGCTTTTGGGTGGCGACCATATGATGGCTTTTGGGTGGGCGACTGTATGACGGCTTTTGCAGGGGCAGTACAATTTTAATAATATTGCGTGTCTGTAACTGTCCGTTGAGCTGGGAGCAACCCTGCAGGCACGGAATTTATTGTCTGCCAGCATGTGATTTGCCCACACGAGAGTATTGGCTCGCTGATGGGGCGAAGTCGACAAATATGCACAGGAGAGAGACATGCATCAAGGTCGAGTGATCAGACTACTCGTAGAACAAGGGGCTTAACTAGCGAACAGTTCCGAGCAGCGAGTGCTGGAGACTGCAGCGTAGAGAATTTAAAGTAGGTTAATGTCTGAGCAACGAGTGCTAGACTGGCAGTTTGATCCTATCCCGGTGGCTAGCGCAGTGGGCTGAAAAGAAAACTGGCCTAAGCGAAGGTTTAATGTGCAGGCTGGTTAGAACTCAGCGGGCAAAAACTGAAGACCGGCCAGGAGTCCAATCCCTCTCATATACCCCCAGAGGCCGTGATATCACAAGACCAGGAACCGAAGTTCCCATAACTCGTATAGTTGGTTATAACAGAAAATGCAGTCCTGCAGTGTACACGTTCAGCTGGCCACTAGACCCGTGTTATAGCTGTTTAACCATTGTTGCTATCTTATTAAATTTACGTGTAGCTGTTATCGGTGTGTTATAGTATCGTGTTGTGTGTATAACATGTAGTGTTGTTTGCAAGTGGCCTATATACCACTCTGAGGCATACCTTGACGCATAGCATCTTATCCTTATTAATAAACGACTATTACTCATCAGTGCAACTACACCACTAGCAGTTATCAACGGAGTTGAGTCACCACCACCGCCTAAAAGATTGTTGTATATACCGGGCCGGGACAGACATTCCAATAATGGAAATTATTTTCGCCCGATGAGCCACTGGGACCATGCAAGAGGACTGGGGCTAGTAAAGCAGTGTGCCGTGGGATGCCGCCACAAGTATGATACCTGGATTCCACATCTCTATACTACGTCGCTCGCACAAAGGATCTAGGTGCTGGGTTGCACCTGCTAACCCCCTCTCCAGACAATTTATGCCAACGAAGGAAGGGATGGCTGAGGAGTATATAAGGTGATGCACCCCGGCCTCTAGACGGTCATTTCTGCTTCTGACTCTTCTGGGCTCTCATCGCACAAGCAATTAGTGCCGAGGCCCTCACCAACCCAGAACACTTCACCGCTATTTCACGGGGCCGAAGATCCTCTCCAGCCATCTACTAAGGAAAAACCAGCGGCATCATCAGCTCAGCACACAGATAAAAGTTAGGTCCCTTATGTACAACCGAGTAGAGCTAGCCCAGAAGAGTAAACTGAAATTCACACGCACCAGTAACTGCCTACTCCCTCAGCTTTGTACAAGGCAGCTTCCCCTGATTTACGCTAGGGTATTTTTCCTTTTGCCAAGCCAAAATGGATAGGAGGTAGTACTTTCACCATCTTTGTTTATTTTACTTTATGGTAAAATAAACATTGATCTTGCCTAACTTCTTGAGTATCACTCCGACCTCCTACCCCTCACCATCATCGGATCTGACGGAGACAACAGGAGACCGGGTTTGCTCTTTCCGAATTGACAACAGACCAAAACATCCTTGGAAGGCCACCCATTCTCTGCCCAGCGCAGTGAATGGTAGAGCCATGACACTAGGTACGTTCCTAGTGGGATCGGCTTGCCGGCTGGGGGAACTCCTCTCATCGCAAACTACACGGTGCCTAGTGGCGTTACACTCCAGTGCAGGGGAGACCAACCCCACTGCGACAACACAATGCAATTCCTGCAACCAACACTTTGTAGCTCGAGACTTCCACACCTCCGGTAGGGAAGTCAAGAGTGAGGTGCGGTGTTGGCGGTAGCAATCCGCACCCACACTTGAACTCCAACATGTCGACTGCAGAACTCCTGCAGGCCCTATCCTAGTTTAGAGCCAGATGCCTTACACTCATAGGAGTGGTGTTCAGAATAAGGCTAAGTAGGTTAGTGCTATCTCTAAATATCCACAAGGGCTTAGCATCCTTCCCAGAGGGTTCCAGCTACTGAGTCCAGGTGAACAAGCTACTTTGCTGCGACGACTCACCATACCAGTACCATCCATCACTCCTACAGCAACGTTCGAGCCACCCACCCGTATAGCAGCAGGATTCCATCCAGTGGTGCAGCAGATCCTGTTTTGCGAAGGGTCCACCAACACTCCAGCAGTACCTTGCGGCTCCATGCCAGTCGAAAACCCCAGTACCACAAATGCACACCCCACGCTCCAGTCAAGCGCAACCAGGGCTGAGGGACCAACACTAGCGAAACTGCCCATGGGCCAGACGCACTGTCCTGCTCGCTTGGACACCGGCCCGAACCCTAAGCCTAAACCACGTGTTGTTTGTATTGCCAGAGGCGGACTTCGTACCAAGCCGGCAGCCTACTAGGCCAGTATTGTATTCCGGCTGGGCACCAGTGCCAAGAGACAACTAACCAACCAACGACACGACTCACCTAGCATCGAACAGTCACCCAGGGATGCGGGCAGCCAATCAGTCGGGTCTGTCAAGCATCAACCTTTATTCAAGACATCTGTTCATTGAAATAAATTAATATTTAATTTTAAAAACCTGTTATTTTTGTACCACTGATAAAAAATGACCTAACACGAACAACACACTAGTAACACAATTTTTGGGTGTTTCGGGGACTAAAATCGGCCTGCAATGAATTTATGAGGGTAGCAGATTTACGTAGCCATTCTAAGAAACTACGAGGCCTCATAACATCAAGGTCTGACTATTCAGACTTTATTGTACTTCAGAAGCCACATCAATGTTAAAATTTGGAACTATTTCTTATAATTTGTAATTCATGATCTGGAAAGTTGCATTCTTCAAAGGCCTACTTCAAAAGTGTTTGATGAACTGTGCCAAGCCCCCACCTGCACGCTCACCTGCTCAGCAACGTTGAGGCGGTGGTCAAGGAAGTGGAGGAGGGTGGCCATGGCCTCCATGTTGCGGCCCATGAACTCAACGGTGGGGTGGGAGGGCTGGCTGGGGTCCCTGGTGACGGGCGTGGTCAGCTCCTCATAGCAGCTGCCCGGGATTGTCACCAGCAGGTTTGCAATGTGGCTGTCAACAGAATGTCACATCTCGCTCCAGCATCAAAGCCCAATACACTATGTCAGAGATCAATTTGTGTGTGCCCAATCACGTGCATTAGTGAGAGCAAAAATATATGAATTGACCATGTCAATTTTTTTGGACAAAATCATACATCATGTTCAAATCATTTTAACCCTGGAGTAGTCACATCCCCATTAAGGCTTCTGTGTATGCTGCTCTTAAGGTGATAGTCAGTCTAGCATTGTCTGTGCTGTAGTTCTAAAATAGTGGGAGCACTTGGGGCCAAATACACACATAAAATATTCCATTGTCTGTGCGCAAGGCACCTAACTACATACTAGCGGGCAATCTTTTCATTAGCAACACACCTCAATGGTGCTAAGGAACTTATTCCTTGTTATACATATTTGTGTCGATAATCAAAAGAAATAAAATTTTGTGCAGGATGTATACGTGTTCAGAGGTGAGTATTATGGGCACCGACCTGGTACAACTTCACAGGGAAGACCATAATTTTTTCTTCAGAATAGTTTCCTTAACATGAATGAGACTGACCAATTCAAATTTTACTTTCTTATATTTTCCAGCCTTCTCCAACGAGGAACTCGTGCCTTGAGGTTTAGAGTACGGATATACGTGAAGCAAAGTAAAACAACATCAGTGACATGACTAACCTACGAAAACATTGAAATACACTGAATTTCCTAGTAGAGCCTACATCTAAGGTCAAATCCAACAGGAACCAAACCTGGTTTGCTACGATTGTATGCAACTGGTTTAATTACTCCATTACCACAACCTCCCACAGAATGTGTCTATTTTTATTGCTGCCTTTAATTAAAAATTCAACGGTACATAATCACATTTTTGCACACTAAAAGAATTGGGGTCAATATTTTGTTTAGCACTAACAATTTATTGCAAAAATTTTTTTATTGGACATATTTATTTTGCTGAACAACATAAATGACAAAAGGAAGTCTTATAAATTAAGACATAAGCAGAATGCGATTTGTAACTACAGTGGAACCCGTATTTTATGTTTCAGTCAATAACACTTTCCCGTCAAGTAAACCACTTTCATTTGGTCCCGCCAGTTTCTGTTCTGCAACTTAAACAGCAAATCCAAATGCCTTCCCGTGTTGTACACATCTGGTTTACGAGCAAAAAGTTTGTTTTTATGGATGACCAATGCCAACTTTGAACATTTATTTTATGTTGATTCCTACATAATTGATTCCCGTATACAGCTGTGTTCCATTATGCACACTGTGTGCACTGTGCAGCATGACAAGACCCTGCATACGGTTATGTTATAATCGCTTCCTCATGTTAACATATGACAAATAATACAATTTTTACACTAAAATTATTACTATTTACCTTGTGCTTTTGTAGACTATATTATGATAAGACAATATTTTGCATGCTCTCTGCATTGCACAGTGCAGTGAACGGAACACACCCTTGTAGCAACTACCATTTATAGTAGTATGCTTCCAGTATTTATTTATCTATATTGCATAGTGAACAAGTGACTGTGCCTCATTGCTACGCTGCTAGCTCAGGGCTGCCACCAACCCTGAAGCTGAAATCCTAATTTCTGTACATAAAAATCCTGTAAAATCCTGGAATCATTGGGTCAAATACTATAAAATCCTTGGAATTAAAAAAAAAAAAATTGCAAATTACAGAAAAAAATAAGTGGATATGAAATACGTTTACATATTAAAGGTAGTTGTTTTTATTCTGGAATGTACAAACCATGGAAATTTTTCCTCCACTCACACTTATACCTTTGTTTGTACAATTACTGTATTTGCGATAATTTTAATTTCCTCACCATTATGTTGTCAATGCCAAATGCAAAACACAGTCACCAAATTCAGATTGCATGCGTAAAAACTGCAATTTGCGGCAAAGGTTCTCTTCAATAATGGCCTTGGCCTTTGCACGTGACCGTTCATGTAGCCAGGAACAAAAATATGTAGATAACTGTATACCCACATCAGTGAAAAATTAAGCAGAATATTTTGGACCTACACTATTGAAGCAATGCCATATGTCCAAAATATTTCGCGTAAGTATTCACGTCTATTGTAAGAATCTTTCAAATAAATGAATCAGTGAAACACATCGCTGTGGGGCACTAGTGTTGCACGTATGCAGCAGCCACTTGAACAAAGTGCTTATTAAAAAAAAAGCACCCTACACTTTGGGTTTGGATTTTTCTAGCGTGTTAAAAATCCGTAAATACAGATAAAATCCATTAAAACGGCAGGCCTGTGCTAGCTACATCGGCTTCTCGTTTCCAGCATTTTTTAACGTAAACTATTTTGTTTGCTATGGTGCAGGACCACTACTCTAGACACTGAAAGGGGCGTGCAAGTGTACTTACGGTGCCAGAGGTGACCTCGTCAGGGTGTTTGGCCAGGAGCAAGGCCGAGCACTCCTATGAAGATTCTAGCATCTGATCTCTCTGGGGTGATAGAATTTTCCCTTTGGAGAGAGTCGGACTGGTAGATGGCCAGCAGGGCACAAAGTCAGCGGTCTTTAACACTATCGGGCAGCTGTGGCAGGTTTATGTACTCCTGAGCGATGGATCACTGGGAGTGAATGTGCAACAATGCGAGGATCTTGTTGACGTGTAGAAGGCTCAGGTTACGGAGCAGGCACAGGAAGGATGGAGTATGTCAGGAATGTGGTAGGCGACGACTGGTGGTTGTGGAGAAGACGTGTACGAGTTCGGCGATCCGCTGAGGCCTCTTCGTCGGTCCTGTACATATGGGATCACTAAAGAGATGGTTTTGTACCTCCAGCGTCACTGGCTGCAGCAGGTGTCTGATAGTCTGGGCTTGTTCTCTGGGCTGGAATTTGGCAATGGAGGTTACTAGGGCCGGTGTGTACTCGTGCATACGCCCAGAGGCAAGAAAGGTCAACCTTACCCATTCCTTGAGACGTCTCTTGGAATAGGTTATATGGAAACAGAAACATTCCTCGTCAAGGAGTGGACGGCAGGCTCCTTGTTCTCCCAATTTACGTGTCGAACCACGAGCCGACCATAGCACAATTTTCGATAATTACGTGGGATCTCATGTCGACTTAGCAAAGGAGTTGGGTATTCATGTTTCAAACTTAAACACCATCGTTTGTAATTGAACATCAATTGAAAATTCAACTCAGCAGAGTGGGCCTATATTTTGACTGTACACAGTCTTGCATTTAAAATTTTTGTTTGTATACTTTTTAACCTCATAATGTATAGTATTTAAACAAGTGTAATACATTTGCTGTAATTATAGTAACTGTTAGCTTGATGGCGAATTTGTTGTGATGTTTTTCAGTTCTATTTATACTTTCCCCTGAATTACACCATTTTCAGGTTTCCCCCTGAAAAGTGTAGCAAAGGAGTTCTGTATCAGCTGTTCATGGTAAAGTGAGCAATTTTGAAGCACTAGTTACTTTTTCCACTCAGCTATTTTTTATCCTTTAACCACCTTTTTTTAAATAAATATTGCCATGTAAGTAATAAACACAGCGTGTATACCACCGCACTAGGAGTTTAATGTCTAAAGGAACAATAAGATATATTTATCGACTATTATTCCAAATGAGAGGGCTTTTAAAAATGCTCACTCTAACGTGAACCTATATGAAACTATTTAGGGTCGAACACAAAAAGGTGTTGCGTCCTGTGGTTTCAAAGTGTTTGAGGTGTCGGCTCAAGACGGCAGTCAGATAAGTGCCAGCCTCAACATTAGCATGCCAGTGGAGGAAAGAAGTGGGGCACAGAAGTAGCACTCACTTGTGCAGTTCTAGCAACTTGTCCCGGGAGGTAGCCCCACACAGCAACAGGTCATGGAGGATTGACACCAGTCGTAGGAAGTGGGCCTCCTCCTCCTCGTCCAAGGGCGAGGGGCTGCCCGGCCTCACCGTCAGGTTGAACAGCACCTTTAGCACCTCACATGCCAGTGCCACCTGATCATCCTGTCAAACACACACTCTTTCCTCACCTACCTTAAAAAAACAGTGTTAATCAGGGCCAGGGAAGTAAATTTGTATTAAAAACCCAGATAATGGAATTTAAACATTATTAATATTAATGGAACAGTGAAATTGAGTCCAAAAATCGTGATAAAACACAGTACATATTATACATTTCAAAGTAAACACAAATCACGCACTGTATGTGCAGGATTTAAAGTACACAATACTTTAACTAATATTTATGTTGCACAGAGTATAGTGTCATTCACGGCGCATCGAGTATACACAGCCTGCGTTGGCACCAGGCAGGCGGCACGTACCAATAAGTGGTGCGTTGTTTAGTGTGTGTGTCGCTTTCTCAACGTGCATCACTCAGACTTGTCCTTTAGATGGCACAGTTAGTTGAAAGTTTGGAACACAATGCGATAAAGACTATAACGGCACTTTAAAGGAGGCAACCTGGCATTTAAACAATACAGTACAATCACCATTACTCGGAGCGTATTTAAAGGAGGCAACCTGGCATTTAAACAATACAGTACAATCACCATTACTCGGAGCGTATTTAAATTTTCTCGACACACTTGCATGCGTGCGCACACTCACACACAAAAGTTTACAAATTAGGAAATGTTAGGTTTTTTGTAAACATTTAAACACTTGATATTTAAAAAATGTACGAAAAGTTTAACAGTGCCCTTCTTCAAAAAGTCTTCAATTTTTTTTTTTTTTGCTTGACACTGGGATTGATGTTTCTGATTAAAACGCACCAAGTTCAAAAAATTTTTTTTCTAACGTTTCTGCATAAGTTTAAACTGTCCTTTCAAGATTTATTGATGTTGCGAAAACGACACTACAAGGCGAACAACGACCCGGGCCAACGATCGATAAACTGACAAGATGTGACTTGGGGGGGGGGGGGGGGGGGGGGGGGGGAGAAGGGACCTAGGCCATGTCCGAAATGACAACCTCATTTCGTAAGTTTCACTTTGAATGTTGTCGGCAGTCGCTTGTTTAGCATTCTCGTGACAACACATTTTTACATTAACAGTGAAAAATATTTTTATCTACATATTATCCTTAAAATTGATGAAATACTTCTACAATCATCACTGGAATGCTGCGAATACATTAATAAATAAGAAAATAATAAATTATGCAATAATGACTTCAAAACAATTTGTTGTGAAATATATAAATAAAGCATAAGAGCAACTTGTTTTTTAAAACATGCCTGGTATATTTTATGAACAATCATTTGTTTTAGAAAACATTTTATTTACTCATTTTCGCATGTGTTCATTTTGCATTTTTGCTAACATCCGTTGCTAGATAGAAAATACGAAACACCAAATTACCAAATACGTCACCATTTTTGTATACAAAAGCGGGTCACATGATCATTTATTCAATGAAATCTGCCATTTTGGACACAGCCTGTGATGAGTCCGAGCCAGACGTGCTTCAAAATGACAGAAATGGATGTCTCACGTAGACCGACAGTTTAAAGAGGTAAACATCAGCTCACATGGCACAGCGATAGACATACAGTACAGCTGCTTGTTAAACAACACACTTTACAGCATCGCCTCACCGCCGCAGGGATAAGCCAAAAGCCAGTTAAGCGAAGCACTAATAAATGGGAGAGTACTGTACTCGCGGTTTAGTACTTGACAGTCACGCACACATTTTTCACGTGGTTGCACAATCGGAACGTTTTGCTGGCTAGGCCAAATTCAACAGGTGGTGAGTTGTAGGACATTGTAATATGGTGGAAGGGCGCTGTTAGTAGGAAACTCAGCAGCCAGATTTAGTTTAGAAACTAATTTGTCACAATGAATAACATGCTAAAAATATTATGAAGTTGGAATTTATTATATGGTTTTGACGATAAAGTATAACTAAGTTAAGATGCCTCTGTCGCCACCATTTTGAAAACAGTGTCAGATATATTTAAAACATACCATTTTACTTCCTTTTGACACGCTATGATTTTTCTAACAATGGTAATTAGATGAATTCAGCTCATTCCTATGCATAGCCTTGCAATTCAGTCTTCAAAGTTCACATTACTGTTTTTTTCCCAGACACGTGATGTGATTGTACTGTTTACCATATAGGATGGACGTTCTACACATAATAGATTGTATTATTTACTGGACCACTGTAACTATGCATTTAGAACGAGTACTTTTAACCAATGCTAAATCTTAGATTTTTCACTTGGTGCTATCTTCCAAAATGGGAGGCTAGCAACAATAACCATGTCATAGACAATGCTTACACGATGCTCTGAAAGTGTATAAAATTTGGTTTAAATTGTTTGAATGGTTCCCAAGGTACGACATATCACACAAAATATTAAAAATACTACAATTTCGAAAGTAAGTGCCAGGCGTGGTCGAACCCTATAAGAGTCAGATGTCCTTACTAAGTACTATATACAGAGTTTGGTGAAATTTGTTGATAAATTCAAAAATTGAAAGGGACACAGACACAGCAAAGTGATCTAATAAGCCTTGCTTTCTTTCGGAAAGTAGGTTGAAAAGAAGAAGAGGCAATGCTATATAAACACACCAACTCTGTGATGCAGATGGTTTGAGCTACTCATAATATCATAAATTTGAATCACCATAGTACAAGACATATGCTAAACGGATGTGCAAGAATTAAGAACAAAGACTTGTCCAGACCACAGTATGTGTAATAGTGTACTTGATGTCAGTGAAGATTTTTTGTTGATTACAGTTAATAGAAATTAACTAAAGGCAACAAAAATATTTGCATAACATACTGACTTAACATTTTCGTAATCCACAAAGATTTGACTTCACTGGTGACGTACAGAGAGTGTGGGGTGGACGTCCAGGCAGGCAGCTCCTCGCTCCTCAGCGAGGCAGCCATCCCCAGCGGCCTCTTTCAGGATCAGGTCAAGCGTCTCCATGAGGTAGGTGATGCCGTGGAACTCTTCGCGCAGCACGGGCCGCACCTTGGGGCACAGCGCAGTCAGGATGAATAGCATCTTCATGTCGAAGAACTTGACATCGTGGGGCAGGCCGGGATCACGATAAGTCCGCAGGCGCATCACCAGGCCTTCCACTGCGTGGTTATGGGTGCACAGAGCCTGCGCCACATTGCTGTTGAAGACAATGTTGCACAGACACTTTTGTGCCTCCACCATCACTATGAACAGTAACATGAAACACACTCCAACTACTGTGAGTGAACAGACTTTTATATCCGGTAATTTTCAAACATGGCATTCAACAAGACAATATCAAACAGTGATAATACAGGGCTATATGTAACTGTTAAAAATGTACAGTAAACTTTCAATTCTAAGACCTTCCTAGGATCACAGGAAAAGGACTGCTATTTCAAAGGAATTGTTATATGAAAAACCTTTTCAATAAAAGTTTTTTTCGTTGTTCCCCCCAAAAAAAAAAAAGTTGCTATTTCTAGACGTTCCCTATTACAGGGGACTTACAAACGAGAGTTGACTGTACATCTTTCATATATTACCTTATAGTGAGTCAGGGTGAAGTGATGTGAGTACGGTGCAGCACCAGAATGAAGGGGTGGGGGAAACTGGAGACACCCAAGAAAACCCACTGACTAGCAACATCGTACAGCATGATTCCAACTTGCGAAAATCTGGGAGTGGCCGGCCAGGGATTGAACCCAATTCGACATGGTGGGAGGCGAGCAGGTTAACCACTCAGGGTAACCTCGACCCGTTATTTCCTTGTAGGTTGTTCATGGTATACAGATCACTTTTGAAAGCCCCGCTTAAGATCTACTTGTATGTACATGATTTATTATTCCTCATATGTGAAATTAACATGGCCATGGGTCTGATCACTTTATTTATGCTTCTGTCAAATGAAACTATCAAATTATTAGAAAAGTAAATGTTTTAGAAATGTGCCAATTTTTACACTTATATGCAATAAATTATACAGAAAACAAAGAAATAATTTCAGTATTCATAAATATTTGCCATTACACTTTCCAAACATGGAACTATTTGCTTACGTCATTACCAACTTTACTGGACCCTTGCCAGCAAGTGCGCCCATTTAAATATATGCAGTTAGGGGCAGTGACATTTTTCAACTGTTGTTTTCAAAAGTGCTCAATCAAGCATGACAAGCATATACACGAATTCTGCAAATACTTGTGTAACTGCTTTACATAGATACTTCTGTAACTATATCACTTAAATATTTCTGGATCTGTCCTGTAGATGAGTATGCTAAGGTTTTTAGCCAGTATGTGCTGATTGATCTATGTCCATAGACGTACAGTCAGGGGTCGAAAATAGTCACCTATTTCGTACAAGTCACTTATTTGCAAGGTCATAATGATGCACTGTGGCCTGGTGTTAACAGCAGTTTCATAAAATCAAAGACTTATTACCAAAGTGTATCGGCCATACTTTGATTATAATTGAGTGCAGTTTCTCAGTTTCTCCACCACAAGAACTTTGTTGTCACATTTGTGGCGTTTCTGGGTTCCAACACCATGAGCGCTCTGTGTAGTCGAAACCATGGCGTTTTTTCGTTCATCCGCAATGAGCTATTTTTTTGTTGTCTAGATCGAGACAACTGCTTTTCTCAAATTGTTCACCAGGATCACATTTGAAGTAGATTTCAATTAGTTTAACGTGTGACCACTACTGGAGGCGTTAGCAGAAATAAAACACAAGTACAAAGGTGACAAGGGAATTTTTGTCCTGGAACTAGGCCAAGCATTCCTGTAGCTGACGCTAGTTCTGGTCTTTGAGGGCTGTAGGGTGTCGCCCTGTATATAAGACCGGCCAGGTTCATGTCGGCAGGGCACGAAGTCGACTATGTTCAATACAATAGGTTTGCTGGGAGTGACTACCTTGACTGGTATGTTGGTGCGACGGATCACGGGGAGTTCTTTGTGTAGATGTGGTCGGAGCTTACGTCACTTGCAGGACTGCGTCGAACCAGTCATACCAAAGGATCTGTTTCCAGAACCCGTACGAGTAGACACAGAAGTACATCCATTGCTGGCCGCTTACTCTGATCAGCCAGACCAACAGTCTACTGAAGCAATAGCCTACCTGATTCCAGCTGTGCCAGTTGCAGTTCTCAGGCAACACTGCTCACCTCCCACCTGCTGCTCCACCAAGCGTCCACAGTGTACCCACTGATGGCACATCCAACAATCATGTCCGCCGCCCAGGTTACTCATTAAGGCAGGAAACATCGAATGCACGATAACGCTGTCAGAGACACACTTTGTGCCCTGCCGCAAAGCTACCCGGCCCCTGTACCCCGCCAGGACTAAACTCCATGCACGAACCCCAGCATATAAAGGTGCGCCTGACCCAGCATCCGAACAAAAATCAGTCTCACTAAACGTAAGTCTCTTACTCGACAGGATATCATGCGTCAATACTTACACATTATCTCTATGTCAATAAACTATTAAATTTACCAAATATTATACTGTATTTTTTTGTTTAACTGCTATAATAATGCGTGACTTGGAAATTAAATTAAATGAAGTGACAACATAAGCAAGTATATGGTAATCATATCTAATTAAAATATCTCTGATCAACTGTAAACATAACCCCTTAAAACTGCAATGTTACAAGCTCATTAGTTTAATTAAATGTTATTGTTAGTTTTAATGTCCAGCTTCAATTATTATTTTCCCCAGATTTTTCTTAGGATATTTGAGGGTTTCTTAGACCTAGAACATCCTTACACTTATAAAGCAGCACAGTTATAAACAAACTTCTTCTTCCTCAGCGATGAGGCGAGTATACTTGGAGACTGACCTTCATACTGCGTGTGGGACTTGTTGATCTGGGTGAGAGCTTCTTCCTGTGACACGAGCCCCGCGAGATGGAGCAACCTGTCCAGCCACTCCTTGCAGGCCAGCTCATTCAGATCCGCCCTCTCCCGGCTGCAACAACACACGCCCCCACATCGCTGCAGCTGCCCCCAGCACACACCACACCCACTGCAAGCATTTAACGGCTCCACCTGTCCGCAGCTACCATAAACCCGAAAATAATTTGACTCTGAATATAATTCTACCCCCAACTTTTAGGGGTTGAGCTCAGGAAAAAACTTTGATGGGCTAAAGCCAAAAGTTTCATAAACTTAAACCAAAAATTCTTAAAAAAAAAAGTAATCAGTAAATTTGAATAAGTCACCTAAAGCAAAAACACTCGAGTCTGAAAAAACACTAAACAAAACTTCACATCATTCTATTTACAAAAAATCACTATCATGGGAGTTTCTTCAGACCGCTGAAGGCTTTTCTCGAACAAGTCACATTTTTCAGCAGAGATAGGTATATCATTCCAATTTTTAATAACTACCTTTCTATCACCATACTTCTGTGCAGCTTCACAATTGTTCAATTGCTTGGTATAATTTGCTACGATTATTTTTTAACTTCGCACAGAAGCTACGTCGCAATCCTTTCGACATTGTTTGTGCTATATGGCCTCACTTTTCTACAGAATCCATTTTACTTTACAAAATTCCTTTCCCGTGAAAACTGCATCAATAAAATTCAAAATGTGCACAAGCGACTTGTTCCGAGAATTAGAAACCAACACTTTGTGCACTCGTATCGCAGCACTGCCAAGATTGACCAAGATGCTGCGCTGGCCATGACAGTTGACTGGTCATGCCGTTTATAAAACATTCACCCAATGACGTTTTTAAGTCTGCGATTATAATTTGACCCTGGCTTTTTGAGTTATCAGATTTTTAAAAAATCATCAAGTTATTTTTGGGTTTTTACAGTATTTTGTGCATTAGAGGCCTCGAAACAAGCAAGCACTAAGACTGGCTCTTGCTGTTCACATTAAACTGTTCACATTAAAATGTTTAACTGTAAGTACAGTATACTCCCACAAATCCACACATCAGCTAAATGTCTTTCATCTTATCCATGCTGCTCTTTTATAAGAAAACATTTTTTTTTGGATCAGGTGATTACAATATCTGTACATTCCAAAGCTTGATGTACCTCTAAACAGAAAAATATTCACTCAAATGTACTTTTTAATAATATATTTTATTATTGCAGAATTTTGGGGTTATGTTTAACATTAGTCATAGACATTTTCATTATATATTATTATAGAATACTTGCTTATATATCACTTAATTTAATATTATTCCAAATTACACTTTATTATATGAGTTAACAGTATAATCTTTGGTTATTTTAGTAATGTATTGTGTAAGAATATTTTATTTGTTTCTGGACAGTATTCAGTATTAATATTTTGTTTGTTATTTTTCATTTATTTTGGGTAATCAGCATTAAATGTTTATCAAACTACAGTACTAAATAAAATAATCCTAGTTGTCTCTCGACTCGCCATTGCTGATGGTGGAGAGAGGTATCGCGGAGGACAGGAGACAACATAAGTAAAACAGATGTAAAATAGAACTAATTTTTTTTTTCCTTTCGAACAATTCTCACCACCTTCAAGAATGGACGTGCGTCAAATAATATGAAATTTTTAATGATTTTGATTTAACACAATTGAGGCAATACATTTTTGAAAGATAAATTATGATTCATTGAAGAAGAATGAATATTACTTTTATTGTGTTTGAGAAGATTAAAAACGAAAAATGTATAATTTAGTTGAAGAAGAAGCATTAAGAAAATAAAATTTTGAGAAGATTTTAATTGTAATATTCTGATTTCTACTTAAAGGTAACAACTGACGACTTGGATATTTATTAGAAATGTTACAAATGGCGCCCAACATGTTAATATAATTTGTGAAATGTAACAACTGGTGACCCAGTGTGCCACTAATGAATTTCATTACAATCTAGAACTTCTGGAGGTGAAGTAGGAACTTCTAGAAGGTCACAATATGTAGTTTTCGGCAAAGGGAAGAACCAACCTCAAGAGAAGTCGAGAGGGAAGAGATACAGTGCTCGAGGTAGCCGCTGAGAACATCTCAAGTATGTCTGCAGATGCAGTACGCAGTTTCTACTCCGAGGGATGTCGGGGGAGAACTTTTCCGAGACAGACAAGTACAGAAAAGAGAGAAATTATTTTTTTGTGGTTTACAGGTTAGAAGAGAAAAGTTTGTAAGTGCCTTTGAAAAAAATTAGGTTTAAGTTTAGTCAAATGCCATGGAGAAAGAGTCAGATTTAGTATTTGAAAAACTTGAAACCATGCAGAAAAAAAAAACCCTGATAACGAGGTTAGGCAAAAATAAATGGAAAAAATTGAGGCAATACAGAAGGGTAATGAAGTTATGCAGAAAGAAATACAAAATGTCAAAATAAAACAAAATGATAGATTTAACAATTTGGAAGAATTTTTTGAAGGTAGTGAACAAAATCCTAGGGAATGGAAATAAAATTTAAATTAAATAGAAATTGAACTCAATGAGGTTAAAGTAAATGAATGAGTTGGGGAAGAGAAATGTAAAGGTGATGAAATGTATAAAACAGGTTATGTAACAGATGAGGTAAAGTGCAAACAAAGTTGTCTTACACAAAAGGATCAGGTGATTTTGGATACAAATGAGAACATTAATTTGAAAAGGGTAGTGGGAAGAAATTTTGTAAACAGTGGGGAGGTTATACAAGAGAAGATCGAGGGGAAAGTAATGTTGAACTTATTGGGGGGATCAAAAAACAAAATCAACTAAGAAACTAGGATAAAATCAAGTTTAAATTATTGGGAGAGTAAAGAAAAACACACATTCAAAATTACAGGGGAAAAAAAAAAAAAAAAAAAAAGTGTGCGAAATTTGGTGCGGAACACAAAAGCAGGAAAAGATTGAGTAGAATAATGAGAAAAAAAAAAAGTTAAAATTAAGTTAATAGAGGAGAGAAAATTGTTGACGTATGGTAAGGGAAAATCAAGGAGGAAAAAGGAAAGAAATAAGAGGGTTAAAGTTCAGGCAGTAACGAAAAGACAACAGTTGAAGTGAAATACGGTGTGAGGAAAGTGGTAAGGATAAAAGGGAGGAAAAGGGGACAAAACTCAGAATGTTGGGAAGGAAAGAAAAGTAATTGATAAAGACAGACCAGACAAATTAGGATACCAAAATAATAGGAGGTAAATGTTTGTATGCAAAAAAATTAATGGTTTTGATTCAGAAAATTATGTAAAGTAAGAATATCATAGAGAAAATAAGTTTATTTTAAAGAAAAGTTTTAATTTTGAGTTCAACAAAGATTATTATAACTATTTGTAATACAAAAGCAAAGAAGTAGTTGCAAAATTTTCATAGAAAAAGTTAATACATTACAAAATGTAGTTGAAAATACCCATTGTGAAATGACATGTGACATACATATTATAAAATAAGGTATTATTTTTATTAATAAATGAAAATATCTGACACTACCCAAGACATAGAGATCATAATAAATATAACAAGAAATAAAAACCATGATTCAAAGCTAATATGTACACTGATTTGGGTAGAGTGCTATATATGACTGGTAATATAATTTAAAATTTTTGATTTAAATGACAAACACTAATTAGTAAATATTATGATTGGTGACAAAACTACCTGGAAGTAAATAGAAAAACAAATAAAAACCAAATGTATTAAATTAATAAGAACAAATAATTTTATGGAAACCCAAAATATAAATAATTTTTCAACTGGATAAGTACTATGGAAAAAATTTTAAGTGACTGTTTTAATTAATGAATTACTGTAAGATTATAATATGGAGATATAGTGACTGTAAATAAGGAAACAGACTTTAAGTGAATATTTTAATTAATGAGATTTCAGAAGATTGTATCATCAAGATATAATGATTGTGAATTGTGAACTTAGATGTAAAAAGCAAATTGTAGCAATTATATGAAATTTATCATTTAGATTTATTTCGGTTAGTAACAAATTTGTAAAATTTGATCCAAACTGGGGTAGTGGGGTTAAATAACATTGCAGATTTTCAGGCTATGTTTAACATTAGTCATGGACATTTTCATTATAGTATACCTATAATTACGAGTACTTGCTTATGTTGTCAATTTATTTAATATTATTCCAAATTTTGCTCTTTTATACGAGTTAAAGTATAATCTATGGTTATTTTAATAGTTGTCTAACTACTTTTTTATTTATTTCTAGACAGCATTAAGTATTAACTTTTTTTTTTTTTTTTTTGTTATTTTTCATTTCTTTTCTATAGGGTAATTAAAATTAAATGTTTACTAAACAAAATTACAAAGTAAAATAATCGTGGTTGTCTCTTCGTCTCGCCATTGCTGATTGGTGGAGAGAGGTATCATGGTCAGACTACAGCCAATCGGAGGACAGGAGACAACATAAGTAAAGCAGATGTAAAATAGAACTAATGGTGTATTCGAATTACTACTCTGGACTGCACTCGGAGCGAACTGGCTGGGTTCCGCGTGTTCCAATTACCGGAAATCGGTCTGAGAGCAGTTGGATTTTCGTATTCGCATTGCGAGTTGCACTGAAAGAGTGTACACCGAGAGCAAGTTTTTCTGCATCATGTTGAGTCAATTCTGCTTTTCAGAGCAACATGGCGGCGACCTGTGATTATGTAAACAACACGAAAATTACTGCAATGTCGGGTATTATACAATATCTAACATTTCGGCAGCTGAATAATACATAGAGACCTGAAAAATTTGCGGATTCATTTTGGGACAAGCTAGAATTCAAAACACGTGTTTATATAACTACAGCCACTGGTCCACAAGTGTTTGACACCTTCTGGAGAATGCTGGCCCAATCGTCGCCTTCCACTGTGACAGCAGACAACCAACGTAAAGTTGACGTCAGCATATCTGTACATAAGATTGTAGAGTCTAGCATGTAGGCCTTTGAACTGGCGAATTTTTCAGGTCCCAAATAATACATAATACTAATAGTTAATATGGAACAAATAGGCTCTTGGTATACTGACTATATTGTTTGTAATTATAGATGCGATGAGGTTAATTTCACCCAGTGACTCGTGTTGATGCCGGCTAACAGCCAGCGGCGCTAGAGCCCACGTCGACGCTCACCATGCACGTGTCACGTGTTCATGCACATGCGCAAAGAGACTAATATTTAGAACTTTCACAATAATATTTGTTTGCAGTGTAAAACGTGTCTCGTATTTTTATTTCTCAGGGTTTGAGATGTCTTACAATGTTTTGAAGTGTTTGTTGTTATTTTGAAAATGTTTGGTTATGGAATTCAAAGTGCCCGCGGCACCGAGATCAAGAACACTAATATTCCGGTGTGAACGCCATAACAAAGAGACACTGAATTAATATAATTATAAAATGTAAAACAATATTTTATTTAATTTGTGCCAATTTTATTTCAATAATAAAATATTTTACTCTGCGTGCATAGCACTTCCGCTTATGTGAACCCCATAGGCGACCATGGTATGCTTGCCTCTGGACAGTCTGTCGAGGAGAGCTGGTGAGGTAAGACACTGTCACGTACGCACTACAACATTTTGTTCACTGATGCAGGTTTCAATAGCACTTTTAGTATATCTGTCAACCTTTGCTTGCGTACGTTTTGCCAGACATTTCCCCAGCATTATGCTTCCGCTTAACTAATTAATTTCGCCCTTGTGGAATTTTCAACTTAATCAAGGAGGAGGAGAAATATGTCGGAGAGGTCAAGCGACCAGCAAAACCTGAATCAGGCGCCATCCGTTTCTGCTAAAGGCGTTTCATCGTAATTCCTGTATTATTGCTGTGTGCAATTTTAAGGGCTTTGTTTTCATATATGTATTTGAGGGTATTTTCCATGTCTGAATATTTTACGGCAACATCATGTATAACCACATGGCTGACACCAAGTCTGTCTACGCCACCATTGCGTTTTGAGAGCTTATCTATGTAATATGTGTGCAATATTTTATTCTCGGTTCTATGTTAAATTTTGTCAGGGTTCCATGTAATTTTACGTAAATTGATGCTTTTGTGTTTGACCACGCAGTCACTTTAATGTTTCATTTTACCGCCATCAGGCATGCTATACACCTGCAATCACTTAAATCGTACAGAGAATAATTTTCTCTACCAGAACATTTTGTTGGAATTTAGTTTGCAGTTTTCACAAAGAAATATTGCAATTCAACCTGCACCACGTGGTCCGCTATGAACTTTATCCAGCAGTATCCGCACCATATAAACTTGTTTTCACACATGTGTGTGTTTGTGAATACTCATCTAGTGCCCCATCTTGTTTCATGTATCTTTTGAGGTTTATGTATTTTGTAATTTGTGTACAGTGCAATTATCCCGTCCCATCCTAGCTGGCTCTGTGTATAGGCCGTCGCCACACTACCCACATGCTCAAGGGCGAACCCAGACGAGTTTGCGTTAGTGATGCCGAGTAATCACACGTGTTAATACATATTAAGGGTTTCATTTGTAATTCACTGTGTCCTGTCTTCAGGAAAAAAACAGTCAGTCCACCCTAGCGGCTGTCGGCCCTCTTCCCTTGTGAAGACTGTGCTTTCACACACCTCGGTGAGATCATCCATCTAGGCGTGTGCTAGATTAATTGCAGGCTGGGGAGCACCCAAGCGGAATTGGCTAGTCATGACTGAGATAATACTATTTCATTGGCACGTTGATGTGTATGCATAGTAACAATAAAAGCAAGCATCAGTAACCTACCTCTTTTATTCTGTAGTGACAGTGCCCTAGCCACATGTATTTTATCCAGTGTTTATTTCCAGTGATGTTTAGTAAAAAGTTTAGTAATGCCTACGCACAGATGAGACAGACACAATGAACGCACAGTATCCCTGAGAACCCTGAGTCTCAATAGTGCGGTGATTGGGAAACACCGCTGGCGCTCATATTACCAGTAAGTATTTGTGTCATCGTTTGTCTCGTGTCTCACCCGACGGCATCAGTGCATATATTTGCCGACAAGTTAAAAAAGTGAAATTGGAGAACATTAGCTGTACGGAATTTCATAAAATTCAAATTTAAATCCTTTTATCAATATCACATTTCAAGCATTTTCTCCAAAAGATATGTTGTCGCAAATGTTATGCACCTTTTCCGCGGCGTGTTCCAGTTGCCGTGCATAAATAATACACTCATTTCTGGCAATCACGTGACACATGCACGTTTTCAATTTTCAGAGCGCACCCGGTGGACACCCAGAGCAGTCAATTGGAATACGCTACAATTTTTTCTTAACAATTTTCACAACCTCCAAGGATGGACGTGTTTCATATAAAACAAAAGTTTTAATAATTTAAGATTCAATACAATTTATGCAATACATTTCAAAAGAAAAATAATTATGAACTGAAGAAGAATGAATATTAATTTTACTGTGTTTGAGAAGATTAAAAATGACACATGCATAATTTACTGCATTAGTAAAATATCATTTTGAGAAGATTTGAATTGTAATATTAAAATTTCTATTCAAAGGTAACAACTATGACTTGCTATTTATTTGAAATGCTGCAAAAGGTACCCAACATGATAATGGTAGTTTGTGAAATGTTTGTAATGTAACAAGATCACTCTGCAATGTATTCTGCAGTTCCAATTATCATGGTTTGGCAGAAGTTTACTGTACTAAAATAAGTCCACAAAAATAGACGTAAGCCTACCTATAGTTTAACTAAATTCTACGCTAATATTACATCATGCTGTGTTCAAAGAAGCTAGAAGATATACTGAACATTTCATTGGTTGTTTTACTAACCATATTTATGAACACTAACAACCAAACAACCACAAACTCTGCAAGAAATTAATTATGACAGAATGGATTCAAGCTACACTTTTACTAGAACATACCTTAACATCCTTACGCATGATAGACAGTTCTTCTGACAATCTGAATTATCTGTTTTGCCAAGACGGTTGAATAAAAGTGCCCACAGATTGTGCCGGCGATCTCCATGTCTCAGCTCCGGGAATGTAAAAGATTGTCCATGCTGGAAAATAAGTCACATGTTTTAAACTTATTACAAACAAATTTTCAAAATAACTAAAATATAACCATGACCTTTGCCAGAAAAGGTCATGGTAATTTTAAGAATGTTTCCTAGTTAACAAGTAGCAGTTCATTTTCGTATCCTAATAACAAACTCCGGTAAATGTTAAGAATAGGGTCTTTTTGGGGGGGAATTTTTTTTTCAGAAAGTGGTATAATTGCACTCTACTAATTACACCGAACACGAATTTACCAGGGGTATGGCCAATAGAAACCACAAAAAAGATAGTGGGGAGGACTATGAAGAACAGGGAAAATGTGGGGTAAAACGAGTGAAAAATATGTACATAATCGTAATATTTAATCATGAAAATATGCTAAATTGCAAAAAGACCTAACCAAGCGATACCTAAATTCAAAATATTACCAATACACACATCCACACACATATTTTTTCAGTGCGAATGGGCTACGCTTGCAGTTCATTTCTGGGAAAACTCCAAGTTTTGCTGATGCGTGACCACTTCATGGTCACTACCTAAAGAAGAAACCCGGCGAGGTTGAAATACTATTTTGGGGATCTACTTTCCTGCTGGTGCTGGGACTCTGGCTTGGTACATAATGTTTGGCTATGCTTGTACAATATTAAGTGCAAGGGGACTACGCTTGAACATCATTAATATAGAATCACAAAAACAACTACAACCTATCATGAATTTTGGTTTCTTTAGTTAAGGTCTTCTGCATTTGACATCATCCTACAAAATGCTACCCTTAAATATCATTGGTAATATTGTGCATTTAGATATTGTTCGGTTAGGACTTTTGCAATTAAACGTGTTTTTGTGATAAAATATTATGATTATGTACATATTCCATACATTTTACAACACAATTTCCCTGGTCTTCATAACCCTCCGCACTATCGTGAAATTTAATTAAATTACGTACTCACAGAATCACCATTCATACAACATAGATTATGAAACACTACACTGCATAAACACACAAATCGCAGCACAAATATTATAATTTAACGTTTTCCATCCACATAATACCATAGAAACACACACAATTTTGTACAATTATTAGATTTTACACATCAAACAAAATGAATTGCGATAAAACACATGCCAAACATAACTTCTGCATTACAATCCTCCACACATCATACTTTACTAGAATTCTTACAATTCAACTGCAGAACTGTGACATCAACCAATTTCAATGCACATTTGTTTCCTGTCTTTTATGCATTATTGGTCACCATGTATCGTAAAGATGGCGTTATACAGCACCTGTTTATAAACACAGCATGTGAACGTTGTTTTCTACGATTCACTAGGCCTACATGTGTATTTATTCCACTAGTAACGTGTTACGTAAAACTATCTTCTCGTGGATATAGCTAAGGCAAGCCTTAAGTAATTTATCAGAATTACACGTTGTTCCGATACTGTTTTATTGCTTTTTTGTTCACCTGAATAACCCTATCGCCGTAGCATAAATATATACCCTGTGAATGACGTTTGATACGTTAAATATTTGTTTCAAAAGGTTGTTTCCACATTTTATACAATTTAGCGACCCGATACAAATATATTGGACATACATTTTACATGTTTTACTGCATAAACACTGCAATCTTGATAGCCCTCGACACTATCACATTTTATGTTATGTACTCCAAACTATGCAAAGACCTGCTAAAATTCCTATCAAGTATGATTAGTAATAATCATATATAAAATTTCCAGGTAGTATTATTTTCCCTATTTTCGGAAATGCCATTGCTGATTCCTTTCCAAGTGAGAACATTTTCGTATCCATTGTCGGAGGGCTGTGTATATCATGAAAACCGCTGTATCTAAGTAGCTTGCAGAAGTTTGGGTGTGGTGGGAAATGATAATTGTTAAATTGAGTCTGACAAGGCCCAAGGCCCAATGAGTTATGACACATCTCGTCTTGTCTTTGAGTATATCGTAGACCACGGTGTTAACTGTAATCAAGTTGTACGTGGATAGCAATTAATTTCCGTTGCAAATGGTCCTCTAAGAGTAAGTAATAAAATTAGGTGAAGTGTAACCTTGAGAAGAATTTTCAGCCAGCCTGGAAATTACAAATAATTTGTGTTGCGCGGGTGATGCAACACGGTGTAGTGTAGATGTGATTACTCTCTGGCACCCGCAGTGACCGTTACCTTTTCAATCTCCTTGGGTTGGACAGGAGGAAAGTTGAACGGTTAGTCAGGATGTGCAGGGTGGTGAATGAAGAGGGAGGATGGGGAGGGCTACACTGCCAGCTAAGTAAGGGGGTGTTTAGAAGAAGAGGATACAACAGAGAGAAGCTTCAGAGGGTGTGGAGGAGAACGGAGCGGGGTAGGCAGTCCATGCTTGTGAGGGAGTGGAATGTGTCGAGGGAGGAATTGGCATCTGTGAGAGGGGTTGGTAAGTTCAGGAAGGGAGTGGAAAAGGAGTTGGTTGGGTGAAGGAGAGTTGAGAGAGCTCGCCACAGGGCGGCAGCCTAATTGCGAGTGTATGTATGTATGTATGCTCTTTCAATATCTTCCTCCCTCCCTCCTTGTGCTTGCGCAGCTCACACAATTCTGCTCTTTCTTGTTAAGTTTTTTTAAGTTGATTTTTTCAGCGGCTGACCTAGTCTGTTAGGTATGCTGTGCTTGATGTAGCTTATCGATAATTCATCCTGAAATTTTGAAATTGTGTTTGGGTATAACTTTCCTTGTAAGCCAATTCACGGCACCTGAGACGTTGCGTTGGTTTTTTGCAACTGTCTAATTATCAAATGCTTGCCAGAACATACCATATAGGTATTCCTTACGTCAGCATGTATTATGTGCGATAATTTATCTTCGCTGATCGTCCTGATTATGAACCAACATAGAGCATTGAACTGAGTTGCCCTGCACTGTGGAACCACGACCCGTGATATTAATTTCTTTTTTTGTAAAAGGGTAAGTTAATTTAATAATTTGCTTAGGCACAGTGGATAAACTTGTGGTTTAGCAGATTGTGTATTATGATATGCAGGCCGTAATGAAACTGGCAAAAGTTGGCTGCTCAGTTAAGTAATGTTAGTTTTAACATTTTTAAGGTCTTTTTTTTTAAATGATGATTGGGCTTTATTCAGACCATGAATTGGTCACCCCACTCGTCGTTTTAAGAGGTCATTCACTAATTTGTGATGTGCATGTTTTCCTGCGCCAGTCATTTGTTAAGAATAATTTTACTGAGAGCACATCACTCTTTCTACCTTTCGTTGCTTGTAGTTTTAATGTATAATAGTAATTCTTGAAATTTTCTTTTAGTACTGTGTTATACCTATTGTACGTTATAATCACATTCAATTGTATATCAAGGAGTAACATTCAATTTTTGAATAATTGTGAAGCTTTTAGATTGAATGTTAATATTTGCACATATTCAATTGTACAACAAGGTGTAATTTTCAATTGTTGAAAAATTGTGAAGTTTTTACATTTTTTTAATACAACCTTTACTAAATGAACTGTGGTTTAACCTTTTCAGTTTACTTACAGTGTTACAAATGCACATCACACACATACATACACAAACACTCGCAATTAGGCTACCGCCCGGTGGCGAGCTATCTCAACTCTCCTTCGCCCTCTGAAGCTTCTCTCTGTTGTTTCCTCTTCCCCTGAACACCCCCTTACTTAGCTTGCAGTGTAGCCCTCCCCATCCTCCCTCTTCATCAAGGTACAGTCTGTTTCGTTTATTACTAAACTGACAAATGTTTAATGTTTCCTACACTGCACCAATTCAAGGCAACAATTATTTGGGTCAAATGCACAATTATCTCTGTATAACACTGCTGAAATTTATGCACTTGTATGTTGTGAAGTGGTTTTTTTTGTTGTGTAAGTTGGTGATAATGGTAGGTAATTGGATTTTGCTTAGTTTAGATCTAGAAGTGCTGGGATTTTGTACCAACCATCTACTACTTCTAGAAAATACAATTTATTCAAAATCTGCACCGTTCTCTTTTTTGGAGTGCTAGCGACAGCGAGTGCAAAAGTCACACAGATTTTATTGCTGCATTGTTAAGAACAGTGGCTTTTCCAAAAATCGGGAAAATTATACCTGCAAATGTTTACACACCCACGCACGCACGCACGCGCGCACACACACACACACACACACGCGCGCGAGATTATTACTAATCACACTTAATATGAATTTCAGGAAGCCTTCGCGTAATTTGCAGTATATACCATGAAATGAGATATTGAGGAGGGCTATCAAGATCGCAGTGTTTATGTAGAAAAACACATAAAATGTACGTCCTATATATTTATATAGGGTTGCTAAGTTGTATTAAATGTGGGAATACCTTTTGAAACCAATCAATGTATAAAACATCATGCATAGGATATATTTATGCCATGGCGTTAAGGTTATAAAGGTCAATCAAAACAGTGTCGTAACATCATGTAATTCTGTTGATTTACTTAAGGCATACTTTGTCAATATTTACAAGAGGGTATAGGCTGTTCCTGGTAAAGTGAGCACTTTTTAAGGCCCTCCCAACAGGCACTAGCCACTAATAAATATACCTTATTGCAGTCTCAGGCATTAAATATTGCACATTGTGTTTATTGATCACATTGTAATGCTTATATTAAAAAGCAGTAGGAAGATGGAAATTGGTTGAAAGGAAAAATTTAGAAGGGCCTTAAATAGTGCTCACTTAACCGTGAACAGACTATAGTACTACGTAACGTATTAAAAGTAGAATAAATATACATAGGCATAGTACATCATACAAAACAAAAACAGGTGCCGTGTTAATGCCATGATACATTACAATACACGGTGACTAATTACGCACAATAGACCGGAAACAAATGTGAATACAAATTGGTTTACATCACACTTGTATTGTGGGAATTTCTAGTATTTGAGTATTTTTGACTGTGGGTAGATGTGCTGTTACGCATGATTTATTGTAATTCATTCAGTTTGACGTGTTATATAAAATAATTGTGTGATAATATGAGTGTTTCTGTGCCATTATGTCTATGGGAAGGACATGCAAGGGCATTCTGGTGCAGCGCAGCCGGTGGTTGCCATAGCTACGCTACAGACTCAGTGAGATGGAAGAATGTGGAAATAGATCTGGCAGTAATTGAACTCGTGAGCCCAGGATCTATGCCAGAAACTCTGTTATGTTTTTATTAAAGGTTTTATTGCCCGTTGTGTTTTTATGTTTCTCTTGTACACTGCTAACGTATTATCATTTGTCTCCTCAAGTATCCAGTGTTGTCTATTTCATTCACCAGTGTTCATGTTGCAGGGTTCTTTTATGTAATTTTTAGTACGAGTTTCATTTAGTAACATAATGTAAAGCAGGTTATTGCAAGGTGTAGCAGGAAGTAGTTCCGCTCTGGTGCGTGGGTCAGCCGAGGCCTGCCCGCGCATCAGGTGGGAACGCTAATCAGCGAGTAGCATTGGACGAGGGTGGTGCGTGTGTCATAAGCTCCGGCTTTTCCCACACGCGCCAGGCAGCATTCAACATTTTGGTACGAACATTTAGTTACAATAGACTAATTCATTCTGGAACCTTTTCGCATGTAGCCTCCCGGTATACCACCCTCCCTTCTCGCGGCAGTAGCATTGCCCGGGGAAGTTTAATTTTGCCGTAGTTAATTTGCGTGTCGCAAGACTTTTAACAGTGTAACCAGAGTGGCTAGCCTGATTTGCCACCCTTCATTGCGTAAGTGCTCTCCTAGGGGGAGATTTAATTTCATTGAATAAATACATCTGGGAACTGAATGGTACATAATTTATTTTGATTGTATGCGTGTAAGGAGATGGGCTCTAACAATACCTACTCACACCAAGTCTTACGTCATTGAGTTTTGCAAGTGTCAGTTTTAAGTATTGTCCCGAGATCAGCAGAGTCAACAATCGCCTTGACGTCTGGTGCCTATCCAGGTAAATCACATCCTAGACCTCACCTTCACCACCCCAAAAAACATACCCAACCCTTCATCGGCCCATTCCTAGCCGTCAAAATGGCTTGCCCGAACGTGTGGCAATCTTTAATGCTTCCTTTCCGACATTTAACCCAGTGTCATTGGACGGCACACCATCAGTAGTGAAATGAACTGCGTAGTATTGCGTGTGAGTGTGTTAATTGAACGGCTTACGTAATTTTGCCCCGAAGTCATGTCACAGACGACCTTACCAAATTAAACCTAACTACACAATAGGTTTAAGTTGTTACTGTGATCCTGTATAAATTATGTTCAAGCAGAGCCCCTTCGCACTGAAACATACTGTACGAACGCGTAGCCAAACATTACGCACCGAGCCAGAGTCCCATCGCTAGCAGATGAGTTAATCCCCAAAACAGTGATTCAAGACAGGCCAGCTGTTTTTTGTATGTATAGAGCATGAAGCACTCTTGCAGTCCATGAAGTTTGGAGTTTACAATAAAAATAAAAATGTTGTGATGTGTGTTGGTAAGATATTGTGAATTTAGAAATCGCTTGGTTATGTCTTTTTGCAATTTAACATATTTTCGGGATAAAATATTATGATTCCATACATATTTTTCAGACGTTTTACACTGCAATTTCCCTGATCATCATAGCCCACCCCACTATCGTATTTTTAACTTGTATTGCTAATATGGTGAATTTATTTATTGTTTGGTTAAGTCTTTTTGCAATTAAATGTATTTTCATGATAAAATATTACGATTATGTACTAATTTTTTACATGTTTTTCCTCGCAATTTCCCTGATCTTCACAACCTTCCCCACTATCATTTTTGAGGTTTATATTGATATCATATTGATGCCGCTAATAAATTCATGTTGAGTGTAATTAGTAGTGGAATTATACCACTTCCAGTTTTTCTTAACATTTACCATTTTTTTCCTTATCAGAAAAGCCATGAGTCTTAAAAATGACCCTTAACATTCACCCTGAAGGAAACAAGAAGTGAACGAGTGTTATGCGACAGTGAAATTGAACACAGCTCGACTCAGCAGGCACATCCATGTAGCGGAGAGTGGAGAGGTTTCGGTGGGTACTAAAATTGGGTGTCTTGAGAGCTGATGGGGTGAAGCGAGGTGAGTATGGCGCAGCACCGGAAAACAATGAAGGGAAAAACGGGAGAACCCCGAGAAAATCCGTCGACCAGTAGTATAATTTTGGCACGATTCCCACATGCAAAAATCCAGGTGCGACCCCACCCGGAATCAAAACCAAGTTCGCCTTGATGGATGACGAGCATTCTGACCACAGAATCACCGCGGCCCCGCCCTAACATCCATGTAGAATGTGAACTGTTCACGAGGTTACCGCCACATGGTCTGGTTGAGCGAGATAATCTGCGTCACGTCAAGAACACTTCCCACTTGAGAAAATAGGGTGCAAGCCCCACAGGGAATCTCACCGAGAACCTGCTCCCGTCTCAGTGCCGACAATAGATTCTGTACGAAACTCGGTTCCCCTACTGCCACGCTTTGCGTAAACTGCACTCGAGGAAAAAACAAAACTGAAGCTAATACAAGATTGTGGGCGTCGTACTTACGTTTAAAATAAACTTCCCTGTTGCTTCGATCGCCTCTTCGGTTGTCCCTGTCTCTAGTCTCAGCAAATCAGAATCGTCCATTTTAGCGAAGTAAATACTCCTGCTGAACGACCTGAGGATTTTATTATCAAAAAAAACAGAAACGGTTGGGCCTTATTTCCTCATTGCCACTATAATCTGACGTCCGGTGAGTGCTGACAGTTTAATTTTTGTATATTCACTTATTGACATACCAAATGCCAACCTAACAGAATCATATATCCGATTTTAGCCAACGTGGGCCACGTTCCCTCACCATTGGTGGATTTGCTATAAACGACACAAGAATTAAAAGTCATACATAAAGGCTCGATAAGCACACGGAAAATGAACAGTAAAAATATTTGCTGTTTTTGATTAAATTAGAATCTATTAAATGTAGCCAATCTAAATCGTAGGAGATGTTTGCAACCGAAATAACCTAAACATTGTAAATCAACATATATTAAATTATCAGTGTTTACAGCTTGTGTTATCTGAAGTGTACAATTTACTCCCAATTTAGACCGTTACACACATCCCGTTGTATCAACATCCACCACCCTGCACCACCACGAGACTGATGTCAGTGCAGCAGACAGCTGTTGTGTGTATAGTGTGTATAATGAGATCTTCCAGTGCATTAATGCGTCAGTTGCTATGTTATAGTGTTTTTTATTGTAGGGTTATGTTGTGTTTGTTATTATATGTTGAATAGGGCGGAAGAGAGTACTGCAGTGTTTGTGCAATCTGTATCGTTTGATATATGTATGTATGATGCAGTTCCCAAGCAGGGAAAAATTATTTACAATAAATTAGAGCCACACCATGTTTGTTTAACTTTTCCAAAATCATACAATACCATAATTTGACTGGTGCTATATTGTATAGTCTCATTAATTATTAAGGTAATTAGTGTACGCAAATCACGTATACGTTTATAAATTATACAAAGGTCATTGAGGGTGCTATATTTGTCGTGTAAATATTTATTTATTTATGTGTGATTGATATGTGACCACGTGTTGTGTGGTAAAACATACAATAACCTAAGAGACTGACCAGCAGGGCCTGTTCGTGGAGGTCACACATGGACAGTAGGGTAAAGGACAATGTGCGCAGACAATCACGAAATCATACCCGATTGCATCTTATTTACGTAATGTCTGTCGTTCCCCACCTTAGGCCGTTTGTCACGCCGGCTGCTTCACCAACGCAGCACGCACCTACACTTGATGTTTGATCAGCGGCGATTAGACACATGTGATGCAGTAGCGGTGCACGCCAGTGCAGGTGCAGGACAGTGTAAGTGGTGCAGCACTACGTGCGCTGAGCAACCCGGAGCAACGGCGGAATGATACTATTACATACAGTTCGCATACAAGGGGTTTTATGACATTTTAATAGTATTTCTGGATATGGGAAAAGGACATGTCTAGAGGAATTCTTATTGGCATGCATAAAAATCCTCACACGACGAGTTGTTTTGTTTTATAATGTTCTTGTTTTCGTAAATGTTTATTTTCTCAACCACCGGTGTTTTGCCCACTTCATTTCAACTAGTCAGGTTATAGGTCTACAGTTGTGTCTATTTTATGTTATCCTGCAGGTTTTTAAGTATTGTTCTCCATCATGTAACAGCAGAGTTTCTTCCACATGAGCAAGTACATCTCCACGCCATGTACGCCCGCATCCACCAGCCCTCGCACCACGGTGGGAAGTCAGTCAGCATGCGCACCTAGAGGGGGAGGATCGTTTGAAATGGCACTCGTGCTTTTCCCGCCCGAAAGGTCTCAACTTCTTCATCACTGGGAACTTCTCTGCAATAGCTTAATTTTCAGGAACATTCTTGTTTTCTGCTGTCTGGGACACTCCCCCATGCCTCCCCAGGAATTGCATCACCTGGGGAGTTCGTAAATTTACAGCACACTTAATTACCATAGCGTAACAGCATTTTATCATAGTAGCCTTCACCGCAGGCCAAAAGTGAGTAACCTTGTCAGTTGTTCTCTTGAGGGTAGGGGGGCTGTAACATCATCAATTAAAATGGCATAAACTGACCAGTTATTTTTATTTCGGTCACCAAGAGACATTTCAGTGCACGGACCCCCTGAATCCCGCAATTTTGATGCAAGTGTTTTTGTGAATTTTTAAGGGTAATTATTTGTCTTCATGTGTGCTGCAGAGTATGTTTAGCATTTATGGGTTTGTGGCTTGGCCCTAACTATCCACGGAGAGGGAGTCTGATTGCGCCGATTAAGTATTTTCAATAATACCCAAAATTTCATGCGGTCATTGGGCCACCTGAAGAGCCCCTCATTTAGCAAACAACGAGGCCTATGTACCAGGTGAACAACAGCAAGATCATCGTGGGAAAATTTGGCCAGGTGATCGGCCCGCAGTACTCTGAAAGCACCAAGGAGGTCTAAGCTCTACTGCATCATCATCATTGATTGTGCCACGGTGATGTCTGATGCTTACTGGGTAATAATTTCCACACCAATCTCCTTCAAATTGTTCACCGCCTTTATAACCCACAATCAACCCATTTCCAAGCCACGACAGCCATCAAATTGGCTTGCCCAAGTGTGGCCAAGTCATTACAGCTTGCTTTTTACAATTAACCCTGTATCCTCCCACTCCATTCTGTCAAATTGTCGCACTCCAGTGTTCCCAAAATTTACCGTCAAACCTGTATCTGAATTTTTGACCAACCTTTCTAAATTTTTTCCGCATCAATCTGAACACCTATGCCATCCTAACCCTGTCTACCACCTACACATAACGTGAAGAAGCAGAGGAGACCATCTACAGCATCTATACGCCTTCCGGTTGCTTGGGAGACGTCGGAAAGTGGACCTCGTGCTCGGCAAGGAAAGGGGCATATTGTGCTTGTTCATCGCCATTGTGATGAAAGTGGGGAAGAAGGGCGAGAAGGCAGCCATCTTGGTGCAGCGCGTGACATCAGGGCTCACACCACCAGGCAGGACACGATACAAAGGAGAGGGAGTTAGGGCACGCCCGCACCAACCCCTGCACCACCACGAGCAGCAACGTGTAAAACAGGCCTGGAGAAAGGAACGAGGAGAGAAGTTCCCCTCCTTCCTCACACTCACCGTTAGCTCCTCAAGACGAGGGGGTCAGCTGAGCATTGCTGGATTGTTGACCCCTGTGACCGCACGTACTCGGGCGGGGACAGCCTCGATTTGACCTTCCATGCCATGCACGTGTCTCAGAACACCCATTCAACCTATGCACGTGACAGTGTAAACAAACATGGCGAGCCACACTACATCTGCAGGAACACCTACGCCACTGTGTCTACAGTGTTTCAAAACCACTGCCCAGGGACTTTGTGGACAAGTTCGAATGGGACACGAAATGTTGCCATTGCATCTGCTGTATCGACTAGCCAGAAGAAAATTGTGCCACTGCCAACCACGAGTGGAAGATAGTAGAGGACATTCGGGAATTAACAGCATCAATGCAACCAAAAGTTACAGTGCAAGTCCCACGAACAATGAACGTTTCAGATGCAACAAAAATTGAAACACCCATTTCTCAAAAAATTTTACCAAACAAATTACATGCAGTAATTTGTGGTGTACAGGCCAGGGTATACCGCAACTCTGGTGTGTCATCTGTCGACAGGCATATCACCCAGTGTGCCTAAATAAAGCCGAAGCAGCAACCGTTTCTGGACAGACATTTCAATATTACGAGTGCAACATTAACAGCAAGTCAAGGAACTTTTCTCTGATGAACGATTATCAGTCATTTCCACAACGAGCGCAGTCACCATTGCGCCACCCACCACAACAAGCTGAGCGAGACCCCATACAAGCATTGGAACGTGTAATGGCAGCTGCAGCTCACTTGAAGAGCAGGACTGGGATGTCATGGCTTTGTGCGCCGCAACACCTGCCACACCTACAGCGGCGGGAGTAAACACTGTGCCACGCAGCCAGTTCGCCAGATCGATAACGACAACAGTGGATGCATCTGAATACAACAGTGGTCTAACTCACACCACACAGATAGTACTGCAGCGGATTGCAGTGTACTGGACAGGGCGTCACGCCCACCTCATCCCTGCAGGTACTGCATAACCACACGGTACCACTGTCACAGTGGATGCCATAACTGGCCTAAAGCAATTTGGCAGACCATCGAGATCACCAAGGACATGATGCTGTGGGAGGCTGGGAAAAGGTTGGATTGGATTTTCTGGAGCAATGATGATGAGATCTAAGAATGAGTAGTATCTGGCACCTAGTAGGTGCCAGATACCATCAGGCAAAGTCAGTGTTGATACTGCTCCTCATAACCTCGGGGTTCCGGACAGTCCGCACAGAAACAAAGTCCTCGGCATTGAAGTTGAATTGTTGATATCCGCCCAGTTGACTACTGCTCCAGTTGAATATAGTTTACTAACTGATAGCTCGTCAGTCAGCTATGCACCATTGTTGACTTTGATTGGAAAACTCTATAACTTTTACTCATGCTTGCATGGCTGTTAGGGACTCCTGCACGCCCATACAATGCGAAACAAGACTCTGAGTACTTGCGGATTAAATAACTTATGTCAGTTGAATGAGTGGGTATTGTAAGGGCCCTTCTCCTGACATGCATAATGCAACATAAATAATGTAGCGGAAGTTCACACACACATATTTATTGTGTTAAAATTACATTCCTTCGATGAGGTAACTTGATATGAAACACTTGTGGCTATTCTGATGGCCAATCTGTAACACTGTGAAAATGCCTTGTGACAATTAAGATTATATGAAAACTGAAGCTCCTCCGGGCCAATTCTGTTCCACTGGGGAGTGGAGGTGGCATGCATAGGTAAATATAGGAGATTAACACATCTACCACCTCCCGCCCTATCATGTGTCCACGGCACAAACGCTGACGAAATCCGCACGACAGCTATGGCGAGTTCCACAACAGCAGTGTGTTAGATACAATCTCTGGCCATGGGAGAAGCTACATCCACCAGTGGCTTGTTGTCAAGAGTGAGGTGGCTTGGGACAGGCGAATGACCTGATAATGAGGGGGCGATTGAAGTGTTACGTAATTCATGTACATGTTTAGTAATTATACAAGAGTCATTGAGATTGCTATGTTTATTGTGCAAATATTTATTTATTTTTGTGTGATTGACATGTGACCACGTGTTATGTGGTAGAACGAACCATAAAATAAAAGACTGGCCAGGAGGGCCTGGTGGTAGGTGCCACACATGAACAGCAGGGCAAAGGACAGCATCCGCAGCCAATCACGAAATCATGTCCGATTGCATCCTATTTATGTTAGTATGTTTTATGAATTATTATGTATTGTATTACATAGCCCAGTGTTTTACGACATTGTACAAATGAATGCGCATATGGGATCGCCCACAAAAGACATACACCCAGTGTGAAAATCACAATAATCCAAGTTAGGACATGGACATCAGACAGGTGGTTGTCAAAAAGCCGTGTCCATTCATTATTTTATTTTATTTTTTAAGTGTATAATTTTTATGTTATGTTTTAAAGCGTGTGAAGGGTTATTTGATCATTTGTAATTCATTGTTATGTCCATTCTCACCTCATGCAAGGAAATATATGTGAATAATGGCACTTTTGTGTGTCGCGCAGTAAGTTAGTGGTCAGGCGCCAATCTCCCGCGGCCATGATTGACAGTAGCATTTTTGGCTCTCAGTGAGATGCCCGCCACACCGGGCCTCTCTGGGCCTACATCAGTTTGTACCTATAATGTAATGCGTCATAGCTTAGATTTAATTTACAGGAACATTTTTCATTTATTTTACGCCCAGGAAGAGCCCCGTCTCACAACCCCGGTGTATTGTACACACCAGGGATGTAAGGTACTGAAATTTCTATTGTGCACCATGTGCTACTTAGCTTTGTAGGAGCTCGCCGAACCGAGTGGCGAAACCAACATGTAAGTACCCTGTTTGGCAAATTACATAAATAAATCGCGTAGAACAGTTTGCACATGTTTATTTATTTTGGCTGCATCTCGGCCATGTAACTTAGCAATGTACTTGGGAAGTATAAGTGACGTAACTCTTCGGGCATAAGAGGGCCCAAAACATCCGCAGGTTGTGAGGTATGCATCGAGGGAGGCTGACAGCCCTTGCTAGCCAAGGTATATAGATATCCATAAGCAAAAACGTCGCAGTTTTCACATCAGCTGCATGGATACAACAGATGGTTGGTACAGGATGTGCAGCCACTTTGGGTGATCGTCGTACGCCCCAGAGAGCAAGAGTCATCATGTTCCCCACTGAGCGGACTGGCACCCTCGGTAATATTGCCATCCTAAAAACCGAACCACTCCACATAACCTCAATATCCCTTGGGGACTAGAATAGTCAATCCCGTCAAATCATTTTAAAGAACTCGTGAAGTTTTATAAAAGGGGGAAGCTGATGCCAACATTAGACATTTACATCAATAAATCTGAAAAGGTTAATTAAAGCGAATTCAATTACGTCTTCCACAAAGAAAACATGACTATGAAATATTCTTTAAATTAAGAGGATACTGCTTGCCGATTAAAACAAGTACTTTCATACGATTTCACAATATGACATATCTTTAATACAAGTTGTAAATAGTTTCCCACCAACAACAACTATCGCTGTGCTCTGATTGGTTATTTCGTCTTGACTTGTACTTAAGATATAAAATATAACGATCTCTTAAGTCATGCCAAGAACGTACACGACCAGCTAAGACCCGCACATGACATTCATAAACTAATACCCTTGAATTCATATAATCATATCTTAAGTACATGATGAACTAATTCTGTTAAGTCAATCATAAACCCACCTTTAAGACAGTTTGTCCAGCCATATTTTGCAACAACACCGTAGCAGGGTTGTGCGTTCTACTGCCGAGCGGAGCATGCACCAGGTCGTGGGTGCACGATCAGAAACAATGCAGTTAATTACAGTGTAGTGAAGCACGAGGGCATGCCAGTGCAAGTGCAGCCAGTCGTTGGCGTGAATAACTGCAGTAGAGACTCCACGAGCCGGAGTGATACTAAAGTAGATTGCTACAATAACTGAACCAGAGAACCCAGAGTCTACATATTATATTATTGTTACATTATTTGTTGTATTTTCTTGTTCCGGAGTGTATTGTTGAGCTTGTGGTCATATGTATTTTGTTTCATCACTCATATAGCATTATGTTCATTATCATTCACTTGTGCTTTGTATTGCAGGTTCTTTTGTATATTTTTCCATGTAAGTTTTGGTAAGTATCATGACTTAAAAGCAGGAGATATGTGTTTGTAGCAGAAAGTAGTTCCGCTCTGGCACATGGGTCAGGCGAGGCCAGCCCACGCGTCAGGCAGGAAAGGCAGTTAGCAAGTAGCATTGTACAAGGATTGTGCGTGTGTTGTAAGCTCCGGCTTTTCTGTGCACCACGTGGTAATCATCATTTTTGGCATGGGCATTTAACTATAATAGATTTAATTAACTTCAGGAACCTTTTATCGTTTAGCCGCCCGGTACACCATGCCGCTCTCTTCCTGTGGGAATAGCATCGCCCCAGGAAGTATCTAGCACCATAATTGTCATATTATCGTAAGACTGTTTTAAGCTTAACCACAGTGGCCAGTAGTGATTAGCCACACCATTCACATGTAAAGTGTTCCCCAGAGAGGGACGTTAATGTCATCGAATAAATGCTGTTGCCTGACCCGCACGTCATTAAATTGGCTGTTGTCATTACTGTGGTTGGTCTGCCTCAGTGCGGGATACTGTGGCACCGCCGCACATTAGGCATGCCCAGGACAGCTATGACCATCAGCATGACTAGCAGAGGAGGAACGAGCTGGCAGACTCTCTGTCATTGCTGCCGCCATTACTACTGGTGCTTGAAATTCTTCTGCTACTCCATTGGCCCCACTGCTGCCAGGAGCGACTCGGGCGGGCAGCGACTGAGAGGTATCTATCACCGGGTAGTGTCCACCCAGCCGGAGGCAGTGCTCGTACTGTTGACCTGCTGTCGCTTTCCACACCCTCGCCAGTGGTAGACACCCCTGTAATCGCCCTTATGCCATCAGCAGAGGCATGGAATCCATGGTGTTACCTGGTATGAACAAATAAAGTGGGATTGGACACCACTGAGTTTGGAGGTGCTATGGTATTGGGTGTCGTGGCATCCGCAGGCCATACTGTCACTAAAAGTGCCGGCACCTGTGATGGTGCTGATGGTCGAATGGTGGTACTGGTAGGTGCCACACTGACTGTGGAAACTGGACAAACCATCGATCATGCCCTGCAGGGTACTGGTGGGCCGAGTGACATAGGGCTTTCTGTCCCAGCTGGTGACTCACCTGAAGGAGGTGCTGATGCACCTCCTCCCATGTGCTTGCTTGCCGAAGCTTGACATCGAGGTCACCAATGCGAGTCACCGAGGTACCTGGTGTGGCTGCATCGGCCATGTTACTATGTGATAGCCTGATGTGACCCCGGGGGATACTGATGTACTACAATGTACTCCGAAGATTCCCTTTCCATTGGATGAGGTGGTGACGAATGATACACTGTTTTTTGGGTGGGGTTTTGTGGCGATCTCTGTGCATGGTGCTGTTATTCGGTATGATGATGGTTGCATGATGATGAGTGATGGGGGAGGGTATTGCCATCCTGCCTGTCACACCCAGATAACAGGCATGGACAAATATGGGGCCACGAAGGGAAGGTGGAGAAGAGTGACATGCTGCCCACTTCCTGCAGCATGGCCGTACGATGAGTTTGGGCCGAATGAACACCGACACATTTGCCTGGCGACGTGCATACTGAATGTGCTAACTGAATGTACTAGCTGGGATTGGAATGTTTTGCTGGGATGAAATGTCACAATATTTTGAAAAATTACATTTGAAGCATCTCTTTGCTTGGCCCTGGAGAACTGAACACACGCTTCAATTTTTATGTGCGAACATATGCATTATGGCCGCATGAGGTGGTACGAACATTGTGGTTTCACATGGGGTGGATGGTGGTGTCATTGAGATTTGTTGACACAAGATCACTGCTTTGGACTGGTCAGTGGTGACCATATGAACTAGGATGTGTTCTGTTGTTTCACTGTCACTCACTTGTGCACACTGTGTCACTGGTGTTCTTGCAGGTTGTTTTCGGCTGGATATGGCACCCACTGTACCAGTGGTACTGCATTGCTAGACAGTACCTGAAGGGGTGGGGCAGATGTGATGTTTCCACCAGTGACTCTGTCCGCTGTAGCACTGTGGAATGCAGCAGGAGTTGACCCACTGTTGCTCTCAAGCCTGTGCTGCAACGACTCACCAACTGCATCCAGCTAGCCACATCGCTCGTTGTTTACTCCGACCGAGGTAGGCGTGGCATAGAGTCGTGGCGCACTGAGCCAACACTGCTCACTCTAATTTTTCAGGTGCACAGCGGTTGTCATGATGCATGCCAGTGCTTCCAGTGTACCTTGCCTATTTTGTGAGGAGTACAGCAATTGTAACAGTACTCGTGGAGGCATGGATGGTGTAGGTGCCTGAAAAAACAGATTCTTCTTCACAGTAAAAGTGTTCAATGATTTTCTCTAACGAATGTATTTGTGGCACTTAAAGTTCTGTCCTTGAATATTTGTGGTTTGCCTCGCATTTAGGTGCTCTTTGTGGTATGCTCGTTTATACAGGATACAGTGGAGTGTGAATATACCCTGCCCTACGCACCATAAGTTCGACACAATTGAATTGGATGAGACAGGGTCAAATAGCATGATGGAGTGGTAGTGATTTGGCAACACGTTCGGGCAAGCCATTTTGATATGGCACTGTGGAGCCTCAGTGGGCAGAGGCGGAATTTGAGATGCGGTTAAAATTTGGGAAGTTGGGATTTGGTAATGTGGGATGGTTTTACCTGGTGTGTCAGACATTGCTGGACAATACTGTGTGTTGAACAGAAGATCTGACTTTTACACCAGGGTCGTTCGGCCGACGACCAGAGCATAATCTTGGGGTGAAGCTCCTCTGAATAATATGTTGTAGAAGTTATACAAATGCATATTGCACCATGGCCTGTATGGGCCAGCCACATTCCCAATATGAATCACATTGCAAACAAAAGCTCACCGAAAATTGACTATAAGTGTACTGCACCATGACTTATTCAGGGTAAGCACACACCTTACGTTTACTGTACTAATTGAATTATACACATAACCTTTGCAAAAAATATGCTGATAAAAAACTTTAAAATGGGATATGTATTATAAGGTCCCGTGCTCTAAAGAGTCTGAAGGCCACACAATAAATTGCACACACGACTGTTTCTCAATGTGGTATTTACTCGTATGTTAACATGGCTCGGAGGCCAACACTTTATACAAGTTGCTGGGCTTATGCAGCCGGTAAAGTGAAACATAAAATTGGCGTGAAGCGTACAAATTAATTAAGGTGCAGTGCAAGCTTCTCAAGGCGATGTAAACACTGGCGAAGAGGGAGGTGGTGTCCATCGCACCATACATAGTTCGTAAAGTGCTCGTGTTGGCATAACTGTACTAGTTGAGATTCGTGTCCTTGCGATTATATTGTTGTCTGGGTTTGACACTGACATAACTTTCCCTGAACGGCATTCACAAAACCAGCATTTTTGATTCGGCATTCGCAGATCCAACACAGTTCAGCTGGTATACCTACAGATGTCAAGAACACTGCAGTTAAAATTGTGTGGCCGGCGCGATTGACACAATCTATTGAGGCACTTAGCCATCGATCTCCAATTGTGAAGGAACTGTACACTGACAATTGTTATAGTTTTTTTTTTGTGAAAGGTGTATGTGGGCTGTGCTCACGACCAGATGCGAATACCTTTGGCAAAGGACCATGTTTGTTTTTGTTGAAGTGTGCAAAACCATGATCCCAATGATAACTCGTGAGAGCTGAGTGTGGGAGAAATGGTGTGGTAGGTACCATTAGCTGTTGACAGCTGGAAAGGTCACGGAGCTCTCCACCTCTATGGCTGGCTTCCGTATTGACCCAAGGGTGGTTTTTACTGGACAATTTTAGAGGGGTGCTAGGTGAAGGGGTGCAGTCTGCACTCATTTGTGTTTTCCAGTCGTCGCTCGGCTGCCTTGTCATCAAGTGGCATGTGACATCACTGGAGTGGTGTGATCGGGTGGGAGGCAATGACCCCCATAACTCCAGGAATGCTGCCTTCTATTATTAATGGCTACTGTTTGCCGCACACCCTTCCACCATATTGACAATTTGTGACAGTTGGCAAAAACTCACGGAAAGATAAATAATTCACTGGAAGGACCTGAAAACTGTGGTTGATTGTGTTTTACACTGTGACGCTGCACTGGTGCCTGAAGGGCTCTTACACTTCCGAAATGCGAAGAAATTTATGTTTACTATTACCTAAAAGTTCCATATTTTGAAAGTTTTTACAAAATTTTGGCTTTGTTTGACTTTGCTTGGTAATCGATATTCTGCATGCACTGTTACACCATACTCTTAATTTATTTATGAATGCTCTGTGTGCCAGTTTTGTAATAGTTATTACAAAAGTTGTTGAAATTGCATTTTTGAAAATTGTTACACAAAAACTACACCTGAAGGGTGTTTTCTGACACATCCAGATTGGACTGTAGCAGATGACATAGTAGCACATTAAAAACATACACGAATTTGACACAGTTCCAATATATGCACATTTGGGCAAACAATTATACAATTTTGCACTGACATATTTTATGGCGTATAAATTAGTGGAACACATTAAGGAAGCCCTAGAATGAGTGTTGTAATGGCTAGCAACTTTTTATAAGTCAGTTTTGAAAAGATTTTGAAGTTTAGTAAATTTTTTGAAAAAGTTCAGAAATTTAGAAAAAGTGGCTTTTTGGGCCACATGCGATCGGCGCCATATGACATTGGCGAGGCTGTAGAGGATGGGGGCAACGTCGTGTGTGCACAGTATGTCGTGCATGTTTCTGGCAGAAAAACACTCACAGGTCCAGAGACATTGTCATGTGTTAAATAGACACAATGTGTGGAGCGTTTATAGCCACATGTTTGGGCGTTCAAGTTAATACTGTAACATCTTTGATGTGTGTTACAATATTATGGCCAATCTCATTGGCTCTTAAATATTATTTCTGAGATATGTTATATAAGATATGAATGTGTAATGTAATGATAAAATATCGTTGTATATGTGAGTCTGATAGGTTATATTAATGATATACATCGGCTGAACTCTATGCTGCCACACTAAAAAATAGGTGTATTCAACAAAATTTTCCATTACCTCTGTAGTTTGAAACAATTGGATCATTAATTCTAATAAACAAACAGATAAGTCTTCATTCAAGTAAATCAATAGAAACGAATAAAATTACTTTGATTTTAATACTGATGAAGGAAACCAATTTAAAATTATACGGTACGTTTGCAGAACTTTAGTTACGAAATATTATACTATACTAATTCTCAAAATTACATTCAACACCAGCCTGCACATTGTATATCAACCGATTTACCAACATTTGACTTTAATATTTTTGGTGTCATAAATACATTTACATTTGCTTGAGGAAAAATACGACTTAGCTGTGTCGATAGCAGAAAATAACCGCAACTCTGCCGATGTCGTGGAGTCATCCTTCACTGGTGTAGAACCCAGAACAGCTCTCACGTTCACCACGGACAGCACATCTCCGGTTGGCGCTCAGCGAACTCGTCCTCTGAGGGCCAGAACAGCGGAGGTGGGTGTAGAATCCGAACCTCGCCGGAATCCGCAGCCAGTAGCACTCCTCTCGCAGAATTGGCTCTCCGAACACCAGACATTGCGTCATCCTTGGCGCGAAGTCGAAAACCCCGAAGTACTTCTTTACTGGGCCGTCCTTCCTTCCGGGCTCATCATACAGCTTATGTCGAATTACTTCTTTTAAACACAGATAGGCTCAACATTTCAATAGTGCTTGAATAATTATGTGTCTCCGTCGTAAATATCAAATTTTGGCAATAAAATATTATAGATTATCTTTCATACTCAGGACTGACTTCTTTTCTAGCTGGCCTCTCACTGATTCCAAATTAGAAAGAATAAGTTTTTTTGTTCTGTCAGACTATTGTTCCAAAAAAAAAATGTGATAGGCCGGATGGTGTGGCCTGGTTCTTTTGAGAAAACAAAAGGCAGTGCTTGTTACAAAGACAAATACTCATGCAAAGAAACCATAGATAATCATTAGACTTACATGGCTTATACAACACAGCTGTTAAAATAAATAATTTTATACGTATCACATTGAACATACACTAAACATCTTATACATTGCATTTAAAGTTTGGCATTATTTAAATCATATTTGAAGACATAGAATAATCATTATAAAGTCATAAATATTGAAGTGTTACAGCGTCTTGCAGATACTTTACCGGCTGCTCTGATGTCGTGGTGGTCCGTGGTCGACCACACACGTGTCCAAGACTTCACTTGTCCTCCATGTTGTTGATGAAGAAGTAGTTGTTGCATAATGTTTGGGCAGTTCGCGGTCTGTCCATTACCATCGCGGGTGTCCGTTGTGAGGTGTCAGTTATGTTGATATTGCCGTTTTGCTTAACGTGGAGCTGTGAGGCCACTACACGCACCATTTTACCCTGATTTAACTGACACTTTAGTATGCATCACTGAAAGAATAGAAATAAACAAATTCCTGAATGTACTGGTTGGTGGGTCTAGCTCCCTATATGCTGTTAGGTGATTTGACCTGAAATCAAAGGCAAACATTGAGGAAGTATCTTAACACAGTCACTTGTGCAAAACCATTTAGATGGCGCGGGAAAACGAGCAAGTGCTCTGAAAGGTTTACGTTGAAGTTTGTTGCCAACACGACTAGAATAAACATAGTGGAAAGGATACGAGAGTACAACAATGCCTATGCATATAGATGCTTTGAGATGTTTATATATTTCCTCTAACCAAATTTTGATGCAATTAGATTTTAAAGTCTAATTGGCAAAGGTATTTTATTGGTATAAAATATCTTACTTTTTGGAAATTAAGATATAAACCAACCTGTTCATCAGTATTGGCCATGTGGCTTTGAAAGTTGTGTTGTTTGAGGCAGGTCAATGCTGGGTACGTGTGCAGTAGACGAATCGGTCTATCCCATCTCTAGCCTATAGTTTTACTCTTATGGATTTTCAATTGGGGGGGGGGGGGGGGTACATGAGAAATAGTGCGATGCACGTTGTCACACGCCTGAACCAAAAAACAAAGAACGCGGCCCCTCGACATAATCCAGGGCGGCAGTCCGCGATCATCCCCTGCACTCGACAGGTTCACGTCGATGGTATAAATAACTCATAAGGGCTGCTCGAGCGTTCCATCATTGTTTGCATAAACCCCTGTTCTCTTTCACACACACACACACACACACACGAGAAGAAGTGGGGCGGAGAGATGAAGCTTTCTTGGTGAAACATTTCTGACTTCCGAACTTTGACATTCCTGTATGCAGAGGACAGGCAAAGATCTCTTACAACTCCCTAACACCCCTTTTTTCTTTCTCCACAAAGAGGCGCAGCTTTCATTCCACCCCCTGAAAGACGAGTCTGATCTTGGTGTAACATTTCCTTGTCGAGACAGTGGTTCAGTGCGTGTAAGGACGTCGGAATTTCGCGGAAAGTTTTCCTCGCGTGCTAGATTTCAATACCCTAAGGGCGTACCAGCAGTTTTATTTTGCTTATTGCTCCCGTGTCTCTGTGAGAAGAGATTTTCTTAATTGACTGGCCAATTGGAATTAGGCAACTCTGATACTTGTGCGTCTGTGATTCGCGGGCAGATACCTAAGACGTATCGTCCAGTCACGATAGTGGATCCGAGCTGTAGTGCTGCGAAGTACATCTGGTCGGGAAATCTTTTCGCGAAAATCGGATGTCGCTACGTATGAGTAGTGGCGCTTGATTTTCGCGAAAAAAATTTTTTACGTCTCGTACTTCAAAACACTTTACCTCAGGGCCGCTTTTAATACAGAATTAATTAAATCTCTGTGCATTTTTATGCCTGCAAGAGAAACATTGATCTTGTATCCTGGAGTAACCTAATTTCGACTGGTCTAATCGAGTAACGTAACGTTTTCTCACAGAGAAATACTATAAATAATCAAATAAAAGCAGTAAATGAGCACGTAGAATACTAGACTTTAGTCTGCGTGTTAATTATTATTTTTTTTTTTTCGCAGGAACCAGATCGCTCTAACGATGTGAATATCTCGAGAACTGGTTTGAAGACAAGGTACACATCAAACACACAAGCATTTGAGTGACTTCTCCGTTTTCATCGCAGTTTATCAGGTACGTCGTGGTAACATCTGGGTCCCGAGAGCCGATGAGGGCGAAGCGAGGTGAGTATACTGTGGAGCAGTGCCGGTATGTATGGATAGGGGAAACGGGAGATCGCCGATAAAAACCAGCCGACCAGCGGCATCGTCCGACACGATTTCCACATGCGATTCAGTAAAAGAAAATCTGTAAAGAAACGCAGGAATGCGGAGTCAGTTTGAGTAAAGGTTGGCAAGTCTGTTGAATAATATCCTTTGCCTAGCTAATAAATTCCGAGAGTCAATACTTGGTTATAGGGTTTTTAAATTTGAAAATTCTAAATGGTGTTGTTGTTCTGTTACTGTTCGAATGTCTAAATGAAAGTGTTATACGTACATTAGTGTTTGCCAAGTTTAACTAGACAGTCTTAGTCTTTTAACCCCTGTTATAGACTGTTCACGGTGAAATGAGCACCTTTGAAAGCCTTTCTCAAGATCTACTTGTACGCATGTTGTGTATTCCTCCGCCTTATGTAAAATTAACATTGCCTGGACCTCATCACTATTCATGCGTCGGTCAAGTGAAACTGTGGAATTATTAGAAATGTAAATCTGTTACAAATATCCTCAATCCTATACTAGATTCATTAAAAAAAAAAAGAAAAAAAAAAAAACCCAGAGAGTAAAGAAATAATTTCAGTTTGCACAAATGGTTACCTACCTGTATTTATTTGAGGTTAAGACATGGAGTTATTTCCTATCCACCATTACCAACTTTACTGGGCGAACGTCACTCAGTGCGCCCATTAAAATATATGCATGCAGGTAGGGGCAGTGACTTTTCTGAGCTTCATATCTAAATTGCTCACTTTATCGTGAACAGCATTAGTATACATACGGTGCAGCATGCACCACTTTTCGTATCATTAAAATATTTATTTAAAAATCTAAATATAAAATATTATGACTCATTTTCGAATTATTTTTTGAACAATTTCTAATTAGAAATATTTTTCTTACAATTGACTATCCAGTTAGATAACGAGCGATATAGTAACAACGAGGACATTACAAATATGATAATACAAACACAGCAAAAAACACAAGAGAAACACGCACTACAGTAAGTCAAAATAAATAGACAAATAAAATTATTTAAAAAATCGTAATGGTCCAGTCTGACAGTGAACGAATTTAAAAAAAGCAAGCAAAGACAATATAAATGTGACTAGACAACATCGGCAGAATTTACACAAAAAAATAAAAAAAGCAAAAAAATAAAAGTCACCAGATTTATAAAAGTATTAAAAAAATATAATTATACAGTCAGACAACCAACAGCACAAAACACAAAGGACAGCACAAGTTAAAATAAAATGCAGACAGCCAAATATGGAGTAACAAGATGAAAATAATAAAAAGTGACGATGTTTCGCAAGTTGCAATCTGCTTTCGTCCTTAGGCGAATAAACAATATTATTATACATTTCTATTGTATTTGTGTTTATCATCAATACAGTATATTGTGTTATTTTTTTTCCTGTTATTTTATCCGTAGTCGTTGTAGGCAATGGAGATCCTATTTTCGAATTCAGTTACGCCACATCATTGCCATTAAACTTCAGAATGAAAAAAAAAAAAAGATTTGTGGAATCAAACAAAGTTTTTCGTTCGCAGCAACTAAATTAATTGTTTGTATAGTGACAATAAAATATTTTGTTGTTGAAACCAAATTATTCAGTGTCTTCGGCCTTTCCTGAAGCCCTGCTAAAGTTCTACTTCCAGGATATTCCTCCGCCTCGTACAAACTAAGCTTAACTAAGTATGGATGATTACACCAGAGGGACAACGCACTGGATTCGTGCGCACTCTGTGTAACAGTATTTTGTATAAGAACTATTTCTTACTAGGTGTTACCAACATACATGTTTTCTCGCTGTTTTTATTGAAAGTATTTATAAATGAAGCACTATAATTTATAGATATGAATGACATTCCAATTTAACAGAAAAAAAAGTAACTTTAATGGAATATAAATATTTGCTTGGATCTACGTAAATGACAGAATTTTGGTTTGTATAATAAATTTGGGATCCCGTCTGTGAGTCGAACTGAGATCACCTGAGATCGATAGTTACACCTTTGCAACCTTAGCAAAAGTGACAACTGGTGAAATGGGAAAGTTTTTATTTACATAGATTTCAAATACTGGACAATATGCGCAAATAAATACTTCGCAGTTGACATGTAAAATATATTTTTTCTCGACTACTGCAGGACCACAGGACAACGTTTACAACAAACGTTAGTTTCTTAGTGTAAGCGATATTAAAAACAAATTGGTTTCTTTTAAATTGGATTACTATGAAACCAACTGACGAATCCAGTGTTTGTAACTGTAATTTCCAAGTTGTAAATAAGGGCAATCACAGTTTTTTTTTTTTAATACCATAAACTATTGTTATGATTTATGATTATTTAACTAAATACTGAATCTTGTAAACAAATATCCGTTGAGATAAAATTTGTTACGTTTTATAATTCATGTAGGCCTATATGAATGTTATATATTAAATGAAAAATTGTGTTGAACACGTGCCTTTGCAGCAGAGCTCATGTGGCAGGAAACTGGAATCACACACACGAACATACATCCACAGAAAACCAACCTAGAATGGTTACCAATAGATAGGCAGGCCTACGTGAACAACACAGAGAGGACTGTGTAGAAGGAGTTCAGATAGAAGGCAGCAAGTTAATGACACAAAAAACTAATGATGGACACAAACAAAACAGACAAACACAGTGGTCTTCTTGCAACTAAACGATTCTTTCTACAGGATTCTGTGTGTTCATGTACATGTTGACAACTATTCCTGTTTGTTTGTGTGTGTTTGTATGTGTAATTTTAATTTTCTGTAACCTAAACTCTGCTACGGCAGTGTACATCCAAAACTATTTATTATTTGCTTCATATGTCACTAATGCAGACAAACCTGGCGAATAGTCTAAACTGTGGGTGCTGATAGTGTCACTTTTGTAAACATTATCATCAGCTTGTCAAACTACTTACCAATCTTTTAAAAGTGAACAGGTCTACTGCAAAAGTTTTCAAATGCCACTTCCAGGAACACATGACTTCTCTATAACTTTCTTTAACTTAATTTTCTTTTCTGTATTTTTGTCTTTAAATCCCATCTCTTAATGCTGTTATGTATGTATTTATATAGGTACATTGCAACCTATTTATTATATTTGATATCTCCTTGTATGTACTGGTACCTAAAAAAGAAACAATTAAGTATAATTATGTGCAAAATACTGTCCCGCCCATTCAGAAACTAGATCTGTGATAAGCTGATAAAGAATTACATTAATTGTTACAGTCATTTTTTAGTTTACTTTGCCCGAATAAAAGCGAATAAATGAGGTTCCTCTCCTCCCTTCCTAAGGGAAAGGCGGACATTGACTGCGGTGATCGTAATGGTAGGACGCTTGCCTTTCACCAAAGTAATCCGTGTTTGTTTCCCTGTGAGGTTATAGGAATTGTGTTGATTTATGCTTCTGGCATTTTTTTTTCTCGAGGTTTTCCTGTTTTCCCCACCCTTATATTTCAGCGCTACTCCATATCTGCCATATTCCACTCTAATTGGCTCTCAACACCTTGGTTGTTGCAAACCAAATAAACCTCTCTTAACTTCTGAAGTCTTGCTTTTTTAATATGATGGAGGCCATGGTGGTGCAGCGGCTAGAGTACACGCTGTTTCACGAAGCATACTTCATTCTAAATACCCATGATTCAACATCAATATTAAAATAAGCTTAATGCCAATTAGTTCCCCTCAAAATCAGAATTTCAAAAATCCTGAAGAATTTTTAAATATAATTTAAAGAAAATCATACGAATTTTTTTAATTTTGCATATGGTGCAGTAACACGAAAATATTGAATTTATCTAAGTTTTCTTTATTTTAACTACCTTTGGAAAACGATAAAATGTAAACATTTGTAATTTACTTTAATGAATACAGCCTACCATTCAATACATCACCATCTATACGCACGAGTAAACTTTATTTATTTATCTTAACATCTTGTCGACAGCAGGTTCATTAAAGAACGCTACACCAAGAACACAATGAAGGGAATACAATGAAGGAATTGGCCATTGACTTTGTTAGAATCATCTCAGAAATTACCTGGAGTGAGTTCGTGAAACCATCGAATATATATATATATATATATAAAATACAGAAGGCTACATTCATTAGCTATTAAAAGTATGAGAACTGATTTGCTTATATATTGATAAACAGCCGTATTCTTGTTTTTCACTGCTAATGTGCTGGCTTGGGGAGAAATAAAATTGTAGGAGTGACGTTTTTTTATACGGCGTAGCCTTGTATTGATCTACGAAGTGATTCGCCACTAATGCCTGGCACAGGCGAACAGGCAATTTTATCTCGAGGAAAGTTACAGGTTATGTTTGTAACATGCTCGGATCAGTTGTTCGCGTTTTTGTTTACGTTAACTCGACCAACTTTCCCAGCATTTAACCACTAATAAATGAATTTCATTAGCTCCTACACTGAACTGGCAAAATCGGCGTTTAGAAAAATACGTAGCTGCAGTTTTATAAAAGTGCATACACGAGTCCGCAACTTACAGGCTAGACCTTCTTGAATGCACTTCAGGTTAGTTATCGCAACCGAACTTGCAAAAATTAAACACACTGCAATTGTTCAGTCACAAACTTGCGCAGATAACATGTCACTAATCACGCCACAATTGTGCGAAATCTTTCACATGCACATCCACGGTATTTACGAATACACTAGACGCTGTTACTTTCGGGAATGCGCACCTTCCGAACTCGAATGGCCCAGCTCGAATAAATCAAACACAGATAGTAGCTTTGAAGCGTGTTTACATGCCAAATTAAAATTTCACAAACGCAAGAATAACACACATTTAGAGAAAATTCAGAACAACTACAGTTCATACGGCACTCGCAAAGCTATTTCAATGTAACCACATAAGTTGTATGTTTCCGATATGGTCGCGCACTAGCAGACGACTTCAACAGCGTAGACAACCTCATGCACGGATTTCTAACTCAAAAATGGAAGATTACTTCAAACGCGCCTCTAAGAAAGAAGACGAAAATTAACAAAATTGTTTAGTGTCGACAACGAAATCTTCTCTCGCTGCAAACAAATTCTTTGTTCATAATATATCGCGCGGAACTAAACTGTAACGATGCGTGTTTGTGTACACTAAATGTTTTTTTTTTTATCACACTGAAACTACAAAATATTCGTTTGGCCCAAACAAAGTTGTTTGAGTAAAATATTTGGCCTTGGGGACGGATTTTATTCTTTTGGTTGTACCAACAAAATATTGTTTAGCGGAAAGAAACGCCATGGAAACAATTATATATTTGGTGTACCGAGACAATAATTCTTCTCAGTTCGATTGGCGAATGACTTCGCTCTGTGTTTCCGAGAGAGCGACGCCATTTTGCTGGCGTGTGCGTCTCAGGCTCACGGGACAAGCGGCAGTTCCGCTTAGATTGCGTGCGAAGAGAGACGTCATGGCACCGTAAATCCGTAGACCCAAAAAAAAAACCAGGACATTACTAAGGTTTATTCTACTCACATTATGAACAAAATATCTGTACGGAACCGGAGTTTATAGGTCCGTTTGTACGTTTTAAATCATCGACTTTACGTATTCATACATAGAATATTTAATTTGTAGCTCTTTAGATTGAACGGATAAGCAATTAAATAATGTTTAGTCCTCGGCTAGAATCACTTTTGATCAGTACAGTAAATATACTTACCAATTGAGTGGTAGCAATCTTGTTGGTTGAAGCCAGCATCCACAAATTATAAATCGTATTACACATCCCATCTGTCCAAAATCAACCATAACATTAAAATAAAAATTATTCAATTTTATGAAAAGGCACTGCTGTAATATTCTCAACCAACAACTCCGGCAACTCATACCTCGAGGTTAATTCATAGAATAAAAAAGTTTGAACTATAAAACATAAAATAAATAATTATTGATTGTACTAATCGGCCCTGCAAATGAAGTTAATCTGCCTATAATGACTTACCTCCTGGAGAACGCTGGCCCAATCATCTCCTTCCACTGTGACAGCAGACAACCAATGTGCAGTTAACATCGGCATATTTGTACATAAGACTGTAGAGTCTAGCCTGCAGGTCATTGAACTCGCGTATTTCTCAGGTCTCTACTTTGGAGAGTTCGGCAAAGGGAAGATTTCTGCCGCTACGTGCGCTGTGTTCCAAAAGGCAACTTTTAATTAAAATCTGAAGGTACGCGAATTATAAAAGAAAACTTTTTTTTTTTAAGCTACGAAGGCCACTGCGATTGTCCTTCCTCTGTATAGCCTGAAGAATGTGAGTGAAGAGATTTGGGCGGCTCTTAACAGCGAGGTCTTGAGAGCCGATGAGGGTGATTGAAATGAATAAGGAGAGGCGCCGTGATGAAGGGGCGGGGGAAACGGGAGATCCCCGAGAAAACGCGCCGACCAACGGCATTGTCCGGCGCGATTCCCACTTGCGAAAATCCGGTGACCCGGCCAGGAATTTCTCGCCTGAAGCAAAGGACAGATTTCAGTCGTGAAGACATTATTTTTTGTGTTTTTTTTCGTCGCTGTGTATCTTCTGTGTTGGTTTATCTATTATTTTATCTGTTTATTTGTGTGTTTCCTGGGTTGTTTGCAGTGTTGATTTTTTTTGTTTTATAACCTGAAAAGGAATACTTTTCCTGACTTGTATTTCATTATGGTTTTTGTCCTATTTTTGTGCGTGTGTCGAGTTTTATTGTTTAGCTACGTCCACTGATATTATTTTTTGCACTGTTTCGTTCATTTGTGTGAGGTTTTATTTTCGTCATCGTGTTGTCTTTTCTTTTGGTCTGATTCCGTTGTCTGTCCTGTTTTGTAACAAGTTGTTCGTCCATTTTTTTGGCAGTTTTAATTATATACATATTTATTTTTCATTGACAAGGAAACTGTGGTGTTGTAAAAGGTTTTTTCGTTTTTTTTTTTGTCTTGCTGAGTTGTATGTGTGTACGAGATTTTTATTTAGTCTCATGGTTGGAATGGACACAGTCCATTAAAACCATCATAATAAACTTCAAAGATACATTTATTTTATATTTTAATTACGATCATCGCAATTACAGTGTTTTAACGTAGAACTAGAGTACATCTGGTATACAAGCGATACTACCGGTTATCTAGTGGCGAGAGTTTTTGGTGGTCAAACTTTTATCCCTTTGAGGGCGGCACAGATTTACAAGCACCGAAGACAAGGTTGAAGTGAGTTGTCTATATTCTGCACTACAGCAATGTTAGTTGTGTTGGTCCCTGTATTTCCTCTTACCATCGTCCTATTGGTCCTGAATACACCTGATACGCCCCTTCTGTACTCTTCTATATTTATTATTATGGCTGGCCAATGGAATCGCGCGTTGACTGTGTACGAATTAATGTGCCGAGACAGATGTACTAAGGTTTAACAATCCATCGTTTTCATTTCAGAAATTATTAAAAAAGGACACTCTTATACCTACAAATTGAAACGTTGGCCAGTTATAATATTTTACTTAGATTCCGATAATGTCAAGCAAAATAGTAAAATTATAAAAGGATGAGTTTTGTTTTCAAGGGCAAAGGAATTCCCATATAAACGTAGCCCAGAGTATAAACGTGCATATAAACGTAGCCCAGAGTATAAACGTGCATATAAACGTAGCCCAGAGTATAAATGTGCATACCCTCAAAGGGTTAACAGTGATCTACACAACCTGTGGTGGAAGTAGCCTTGTCGTAGCCAATGGCTGACGTGACCTACTACAAGAACGTCACACGGTAGATGGAGCGGAAAAATTTTCCCCGGCGTTCTCAAGGGCCATTTCAAGGGGAATAGGTATGAACTAAGAGCACTTACCGCCGTCGTATGCCCATCCGAGGACTGTCATCTGCCATGCGGGAAGGAGAACTTTTGGCAGGGCATCCTTCAACATGTATGCAAGAGCAGGAGGGAATGTCCCCCTGTAGCGGCGATGATAATAATAGCGGTAGTGGTCTTGGCAGGGTTGTGCGTGTGAGGGGAAGGAAGAGGTATTCCCGGTGGTTGTAGGAGGGGGTGAGGGGGGTAGAGGGATGGCGCAGATAAAGCAGACAGAACGACGGGAATTTATCCCTCGCGAGGTGAAGACGTGTTGCCGTATTTCACGAGGGCGTTGAGACGCCTGTGTGAGCTTCTGGGCGACGAAAGAAGAGAGTCTTCTCTTTCTCTTCAGCTACCCCCTTACCCCATCTTCTTTCCTTCTTCCTTCTCTAGTTTGTCGCCAGCTCCATTTCCAGCCACTCAAGACCCCCTCCGCTCTTCATGCTATACGCAAGCCCCGGCATTCTAAATTGCGCATTTGCCGTACGAGGCATAAAGAAAACACTCTTGTATACGAGACACCGTTGTCGCAGGGGCCACGGTGGTTCAGCGGTTAGACTACTCGCCTCCCACTCAGGCGAACTGGGCTCGATTCCCGGCGGGGGTCGCCGCTAGGTTTTTTTGCACGTGGGAATCGTGACGGACGATGCCGCTGGTGGGCGGGTTATCTCGGGGATCTCCCGTTTCCACCTCCCTTTCATTCCAACGCTGGACCATACCCCGCTCGCTTCACCCTCATCGTCTCTCGAGACCTTGATGATTACCCTTTGTCACACTGTCCTCTATCTGGGACGTTGCATATGAAGTGGCTTGAATGGTCTGCGCTGTACACAGCAGGACATACCGTCCAATGAGAGAGGTTCCCTACGTGCGGGAGATATCATTCGTTGCTGAGATTATGTCCCGTAGCCTCATAAAACACTGTTGCCAGTAACATAGAGCACGGATAGATTTCTATCGGTCCAGATTTAAGGCAAAGCGTCGTCTGGATCTCAGTACAGTTCCGAACCAAATATTTGTTTATTGTAACGCCAAAAAATTATATATTTATTTTTGGCTGAAAGGGTTAACACATTGAGGTCTGCATACATTTACTGGCACTTCAGAAAAATTATAAGTGAGTCACCTATATCCACTACTGCAAGAACACCGTTTCTGTTGGTGTCTGTGTTAGAACTCACCATCGTCCTATTGGTCCATACCATACAGGACACTACTATTTACTTAACAGCGTTCATTATTGGCCTGTCAACAACCAATGGAGAGCCGAGCTGATAATGACCCAATAAAATGTCCTTTATCATATAAAAAGGTTTACAATAAATTATTTCCCTTTGAGGGGTTATACAAAGAACAATTATGTATTTAGCAATATCACTGTTACTACGCTGTCGTGTTCTTGTGCGGCCGTGTTGAACACTAGCCGAACAAAGACTGCACATCCATGTGAATTTCGTTCAGCCAGTAGGAAGAACTTCGCAGATCGCAACCGCCAATCAGACACAAGGCCCGTTCCCAGGGCCTCGTGCAGCCAATCAGAGAATGGGCACGCCCACATTGAAAGAGCTGTCTCTGTAAACCTATCTACTCTGTGCTGAAGGGTTGGGGTAATCAGTGTATACAGTCAGTTCGCTGTATCTTCACATCGTTTTCAATCAAACCTTTGAAAAATCACCTCGTGTATGACGTGTTTGGATGTTACCTAAATATGCCCTGTCTCACAAACAGTTTATATTGCTTTTAACATAAATGTTATTTATTTTTTGTTTAACTGAAATTTCGCTTACATTACATCTATATATCATAACCTTTAACCCATACTAATAAATAAAATTGAAGTGTCTGTTATTTCAAAACTGATACCAATATGTAAGTGTAATATTCTAGTTATACGATGTTGAAGCATATATATTTTTTTTTTTGTAATTTTTGTCTGTATGTATGCTTGGCCAGAATAGGCTCTGAAAAGGCTGAATCGATTTTGACAAAATTTTCAGATATCATAGAGTTTATATATATTTAAAATCTGCATTTTATTTCATCTTGATATCTCAAATGGTTATAAAGAAAATAATTTTTTTTTCATACAATTTTCTTTATGTTCCATATATATATATATATATATTTTTTTTTTGCAAAAGTATTATTGTCAAATAACATTGCTGAAACTCCAATAGTTTTTTTAAAAAATAATCATTTATATAATACGCATCATAGAAAAAGATGTTAGTTTTTGTAAAAACGTAGTAAAATAACATAATATCAAACAGCCAACACAAACGCGACGCGAAAACTATTTCCGATAATAAAGTAACAATCTTTCAAACCAATTATATAGATATGTATTTCAATAACTCCATAAAACCTGAGTGAAGCCATGGTGAACTGTATTTTTATAACTCTATAAAACATAAGCGAAGCGAAATTTCTGTTTTAAACATATGTAAACAAATACTATAGTCCACGCTAATGAAGTCGCGGGAACAGATAGTTTTTAATAAATACTAACAAAACAGAGAAATTGGTTGTGTTGGTAATACCTAGCAAGAAATTGTTCTCATGTAACATTTTTATTGAAACGAGCGCACACGAATGCAATGCGTTGTATTATTCGTGTAATTTTTTTTTTTTTTTTTTGGCTCAGTTAAGATTTGTTTGCATGGGGAAGGAGGATTCAGGAAAGTTGGATGTAAACATGAATGCACTTTTAAAGCGGCGGTTACACGGGCTGCTGGCAGGACTACTTCACTAAAACAAGTTCAGGTATTGAAGAGGTTACATTACCTTCGAACGAGTTCCGATCGCAGTTGTTTCTCGTTCAAAGTGAACATTTTTCATAAGTCGTTTAGAACAACTTCTCTTCTCTGCTCCGCTCCTATTGGCTGCTTCGAAGTAAACAAGCAGTGTAATAAATATTGCTGAATTTGGCGGGAATTCCTGCACTTGTTGAATTAACTTAAGTTTAAGGTAGAATGTTCTTATGCCCACCCACTATGCCATTACAATAAAAGTGTAGGTTTCATAAGAATAAAAAAGTTCAATAGTGATAAATGTTGGAGGCTATTATAATCAAATATCATACATTTTAAGTTCCATGTTTGTTGAGGTTAGAATTTCCATAGATTTCATTCTGCTTTGGGAGTGTAACCGCGAAAACACGTTCTGTTTTTAAACTAGTTCAGAATGTATTTATAGGCCGTTCACTGTACAGTGAGGACTTTTGAAGCCCTAGTTACGTTTTTATTTCAACCAATTTATATTCTTCCACCACTTTTTTTAATGTAAACCCGGCCATGTGAGTAGCAAACACAGTGTATACATTCACCATACCCAAAACCAAAAGTCCGAGGGCACGATGAAATGTATTTATTGGTTATTATGTCTGATGAGACAGCTTCAAAAAGTACTCACTTTACCATGAACGGCTTAAAGGCCGTTACACTCCAGAGGCAGCGACGGATCCCTAGCAGTGCCATACCATTGTCCTTCCTCGGGTCATCATCAGTTCCAGGATTAAAGTCATTTCTTCACAGTCCTTCATTGAGTCTTATACTGTCCTATTTTAATGTCGACAGAATATATAACCATTACTTCTATAAATCAGGGCTGGACAGCAGAACAGAAAAACAATTATTTTATCAACTTTTCAATATCAGTTTGGCCTACTCCTCAACATTCTTTAGCCCTGCTGAAGAAGAATAATAATCTTCCTAACAAAACAAAAACAAAAGCTGATCAAAAAGAAATCTCTTATTGGAAGTGTCGCCTCTTTAAATTCGAAATATATTTCGAAGTGCATAGAGATGCACTCAAACGTTCCTGCATCAACAACGAATCATATGGGAAGCATAACAGTTTCGCTAGCATACAGAGACCGTCAAGATTATCATCTTTACACACCCCGTTATAATAACTTTAAAAGCGTAAAGAATTTCAATAAATGACTAGCTTATTCTATCTAAAATTAACAAAACCAGTACACAAAATGATTTACAAATTACCAGATTACTAAAAGACGTAGGAGTGGCCATACCTATGTTGTCCCTATGTCACGTGACGTAGACTCCCTTTCATACATACGTAGAAGAAACGGTTATTGTCGATATCACTTTCAGAAATGAATATGTTCAGATATTAAAATAATCACTTACATTTTTGGTGTCCCTAGTAAAAGTCAACACATACTCTTCTCTGGTTATTCATGGGGGGGGGGGGGGGGGACTTCTTCGCTAGCACGTTAAGATTCGCTTGAAAAATTCGTAAGCTTCTAGAACAATTCAAAGCTGATGCTCTGTACCACACGTAAAATACATTGCAATAAAAACTTGTCTTACAGAAATTTGGATTTCTCGTTGTTCCGTAGTGACGTAGGACGACCTTTCAAAATAAATAATGTCGTCAGGACGGGCAGATGTAGGGTTACATATATATCTGGGCCTCGACGTCGTGGAGAAATACGTACACTCTTACACAGACGCGGGCGGGTGAGCTTCTAAACTCCTAAATTAACCTAGCAAGGGGCTTAAACTGCACTCGCACTTGCTGCAACAACATTTAAAAATCATAATAAAATGGGAGGAAGCTAATACACCCTACATACTAACTTAAAACCTAACTCGTCACCTGTGTTCAGGTGCGAGACCTATACTTACGTCTGGCGGAAGCTGAGGTTCGTTGAAGAGAGAGTTAAGCTCTGTTGGCTGGACACGGCTTAAAGGAACCTAACGTTCCAGCCAATAGGGAGCCAGGATTCGAGCCTGGGACCAATAGGAGAATACTAAATACCTACATCCCCCTTACGTAATTTCCACGTTCTCACTGCTAAGAAAACACATAGTACACTGGGTCTCATACGTAAACATACAGAATAAACAAACGTGAAATATTCACAAAATATGAGACCATTAAATTAAATAAACATCATTAGCATAATAAATACATAAAAATGAAGTCTAACTAATTAACCTATCTCTAAACATAATTGAATTGCCACGTTAAATCTAAGAGAAGATGTCCTAACGAAAAATGTAATAAAGAAAACAGGAGAAAAATAAATATTCAATCAATTACATATGCCAAATAAATGAAAAATAGCACATGTGATGAGTGTATAAAATGTATTTTTACTTTAAGTCGAATAATAATACGTTGCATGTAGATAAAACAGATTAACATTAAATATGAAAGTTAGCAAATGTGACAATCGTATATTTTAACAGTGTTACATTGCTTGCACACGTTGCCCAATATTTGCACTATATCTATATAAAAGCTTTCTGTAGTCATCAGTTGTCACATCAGCTGAGATTACTATGGCATAGCGCTTGGACTCCGGTGATCTAGGTTCAGAACTCGGTCGAACCTGTGAAATTTTTTAATATCGACCCGAACGGTTTAATGTACGTTTAGCCAAAGAAATCTTTAGTTGCACCAACCAATTCTTACAGTTTGGGGGCAACCAAATGAGAACAACAAAACAATTTAGTATCAGCAACAAAATATTTCATTACCCCTACACAAACATATAATTTGGTTGCACCAAACCAATCTTGTTTGATTCAACAATCTTTTTTTTCTCAGCGTATATTCCTAACTACTCTATGACGTCAGTCATTGTATTCTTACAGATTGCTCTTCTTCTTTTTTCCTTACTCATATTCGTCTAGGACGTTTCATGAAAACTGTGATCCGTACAGACCCGAAAAATTCGTGAATTCAACGACCTGCAGGCTCGACTATACAGTTTTAGGGACAAATATGGCGAGATTAAATGCACATTGGTTGCCTGCTGTCACTGTGGACCAACGGTTTCAAGTTATATAAACACGCGTATTTTGAATTCTAGCTTGTCTCAATATGAATACGCGAATCATTCAGGTCTCTAGTGATCCGACTGTCGAAGCATCTTGCATGCTTTGATGTCTTGTGTGTCCTGGGATGAGTTATAGTCCATTCACGGTTACTTCAGCCTTTCCTGAAGCCCTGCTGAAGTTCTACTTCCAGGATATTCCTCCGCCTCGTGTAAACTATTCTTAACTAATCCTGGATAATTACACCAGAGGGACAACGCACCACATTCGTGCGCACTAAATGTAACAGTATTTTGTATGAGGGCTATTTATTACCAGGCGCTACCAACATACCTATTTTCTCCCTATTTTTTTTAAAATTATTTATAAATGAAGCGTTATAATTTATAGATAGAATATAAACAACATTTCAATTTAACAGAAAATAAAGTAACTTTTATGAATACAAGACTGTGATACGTGGCGTATGTTGGAAATAACTAAACACGCCATACATGGGGAGATTTTTCAAACGTTTGATTAAAAAGGGCGAAGAAACCGTGAATGGACTATAGTGAGAATTCCACTCCTTAATAATTGTTACAGTTCCTTCCGTGGTATCTGATAACGACCTGGCAGCGGCTAACTTTTGGAAAGAAAATTCTCCAACACCCTAAAATAAGGGAGACTATTGGGGGTAGGCCTACGGACCCGGGCAATATGGTCGTCAGGCGGGAATGGGGGTTTTAATGGAGGCGTGGGCTAAAAGCAGTCGCCGCCTGAGAATTTTAATGAAGCCCGCGACCTGCAGGAAGGGTTGGCGACGGTGCAGCGGAGAAGTCAATAGAGACGACGCTTTCGCGAGGGCTCTAACGTAATGTGAGCCTTAAGCTTGATTCACATTTACACCGATCACGCCAAACAGGCAGAGCGAAGCAGAACCTACAGTTGTTCACTTGTATAGACTATTCATGGTAAAACGAGCACTTTTGAAAGCCCTGCTTAGTATCTACTTGTAAACTTGTTGTGTATTCCTCCGCCTTATGCAAAATTAACATTGTAATAGGCCTCATCACTTTGTTCATGCGACGGTCAAGTAGTAAAATTGCATTTTTTGAGTACTTGCTTATGATCGCACGTCCTTTAATATAATTTCCTAATTACGTTTCATTTAAGTTGACAATATAATATCTGGTTACTTTAATAGCTTATTTGACATAGAGATCATATGTAAATATTTTTCATTTGTTTATAGACAGTATTCAGTTTGTTAATTTTCATATTTATTCCTAGAAGGTAGTCGGTATTAAGCCGACCTCCTGTGGAGCCGTCGGTTGGTGCGCCACCGATCTGGGGGGGGGGGGGAGGCTTTGGGTTCAAATCCCGGGCAAGGCATGGGTGTCAACTTAACTTAGGTTATAAGTTAGTCTGTAAGGTGTCCCCTGCTCAGCCTTCAAGCATAAAACCGGGGGACGTTAAAAAGCCCTATACAAAACAATACAACAATAGTCGGCATAAAATGTTTATTAAATAACAGTACTAAAAAAAAAATTCTGGTTGTCTCTCGTCTCACCATTTCTGATTGGCGGAGAGTTGTGCCATGATCAGATGACAGCCAATCGGAGGACAGGAGACAGCGTAAGTAAGGCAGATGCAAAATAGAACAAATTTTTTCTTTAGAACAATTCTCACTACCTTCAACGATGGATGTGAGTCATATAATACGAAAATTTTAATGATTTAAAATATACTAAGATTGTTGCAATACGTTTAGAAAGATAAATAATTATTATTAGAAGAAGAGTGAGTATTAATTTTATTGTGTTTTAGAAGAAAAAAATGATAAATGTATAATTTTACTGAAGTAGAAGAAGTAAAATAAAATTTGGAAGAGATTTTAATTGGAGTATTATGATTTCTACTTAAAGGTAACAACTGACTACTTGGATAATTATTTGAAATATTACAAACGGCGCCCAACATATTAGTGACAGAGTTACGATTTGTTAGAAATGCAAGGAAGTAAAACCGCAAAGCTATAGAAAAGTAAACATTTTACATATCCGATAATCCTTAAACTTAACTGCGTTAAAAAATAAAGCAGAAGAAATTATTTCAGTATTCACAAACGTTCAACTAAACCTTTAAATTCGACGTTAAGACATGGAGCTACTTTCCCCCGTATCGTTACCAACTTAAACTGGGTGCATGCCAGTTGGTGTGCTCGTTAGAATACATGCAGGTAGGGACATCGACATTTTTCAAAGGTTGACTTCAAAATGTCTAGTTGACGGTGGACATTATAGGTTATCACTATAGGCCGTTCACGGTAAAATTAGCACTTTTGAAAACCCTGCTTAAGATCTACTTGTATGCACGTTGGGTACTCTTCCGCCTTATGTAAAATTAACATTGCCACGAGCCCCATCACTTTATTCTTGCTCCGGTCAAGCGAATCTATGAAATTACTTGAAAAATAAATATTTTACAAATCTGTTCATTTTTACATTTCGATGCATAAAAGTACAGGAAGTGAAAGAAACAATCTATGTTATTACAAGTTATCACTTCTTATTCGTCGTTGAGATATGGAACTACTTTCCCTCCATCGTTACCAACTTTACTGGGCGAATGTCACTCAGTGCGCCCGTTTAAACATATGCAGGTAGGAGCAGTGACTTTTTTTCCTGAGGTTCATTTCTAAAGTGCTCACTTTATTGTGAACAGCCTTTAGCCATTCATAAACGAGAGGCGCAGATCACAAATCAGATGGCCAGGAAAGAAGACTCTTTAAAGCTGGACACAGAACTTCTCATAAATATGCTCCGTGTGCGTCAAGTTCAAGATGGTGGACGCTAAGAGTGAACGTGGAAATCTTCTTGCCGGCAATACAAAAAACTGTAGACATGTCCCGTGGTTAGAAAACAACTGATTTTCACAAATATGTATCTCATTTTCAAATGTATTTGAAGGCACTTCGCCTCACACTCACTTTTGTGATTAGATGGTTTAATCGTCAGGTGTGTTAAAAGGCTGTTCACGATAAAGTGAGCACTTTTCAAATCAACCTTAGAAAAAAGTCACTCTTCCTACCTGCATATATTTTAACGTGCGCACTGAGTTACACGCGCCTATTAAAGCTGGCAACGTTGGAGGGAAAGCAGTTCCGTATCTTAAGGTCGAATAAAACATGTTAGGTAACAATTTGTGAAAACTTAAATTATTTCTTTCACGTTGTGTTTTTTAATGCGTCTAATAGTAAAACTGCGCAACTCGGCAAGATATCTAGTTTTCTTATAATTTCACATATTCTCTTGAGCGACGCATGAATAAAATGATAAGGCCCATGGCAATGCAAATGTTACATACGGCGGAAGAATACACAACGTGTATACAAGTATACCTTAAGGCTGGCTTTCGAAAGTGCTCAGTTTACAGTGAACAGCCTGTATAATTTTTTTTTGTCCGCGAATCACATATGTTTGGCAGTGGAGTATCATTAATCTGATTGACCATATCAGATAATAAATATATTAATTTTTTTTACAAAGACTCGATATCCATAGATACCTGAAAAATACGTGGATTCATTTCGGGTCAAAGTTAGTATTCAAAACACAGTTCGTTTCTATTGCTTATGTTATTGGTTCACCCGTTATTTTACACCTCCAAGACAACTCTGAACAACAAACCAACACACAATAAAATGCATACATAGTGATGCCTTCCCCTAAGATGACAAGCAATTAATGACCAGTGCATTGTTTTACAAACCACTTTGAAGTCTAGCCTACAGTTAATTGAACTCGAGAAATTTCCCTCTCCCTACCAGTAAGGCCACCTGTTTTTCGCTAAATGATTTCGCGACTAGTTGTCCTTCAACACGTTAGTTCAGAACCAATACTGTATCGTGGTTGGATGATTTTAACTCGCATACGTCTCTGCCAGCCAATCACAGGACGCCCAGTGTCAAGGTAACTTTATTCTGACTGGCCGAATAGAGTAAAAAATGTGTTAACACACAGACACCTAGCCAATAGTCGGTACAAATTCGCAAGCTTGCAAGCATGCGTATAAATAGAGACCTGGAGAATTCGCGGATTAGTTTCGGGACAAGCTAGAATTCAAAACTCGTGCGTTTATATAACCTCAGCAATTGGTCCACACGATGTATGACACCTCCTGGAGAACGCTTGCCCAATCGTCGCCTTCTACTGTGGCAGATGTCAACCAATCTGCAGCTGATGTCGGCATATTTGTACATAAGAATATAGAGTCTAGCATGCAGGTCATTGACCTCTCGAATTCTTCAGGTTTACATATAATAATTTTCGCGAAACACACGTGACCCTACCAGGAAAACTGCAGGTACATGCGAGGTATATGTTGTTGAAGTCTAGCTTACGCATAAATATCTTCGCGAAAAGCAGCCGTCCCTGTACTAAGCAATGTAGTAACATGGCCAAACATGTACTTTGAATCGTTGCAACCTCCTCCCTTCACGGCCACAATCAACGCAATAATTTCGTGTTCGTAATGAATGTCTTCAGAACCCAGGAAAGACCCTGAGGTGTCGTGACAGATTTAGAATGATACTAGTGACCGACAAACGGTATCATGAGTGAACGGGAAAATTCACAGTTAAGTAACTTGAAAAAGAAAATTTCGCGAGTTCAATGACCTGTATGATAGATTCCACAATCCTTTGTATATTCGGACCTCATATGTTTGTTCATTGGCTGTTGCCCCAGTGTTAACCCACATTTGACAGTACGGGATTCGCTTCTTGTTCCCTTGCAAGTCAGCTATTGGCGCGTAGTCATCCAGGGTGTGCCTAATAAACTCTGATCCAATTGCAAAGGTGACTTCAATGTACATGCGTTTGTAGTCTATCTTGTCCTAAAATTAATCCTCGAATTTTTCTTATCCCTAGTGATAAATAACTGGAATATTTTAAATTATTTTAATTTGCGAAATGAAGGAAAAAGAACTGGCGCGTTCTGGAGAACTAAAATAGAAACATCTTCTTTAACCCTTTACCTAGTGCATAATGTTTCATATACAATGCAGCTGGAGTATTCAATTTTTATTCATATGTATATTAATTGAATTACGATAATTTTAAAAACCTTTTACAGTAGACATTATTACAATTTAATGTAAGTAAAGGCCAACCTCATTTTCACAACTATCTGGTAGCGTGGTGGTCTCAGTGCTCTAGACTCACGATCCAAGGGTCGTGAGTTCGAATCCCGGCACATGCACTTTGAATTAAAAAAAAATAATGTGTGCACGCAGTGGATTGCTCGATCACCCTTCGTCGTCGGGGATAATAAAAATATAGGCGGCGATCCATCGGAATGGCAAGCCGATGGAACAACAAGCCATTCGATGCTCGTACGATGGAGATAATTTCGAGTTTGCGCAAACTGTTAGGAAATCGTTACCACTGAAATTCGTACGACGAGACAAACGTCAGACAAGTTTGTTCGTGTGCCGGGTTTTCGTATCGTGTATAAGGTCGACAATCGTAACTCTTGGATCTCGGTTAAGAGTGATAAAGGGTTAAATAATCGAGTGCATAATAACAGTATTCATGTACTAACGAACTCACCTATCCCTTATCAGGATATTAGAATTTTATCAAGATAATATTTGCTAGTTTGCTATTCAAGTCAAAAATATAAAAAAAAATATATATATAGCTGAGTGGAGTGTACAGATTTGGGCTGCTCTTTAACATCGAGGTCTTGAGAGCCGATAAGGGTGAAGCGATGTTAAGTATGGACCAGAACCGGAATGAAAGGGTGGGGGATACGGGAGATCCCGGAGTAAACCCACCGACCAGCGGCATCGTCCGGCACAATTCCCACCTGCGAAAATCCGGGAGCGACCCCATCCAGGAAACGAGCGAGCTATGTTCGCCTAGGTGTGAGTCAGGTAGTCTAACCACTACACCATCGCGAACCCACAATACAGCCGATATTGTTAGTACTTCGCCGCAACAAAACCACGAATTCAAATAAAACACTGGAAAATTACGTTTATCACGGAATTACTATACTTCTCCCTATAAAATTTGCTTATTTCGGCTTAATTTATATGGCCAACGATTTTCGTCTCTTTAAGTATTTTATTGTATATGGCGTTTTAACGTTCCCTGGTTTTATGCTTGAAGCCATGGTAGGGCACGGCTTACAGTCCAACTTATAACCTAACTTAAATTAACACACAGGGCCTTGTCCGGGATTCGAACCCAGAGCCTCCCGCACCCCAGATCGGAGGCGCACCAACCGACTGCGCCACGGGAGGTCGGCGTGAAGTGAGAAACTTGTTACATCAATGTTTGCTGTGGGCAATCCGTTCGGTCGCACAGTAATTTCTAAGTTCAAGTGTTGCAAAAAAGTAATTCTTTGGTATGGGCGGTAATCGTGTTTAGAAGTTGTCTTGATGTCATTAGAGTTTACCATTCATGCCAAAGAGGTGTAGAAAATTCAACACATCAGATTAGCCACCAAGCCGACCTCCCGTGGCGCAGTCGGTTGGTGCGCCTCCGATCTGGGGCGCGGGAGGCTCTGGGCTCGAATCCCGGGCAAGGCAGGGGCGTTAATTTAAGTTAGGTTATAGCTTGTCTATAAGCCGCTCACTGCTGAGCCTTCCAGCATAAAGCCGGGGGACGTTAAAAAGCCCTTTACAAATACAATACAAGATTAGCCACAAGGAAGACTGGGCAGCGATATAGGCTGTTCACGGTAAAGTGAGCACTTTTGAGACCCTAGTTACTTTTCCAGTTCAGGACATTTCTATCCTTTAACCACCCTTTCAGAATATATACTGCCACGTGAGCAATAGATAAAGTGTGTATATTCCACCGTACACGGAAGTTAATGTCTAAGGTTAAAATAAAATATATATTTATTTATAGTTATTAGAAATTAGAGGGCTTTCAAAAGTGCTCACTTTACCGTGAATGGCCCAGGCCTTGCTGCGTACAGTATTGGTAATGATTATCATTAATGTGCAACGTATGTATGATAGGGGCTACTGTGACTGAACAAGTTAATGTGTATCGAAATTTTGATAAAAGCAGTGATATCTCTTAACTACAACTTTTTACCTCGAAGTTCTTGTTGTAATTAGCGCGTCGAATATAAATCTAATTTCCTTCCTGTTTCCACCAATCCTTTTATCCTGATGGTTTAATGTTCCTGGAGCAGGAAAAGAAAATTTTAGGCGCATTCCCTCCCTCCAATTATACTTCCAACGTGCCGGGATTAATTGCACAGTTTATATAACTGCGTACTTCATTTAAACGCAGGGATCTCTTGGACTGGAATATTTTATCTTCTACAGTTCCCCCCTCTCCAAGGTTTCGTTCGGGCGCGTCTACTTCTTTGATTAAATTAACTAAACTGCAGAACCGACCTCAGAAGTAATACGAGCGCCTGGTCTCTTGGAGAATGGTGATCTCAAAATTTGCCCCGACCTTCATTTGTTGCTGTAGGCATCACAACGCGCCTTGAAGATATGAAAGGTGTTTTTGAGTTACCACGTCGAAATTAAAACAACGTCATCTACAGGTAAATATATAAATTAAACATTTTGTAACAGAACGTTTGGAAAGGTCATCTAGAGTTTTAAAATTGTATTTGAAGTTGGAGCAAAACAGCGCCGGTAGTCGGCAACTCATTGTACATGTGTCCGCAGCGGGTTGCATACCACGCAGGCGAGCGAAACTAGTGCGACATGCTGGGAGAGCGCCTGTACACAGGACAACACAAACTCGAGGTACGCGAGTGTTGTTAGTGGCTGCTTGTTAAGGGCCGGCTCCGCCAACGAAGATTAACTTTTCGGAATACCGAGATGATTCTATCCAGATGAGAGGTTTAACTTCGATTTTAATCTCGATAATGTTGAGCGGTGTTCAACCACGTTTAATCGTCGTGAAGGATATCTCGTGATAATTGTCTCGATATTCTGACTTAATCGCGATTTTCTCTTGGTAAAGATTAGGGATTTTGCTTTGAGCTTGCACGGAGAAATCATTTCGAGAAAATTATTGCAAGTCGTGAAGGTATTTTGGTGGTAAGAAATCAGCAAAGCAGAAATTTCACATCCATGAAAAACACATTTTCTTAGAGTTAGTAACAGAAAATAAACAAACTGATGCTCAGGCACAACGAAATAAGGCGAAACAATTATGAATAGCTTCAATCGTACATCTCATGAAGCCGGCGTGGGATAACCTAAAATATCACACGTAAAAACATATCGTGTTCGAATAGTTACTGGAACAGGTAACATACTCAAAGTCTATTTGACAATCATGCGTTTGGCTTAAACAGGCAACAAATTGTCTGAAGAAAGGCAAAAGTGAACATTAAAATCCTCTTCGTCATGAAGTTCAAAATAATTTATTCTTTCACGTGAACATCGTGGACGACGAACAATAAAATCCTCGTCATAACTTTCCTCTTCAAAAATTAAGTTGTACATTTCTCGCGCCATTTTCTCTTTACTATCGCGGAAATATCTTTGCCCTCTCGTCATCTTCCCGGAGTATTTGTTTATGTTTTACAGTTTAATCCCGATAATGTGACCTAAACCACCAAGATCGGCGGGTTAATATTCTACCTAGATATTCAGAGAAATGCGATATTAATGTGCGTGGTGAAACATAAGATACTGGTAATCGAGATTATTTGTCAGTTAATATCGATAAACTGTCATCTCGCGTGGTGAACCCGGCCCTTAGTTCACGTGCGTTTCAAACTACACGGGCAGTGGGAGATTAGCTGTTGAGTGGTAAAGACTGCCAGAAGTGATGGCATTTTATTTCCAACGACACACAAACATCATTATTGTAGACGTAGGGTCTGCAAGTATTTTCAGGATGGCAGTCGCAGAATGAACCGTTAGTTCCGATCGCCTTCGTTTTATGCAACTTGCAGTGCACTCGAGTACGTGAAGTTGCCGACTCTCGGCGCTATTTCGATAACTTGCAATTTAAATTTTAAAAATATTAAATGACCTTTCCACAACTTTCGTTACCAGGATTTGTTATTTAGATTAGTCCATAGATGCTGTGGTTTTAATATCGACATGTTATTCAAAAACACGCTGTAGTTCGTATCACGAACTAGTGCAGTTTGACAGTTCGGAAGGCATATTCTGTTTACAGCTCTTTCCATGGATATAGCGGTGTCCTCTCTGACACGGACAAGGTTCATTCTACTCAGGAATAATACGTGATTTCTTCAGGGAGAGTTTGACGTAGCGATGGTTTCCACAGCAAGGTGCACTGCAGTAAAAAATAAAATAATGTAAAAAAGTTTTAAAACCAACCTTTTACTTATAAATGCACTAAAAAGAGAAAAATAATTATATTAGTTACACAATTTGTAGAACTTGTAAGATGTGGTCGAACAACCGTAATGAATTTTACTACAAATTAATATATTCGTATCATTTTATAGTTAGTATATAAAAGCTTGGTGCAATGTAGAACGTATACCTCATTTGCGTAAGCGTAGTAAGCACATATCTTCAGTAAGGCTCTTAACTATTCACAATAAGAACGTATAGCACATTTGCGTAAGCGTAGTAAGCACATATATTGCGTAAGGCTCTTAACTATTCACAATATAGAACGTATAGCACATTTCCGTAAGCACCGGAAGAACATATCGTAATTAAGGTTCTTGACTATTCGAGCCAAGCTTTTAAATATACTAAATATAAATTGATACAAACATATTAATTTGTAGTAAAGTTTATTACGGCTATTCGACCACATCTTACAAGTTCTACAAATTGAGTAACTATTATAATATTTTTTTCTTTTTAGTGCATTTATAGATAAAAGGTTGGTTATAAAAGTTTTTTTACATTAATTTTATTTTTCACTTTTTAGTCTCCAACCATGTGTTTGCATCACGAATATGGCTTTCCCTTGCTAAGAAAGATCCCCATGATGTATCGTGATAGACCAGTAGTTCGCTTTCATTCCGATACGGGACATACTGTAGGAGCAAACTATAATAATAGTTTTCAGGACCATTTGCTGCTACATAATAGGCCACACGCACAACAGCAGTGACACTTCTAACTCGATTCTGTAAAACAAACTCGATACGACGATTACTGCATGTAGTTGTAGAGTTCCTATGGCCACCTTCCGGCTCCATCATCAGATCAGCTCAGGTGGTACCTTCACATTGTATTGTCATGGAGTCTACACATGTATGCCAAATTTCAGCTCAATTGTATAACGGGAAGATGTTTTAAAATAGACCCGCTAGGATTCACCCGAACGTACAAACTAACTAACTAACAAGGCAAGTTAAATAAAAGCTTGTGAAAAGGTCGCTCTTCAGTTGGCGATTAATGGATAAATTATACTAATTTTTGTATAGAAGTTAGTTTTTGCCTCGAATTGTGATATATATATATAATATATATATATATATATATATATATATATATATATATATATATATACACATATATGAACCTTTGAAAAAAGTCCCTGCCTCCGCCTGCATTTATTTTAACGTGTGTGCACTGAGCGAGATTCGTCCAGTAAAGTTGGTAACGATGGAGGGAAAGTAGTTCCATATCTTATCGTCTGATAAAAAGTGTTAGGTAACCATTTGTGATAACATAAAATATTTCTCTACCCTTTCTGTTTTTTTTATGGATCGAAATGTAGAAATTAACAATTTTGTAAATAATTTACTTTCCTAATAATTTTACTGTTTAACTTTACCCACGTATGAATAAAGTGCTGAGGCATATTGCAATGTTAATTTTACGTAAGGCGGAATAATACACAACGTGCATACAAGTAGATCGTACGCAGGGCTTTCAAAAGTCCTCATTTTACCGTGAATAGCCTTTACCAGGCATTACCAACGTATCCATTTCACTCTCTGATTTTATTAATATAAATTACAAATGTAATATTAACATTTATAGAATAAATATCAGTAATATTTCAATTTAATTAAAAATAAGACACACTTTACGTTAACAGGGTATAAAAAGCTTGCGATACAGAGTGAATTTAAGAATCACCCAATCCAGTCATACTTGGGGTGATATTTCAAAAAATTGGCCCATAAAGTGTGTAGCTACTGGGAACAGCCTTACATAATGTATAGAGCCAGTGATTTTTCGCGAAAGAAAAACTGGGTACACGCTAGATTTCAATACTCTAAGAACAAAGAGAAATAGTTTATTTTGCCATTGTTTGCCCTTTGCACGAGAAGCCGTTTCTGTTTTTAACTGGGCCAATTAGAATTCAACAACTTTGGCAGTCAACCAAAGTGATTCGTGTATTAATAGTAACACGTTAATGTAGCCAACAGAGAAAGGTGAACTACCGTACAGTGATTTGAAGTAAACCTTGTCTCGAAATCTTTTCGCGAAATTTCGCTGCCGCTAATAATGTCTATTTCCTTTTTATTTTTATTCCTCATCTCCGCTGCGCCCAGCAGTTATCGTTATTCGCCCCAGAGTCGGAGAAAGCAACGACGTGGAAAAGGGACCCGAGTTGTTCAACTGAGCGGGATAATCCTGTTTAACGCGATCCGCAAGTCTTGTTTATTCTAATTTTCGCGACACGAGGGTCTTTAATTCCTGCCCTTCCAAAACCTGGAGCGGAAACGGCGATCGTCCTTTCGCCTGCTGCACAATTATGCGCAACAATAGGCTTAAGGAGGGATCGATCCCTTCCAATTTGGAGTGAGCAGTTTTCTCGCCATGCACTCCGCTTCAGAGGACATGTCAATATTCTCGGGGGACAGAGCACACACATGTTAGCTTTCCGAACTTTGTGAATTTGTTGCAGCTTCTATGTCTTCATTTCTTTCTAAGAGGCAATAGCTCAGTAGATAAAATTGTTATTTTACGCGAACGACCATGTGGGTGATAACAGGAAGAAGAACTATAACTGGGGAGAGGTTTTCCTCGCAAAAATATTTCAACACCAGTTGTACTCCAAAACGCTTTTGTTCATATGCACTTTAGTGGTTGGATGATTTTAAATCTCACATGCTTCGAGTGTCTGTCCGCGAATCACGGACGGTCAGTACCGGAGTACTTTATTACGATTGGCCACAGTCAAATAAGCACATGTGTTCTCACGTAGACACGCGGCCAATAACCAAAGGAAGTTGTAGTTGTGGACGTAGGATATTGAAGTCTAACTATAACACATAGATTTCACAATGTGTGCCTGCACAGGAAGCCGTTTCCGTTTTTAACCGGGCCAATTAGAGTTCATTAACTATGGCAGTGAGCCAAAGCGGTTCTCGTACTAAGGCCAACGCGACAATGTAGCCAACCGAGAGAGACAAACAACCACGCTGTGTTTTGAAGTATAACTTGTCTCGAAATATTTTCGCCAAATTTCACTGTCCCTACTTATTGGCAACGTGTTTCTCCGAGAAGACATTTTCTTACATGACTCCAAAACTGCACATCTGTGATTCGCGTACAGACGCCTAAAACGCCAAACACCTAGACCAGCTAATAACGAAAGTGGATATAAGCATGGATTCCTATGAAATACAACTGCTCGTGGAATATTTTTGCGAAAATTGGGTTTCCTTAGCCGTACATATGGACACCTGTTTTTTTTTTTTTTTGCGAAAAGTTTCCACGACTAATTTTGTTTCAAAATACGTTAGTTCAGAATAAATATCGGGGTTGGGTAAGATTGACTTGCATACGTTTTAAGTATCTGCCAGTCAATCATGGACGTTCAGGGTCAAGGTAACTTTATTCTGATTGGTCCAGTCGAGTAGTAAATGTCTCCTCATATAGACACGCAGCCAATTAACCAAAGGAAATTTGCAAGCTTCAACGTAAGATGTAGCAATGTAGCTTGAGCATAAATATTTTTGCGAAAAAAGGTTTCGGAGAAAAACAGCTTTTATTCTTTCTTAAAGATTCTCGTTTTTTCTTGAATATATCTACATGCAGAGAGACAACAACTTGTAAAGTTAGCACATTTGAAGCCCTGGTTACTTTTTTTCCTATAAGACTGTCCTTTCACCACTTTTTTTTTTCTTTCAAATAAATGTTGCCATAATAAACTCGAGTGGGGAGTGAACCCAGAGCGAGGCAACACTCACCGAGTGACGGGCTTTCCAGCCAGGACCCGCAGGTGCCCGTCATCCCCGGACAGAACATGAAATGAGACCCTAGGATGGAGCGGCGCTGGAATGCAAGGGCGGGGAAAACGGGAGTACTCGGAGAAAACTCTCTGGCAAGCAGCATCTTCCAGCACGATTCCCACATGTGAAGATTCTCGGGAGTGAACCCGCCGAGTATCGAACCCGGATCGCCGTGGTGGGAGGCGAGTGCGCTAACCACTGCGCCACCGCTGCCCCAACATTGCCATGTAAATAATAAACACAGTGTATATATTTCACCGGACTCGAAAGTTAACGTATAAGTAGAGACATGCGAAGTTCGCGTCATTATTCAGCATCAGGATAAACTTCATAGTACTGCCTGCATTGGAGCCGGCGCCCTTGCCGACTGAACTGCACGCGATTGGGGCACACAATAATAAAGTGTTCATTTATTGACGTTGAAGTACCCCTGGCGTGTAAAATAAAGAATGGTCCAATAACAAAAAACACCTCAAAGGTACGTGTGTTTAAAGTTTAACGAGTCCCCGAAGAACAATAACGCGAATTTTGCAGGTCCCCCTACGTATAAGTAGAGACCTGAAGAATTCGCGGATTCATCTCGGGACAAGCTAGAATTCAAAACTCGTGAGTTTATATTACCTCAGTAATTGGTCCACACGGTGTTTGACACCCTCTGGAGAACGCTGACCCAATTGTCGCTTTCCACTGTGACAGCAGACAACCAATGTGCAGTTGATATTGGCATAATTGTACATAAGAATGTCGCGTCTAGCCTGCAGGTCATTGAACTCGCGAATTCTTCAGGTCTCTACGTAGCCTATAAGGCCACTATATATATATATATATATATATATATATATATTAATATATATATATATATAACTATTATTAGGGGTAGTAAAATTTAGAGAAAAGATTTCAAGACTAGCTGTACTTCGCAACACTGTAGGGTCGTTTGTCTATCTTGATTGGCTGAATTACTTCCTGACACGTGTTAACTGTCTGCACACGAATCACGTAGGGGCCGTGCCGATGTTGCCGAATACTGAGTGGCCCGGTCAAATATGGAAACGCGCTCTCAAGGAAACAGCAACCAATTGTAATATACAAACTGCTGCTGAATGCTTATAGTATTGAAGTCTACCTTGTACTCATATATTTTTCGCGAAAAACCACTAGCTCTAACTTTAAGATACAATCGCGCACAGGAATAAACAGCTGTCCTCAGCTCGGTGTGTATAAGAAATATTGAGCTTAGTTTAACCACAAAGTACTTAAGTAAAACATATATGAGATAGCCACTTGTTTCGAGAACTCGAGCTGCATACTGGCCAAAAATATGGCGCCACTAGACAGGAACACGACGGAACGCCGTCCGCCAATCAGAGCCTGGTAACTTACTTGCCAACCCGGCTGTTCAGCCAATAGGAAACCTCCCACGACATTCGGTAGCCAGTCAGACAAGAGGCCCATTCCCAGAGCTTCGGCACAGCCAATAAGAGAATGGGTATGCCCACATAAAAGGAGCCGCCAAGCAATTTCGTCTCTATGTACTTACTTACTCAGTTGTCCAGTGTTGCCATTCCATTGGTATTCCCACTAGATTTAGGGTTTTTCTTTTTAATTCATGTAATAGGAAAATCACTTTCTCAATGGTTAGTGGGTTTTTGACAGTCGAGCCGGTCGTTTTTTTTGTTCTGGTGTTTTTGAAAGAGTTATATTACTAAAGTCTGTTCACGATAAAGTGAGCACTTATAATGAACCTTTGAAAAAAGTCACTGCCCCCTGCCTGCACATATTTTAGCGGGCGTACTGAGTGACATTTACCCAGTAAATTGCTAACGATGGAGGGAAAGTAGTTCGATATCTTAACGTCGGATAAAAAGAGCCAGGTATTCATTTGTGATAACTTAAATTATTTCTTTCACTTTCTGTTTTATTTAATGCATCGAAGTGAAGAAATGATCAGACTTGCTAAATATTTTCTTTTGTAATAATGTCACAGTTTCACTTGACCGACGCATGAATAAAGTCACTAAGCCCATGTAATTGTTAATTTTACATAAGGCGGAAGAATACACAATGTGCATACAATTAGACCTTAATTAGGGCTTTCAAAAGTGCTCATTTTGCCGTGAACAGCCTATAAGTTCACTTATTTGGAACGTTGCTGTAACACAGAGTAAGTAAGTATACAGAGATGAAATGGCGTAGCAGCTGCTTTGGTGTGAGCTTTCCTTATCTCTGAATGGCTACGCGAAGCTCTGGAGACAGGCTTTGAGTGTTATTGGTTTCCGCGCGTTGCGGATGTTACTCTATTGGTAGAGATGATGGTTTATTGTTTGCTAGCATTCAACATACTGTAGATATTTCCGACAGCTTGTACATATTTCCGACAGCTTTCTTTGCTTATTGGTCGCCATGCGTATACGAAGCTACTAACCCATTTAACTGGGCCAACGATGATTCTAATACTCCAAAGCAGAACGTTCGTGATTGACCTGCAAAGAGCCCAGCCGAGTCAAAGCCTCGGCCATCCAATAATGAAAGTATAACCCAGCTATAGTGATATCGAAGATATGTTGACTCCAAAAATTCTCGCGATTTTCCGTCATCCCTAATCTATAGGGATAGGGAAAAATTCGCGAATTAATTTTAGGACAAGATAGATTTCAAACGCATGTACATTGAAGTCGCCTTTGCAATTGGATCAGAGTTTATTAGACACGCCCTGGACGACTCCGCGCTAATAGCCGACTTGCAAGGGAACAAGAAGCGAATCCCGTACTGTCAAATGTGGGTTAACACTGGGGCAACAGCCAATGAACAAACATCTGAGCTCCAACTATACAAAGGATTGTGGAGTCTAGTATACAGGCCATTGAACTCGCGAAATTTTCCTATCCCTGCCTGTCTATTGGCTACGCTTCCCAGGCGTTTATTGGCTGGAGTCCGCGGAACAAGGGGCTATTGCATCTATGTTTACTAAAGTACTCTGTGACTGGACGGCGGACGGCTGGGCGGGATGACGTCACGGGAAGCGGGTTGTCATTGGCCAGCCGCGTTGGAAAGGGAGGAGAAGGTGGAAGCGGGTGGGTTTTTCGTGTGGGCATCGACCGTGGAAATGTCCTACCAATAACTCTTGTCGAGCCTCTCACTGGTGCCTCACACCCTCCAGGCCGTGGGTAAGGATCCGCATATACTGGGGAAGGGAAAGGGGAGAGAGGAACCCAAGGTCCGAGAAGATCCCGAGGGATAATTTAAAGGCCTGTGTGCTCTCCCGGTGTCGTCTGATGTTTGGACCGGAGCGACGCTGTGTCCCTGGGGGACGGCCCTCAACCGACGCTGCGTAGGGGTGTCTTTCCCTTTCTTCGCGTATCGATCTCACCCCGTCGACATACACACCCCTAGTTGCTCTCAAACCCATCCTCAGACTGAAAAGAAAACGAACAAAAATTCTTGAGTCACCGTCTTCGACATCAGAAAGTACGTATTATTAGGGCCTCCTGTTTTACGCAAAAATATTTATGAATCTGGCTAGAATTCAACGCCATATGTGCACACTTGCAAATTTCCTTTGGCTATTGGCTGCACGGCTGTGTGGGAAAAAAATTATTTACTCGACTGGGACAGTCAGAATTAGTTACCGCGAAACTGAACGTGCGTGAATGGCTGGCAGACATGTAAGACTCGCGACAGCTGACATCTTCCAACCACGGAAAGGGTTTCATAAACTAACGTGCTTTGCAATACCACTTACTATGTATACACCCCAGCTATTGTTTTAATCCCATTGACCGCTAGTGTCGTATCCGATTTTGACTGAGCCACTCAGGACTCGGTAACTATATCACTGAACTTACGTGATTGGTGCGCGAAACGTTAATACGTCCCAGAACATGATTCAGCCAATCAACAAACCTGGACGACCTTACAGCGCTTAGGATTGTACCTTGTCTTGAAATATTTTCGCGAAACATCATTGCCTCTTGTTATTACTAGGGACACCCGAATTTCACGAAAAGATTTCACTACCAGTTTGTATTTCATAACACTTTAGCTCACAAACAATGCAGTGATTGGATGAGCTAGGTGTTACGCGTCTTAGGTGTCTACTCGCGAATCACAGACGTACAGTAGCGGAAGAACCTTGTTCTGATTGGCCAGTCAAGTAAGAACATGTCTTCTCACAAACACACACTGCCAATAAGCAAAACAATACTGCTAATATGGCCGTAGTGTATTGAAATATAGCATGTACGGAAATATTTTCGCGAAATTCGGGTGTCCCTAATAATTACTAGGGCTAGATATTTTTGGCGAAAAGATTTATGCTCAAGCTAGACTTATAGTTGTTACGTGCAAGCTTGCAAATTTCCTTTGGTTAGTGGCCGCATGCCTGAGCGAGAAAACACTTTCCACTCGACTGGACCAATCATAAGGAAATTTACCCTGACACTGAACGCCCGTGATTGGCTGGCAGACACTTAAGACATGCGCGAGTTAAAATCATCGAACCGCGAGATTGGATCTGAACTAACGTGTTTTGGAATACAACTAGTCGTGGAATCTTTTCACGAAGAGCAGGTGGCCTAAATAATTACTAGGGATAGGAACATTTCGCGAGTTCATTTCAGTACAAGATAGACGTCAAACACGTGTACAATGAAGTTGACTTTGCAATTGGATCGCAGTTTATTATACACGCCCTGGACGACTCTGAGCCAATAGTAGACTTGCAAGGGAACAAGTAGCGAGCGCCATATTGCCAGGTGTGGAGTAACACTGGCTACTCTCTGGAGCAGCAGTCAATGAACAAACATCTGAGGCTCGAGTATACGCAGGACTGTGAAGTCTATCCTGCAGGTCAGTGAACTCGCGAATTTTTCCTATCCCTAATATTTACTATGGTCACCTGAAATTCGCTAATAGATTCCCACACATGTTAATTCCCAATAACTCACTGGCGTATCAGCAGTTTTATTTTGTATATTGACCACGTGTATTTGTGAGAATCAGAAGACATGCTCTTACTTGACTGGTTATTCAGAACTAGGTAACTCTGATACCACACGTCTGTGATTCGCAGGCAGTCACCTAATATGCGTAACACATAAATTATACAATTACGAAGGTGGATCTGAGATAAAGTGTTATGAAATACAACTGATCGTGGAGTTATTTTCGTGAAAATCGCATGTCCCTAATTATTACCAGAGACATGCAATATTCTCGTTATTGTTTGGCAAGATACTAGGCTTCACTTCTCCGTAGCTACTTGAGCGCATATCGTGATTTGACTGGCTGCTGTGGTGTCTATGGCGTCATTTACCTGAGTAACCGCTTTACTGGAGATTGGCCTCGCAATCCTTGAGCCTGAAATATTTACACAACTTGTCCTTGGGACGAGCCACGGGAGTTGTCTGCCAATGGAAAAATTCCAAAAGAACATACAGCATCTTGGAGTTTAGTCTGCCGTAAAATAAAAACCCGAATTTTGCAAGTCTCTATTACTACGGATAGAAAAATTTCGCTAGCTCAATGACGTGTCTGCTAGACTCCACGACCCTGTGTATACTTGAGTCTGAGGAGTTTATACAATGACTGCTGCTACAGAGAGTAGCCAGTGTTACCTCACACCTGGTAGTATTGGATTCGCTACTTGTTACCTTGCAAGTCTGCTATTGGCTCAGAGTCGTCCAGGGCGTGTCTAATAAACTGCGATCCAATTGCAAAGGTGACTTAACTGTTTATGTGTTTGAAGTCTATCTTGTCTTGAAATGAATTCGCGAAATTTTCCAGTCACTAGTTATTGCATATCCTTGACACACAGTAATTAAGTCGCAGTTACTTTGATACGGGTGTACCCAATTGGCCGTGCGAGGCTGTGTTTTTTAGTTGTACTGGCTGCCGTGGGTCGCGGAAGGTCCCCTATTGGCTGGGCTGTCCGGTGGCAAGTAAATTACCATGCGCTGATTGGCGAACGGAGTTCCGATTTGTTGCTGGTTAGTAGCGCCATATTGCTGGCCAGTGTGTGGGGCTGGAGTTCGCAGAACAAGTGGCTATTTCACATCTTCTGTATTCTTAAGCATTCGTATGCTGTCGCTTAGAGACCTGAAAAATTCGCGGATTCATTTTGCGACAGGCTAAAATTCAAAACACGTGTGTTTATATAACGTTAGCCATTGGCCCACACGGCGTTTGACACCTCCTGGAGAACGGTGGCCCAATCGTCGCCTTCCACTGTGACAGCAGACAACCAATGCATAGCTGACATCGGCATATCTGTACAAACGACTATAGAATATACCCTGCACGAATTATCCAGGTATTAAGCTATCGTTAAAAACGACGTTCAATGAATCAAAATTACTTTCAGCTTCCATATTTGATTTTTTTAAAATACATTTTGAGTTAACTTTTCACGCCTGATTATGAAAAACAGATTGGTATGAAACTTTTTGTTTACTTCAAATAGTGTCACGTGCACTGAACTAGTAAGTGATTGGAGGAACTATTATTGTTCTGAAGAAGATCATTTTTGTATGTCACAGATAACTCAGAAGTAATAAACACAAGGGCGCAGAAAACAAACAAATAAAAAAAATTATACAAAGTAACAAAAACTGTGTTAGTCTGCTGTGTTAGCCTGTGCTGTCTTCGTTGTATATTAATTATTCCTTGCTGCACATTTGTTTGATAACATGTTACAATATTCCGGTCTCTTTTTTTTTTTGTTGAAACCGATTTAATACCCTTTGCAAAATTCTCGTGTCTATTCCTGCCATATTCTGCGATCTCTGCGACACAAACTACGTTCACTAGGCAGGCACGTAGAAAAAGTTAGCGTTATTTTGTGGATGCAGACTGAAGTCCAAGACAATTTAACTTCTGCCATTTGCTGAAAACTAGAGTGACACATCCCCGGGACGCAATGAGCCAATAACAAAGGCTCAACCATTGAGCAACCAATAGTTTGTGAACGGTCGCACTTCGCATAGCTGTCAGTAACCGATGGAATCATTCATTGTGCTCAAGTGCTTGTTGGGTAGAGAAATCTAGCATGGTACTAAAAAATAACGCGAATTTTGCGTTTGTCTATCAATAGATAGGGACTGGAGAATTTCGCGAATATTTATTTTAGAACAAGCTAGACCTCAAACACATGTACATTTCTTGATTTTTTTTATTAGACACGCCCAGGTGACCTCTGAGACTATGACCAACCTGTTAGGGAACAAGCACCGAATACCATGCTACCTGGTCTGAGGTATAGCTGGCTACATACACGCACTGGGGCAGCAGCCACTGAATGAACAGAGAACTGAGGCTTCACATTACGTAGGACAGTGGACTCAAGCCTGCAGGAAGTTCAAAACGCGAAATATTCCTGTCTCTATCAATAGATAGGGACAGGTGTTTTTCGCGAAAAAATTTCAAGACCAGGTGTACACTAAAAACTTTCTTGCTCATACGCACTTTCGTGGTTGGATGATTTTAAATCTCAGGTGCCTCAAGTGTCTGTCCGCGAATCATGGACGTTCAGTATCGGAGTGCTTCATTACGATTGGCCCAGTCAAATAGGAACATGTCTCCTCGCATATGCACGCGGCCAAATAACCAAAGGAAGTTGTGGTTGTCGACGTAGGATATTGAAGTCTAGCATGACCATAAATATTTTCGCGAAACACGCCCGTCCCTTTCAATAGGGCATGCACAAATGTATAGTTTAATTCCTTAGTAGCCCCATTCAAAGGGACCATTTAACACCTTAACACACTAAATCCCGCACACACTCGCGCATCTCTGACGTGTTGCGGAACTCAAGGCTAGTCCTAGGAAAGTTCAGAAGCTATCACTACCGACATCGAACTATCACTACCGACATCGAATTGTCTATATATGGCTGCTGCGGAGACGCAAAGTATTTTATAATTGGTCGCTTCTTGTGCTTTGGATATACTGGAAACCTATTCGTATGTTAAAAATTCTCAGTTATGAGTAGAGACTCGGGCAAATGTCGCCGATTCATTCTGCAACAAGCTAGATTCCACAGTCCTTTGTGTATTCGAGCTTCTTTTAGTTGTTAATTTGTTGATTCTCCAGTTTACCTACACATCAGGTATCACGTGATTCGTTCCTTGGTTTCTTATTGGTTGGACGTGGTTCCTGGCGTGTCTAACAAACTATGTTCCAATAAAAACAGAGACTCCCATGTAAATGGGGTTTAAGTTTAACGTGTCCTTTAATGAATCCGCGAAATTTCCGGGTCTCTAGTTGTAACTAGGGATAGGAAAAATTCGCGAGTTCACTGACCTGTAGGATAGACTCCACAGTCCTATGTATACTCGAGCCTCAGATGTTTGTTCATCGGCTGCTGCCCCATAGAGTAGCCAGTGTTACCTCGCACCTGGCAGTATGGCACTCGCTACTTGTTTCCTTGGAAGTCTGCTATTGATTCAGAGTCGTCCAGGGCGCGCCTAATAAACTGCGATCCAATCGCAAAGTCAACTTCAGTGCACACGTGTTTGACGTCTATCTTGTCCTGAAATGAACTCGCGAAATTTTCCTATCCTTGGTTATAACTGTCATGAGGCATTCTTGAAATACATTTCTCACCAAAAATGTCTCCTTTTGCAACACCTGAAACGAAAAATAAGTATGTATTAACACTGTCAGCACGACGCACGTACGCCATAAGGATATCAATTTATTAATATTGCATAACATTCGAAATACTATACATTAACTAATCAATTAAATTCCTTCCTTTAGTAGGCAAGCAGAGCGAAACAGGGACCGGCAGAATTCGCGTTATTTCACCACATCATGCTGCATTTGACAGTCATGTATGCACTAGAGCCGAAGTGGCTTGTGTATTTTCAGATGCCTAAATGCTGCATTTGACAGTCATGTATGCACTAGAGCCGGAGTGGCTTGTGTATTTTCAGATGCCTAAATGCTGCATTTGACAGTCATGTATGCACTAGAGCCGGAGTGGCTTGTGTATTTTCAGATGCTTAAATGCTGCATTTGACAGTCATGTATGCACTAGAGCCGGAGTGGCTTGTGTATTTTCAGATGCTTAAATGCTGCATTTGACAGTCATGTATGCACTAGAGCCGGAGTGGCTTGTGTATTTTCAGATGCCTAAATGCTACATTTGACAGTCATGTATGCACTAGAGCCGAAGTGGCTTGTGTATTTTCAGATGCCTAAATGCTGCATTTGACAGTCATGTATGCACTAGAGCCGGAGTGGCTTGTGTATTTTCAGATGCTTAAATGCTGCATTTGACAGTCATGTATGCACTAGAGCCGGAGTGGCTTGTGTATTTTCAGATGCTTAAATGCTGCATTTGACAGTCATGTATGCACTAGAGCCGGAGTGGCTTGTGTATTTTCAGATGCCTAAATGCTACATTTGACAGTCATGTATGCACTAGAGCCGAAGTGGCTTGTGTATTTTCAGATGCTTAAATGCTGCATTTGACAGTCATGTATGCACTAGAGCCGGAGTGGCTTGTGTATTTTCAGATGCCTAAATGTGAAAGACATGTCACTTGTGAAAGTACTGCACGTGACTGAAGAACGTTATTACCACGTGGTTACTCATTGGCTGTCCATGGCGACTCGGATGACGTATGGTCCAATTACAAGCGTTGTTCTGGCGTATATGCGCTTGAAGTACGACACGTCTCCAAAAAATAACGCGAAATCAGCACGTCTTTGAATATTAGTCCTCGAAAAGATATCATTCGGCCGAACAGAACGGCTTGGTTATAAAATACGTTACGTAACTTATAGGTGCTAGTCAAACCGACCACACTTCCGAATGGAGCTCGACATTAACATACATACATCGGTAGATGCTGTTCACGGTAAACTGAGCACTTTTGAAATCCCTATTTAAGCTCTAAGTGTATGAACACTGAATGCGTATTCTTCCACCATTTGTAAAATTAACATTTTCATGGTCTGATCACATTATTCATGCGTCGGTAAATTGAAAATGTGAAATTATTAGAGAAGAAAATATTCTACAAAACTGCTCGTTATTAAACTTAGATTTAAAAAAAAAATAAAAATAAAAAAAAATAAGTTTTCACACGTTTATCTAACACCGTTGATTCAATGTTAAGATATGGAACTACTTCTCCTTCATCGTTACCAAATTTTCTGAGCGTACGCTAGTCAATGTGTCCGTTAAACAATATGCAGGTTAGGAACAATTGTATTTTTCAATGGTTGGTTTCGAAAGTGCTCACTTTATCGTAAACAGCTTTCACATTTAGTGAATTCTAAGTGGGCAACAATAATGTAGACGCGAAGTAAGCAAAATTCAAGAGCCAATAGCACGTCGATCTCTTCTCAGGCACTTATAGAAGTTTCGCATAAAACCTGCTGAAGGCGATGGTTCCAATACATAATTTCTCCCAGTGTTGAAAGTGTTGGATCAAGTCATAGAGTTTATTATGGGATAAATACAAAATATAAAAAAAAAAAACGACTTTTTCCGCTACCGTTTAAGAGCGCACATAACTGCGGAGGTAGTCGGCGGCTGGACCGCTAGGGGCACTCGGGAGGTCGAAGAAGGGGGACAGGTGGCGCCTCTCAGCGGCTGCCGGGAGAGTTAAGTCGTCCCGCGGGAGCAACCGCCGACACCTCGCGGCTATTTGCTGCCCTGCAGGGGGAACAAATAACACCGACCCAGCTCGGCTTCAGGACGAAAACCACATATGTCGCAGCCGCACATTACCTCCTAGACTTTCTCCATGCCGGCGCTCCTTTGCACGTCATGTATACACTGTTCACGATAAAGTGAGTACTTTTTAAATCAACCTTAGAAAAAAAGTCACTCCGCTCGCCTGCATATATTTTAACGGGCGCACTGGGTGGCATGCGTCCAGTTAAGTTGGTAACGTTGGAGATAAAGTAGTTCCGTATGTTAACGTCGAATGAAAAGTGTTAGGCAATCATTTGTAATAACTTAAATTATTTCTTTCGCTTTTTTAAAGCAACGAAGAGCAAAAATGAGAATATTTGTAAAAAATTTTTTCTAACAATTTATCATTTCCACTTGACCGACGCGTGAATAAAGTTATAAGGCTCATGGCAGTGTTAATTTTAGATATTGCAGAAAAATACACAACGGGCATACAAGTCAATCTTAAGCAGGGCTATCAAAAGTGCTAATTTGACCTTGAACAGCCTATGATTATTAGGGGCAGGGAAATTTCGGGAATTTATTTCAGAACAAGACAGGCGTCTAACACGTGCACAATGAAGTCACATTTTCAATTGGATCGCAGTTTATTATTCATGCCTTGACGGCCCCGAGCCAATAGCAGACTTGCAAGGAAACAAACAGTGAATCCCATACTGCCAGGTGTGAGGTAAATCACTGGCTACTCTCTGGAGCAGCAGAGAATGTACAAACATCGAAGGCTCGAGAATACACATCACTGTGGAGTCTAGCCTACAAGGTCACTGAACTCGCGAAAATTTCCTGTTCAAAGTTTTATAAACACACACCTAAAAATTTTCAGACAAGATAGCATTAAAAAACTCGTACGTTTGTTCTGCTTATGCAATTTATCCACCCGTTAATTTACACCTCCTTGCCATCTACTAATTAATAATAAACATACAATAAAATGCAGACCCAATAATCGTCTTCTACAGACACAACAAGCAACTAATAAACCGTGGCGTTTGCAAGATTTTTCAAACGACTATTTAATATATCTGCTATATAGCCTTCTCGCGAATTTTTCACATGTGTAATTATAGGCATAAACCCCGAAATTTAGCGGATTTATTTGGCAACAAGCTAGACTCCTTAATCCTTTGTATATTGGAGCCTTAGATTGTAGTTCATTGGCTGATACCCCAGTTTTACCACAGCCCTGGTAGAACACCATTCGAGTCTTGGTTCTCGCAGGTTCGTTATTGGTCTGAAGTTGTCCGGGGCGTGTCTAGAAATATATGGTCCACTAGAGGTAGAAACTCAAATGTACATGTAGTTGAAGTTTGACTTGTCCTCATATGAAAAGGAAATTCCCTGGTCTCTAAGGGATAGGAAAATTTCGCGAATTCATTTCGGGACAAGATAGACGTCTAACATATATAATGAAGTCACTTTGCAGTTGGACCACAGTTAGTTAGACCCGCCCTGGACGCCTCTGAGCCAATAGCAGACTTGCAAGGAAACACCTTGCGAATCCCATAACTGCCAGGTGTGGGGCAACAGCCAATTAACACACAGCTGAGGCTCCAGTATGCAGATGACTGAGATGTCTAGACTACAGGTCATTGAACTCTCGAAATTTTCCTCTCCCTACAATTAGTAGGGGCATTGAAATTTTGCGAAAACATTTCGAGATAAGCTATATTACAATACACTGTGTGGTAGGCTACCTTTCACAACTGGCTATATTAACGTTACTCTTAATAAGCGATTCACTTTGGTTCACTGCCTAAGTTGTGGGATTATAATTGGTCCAGTTAAAAACAGAAACGGCTTCTCACGCAGAAGGTGACCATTACAAAAATACAAATTCTTGTTTGTTCTTCGAGTGTTGAAATCTATTATGCGCTGAGATTTTTTTTTCTGGCAAAAACTCACTAGTTCTACTAAGTAGGCTATATACGAATGTAAATGTTTGTTCCATAAAATAAAAATGGAAAATATATTATTGAATTTCATGGAACTATAACAGAAGCCAAAAATAATTTCTTAAGAGCTCAGTCGTAACGAAAGTTTAACGAAAATGTTAACAGTTTTAATTATGAATTTTCAAACTCGTAATGGTTAGAAACCTGCAAAATTCGCGTTGTTATTTAAGGACAGACTAAACTTCAACTTACTGTGCGTTTGACCAACTTCGGCCATTGGCCAAAAATATGTTTGGCACGCCCCGGAGAACTCTTGAGCCAATAGTATAAGGTCAGCGGTGGAGTGACCAATCTCTTTTGAGAGATCAAGAAGATACGTGACGTTGATTACACTGCAGCGGCCAATGAAACCACGAACCGTGCTTACTTGTTTATAGAGGCTGTTCACGATAAAATGAGCACTTTTGAAAGCCCTGCTTAAGATCTAATTCTATGCAGGTCATGTATTCTTACGCCTTATATAAAATTAACATCGCCATGAGCCTCACATATTTTATTCGACGTAAAGGTATGGAACTACTTTTCATCCATCGTTACCAACTTTACTGGGCGCATGTCACTCAGTGTGCCCGTTAAAACATATGCCAGACAAGAGCAGTGAAATTTTTCTAAGGCTGACTTAAAAAGTACTCATTTTATCGTGAACAGCCTTTAAGACAGCAGAGTCGATCATGGCACCGAAAGATAACGCGAATTTTGCAGGTCTCTATTAATTGCACATCATCAACTCGATTCAATATAAAATATGAATTCCAACTTACATTGGACCGTCAATTTTTCTAAAGTATATCAATACTTATAAAATATTTAGTTGAAGTGCATTTGAAACATGTGAATTAATGCGTTAACATATTACCCCGAGTATACTTGTGTTCACGTCTAGCATGTTGCAGTATAGGTGAAATCATGATCGGTGCTGTTCAAGTACAGTAGCTAGCGCCAATACGGACATAGGCATTCCTTGGGCAATGCCAGTGGCTGCTGCTGACAAGCGAACTATTTTATTACAATTTGTTGCTTATCGTTAGAGACCTGAAGAAATCGCGGATTCAATTAGTGACAAGCCAGAATTCAAAACTCGTACCTGTTTATAACCTCAGCAATTGGTCCACGCGGTGTTTGACACCTCATGTAGAACGCTGGCCCAATCGTCGCCTTCCACTGTGACAGCAGACAAGCAATGTGCACCTGGTATCGGCATATTTGTACATAAGAATGCAGAGTCTAGCCTGCAGGTCATTGAACTCGCAAATTCTTCAGGTCTCTACTTATCATTAAGAGACATGCAAAATTTGCGTTATCTTTCGGTGACATGGTAGGCTCCACTGCCTTCTTATAAACAAGCGAGTGCAGTTCGTGGTTACATTGGCCGCTGCACTGTATGTAACGCCACGTATCTGCTTGATCTCCTCAGAAGAGATTGGCCGCTCCACCGCTGAACTTATACTATTGGCTCAAGAGTTCTCCGGGGCGTGCCAAACATATTTTTGGCCAATGGCCGAAGTTGGTCAAACGCACAATAACGTGGAGTTCAGTCTGTCCTTAAATAATAACGGAAAAATTGCAGGTCTCTACTTATTGTGTAATTGATCTACTGAAAGACAGGGGCTACGGTGGCCGAGCGGTTAGCCTGCTCGCCTCCAACCAAGGCGATCCGGGCTCAATCCCCGGCCGGGACACTCAGGATTTTCACATGTGGGAATCGTGCCGGACGATGCTTTTGGTCGACCGGTATTCTCGGCGATCTCCCGTTTCCCCCACCCTCTCATTCCGGCGCCGCCTCACCCTCATTGACTCTCAAGACCTCGATGTTAAGAGCCGCCCAAATCTCTTCACCCACTTGCTGAAAGACTTTCCGTAGGTTACAAAGTGTCAATTATTATAATAAATTCATGTCATGAATTTCTTCCGGCGCAACGCCTAAAACCAAACATAAATTTGTACATTAAGGTGTTAAGCGGGTAGTGACCTGGAATGGAAAGGATGGAGGAAATTGGTCTTTGGGCTTAAACTAATGTGTTGCCTCATTTTCTCGAAAGGCTGGGTGTATTTGCGAACGAAGCTCTGAAAAATGTGAAAACAGGAACCAACGCCCACTGCCTTCCTTGCTAGCCACGTAAATGCGCAACGATATCTGCTAGGGACTGGAGTCAGCGCATTTACCGGAAATGCAGAGGAAATAAGCGTGGAAATTATTTTGCGAACACGTTTCCTGTTTTGCCTGTAGACCGTGCTGCCAGACAGTGCGTGGGCTGTGCGCATTTTCCGTCAGTATTTAGGCAAAAAGGAGCTACTCACCGTTTCCTCAAACAGCACTTTGCGTAAAGGCTATTCATTGTAAAAATGAGCAATTTTGAAAGCCTTGCTTAAGATCTACTTGTAAGCACGTTGTGTATTCTTCCACCTTATGTAAGATTAACACTGTCGTGGACCTTATATGTGCGTCAGTCAAGTGAAACTGTGAAATTATTAGAAGAGTAAATATTTTACAAATCTACTCATTTTTACACTTAGATGCATAAAAAAAAAAAAAAAAAAAAAAAAAACAGAAAGCAAAAAAAAAAAAAAAAAATTTAATTATCAGAAATGGTTACCTAACACATTTTATTCGACGTTAAGATACGGAACTACTTCCCACCCATCGTTACCAACTTTACTAGGCACATAACACTCAGGGCGCCCGTTAAAATGTATACAGATAAGGGCAGTGACTTTTTTGTTAGGTTGATTTCAAAAGTGCTCACTGTATCGTGAACAGTCTTTGACTATGTTTTACTCACTACTATAAGTTAATTAAATTAAAATTTTTTTTCGGTTTTAAGGCTCGTTTGCAGTGCCACAGTATTTTATTAGAAAATCTTTCATAAAAACTTTTCCGTTTAAATTTCTGAACATTATGATAACTGAACACTAAGTCAAGGCGAAAAAAAAAAAAAAAACTCGGTAGACATAGGTGACAGTTAACAGTTTCAAATTATTGATATTCGTTAATAAAAAAAATTTTTAAAGAATAAATATTTTATAAATGTGTTTTGGTAATAATATTTGAAATACAATGCAACAGACAGAATAAGTAAACTCTTGATACAGTGTGTAGATACGATGCTACAGACATAACTAGAGCCACCTGTTTTTTTCGCGAAAAGATTTAGGCACAGACTATACTCCAACTTGATACTTGGGTGCTTGCAAATTCACTTTCGCTGTTGGCCGCGTGTCCGTTTGAGACACTTAAGACGCTTACGAATTAAAATAACCCAATCGCGATACTGGTTCTGAACTGAAGTGTTTTGGAGTATAATTGGTCGTGGAATATTTTCGTCAAAAATGGGCGAACCTACGAAGCTGCAACGTTAACAATGTAAAATCACCTCCAAAGACAGGGCGTAAACCCTCTTAAACCCCCCCCCCCCCTATAATTCGCCATGCAGTATCACACTTGATCTTTAGCTATTTTCCCATTGGTTACTGCCTCAGTGAGTATATAGGTTGTTCCCCGGTAAAATGAACACTTTAGAAAGCCCTGCTTAAGAGCTACCTGTATGCACGTTGTGTATTTTTCCACCTATTGTAAAATTAACATTCTCATAGACCTCATCACTTTATGCATGTGTCGGCGAGGCGAAACTGTGAAATTATTGGAAATGAAAATATTTTGCAAATCTGGTCATTTTCATACTTCGATGCATTTTAAAAAATCAGAAAGCGAAAGGAATAACATAAGTTATCACAAATGGTTACCTAAATCGACGTGAAGATATGGAACTACTTTCCTTTCATGCGTTATCAACTTTACTAGGCGCATGCCACTCAATGCGCCCGTTGACATATATGTAGTTAGGAGCAGTGACTTTTACCTAAGGTTGATTTCTGAAGTACTCACTTTATCATGAACTGTATTTAGTTAGTTTTACCCGAGACCAGATATCTAGGGTTCGTCATTGTCTACTTACATGTTTGCTACTGAATTTGAAAAGTTCTGGGGATGTCTAATTTACAGGGGCACATGAGAGATGGAAAGAGATTTGGGCGGCTCTTGACATCGAGGTCTTAAGAGCCGATGAGAGAGAGAAGCGAGGCGCGAACGGAGCAGCGCCGGAATGCAAGGGAGGGGGAAACGGGATATCCCCGGGTCGTACGTCTGGTACGATCCCCACTTGCGAATATCCGGGAGTGACCCGGCCGGGGATGGAACCTGGTTCGTCTTGGTGGGAGGCGAGCAGTCTAACCACTCAGCCACCGTGGCACCTGCTTTTTAAGTTTTTTGTATACAACCAAACATATTGCTTGGGCAAATAAACACGTTTTTGGTCATATAAAAACAAATATTTTTGTTGACTGAAAGTAACGTTTCTCTCTGCGTGGGCGGGCGCTTAGCCGCTTGTTGCCCCGAGTGCGTGATGTGTTGGCGGCCGCTCCTGCAACAAGTGACGGAGCATGTGTTACGGCGAGGCTCACTCGGTAAACAGCTTCCGACAACACTTCCCACCCCCCAACGACCCCTTCTTCACCCCCCCCCCCTCCCCAAAAAACCCACCCCCGAGGGCTTACCCCGGATATCGGCGTCACGCGATGTGTGCGGCGAAAGGGGGAGGGGCCAGCGCGACGAATTAACGCGCTTCGTGTTTCATTATCGCTAATTGCTGGGGTCGTGTATACCGCCGCCATGAGCCACGGTATTTGAGAGAGTGGGTCGAGGGGGGTGGGGGGCGAATTTCCCCAGGACTCGACACTTACACACCCTGTCCACCCCCAGGGCTGGCGGGTGTCATCTGGACGCACTGTTCAAAGTCAGGTCCGGCAGGTGGCAAACATGACCTGCACCGGAGCTAAATGCAAAATTAAACGGCGTGTCCCCCACCACATGCCACTGCCACAACCAGCATGCAATTCCCCGTGCACTTTGTCTCGTATGCTGCCCGCGAAGTTTGCAACGACGGAAATCGAGTAAACATTTGTAAATACAGATGTTATTTCTTTTGCTTTAAATGTTTTGTTAACACATACACGTAAGAATGATCAAACATGTGAACAACTTACTTTTTTTTTTTTTTTCCTAATAATACGACAGTTTCACTTCGCCTGCGCTTGACTAAAGTGGACAATGACAAGGACAATGCTAATTTCTTATAAAGTGGAAGAATACACAATGTCCATGCGAGTATGTCTTCAGCAGGGATGCCAAAAGTGCTCCGTTTACCGTTAACAACCTTTATAAGCCAGAATTATAAGAGAGCAAACACACAAAAAAATTCGAATAAAAAATTGTGTACGCCCAATATTTTCTTTCATAACTTTTATTGTTGTCGACTATTTAAATTCGCCAAAACTTTATTTATTGGTTTTGTCATTTTGTCACGGCAATCGCACACAAAAAAACGAATCGGCAGATTTCGATGAAACTACGGGAATAGGGAGTTTAAAATTAGAAATCACACTTTAATGAACGTTGAAATTTGTGTTTGTACCTTGAAAGGATTTTCCGTGAATATCATAGCTGGATCAACTTAAGCTGATATATTTAAGTTTTTTTTTTTTTTGTTAATGGATTGCAACAGGCGAGTTTAGATGTGAGTTGTGCACTAATATTCATAGCAAGAGACCTGAAAAATTCGCGAATTCAATGACCTGCAGGCTATACTGTACATTCTTATGTAAAAATATGCCGATATCAACAGCACATTGGCTGTCTGCTGTCACAGATTAAAAATGATGTGTATATATATATATACTCAACTGAATATTAACGTCCAGCGAAGAAAACCTTTTGACATGTGTGACACCATTCGTCGTTAAGACACACACACACACACACACACACACACACACACACACACACACATACATGTCAAAAGGTTTTCTTCGCTGGACGTTAATATTCAGTTGAGTACAGTTCAATCCATATATAAACAATTGATGCCACGTGTTATTTACATTTGACACCACAAATTAAATATTAAAGAAAACACGAGAGTAACATGTTACCTAATAACTAGAGGCCTGAAAAAATCGCGGATTCATTTCGGGACAAGCTGGAATTCAAAACACCTGTGTTTTATATAACTTTAGCCATTGGTCAACGAGATATCTGACACCTCCTGGAGAGCGGTGTCCAGCTGTCGCCTTCCACTGTGACAGCAGACAGCCAATGCGCTGTTGATATCGGCGTATTTGTACATAAGACTGTTGAGTCTAGCCTGCAGGTCGTTGAACTCGCGAATCTCTCAGGTCTCTACTAATAGCAAGTGAAACTTTTTAATTTTGGCGAGTATAGATAATGGTAGGACATACTTGCGTGACATTTCCGATCGGAGCACAGCTATTTCGAACGGCCTGGATGACTGTATATATGGTCTCATCCACAACAACCAAGTCTTCTCATCGAGGTGGCAGATATCGAACAACTGACAGTACGGTGGACTGTTGCCAAAATAAATCGCGAAATTTCCCGACGTAGGCTGCTCGCGGCCGATAAAGCATTTTGGTAAACCTCCTTACCATGCGTTTTCTTACCCATTTTGTAGCCTTTCAACTTCTGTAAAGTCAACATTGATAAAGTGAACAGTTTTGAAAACGACCTTTGAAAATAGTCACTGCCCCTGCCTGCATACATTTTAACTGGCGCACTGAGTGACATCCGCCCAGTAAGGTTGGTAACGATGGAGGGAATTTATTTCCATGTTATTCGGTCAGATTAAAAGTGTAAAAGTGACTATTTGTGATAACTCAAATTATTTCTTTCGCTTTCTGTTTTTTTTTTCAATGCATCTAAGAATACAAATTTGCAGATTTGTAAAATATTTATTTTTATAATAATTTAACAGTTTTGGTTTACCAAAGCATGAATAGAGTGACGAGGCTCATGCCAGTGTTAATTTTACATAAGGCGGAAGATTACACAACGTGCATACAAGTAGATTTTAAGTTGGGCTTTCAAAAGTGCTCATTTTACCATGACCAGTTTTGTATGAACGTTATCACTTTATTCTTGCGCCGTTTAAAATAAACTGCGAAACTGTTGTAAACGTAATAATATTACTGATACGCCACTTCTTATTCTAAATCGCAAAAAAAAAATAAGTTCAATAAAAATATAATAATATAAATGTACACCATAATTTAAACTTTGCTCTTGAGTTAAGGCCGGGAACTTCTTTTTCAAAATTACTGCAGCATGCTGCTTAGAGTGTCCCCTAAAATATATGCAGTTAGACCCAGATATTTTTTTGTCCAAAGGTTGATATCAAACGTCCTCAGTTATCCACAACCTCCCTAGTTACTAACGTAATTTAGTAAAAATCATAGTGAAGTTTTTATTTCTCCTAGAAAACTAAAGCCGATATTTACACTTGACTCGTACAAACTGGAGGTTTGGGTCATTGTAGATATAATTGTAAAGGAATCAGTTTAAAAAATGCACCAGTTAACGTACTGCAGTACAAGTGTACAAGAAAATAAAATTAAAATTTACTTACGGACTGATGCTTCATGGGTACGCCCGGGGCAGTAGTAAAGGCAGAGAGGGAGAGGGAGAGTAAGAGAGAGAGAGAGAGAGAGAGAGAGAGATAGTAAAACAATAACAGCACACGCCTGTGATGTCGGGGATTATGTGGAAATGTCACGCACATGTAGCTAGGCAACACGATATGCGCTGCGCGTTGCTTGTTTCCCGGGCGCGATTTGCAGTTCTGAATCTGATCCGCGGTACTCGGGTTTTTTTTTTTTTTTTTACTTAAAAGTCCATAAATGCATTCTGACACACGTCTATTGTACTTTATAAAAAATGTTGACCTAGCGTGGGAGAAAGCGAGATGGTGAGTTCCTGCACAGTCAAATAAACTGCATATCTCAGCGCAAATAGAGGGAAAAAAGTACCGGGTGAAAATTTTTAACAGAAACGTACGTAAAAGAGTCATTCAGGGTTTACGCTGTTCGAATATTCAAAATATTCAATTTAATTTTTTATTCGACAAGGATCTCAAACGTCCCGATTGCATGTTTGTTCGTATTATGGCTTCTTAAACACGCCATCCGATATGAAGGTATTTTACTCATATCGGTCGCCCAAGAAAAAGAGCAATAAGGGCGTAAACGACTCAAATATCAAGTGCCTTTAAGAGGAAGTCAGTGATCTGGCCTGAAATTTTCGCTGATCTTTTCTGTAACTACTGTATGGGGTTTTATGATGCTGCACTGAAATATTATTGAAATTCATGTTTAGCATAGGCTGTTCACGGTAAAGCGAGCACTTTTGAAGGCCCGGTTGCATTTTTCTTTCAGTAAATTTATATACTTCAGCCACTTATTTAGGTAAACACTGTCATGTGAGTAATAAACATAGTGTATACATTTTACCATACTCAGAACCGAAAGTCCGAGGCCACAATGAAATGTACTTATAGGGTATTTTTTTCTGATGGAACTGCCTCAAAAAGTGCTCACTTTACCGTGAACAGCCTATACTGCCTCAGAGTCCTGGGATTGTCAAAGCCCAAGCATTTTTTATTTCAAGTACCTAGTTGCGTGGTCGTATCGAAAAACGACCTCTGTTCACGGGAAATATCAAACTGGGATGACCGCAAACTGTTAAGTAATATTTCAAGTACCTAGTTGCGTGGTCGTATCGAAAACGACCTCTGTTCACGGGAAATATCAAACTGGGAGGACCGCAAACTGTTAAGTAATATTTCGGTATCGCGAACACTTTACAAAACGAACGACAACTTCTCTGCTCCAATAGAAGAACTAATGTAGCACGCTAGTAACCTCTGTATGGAGACGAGTGTGTGTAAACACACACTCCTTTCCGCTCCATAACGTTTATTTACATGAGCTGCAATTGCGTATATGAATGCGGGTTCTACCCGAAAACGAGTTCCGAAACTTCGAAAACTAATTATAGGTCCACTAGCTTTATAAACAATTATGGCTCATGTTAATTATAAATGGAAAATTATAATTCATGAATAAGATGTACACATGCACATATGAAACCCTTGTAATTAAAATTAATTAATTGGCGTTAAAAATCTCACCATAGGTAAGTACTGAAAAATTTGCCTTGTCTTGGGAGCGTCTGTGAAAGTAGGATGTGACAACATGACAATAGACAACCAGACATAAGCACTTTAAAATTGCATGGTAATTCAATATCTACATGAAGAACACATATATACAAACACATGTAGACATGAGATATATACACTTAGACATAAGACATGAGACACCTATAGACATAAGACATTTATTACCACTTTGAGAATAAAAGAAAATGAAAACACAGTGCATTACAATTCTGGGCATATAAAAAATCAGAATCCATTATTAATTGATACTATCTCTAAGACTGATTATGAATGAAATTCTGGTGATTTGGATTTAGTCAGAGCAATAAAAAAAAAAATGAAACTCTCTCTTTTCCCTCACAGCGATACATCACGAAACCAATAAAGGGAAAGAAAAATTTAACATTCTGATTGCGAAAATAATTCTTTAAGCAAAACTTTCTCAAATAGTTAATTTTACAGTGCGTGAAAAAGATTAGTAAAGTTTTATTTTATTTCCAGCGTACTTGGGCGATTGTAGACTCCTTTCTCATACAACTAGGTCAAGTAAATTGAAATTGAAATTTTCTTCGGTACAAGTCCTTCACTGAAAGCAATTTTGGATTATCACAAGCATCGTTTGCTTGTGCCAGACATATAGTTACTGTATAAAACATCATACGACCATAATAATGGCTGCTGTCCTCAAATGAACTCTTCTTTCTTGAAGACACCAAAAATTAATTAAGCTAGCGCTTTTAGGCTGTTGCTTAAGCCTGCGCATATTTAGGTAACTTACGATGGCTCTCCTCCAACGCCCTACTCTTAGGATGGGAGTTCCAAATCAAATTAAATTTTAAAGACAGACAAAATTTAACAGTCTGGCCGCTCTAATGCCTGAAGAAAGAGTCCCTAGGCTTAAAGGCTGTTCATGGTAAAATGAGCACTTTTGAAATCCCTGCTTAAGATCTACTTCTATACACATTGTGTATTCCTCCGCCTTATGTAAAATTAACAGTGCTATGGGCCTCATCACTTTATCCATCCGTCGGTCAAATAAAACTGTGAAGTTATTAAGGAGGTAAAGACTTTACAAATCTGCTCATTTCTCACCTCAATGTATTGAAAAAAAAAACAGTAAGTGAAAGAATTAATTCTAATCTATCACAAATGGTTACCTCAGACTTTTTATTCGACTTTATGATATGGAACAACTTTCCATCCACCGTTACCAACTTTATTGGGTGAATGTCACTCAGTGCGCCCATTAAAATATAAGTAGGCAGGTTCAGTGACTTTTGTCTAAGGTTCACTTCTACAGTGCTCACTTTGTCGTGAACAGCTTTACATACACAGCCCTCCTTCTTCCTTAACAAAATCGAAGAATAAACTAGCTCCTGACAAGTGAAAATTAACTATCTCTTAGGCCTATGAAATTAACTATCTCTTAGGCCTATGAAATTAACTATCTCTTAGGCCTATGAAATTAACTATCTCTTAGGCCTATGACATTAACTATCTCTTAGGCCTATGAAATTAACGTTATGCAAGGCAATAGTTAGACAAGGAAGAGACACCTAAAATAAAACAAGATTAATCACTCATCTGCAAAATTAAAACGTTAATTTTAATAAAATTTCAAAAAATCATAGTCTATTCACTAAAATAAAATTGTGATAAAATTTCTACCATAATTTACAACGTAAACAAATATGAAATATTATACTGTCAGCTTTAAAAATTACAAAGGAATCATTATATTGACCAGCGTAAGAGTCAAATCAAAATATGAACAAGTAAAATTATCTCTCTTAAATCCTCGGCGTATAAACTTCATATTTTAGTAGTTTTTTTTTCTTTCGCTGTAACAGAAACCTGGATTATATTTTTTTAAATAGTAATTTTCGTATCAGTCGCCAATACTGGAAAAAAAATTAATTTACTGGGAAAATTTTTTTTCTCAGGTTGAAAATAACGTCCCCGCATTATTACATCCTGTCGGTTTGGTAAACGGAACAAATAACTAACTATACGTTCGTAAAGGATGTCCGACAGAAACCAATTCAATTGATATATATATATATATGCCTTCTTAACTGGTAAATATTAAACTCAATGACGTTCCCGAAAATAAATATTAAACAAGTTACACGACAATAGAAGTTTCAAATTTTTTTCTATTGCTAGATCCGAAACGAACCTTAATATTTGAATAGAAAAAATTAAACTAAAGAATCTGAAATAGTTTTTATGAATGCATTTTAAGACGTATAAAGGAACAGTTACTTTCCAGACTTCAGTAGCAATGGTTAAGAAATATGCTTTTATTCTGAACATTAGGAGAGTTGATATCATTTATGAGGTTGTATTTTTTTAAATTTAAGTAATCTAATTACGACCAGTAATTTTGTTTTTACCGTGTAAGCTGAAACTATAAGTATTGTAATAGTTATAATTGTATATTTACCCAGAAAAATCACTACAATTTCGACTTGACTTAAGGTTGTACAAAAACTACGATATGTTTATTTTTCTTAATTGCGTGAACGAATTTCCCGTATAATATCTACCTGGGGAACGACATTTGTAGAAACTATAAAGACATCGATGTTTATCTTGATGATAATTATTAAAAATGCTTTATAATAATTATTATCGTAGAGTAATATTTGAAAATTAATAGCTCCTAAATACTGAGAGAAGTAATTCTGTCACATTGAATACACCAGTACCATTTTTCGGTTTTAAATTAAAACCAATCTACTAGATAGCTATCCGTGTAATCTATGCAGAGCAGGATTTCAAAAATTTAACTTAAAAAAAAACATATCTACTATCTGGCATGTAGAGATGCCGGGGCCAGATACCGAGTGCAGTAGCTTATTTGAAAAGTTTCCCAATTAATCAAAAAAACTGCACTGACGAAAAATTTGAATTAGAATCATGGTTTGAAAAATCTGTTTACATTCCTATGTGTATAGGAACTGTCTAGACTGACTCTTTCGCGTATCAACGAACAGCCGATACCACTGGACGCAGAATTCGAAAATTTATGAATGGCTTACTCTTAGAGAGAAGGCAGACACAAAAAAAAAAAAAAAGGAATTTTTCGAAATTCAGTCCCTCAAGGTATGAAAGGCGATAAAATGTGCTTTCTTGGACAACTAAAAAGTTCATAACGCTGATGATATACAGTTATGATCTTTGTTTTAAAAGTTTACCTATATAGCTAGGGATAGGAATGTTTCGCGAATTCATGTCGGGACGAGATAGACGTTAAACACGTGTACACGGAAGTCGACTTTCAATCGGATCACAGCTGGTTAGTGAGACGTGCAAAATTCGCGTTATTATTTGGCATCAGACTGAACTTCACAGTACTGTATATACCAGATCCGGCGTCGTTTCTCCATTGGCTGCTGCACAGAAGTGAAACCACGCCCTTTCTCACTGACCCGCATGTGATTGGTTTACACAATTCCGAAGTGTTTATTTATTGGCACAGAGTTACCCAGGGATTGTCAGATAACGTATGTTTCAAGTTTAGCTTGTCCCCAAATAATAACACGCTTTGGAAGACACTGAGCCAATAGCAGACTTGCAAGGAAACAAGTAACGAATCCCATACTGTCAGGTGTGAGGTAACACTGGCTACTTTCTGGAGCAGCAGCCAATGAAAAACATCTCAGTCTCGAGTATACACAGGACTGTGCAGTCTAGCCCATGGGTCGTTTAACTTGAGAAATTTTCTTATCCATACCTATAGATAGCGAAATCCGAGTTTCGCGAAAATGTTTCTGAGCATGCTAGGATTAAATACACTACGGGCCCACCAGCAGTTTTCTTTTGCTTATTGGTGGCGTGTCTCTATGAGAAGACATTTTCTTACGTGACCGGCAGTTCATAATTAAGTAAATCCGCTACTGCACGTCTGTGATTCACGGGCAGACACCTAAGACGCGTAACACCTAGATCATCCAATGACGGAAGTGGATCTGAGCTAGGCAGTCATGTGATCTATTCCTGATGTAAATTCTCACAAATGAATTAAGATTTCAGTTGTTGCATATTATCATTCACGAAGCATCGTCGGAGCGTATGCATGTGATTGTATGTGAAATACGACATTGAAACAGACACAATATACTACTGTTTCCTTAATTGCGGGCTCTTGCCCGATATTTCTCTATATTTGATTACTGTTGGTGTCTCTAAAGTTTTGCCCAGTCAACGAAATATTTTGTAAAAAGAAAATACGTGTATGTCCGACCACATAACTATTGATATGATCATATTTTACCCAGAGCACACAACCCTTTATTCAGGTATATGTAGGGATAGGACAATTTCGCAAATTAATTTCGGGACAAAATAGACATCAAACACATACATAGTGAAGTCACCTTCTGAATTGGATCATAGTTTATTAAAACCGCCCTGCACGCCTTTGAGCCAATAGCAGACTTGCAAGAAAACACTTTGCGAATCCCATAACTGCCAGGTTGCGGGGCAACAGCCAATGAACACACAGCTGAGGCTCCAGTATGCAGGGGACTGAGGAGTCTAGTCAACAGGTTATTGAATTTGCCAAAATTTTCTATCTCCGGGTATATGTTTCACGACTCATCATAAAGTTTTATTTAGCGAGCGCTTCGCCAGAAACTTTTCAGCCTCGAGGAGCACGAACTTTCCGAAGTACAAATAAGAGACGCATAGTATCCAGGTGAGTAGTGTAGGGCCGGATTTCCCTTGAAGGGTAGGTATACATATACACAGCGACCTTGTTCCCGGACTCAAGAAGCCGTCGTGGAAGGACGGGTTGTTCATTAAAACTTGGCGGGAGACCCTTCGTAGTCTTCCTTGCCTTTGGTCAGCCACGGGCCCAACTTCTTCCGACTCTTCATTAGCGTGGCGTGCGGGCCTCCTGGGGCAGCATCGTGCCAAGCGCCGTCGAACTCTTTCAACTACCAGCCTAACACACTGACAATTTGCTATTGTATTTTTACACACAATTATTTGGAAGATACACTGAAAAAAAAAAAAATATATATACACTTGTAGGAACCAAATTTCTGCACCCGTAACCCATCTAGACCGTGAACCCATCCACAACCAGCACACATAATTGTGTACATTACACGCACGTGTAGGTAATTCGTGGTCTGTACTGCACAATGCGAAGCTCAATGACCAAATGATTTTAGCTGTGGGTAAACGATCTGGTCTAGGTCATAACTGGTTCATATAACTGTAGTCGAACACATAGTCCACAGCTCATTGGCTGTGACAAAGCTCATTGGCTGTGACAACGAAATAAGCGATATGTCGACATACGTACAGCACGCAACGTAAAAAAAAAAAAAAATTGTTTGGAACATCTGAAAACGGAAATTAAAGTGGGCCTGGAAGGGTTAATATGGGGGATGCCATCAGTTAGGTTGTAGATGCCATATAAATATGTATTGTTATAGTCTGTTCATGGTAAAGTGAGAACTTTTCAAAGCTCCGCCGAAGATGTACTTGTATGTACATTGTGTAGCATCCTTCCATTGTACATTAACATTGTAATGGGCTTGATCACTTATTATTCATGCGTCGGTCAAGTGAAACTGGGAAATTTTCACAGAATTAAATACTTTACAAATGTGCTAATTCTTACACATGTGTGCATTAAAAAAAACTTAAAACAAAAGAAATAATTTCAGAATTCATAAACGGAACGTTTATTTTATACTTTTAATTCAACCTCAAGGCGTGCAACTTCTTTTCCTCAGTTATTACCAACTTAACTGGGCACATTACAGTCGGCGTACGCGTTAAAATATATGCAGGCAGGGGCAGTGGCATTTTTCAAAGGTTAATTTCAAAATTCCTTAGTTATTACCTTTGAGGAGTACGCACGTATATATTCGGAGCTACGTCTATATGGGAATTTCTTTGCCCTTGAAAAGATAACTCTCACTTTAATAGTCTTACTATTTCGCTCGACTCTATCGGAATCTAAGCAAAAAATTTATAACTAGCCAACATTTCAATTTGTAAGAATAAGATTGTCCTTTTTAATAATTTCTGAGATGAAAACGATAGATTGTTAAACCTTATTACATCTATCTCGGCACATTAATTAGCACTCAGTCAACGTGCTATTCCATTGGCCGGCGGCCAGCCAATAATAAACATAGAATAGTATAGTAAGAGTGTCAGGTGTATTTAGGACCAATAGGATGATGGTAAGTGGAAATACAGGAACCAACACAACTAAAATTACTGTAGTGCAGAATATATGCGGTTCACTTCAACATTGTCTTCGGTGCTTGTAAATTTGTGTCGCCCTCGAAGGGTTAACGGTAAACAGCCTATAACTAAGGATCTGAAGAATTCGCAGTTTCATCTTGAGACAAGCAAGAATTCAAAACACGTGTGTTTATATAAATTGAAACCATTGGTCCACGCGGTTTTTGACACCTCTGCGAGAAAGCTGGCCCAATCGTCGCCTTCCACTGTGACAGCAGACAGCCAATGTGCAGTTAATATCGACTTAACTGTACATAAGAGTGCAGAGTCTAGCCTGCAGGTAATTGAACTCGCGAATTTTCCAGGTCTCCACCTACTGTATAACTAGAGACATGCAAAATTCGCGTTATTGTTTGGGGACACATTGGACCATAGTTTATTTGAAATGTCCTGGTAACTCTACGCAAATACGTTAACACGTCACGGTCGTGTGCCCCAATCACGTGCCGTTAACTCAGAAAGGGAGTGAATTCACATATATGCAGCAGTCCATGGAGAAACGACGTCGGCCGCAATACATACAGTAGTGCGAAGTTTAGTCTGATGCCAACTGATAACGCGAATTTTGCAGGTCCCTCTGCGTTAACCATTCCAGTTCAGCATTAATTTCCGCGCTCAAGTGTTGCAATTGTTTAGTTTCGTGACGCATCCTGTACTTGTAACTACGAGTTTAGTGTTCGCTTACGTCAGCATTAACGATTCACGATCTACAGGGCGAGTCCTTTAATAGAGAGGCCCCGCGGGACCGTCCCGCAGCATGTACTCGCCCGTGCCTTTCACAACTTCCCGTGTCGTCTGCACACCTGCCTCGAGGTCAATAGGCGGCCACTTCCAGCACCTACTATAGGTATCTTGTTGTCACGCTGGACTGCAATTCCTCGCGAACCCCCTGAGCTCCGTTGCACACATGTCCCGCGGGGCCTCTTTTAAAAGAATCGCCGCGTAGAGGAGCAGAAATTTCAACAAATCAGATCGCTCGCAAGGAAGATGCTCAAAACTCCCTGCCACTGATTCCTTGTTGTGTACAGCTGCATCCATAAATATCCTTCATGTGCAACATATCCTCGATCATAAACATGAACGGGTTAACGCATATGCATATAGTAACTGCAACAGAACTGTGTGTTGTGGTCTTGGCTGTGATTGTACCTGCTACTATGAATATAGTGACTGTACAGCAGAACATTCTGTTCCTCTCACAGAACGCACCAACTTAAGCAATATTTGTATTTTTCCCGCAACAAACAGTATTATAATAAACTAAAGGCTGTTCGCTATTAAGTGTGCACTTAAAAAAAACCCCCGTAGTGACATTAGTGCAGTAAAGTGGGTAACGACGAAGGGAAAGTAGCTTCGTGTCTGAATATTGAATTAAAAGTGTTAAGTAGCAATTTGTCCATTCTATAATTATTAATTTTTCTTTCCGATATTTTTAATGCTAATAAATGCATAGGTAAGACAATTTGTAAAAAAAATTCTTTTATGATAATTTTACAGTTTCCCTTTACTGACGCATGACTTAAGTTAGGTATCAGGTCCACGGCAATGTTGATTTTATATATGGTGGAAGGATACACAACGTGCTTACAAGTAGATCTTAAGCAGGGCTTTTAAAAGTGCTAGTAGTATGATTTGGCCGACTTGGGCATAAGGGCATCGGGCATAGGAGCGCAGGAGCCGGGGGAGCCGCCATCTTGTTACGTCCCCCGACCACCATCTTGGATATCATTGACTTTTCACCCCGACCCATGTGACCTTTGACCTTGACCTTAATATTGACCCCGAGGACCTTTGACTTCAAAAACACTAAAAAAACCTTTAAAAATTACGAAAAAAATTATTAGTAAAAATTATTAGAATTATTAAAAAATTATTAAAAGGATCCACAGAAATTACCCATTTTTTCCAGAAATGCTGACAGGGATCAGCGACCCAGGTGCCAGGGATCAGAACCTACAACCTTTGACTTTGAAAATGCAAAATTCCAAAAAATATATTTAAAAATCTAAAAAAAAAATTTAAAAATAGATAACAAAAATAATAGAAAATTTATAAAAAAAAAAGTATTATTAATAATATTTTAAAAATAGTTTTAAAAAATTTAAAAATTGTTAGAAATGTATTTTTTAAATATTATTTAAAAATTTTCTTAAATTAAAGTCTTTAACCCCGGTGGTTAATATTCCCTTTTCCTTCGAAATTTCCGTTTTTCTTAAAAAATATTCCCTTAAAAATAATTTATAAAAATTTAACTAAAAAACTTACATTTCCTGAGATCTCCCCCCACGCCACCAATTAATTACCTCTGTTCGACTCTAGTAGGCGACTGACTTCATCGCCTCCACTCACCGCCATCTTAATTTTTTCGTTTGCCATTGGTTTACATGCTACTGGAGGCAGCCATATTTGTTTATATGTTACTGGAGACGCCATATTTGGTTTTTCGTTCGTCATTTGTTTATACATTACTGGAGATCACCATCTTGGTAGGCGACCACCATCTTGGTAGGCATCATCCATCCTCCATATTGAAAGAGAATGACCATGACATTGACCCCATGACCTTGAATGATGTTGAAAATAAAAGGGCTAGAGTAAATTTGTAAATGAAAGCATGCTGGATGCCGAACAAGCTATCGGCGCATATATTTACATGTATAAAATACTTGAATATTTCCACCCTATTTAAAACACATGTTTCCAATCAGCAGTATACCTACAAGAATAATGCGATACATTTGATGACATGCTTAATTTATTAAATATATATTTGGTATCTAAAAAGCTATTTAATAAAAAAAAACTTTTTTTATTTAATTATATAATTGTACATACATATAGTACAATACATTTTAGTAAGGTTTATTACTTTGCCTTTTTAATTATAATCCGACAAAGTAGGGAAACATGAAATAAAACACAAGTTTATTCACAGGCATTTCTTTATTCAATTAAATTATTACAGTCTCCAACATCCTCAAACAAATTACAATGTTTTTTAATATGTCTAAATAAACTGTCTCTACGGATGATCTGCTTGCCGCACTTGTCACACATATATGACAGAGATTTTTAGAACAACTAGAGCGCTCATGTCGTCGAGGATTGCTGCTGTGCGTGAACGTCTTTTCACAGAAGTGACACTTATAATGTCGGAATTGTTCAGCAGATGGTGCTGGAACAGAGGCTGATGGTCCAATTGGCGATGCCAATGGAGCTGCCGTAGGTAGCCCACTCACGGAAGTCGTTGGCACTGTCAACATCATGCCTGAAGACGTCGATGGCTGAACTGATGTAGGTGATCCACCCGAAGAAGTCGACGGTGCAGTCAGTGCCATGCCTGAAGAAGTCGATGATACTGCAATGGTGGATGTAGATGCTGCTAGTGACGTAGCCATCGCGGCTGAAGAAGTCGGTGGTGAGAAACCATTGGTGGGCGATATCAGCTCAACTTTAACGTAACTAGCCATGGATGAACTGGCGTATAAGCTGGCTGAGACGATCCGCATTTCACGACAGCCGCTGTAAAACTAAGACTCTCAGCTTACCCCCCTACTGCTTATATACGAGTAAGCAAGCCCATGACGTAATATTGGCGTTGAACCAATCGTATTGCGAAAACCAACCGGCCAATCAGCAAATAGCCAATCACCTAGTTGTCACGTGATTGCAGCTGGCCAATCACGTACAAGCTCTGATACAGCACGTGCATGAACCATTCTCTAGGTCCTGAGGAGGAGGAGGCAGCCTGTAGGAGTCAGTCAGTACAGATTGTCCGCGGAAGGATACAAAGAAAATAGTTTCAAAAATCTGATATAAGCTAGAAACGCACCTGCTTTGTTCCATTCTGTATTGCGAATTTGCTGTGTATGATTCCGAGTGCCTCTCCTCTACTGTCATATTTAGTTTATCAACAAGTTTATTAGGGTCTTCGGTAAACATGTAGCTGGTGTTCTCGACATCTTATACCTTCTTCACACCACTTGTGGAAGGAAACTAGTTGGTGAAATGTGTGTGGAAACGTCAAGAGAATCATCATCGTCTTCAACACCATCACTATCGTCATAGTCATTAGCAATACTGTCTTGATGATCGTCTTCACTTCCTGTTTCATCCTCAATAACAAGTTTACTTTTCTTGAGGAAGCAGGAGTTGTATGTTCCTCAGTATTTAAAGCTGATGGTCGTTTATTTTGAAATTTCTCGTCTTCACGCGGACGTCTTGTGAGCGTATGAACCGCACCAACCGATTTCGCTGCACTCATTCCGTCTTTAGAATCAACTGCCTCGACATAATCGTCTGCGGAAACAGTACCCATCGATGTAGCAGGAGGTATCGACGAAATCACTTGCTGGCTCCCAGTGGATGAACCCTTGCAGACCTCGGTATGTTCCTTCATTGTTATCACCTTGCACAAACCGCGTGAGACGAATGTCATAATGCTTCATCGTGCGAAAAGGACTCTTCGTAAATGGCGTTCTCTGAACCCGGCGAGCAATTTTCGACCACATGCGAAAACTCGATCGCAGTATCGGCCCTGATGGCAACCAGGTAGAGATGATGTACGTCGCGGCTCCATGCTCGTCGAGCTCAAGAGGCAGATCTTCATATTCGCAATTCATCTTCGCTTTGTTACAGAACTGTTCCGTTGTCTGTTTTCTGCTCTTTTTTTCTGTGTAACTACCGAGATGATTTATGTAACGTCACAATTAAAATAGAACGAATTTTAGACCACGTCACTGTTGAATGTGTGAACTCAATGTCGAATTTTAACAAGCAAACACTGTAAACGGGAAAAGTTGCCACGGGAAAAGTTGACTTGTTAGAATTCAAAGTATATACTGTACACATATCCGACATTTTTCTTACCTTACTGGCAGAGACGTGAGAAGTTCGCGTTATTATTTGGCATCAGGCTGAACTTCACAGTACTGTATATACCGGAGCCGGCGTCGTTTCTCCATTGGCTGCTGCATAGAAGTGAAACCACGCCTTTTCTTACTGACCCGCGTGTGATTGGCGTACACAATTGTGAAGTGTCTATTTATTGGTGCAGAGTTACCCCGGGGTATGTCAGATAACGTATTGTCCAATGTGAAACTTATTTGCAAAGGTACACATGTTTGAAGTTTATCTTGTCCCCAAATAATAATGCGAATTTGGCAGATCTTCACTTATTGGCTGTCATGCATGTATGAAACTACTACCCCATTTCATTGGGCCAATGAGGATTCTGATACTATAAGGCGGAACGTTCATGACTGGTCTGCAAACAACTTAGCCGAGTCAAAACTTCGTCCATCCAATCACGAGAGAATAAACTAGTTAAGAGTGTTATAAAAGATACGTTGGCTCGTAAAATTTTCGCGTTTTCCCACCATCTCTTACTGTCTCGTATACTTCATATAACATTGTAACGATACAAGAATATATTCGGCTACTAGTTTCCAAAATAGCCTAATTATTTCCAAAGCATACAAAAATTTTTTTACGCTGCAGCCGTTATCCTAGAATTGTTTTGCTTATAAATGTCTAGCCTGTTAGCATTTAATCTAGACATAGACCACATGCTAAACATACCAGAGGGATACATATAACACGTAGTACAGCAATGTATCTCTACTCAATTTTAAAGTGCTTTTAGATTATCAAGCTTTGCTCTAAGAAATTGCTTGAGCTATGAACGAACATACTCTGTGACTCTATGTTTCAACATAAACGAGGATCCACAGGGTTGCAAGATACACAATAATGAACCTCAGTTTGAATATATAGTGTAATTTAGATTAACAAGCCCTTCTCTAAAACTCTTCCTGAGTTATCAGTGATCATTTTCTTTGAAATCGCCGGTTTCAGACATAAACAAGAACTCACAGGGGTGCAAGCAACATACACATGTAGCAAAGTAGATGCATTAAATTGTAACGTGCTTTTCGATCATTACACTTCTCTCCAAGAAAAAGCTTCACTTACCACCTGAAAATATACTACATTCCTAAAATCCCGGTCATGCCTTTGACTTAACAGACATTCGACCTAAAAGCGACCAGTCTTAAAGATTTTAACTTTATATACTGATTGGTTGAAAGCTTTTTATACTGAAAGTGACTATCCTAAAATTTTATTCTAACAGGCGTTCAGACTAAAAGCTCTCAGCTTATAACGTGTTTGCCAAAAAAAAGTCAGGCCTTAAATAATTTATACTTAAAAGATTATTTAATTAAATATGTTTGAAATTTTTTTATGTAGAAAGTAAACAAGCCTTCACTGTTTAAACTTTTTGCCTGAAGGCATCAAGTCTAAAATAAATCAGCTTAAAAGATTTCACCTAAAACGTTTAGGTATAATAAATTATCAAAGCTTTTACGTCAAAATGATAATCCCAAAATCTGAAATTGTTAAGCCGAAAAGCATTTGCTTTCATCGTGTGCTTTTTCCGTACAGAATTGTTCAAGACTTACAGCCTGATGATTACTGCCTCAAAGTTACACAGGACCTTTTTAGAAATAGTGATTTTTTAACGAAAATATTTCGTTCCAGTGCAGTCTCCAAACCTCTACTGTTTCCTAACACTTGTAAGATTGGATTAATAATTACAGGAGAATTACGTACTTCCACTGTGAGAGCAACAGGAGTTTCACTGGGCCAGTCAAACAAGGAAACAGCACATCTCTATGTTTTCTATGTGAGCAGACATTTTATACTCAACTGGACCAATAATCAGAATGAAGCTACCCTGACACAGAACGTCCATGATTGACTGGCAGACACTTAATACGTGTCCGAGTTAAAATCATCCATCCGTGATATTAGTTCCGAACTAACTTGTTTTGGAGTACGACTAGTCATGGAATAGTTTCGCAAAAAAACAGTTGGCCTTAGCGATAAGTAGGACCACCCAAATTTCGCGAAATAATTTAACCACCAGTTTTATTTCATAACACTTTTGCTCGGATACACCTTCGTCATTGGATGATATAGGGGTTAGGCGTCTTAGGTGTCTGCCTGCGAATCACAGACGTACAGTATTGGAGGAACGTAATTCTGATTGGCCAGCCAAGTAAGATAATATATTTACATAAAGACACACCGCCAATAAGCAGAATAAAACTGCTCGTACGCCAGTAGGGTGCTAAGATATAGCATGTGCGGAAATATTTTCGCGAAATTCTGGTGTCCCTAGCAATAAGTAAAGACTCAAGAAATTCGCGAGTTCAATGACCTGTAGGCTAGACTCCTCAGTCCTCTACATATTGGAGCATCAGCTGTGTGTTCATTGGCTGTTGCCCTGCACCTAGCAGTTGTGGGATTCATAAGGTGTTTCCTTGCAAGTCTGCTATTGGCTCAGAGGCGTGCAGGGCGGGTCTAATAAACTGCGATCCAATTGCGAAGGTGACTTCACTGTATATGTGTTTGATGTCTATCTTGTCCCGAAATGAATTCGCAAAATTTTCCTATCCCTAGTAATTGAATGTCATCCAATCGCAACAGTAGAGGGAAAATAACAAGGGTTTGGAGTCTACCTAGCCACCAAATGAATTCGCGAAATACTTGGAGCTCTTAGTATTCTGTCGACGGTTGGGTGGAGGCCGGTGGGGTTTAAGCCGGGCGATCTAGGGCACGGTGCTTCGTTTTAATTTCAGCAGAATGGCATATGCATTTTTTTTTATTCTGTTCTTTCCCGGGTAAATGAAGAGGTCCGGTGTCCGGCTGCAGGCTGACGGACCGCGGTAGGACGTGACTATCGCTCGTTCGCCGGGCGAGTGTCGTCATTAACGCGCCGGCGCACAGCTCATTCCGTCACGTCCTGCGGTCTGGACCGGCGATGTTTCCCGCGTTCCCTCGGGAACCTCCTCCCGTCCCTCTCCTGGAGGGGGAGCAGACCTGTTGAGCACCCTTCACGACCCACCCTTCCTCTCGTACATCCCTCCAACCTTTAGTCCGGAGCCAGGGCCCGAATCGAAGCATAACGAGACGACTGGAAGTCCGTCCAGAAACACTCGCCAACAGAGCGTCGCCAGAATAATTACTCCTCACACTCCAACACTAAAAAAAAAAAAAATTATCCAGCCATCGACGTGGCTGTGGAATAAAACTGAATTTTATAGTCACTACCGCCTTCGGGATGCTGGATTGTAGGGCCTCCTATTTTTCGCGAAAGGATTCCACGACTATAGGCTGTTCACGGTAAAATGAGCACATTTGAAAGCACTGCTTAAGATCCACTTGTATGCACGTTGTGCATTCTTCCGCATTATGCAAAATGAACATTGCCATGGGTCTCATCGCTTTATTAGTGCGTCGGTCGAGTGAAACTGTGAAATTATTATAAAAATACAAAAACCATATAAATCTGCTAATTTTTACACATCTGTTGCGTTAAAACACGGAAACCCAAATAGATAATTTTAATTTTTACAAATGGTTACCTAACACTCTTCATTTGACGTTAAGATATGGAACTACTTTCCATCCATCGCTACCAACTTTACCGAGCACATGTCACTCAGTGCGCCCATTGAAGTATATGCAGGCAGGGGCATTGACATTTTGTAAGGTTGATTTCAAAAGTGCCAACTTTATCGTGAACAGCCTTTAGTTGTACTCCAAAACACGTTTGTTCGGAACCAATATCGCGGTTGGATGGCTTCAACCAGCACGTTTTTTTTTTTTTTTTTTTTTTAACACATTATCCCTGGTATACTCGTTCAAGTGTGACATGTTGCATAATAGGTGAAATCATGGTCTGTGCTGTACAAGTACAGAAGCCAACACCAATACACACAGTGTATTTCCCTGGGCAATGCTACTGGTTGCTACTGAAACATCAACTGTTATATAATTAGTTGCTTCTTGTGCCTGGGATTTACTGTAACTATTTCCACTGGTTCCAAAAAGTCAGTTTTTATAACAAACTCGGCAGTACAGTTCACAACTAAAATTGCGTCGTTTGAAACGCCTAACATTATAAATTAATCTATACATTAAAGGGTTAACCCTGACATTCCCACATTAACCCATCGAGACCTAATGTACACACTTGCGTACATTAGGCACGTGTAGGTAATTATTTATCTGTACTGCACGCTGTGAAGCTGAATGAACAATGAACTTACCTGCGGGTTAATGATTCGCAAACAGTCTTATTGGTCTAGCTCATAATTGGTACATATAACTTTTAGCCGAACAAAGAGCCTACAAATCATTGGCTGTAACAACGAAACAAGTGTTTTTTTTACTTTAAGTACAGCTCACATCATAACATTTTTAGTTTACATCTGAGACCGTAAATTAGAAATTTTCTTATACGTGCTGTAATAAATAGAGACATTCGAAATTCGCTTTATTATTTGGTACTATGCTAGACTTCACTGCCCTATATATAAATGAGAACAATTCACCTTTTCATTGGCTATTGACTACTATACGGAGTCATCAATCTGTGTGAGGGCTCTAGTGTAGGTTGGTTGCTTAAAAATAAGCCTTTACTATTGGCTGAATGCGTCGTTCAGACGTGCCACACAAGTCTAGGAATCGGTTACCCACAGGGAACATCATTGGGCTCTGAGCATCGCTGAGTACAGCACCGGTCAAATACAACATTCATGTGCAACATGTTGACGATTGACCATAATGGTCATGAAAAAGTTAAGTGTCTGCCAACCAATCGCGGGCGTTCAGACGTGCCTGACGATGCCGCTGGTCAGCGGGTTTCCTCGGAGATATCCCGTTTCCCCCCGCCCATGCATTCCAACACTCTCAGGCTCTCGAGACGTCGCTGTCAAGCGCCACCCAGATATTTCAACTCAACAACTCAACAACTCAACGGACGCTCAGTGCCAGGGTGCCTTTATTCTGATCGTCCCAGTCGAGTAGAAAATATCTTCTGATAAACACACGCAGCCAATAGCCAAAGGGAATTTGCAAGCTCGCAGGTAAAAATTTGGTCTAGCTTGAGCATAAATATTTTCTCGGGAATAGGAGTCCCTACTGATTAATAACTCGTAGGGATTGGGTAATTTCGAGTGGCGAAATAGAGACTCGTTGCTGTCAAATATCTAGAATTACCTCATTATTTAGACATCAACATTTCCCTTTTAACCCTTCGAGGAGTATGCACGTATATACACGGGCCCACGTCTATATTAACATTTCTTAGCTCTTGAAGACAAACCTCGCACTGTTATAGTTGCACCGTACCTCCGTATTTGATCGGAATATAAGTAAAAAATTATGACTACTCAACATTTCATGTTATAAGAATAAAATTGTTATTTTTAATAAGTTCTCAAATGAACATGATATACTGTAAAACCTGTTACATCTGTCGCAAGTCAATGCGTGACTTCATTGGCCGACGATCAGCCAATGATAAACCTTGCAGAGTAGACTAAGCGTGCGCGGTGTAGCCAGGACCAATAGTAAGATAGTAAGTGGACATGAAGAAACCAACGCAACAGAAACTGCTGTAGTGGAGGATACAGGCAGCTAACTTCAACCTTGTCTTCAGTGACATTTAAGTTTTCCCATCCTCAAAGGGTTAACGGCATAGGATTTCAGCAGATCCATGGTACAATAAGCAACCAGTTACAAAATTGCTGGCGTATGAGCCGCAACCAATAGCATTGCCTAGGGAAAGGCATTGTCCGTATTGGTGCTATCTTCTGGCCTTGTACAACACCGAGAATTATTTGCATATTTCGCAACATGCCAGACTTGACCGAGTACCTATACTCGAGATTCGTTCTGTTAGCGGTTTCTTCACACGTTTATAATCAAACCTTTGAAAAATCACTCCCTGTATCACGTGTTTAGTTATTTCCTAAACATGCTGTGTATCAGAAACGTTTTAAACCTCTGTTAACATATAATTATATAATTTTTCGTTAAATCGATGTTTTACCTATATTTTATTGATAAATTATAATACGAAAATTATTTATAATAAATGCGAATAAAATCAGAGAGAAAACACGTGTGCTGGTATCGCCTAGTAAGAAATAGTTCTCATGCAAAGTATCATTACAACTGAGGGAGCACGAATTCGGGTACGTTGTCATTTGGTGAAATTTTATAGATTTACTCAATCTTATTTTGCACGAGGCGGAGGAATATCCTGGCAGTAGAAGTTTAGCAGGACTTCAGAAATTATGAAGTAACCATGAATAGATTAAAGTTAGAGACCTGAAAAATTCGCCGATTCAATTCGGGACAAGTTATAATTTAAAAATGCGCGCGTTTACAGTATATAACTCAGTAATTGGTCCACACGATATTTGTCACCCCCTGCAGAACGCTGGCCCAATAGTCGCCTTCCACTGTGGCAGCAGACGTGCAGCTGATATCGGTATATTTGTACGTAAGTATGTAGAGTCTAGCCTGCAGGTCATTGAACCCGCGAATTCTTCAGTTCTCTTAATATAGTATGTTAGTGGGGTAAAGAAACAATTTTGGCCCTTATTTCTTGCTACCGCATACAGATTACGGAACTGCAATCATTTCGTAAACTTACATTTTATCTAATCCCTTGTTTTATTCGCAGGTTCCTTCGAATTATGTCGCGTATAATTTGTAAACAAAAGAATTATAGTAAAAATTATATAAAATAATAAATCTTAACATTTATGGCAATGTGAAAGTAGAGAGGATTAAAAAAAAAGTTATTACGCCAGTTTTTTCTTGATTATTGGTTTTACAATTTACACTTCAAATTTTTCTGGCATAGTCATATCTTCCAGCACACGTTCATAGAATGTAGCACCTTAATATGAAACCGTCACTTCCTATTTACCAGGTTCAGCATTCGAATCATCAATGATGGTATATTTCTTCTTAATGCAAATTCCAGTTTTTGCAATACAATGAGGTTTAAATTGTATGGCACACGATCTATTCCGATCGATACAGTAGCTTATTCCGACCTCCACGAGCGGTTGATGAATTATTTACACACAATTTTTCTTTGCATATTAATCAGGTGGTTTTCCTGTTGCACTGGCACGTTGGCAACCATTTCATCGGGCGTGTTTTAATATGTCTGGCGTAACATATTCACATCAACAAGATCACTCTTCAATGTAACCGCTCAGTAACTAGGGACATGCAACATTCGCGTTATTATTTGGCATCAGGCTAAACTCCACAGTACTGTTTATACTCGAGCAGCCGTCGTTTCCTCATTGGCTGCTGACTAAACGTGATGCCCCTCCCCTCCTGATGGAACTGCACGAGATTCGGGCACACAATTGGCAAGTGTTCATTTATTGGCGCAGAACTACCCAGGACGTGTCAAGTCAAGTATGGTCCAATGGCAAACCAACTGCGAAGGTACACGTGATACAAATTCAAGATGTCTCGAAATAATAAAGGGAATTTCGCAGGTCTCTATCCATTACGTAAAAAATTATCATAGTAAATTTATTTTTTAACGCAAGTTCACTTTTTTATTCAAACCTTTGAAAAATCACCTCATGTATGACGTGTTTAGTTATTTCGTAAATAAGCCGTGTATCACCTCTATTGACCCGAAAGTATCATATTTTTCCTTAAATTTAAGTTTTACCTGCATTTTATTTATAAATTTAATAATTCGTTTATAATAAATACGAAGGGAAACAGAGGGAAATCACGTGCGTTGGTAAGCCTAGTTATAATGCAAACTATCATTACAACTGAGTGCGCACGAATTACCTGCATCGCCCTTTAGTGCAATTTTCTAGACTTATGTAAGCTTAGTTTGCATATGTGGCGGAGGAATATCATGGAAGTAGAACTTCAGCAGGGCTTCAGAAAAGTGTGAAGCAACCGTAAATCGATTATATTATTTTTAATATGAGAATAGACGCGACTGCTTACAATGAGACATATGTGACACGTGGGCAGTCCCCGCCCGTTTACAGACGTTTGGTATCGACAACCGCTTTTTTTTTTTTTTTTCAATTCCGAGAAATTGTTGTTTCCAACCCGCAGGGGACTTTTTGATTACGAACGGTCGGTAGGCGGGTCTTGCCCCGCGGGGGCAAAGTCTTTCGAACCGCCCCTAAAAAAAGTTATTTAATATATCGCTACCGCGGCTCGGTTATCCAGATACGGAGGATAGCAAGAGGCCGGTCGCTGCTGCGGTCTTGATGAAACCACAAGAGGAGTCTCGCGACCTCGCTTTATAAACACTCAGCCCTGTGCTCCAGCTTGAAATTAACATTTCTGATGCGCCGGAAACTTGCTCCCCCCCCCCCACAAAAAAGTGGTCATCTGGATATCTGGCTGCTTTATGAACGCGCTTAGGCCTGCACACCACGAAGCGGAGATTCCTAGGGCGAGAGGATCCGCGGTGGCTGGGTGGTTAGCCTGCTCACCTCCCACCAAGGCGAACCGGGTTCAATCCCCTGCCGTATCACTCCCAGACTTTCGCAAGTGGGGATCGTGCCGGACGATGCTGCTGGTCGGCGGGTTTTCTCGGGGATCTCCCGTTTCCCCCGCCCCTTCATTCCGGCGCTGCTCCATACTCACCTCAGTCCCCCTCAGCGACTCTCAAGTAATCACTCTTAAGGGGGCCGCCTACCTGACGCGACACGGCACACGGGCGAGCGAACGCCAAGGGCGACACTGGCACGCGCATCAAGTGCCGCATCGCCACTATGCGCGAAGCACTAAACTAGCGCGCAAGCTTTTCGAAGAACCATTTTTTCAATGAGACTTTAATCGGTGATTATATTATTTGACTGATGGAAAGTCTGTTGCAAAGTTCAATGCAGGATCGCATCTGTGTTTCACGTAGATCTGGTCAGCACATTTTGACACACGGAAGTCTGAATATGCTGTTTTTAGCTATGTTGGAGGGCTTGGAAATAGTGGTTCTAACATGCGTAGTGCCATGAAAGCGACATTCCGTCATCACCTGAAGTTTGTTTTCTTTTCGTAAATTAGCACATTGGACGCACGTGGAATGGCATCGTCAGAAAAACGGATTTCCCAACACGCTGCAAAACATTTCTAGCGCCTAGTAGGCGGCCCCCTTAAGAGCGCGCGGGACATAAAATAATGCTATTGAGGTTTTCACCTGGCAGTACGGCACTCGCTACTTGTTCCCTTGCAAGTCTACTATTGGCTCAGAGTCGTCCAGAGCGTGTATAATAAACTGCGATCCAATTGAAAAGTCAACTTCAGTGTACACGTGTTTGACGTCTATCTTGTCCTGAAATGAACTCGAAGAATGTTCCTATCCCTAGCTATAACTATCGTAATGTAGAAGTACTCCATGCTGTAGAAATATACCTATATTCTGCGCACTTACATGTCTTTGCAACGTTCGAAAGTCAACCTAAGTTAAGTTTAGTTCAGATTCTGTGCTGTAAAAGATATCGTGATGTCTTTTAAAGAGGTTTTCGCTGTTTTCTTGTATCCGCCATTTTACAAAGCAACGAGATTTTACATAATGAAACTGTTGTTTAGAAGTGACAAGTAGACTACTAATAAGAGTAGAAGTCTACTGCGGATACAAGCGCAGCACAATAATTAGGCTAAAAATCAAGTAAATTTCTCATTTTCAAGCAACCTTTTCAAAATCTTCTGGCAACATCAACAATCTCTTCAATTTTATTCTCAAAATCAAGAAAATCAAGGCCGAAATAAAACTAATTTAATCTAAATCTGCAATTTAAGTCAAACGCACTTTTTAAAAATAAAACCCTCTGAGCAGGATCCTTTTCATGTCAAATAAGCCAAATTTATTATAAATTTGCAAGCCAAATCAACAAGTAAGAAAAATTACAAAATTAGATGAAATTCTTAAGAGAATTCTAGATCACGGATAAATTTTTCATTTCTTATAAGTCTTTGTATGGCATAAAATTTTCCTTCTCGTTTAATGGTTTTGAACTATTTTGATCTAATATTTCCACATAGCGCTCTGGCAATGAAATTTTAAACTTACCATCTAGAATACAATTAATTTTTTTTTAACCAAAATTTGATTCATAAATTTCAAAATCTGTAGCCGTATACTATTTATATTGTTCGAGATCTTGTTGTTCAGTGAATTCAAACGAATCTTTTAGCTTGTTGAGCAGAGATTCTATCTTGATTTATAAAGAGAAAGATAGGATAGCTTGCAGATTAGGATTAAAAAGCCCTGCTCAAGGAGCCTGAAGTTTGTTTGATTTTGACCTTAAATGTTCTCCATTTTGAGCTGCAATTTGAAAAATTTTAGAGGAAAAGAGATATTTGCTAGATTTTGGCTTTAATCTGCTTGAATTTTATCTAATTTATTGCGTTGCGCTTGTATCCGCAATATTCATGTACTGAATTTATAAATAAAAGTTGAAACATAAACAATTTGTTCCTTTTGGAAAAAAAAAAAAAAAAAAACTGAAATAAAATTGACACTAGGGTAAAAATCTCATTCAGGTTTAACGAAAAAATTTTTATTCGATTAAACAACTTAATAATACATCTAAAAATTTGTATTACACTATCGAAACAATATTGTCTCTGTAAAATCGTTTACATCCTCCATTTATTAATTTTTAAAAATTTATATATCTTCAGTAAGTCTCTCTTTCAAATAATCGTAAGTTAAATTTCTTTGACTAATTAAAACAACATTGCAAATTGTTCCCACTCCAACAGTATTATCAAAATGGACGATAATTTTTATATTGGTTTTTTCTTTTAACTACAGTAATGTTTCTATATAAGCAATCAATAATAAACAACGGTATTCGTCCCCGAAATTAATAATAATTGGTATTATCATCAAAATTTAGAGTCGGCTTATAATAAAGTTCATTATTTCTACATACAGTAGCCAGTTTTGTTTTACGATTTCTGAGATCGTTATAAGCAAGAAACGCTTTATCACAAAATTATTGCCAATATCTAGATTCCAATTTTCTTGTGGAATATTTTATTTCTTCCCATTTGAACATACATATTCCTGACATTACAGCGATCAAACATAGAAGCATGCACTTACTGTTCAGCAGGATTTTTTCTATTAGTTAGAAACCCTACTATTACAACATCGGGCATGTCAAATTGTAAATTATTAAACTGATCTTTTATGTCAAAGTCAAAAACAGTTGTTCCAACAGAAACTTATTTTTATAAAAATTGCCAATAATCAAAACTAATAGGTTGTTTAAGGTTTTGTATATTTTTTAAAATTGCAATTTATGTGTTAGGTTCATATTCAAAAATAGCCCACATAATTTCTAATTTTTGAATAACTATTTTACCTTGATCAGCATAATCTGTATCAAGTGAGCCATACTTTGTTATCTTGTAAAACTAATATACAATTGTTATCAGACGAATTTCGAATAAAAGTAATTTTGTAGCCATCTTTCCAATAAACTTAATTGTTATGATGAATAAAACTAAACAAATATCTCAGTGGATAGATTATTTCATTTGGTTTAGCGCTATGAGTCGCTTTTACTCGATAATAATCATCAACACAAAATAATTTTAAATAATTTTGTCCACTTTGAGATCTTAACAAAATATTCATCAATGTTGATGTTATTCCTGGATAATCAACAGCTTCAATAATATGTCCATGTTTCGAAATTTCTACTCTAGAAAGTTAGAACAAAGAACAATATTATCTAACTTATCATATTTTGCCTCATTTTCTTCTTTATCTCTTTTTAGTCATATAAATTGTTCATAAACATAATCATCATTTGGAAAATAAAAGCCATCTTCTATAGGAATATCAAATTCAATTCTATTATTGTAAACATTAAAATTCCCACATGTTTTATCCGGTGGGGTAAAAGATTGTCTTTCATAACTTGCGATACTTTTATAACTCATTTAAAGGCAAAAAAAAAAGATTAATACATAAATGAAAGATTCGAAGAACATTTCTCGAACTAAATTACTCATTAAAAGATACAGGAATTATTTAAAAAAAACCATGAAGAGGAATATTAAAAAATAAGAAGAAAGATCTGCCTTTAATTGACGAATTACGAAATGTCGGTAAAAAAAAAAAAGTATTACAAGTTAGTGATAAAAATGTAAATTTAATAAATACATTAGTTCCTGTCGTAGTAAAAATCTTAGATTATCAACCTATTCCCGAAAGAATATCATTTGAAAGAGAATTATTATCAAAATCAAAATTTCCTAATTTTGAAGAGCGAATGGGAATTGTACCATTGAAAAATTTGACGCAGCGAACGTCTGTTTCTACTATAAATCTCGGAAAAGAAATTTCTGAAAAAAAAAAAAACGCCTTTAAAACACTATATGGTTTACGAGTAGATGGACCAAATTTTAAAATTGGAGGTACAAAAGTAATGATAAATGATGTTATTAACAGAAGGCCTTTCTAATTTGTTAATAAAAAAAGGGCCTGAAGATTTAGCGGGTAATTACACTGAGGTTGAGTACGAAAATTACAAAGATATTATTATAAACACAAATGGTGCATCCCGAGAATATAATCCTGAAAAAAACAATAAACGCAAAAAGAATTTGGAAGTACTTGAATATAATCCAACCAATTTATGAACAACATATAAAACCAAAATCAAAATCAGTGCCAAACATTCCTGGAAGAATGATTTCTCCAAGAACTCCTAGATCTGGAGAAGGTATAAAAATACAACAATTTGGCAAAAGAAGATATTTGGATGGACGATTTCAGGGAATAAATAGACAGATTGTTAGTTATACATGATGAAGAAAATGCTGGATATAACAACAATAACAATTAAAAAATAAGCATAATGAATATGTTAAACAATACATTTTCCGATGTTATTAATAATCCAAAAGGAATTCCTGATCTTATAAGAGCTTTGAAAGTAATTCCATGTTCATTTTGGAATTCTGAACATCATGGTAAAGGTATTATAAATTAGGCATTAAATAATTTAAATTTGCCTGAAATACATTTGACTGGTTATAATTATTGTGGCGCATTTACATAATTAAACAAAAGACTGGAAATAGGCGACAATGGAATAAATAAACTAGATGAAGAATTTAAATTCACGATATTTCTTAAAGAGACCACAAAGATCTAGATATGAAGTTGACGAAATTTTACAAAAAGAAGCAAAAGAAATAATGTTAGATAAAACTATTCCAATTGGAGAAACAATTGCTTCTGCTGCTGTTGCTTCAACAATTTCTACAAAAAGAAAATTAGGTTGGAGCATTAAAATGTTTAAATAATTCAATATCTTTTTTACTTATTCAATATTTTTTATATAAATGAGGATAAAAAATATAACTTTTGATATACCTATTGATAAATTAAGAGATTTGGGTATAGATAAATTTTTAACATAAGAGAAACTTGAGAAAAAAATAAAAGATTAAAAGAAGGTAAAGGTTTCTTATTAAGTTTGTCATTACCAATGCTCGAAAAAATATTATAAGAAAAAAACTGGAAGTGATTTACATCGTGGAGGGTTTATACCAATTATACTTGCTGCTTTAACTGGACTTGGTGCTTTAGCAGGTGGAGCTATTTCAATTCACATTTCCGTTGAACAAACTAGAAAAAATAAGAAATAATTAGAAGAACAACAGAGTTATACCTGGAAAAAATGTGAGGAGCTGACCGCAGCGAATTTTTCCTCACTTCGCCGGCTACACTCTCTTCCTCGTGCTGGCCTTGCGGATGTCCGCCGAAACGAGAAGGAAGATAATTATTGCTCTCATCTCGTATCCCGAAGAAGGTCCACCAGGTCCCTGTCGTGGCCGTAGCCTGACTACAGTCTTTACAACCCCGCACATAGCACCGGTGATTATACCCACATTTATCTCCCTCTCCTGAGACTACCCGTCGTCGACAGTTACGAAAACTTTACTAGAAAGCATTACGATAAGAACCACCAATAAGCACAAAGCCGATGAAATGAACCCCTCTTGTGTCTCCTCGAAGCTACCCGCCAAACACCTCCACACGACAGCACAGGACAGGAGAGTCACAAAGGATTCTCTCCCCCCGCCCTCCTCACATCGAAGCTACGTGCACTTATAGCATACGTCCGTAGATATGCTCTGTCACAGCCTATGGCTACAGAGACTGGCCGCTGTGAGGTAGCACAGCATTACTTTACATACATATGTCCCCGAGGAGATATGCTACTATAGGTTATATTTAGGATAGTGATATAGGTCAATTACGCTAGCTTAAGTTGTCTTTTCATCCACAGGTCCTTGCCATCTTTTAATGTTCTAGTAAAAACCAGTAAGAGCCAGTCCTGCTGACACTTACTGTGAGCTCACTTTCTCTCCTTTAGTTTTCAGCTTCATAGAAGAGATCGGAGGTGGGGGGGGGGGAAGAGACCCAATAGCGTCACTTATCCCTCCAGAGAGGCGCCCAAACACCTCTCTGGTTACTGCTGGCATCAAGTTAATGAACAGTAGAGACCGCGCCCCCTCTCTGCTAGTCTTTCCGACTCTATTAACTAAGAGTATGTTTTCCAAACACTGTCTCCTGTAGCATTCTATTTAATTTAATTTAATGCATGCAATAATTTTTGAAATTTTTACTTCTCTGTCGCAAGGGTTTTTACGTCTCCCTTGGAGGTTTTCCCCCTGCTCTTCATAGTTAAGACTAGCTCTAAGTACACTTAGGGAGGTAGTCATAGCCCCAAAGTGCAGGCCATGGCTGCCCAATCCCTCTTTGCCGCGATGCATGTCTCCTTGCATGATTTTCCTTCCTAGTAGGCGTAAGGGAGTTAGCCCTGAGACGCAATAAAATCCCGCCCTACCTTAGGGCCTTAACTTCTCATAACATTTAGAATAAGGTAGCTTAGGAAATTTTAATGACACAAGGGGTCGAACGCAAATGGGCACAGAACTCGCTGAAAAACACAAGATATCGCAAGGGAAGAATACAATCACCACTATAGCGACGCAGATCACTCCGTCACAGCACGACAACAGTTTATTTACCAAAACTTTGTCACAATTTATTTTTCAGATTTTTTTCCCCGAAATTCTTGGCACAATAATTTCGAACACTTTGCTATATTGTTAGAAATTCGCTGTCTTTATTAATTTCGGAGCACTTAGGGGACGATAAAAAAGAATATTATTATTTCTTGTCCCATCAGTGATTCGAGAATAAGAAATTAAGTGGGTATGTAACGATGTAAAATGGCGTTCAAAACTATTATTTATTTTTTATTTGTCAAAATTTTCGATAAACCCTCTGAAAAACAACTCATCAGGAAAATCGCGTAAAAAGCACTGTTTTTGTGCACCATTCTCCTTAACCCTTTCATGCCTAGTGTATACAATCGTCTACATGTTGCAGAGGAAGGTTGTATTTGGCCAGCACTGTACTCTGAGAGGCGTAATGCCCGATGATCTTCCCTGTGGGTAGGTTATTCGTAAACTGAGCTACTGTTCGACGTTACTACTGGCTCGTATCACTGTCACAGAACACAAAGCCTTCAGAATATTCGTTATGATAACGAAACAATGTCTTTGTAATTTTAAGTACAGTACTGATAACATCTTCTCTTATTTTCAACACTTGGGATTGTAAATTAATGCGGGAATGAAGGGGTTAGGGAAAAGGAGGGAAGTGAAATGTTGAACCCGCTGGCATACATCGTGCGTGTAATTGAGCTCCCTTGTAATGCGCGTCGCAATCTTGGGCGGAGCCGTTGAGATACTTTCTCTATGTCTAGAAGTGATCTTTATTTTGGATTTCCCTTAAAATCCCGAAACGAAGAGAAAGAGCAAAATCAGTTCGTATAGCGAACAAGGTCCTCGTCGATAGGCAGTTAGCCCGCTGTTGCTCTGAGCCAACTAGAAGCAGGGCCTCTATGAAGTGTTTGGAGGGGAGTGGACGAAGCTACGTGGAAGGGGGATCTTGAATTTTCCAAGGGAGGGGATGGTCCTATCAGCATAGTCTGTTGTCTCAGCTCTCCAACGAACTGGCACAATTATTGCGTCTGGCAGCGCCGTGCCGAATATCTGGGAACCCCCCTCCCCCCCCCACGTTTCCCATCCTGCAGTCACCATCACTGGATTGGGAACTGCATTATTTACTCTCAGAGGTTCGAGAAATGGCCGCTAGAGATTCGTCCTCAATAAAAACGGATTGACGGGGAATTACACCGACACGCCCAAGGAATGGGAGATAACATAATTAGACTCGCCTCAAATAACCTTGTCTATTAACAGTATATCGACACATTTTTAACAAAACCTTTGGGAAATTATCCCATGTATGATGTGTTTGGTTGTTTCCTTAATATGTCATGAATCGCGAGCGTTCTACACTTCTGTTAATAGAGAGGATATTATTTTTGGCTAAATAGATATTCCACTTACATTTTACGTATAAAGTATAAAGATTGGGGCGGCCCGTAACATCGCTGAGGACGAAATGGGGTGAGTATGGAGTAGCGCCGGAATGGGAGGGCATGGGAAACGGGATATCCCCTAGAAAACCCGCCGACCAGCGGCATCGTCCGGCACGATTCCCACTTGCGAAAATCCCGGGAGTAACCAGGCCGGGGATTGAATCCGGTTCGCCGTGGTGGGAGGCGAGCAGGCTAACCGCTCAGCCACCAATATAACTAGACACGCCTAATGTAACCTAGCTATAGTTTATTCATAACATCTTCGCAACTTTTTTCGATGAAACACCTGGAAAATTTCACCATGTATAATGTGTTTGGTTGTGTCCTAAATATGGCATGCATCACAAGCGTTCTGTAGTCCTTGTAATAGAAAGGATATTAATTTTGGTAAAGTTGAACTTTCACTTGAGACTGTCATGTCCCGAGAGAGAACATAGGTGTGCTAACAATGTCTAGTAATAAATAGTTCAGCTTTATTTGCACGTGGAAGAGGAACAAACTGAAAGAAGTACTTAAGCAGAGATTCAGCAAAGGAGGACGTAATCATGGATAGCATATAGTCACAACTGAATTTTGCAAAAAGAGATTCACATGGGCTAGATTCAGAGTTCATATTTATATTTAGAAGTAAATCTTTTCGCGACGAACAGTCGTTTAATATTTCATGAAAAGAAGTGCCTCTATCAATAAGGGAATCTCGTTAGTTGAGGAAGCTGTTCGTTTGCGAGTCTGTTCGTTAGATACGTAAACAAATGTTTACAGCTAACAACAATTTTTTTTTTTGCAAAAAAGAATCGTGACTAGGAGCCTTGCAAAACATGTTAAACTCAGATCTACTTTCTTACCTGGATGATGTTAGGTGCCTGCCCACGTATCAAGGACGTTCAGTAGCTTACCATTGCAAAACTGAGTATAGGCTATTCACGGTAAAGTGAGCCCTTTTTAAGGCCCACACAGCATACATTAACCACTAATAAATATATTTTACTGTATCTTCACACGTTAACTTTTGAGAGTGATGAAATGTATACGCTTTGTTCACAAGAAACATAGCAATGTTTATATTAAAAAGTGGCAGAAATAAAGAAATTGGCTGAAATGAAAAATTTAGCAGTGCCTTAAAAGTGCTCCCTTTACCGTGAACAGCCTGCTCTTAAGAATACAGAATATACTTAAGTATGAATAAAAGAGTCACGTGTTTCTAAAATGGCAGTAGCTTTATTATGATTATTTGAGTGGTATTAAGTGTTTTACATTTTTTAAACTTGCAGTACATTTATTTTTGTACGCAGTTTAGCTTTAAATCACTCCAAATTTTGGCACGAACATCTATATACGGCTTTATGTTTTTTTAAGTGCCCGCCATTTTGCTTGAGTTCGTGGATACGGGTCAGTATAGTACAGACATTTCTTGATGTCTATTACAAACATGGCTCTTGTAGTTTTACAAAACGAGTAATATTGCAAGAGAAAGTATTTTTACTGTTACAAACATTTGTAAAATTAGAAAAAATTTGTCAGTGAAAATTATAATTACTTTTTACAGTGTAGGGAACCTTCAGCAACACGCGGTAGCCAACCAGACAAACAAGAGCTGTTCCCAGAGCTTCGCGCAGCCAATCAGATAATGGGTACGCTCACATCAAAATAACCGCCGCAGTTTCGCCTCAGGGGCCGTGGTTGCTGGGCGGTTAGCCTGCTCGCCTCGCACCGAGGCGAGCAGGGTTAAATCCCCGGCCGGGATTTTCTCATGTGGGAATCGTGCCGTACGATGCCGCTGGTGGGGGCGTGTTTTCTAGGGGATCTCCCGTTTCCCCCGCCCTTTCATTCCGGCGGTGCTCCATTCTCACCTCATTCAACCTCCTCAGGTCTCAAGACTCAAAGAGTCGTCAAAATCTCTCCACTCACTCACAGTTTCGTCTCTGCGTGCGTCGTAACATATCCCAATTGGTCGAGTCAGGAAGATGTGTTCTCACAAAGACGCGCGTCGAATAATAAAAGGAATCCAGTTTTTTGATATCTATCCTGCGTGGAAATCTTTTCGCGCAAATCAGGTCTCTCTTGATGTCACCGATTACTAAAATACTGGTTTGCGATTCTCGTGGGAAAAGCTTAGATGTAGGGGAAAAAAAAAAAAATTATCGACCTACAATAACAATAAATTGTATTTAGAGCTCGCGCGGTGTTTTGAAATATACTGTCGAGAAGAATATTCACAGTAGATCACTGGCGCCATGGCCATAAATACCTGCTCTTTATTTTGTTTAGGGGTGCTATTCATGACACTTATCGGCAGCCATAATTTTCATATTATGTTTAACAGCGTCCGCGTTATGACATATGATATTTCCGTTCAGCCACATAAAAATATTTGGTAGTTCTGGCGAAATATTTTGTCGGTAAAGATGCTGTTCAAAGCATTTTAAATCATGTTTAAAAAAAAAGTTTATTTTTTGAGAATTCACAATTGCCGAATAGTGAAGCATGCATGCGAGCATTTAACACACTTAGTTTGCTCGGACAGGAAACAATGAAATTATCTATTTATTATATATTTTGAAGACAGACATTATTAAACGTTTCATGCCATCCGAAGTATGTTTTTTTTTTTATAATTTATTTTATATAAACCCTCGTTGCTTCCTAATGGTGAAAATTGTAATTGTTCCTGAAGAACATGAGATTGTAAGGTAATTGATTGCACGATAGTAATTGGATGTTGAGGCTCGGCCTATGTTCTTATTTCATCACAGAGTACTGATGAACACAACTAGATCCCCCTTTTTCGGTTTTGCGGGTTGTGAGTTGTTAAGGCCTACTGGGCCACCCGATACATGACAAGTAGAACCCAAGGTTGTGGTTAAAAACTACGTGTCCATACATCCATGGCAGCGCCCCTATGTTCGGTCACGAAACAGTCAAATGCGCAGGGAAGTCCCCCAACCTTGTATAATAACGACGGGCAGCTTTCCCACATTTGCAGTCTGTTAATAAGGCCACCAATTTTTCCCGATGTTATTTACGCGGAGGCTATACTTCATATGCTATGTGCACACTTGCGGTCTTCATATTACTATTGGCCGCTTGTCTTTGTGTGAAGACAGTCTGTTACACGAGTGAACCAATCACAATTAGGTTTCTCTAATACTGACATCCCGTGATTCGCGGCCAGGCATATAAGACGCGTAACAATTAAAATGAGCCAATCGCGGAAGGGGGTTCTGAAATAGAGTGCGTTAGACCAGAACTTGTCCTAAAATCGTTTCATAAAAAAACACTCGCCCCTAAGTATTCGTATTATTACCATACAATGTATAGGCAAAACATTTCCATTAAAGTTTAAGAAGTTTACCAGAATTTTTTTTTTAGTGTATATTTTAATAGGTACCCTACAGGTGTACAAGCAGATTTCTTTCGCTTATTGGTGGCGTGTCTCTGAGAAGGCATTTTCTTCCTTGACTGCAAATCATAATTATGCTAACTCCGATACTAGTAGAGTGTACATGTCGGTTTTGGCCCACTAAGTGAGGAACGATGTCCTGGAAAATCTTGAAACGATAACGCCAAATATTCAATTGTATTAAAAACAGAATGTACCAAACTCCCCGGCCTCCTGCAAGGCTATTTATTCTTGATTTCTTGTCCAAAAGGACCTAGTACCACCCTATACAGTAGTAGGGGTGGGGGTGTTCTGGACCACTCTTGGTTTATTGGATTATCGTTTTAATTGATTTGATTATCGGATTAAACTAATTTTATTCACATTCCTTATTACCGATGATTGTATCGGATTAATCAAACCGATAATAAAATCAATCAAAACGATAATCCCATCAATCAAAACGATAATCCAATTAATTAAAAGTGGTACAGAACGCCCCCGCATTTACTACTGTACAGGATGGTATTATGTGCTTTTCGACCAGGAATCCAGTGTAGGTAGCCTTACATGAGGCCGTAGAGTTTGTTACATTCTGTTTTTAATACGATTTAATATTTTGGGTTATCGTTGTAAGATTGTCCAGGACATTGTCCCTCGCTTAGTGTGCCAAAACCGGCACGTACACTTACGTCTGTGTCCCAATCAAAAAACGGGATCTGAGCCTAAATGTTATGAAATACAACTGGTCGTGAAATCTTTCTGCCAAATTCGGGTGTCCCTAGTCATGACTAGAGACGTAAAAATTTGGCGTTATTAATTAGACCGCAAACTGAACTCCAGATTAATGTGCATTTTACCAAATAGTGATATAGGCCGACAGTAGACCTATGTCTGGAACGCTTCGAGGAAATCTTGAGCCAATTATTAGAAATGACGGTTGACCGTTTGCTAGGCTTCAACGTACTGTACATATTACCGACAGTTTTATTTTCTTATTGGTCGTTGTGTATGTACGAAGTTACTATCCCATTTAACTGGACCACTGAGGATTCTGATACTATAAAGCAGAAGGGGCCGCGTTGGCCGAGCGGTTAGGTCGCTCGCCTTCCAACAAGGCGAACCGAGTTATATCCTCGGCCGGGTCACCGGATTTTCGCATGTGAGAATCGTGCCGGACGATGCCGTTGGTCGGCGGGTTTTCTCGGGGATCTCCCGTTTCCCCCGCCCTTTCTTTCTGGCGCTGCTCCATACCCTCATCGGCTCTCAAGACCTCGGTGTTAAGAGCCGCTCAAATCTATTCACTCTTCACTCACTCTAAAGCAGAACTTTTATGAATGGCCTACAAAGAACTTTGCCGAGTCAAAACCTTGGTCATCCAATCATAAAAGGATACATCAGCTATAGTGTTATCGGAGAGATGTTGGCTCAAAAAATTTTCACTATTTTCGGTTATCGCTACCTAAAATGTAACTTCAGCAGTGGAGTGACCAATCTTCACTCTAAATTCTAATCAGGGGAAAACCATCGATTCACAGTGAAAACGGCTCCAATTAGATCAGCGAAATCTTTCACATCACTAATTCAATCAGGGTGATTTTTCCACTGAAACAATCAGTATTTTTTTTTTTTCACTGATTATAAGTGGAGCCATTTTCACTGCGGATAAGCGGGTTTCCATTGATTTGAATTTAGAGTGTCCTTTAACGAAATCAAACAGGCAGGTTACCGCGCTTGTAGGTTGGCGGCCAGCAAAACTGCTGCATGTGCTCACGTACGTATAAGACGGCGGAGTCAACCGTCACGGAAATTTAACGCGAATTTGGCAGGTCTCTAGTCACGAAAATTTGCACGTTCATTTGGCAATAAACTAGAATCCACAGCCCTCAGTTAATGCTGGATGTACAACGCCACGACGAGGTCGTCCCGACAGTCAGATACGACGTTACAGCCCAAACCATTTCCGCCACCGAAATTCGTTCAGTGTTTACAATACCCCGACAGTTTTTTTTTCCCGACAAGTGTTGCGTGGCTTTCGGCAAGTTCTAGAATACCTAGTAACTTGCTATGGAGCGTGAAGAAATAAAAAAATATTGTACACGATTTCGTTTTCATAACTTTTTAAACAAAGTATTTTTGGATTTTGGAGCAGTTATTTTTCCAAGAATATTTATCTTCTTTAATTCATTAGCTTTCTGTTACAAGATAACCAGGATGTACACGTAAATAACATATGTTTAGTGTGAAATATATCACAGTAGTGATTTGTTTCGTAAGGATATGTCTATGTTTTTAGTCTACTGCCAGGCTAAGCCGACCGGTCCGATGCCCGACGAAAGTAGAAGTAGAATCTACTTCTGTCGGGCTATCGGGACTGCGATTTGTCGGGGTGACCTTGCGGCTGATGAATTATTTTCATCGGCATCGGGGATGTTTTGTCGGACTGTCGGGTTATTGTAAATCCAGCGTTAGTCAGTTGTTCATTGTCTGATTATCCAGTTTTGCCCCAGGCCAGGTAGCGTGGGATCTGATCCTAGTTTTCTTTCAGACAAGCTATTGAATCTGATTCGTCCACGGCGTATGTTACAAACTGTGATCACAGAGTATATAACAATTACAGAGGCGAAATGGCGTGGCAATTCCTCAAATGTGGGGGTACCCATTCTCTAATTGGCTGCGCGACTCCCTGGGAACGGGACTTGCGTCTGATTGGCTTCTGCGTGCTGCCATATTTTCGCTGCCGGCAGGGGGATAGTTTACCAGGCACTGGTTGGTAGCGGCACCATAGTTTCACGAAAATATTTCACTACCAGTTGTATTTCATAACACCTTAGCTGAGATCCGCTTTCGCGATTGGACGATCTAGGCGTTAAGCGTCTTAGGACTCTGCCCGCGAATCACAGATGCACAGTACCGGAGTTACCTAATTCTGATTGGCCTGTAAAGTAGAAAATGTCTTCTTACAAGCCCACTCCACCAATAATAAAAAGAAAACTGCTGTTTTGCCAGTAGGGTATTGAAATATAGCATGATGTTACGCATTAGATTTCGAATCAATTCATACGTGAAAAGGGCTATGGGCGTATCTAAATAATGAGTCATGATTATGAAGAGCACAACAGTATAGTATGGCGTTTTATTGAACAGAAGGATTGTACAATAACTATTTACGTGACTATTATTCGGGGGAGCTGAAATGGAATACCAAGATGCTAATCAATTATAAGTTTTATTACAGCACGACACTATGATTACAATCTAATTGGAAAGTCCCCACCTTGTTAATGCTGCCGAAGGATGATTCTAGGAGGCCGTGAACTACGGCCGGACATACCCATCTCCATATCTTCTTGGTCCGCTGACCCGACGACAAAAGACGCCGCTCGCAGTGTTACTTCAGCCTATATCCGACGCGTTGTTTAATATTTTCGTCCCCGTGTACTGGCTGGTGGAGAGGGTCTCTGTAACTGTCTTTCGCAAGGTGTCATTGCAATCACGCTCGTGCCCTGTTTCAATGTTTGAAGGTGTGATCAGGCAGGCCGTTCAGCTAAGGCCTGATCACTTCATAAAAATGCGCAGAAATCCTTTCGCGAAATTCAAGTGTCTCTGCTGATTGGCGAAAACAGTTTTGACATGTCGGTGGTAGGGGACTCAATTTTGGTGGCGTGCGCAGCTGCAAGTTTGAGAGGAAAAACGGCTTTTTCACCTCTGTATTCTCGAGCATTCTGTGCTGCGATCCAAGTGAAGAAAAAATTTAAATGTACACGTGTTTGAAGTCTAACTTATTCTCAGACGAATTATAGAAGTCTCCGGGGGTCTATTCAGGACTTTAGAAAGTGCTTTAGGGTGCACCAGCTCCAGAAGTTTTCGCTAGTTAGGGGGACCACCTGCGCGCAAAAATTTTAGGGTTCTGTTTACGAACCCTTTCGTTCAATGAAAACATTTTTCTGGCCTCGTATCGCAGGTTGTAAACAAGAAGGCCGCTGCCATGGCGAAGCAGGAAACTCCGACCGCCAGCGCCAAACTTTCTCATTAAAAGTTTGAAATTACATCGGTAAATGTAAAACTGATGACTTATTTTTTTTTTTTCACTCTGAAGTTTCTAACACACTTAAAAAATTGAGAGACATCGAGGAGAGCACAGCTCCAAACATAAAATCACGCACACAACGAGAACATTGAAAGATTACAGTCGAGCAAGAAATAGGTAGGTATATACTTTTCATGGCATCTCCACATTTCTCAAATCAAAACTTTGAAAAATCACCCCATGTATGACGTGTTTGTTTGTTTCCTAAACATGTAATGTGTAGGGACTTGCAAAATTCGGGTAATTTTTTGGCGTCAAGTTAAAACTCACAGTAGCGTATATACTCGAGCCGGCGTCGTTTCTCTATTGGCTGCTTAGGTGTAAGGCCTCTCCCATTCTGAGAGAAATGCAAGTGATTGGGGCACACGATTGGGAAGTATTAATTTATTGGCGCAGAGATACCCGGGGCGTGTCATATAAAGAATGAGCCATTGACAAACGTATTAAAAAGTAGGTTTTTAAAGTTTAAAATGTCCTGTAATAATAACGCGAAATTTGCAGGTCGCTAGTAATGTGTCACAAGCATTTTATGATTACGTTAACATAGACGTATCTTATTTTTGGTTAAAATTAACTTTTTCTAACACTGTAGCTATTAATAATAACATGTAATTTGTAATTAATATGTGTAGAAGCGGAAAGATGATACATGCGCTGGTAATGCTTCGTACGAAATAGTTCTAATGCAAAATATTATTAAAATCGTTGCGCACGTACCAGGTTATAACGATCAATGTTTTTAGTTTGGAAAATAAAATTTTCCGCCACCAGGTAAGCGCTAGTGTCGCGTGTATACCGGATTTTCACTATTTTCCATATTAAAACACACAATAATTACAATAATCATAAACCAAATACAAAATAACTTCATAAGTTATTCATTACTTATCCTAACTAAGTAAAATATTTCTTTTTTATTTCTCAAGTAGCTTAACATTTTAATTGAAAGTGACCTCTTAGGAATACAGCGCACCTGGCGGTGGAAATTTTCCTTGTGGCTAACTTTTATCCCATAAGAAAGTTCGTTTTATTCCGAAGGCAGGATTTACAACAACCCGCCACGGCAGTCCGTCAAAACCTTGGCAAGCTTTAACCCTTTGATGAATATGCATGTATATGTTCGGGTCTATGTTTACATGGGCATTTTTTTGCCCTTGTAAAGAAAACTCTCACTTTTATAGTTTTACTGTTTCGCTTAACATTATCGGAATCTAAGTAAAAAAAATTACAACTAGCCAATATTTCAATTTTCAAGAATAAGATTGTCCTTTTTAATAATTTCTGAAATGAAAACGATGGATTGTTAAACCTATTACAACTGTCTAGGCACATTAATTAGTATACAGTAAACGCGCAATTCCATTGGTCGGCTGCCAGCCAATAATAAGCATAGGAGAGTACAGTAAGCGTGTCAGGTGTAGCCAGGACCAATAGGACGATGGTAAATGGAAATACAGGGACCAACACAACTAAAATTACTGTAGTGCAGAATATAGACAACTCACTTCAACCTTGTGTTCGGTGCTTGTATATTTGAGCCGCCCTCAAATGGTCAACTTCTGACGGACGAACGGATGAAATCACAGCCTTCTAAACTTGCACGTTTTGTTGCTCGTTCATCCCGAGCTCTTTACAAGGCTGTGCAGCGTGCGCAATGTTTTGTTTTGGCTATCTTTTGTTTACATATGTTTGTTTAAGTAACTGTAAAATAGAATTAAGTTACATTTTCCTTGAAGATTAATTACTGATGGAAACACGAGCTTCTTTTGTGCAATAGTACAAGTAATAAAGCACGCTTTACAAGCTGTTTATAATTTTTTACATTGATTAATTACCATTATGTACGTGTATGTAGTTCTGGGTACATAAAAACACGACACCGCCAAAAATTTTCACTTTTTGTGGAGAATTTTTTTCCTATTTGTAAACAGTTTTGTTTTTAATAGTTTTCAGCAATGAACTCAAGACGGATGTACGAAAATTGGTTTTAAATCGGTCGGCTGGGAGACGGACAAATGTATGACGGGCGGATGCGACGGGCTATTGTAAATCCTGCCTAACCTGAATCCAATTAATCTTAACTTGGGTATCCTTTGTGTTTATGAGACGGAGGAATAATCTAAAAGAAAACCTTCAGCAGGGCTTCAAAAATGTCGGACAAATTCATGAATTGTATTATATATAATAAATAAAGCATGCGAGCATATGAACACTTAGTGATGGCAATGTGATATAACGTCGACTGAATTTAATTCGTTGTTAAGAGCAGCCCAAAACCTCTCTCGCCAATTCTGTAGAAAGAGACCTGCAAAATTCGCGTTATTATTTGCATCAGGCTAAACTTCACAGCACTGTATATACTCGAGCCGGAGTCGTTTCTCCATTGGTTGCCCCCTAGATGTGAAGCCGCTCCCTTTCTGAGTGAACTGCATGTGATTGGAGCACACAGTTGTTAGTTGTTAATTTATTGGCGCAAGGTTACCTGGCACGTGGGAAATAAACTACGGTCCAATCACAAAAGTATTGCAAATGTACGATGTTTTAAGTTTAACGTGTCCCGAAATAAATTCGCGAATTTTGCAAGTCTCTATCTATAGGCTATTCGCGGTAAAGTGAGCACATTTTGAAGCCCATTCATTTGGAATAGTGGTCGAAAAATACATTATATTGTTGCCTTAGACGTTAACTTTATAGTCCGGTAAAATATATGAACCATGTTTATTACTTACATGGCAATATTTATTTAAAATAGTAGTGGAAGGACAAAATATGGCTGATAGGAAAAAAGTAGCTAGGGCCTCAAAAGTTCTCACTTTACCGTGAACAGCCTATAGAGTTAAGTAGCATGGAGGTTGCCGTAATATTAGAACATTCGCACTCCTTGAAGAAACTCGTAACAAAATTTTACGCCAGCAGTGTTCACAAGGTCCTCTGCAACTTCATATTACGTCATCATATCTCAAAGTTCAAATTACTCAGGTAAACGAAACAGACTGCATATCAGTGTACGTAGGGAATAACATTTTATTGGGACACTTTCAACTCGACATTATATTTGCAGAGTGCCGACTAAAGGTTGTTCACGATAAGATGAATACATGTCAAATCAACGTTAGAAAAAAGGTCACTGCTCCTACCTGCATATATTTTAACGGGCGTACTAGGTGACATTCGCCCTGTAAAGTTGGTAACGAATGAAGGGCAAGTAATTCCAAGTATAACATCGAATTATAAGTGTTAGTTAACCATTTGTGATAACCTAAATAATTTCTTTCGCTTTCTGTTTCTTTTTTTATTGAATCTAAGTTTAAAAACCAGCAGATTTGTAAGATATTTACTTTGATAATAATATAATGCATGAATAAAGTGATTAGGCCCAGAGCAATGTCAATTTTACATAACGCGGAATAATACACACCGTGCATACTCGTAGATCCTGAGCAGGACTAATCAGTTTACCGTGAACAGCCTATAGCAACGAATGCTCTACAATAAGTGGAGAGATTCTGGCGGCTCTTACCATCGATGTCTTGAGGGCTGAAGCGAGGTGAGTATGGAGCAGCGCCGGAACGCAGCGACGGGAGAAACGGGAGACCTCCGAGAAAACCCGCCGACCAGCGGCGTCATCCGGCACGATTTGCACACATGCGAAAATCCTAGGGGCGACCCCACCGGGAGTCTAAGCCGGTTCGCATAGCTGGGGGGGCGAGTAGTGTAACCACTATACCACCACGGAACATATCCATGGAGGTAATAGTTGATGGAGTGGCAACACGCTATCTTCTCCAAGTTTATCAAGTGAAGCCGATGACTTGTCTGCTTCTTTCAACTGCGCATGCGCAGACCGATTGTTTACGTCAGTCGCCATATCATGAGTGGCAAAGGCTAGCAATGTAAAACATGCACCTTTTTGCCACTACTAGCCCTGTACTTGTCTTTCATTCTCGGCTTCATCTTCGTCTCTCGGCTTCCACTCCATAGACTAATACCTGTATGACCATATCACGCATTTGGAAACAGAGGCGACTCCCAGAAAGTTTTTCTTACTTTTTCAGCAAATCTGCACCTCTCTCAAAGTGTTAAGTTCAATCGCTTTCTAGTGTAGACCATGTCAGGTCTTATTGTTATTCCGTGGCAGGCTGGAGGGCAAAAAAAAAAAAAAAAAAAAAAAAAAAATCATCGTGTGGCACTTAAAACGAGGAATTAATAGATACACGGAAATCTCGCGGGTTGATTTGAGGACAAGTTAAACTGCATTCACGTGTACACATTTTCTTTTGATTACATTGGTCCATAGTCTGTCAGACAAGCCCCGAATGACTTTCAACCAATAACGAACCTGCAAGGAAAATAAGTACCAAATCTCGTGTTACCTGGTCTGGTATTTAACTGGAGTGACAGCCAATGAACAACTAACTGACACACGAATGCACAAAGGGCTGTGGAGTCTAGCTTGTTGCCGAATGAATCCGCGAAATTTCCGGGTCCCCAGGAATTAGCAATGCTTAATGACAGTTGATTTGCGAGAGAGTTTTTACTCCAGTATCCTAAAAGCAGATCTTCAACTTTCCTTTTGATATTTTCTGTAGGCTTACCTGATTTTGACTAACGTGAAGTTTTCTAAAGCGTCCAAAATAGAAATACGTTAAATTCTTATTTAAATATGCCCCATTTTAATTTACAGAGACCCTGAAATTTCGCAAATTTTTTTGTGGACAACTTAAACTTTAAACATTTGACTTTATTTTGCCATTGGCCCACAGTTAGTGACCTACTTTCTGGACGAGTTTAAGCAAATAATTAACCGACAAGGAAACAAAGACCAAATTCCGTGATAATGGCCGTTCACGTTAAAGTGAGCACTCTAGAAATCAACCTTTGAAAAAAAAAACCACTGACCACAACTCCGTATGTATAACCATGTGTGTTACCGCACAGGCTGGGGATGAACACACCCAGTTATGTTGGCAATGAAATTTGAAAAGTAGTTCTAAGAAATAATGCTGTATTGCAAGAGTGATGTTTAAATTTATGACTACTTAAGTCGTTTGAAGTTTATTTTATACAGTTTAAAGTAATTATTGGCTTAAAGATAATGTATTTACTGTAACTCATAATTGTATTGTGTCACGTGATCGGCGCAACGAAAAAACCAACGGCCCGTTGTGGTTCCTTCATGCTTGTTGCTTGGCTTTGCTTGTGTGGAGTGGTTGCGAGGCAAGCTACAAATTAGGAAGCTGGAAGTTGTTGTGCTTTAATATTTCTCATTTATTTTTCAGCTTATCTGCAATCATCAATGTGGTATTATAAGTCGTATAGTTTTTAATTGTGCTGTAGTGATTTCGTGTAAAGTCATGAGTTCCAGCAAACTACGTACGAATAGCCAAAGGAAGGAAGACATTATAAATCTCGCCGAAAGTATTTATTCTTTAATTCGTCGGGGAGAGATGAAGCCATGCAAGGACATCGAACGAGTTGCAGAAATGATAAAAATTTCAACTGCAACTGTCCGGAGGTAAGTGTAAATGTGTTTTTACGAAGTGTTTTCCCGAACAGGTTTTACGAAGAGTTTTCCCCGCTTATCCCAAGTACGTTATTGAAGTACAGCATCGAAAAATAACATGTACGAATCGTCAGTTGGAAACGTGATATTATAAACGGAAAGTTAAATAATAATAATGAAAGTAAATTAACGACAGCAGAAACGCGACTTTAATATATTCATGCGATTTTGCGAAGTACATGTTATATCTTAAGTTTGACAAATAATATAAAAAGTTATTTGTACTTATGTACCCACGCCCATCTGTTTAACGGTTCTTTTAAATCTATCTTGAGAATAAGTGCAAATTTTGTCGTCATAAATTATACGTTCATTTTACACGTGTTTATATCACTGTATTGTTTTGTAATGTAGGCCTAACCTCAAATACGTCTGTACGTTAATATTTAGGCCCAGTCATGTAACCTTCCTTAAACTTGCCTTGGTAACAAGTGCAAATGTGCCTGTCAATAATCATACATTAGTTTGACACGTTTTAAAATCACTGTGTTATTTTGTAATGTAGGCCTAACCTCAAACTTGTGTTCATGTAGTTTTTCATCTCTAGTTAGAGTGTTAAGTTTTACTAATGTTAACATAACATAAACGTCGCAGTTTGATGCTACACCAAAGGTGTTCCAACATATAAACTATAAAACCTTGAAGCTGGTTTTGTTATCTATAGACCTATAGCTGTGCTTGTTGCCGACATTCTTTCGTGATGCGAGTGTGCGTGTTAAATTAAGTATTTCTAAAGAAGCTGTATGAACTAGTTTTCAACAAGGGCCGGGCCACAATTGACATACCAAACACATTCACAGTTATAGCGATAAGCACATACAAAACACAAAAGCACAGTGGCCTGGCTACAATTGATATAACGATAATAATATTAGTTAGTTTATGTTGCTACATTTGTACCGAAGAAATTAATTTCTGTCTATAGAGTTGGTAGTGGGTTTTTTCATAAATAAATATTTCCAATTGATCTGAGTCATTTTTAAAATGATAAATTATTTACATTTCAATTTTTACTATAAACGTTACCTAAACACGTTACAAAGTTCAGTTGATGTGATTATCCATAAATAAACAAAAGACAATATCTTCCGAGAAGTGAAGTGAAAATACACACTAGGTAAAAGTAACTTGTCTGTAAGTATTACTTTTATAATTTGTCCTTTACATTATAATTTTGCTGCCATTTGTGAATATGTATTGGTTTTACATTAATAACAAGACATTTACTTCAGCTTTGTGTGTGCACGCATTAACCTTTTTAGTAAGTATATTAATTTTCTTTAAATACTTTTCTCATTTAAGTTTTAAGTTTTGCTGCAGTCATTGCAATGAAGGAACCACAACAATGATGAGAGTCCATGCATTTTACCTGTAAAATTGGTTTCTCAAGGTCTGTGTGGGTTTGACAAAAAGGAAATGTCGAACTCATTTGGGCCACAAGAGACACCGGAAATGTGGCCATCACCGGATCGCCATTTCACTTAGCTATAAATAATATACATTATCTTTAGAATTATTTTGTACATATGAAGGTAGTGCCAGTTACAAGTCTGGTATACCTTTCTTTTACCACTTCAGTTCATAGTATAAATGTTCAGTTCTTTTTTGGATTGTCTCAGAAGGTTACGAACACAGAGTAACTGTGTAAAAAAACACTATGTACATATATACAATTGCATTTGTTGATATGTTCATATTTTCGGTTTAAATTATTTTTATTATATATATACATGTATTAGGCCTATGTTGAAATATATTTGTCTCCATTTATAAAGGTGCATATAAAAATATCCTTAAAATGTACATATACATGCACATATATTATAGCTTTTCTTTTTTATATATTACATATTTTATATACTGCCATGTTTGTGCCGTCACACTAAGTTTATTAGCACCATCTACTTCTGTGCAGTGGTGTACTCTTTGTTCGGCTCAGATCCCTTCACCTTTCCTAACTGTTCTACCTCCCTGCCTTCCCCTTTCCCCTTTGTGAATCATTATAATTTGATTTGTCGTCATTTTTTATTTAAGGCCTTGCACGGCCTCACTTTGTCTACTTAATACGCTTCAGACATCTGCTACGTTACGCCGCTACCTTATGCCTGCAGGATATATGTTTTTTTCCTGATAGCTTAGTTGCACCTAACTTCAGTCAGCTGAGGCCAAACGCAGCTACCATGTTTTCCAGCTGACATTTTACTTGTCACGCTACAGAGCGATGGGGCACTTAGAAAACAGTGAGTCATGGGAAACATTAAGTTTGCGGTACAGTTTTTAAATGTTTGGTTATTTGTGTGACAAGTGGTGTTGTACCTTGGGTGTGCAGTAGTGCTAGTCAATTTCAAAATCTGGATTTTGCTGCCCTTCCAAATTATTTTTTGGCTTAACTAATATGTGTCCTTTTTTAACGTGTCGTTTTGGTCCTTGTTCACCACCCAAGTTTAATGTTTTTTTTTTTTTACCGTTTCCTTGACCTCATCTCTAGGGCGTTCATTTTTCAATTGTGTGTTGTGTAAAGCTTTTGTCTATCGGAGCTTGTGACATTACCCAAACGATTATATATGTTACGTATTTTATATTTACCGTATATTTTACATGATATATATACATATATGCAAACATATATATTCTTATTTATACATGTCTATCATGTGTTATATACATCATATATTACATGTTTTCATATAATATACATGTTATATTTAGCAGTCCTAAAATGTAAACATTGAGTTTATTAACATTTGGCAGTCACACTGCAATATTTGTTTACATGTGGTGGAAGGATACATAATGGGAAAGAAAGTAGAACTTTAAAAGGGCTTTTGAAAGTGCTAACTTTATTGTGAACGGCCTATACCTGCTCTGGGGTAAAGCTGGAGCAATAACTACAGAACCGGAAATATGGCGGAGTAATTCGGCAACAAGCTAGACTCCACAATCCTTTGTGCATTCGAGCATCAGTTATTCGTAGAGTCCTGAAGAATTCACGAGTTCAGTGACCTGCAGGCTAGACTCGATATTCTTATGTACAAATATGCTGATATCAGCTACACATTGGTTGTCTGCTGTCACAGTGGCAGGTGACGATTGGGCCAGCGTTCTCCAGGAGGTGTCAAACACCATGTGGACCAAAGGCTAAAGTTATATAAACACACGTGTTTTAAATTCTAGCTTGTCCCAAAATGAATCCGCGAATTATTCAGGTCTCTAGACCTGGCTGAGTTTCGAGAAGACAAAGAGTTGTGGAGTCTAGCTAGTTGTCAAAACCCGCGAAACTTCCTGGTCTCTATTGATTGATTAAAATCATTTGCATACGTATATTTAGGGCCAGTGATTTTTTTAGCGAAAAAAAAATGGAACATTCAGTAGACTTTAAAACTATGTATACACGCCATCTGTTATTGTAACTCCGCTGGCTGCTGGTGCTGTTTCCGCATTTGACCGAGCCACTCAGGATCCCGTAACTATGGCACTGTGCATTCGTGATTGGTGCTCAAATAGTTAACACGGACCAAGACATGATCCAGCCAATAAAGAAAGTTGGACGACCCTACAGTGCTTTCAATTGTATCTTGTCTTGAAATCTTCTCGCGAAATTTCACTGCCTCTACTTATATTTAACCATTTAGAGAGGCTCAGATTTACTGGTTTTAAAGATAAGGTAGCCGTGAACTTCCTATATTCTCCACTACACCAATACGAGTTGTGTTGGTCTCTGTATTTGTACTTACTCTCTTCCTATTGGTCCTGGCTACGCCGGACACGCTTACAATGTTCAGCCACGTTTATTATTGTCTGTCCATCGGCCAATGGAGTCACTTGTTGACTATGCGCCAACCAATGTGTCGTGACAGATGTAACATATTTCACAATCCACCATGTTAATTAGAAGAATTATTACAACAAACCGTCTAATTCTTAGGAATTTAAATGTTGACTAGTTTTAATTCTTTACTTAGTCTCCCATGGAATTCAGCGAAACAGCAAAACTATAGAAGTGTGAGATTTGTCCTCAAGAACAAAGAAATTTCCAAATAAACGTTGACCTAGTATATACAAGCACACTCCTCAAAAGGTTAACCCTTTAATGTACACATTAATTTGTAGTTTCAGGCGTTGCAAAAGACGCAGTTATCGCTGTGAACAGTACTACCGAGTTTGTTATAAAAACTGACGTTTGGAACCAGTGGAAATAGTTACAGTAAATCCCAGGCACAAGAAGCAACTAATTATATAACAGTTGATGTTTCAGTAGCAACCAGTAGGATTGCCCAGGGAAATACACTGTGTGTATTGGTGTTGGCTTCTGTACTTGTACAGCACCGACCATGATTTCACCTATTATGCACCATATTAGACGTGAACGAGTATATAGGCTGTTCACGTTAAAGTGAGCACTTTTGTGGCCCTAGTTACTTTTTCCTGTCAGTCATTTCTTATCCTTTGCCTACGTTTTTTAAATAAATATTGCCATGTAAGTAATAAATACAGCGTGTATATTCCACCGCACTTGGAAATTAACGTCTAAGACTATAATAAAATATATTTATTCACTATTATTTCTAATGATAGGGCTTTCAAAACTGCTCACTTTAACGTGAATAGCCTATACTCAGGCTAATATGATAAGAGGTTAAAAAAAATTATTTTACAGCGTTACTAAATATATGCGCCTTGGTGAGAGGCGAGTAATATGCCCACTAGTCCATCGTGGCCCCATCGATATTAGAAAGGTCCTGCGATAAGTTGGTAGCAAGTGGCAGGGTTGTTCGTTCCGGACACCCCTGGCGAGTATCCGCGAGGCGCGAAGGCGGGATGCGACGCAACAGAAGTACCGTCAAGTTTCTGCTAATTAAATCATGACCCGAAGGCATGTCAGGGAGGTGTTCCCCCCATCACCCTTCGCCCTTTTCTCAACCAGGAACCCCACCCCCAAAAACCACCCCTTCCGAGGCCGAGCCGGACTAATTGGGAAGGGCAGGGGCGGTTGGCAACTCGCAGCGACCCTAGCGGCGCAAACACCAACTAAAAACAAGGGGGGGTGTTGCGTCCTCTCAATGCCGCAGACTGGCTGACTGCTCCGCGCTCAGCACAGAACACGCAACTGTACAGAAGCGAGCGAGTGAAGACGTTTAGGCGGCTCTTCAGGGAAATTATGTAACTACGCGTCGAAGGTTTCGAAGGGAGGGAGCGATACGAGCGACTAAGCTACGTGTCCACGGTGGGAGTCGAGAGCACTGCCGTTGCGTACACAGCACCGAGAGGACACTCGCTGACAGCAGGCGAACTCGCAATCAACTCTCGGAGAGCTGCTGGCTGAGAGCAGGCGTGTCACGTGGTCACGCCGTGCCGCCAATCTCTGCGAGCTACTCGCAAGGAGCGCTCTTGGAGAGTACGGTTGAGAGCACTCTCACAAGTATTGTGTGGACGTATGTGTATAGAAACGTGCGTGGTCACATGACGATATTGTCGAGCCGAGTGATATGTATGAAGGTGGGTCTATGTTGTGGGATTGCTGGAGTAACGAGTATAAAAATCGCGACCAAAAGAATGCTGCCTTGAAGGAAATAGCGGAGGTTCTCAACTGCACGAATGAAGAAGTACTGAGAAAAATACACAATTTACTGAAATCAGGTAAGAATTGAGTATTTAATGTCAGCAGGTAATATATATTAACAACAATAACAAAATGCTTGCCCTCTAAAAAGGATTTATTTTGGTTGGTTTCACAAGAACTACCAAAAAAAAAAAAAGGAAGAAAAAAAGCGGCAGCGCTGGCGGAGCAGAAAAGAGTAAATTGCAATACTTCAATGCAATGAAATTCGTCATATCAACAATGACGGTCAAGTCAACATCATTAAATTTAGTAAGTAAATGACATAGATAATATTTAAGTCTTAGACGTACATATTCAGAAACTAGTGTTGAGTGGGGCAATCCATTTGTATGCAATTAATAACGATGTCCTAGCAGGACTACAGATGATATTATATTTGTTAAAACAAGTACGCAAGGCATATTTGTAGTTGTCAAATATCACGATATTTCGCTAAATACTAGTTGTATTTGTTCACACAACGTATTCACAAATAAACACATGCACATGCCCAAGTCAACAATACAGGTAGTACCCGACTTGCTGTTGTTGGAGTGATTGACCTGACAACGGTGTGGTACGGTGGACGCCAGTCTCGTATGCACGTCATACATGTCTGTATTGCCACCGCGCTTCGCCTTCTGGTCTCATGAAATAGTTCGCCATCTCCTCTCTTACTTCACGCCGGGATGGGGAAGGATGCACGCCTCGTCGCTCTAATGGAAACCACGTCGATGCGGTTGCAGCTTCATCCCGCCCCTCACCGGTCTGAACGTCGTGGGTATCCCCGTCAACGGATCCCGGGTATTGACACCGCTGCCCTGCTCGCCGTACTAGCAAGTTATGTAACACGCATGAAGCAAGCACAACTTTTCCAGCTGTGCTTGGTTGGAGGAGCATGGGTTTCCGTAACACTTGAAACCTCTGAGCTATGATTCCAAATATATTCTACACAGTATTGCGAGCCCTATAAACACGATGGTTGAAGATCCTCTCATCAGCTGGGAAGTCTCCGTAGCGGTATGGTTTCATGAGGTAATTGCTCAAAGGAAACGTATCGTCTGCCACAAGGTAGTGTGGCATATCCTTATTTCTGCCAGGCAGACATTTAGGTTCAGGTAGTTCGAGCCCACGTCAATGTAAATGAACCTGCACTTTGCATCCACAACTGCAAGGAGCACAATACTATGAGATGACTTGTAATTGAACCTGCACTTTGCATCCACAACTGCAAGTAGCACAATACTATGAGATGACTTGTAAGTGAAGTAATAGCTGCCACTGCTGTAGGGACCTTGGAAAACCCAGCGTTTGTCGTTTAATGCCCCCACACAGTGGGCGAAGTTCCGCCGACGATCTAAGTCGCTGGCAACTTCAAGCTAATCGGCAGGGGCCTCAGGAAACTGTGGAGGTGAAATAGTACTTTAATCAAACGTGCAACAATATACACACGTGCGTACAACACAGTGAACAACAGGACAAAACCGACACCTTTAATTAGGAACATGTTCGAAACTCTAACTTTCACTCCAGCCAAATATAATAGTGAATATGTGGTTCAAGAGGGGCCCGGTGGTGTAGCGGTTAAAGTGCTCACCTCCCACCAAGGCAATCCGCGTTCGAAACCCGGTAGAGTCACTCCCCAGATGTTCACATGTGGGAATTGTGCCAGAGGATGCCGCTGGCCGTTGAATTTTCTCGGGGCAGTCCCTAGTCCTCCGCGTTTGCATTCTGGCGATGCTCCATAACCACCCCATATTTCACCAATTGGCCGTACAAACCGTGGACGTTAAGAGTCACCCAACCTCGCAACTCTCATTCCATTAAACAACACACATATTAATTACAGGTTGTTTGTAGACAATCATTATATTGTTAGCTCATGCTGTAGATTGCGGTAGGAATACTGTTTCAAAGCTCATAATGTTGAATTGAAGGGAATGGTGCACTATAGATACCAACTTTTCGCCACTACTATCTACAAGTTTATTCGTTACGATAAGGTGTACCTGAGCATCAAATACTATTACAAATTGCATACAATTTTTTTAAAGAATATATTGTGGAAAAATGTTGTTAATTAAGGTGATAATGCACCATTCCCAGTAATGATCCACATGATGTTTCAATGTCAAGAGGTCTGCACACCTAGCACACAAAATTAGTCACAGTTTGTTGCAAGTGTTTTTATGTTTAATGTGCTTATGTATATGTGCGACAAGACCACACTCTTTAAACATCGCTCCTTTATGATTAACGTAATGGCATCGCGCTTATAAACATGGTTTAAGAGCCCCTCAAAATGGCTACAAAAGACTATTCCAGACTGCTGTATCTGTAAAAATAGAAACCTAATTAATTAAACAAAAGTACTGAAACGTGCACTGTACTTTACTTCCTGCTTGCCACAAATAAAATAATAGGGTCATCTGTTTTACGTCTCTTATAAAAAAGATAAAGACGAAGAAAAATCACGCTATAGGTTAGTGCTCCACGCTTAAAGACAACACGGTTGTAGAAGTGCATGATAGTATCGCCCTTATCGTTCCTCTCTTTCAATGCCTGAAACGTGATACATAACTTCAGGTGAATAGGCCTCTTAACTGAGTACTATCGGCGTGTGCGTTTGTATATGCGACGTTTTGTATAGTCACGTTCTAACACACAGTTTGTCTTGCTCACAGGCTGCTCCTGAAAGTGACACGGCCGCCCCAATCGGAAATGCTGTTGAGCCACAAGTTCCTACTGATATGACTGAGGCTTCCCAGTGTGACCAGCCCGCTACACCCTGCGATAACAATACAGCACCCGTTTCACCCCGCGATAACAATACAGCACCCACTTCACCCCGCGATAACAATACAGCACCCGCTTCACCCCCGCGATAACAATACAGCACCCGCTTCAACCCGCGATAACAATACAGCACCCTCTTCAACCCGCGATAACAATACAGCACCCGCTTCACCCCCGCGATAACAATACAGCACCCTCTTCAACCCGCGATAACAATACAGCACCCGCTTCACCCCGCGATAACAATACAGCACCCGCTTCACCCCGCGATAACATATCCAACAATAAGAAAATTAGTTAAAGAATTATTTAAATAATTTGATTAATTACACTAATTAATTTAATGAATTAGCTATCAACCGACTAGTCGATTAGTAACCAATACAATACTCGATATGTATCGATTAATCGAACAATATATTATCTGCTACTTCCATATGTCATTCTAGAGGCGGGCCAGGATGGCCTCACTCCCTCTATTTCTGTACTTTTTACATGAAGCTTTCGAGAGTAATCGATAATTATATCAGTTATCGTAACTGACATATTGCAGGAATTTATTCCTTTTATTTCATTCGATTGTTTTAAAATTTTTATTCCTTGTTAAGGACTGCGAATGGAATTACGTAATGGAATTATTCAAATGCCTTTCAGTATTTTGCAAGTTTATTTAAGATTTCCAAATATAAACTGCAGAGATAATTCATCGTACATGACCGAGCCAACTAAATTACTAACCCAAAATTCGTTGCTGTCGTATAGACTGGAACTAACGCACTTTGCTAATTATAATATAGTATAGGCGAAGTCTTAAACATTACTGTGTAGCTCACCAGTGAGAGTTCTGAACACGACCGTTACAGAAGATAACGCAGCTTCTCCAAAACACTACAAGTGCAAGGTGAAATGAGCACTTTTAGAAGCCCTGCATAAGATCTACTTGTATGCTCGTGGTGTAATATCTCGCCTTTGGTAAAACTAACATTGCCGCATGCCTTACCGCTTTATTCATGCATCGGTCACATGACACTTTGACATGTTTAGAAAAGTAAACACTTCCCAAAACTGCTCATCTTACACTTCGATGCATTAAACAATACAGAAAGAGAAATAAATAATTATATTATCAGAAATGTTTACGAAACTCATTTTATTCGACGTTGAGATACGGAACTACTTTGCATCCTTCGTTACCAGTTTCACTGGGCGCGTGTCACTCAGTGCGCCCGTTTAAATACATGCAAGCAGGAACCGTAGCATTTTTCTAGGGTTGATTTCAAAAGTGCTCACTTTATCGCGAACAGTCTATAGCAACGCGGAAGCTAGATTGTTGCTTTTTAACATACAGCGTTACAAACACTCAAAACATAAGTAACGTCTCATTATATAGAGTATATAATTAGTATTGTTAAGCCTTACAGTCGTATGGAAATATAGTATACGAGTACACACATGTCTATTTGTAGAAATGCTATTGTTGTGACGTGTTCTACATATAAGTTTATTATTCAGTAATTTTATTTTTATCCATATTTTTTATTTTTATTTTGTGTTACATATTTACTATCGTACACGCAGCAGTTGAGAGGTTATTATTCATATATTCAATATTACGTATTTATTTTCATATTGTTAAGTTTTGAGCTACATGTTGATTTGTGTAAGTTTGTAATCTCTGAAGAGGACTTAGGAGCTCAGCATAACGCAGAAATATAAGGTATCTTATCACCGCCATACTAATTGACCGTTGGTCCAGCGGTGGAGTGCTAAACACGTTTCCTGTTAACTACGCATTTAATAGAACTCTCTCTTGCTGATCACACAGTGCCTGAAAATAAGAACTCGTATTTCACTCTACCGAGTTTTGACATTTCTAGCCAGGAACATTTTATTCAGTGTAGACGATTAGACATATATCTTATAAAATGTAACGTGTGAGTGTGATTACTATTTGAACATTAACCAAACTTTCTGCACACTAAAACATTTCAAATTTGTTACGGAATTTCAAAAACTGCAAAGACTAAAATTATGGTTGCCAAGCACACACACACAATTGCTGTCTTTGACAGACATACAGAGTTTTAAATTTAATATTCTAGTCTAGCTGCGGCGTGGCATTTATAAATATTCTGTGGTTACAATATAAAGTTGGAAACATTATTGAAATTGAGAAAAGATTTTGTTTGCATTAAACTTCACTTCGCCCGTGGACTTCTTTGATTGATATGCTAGTAGTTCGTTTTCTAATTATTTCCCAGCAATTATTTAAAGTGTGACATACGTATAGCTGTGTGGAGGCGGAGATAAGCCTGGAAACATGCTGGTAAGAAGTAATTTTGCTGACGTTTTTGCGGTGATTTTTAGTATTTTGCAGTGTGTGTTCTGTCACCTATGCATTAAGTTGCTTATTTGCAAACTCTGCATACATGTTGCATGATAATTACACTTATAAATATCTCTCCATTTGTTTTCACATAATTAAAGAACCCTAATTCACTAAACATATAAAAAGAAAGCTCGATCATTTTTTTTTAACTTTTTAAATCACTATGAGTTTTTTTTAAATATTTTTCCAATTAATAAATAAATCTCGGCGGTCAAGACAGCGTGTGGAGCGCTGTCTCTGTACATTCCAAGCGAACTGCGTCCAACGAACTTGGGAACCCTATCGCCTATATACCTTTCATCCCCCCCCCCTAGACTAACCACCTTTAAGGAGCTTCAACCCCTTTCACGAAGGGAAGCGGGCGAGTCGTGGAAATAATGAAAATGCGTATCAGCGAGAACCTCACGTGTTTGCGAAACATTCCCGTGAGAGCCTTCAATTATTAAAACCACCCTTCCCCCCCTCCTTCACCACAACCCCCATCAAGAACTCACCCTTCCAGGGGGGTAAACCGTTAGCGGTTTCCGCTCGTGCTCAGGGGTTAAAATATTCATCTCAGGTCCGTGGAGCAGAATTGCAGGCTAAGTAGCGGCATCCGGCTCGGCCCCGAGATCTGTTTTCAACAATCAGGTGGCTGGGAGGGGTAAAGGTACCCTGGAGAGGGTAGGGGGTGCTTCGTAACCGCCGACTGTGTAGGAGCGTAACCCTCGCGCGGAGATTATCCCTTTAATACCGCTTTGCCAAGTTCAGAGATTAACGCGCCTTCAACCCTCTGGATACTCGGGGAGCCGGGCGTTTATCCCTGTTTAGCCGACTCCCTCCTACCCCCCCCCCCCCCTTTTCCTAAACCACCGTGGAGCGTTTGATCAAACACTTATGCCCGGTTGCACCAAATTCTTCCTCGCTCCGAGATCGAATGATCCTAGTTCCGTACCAGGATCCAGTTTGATCTTGGTTCCAATGTAAAAGTGTTGCAACAACGAAATTTCGTGATTCCGGAACTTCGATTCGTCGATCTTAGATCCAAAGTGAGAGATCGAGATTGAGTATGAGACAAATTTTGCTATTGGTTCGTAATATATGATGCTATTGAAGTTAGTGTATTTTCCACTATAGATAGAACTAGATGTGCGATGTTTGATCTGTTTTAAGTGAATAATTGTTGTACGAATTTCACTGAATAAGATTCGAATGCGTATAATTTTGTTTTGGTTTCCCAAGAAAACAATCGAACGTAGTTCTATCTGTTAGCGTATTTTCAAACTACATTTGTCGACGATGGCTGTGATCTCGGATCGAGATTTCAAACCAGCAATTTCGGCGGTTAGAAATGAACTTCATCTCGATTTCCAGTCCAGCTCTGCACTAGAATGGCGCAACAGTTTTCTGTGTCTATCTTAGATCAGATCTTGGCTCGAGTTTCGAACCACGATGGTGCAATCGGGCATTAGCTCGGTGTGCGCGAGAGATTCTGAGTTCGAACAGCTGGTAAGGCATCAGGGCGCGCTCAGCGGGCAAATAGCTCCAGCAGCGATTGTGCAGTGGGGAGATACTTGCTGATTGTCCGCCGCTAGCAGACGACAGATATTAGGTGAAGTGCGAATATGGTTTCAGAAATGTGCAAATACTACGCTGTTGCCAATAGGAAACCTATCGTAGCATGCAGTATCCAGTAGTGTCTCTGTGAGAAGACATTTTCTTACTTAACCGGCCAATCAGAATTGGGTTACTCCGATACTGTCCGTCTGCGATTCGCGGCCAAACACCTAAGACGCGTTTCATCTAGGTCATCCAATCAAGAAAGAGGATCTGAGCTAAAAAATTACAAAGTACACCTGATAGTGATTTCCCCCCCCCCCCCCCAAATTCGGGTCCCTATTCACGATTTAATTGGTTACTAGCGATCATATGACGTCATTCACCCCTGTACTGAATATTGGTTGCTCAGCCTTTGATGTTTGCTTATTGGCTAAGAGTGTCCTTGGGACGAGCCACGGAAGGCGTCTGGCGATGACAACGGTCGAAATAACATACAGAATCTTGGCGTCCAGTCTGCAGCTAAATATTAAAGCGAATTTCGCTTGTCTCTACAGATAAGCCTATCGGAACTTGTGCACTCCTGCCTTTCAGCGCATTGAAAAAAATCTGGGGTTATCTTGCAAGAATATCCTGGTCATTGCCCCAGCATCTTTCAGCGAGACTCGTGGTACGCTATTTGTGGGGGGGGGGGAAGGGTGGCTGAGCGGTTAGCCTAATAGAACTGCTAGCAGACCCGTATTTTCGCACGTGGGAATCGTGTCCAACGACACCGCTTGTCGGCGGGTTAATCTCCGGGATCTCCCGTTCCCCCCCCCCCCGGGCCCTTTCATTCCTGCGCTGCCCCATAACTCGATCACCCGCTCATCGGCTCGCAATACCACGCTCTTAACAGCCGCCCGAATCTCTTCACTCACTCACTCGCTCACTCGAGCTACACGGGGAGCCTTAAAAGATGCAGCCAGCGAGCAGACAGTCTAGTTTTTTTTTTTTTTTTTTTTTTTTGAGAATTTTGCGACCTTAAGCGCGATGAGTGTAAATACGGAGAAGCGACGAGCCAGTAGAGCGGCCAGTGGCGGCGAGAGCGACTAGCGGGAGTGCAGTCTGCGGACTGCGAGCATTGGTACAGTAAAGGGTGCGACTGGCGTCCCGGACTACTGAGCTGGATGAGAGAGTGACATGCATTTGGAATGACGACAGTACACATGTCGACTACGTGTAATTAATGAGCGTGGTTTAGTTACTGTAACCAACATAGAGACATAGATATGAACCTCAATTAGAATTGAAATCACCATTAAATATTGCGCTTACTGAGTATAACAATAGAGGAGATAGGCTGTTTAAAGTCGTAAATAACAGGTGTTTGAAAAAATTAAATATTTAATATAATTTCTATTTTTTTTTTTTGCTATGGCCCCCGTCCCTCACGAATTTGGGCGTCCCCTTCTGGAATCTTGTAACAGTATACTGAAAATGAGGAAATAGTGAACTTTTCTCACGATAAGCCATAGTGTCTAATAATACTAGCGAAATAATGCTCGAGGAGCTTAATATCTATATCGTTAAATTTTAACATTCGAAGTCCACTGAATTAGTTTTTATTTAAATAGGAACCAAAATTGTAACTTTCATCTCTAAAAATTGAATTGATGACTATGATAAAATATGGGTTAATGTATTTATAAATGCAGAACATGGTAAGTTACTAAGCAACTGCTCAGAAAATTTCTGGAATCTGCCAGTATTAAAAAAAAAAAATCGATAGATAACTAGAATTCATGTCTACTGAACGTCACCAGAAATACGAGGGTATTGATGCCAAAATAATTAGTTACGAATAAATGTAAAAAGTGAAAAGCCAGCTTCGTTATTTGAGTTTTAGCTCGCCGTTGCACGGGTCAAGCCCGTTCGCTGCCTGTTCATGTGGGAATTAAAAATAAATAAGCAGCCTACGTAGCCAATAACAAGAGCAACCAATGGAAGTCGCGGAATTAAAAAAATAATATCGCTGATCGAAATGATTGTTAATACCGCGGTTTTTTTTTTTTTTTTGCGATTACGTTTCAGTTTCAGACGTAGGTTCCCACGGAAAATAATGTCCAGTTATGTCGGATTCACAACACTGCGACCAACGAGATGCCACAAGAATATTCTCCTTCGTTTTGAACAGACGCGGTAAGCAAGGGACGAAAATGGCCAGCATCGAAAAATATTATCCTCGTGTTTGGTATTAATGATGTTCAGTTTGTTAGTAAAGATTTTATATCCATTCAAGTTCACTTCTGTCTTTTCTGAAACCAAGCCTGCTAAAGTTCCGCTCTTAGGCGATTCCTCCGCCTCGTGCAAACAAAGCTTAGCCGATCTAGAAAATTACACCAAAGGGACAACGCGCCGCGTTTGTGCCCACTCAGTTAAATAACATTTCGTATGAAAACTATTTCGTACCGAGGCACCTTTAAATCTCAGTCTTTATTCTTCACCCATATGTTCCCGCGACTCCGTTCGCGTGGATTTTGGTTTTTGTTTACATGTTTTTAAAATAGGATTAGAAAATTGAAATAAGAGGTGAATAGTTTTAATCGGAATGAATACAAAAAAAAAAAAAAACCTATAATGTTAGCAAAAATATAAATGGCTAAATTTTAAATATTAATTGAATATAATTTACAAATATCTTTTTATGTTTAGATGGAAATTAATGCAGTGCCTGCGACTTCGTTCGCGTGGACTATAGTATTTGTTTAATAGAAATTTCGCTTCGCTCAGGTTTTATGGAGTTACTGAAATACATATCTATATAATTGGTTTGAATGATTGTTACTATATTATCGGAAATAGTTTTATCATCGCGTTAGTGTTGGTTGTTTGATAATATGTTATTCTACTTGGTTTTTTCCTCCCAAAAACTAATGTTTCTTCTTCTATGATGCGTATTATATAAATGATTATTTAAAAACTACTGTTGTTTCAATAATGGGTTTTGACCACAATCCTTTAAAAAAAACAAATCTGTGAAACTTAAAGAAAATTATATGAAAAAAATAATTTACTTCATAACCATCTGAGATATCGAGATGAAATAAAGAGCAGATTTTAAATAGAAATAAAAAATATGATACCTCAAAGTTTTATCAAAATCGATTCAGCCGTTTCGGAGCTTACTCTGGACAAATATCCACATAGACAACAATTAAAAAAAAAATAATAATAATGCTTAAACGTCTTAAAAATTGTACATTACGCTTAGATATTAGTAGCAACTTTGAAATAACAGACATACACTTCAATTTTATTTATTATTATAGATTATAACTGGTATCTTATAATTTATTGATTAAACATAAGTAAAAGTTAAAATTGAACCAAAATAAGATATTGTATGATAACATAACGACAAAAGTCTGTGATAAATTACATTTAGGAAACAACCAAATACGTCATTCATGGGGTGATTTTTCGAAGTTTTTATTCAAAAAGTGGGGGGAAAAACCGCGAATAAACTAGGTATATTAAAAAAATACCAGCAATAAACTAAGGTGCCAATTTAAGAGTGTGATCAGTATTTGAATCATGACCTTCTGACACGGGTACCGGGTTTGTAGCGTCTACGACACGAAAATAATATATGTAACTTCTAATCCAAGATTGTTTCGCGTCGGCCATGTTTGTCGCATCCCAGGCGAAATGATCTTGTTTCTGTTTCGGCGACAATCTGTCGCGTCGCGCCTGTCACACTGTCGTGAACCCAGCACCGACAAGCGCAGCACCACGACACGACAAAAAAACCGCAACCGCGAGCATTTTCAACGTGACTGCTCGAATTTACAGCCCGAGAGTTTACTGGCGCGACACGGCGAGTAGAATTTCTCGGATCCATTCAGAAGGCGCTGATTAACCATGCTAGTTTCAAAGGCGGTGTGCAGACGGGAAATTTGTAATAAATAATAGCGACAAAGTTTTATAGGTAATGCGTACAAAGGTAAAATTTTAATTTAGAAGAGTTAAGTACAATTATTTTCATAATTTGTTTTCTTTTAAGCTACGTATTTCCCATTGTAGGGATAGCTTATTATACAATTTAATTGTGCAATTTTGTACATGCTGTGCGTTATGCCGCACGACACGGCGAAGAATATTAATAATTTCCAATCCGAAAGTGCTGGTCGGGCGACAGAATGGACGGGCTTACGTCAGATATATCTGGTATTTTATTGGCTGTTTAGTTTGAAGTGTCGTGTCGGGCCGATCGTGCCGTGCTTGTCATTGCTATGTGACATGGGCATTAGAGACGGGGATAGTTCGCGAGTTTATTGACCTCTAGGGTAGACTCCACAGTTGTGTGTAATATCGTGTAGATATCACTGCTCGTTGGTTGCATGTTGTCTCAGCGGGAGACGATGATTGGGTCTGAATGTTATTGTATATTTATTGATTGTAAGAGGCGCCTTATTTTCGCGTAACGATCTCACGACATTTTAATTTTTCAAACACACTTGACCCACTTTCGTGATTGGATGATCTAGGTGTTACACGTCTCATGTTTCTGCCCGCGAATCATAGACGCACAGTATCGGAGTTAACGAATTCCGATTGGCCAATCATGAACTGTAAAAAAAAATTCCTTCATTTTACGAAAAAGTGCTGGAAAAATTTATCCAGAAGTGTCCGTAAACTCTCCATAAAATTACGGACACATTGATTTTCAGAAACGGACTTTCCGTAAATGTCATGGAACCTATCCGTTAATTTCCAAGTTAGTTTTCTGTACTTTCCGTTTAAAATAAAAAGAGATAATGAAAATGTCTTTAATTTTCGTTATGTGTATAAAAATAATATTTACAAAGTTAAAATAATTTGTACTTGAGCGAGGTTTGAACCCGAGTCAAATAATTATCTGCCCATGATTCCAGCCACATTTTTTTTTATTTTTTAACCTTCATTTGACGTTGTTGTGACATTTTTGACGTTGACGAAGCTCTAGTGAGACCGACTTGTTGACGAATTCCCGGTGCGACAATCGAGCTGAGCATCCGCCACGTCGGAGGCCCCGGAGCGCGAACCCGCGGCCCTCCGACTACAGGTCGGCCACCCTGCCCCTGAACTATGAGGTCACCTACAACTCTCAATTGAGAAATGTGATATAACTTTTATATTTACATTAGAAAGGCAAAATCAAATATCCAGTTTCTATTTAATTTAGTGTATTTTTAGTGTTGCCAAATGTTACAGAAGCCTGATGATATTTTTTAATGTTTGAAATAACAGGTCATAGTTGTGTGGATAACCTTAACTGCCGCAGAAACAATAATTTACTTGTAACAATGGCGAAGAAAGCTTCGTGTAGAATCGGCATTGTTTGTCCCAGTAACTCGAAGCCAAACGGAATACGGAGACTTTCCGTATTTTTGTATTTACGGACTTAACTCCGTTTTTCGTCATTGCGGATTGCCTTTCCGTATATACACTGTATATTTCCGTAAAACATTCCATAAATATACGGAAATTTGTAACAGTGTGTAAGAAAATGTCTTCTATCTGAGACCCGTCGCCAAGAAGCTAAAGAAAACTGCTGGCATGTCCGTAGGGTGTTGAAATCTAGCACGTATGGAAATATTCACTCTCCGCTCACCCGAGTGTCCCTACTCACATCTCAAACATAGAGCTAGGGATAGGAACATTTCGCGAGTTCATTTCAAGACAAGATAGACGCCAAACACGTGTACGCTGAAGCTGACTTTGCAATCGGATCGCAGTTTATTATACACGTCCTGCACGACTCTGAACCAATACCAGACTTCCAAGGAAACAAGTAGCGAGTGCAATTCTGCCAGGTGTGAGGTAACACTGGCTAATCTATGGGGCAGCAGCCAATGAACAAACATCTCAGGCTCGAGTATACGCAGGACTGTGGAGTCTATCCTACAGGTCAGTGAACTCATGAATTTTTCTTATCCCTACATAGATAGAGACCTGAACAATTCGCGAGTTCAATGACCTGCAGACTAGACTCTACATTCGTATGTAAAAATACGCCGATATCAGCTGCACATTGGTTGTCTGCTGCCACAGTGGAAGGCAACGATTGGGCCAGCGTTCTCCAGGAGGTGTCAAACACCATGTGGACCAATTGCTGAGTTTATATAAACGCACAAGTTTTGAATTCTAGCTTGTCCCGCAATGAACACGCAAATTCTTCAGGTCTGTATACATAGAGCGTAAAAAGTATACCTTGAACTGCGATCTATCGGTTTTTAATCACTCGGAATATTAGGCACGAGCGAAACTCGGGCTACACGAAAAGAAAGGGAAAATTTGTCTGCCACTGTAAACAAATATCGGTTGGATTTAATTTTCATTGTTTCGGTAATGCTTGTCGAGACCTGAAAGGAACTTTACAGCATGTGAATACTTATTATCGAGAATGAAAATATTAATATTTTATAACAGCTGTACTAGGGACTCTAGGGAATTTCACTAATGCGTGCTACTCTAAGAGCACACAGAGACACGCATGAAGGAGAAGATCTTAACGGAGCGAATGGAACCCGCAACTTATCATTTAAAACTTACTCCATGTTCGGAAATATCACAGGCGAAAACTTCTCTTCACAGGTATTGTTATGAAAGTTTGTGTACAATAACAACCGACGGAAATTGCAAATATACAAACACCAATGCGAATTATATATATATATATTATTAATATTAACGCCGAATTTTAAAGTGTTAACAGTTTACTATAAGAAAAGTGACTCGGGAAGCAATTAAAAAAGGATGTTAAGAGTAAAATGGGACCTACGGAGAAATGTAGCGTGTTCTTAACACGCGGTTACATAACTTCGGTTTAAATGGTTGTAATAAAAGGAGCTTCCCAAGCTAATAGCAACCCTGACGATGTAAGCCCTCGCTCATTTGTTTTCGTTAGCGTTATCGTTAGGGCGATGGTGCTGCGAGGAAGTGGAAGGCGATCTGTATGAAGGGAGGTTGAGGGGGGAAGGGGTCAGAATTGATACGTCCACCATGTTACCGTTAACGTCAGATAATCGGAGTTAATCTCGCCGGCGGCGGATAACGGCCACATAGGGAGGCGACGAAACAAAAAAAAAAAAACCTAGTAGAGGGAGAAAGGGGGTTCGCGTCCAAACGTCAGCAGTCGATACGGGCTCCGTCACGGGGCCTAGTTCGAAATCGGCGGAGGGGGTGGAGGATATAGGTGAACAGGAAGGGGGGAGGGCGGCTAGTATAGCTGGCTATCGCCCGGGTCACATCGAATAATTTCTCCCTCCTCTTTCCCCATGGACGGTACACAATTTTTCGTGATAAATCGCTGAACCGATGCGCTATCCAGCGGAAAACACACAGTAACGAACCGAGTCGCATGTAAATATTGGCGATTTGTGTGCCCAGGCCGAATGCATACGAAGGGTGTGAGGAACATCCATCCAAAGACATGTCTCTTAGCAACCTAAAGAATTAAGCTTCAGTTTATCCGATAAAAAAAAGCTATTACAAATAACTGTTTTTAATGACTTTTGAAAAGCTTATTAAAAAACTTTTTTAAAGTCAGGTTTAGATTCTGTGGGACTTGTAATAATTGTTTTTCTTCTTAACATTTCGTCAATATCAGAGTCATTAACGCCATTGTAAGTTGATTAGACTATCCTTTATCAAGGAACAATAATTACATTCACCTGCAGTGATTTCAGAAAAATGATTGAAATTCTAAATCAGGCTATCACAAGAGATGAAGGGAGATGATCCGCTGCTCGTGTGCAATGGTCGCCGGTCCGTAGTTTCGGTAACCTGCGATCGTAACCTCGTCGGCCGCCAACTGTCTACCTGCCTGATGAAGACGAGATAGAGCTGTTGAGAATTACATCCATCTATTCCTCCATCTATTCTAAGCATTGGTGACCAACTGAAGATGGCAACGAATGTAGAGAGAGCTCCAGATCGGGAGCTGCCTGCTTTCAGCCACCCCCTCCCACCAACCACCTTCACTCATAGCCAGAGTGCTACCCCGGACTGCCTGCGATTGTAAAATATTTTTGGCAATGTAGCAGGATGGCGTCAACTATCTAGTTGCGTTCAGATCGGGGAGTTGTCTGCTTATAGCCCCCCCCCTACGACCTGACCCCTCAGAACTGGGCTGAGTCCAGGATGCCAGCCACCCCCTAGACCCCATCATATCTAAGCTGTGTCTGCGAGGCCATGGGGGTGATTCCCTGTCTGCTCATGATTGTCATTTTTCGCCACTGACTCAAGATGCCGACAACTGGAGAGATGCGTTCAGATCACCGCCGCTCGGCTGTAGATAACCCCTTCCCTCCACCCCTCGTCCAGAGGGACATGTCCCTGTCCACGGACCCCTAAAGCCCCTCCATTACCATGAGCCCAGAACGTGTTATTCGGATATATCGAGAATTGCTCGGTCACACAAGAGCTGGAGTATTACCAGCGAAATAAAAATTCCACGACTCCCGCCAATTATAATTTAAATCCCTGAAGCTAAATATTACCCAAAATCATAATTCCCAAATAAGAATATTAAAAAAATGACACTTAGCACACTCTTGCACTCAACTCAACCCATGTATAACACATTGCAACCCATCACTCTGGTCAGTCGCCTTTAGCACACCACAGCATGAACATAGTACAGAGCTCCTCCCCACAAAAAGAAAGAAAAATATATAGACAACATCAAAATCAAGGAAAAAAAAACACCTATCCAATTAAAATTTTTACCCTTTTTTGCATAACCCTTTCATAAATTCACCCCTTTAAATTAATTTAACCCGTCAATTTTTGATTGGATTAAAATCATATTAAAGATAAACCCTTTTAATCAAAACGATAATCTATCAATTAATCCCAGGTGGAATGAAACCCACCCGCCCCTACCACTACTGCCTTATAAACACGTGACCACGTTCATGGTTTTATTGGCCGCTGCACTGTTATCATTGTCATGTATCAGATTGGTATTCTTAACCGAGATTGGCCGCTCCATCGCTGTAGTTATATTATTGGCTCAAGAGTTATCCGAGGCATGAAAAAGATATCATTGGCCAATGGCTGAAGTTGATCAACCGCACAGTAACTTGGAGTTCAGTCTGTCCTTTAATAATAACGCGATTTTGCAGTTCTCTAATGATAATAACCGTTTGGCTGAGAGTATTGCATCAAGGCAGGACTTTGCTTTTCTTTAACCCTTAGAGGAGTATGCGCGTATATACACCGGCCCACGTCTATATAGTCTGTTCACGATAAAGTGAGCACTTATGAAAGCCCTGCTAAAGTTTTCCTTTCTTGCCCATTATGTATCCTTCCACCACATGTAAACAAACATTGCCATGCGACTGCCATGTGATTGACACATGGTAATAAACTCAATGTTTACATTTTAGGACTGCTAAATGTAACATGCATATTATATATCAAACATGTAACATATATTATATATTACACGTTATATATGTACATGTATATATATGCATATATATGTATATATCATGTAAAATATAAAAAAATATAAAAAATATTTAACATCTAAAATCGTATCGGTCATGTCACAAGCTCCGATAGACAAACAACTTACACAACAAACAATTGAGAATTCAACGCCCTAGCGATGAGGTCATGGAAACCGTGAAAAAACAAACATTACACTTTGGCGATGAACAAGGACCAACACGACACGTTGGAAAAGAATACACATTTGTTAAGCCGAAAAATAATTTGGAAGGCCAGCAAAATCCAGATTTTGAAATAGACTAGCTTAACTGCACACTCAAGGTAAAACACCCCTTGTCACACATATTACAAAAAATTTAAAAACTGTACTGCAAACTTAACGTTTCCCATAACTCGCCGTTTTCTAAGTGCCCCATCGCTCTGTAGCATGACTAGTAAAATGTCAGCTGGAAAACATGGTAGCTGTGTTTGGCCTCAGCTGACTGAAGTTAGGTGCAACTAATCTATCAGCAAAAACACACATATCCTGCAGGCATAAGGTAGCGGAGTAACGTAGCAGATGTCTGAAGCGTATTAAGTAGACAGAGCGAGGCCGTGCAAGGTCTTAAATAAAAAATGACGACAAATCAAATTATAATGATTCACAAAGGGGAAAGGGGAAGGCAGCGAGGTAGAACAGTTAGGAAAGGTGAAGGGATCTGAGCCGAACAAAGAATACACCACTGCACAGAAGTAGATGGTGCTAATAAACTTAATGTGACGGCACAAAAATTACAGTATATAAAATATGTTATATAAAAAAAAGAAAAGCTATAAAATATGTGCATGTATATGTACATTTTAAGGATATTTTTATATGCACCTTTATAAATGGAGACAAATATATTTCAACATAGGCCTAATACATGTATATATATAATAAAAATAATTTAAACCGAAAATATGAACATATCAACAAATGCAATTGTATATATGTACATAGTGTTTTTTCTTACACAGTTACTCTGTGTTCGTAACCTTCTGAGACCCTCCAAAAAAGAACAACATTTATACTATGAACTGAAGTGGTAAAAGAAAGGTATACCAGACTTGTAACTGGCAATACCTTCATATGTACAAAATAACTCTAAAGATGATGTAGATTATTTATAGCTAAGTGAAATGCCGATCCGGTGATGGCCACATTTCCGGTGTCTCTAGTGGCCCAAATGAGTGCGATATTTCCTTTTTGTCAAACCCACACAGACCTTGAGAAACCAATTTTACAGGTAAAGTGCATGGACTCTCATCATTGTTGTGGTTCCTTCATTGCAATGACTGAAGCAAAACTGAAAACTTAAATGAGAAAAGTATTTAAAGAAAATTAATATACTTACTAAAATGGTTAATGCGTGCATACACAAAGCTGAAGTAAATGTCTTGTTATTAATGTAAAACCAAACATATTTACAAATGACAGCAAAATGATAATGTAAAGGACAAATTATAAAAGTAATACTTACAGACAAGTTACTTTTACCTAGTGTGTATTTTCACTTCACTCCTCTGGAAGATATTTTCTTTTGTTTATTTATGTATAATCACATCAACTGAACTTTGTAACGTGTTTAGGTAACGATTATAGTAAACATTGAAATGTAAATAATTTATCATTTTAAAAATGTCTCAGATCAATTGATAATTTTTATTTTTTGAAGAAACCCACTACCAACTCTATAGACAGAAATTAATTTCTTCGGTACAAATGTAGCAACATAAACAAACTAATATTATTATCGTTTTATTAATTGTAGCCAGGCCACTGTGCTTTTGTGTTTTGTATGTGCTTATCGATATAACTGTGAATGTGTTTGGTATGTCAATTGTAGCCCGGCCCTTGTTGAAAATTAGCTCATACAGCTTCTTTAGGAATACTTAATTTAACACGCACACTTGCATCACGAAAGAATGTCGGCAACAAGCACAGCTATAGGTCTATAGATAACAAAACCAGCTTCAAGGTTTTATAGTTTATATGTTGGAACACCTTTGGTGTAGCATCAAACTGCGACGTTTATGTTACGTTAACATTAGTAAAACTTAACACTCTAACTAGAGATGAAAAACTACATGAACACAAGTTTGAGGTTAGGCCTACATTACAAAATAACACAGTGATTTTAAAACGTGTCAAATTAATGTATGATTATTGACTGGCACATTTGCACTTGTTACCAAGGCATGTTTAAGGAAGGTTACATGACTGGGCCTAAATATTAACGTACAGACGTATTTGAGGTTAGGCCTACATTACAAAACAATACAGTGATATAAACACGTGTAAAATGAACGTATAATTTATGACGACAAAATTTGCACTTATTCTCAAGATAGATTTAAAAGAACCGTTAAACAGATGGGCGTGGGTACATAAGTACACATAACTTTTTATATTATTTGTCAAACTTAAGATATAACATGTACTTCGCAAAATCGCATGAATATATTAAAGTCGCGTTTCTGCTGTCGTTAATTTACTTTCATTATTATTATTTAACTTTCCGTTTATAATATCACGTTTCCAACTGACGATTCGTACATGTTATTTTTCGATGCTGTACTTCAATAACGTACTTGGGATAAGCGGGGAAAACACTTCGTAAAACCTGTTCGGGAAAACACGTCGTAAAAACACATTTACACTTACCTCCGGACAGTTGCAGTTGAAATTTTTATAATTTCTGCAACTCGTTCGATGTCCTTGCATGGCTTCATCTCTCCTTGACGAATTAAAGAATAGATACTTTCGGCGAGATTTATAATGTCTTCCTGGCTCTGACTATTCGTACGTAGTTTGCTGGAACTCATGACTTTACACAAAATCACTACAGCATAATTAAACACTATACGACCTATAATACAACAATGATGATTGCAGATAAGCTGAAAAATAAATGAGAAATATTAAAGCACAACAACTTCCAGCTTCCAAATTTGTAGCTTGCCTCACAACCACTCCACACAAACAAAGCCAAGCAACAAGCATGAAGGAACCACAACAACGGGCCGTTGGTTTTGACCGTTGCGCCGATCACGTGACACAATATAATTATGAGTTACAGTAAATACATTATCTTTAAGCCAATAATTACTTTAAACTGTATAAAATACACTTCAAACAACTCAAGTAGCCATAAATTTAAACATCACTCTTGCAATACAGCGTTATTTCTTAGAACTACTTTTCAAATTTCATTGCCAACATAACTGGGCGTGTTCATCCCCAGCCTGTGCGGTAACACACATGGTTATACATACGGAGTTGTGGTCAGTGGTTTTTTTTTTCAAAGGATGATTTCTAGAGTGCTCACTTTAACGTGAATGGCCTTTATGAACATTTCTTTGCTCTTTCTTTGTATCGCTGTATTTGATCGTAATCTAAGTAAAATGTATGACAAGTCAACATTTCTGTTCATAAGAATAAAGTTGTTCTGTTTAATAAGTTCTCAAATGAACGCGATATAATATAAAACCTGTTTCATCTGTCGCAACACATTAACTGTGCACAGTCAACCCGTGATTTCATTGGCCGACGAACAGCCAATGATAAACCTTGCAGAGTAAACTAAGCGTACGAGGTCACTGCCATTTAAGTTTTGCCATCCCCAAAGGGTTAATATACACATGATTATAATGTCGTAAAAATCTTTAAATAATCACGAGTAACACGCCTTTGTTGATTAATAACATTACTCACCCTAATTTCATAATGGCGATTTCTTTAAAACCTGAAGTACTGAAAACTGACACATTTACAGAGAGGTTGTCTAAAATGACAGAAAGTCCTGGGAAGTTCACGAAAAGTTCGTTAGTGAAAACAGTGACGTGACAGTATTTTTACGGAGAGTTCTGGAAAACGTTTCTATCGTCGCTTTTCCGTAACATTACGCGAACATTTATTTAACGGCGTATGAGCACGAGGCGAATCTCACATTCGTGCACACACTCGCCACTTATCTATTGATTACGACGCATTACGCCGATTGCTACAATACCGCGAGCATGGAGGTCGCAAGTGAAATACGATGCGCCGTCGACCAAAGAAACATACAGGGAACTGAATCCGTGGCGGGACCGGAACGTAGTTAACTCACGCCGTTGCAATAATTGTATTTCATTGGCCGGAACTTAGTGGTTAAAACGGTGTACCGAACGATATGTAGCGCCCTTTACACGCCACACATTCATTATGCAGTCCCTGCTGTTCCACTTCGTGAATTGCCTCGCACTGCATTACTAGGGATAGGAAAATTTCGCGAATTCATTCCGGGACAAGATAGACGTCAAACACATATACAGTGAAGTCACCTTCGCAATTGGACCACAGTTTATTAGACCCGCCATGCACGCCTCTGAGCCAATAACAGACTTGCAAGGAAACACCTTGCGAATCCCATAACTGCCAGGTGTTGGGCAACAGCCAATGAACACACAACTGAGGCTCCTGTATGTAGAGGACTGAGGAGTCTAGCGTACAGGTTATTGAATTCGCGAAATCTTCCTATCCCCATATATTACTTACATTTAGAGATATGTAAAATTCGTATTATTATTGAGTGATACGTTATATTTATGGACTCTGGACTTTCGCAAAAATATTCCATGGCAAAGGGGCACCGATATTCGCGTACATATTTCACGACCTGATTTCTTTCACAGCACTTTATCTCAAATCTAATTTCGTCATTGATTGGTTATTGTGTTACGCGTCTTGGGTATCTGCCCGCGCATCACAGACGTATCCTATTTATGATTTGGCCAGTCGAGTAAGAAAAAGACTTCTCAAAAAGACACGCCGACAATAAGAAAAATAAAACTCTTGGAATGCCCGCAAGGTGTTGAAATACAGCATGCGAGGATGTCTTTTCGGGAAATGAGGATATCCCTATCCATGACTGTTTCTATATATGAAAACACTTTAGTTCAGAAATCTTCGTCATTGGGTGTTTGTAACAGTCGCACATGTTTGTCTACACGGTAGGGATTCACAGAAGTTGTGAAACATAGTGCCCTAATTTTGATCGGCCTTGTTAACCCTTTGAGGGCGGCACAAATTTACAAGCACCGAAGACAATGTTGAAGTGAGCTGCCTTTATAATCCATTACAGCAATTTTATTCGTGGTGGTCCCTGTATTTCAACTTACTATCGTCCTATTGGTCCTAGCTACACCTGGCACGCTTAGTGTACTCTTCGATGTTTATTATTGGCTGGCCGCCGGCCAATGGAATCGCGCGTTGACTGTGTACCAATGAATGTGTCGAGACAGGTGTAACCGGTTCAAAATTCCATCGTGTTCATTTCAAAAATTATTAAAAATGACTATCTTAAACTTACAAATTTAAACGTTAACTAGTTTTAATTTTATACTTAGATTCCAATCATGTCAAGCGAAATTGTAAAACTATTTAAGTATGAGTTTCGTTTTCAAGGGCAAAGGAATTCCCATACAAATGTATCACCGAATATATACGTGCATACTCCTCAAAGGGATAATTAAGAAAATATATACTTACAAAGACACGTGGCCAACAACGAAACAAACGCTGCTCGCGTGCAAGTAAGATATCGAATTGAATATGACCCTGGTTGCGATTGAGCACGTATACACTCAAAAAACATCTATCATTCTATAGCAATGAATTTAACACAATGAGATCTGCACGCATTTACTGGTACTTAATACACATTAGAAACGAGTAACTTATATCCACTACTGCAAAGAACACCGGTTCTGTTGGTGTCTGTGTTAGAACTCACCATCGTCCTATTGATCCAAAACCACACCGGACACTACCCTGTACTTCACAGCGTTCATTATTGGCCTGTCATCAACCAATGGAGAGTCGAGCTGATATTGACATATTCAAAGTCCTTTACCGTATAAAAGGAATTACAATTAATCATGTCCCTTTTAGTGGATATAAATAAAGGAACGCTATCGTTAGCAATATCATTGATACTGCGCTGTGGTGTTCTTGCGAGGTCGTGTTAAACACTTGCTAAACAAAGACTGCACATCCATTCGAGTTTTTTTTCTGAACAATAAAGACATGTTCGACATGTTCAAATTGGCTTTGCGCGAGCTACACTCGAGCATAGTCTACAAAGTGTTAACTCTTTCAGTAAAAAATTAATATATAATTTTCGGTGTTGCGACAAGAAAATCTATTGTTCGGAACAGCACTGAGATCCAGACGACGCTTTGCCTTACGTCTGGACCAATAAAAATATATCCGTGCTTTATGTTAGTGGCAATAGTGTTTTATGAGACTACGGAACATATTCTCAGTAGCGAACGATGTCTCCCGCACGTAAGGAACCTCTCTCATTGGACGGTATGTCCTGCTGTGTACAGTGGAGACCATTCAAGCCACTTCATATGCAACGTCCCAGTAAGTGGACACTGTGACTGAGAGGGCTAACTATAGGCTGTTCACGTCCAATTGAACGCTTTTGAAATTAACCTTTGAAAAATGTCACTGGCCTTACCTGCGTGTATTTTAACGTGCGCACTGACTGTCACGCGCTTAGTAAAGTTGGTAACGACAGAGATAAAGTATCCCCATGTTTCAACGTTGAATTTAAAGTGTATGGTAAAATTTTATAATTAATTAATTCTGAACTTATTTCTTTTGCTTTCTGAATTTTAATACACGCAAGTGTCAGAATCAGAAAATTTGTAAATATTTCCTTTTCTAATACTTTCATAGTTTTACAACAGTTCTGCTATTGTGGGATGGTGACTACAATGTAGACCAAAACGTCGGAATAATCTTCCACTTAGATGCGGCTGAAACTCAAGCTTAACTAAGTCTAGACAGTACACCAAATGGACAACGAACGCAATCACATCTATCGTATTTTGCATGACAACTACTGCCTACTGGATATTACCAACACAACAATTTTCTCTGTATTTATTCGCTTTAATTATATACTAAATATTTAAACTGGCATATTAAATACCTATAAGTAAAATATTAAGTTAACCAAAAACAAATACTTTGATGATAACGGAATTATGAAACGCTTGAGTTGAGTGGAGGTGAGTTGAGATATTTGGGAGGCTCTTAACGACGAGGTCTTGAGAACCGATGAGGGTGAAGCGAGGTGAGAATAGAGTAGCGCCGGAATGTGAGGGTCGGGAAAACGGGAGATCCCCGAGAAAACCCACCTACCCGTGGCATCGTCCGGCACGATTCACACTTGCGAAAATCTGGAGCGTCCCGGCCAGGGATTGAACCCAGTTCGCCTTGGTGGGAGGCGAGCAGTCTAACCGCTCAGCCACTGCGGTCCCCATGGAACGCTCGAGACACCTACATTACATATTTCGGAAACAACAGAACACTTTAAACATGGGGTGATTTCCTAAAGGTTTGGTTCAGAGAAAGTGCGAGAGTACCGCGATGACACTACACCTAGTTTGTAAGCCACAACCTGGGAGAACGTGCGCCAGTTACTAACCTGCGAGGAAAAGAGAACCGAGCCGTATCACCCGGTCTGGGGTTTAACACTTTGTAGACTACGCTCGAGTGTAGCTCGAGCAAAGCTAATTTGAAATGTTCTTTATTGTTCACAACAAAACTCACACGGATGTGCAGTCTTCGTTCGGCTAGCGGGTAGTGTTTAACACGACCTCACAAGAACACGGCAGCGCAGTAACAACGATATTTCTAACTAGAGAATGTAGTTTTTATAGCCACTCAAAGGGACATTATGGTTTGTAAATCCTTTTATACGATAAAGAATACTGTGTAGTGTCCTATGTGGTATGGACCAATAGGACTATGGTGAGTTCTAACACAGACACCAACAGAACCGATGTTCTTTCAGTAGTGGATATAGGTGACTCACTTCTAATTTTTCTCAAGTGCCAGTAAATGTGTGTTAACTGGAGCATCAGTCAATGGACAACTAAGTGAAGCTCGAGTACATAGCAGACTGTGGAGTCTAGATTGTTGCCACATTGATCTACATGATACGATGTATGTACGATGTATGTACGATGCATCAAAAATACTTGGGCAAACTTCGGGGGCAGGTTCCTCTCACCAAAACAATGAATAAATATCATACAAACTTTATGTCCGAAAATGCTTGGTTTTTTATTTATTATAGTAGGTGTGTCCTAGATGACGATGTGTTTCCATAAATACATTTTCACATTTCTCATTTGTTTACATGTCTCATTTGTAGCGACATATAAAATTCGCGTTATTATTTGGTGACATGCTAGACTTCACTTCCCTGTGTCGACTTGAGGGCACTTTGTGATTTCATTGGTCCTGGAGATCATACGTCATTTACCTGAGTGATCGCCTTACTGGAGATTGGTTGCTTAAGCTTTAAGCCTTCCCTATTGGCTCCAAGTATCCCCGGGACGACCCACGCAACTCGTCTACCAATGACAACAGTCACTAGAGCATAGAGCATCTTGGAGTTTAGTTTGCCACTAAATAATAACGGGAATTTTGTATGTCTCTACTCATTTGTTTACATTGGAGCTATCATTTGTCTGATATTTACCATGACTAGTGATAGGAACATTTCGCGAGTTCATTTCAGGACAAGATAGATGTCAAACATGCGTGTACTGAACTTAACTTTGCAATTGGATCGCAGTTTATTAGACACGCCCTGGATGACTCTAAGGCAATAGCAGACGTTCAAGGAAACAAATAGCGAGTGCCATACTGCCAGGTGTGAAGTAACACTGGCTACTCTATGAGCCAGTAGCCAATGAAGAGACATTTGAGGCTCGAGTATACACAGGACTGCGGAGTCCAGCCTACAAGTCGTTGAATTCGCGAATTTTTCCTATCCCTAGCCATGACAAATTGACAGGTAGGGAAGGACGAGTTGCATGGCCTGAACGATCGCGTGAACTCAATCCTTCAGATTTTGATCCGCGGGGCCACACAAAAGAATTAGTTAGCGTAACGGAAATCGCAAATGCAGAGACGCTACATCAATGTGTCATGTAAGCCTGCGAAACCATTCGACGCGGCGTCGGAATCTTTCAAAGGGCGCGACAGTCCATGATCAACCGAGTTTACGCGTGCCTACAATCAAGAGGCGGACATTTTAAAACATCTCCTACGAGCTGAGGCGATCTAGAACACTATCCATAGTCTAAAAATTGCAAACAATTAATGTGTTGTTGTAAAATGTTTTGCCAATAATAACCCAAAAAACGAAGCATTTCCGGACATATGGTTGCATGACATTATTTCCTCGTTTTGGTGAGAAGAACGCATCCCCAACTTTTGTCGAAATATTTTGATACACCCTATAGCAACTCAATTCCAGGTCGTCTTGAAGGGGCCACGATATGGTATAGTGGTTACACTACTTGCCTCTCGCCTAGCCGAACAAGGATCGATTACCGGAGGGGTCGCCCCAGTATTTTTGAATGTGAGAATCGTGCCGGACGATGCCGCTGATCGGTCGGTTTTCTCGGGGATATACGGTTTCCCCCGCGCTTGCTTTCCGGCGCCGATCCATACTCACCTCGCTTCACTATCATCGGCTCTCAAAACCTCGCTCTTAAGAGCCGCCTAAATCTCCCCTCTAAAAATGCTAAGCACTCTGTCTTCTTATCATGACAAACATTGGAAATACTGCCTTGTAAATTGGAAGATGCTGGGGGTAAGGATTTGGGGGGGGGGGGGGGGGGAGAGCTGAAAAGGGTTGGAGGGGGGTTAGAGAAACTTTATAAATTCTAAATGCGATGGAGTAGTGTTTCAGCGCGCGGGTCAGGGGTGTGTAAACCCCTGCGCACAGCCCATCAAGGAACCTCCCTGCAATCGGCAGAGGGTAGTTTTCCGATTTCGATGTCACAGCTAATGGTGGCCCCAATCACCCTCCCCCCCTTCTCCACCACCGCGCCCTCTGGTGGTTGAAATCCCTTACCCCTTCTCTCCTCACCACGTAGGAATCGTCAGTCGGCGGCTAATTGAGTGCAGACTGCCAGAGCAGTCGAGCGCAACCTCGAAATAGCGTTCTCACTCATATGTCCCGTCTACCCTCCTCCTGCAGTTTCCCTCCGTTACCCCATAGCCTTCATCCCCTTTTTAAGCAATTTTATCAGCTAGTTCTCAAAACGTATCGGCGATTGTTTGGGCTAAATTCAACTACATTATGGTTTAGTATCTTACGTAGGCCCACTTGAACTCTTTTAGGAGTATGCACGCGCGCGCGCGCGCACACACACACACACACATATATATATATATATATATATATATATATATATATATATATATATATATATATATATATATATATATATATATATATATATATTCGGGACTACGTTTATATGGGAATTTCTTTGCTCTTGAAAACAAAACTCTCTCTTTATAGTTTAACTATTTCGCTGGACATTATCGGAATGGAAGCAAAAAAAAAAAGACAACTAGCTGATATTTCCATTTGTTAGAATAAAAGTGTCCTTTTTAGTAACTTTTCAAATTAACACGATGGCTCTGTCTCGACACATTAATTGGCACACAGTCAAAGTGCAATTACATTAGCCGACGGTCAGCCAATAATAAACTTTGCATAATACAGTAAGCGTGTCCGGTTTTAGCCAGCACCAATAGGACGAAGGTGAGTTGAAATTCAGTGTCCAACACAACTGACATTGCTGTAGTGGAGAATATAAGCAGCTCACTTCAACATTGTCCTCCGTGTTTGTAAAATTGTGGCGTCTTCAAAGGGTTAATTTACGGATTCAGGTGTGTAAAATGCGTGCTGTGCTGAGTTGACAGAACATTTGTTTCTTTGCCACAGCCAACGAGCTGTAGGCTACCTGTTCTTCTACAGTTATATGTAGGGACATGCAAATTTCCCGTTATTATTTGGCATCAGGCTAAACTCCACAGTACTGTTTACACTCGAGCCGCCGTCGTTTCCTCATTGGCTGCTGACTAAACGTGGTGCCACTCCCCTCCTGACAGAACTGCACGTGATTTGGGAACACAATTGGGAAGTGTCAAGTCAAGTATGGTGCAGTGGCAAACCAACTGCAAAGGTACGCGAGATTTAAGTTTAAGGTGTCCCGAAATAATAACGCGAATTTTGCAGGCCTCTAAGTTATATGAACCAATTACTACCTAAAACAGTAAGGCGGTTTGCAAATCAGTTAAGTTCATTGGTAGAGACCCGCAAAATTCGCGTCATTGTTTGTCGACAAACTAATTTCCAAGATGTTGTATGCTATTTCGACTGTTCTCTTTGGCAGATAACTTGTGTAGCTTGTCCCAAGGACACTTTCAGCCAATAGTAGAGGCTCGAAGGTTGAGCAACCACTCTCCAATGAAGCGGTTACACAGGTAAATGACGCCGTATAACGTATAATTGCCTGTAACCAATTATATCACGAACTGCGCTCGAGTAGGCACAGGAAAGTGAAGTCTAGCATGTTACAAAATAATAATGCGAGGTTTGCACGTTTCTAATCATTGGTAACTGAGCTTCGCAGTGTGCATTACATACAGGCATAAAATTACCTATACGTGCGTAATGTACACAATTGCGTACACGGGGTTTGAATGGGCTAAGCAATTTTATCAAATGTTTCTTTCGTTGTATGCTGACATGTACGTAAGAAGCTACCGTCCCATTTATTCGGGCCAATGATAATTCTGAATATCTAAAGCAGAACGTTCGTGATTGGTTTGCAAAATACTTAACCGAAACAAAAAGTTTTATTATTCACACATAAATGAAGAAAAAACTAGCTATAGGAGTATTTTGGCTCATTAAATTTTCTCTATTATTTGTGTCTCCACACATAGCATTTAAACGTGTGACAAGCTTGCCTCTTAGCTTGTATATTCCTTGCCGTGCAAGCTTGTCACATTACTCGTGATTAAAGATTTAAAAAAAAAAAAATCGTTTTCAAGCCATTGGCACTTGCTTGGTCAATAGCATACTTTCAAATGGTTTTAAATATGCTTAGGGACACTCGAATTTCTCGAAAAGATTTCCGCGTATACGAAATTTCAATACGCTTCGGACATGCCATCAGATTTCCTTAGCTTATTGGCCGCGTATCTTTGCGAGACGGCATTTCCTTACTTGACTGGCCAATCAGAATTAGTTAACTCCGCTACTGTACGTCTGCGATTCGCGGACACGCGCCTAAGACGCGAAACACCTAGATCATCTAATCACCAAACTGGATCTGATCTAAAATGTTATGATATTGGCAGGGGCAGTGATACTTGGCGAAAATATTTCACGACAGGGTACAGTTCAAAGCACTGTAGGATCGTTCATGTTTTTTGATTAGTTGAAACTCGTCGTAGTCCGTGTTAACTGTTCGCGCACGAATCATGAAGGAAACGATACCAGCAGCCAATGGAGGTGTGACAACACCTCAGTGTTTTCGAGAAAAATCACTGGCCCGAGCTCTCGTCAATTTGGCTGCTTTTGAAAAATACCTTAGCCATGTTGCGTAGTCGTCACATGTAGGATTGGGGTGGCACTTGTGTTTATGTTAACACTAAATACCTTAGCCATGTTGCGTAGTCGTCACATGTAGGATTGGGGTGGTACTTGTGTTTATGTTAACACTAAATACCTTAGCCATGTTGCGTAGTCGTCACATGTAGGATTGGGGTGGTACTTGTGTTTATGTTAACACTAAATACCTTAGCCATGTTGCGTAGTCGTCACATGTAGGATTGGGGTGGCACTTGTGTTTATGTTAACACTAAATACCTTAGCCATGTTGCGTAGTCGTCACATGTAGGATTGGGGTGGTACTTGTGTTTATGTTAACACTAAATACCTTAGCCATGTTGCGTAGTCGTCACATGTAGGATTGGGGTGGTACTTGTGTTTATGTTAACACTAAATACCCGGGTATTTCGCGACTTCATTTGTGGACAAGCTAGACTTCAAACACATGTACATTTCACTTTATTTCCAATTGGTTTTGCAGTTCGTAAGCCACGCCCTGGACGGATTTGAGCCAATAACTACCCTGTCAGAAAAGACGGCCGAATCATGTGTTACCTGGCATGGGCTTAAACTTGAACATCAGCCAATAAACAACTAAATGAGCCCCGAGTGTATAAAGGAGCGTGGAGTATAACTGGTTGCCGAATGTATCAGCGAAATTTTCGAGTATCTAGTTAACAGAGTAAAAAGAATGCTTCTATTCTGTAAGGTAATATTGCTATAGGCTGTTCACGGTAATGTGAGCACTTTTAAAAGCCCTGCTTTAGATCTGCTTGTATATACGGCGTGTGTTCTCCCGCCTTATATAAAATTAACATTGCCATGAGCCTCATCACTTTATTCATGCGTCGATCAAGTGAAACTATGAAATTATTGGAACTGTAAATATTGTACAAAATTGCTCAGTTTTACACTTCGATGCATTAATACAGAAAGCAAGAGAAATAATTTAAGTTATCACAAATAGTTACCTAACACTTTTTGTCCGACGTTAATATATGAAACTAATTTCCCCTTCATCGTTACCAACTATACTGGACACATAAATGGAGGTAGGAGCAGTGACTGTTTTCTAAGGTTGATGCCAAAAGTGCTCACTTTATCGTGAACAGCCTTTAGTTCACAATGCAGAAGCTGGCTAGTGACTATAGCTTGGGTACGATATCAATATGGTCACGTGACAGGCTCCTATATTAGTTTGTGGTGGTTGCCCACACTGTTAAAAGTTCTGCACTTTTAAAAATTTCCGTGCATTCATGGCAAATTTTGTGAAAATCTACAGTTTTTGGGGATTAACTCCCCTGCTGGCATTAGGACGCGGGCTAGGTGCATGACTTTTGGTTACGCATGAACAGTAATTTTATTTGCGATGGGGCTACATTTGTTCCTTAAATTGTTATTCTACCAAGGGGCACTGTCTGGTGAGAAAGTGACGAGGGCAATGCAATTAGTGTCAACCTAATGTATTGTGGTCAGTCGAGGGTTGTAAACAGTGTTATACTGTTGTCACTGTTGTCAGCGGACCACCAAGCTGCTCTGACACGTGCCACCACTCAGGCATTCAGGGGGTAACAATCTCCTGGGTAAAATTTGCCTGCTACACAGGACGATGCCGCTGGTCGGCGGGTTTTCCCAGGGGATATTCTGTATCCCCCCTCCCTAGCATTCCAGTGCTGCTCCATTCTCGCCTCATTTCACCCTCATCTGCTCTCGGGACCTCGGGGTTCTGACATGTTGCTGGAGGCGTGTGCGGCTGGAGATCGCAGAATAAGCGCTTATTTCAACTCTGTATGCTTAAGTATAGGCTATTCATATATCCAGTTATATTTCTCGAAAAAAAATCTGAGCACATGGTAGACTTCAATACGCTAAGCACAAACCAAAATGTTTATTTTGTTATTGGTCGACCTCTGTATGAGAAGTCGTATCTGTTTTAAACCAGGTCAATTAGAATTCAACAACTTTGGTACTGAACCAATGTTATTCGGGTACTGAGAATAACATGATGATGTAGCCAATCGAGAAAGGTAAACAACCATACAGTGTTTTGAAGTATAACTTTCTTTTCGTGAAATTTCACTACCCCTAGCTATTCACGGCAAAGTGAGCACTTTTGAAAGTCCTCTCATTTGGAATAATAGTCAAAAAATATATTTTATTCTAACCTTAGAAGTTATCTTCCGAATGCGGTGGAATATACACACTGTGTTTATTACTTATATGGGAATATTTATTTTAAAGTGAGGTTAAAAAAATTTAAAAATTGCTGAATGTAAAAAGTGAATTGAGCCTCAAAAGTGCACACTTGACCATGAACAGCCTATAGTCTGTGGGTGAGGGCGCTGCATAACTTGGTTAAGCTTTGTTTGCATAAAGCGAAGGAACATTTTAAAAGTATAAACTTCATCAGTGGGTCAAGGAATGTTGGTAGTAACTATGAATGGGTTATAGATAGGGACACTTGAATTTCGTGAAGAGATTTCCGCGCATGCTCTATTTCAATACCCTGCGGGAGCATAAGCAGTTATCTTTCCCTACTGGCTGCGAGTCTTTGTGAGAAGACATTTTCTTACCCGACTGGCCAATCAGAATTAGGTGACTCCGATGATATACGCGTGAGATTTCCCGGCAGACTCCTAAGACATAGATCATCCAATCACGAAAGAGGATCTCAGCTTAAGTGTTATGAATAGCAACAGGTTTATTCCTCAAAAATATTTATGGCCATGCTAGACTCCAATATCCTACCTCCACAACCACAACTTCTCTTGATAATGGGTAGAGACCCGCAAAATTCGCGTTATTATTTCGGGACACATTAAACTTAAAACACACGTATCTTTACTGTATGTTTTTATTGGACCGTAGTTTATTTGAAACGCTCCAGGTGACTCTGCGCCAATAAATGGACACTTCACAATTGTGTGCCCCGATCACATGCAGTTCAGTCAGAAAGGCAGTGATTTCACATCTAGGCAGTAACCAATGGGGAAATGCCGCTGGTTGGAGTATATGGAGTATTGGGATGTTCAGTCTGATGCCAAATAATAATGCGAATTTTGCAGGTCCCGATGGGCCACGTATCTACGTCAGAAGACATGTTATTATCTGACTGCGGCCAATCGTAATAAAGTACTCCGATACTGAACGTCCATTATTCGCGGACAGACATTTGAGGCACGTGATTTTTTAAATCATCCAACCACGAATGTGCATATGATTACAAGTGTTTTGGAATAGAACTGGTACTGAAATCTTTTCGCAAGAAAAACTGGTCTCTAGTTATGAAACACAACTGGCCGCGAAACCTTTCCGCGAAATTCTGGTGTCCCTAACTATAGCCTGAGTGAAATTTCCGGTCTCTATTCATTAGTTTCGCGTGTTACGTAACGTTGTATTCTTTACATACCTAATACATAGAGACCCTGAAATTTCGCAGATTCACTCTGCAACAAGCTAGACTCCACAATGCTTTGTGTATTCGAGCTTCTCTTAGTTGTTCATTGGCTGATGCTCCAGTTCACCTACCGACCAGGTAGCACGTGATTCCTTCCTTGGTTTCTTAGCCGGTTTGTTATTGGTTGAACGTGGTTCGTGGTGTGCCTAACAAACTGTGTCCCAATAGAAGCAGGGACTCCCGTGTACATGGGGTTGCAGTCTAACTTGTCCTCAAATTTCAGCGTCTCTAAATACAGAGACTGGTTAGTTCACATTGATCGGTTAATTTGCTGTATTTGTATATTTAATGTTTTAAACGTCGGCGATACCCTGCCGCTGCCAGAATTTACGGTATAAGGTTGGTGAAGAGATTTGGGCGGCTGGAACGTCGAGCCAATGAGTATGGTGAGTGAGGTGAGTATGCAACAGTGCCAGAAGGAAAGGGCGGAGGAAAACGGGAGATCCCCGAGAAAACCCGCCCACCAGCGGCATCGTCCGGCACGATTCCTACATGTGAAAATCCGGGAGCGACCCCACCGGGAATCGAATACGGTTCGCCTGTTGGGAGGCGAGTAGCCTAACCACTACACCACCGCGGCGACTGGGGGCAAGTGTCTTACGCTAGGCTGAGAGAGCGGGGCCCCGGGATCCTTGTATACTTGTCCTGGCGTAACAGATTCTCCTCCACATCTACCCCGATACATAAACAAATGAACCACATCATGAAGTAATTATTATAAGATTAATCTGTAAAGACCCTTCTGAGCTAATTTGTTGAGACAACTAACCTATGGACGAGAAAAAATACGTGTAACAATGTAAAATTCCAAGAGGGATCAGAGTTAAAAAAAAAAAAAAATGGAACTTCAACTAATTACGAAATATATCTATTATATATACAAAGCTAGTAAATTCCATGAAGGAATCGAGCAAATAAAACAGGACAGCAAGCTAAATGCGGAAATGGCGAATGTCCAGAAATCTCTGAGTATAAAGGAAGCTTTCTTAGTGTCTGAGGCAGTCAGTTTATCCTCGCTACTTTTAGTCTAGTCGCGGTTTCTTCATACTTTTCGAATTAAACCTTTGAAAAATCACCCCATGGATGACGTGTTTAGTTATTTCCTAAATATGTTATTTATCACAAGTGTTTTATTCTCCTGTTAACATTACATTATCTCATTTCTTTATTAAATTGAAGTTTTGCCTATATTCTGTTTATAATTGTAATATTTCATCTGTAATAAATAAATATAAAAACAGTGAGAAAACGTATGTGTTGGTAGCGCCTAGTAAGAAACAGTTCTATAGGTCGTTCGCGGTAAAGTGAACACTTTTTGAAGCTTTTTAATAAGCCATAATAACCAATAAATACATTTAATTGTGGCCTTGGACATTAGGTTTTGGGTATGGTGAATGTATGCACTGTGTTTATTACTCACTTGGGAGAGTTTACATTAAACAGTGGCGGGAGAGAATAAACTGGTTGAAAGAAAAAAGTAACTGGGGTTTCAAAAGTGCTCACTTTACCGTGAACGGCCTTAATGCAAAATATTATTACAGCTGAATGCGTACGAATTCAGGGCGTTGTCCTTTGGTGTAATTTTTAGACTTGTTAAGCTTAATTTGCATATGTGGCGGAGGAATATTATGGAAGTAGAACTTAAGCAGGGCTTCAGAAAAGTTTGAAGTAACCATGAATGGATTATAGACCTATTCCTTAAAGTATTTCAAAGTAGCGCCAGGCGCCTGTAATAGTTAACAACGTTTAATATTCATAAACTTTAATAGAAACTGATGGAGTCGCATATGTCAGGTTTCGGAAATAACAAGTTTATACACTACAAAATTACGAGAAAATCGTCGATGAGTGGAAAGTGTCGAGAACTCCGAAAGCTTTGATTTGTGGTCATGCCTCTCGCGTGTTTTAACGCTTTAAAATATCGCTTTCATTAATAATAAAACATCCGCATAGTAAAAATGTATGCTTTTTCATGATATTATTGATCAGTATGTAGAGAAAATTGAACTAGTGATTTGCGGGGAGTTGCCGTAAATTTAATGAAAGTCCTGTTAGAATTTACAGAAAGTCCGTTATTGGAAAAACAATGTGTCCATAATTTTAGGGAGGGTTCTGGAGAAATTTTACCAGCAGTAAGAGGTGTCATTTTTGTAATCTTTCCTTCCGCAATTTTTCCACCGTAAATTCTCTTTAGGCCTGCGAATGCACACCTTAGTGGACGCGTGGAGGATGTCATCTGTGGCGCAGGAGAAATATTGAAGCGAGCCATACACTTAGAGAACAGCCCACAAAACATGTTTTTTTATACGACCAAAAATATACCAACAAAACAATTTCTTGAGTAGACAAAACTTGAAAAGCAACAAAATTAATACGTGTTTGAATAAACAAAATATCTTTGCTGGGCCAAAAGAAACTTGGCTGTCAAACAATTATTGTGTGCTATCAAATCTATATATTATTTTGGCTCCTCATTTGATCGCTTTCGTTCAAAAATACAGCTCAAGAACTCGTTTGCATTTTTTGTGATAGTTAGTATAGTAACAGTGTTTGTTATTGAATATTTATTTATGCCTAATAATGATATAACCATCCTAATAAAAAAGCTCAACAGGAAACTGAACAGTAAATTTGCGAAAATTGAAATATTTATTAGCACACGTTGTCCGGTAATTGAAATGTATTTAATTTTTAAAAATTCCCACTTCATCTGTAGTCTCTTCAGCTGAGAGCGATAATAAATAGCGCACGGGCGCAGATGAGTAGGGGCAATGAAATTTCACGAAAAGATTCCGAGGCAAGTTATATTTCAAAACAGTGTGTTGTTGTTTACCTTTTTCGATTGGTTACATTAATATGTTACTCTTGGAACGCGAATCACTTTAGTTCACTACCAAAGTTGTTGAATTCCAATTGACCCAGTTACAAAAACGGAAATGGCTTCTCATACAGAGGGCGACCCATGGAAAAATAAAGATTTCTGTTTGTGTTTAAGCGTATTGAAGTGTACAATGTGCTCAGAAATTTTCGCGGAAAATCCCTGGCTCTACAGACGAACAAGGTTCGATTTTCGGCCGGGTTTCCGACTTTACTTTGATAATATTAACCGAAATATCTTGATGCAGTTGGAGCCAAACAAATCTCTAGTTGCATCAACCAAATATTTGCATGGGGCACACGAATATGAACAGAAAAATAATTTGGTTTGAACAAAATACAATTTGGAGCTCCCATGCTAACAATTAACCTGGTTGTGCCAAACCAACTTTGTTTGAGTCGACAAAACAATTGTTTCAGTGTATTTATAAAGAGGGGAGAGAGATAGACTGATAACTACACATGTGTATGTGTAGAGACCTGCAAAATTCGAGTTATTATTTGGAGACACATTAAACTTTAAATACGTGTACCTTTGCAATACTTTTATCATTGGACCATACTTTATTTGACACGCCCTGAATAACTATGCGCCAATAAATGAATACTTCACAACTACGTGCCCCAATTACGTGTAGTGCAGTCAGAAAGGAAGTGAATTCACGTCTGTGCAGCAGCCAATGGAGGCCGTCTCCAGTACACACAGTACTGTGAAGTTTAGCCTGATGACAAATAATATCTCGAATTTTGCAGGTACCAATGTATTTGGTGTTCTTAAGCACATCAGCAGAAGGCAATCCGCCGAGAATGAGCGTAAATGTTCTGATCGAGACGAATCCTCTAAACCACCCCCTCATCAAAAGGAAGCTAGTTTGGAACTTCACCCCCGCGCCTCTAAACCTGCGCTAGGGCTTACGCTGTCAACAACATTTCGGTTTCAATCCATCACTTCGCCCACTGCAGCGATACGTAAAGCTCACCCACACCTTTTTCGTACCACGAAACGAGATCTTTTGTTCGCCTTCCTACCTGTGTTTTCGCGGCTTAATGTTTAGCCGGCCATCGCTCTCTGTTGTGAGAAGAGCAACTGCACGCCCGTCTTTTAGTCGCGGGTTCGAACTTCATTCAGAAGGTGCACATTTCTTTAACTGTCTTGGTCACACGAAATATTTTTGTTCTATGTACTCGTGTTCAGAATTTTTCTTGAAACCAATAAACAATGCGCTACGTGCTCGATTATACATGATGTTCACGGTAAAATGAGCACATTTGGAAGCCCTACATGAAATCTACTGACTTGGATATAGTGTATTCTCCCACCATTATATTCTTGACTACAAAATTTCTGGCTTGCGGTCTGTCGTGTCTGGTAAGACTGCTGTGATTTAGGGCATTTGTTTGTCATGTTATCCCATTTTGTTCCTACTTATTTTGTCAGCGTTGTCCTAATTTTTTCAAGCAGGTTTCTTGCCTTTGTTGGTTTCTATGTGTTATCTGTTGGCCATGTATTTAATCATAGGCCTATATTTTTCGTAATTTGTTGCCGTTCTGTTTTCTGACTCTATTCCCTCTTGGAGTTTTACAGTATTGTAGGCCTATATATAAGTGTGTGTATATATATATATATATATATATATATATATATATATATATTCTCGTCTATAGGATGCTTGTCTTATTTTTTCTCCATGACAGACATCTGCATCGCAATGGCGAATGTCCAAAAATCTCAATCTGGCCATTCACCGCCATTACACTATTCATTCAAAGATCACAGTAAAGGAAATATGCAGACGTTCCGTATATTTGTACTTATGGAGCTCCGCTCCGTCTTTCGTCATAACGGACTGTGTTTCCATTATTCAGCTCTACATTTACGTAAACATTTCCATGAATACAAGGGTGTTTTTAATAGTGTAAGCCCACACCAACACCCCCATTTCTGTTTAGCTCGTTACAGATACATTATAATCGAAATACTAATCCTGATATTCATATGCAAAATGACCCTTCATCCCAATTCCCGAAAAAAGCTCTCTATACTCCCAGTGTGCAGCGCCTAAGTAAAACCACTTTCCCCTACGTTTTACGAGAACAGCGGAGAATAAATTGATAAGGGTTATTTTTATTTATCAGAGCTACACCGGGGCTCCCAAAGAACCAAACTCAATAAATGTGAGAAGAAAGTTATTTAAAAACAATAACAAAAGTACATAAGACAACTTCCTCTGGAAGAAAAAAGGGCGCTCACTAACCGCACGACGTATTTTAACTGAATCCGTGAACTGAAATACAGGCCTCAAAATAAAAAGATACAATCACAACTACTGAAATTGGCTGTGATTCCGAAGCCCTGGAAAAGTTTCTACCTTCTAGGATATTCCTCTGCCTCATGCAAGCAAAGATTAATCGAATCTAGAAAATTACATCAGCGGGACAACGAAATACAATAGCGCGCAGTCAATTGAAGATATTTTGCATTTGTCTATTTAATACTAGGCATTACCAAAACGCCTATTTTCTCACTGTTTTCATTCTTATTAACTATAAATGAAACAATCTAATTTATAAATAAATTATGAGTAAAAGTTTAATTTTGCCGAAAATGCGGCACTTTCATGTTAATAGAAGTATAAAACACATGTGAAACATAACCAGGGTCACCTGTTTTTCGTGAAAAAAAAGATCGATGCTCAATGTAGACTTTAACTTCTTACGTGTATGCTTGCGAATTTCCTTTGGCCATTGGCCGCGTGTCTGTGTGGGAAAACACTTTCTTCTTGACTGGGCCATTTAGAATAAAGTTACCCTGGTTGGCTAGCAGACACTTTAGACGTTTGTGAGTTAAAATTATCCACCCACGATGCTGGTTTTTTTTTCTCGCGAAAAACACGTGGCACTGCACATAACGTATTTATGAAACAACTAAGCACGTCACATACGGAGTGATTTTTTTTTTTTTTTAAAGGTTTGATACAAAAAGTGTGGAAAAAACCGCGGATACGCTACATCACGGCGCCGTGAGTGGCCTGGGGGAAAACGACTACGAGCATACAAGTAGCAGTGACGTGACGTCATTCAAGGCAAAACAATGGAACGCTTATTTCTTTTGCTCAGTGCAAATGTGTCAATGTCAAAAAATAAAAGACGTGTTCACGGGTTGGCAATACTTCACATGAACCGTTTTCTTTATAACATTTCAATCGTCTAATTCCGCCCATTCTAATAAAAACGTGTTCAATATTCTCATTAAAAATATATATAATCACACAAAAATAAACGGCCACTCTGAGCTGTCAAGTGTCGGTACACAACGCCAAATCGTTGCTAAAACACTTAACTAGCTCACATCATTGACAATGCATGGCCATACGACATGCAATGCTCACATCATCACCAACATTGTAAAAATAAATGTGGATTCATATAAATAATTGTACTTGAGTCTCTACAATTGAATCAATATAACTATATTCTTATTTTCAATTCCGTTGAAAAATATTCATACAACGATAAGCAGTTGATTTATATTATAAAAATATATTTAAATAATTTTCCGCTTTTATATCGCCGATATTGCACTGGGCAAATAAACAAAATCGAATTGGAAATAAAATAAGCGTTCTGTTGACTCCTATCCAGTGTATAGGGGTTGTGAAACGCGAAGCCCCGATAGACGGATGGAATTTCGCGCGCGCGTGGGGTAGGTGATAAGGGGTAGGTTGGTTTTTGGAGGGATGCGGAGAGGGGAGGGTTGAAGCAGTCTACGGTGTGCCCTGTTGTAATCGGTGCGACCCCCGCCCTAAGTAGGTCAGCGTGCGTCGGTCCAGGGACTTCGCCCTCCACCCCCACCACCACGCCCAACAAACCTCCCCTGCTATCCCATCCTCCCTGAGGAGAGGTAATTGCCCCTGTCCAGTCTGGCAACCCGTGTGCTACGTCAGCATGCTGGCTGCCTTACTGCAGGCGCACCTATACAGGCCCAACAGCCAACCCCTGAGAAAACGAGCAACCCAACATCCTCCCAACCTTTTATTTTTATTTTCTCTCGGGGGGGTAGCGGAACAGAGCACTAAATAATACAGAGGTTAAACTGCCCACATATCCCGCGATCTCCGGCTGCACACGCCGGCAAATGGCGTCACTAACCGGCAATATTTCTGAATGCCATTCGCCTATCATTGTCTGCCAACCTACTTGTCTACCCGCAACTCAGATGATATGGAAACTAACGATTAAAATTGCGAATGAAGTACCATGACCCAGAATCGGTAAGTAACGGCTGTTCACGATAAAGTGAGCACTTTTGAAATCAACCTTAGAAAAAATTCACTGCCCTGCCTGCGTATGATATAACGGGCGCACTGATGAGTGACATACGCACAGCAAAGTTGGTAACAATGGGTGGAAAATAGTTCCATATCTTAACGTCTAATTAAAAGTATTAGATAACTACGCGTAACAGCTTAAACTATTTCTTTCGCTTTGTACTTTTTTTTTTTAGCGCGTCGAAGTGTAAAAAAAAAGGCAGATTTGTGAAATGTTTACTTTTCTAATAATTTCAAAGTTTCACTTGACCGAAGCATGAATAAAATGATGAGGCCCTTGACTATGTTAATCTTACATAAGGCGGAGGAATGCACAATTTTCATATAAGTAGATCTCAAGCAGGACTTTCAAAAGTGCTCATTCTAACATGAACAGCCTCTATTCTTGTTTATTCTGTTGAGCAGAATCAAGCGCAGAAACAATTCTGTGCGACAAAAAGTTAAAAAGTATAGCATAAATGGCATGGTTATAGAACTGTTCAGTTTGGAATTATCGTATGTTTCTTTTCCTTTTCCCTGCGGAATTTTTTATGGTGCGTGGTATCGTAATTGTCACGTATTCTGGTCACAAGACTCATCAGTGAGGCAAACATGTTTCTCGCGAAAAGATTTCCACGCATTTCATATTTCAATAACTTACGGACACTTCAGCGGTATTGTTTTGCTTATTGACGGCGTGTCTCTGTGAGAAGACTTTCTTTCTTAACTGGCCAATCAGAATTAGGTTACTCCCATACTGCACGTCTGTGATTCGCGGGCTGAGACCTAAGATGCGTGCGAGTTAAAATCCTCTAGTCGTGATATCGGTGCTGAAGTAATGTGTTTTAGAGTGCACTAGTCGTGGGATCTTTTCGTGAAAAACAGTTGGCGCTACTAATCAGTAAATCTCATTTCAGTTAAAGAAATAATTAGGAGTAGTGCAATTTCGCAAAAAAATTTCAATAAAACTTATATTTAAAAACACTGTAATTCAGTTCACGTATCTTGATTGCTCACGTGTTAACTGTCTGCACACGAATCACGTAGGAGCCGTGCCGATGTTGCCGAATTCTGAGTGACCCGGTCCAATATGAAAACGTCTTCTCAAGTAGACAGCAACCAATGGCAACAGACAAACTGCTGTTGGAAGCTTATAGTATCGAAGTTTGCCATGTTCTCATATTTTTTTCGCGAAAAATCACTAGCTCTAGAAATAATCAACCGATTATTTGTGAATACGATACATATTTGTCACTTATGAAGAATCAAAGATTGGTATCATTATGTCGGATGACAGCTGTGTAGGAAATGTTCTAGAACTCTTTCAGTAAAGGTCAAAGTTATTATAGTAATGATCATAGTAATTTTACCAGCAGCACTCGACACAATTACTCGTGAATTACCATCAGCTTTAGCAAATAAATTATTAGAAAAACGTGGTAGTTCGAACAATCATTACATCAGGAGCTAAAATGCCAACATACAAAAAATTCCAATTATTAACCACGGATGAAATGGTTCCGTCAGAAATAGTTACTTGATAGTGTTAAATATTTGAGAGTTTTTAAATTGTGTACAAAATTCACCGGGAACCTCACTATAAGTAGAATGCACACGTAATTGTAGTTAAACAAATATCATTTTTCTTAAAACTTAAAAAAAAAAATTATAATATTTTTTTCTGATATTTCATGTTTTTTTTTTTTTGCCGAATATACAACTAAAAAAGCCTTAAAATCATACAGATGCCAGTTAAACCTCGTGCCACGAGCTAAGATAAATATTTATATAATTTGGAACCAGCAGCAGTAACTCTATCTGTCAAATGAAACTAGGACTTACACTTTGCAGAATACAATTTTTAGTGCTGACTTACAACCACCGTACAAATTAAACACAATGGGCCTAGGCAACTGTACGCACACGTTACACAATGAATGGTGAGTGTGTGGGTGTCGTTGATAAATAATGACCCGGGGGAGGGGGGGTTCGTGGTGGTGGGATGAGCGAGAGTTCAACGTTATATGTTCCTCGATTTTTTAAAACTTTTGTTAAAATTTTTGCGATTTTGTTATGACTGTGAGGGTGGGGAAGGGGAGGGTGCGAGTTGAGGGTGATGGGATGAGTGCTAGGTTAATGTTGTAAGTTCCTCGAATATTTTGAAATTTTTTAGAATTTTTGGATTTTTTATCGACTTTTTACAGTAGGTAGTGGTGCGGAGGGGATGTTGGTTAGTGTTGGGGGGATGAGTGTGAGATTAACATTATATGTTCCTCAATTTATATATTTTTTTGCGATTTTTTGGGTTCAAGGTCATTCAAGGTTACGAGCAAAGGGTCAAGGTCAAGGTCACCAAGATCCAATATGGAGGCCGCCCCAGGCCTCGTCGACAAGCAAGGTGTCTAGCGGCTTCTGGCTCGTATATGCTGTTCTCAATTAAACGAGCATTTTTGAAAGCTCTGCATAAGATCTACTTGAACGCAAGTTGTGGATTCCTCCGCCATATGTAAAATTAACACTGCCATGGGCCTCATCACGTTATTCATGAGTCGGTCAATTGAAACTGTGAAATTATTAAGAAAATAAACACTTCACAAATCTGATCATTTTTACATTCCGATGCATTAAAAAGAAACAGAAAGCGAAAGGAATAATTTTAAGATATTACAACCGGTTACCTAACACTTTTTATTTTAAGTAAATATATGGAACTGCTTTCTATCCATCGTTACCAACTTTACTGGGCGAGTGACATTCAGCGTATCCATTAAAATATATGCGTGCATGGGCAGTGACTTTTTTCTATGGTTCATTTCTAAAGTGCTCACTCTATCGTGAACAGCCTTTAAGAAAACATGTGTGTTGGCAGTGCCTAGTAAAAAAAAAATTTCTCATGAATAAATCCATTAAAGCTGAGTGCGCACGAATTCGGTGTGTTGTCCTTTGGTGTAATTTTCCAGATTATCTAAGCTAAGTTTGCACGAGGCGGAGGAATATCCTGGAAATAGAACTTAGCAAGACTTTAGAAAAGTGTGAAAAAACAGTGAATTGATTATACAGGTTGTTTCGTAACTTATGTTATAGGCTTTGGGAGGTGACTCCTTACGTCAAAACGTTACGAAAATGCAGATTGGCGTATGTCCGGAAACGACATCTAAGGGTGGAAAACACCTACAAAAGCCGGGCTTTCAAATTAATTTGTATTTAATAAAGTGGAAACAAATAAATATTAACTTAAGATATTTAAATATTGTAACTTAATAGTTATTACTTTTTGCCATTTTATTTAGTACAAAATCACTTTTAATTCCCAACTTTCAGGGGTATTTTCAAACCCTTAGACGTCGTTTCCGGACATACGTAATCGGCATTTGCGTAATGTTTTTTCCATATGAAATCACCTCTCAAAGTCTGTAACAGAAGTTACGAAACATTCTGTATATCTCGGGCGCTAGATATGCGGGGATGTAACCTGCGTGCTCGGCTGCTAAGGACCGCAAGAGCAGCTGGCAGGAGATCGCGGATTGGGGTTCAGCTCCAGAGGAGGATGCTGCGGCAGACGGGTAATGGCGGCTCTCCCTCTCTCGAGCCGGCCAATCCGCTTACTCCGCTGCGAGCCCGGCGAGTTCACAGCGGTGACGTCACAGCTTCGGGTAATTATTAATGACGCTCTAAACCACGACTTCCATCGCGGTAACCGCCGGACACGTTTACGAATTCCCGTCGCGGGCGTTTTGGGTGCCGCGGTGTTTCAGAGAGTAGGGTGCTCGCTTCGCACGAACGCGAACCTGATTCGATTCCCAGCCGGGTCGCTTCTGGATTTCCTCTCGTGGGAATCATGCCGGACGATGCAGCCGGTTGGCGGGTTTTCTCGGGGATCTCCTGTTTCCCCCATCGTTACATTCCGATGATGCAACAAGTGACCTCAGTTCGTGGTTTCATTGGCCGCTGCACTGTAATCAAAGCCAACGTATCTGCATGATCTCCTTAAACGAGATTGACCACTCTACCGCTGAACTTATAGGCTCAAGAGTTCGCCAAGGCGAGCTAAACATTTTTTTGGCCAACGGCAGAAGTTGGCCAAACGCACAATCACTTGGAGTTCAGTCTGTCCTGAAATAATATTGCGAATTTCGCAGTTATCTATTTGTTAGCGTGTGAGTATGTGGTGTGGATAATACGGTACAACATGTATGGACTGACTGCCCTAAAAGTGAATATCTAAGAGGCTGGTTGCAAGGAGTGGCAGAACAAAGAGGATTGCAGTTGGAAATGAGAAGAGTTATGGAAAATGAGGAACTCCACAAGTTGTGGAACAGATGTGCAACAAGAGTTGGGGAAAGGCTTGAGGAGTTTGGCCAGTGGCAACTGGAGTATTCCGATGACCCATGAGGGAATGCTCGGGTAAAGGCTTTAATGTTTAAAGTCAGGGCATAACCGATAGGCGAGGAGGCAGGTTTAACTGAGAAAACGTGCAGAAAGCCTCGTGAGACCAAGAGATAAGGCACAAGGTACTAAGACAGAAGAGGAGAAAGTGCTGTGCCCTGTCTTACTGCACTGAGTACAGTCGCAGTGCTGGAGGATAGAGAGTGTGCCGGCCTTCAGGGGACTTAAATCTGTTAGCACGAGGTGGAGAAATATCACGGGAACAGAACTTCAGTAGGGCTTCATAAAAGTTCGAAGTAGCTGTGGATGAACTGCACAGTGTAACGTGTAAGTATGGGAGCGTGGGGGGGCGCCGGTGTTAGCCGGGACAGTGTCAGCGTGGTGCCACGGCGGACTCAGAAGTGTGGCGGGCGAATCCTGGTCGTGACAGCGCTAGGCGGGGTGTCTGCGGCCACGGAGGGGTTGGTGAGGGGCGGAGGAAGGAGTGTGGAGGTACGCCCCCTGCTAGGCGTCTGTATGACGGGAGAGAGACGTCTCTTCAACAAGTGCCCGGACACCGCCTCCTGCCGATGCTCGGTCACTACACAACTACGGGCTCTTGCTACCTCACACCACACCTATACGCTGTCCACGGTAAGGTGAGCACTTTTGAGACCCTACTTACTTTTTCCTTTCAACCATATTTCATCCTTTAACCACCTTTTAAAGATGAAAACTGGAATGTAATAAGTGTCTATTCCACCAGGCTCAGAAGTTTATGTCTAAGCCTAAAATAATATATGTATTGACTATTATTCGAAATGAGAGGGCTTTCAAAAGCTTGAATAGTCTATAACTAGGGACAGGTGTATTTCGCAAAAAAATATTTGTGTCATGCTTAACTTCAATATCCTACATCCACAACCACAACTTCCTTTGGTTATTGGCCGCGTGTCTACGTGAGATGACGTGTTCTTATTTGACTGTGGCCAATCGTAATAAAGTACTCCGATAGTGAACGTCCACGATTTGCGGACAGACACTTCAAGCACGTGACATTTAAAATCATCCAGCCACGAAAGTACGCATGAACTAAAGTGTTTTGGAGTACAACTGGTCTTGAAATCTTTTCGCGAAAAACGACTGTCCCTGCATATAACAGTGGGGATGGGAGGATTCCCAGATTTGATTCAAAGGGGAGCTACGTTAAAAAACATACATATTGTATAGTCTGTTCGCGGTATCTTATCAGTTTTTGAAACAAGCCTTTTAAATATCGCATTAAAATGGGGCCGCGGTGCTGTAGTGAGCAGACTACTCGCCCCCCCCCCCGACCCAGGCGAACCGTGTTCGATTCTCGGCAAGGCCGCTCTCGGATTTTACCACGTGGGAATTGTGCCGGACGATGATGCTGGTCTATTAACGATCTATATACTTGTATGCATGTTGTGAATTCCTTCGCCTTATGTAAAATGAACATTGCCATGGGCCTCATCACTTTATTCATCTGTCGGTCAAGTGAAACTGGGAAATGATTAGGAAAGTAAATATTTTATAAATCTGCTCATTTTTACATTTTGTTGTATTAAAAAAAACAGAAAGTGAAAGAAATAATTTAAGTTATCACGTATTGTTACCTAACACTTTTTATTCGACGTTAAGATATAGAACTACTTTCCATCCATCGTTACCAACTTTGCTGGGCGAATGACACTCGGTGCGCCTATTAAAATATATGCAAGCTGGGGAAGTGACATTTTTCTAAGGTTAATTTCAAAACTTCTCACTTTATTGTGGACAGCTTTTAACTAGAAATACTCGTAAATTGAGAATTCTACAACATGCCTGTACTCTTTATGCTATTAACCCCTTTACATACTATCCCAAGTATACTCGTTCACTCAGGCGTGTTGCATAATGGGTTAAAATCATGGCCGGTGCTGTACAAGACCAGAAGCTAACGCCAATAGAAACTGAGTATTCTTTCCTGCTTAATGTAATTGGCTGCTGCTAGCACACCAAAATTTTATTATTGGTTCCTGCCGGTGCCAAAGACCGATTTAAATTCTCTTCATAGGTTAAATCCTGCACGCTATTACAAGGAACTCGTAAGTACTTGTCGGACCAAAAATCTCTTCTTTTGCAACACCGTGGTAGAAACATTTATACGTAAGCTAAGAGGTTAAATTACCTAAAACTATAACGAAGGAAAATTACATCAAAAAGTTTAATAAAATGATTAACAATATTTTTGATAGTGAATACTTCTATAGACTTAAAGAAATGGAAGAATATATACTGCAAAGCTGAACAGAAAGTATATTAAACACGATTGTTTTTTTTTTCTTCCGGCGACGTGATATTTACCGAAGGGAGGGGGAGGGGGTTCGAACTGATGTTATTTTCAAACCCACCCGCGGTTTTGCTCGGAATTGACGAGCCTATAGTCGCCAGCAGGTGTTTTCAAGCTCTCGGTCCTGAGAAGGTACCAAGTATTTTAGCCTTCGAGGGATACATTACGACATCGCACCGGAACTTACAGAAGCCCGTGTGGCTGACGCATGGACTGCAATGCAACGTAGTTTCTTACGAAACTGCTACACGTGTTTTCAATATGCTCATCTATGGAAAGGACACCAATACTTCAGACTTTTAAAAAATAGTTCTTTCAAGATGGAGAGTGGAGATATCTGGCGGCCAATAAAATTGATTTTTTGAGAGGTGAGTAAGGACCAGCCCCGGAATGCAAGGGTGGAGGGAAGCGGGATATCCCCTAGAAAACCCGCCGGCCAGAGGAATCGTACGGCACGATTCCCACATGCGATTATCGGGGAACAACCCCGCCGGGAATCGAACCCAGTTCTCAAAGGTTGGGGGCTAGTATTCTACACACTTAGCCACCGCGGCCCCTTTCTTTGAAGACAATACCAATGGTGAAACTTTATTACAAAGTTTACTAACAGTATTTCCAGACTGCTGAGAGAACTTACCAACCGGATACATGCGAATCTATAACAAACGTGAAGATTCCGTTCTGATGCAGATTATCTACCAAAAGTAACATATTATCACGTTCCATGTTGAAAACATTGATTTAACAGGTCTCTACCTTGCGTGTTGTAAGAGTGATGCAATATCAAATGCGTAGGTTACAAACACGCTAATTAATGCTTTAGAGTGTTGAAAACGAGATTAATTTTGATATTTGCTGTGTTCGTCCTCTGTCTGAAATGTCTTTAACCATCGGAACCAGTGAATTCCTTTTTTTAGAGCTCGGGGACTTTAGCATGAGCCATTCTGCAATTGGAGAATATAATATTAATATTGGGCTAGTAAAAATGTCTTGGCTATAACGTCAATACCTATTTTAAAATAGATTCAGGAATGCCAATGCCCTAATGTTCATTGTTAAATATTCTCGATACTTAATCTCAAGACCTCGTTGTAAAGAGCCGGCCAAATCAATCTCTTAACTCTCTCGATACTCAGGGGCACCCGAATTTCGCGAAAATATTTCACGACCAGTTGTATTTCATAACACGTTAGCTAAGATCCACTTTCTTGATTGGATGATCCAGGCGTATGGCCACAAATCACAGACGCACAGAATCGATGCGGCCTAATTATGATTAGCCAATCAAGTAAGGAATCTGTTCTCACAAGTACAAGCGACTAGTAAGCGAAAGATAACTGCTGGTACGTCCGTAGGGTATGAAGTTCTAGCGTGTGCGAGAATATTTTCGCGAAATTCGGTTGTCCCTATCGATACTTAATCAACATGTTGTGTATATGATATAGATCACACAGCATGTGATTTAGTTGGCAAATTGTATTAGAAGCATAGACATTTGGGCTCCCATGTACCGAAATGTTCAACTTTCCAGTGCTATATTTTGAAAACTAATTCATTTGACTACAAATATTTACATTTGTATGGTCCTTACAAGAATCTATTTCATATGACGAGTTTCCTCATTTTATGTTGTTTTATTTGTGAAAGTAGATAACTAGCCTGTGTCGTCTTAGGTGTGTTCTCTGTTGGCCGTGTATAGTTTTTTTCGTTTACATATATGTAGTATATTAGTTTTCCTCATTTAGCTAGCTGTTCTGTTTTATTTGACTCGATTACTTCATGGAATTTTCTCGTTTTGTGCATACATATTCTTGACTGCAGCATACCTGGCTTGCATTTTGTTGTGTCTGGTAAAACTGCTGTGTTTGATTGCGTTTCTACGTTGTGTTGTCCCATTTTGTTCCTACTTGTTTCGTCAGTGTTGTCCTAACTTTTCCAGACAGGTTTCTAGCCTGTGTTGTTTTCTATGTTTTATCTGTGGGTCGTGTATACATACGTATATTTTTCGTAATTAATTGCGGTCCTGTTTTTTTGACTCTATTGCCTCTTGGAATTTTGCAGTGCTGTATACATGTATTTATTTTCTCGTCCATAGGGAGAGCATAGACTCCACTGCCTGATAAACAGTGGGACCACAAACCGTGGTTTGATTTGCCGCTGTACTTTAATCAACGTCATCGACCTTCTGGATCTTCTTAAAAGGTATTGGCCAGTCCTCCTCTGACATTATCTGATTGGCTCAAGAGTTCCCCGAGGCGAGGCAGACATATTTACGGCCAATGGCTGTAGTCAGTCAAACGCACAGTAACTTGGAGTTTAGTCTGGCCTTAACCCTTTCAGTCCCGAAATAATTTCCGAACTCAAGTGTTGCAATCTTTGAATTGTATTCTGCGTGCTGTACTCGAGTCAGACGTTTTTCTTGCAACCAATGAGCAACGTGCTGTGTGTTATCTGACGTCAATTTCAACCATTCACATATAAGAATTGCAGAAATTTCAACAAACCAGATCTCTCTCAAGGGAGACGCTCAATGCACTGACCATTAATTGCTTGTTGTGTACAGTGCCGACCATAAATATCCTTCACGCGCAACTTGTCCTCGATCATGGACGCGAGGACTGAACGGGTTAAATAATAGCGCGAATTTTGTAGGTTTCTATCCATAGGTTATTTGTCTTATTCAAGTATTCTTTTCGTGCTCAGTCCTGTTTTCCCATGACAGACCTCTGCATCGCAATGGCTTTAACGTTGGCATACCAGTGACACCTTGTAGTAGCCTCCCGTTGCCAGTTACCGAATAGGCACGCCCACGCCACAGAGTAGATAAGTGCACAGAAACGAAACGACGTGTCGGTTCCTTCAATGTAGTCGTACCCATTCTTTGATTGCTTGGGACACACGAATTTCGCGAAAAGATTTCACGAGCACTTTAGTTCATTTGGACTTTCGTTGTTGGATCATTTTTAAATGTCACGTGCCTCAAGTGTCTGTCTGCGAATCTTGGACGTTCAGTATCGGAGTACTTTATTCTGATTGGCCCAGTCAAATGAGAACATGTTTTCTCATGTATATACGTGGCCAATAACCAAAGGAAGTTGTGGTTGTGGGCTTAGGATATTGAAATCCTGCATGGGTATTTCCCTATACCTAGAGCGAATGATTTTTCGCGAAAAATAATTTGACTACAAGGTAGATATTGATACCGCAAGCACCCAGTAGCAATTTGTCTATTGCCATTGGTGGCCGTCTGCTTGAGAATGCGTTTTCATGTTTGACCCGGGCCACTCATTATTCGGCAATATCGGCCCTTGCTCCTGCGTGATTCGTGTGCAGACAGTTAGCATGAGTCAAAAAGTAATTCAGCCAGTCGAGACAGGAAAACGACCCTACAGTGATTTGAAATATATAACTTGTTTTGAAATATTTTCGCGAAATTTCACTACCCCTGCCTGTACCAAATTGTCAACCAGGCAACAGCCTTAACTCTTTCAGTCTACTTGTCTATGGTCGAGGACATGTTGTACACGAAGAAAATTTATGGTTGGCACTATACCCAACAAGGAACCAGTGTCCGCTGTTTTGAACGTCCTTCTTCCGTTAACACATTGAGGTCTGCGCACATTTACTGGCACTTCAGACAAATTAGAAGTGAGTCACCTATATACACTATTGCAAGAACACCGGTTATGTTGGTGTCTGTGGTAAAACTCATCATCGTCCTATTGGTCCATACCACACCGGACGCTACCCTAGCGTTCATTATTCGCCGGTCATCAATCAATGAATAGCCAAGCAGATATTGATCCAATCAAATGTCCTTTATCGTATTAAAGGATTTGCAATCAAGAATGCCCCTTCGAGTGTCTATAAAAAAAAAAGAAATTCTATCGTTAGCAATATCATTGTTACGGTGCTGTTGTGTTCTTGTGAGACTGTGTTAAACACAAGCCGAACAAAAACTGCACATAAATTCGAGTTTTGTTCCGGAAAATAAAGAAATTTTCAAATTAGTTTTGCTCGAGCTACACTCGAGCATAGTCCACAAAGTGTTAAGCATGTTTTTTTTAAACTTTTACACGTATTATTCGTGAACTGTCAGTGTTGACATATGCGAAAACGCAGTATGTTGTTCACTGTGTTATGGCAAACGAGGAGTTGCTAGGTGCCAACTTCGTTACGAGCGGCAGGGTGCCACTCAACCACCGACGAGAGGAGCGGAATTGGGGTGCGCGGCCAGACTATATATAGAGGAGGTCGTCAGTGTGTCGGCCATCTTTATCCTCCACCACACTCCGGGTCACTGACGGCGGAGGATGCTGCCGCCGCTGACCGACTTCGAGCTCCAGCAACGAGAGACGGCAACGCGAGAGGAGAAGATCCACTACGAGGGGATGCTGAGAGATCTTCTCCGCGGTGCGGCCTTGAACGTCCCGCCTATATAATATTCCAGTGACGAGTACGATTGGGATAGCTGTGGACACCGAAGGGATTGTTAGATTGCTTCAGTAACAGCTAAATTTAAGGAGCATGTAGGCCTACTATTGAGGGTTGATAACGATTTACTGTAATAGAGTCCCAAAGTAAAATAACAATTTACATAATCAGCGGAGAGTTATGTATATGAAGAGTAGTCCTATCGCAATGAAGTCATTGTTACGTATGTTGTGATTCAGGACCGTAAGTCCAGTTTCAGATCCACTTTAACCCTTAACATACTATCCCGAGTATACTCGTTCACGCAGACGTGTTGCATAGTGGGTGAAAACCATGGCCGGTGCTGTACAAGAGCAGAAGCTGACGCCAATAGAAACTGAGTATTCTTTCCTGCTTAATGCAATTGTCTGCTGCTAGCACACCAAAATTTGGTTATTGGTCCCTGCCGGTGCCAAAGACCGATATCAATTCTTTTCATTGCTTCAGTCCTGCACGCTATTACAAGGAACTCGTAAGTACTTATCGGACCAAAAATCTCTTCTTTTGCAACACCGGGGTAGAAAAATTTATGCGTAAGCTAAGAGGTTAATTTACGGTTTCAGCTGTTGTAAACAATAAATCTTTATGAGCGGCGCTGTACTGAAGGGGACACAACACTTTTTTCGTTGTCACAGCCAATGAGCTGTAGGCTATTTGTTCAATTACAGTTATATGAACCAATTATGACCTAGACCAGTGAGAATTTTTTGTGAATCTTTTACCCACAAGTAAGATCATTGGTCATTGAGCTTCGCACTGCGCAGTACAGATAAAAAATTACCTACAAGTGCGTAATTTACACATCTGTGTACACTGGGTCAAAATAGGCTAAATACACTCGTGTAGGAAAGGGTAATAGATAGAGACCTGAAGAATTCGCGAGTTCAATGACCTGCAGGCTAGACTCTTCATTCTTATGTTAAAATATGCCGATATTAGCTGCACATTGGTTGTCTGCTGCCACAGTGGAGGGCGACGATTGGGCCAACGTTTTCCAGGAGGTGTCAAACACCGTGTGGACCAATTGCTGAAGTTGTGTAAACGCATGAGTTTTTAATCATAGCTTGTCCCGAAAGAAATCCACGAATTCTTCAGGTCGCTAGTAATAGATTAACTGATTGCAAGAAGCACACCCGACACAAGTACAGTGTTCATCAAAATACTGAACGATTGCAGTATCTGATCTTTTATGGGTTAATTGGGGAGTGAACGGGTTAAGTAGCTTGCGTGGGCATCAGGAATGCGGCATCACGCCCGGAGTCTGCAGGGGCGTGGCTGGCTCCGGACGGGAGACGGGGAGCTGCTGACGAGGTGCACCTCCCCGACGTGGGCCAGGGGTCCACAGTTTAGTATGCGGACCGCGGTCACCGCCCCAGGGTCCGCCCCCTTTGGGGGGAGGGGGATGACCGGAGCCACTGCCAGACACTGCGATATACGCGTCGACTGTGCGAAACCCACAATTTGCGATTAACCCTTCGAGGATGGCAAAACTTAAATGTCACTGAGGACATGGATGAAGTTAGCTGCCTATATCCTCCACTACAGCAGTTTCTGTTGTGTTGGTTTCTTCATGTCCACTTACTATCTTACTATTGGTCCTGGCTACACCGCGCACGCTTAGTCTACTCTACGAGGTTTATCATTAGCTGGTCGTCGACCAATGAAGTGTTGCGACAGATGTAACAGGTCTTACAGTATATCGTGTTCATTTGAGAACTTGAGAACAATTTTATTCTTATGAAATTTTTTACTTAGATTCCGATAAAATACGGAGGTACAGTGAAACTATAACAGTGCGAGTTTTGTCTTCAAGAGAAAAGGAATGTTGATATAGACATGGGGCCGTGTACCTACGCACGTGCATACTCCTCGAACGGTTAACTCGTACGACGCCTGGTCAGACAATGGCTCGCATCACTACGCTGAGAAAAAGGTTTTGTTGAATCAAGCAAGATTTGTTTGGTGCAACCAAATTATTTGTTCGCATAGGGGCAGCGAAATATTTTGTTGCTGAAACCAAGTTATTTTGTTGTTCTCATCACGGTTTACCCAAACTGTAAGATTTGGCCGGTGCGACTAAAGATTAGTTTGGCTTCGCGTACATTAAACTGTTTGGGGGAGAAAACAAAATTTTACGAGTTCGACCAAGTTTCGAACGTATATCACCTGCGTACGAGCGCTTCGCCTTACTGGTATCAGTTAATGTGAGAACTGATAACGCTGGAAAGGTTTTGAATAGATATACTGCAAATATTGGGCAAAATGCGCAAAAAAAAGATCTCAAGTTTTACAGCTTAATTTGTCAGTTTCTTGTTGCATTGCTTGTTAATGTGTTTATACGATTGTTAAGCACCAATAGATGCACTAACAAACACGGTTACTATCCTAATTGTCACAAAGAGTACAAACAAACTATCGAGCTGTATTTTCGAACGAAGACAGTCAAATGAGTGGCCAAACAAATATATGCAGTTGATTTAACTAAATATTTATTTGACAGGCTAATTTTTTTTGGTCCAACACAAAAATTTTGATTATTCAAACATATATATTGTTAGACGAACAAAAGTAATCTTGTTGTTTTTCAAATTTTGTTTGCTCAACAATAACATAATTTGTTAGAGCAACTAAATATATATTTGGCCTATACAAACAAATTATTCGTTCGATTTTATCTGAGTGTAGGGACAGGGAAAATTCGTAAACACGTGTACACCTAGGTCGACATTGTAACTGGATCACACTTTATTAATGTACGGCCATCGGTTTTTATTTTCAGAGGGCCGCGGTTGTGGAGTGGTCAGACTATATTCACTTCCCACTTAAGCGAACCAGGTCCGATACCCGGCTTTTCAACATGTGGGAAATCGTGCCGGACGATGCCGCTGGTCGGCAGGGTTTTTCTCTCGTGGATCTCCCGTTCCCCCCCCCTCCCCTTCCCTTTCATTCCGGCGCCTCACCATACACGCCTCGCTTCACCCTCATCGGCTCTCAAGACCTTGATGTTAAGAGACGCCCAAATCTCTTCACCCACTCACATTCGTTCAAAACCAATATCTAGGGACACCCGAATTTCGCGGAAAGATTTCCTCGCATACTAGATTTCAATACCTTACGTACGTACCAGCAGTATGATTTAGCTTATTGGTGGCATGTCTCTGTGAGGAGAAATTTTCTCACTTGACTGGCCAATCAGAATTGGGTTACTCCGATACTGTACGTCTGTGATTCGCGGGTAGACACCTTCGATGCGTGACACCTTGATAGTCCAATCACGAAGATGGATCTGAATTAACGTATTATGAAGTGCAACTGGTCGTGAGATCTTTTCGCGAAATGCAATTGTGCACCTAGTCATAATTTGTTCATATATTTGTAGCCAAACATATATCCTACAATTTATTGGCTGTGAACACGAAACAAATGTTGTGTCGATTTTATTACAGTACGCCTGAAAGTGGTTCTGAAAGGACTAAAATGTTGATTTCAAAGGAGCTCATTGACTGTAAACAGACTAAAACGCAAGATTTAAACAATTGGACGTGGCTGTGTTGGGGACACGGCCGTTTGTTTTGCGTGAATACGTCTACGTTGACGCGCTCGGACGCATTGATGTTTATTTTACGTTCCCGGCGCCGCTTCACTTGATCATATGGGGTTTTATGGGTATCACCGGATTACTTTTGAGATGCTCTTTCCAACCGTATACGATTCCTGTATTTCGACTTGGCTTTTCGACGAGTATAGGGCCGACATTGTATTAAGTTTTCTTAATTTTTTACATTAAACTCTTACAATTTCACTATCATCATGCCACACAAATGTTTCTATATACACGCAATCCACTGATCTTGACGAGAGCTGTCGATTGAAACCTAAGCGAGCGTCGTAGCTTCTCCTGGTCAAAAGTTATACTACGCGGAAATTATGAGACGCGGTGAAACGAACCCAAAATTGTGCCCTCCCCCTCTTACCGCCCGTCCACGTTCGATGCTTCGCAGTCCTCACTCAACGTAACGTATTCTTTGATCCTTTGGCAATATAGTGGTGTAATTGAATTCTGAATGTAGGCTATAGATCCGGAGCTGCAACGCCAAACTGCATCCCTCAATTTTGCTATCATCGGATTTTCTTCATTGCCTCCCACCATGGTTGCAACTCTAAAGAGGTGTTCACGTCAAAATACATTAATATACTAGCGGCACAAGCGGTTTCTCGCAGCGTTGCAGCTGATCGACATGAAGCTCCCAGCGCCGCAGCATCGCTTTCTCGCCGACGTGGTGTAAAATCACTTCCTTCGCATCACTTCACAGTTCGTTTTGTGCGAGAGGGGAGGAGGCGGAAGTGTGGCGACAAACAACAATAATTAAACGCAAACACCGATATTTCTTGTCGATCGTGATGCAAAAGCGAGGTGCCTCCACACGTATGTGTGTACGCACGTAGGCGTGTCGACGGAACGATATAGAATGATTGGGTAAAACGAAAATAAACGTCAGTTATCCATTCTCGGTTACTTCACACTTTTCCGAAGCCCAGCTAAAGTTCTACCTCCAGGGTATTCCTCCGCTTCAAGCAAACTAAGTTTATCTAAGTTCTAGAACATTACACCAAAGGGCAACGCACCGAATTCGTGCGCACTCAGATGTAATAATATTTTGCATTAGAACTATTTCTTACCAGGCGCTACCAACATACATGTTTTCTCACTGTTTTCATTCACATGAATTATAAATGAAATACTATAAGTTATAAAACAAATGTAGGAAAAATTTTATTTTAATGAAAATTAGATGATTTAATTTTAACACAAGTGTAAAACGCTTGTCATAAATAACATATTTAGGAAATAACATAACACGTCATACTCATACATGGGATAATTTTCCAAAGGTTTGGTTCAAAAAGTATGAAGAAACTGTGAATAGACCATATAGGCTTTTCATGGTAAAGTGAACACTTTTACAAGACCTCTCATTTGGAATAATGGTCAATAAATATTTTTCATTTTAAACTTAGACCTTAACTTCCTAGTGTGGTGGAATATGCATATTGTGTTTATCACTTAAATGGCAATATCTATTTTAAAAGGATGGTAAAGGACAAAAAATGGCTGAAAGTAAAAAGTAACTGGGGCCTTCAAAAGTGCTCACTTTACCTTTGGCAGCCTATATCATCACGGTTGGTTCTCGTTCTAAATAAGTAGCCAGTAGACTTTCCTTCTGGCGGAAATCAGCGGTCTAGTATGGAACACTGCATCACAGAGTAGGCGAGTACACAAACGAAATGACGCGTCGTTTCCCCTGATGCGGGCGTCCCATATTCCGATTGGGCTACGAGGAACTGTGGGAGCGGTTCTTGCATCTGATTGGCTACTGCGTGCCTTGAAAGGTTCCCCTATTGCACTGAGAAAGGGCACTGTGTAGCGTCATGTGGCGGCGCTACACCACCTTAGGTAGAGCGTACTATGGATTATAGCCGGGCGGGTTTGTTTTACAAACATGCCCTAGATCGCCCGGCTATATAAGAGGCCTGGAGGCCGGCGCTCCCCCCCCCCCCCCCCAAGCTGTCCACGAGACTTCGACGAGTATTGAGTGTGTGTATGTGTGTGTGATCGAGGCTGAAGAGGAGAGCACCTACCTACCCCTGGGCGGAGGGGTTCCGAGGCCAACTGAAGCAGAAGATAAAGGTTGAGCATAATTCGTGTAGCGATAGGGACCAATGATGGTATCGAGATATCGTCCCCATTCCCCCTTTTGTAATGATTAATAGTATTGGCAAGGTCAGGGATTAGCTGCATTGTGGTTATCGGGGTTACCATATTGTAATTGAGTCATAACGTAGTCTGCTATTAAATATTATGTATACGCAGGGCCACCGGTTTTTCCGCGAAAAGATTTCAGGACACGTTCTACTCCAAAACACTAGAGCTTAGATCCACTCTATTGGTTGGATGATTTTAACTGTCACGCATTTCAGGTGTCTGTCAGCGAATCACGGACACGAATTGTCAGGGTTGCCTAGTTCTGATTGGCCCAATCAGGGAAGGAAGTGTCCTGACAAAGACACGTGGCCAATAACCAAAGGGAAAATGGAGGTGTGCCATAGGACGTTCGAGTCTAGACTTCGCGTGTATCTTTTCGAGAAAAACAAGAGGCCCTTAGTATACGTCTTGAGAGTTGTAGTAATTGTTATCCCATTGTATTTCTGTAAATGTTGTTCCTTGTGATTAAGTATTGTTGTTCTTTAAATACGCATTTTTATAATGCCTTATATCATTCAGCTACCAGTGAGCTACCCCCTAACTCCACTTACCTCCACTGAAGGTGAACTGAGTATTAGAAGCCAGAGTAAAGAGGGATACAGAGTTACAGCTATTTAATATTTGGGAGGTAGGGAAGCGTTTCAACTGAAATTTTTTTTGTTGAAACGAAATTAGTCTTTGTTTTTATTTGTTTGTTCCAAACTATGAGCTCTGACTGGTGCAACCTGAAGATTTTTTTTTTTTTTGCCCTACGTACTTTAAAATGTTTCGGTTATTATAAAATAAAAAATCGAACTCAGATCGTTTGCGTCGAAATACCACGCTCTAGCAACCTCAGCTAAAGTGGTAACTCATGAAATAATAACGTATTATAATATTTACAATTTTAAATACTGGACAACTTACTTAAATAAATTTTCTAGTAAAATATCTTTAGTTTTTTGTTTTCCGTTGAGCTTGTTTTATTAGGATTTTTATACCATTGTTATGATTTAAAAAATGCACGAACAAACAATTTTACTTCCATAATTGGTACAAAAATACACTCTAACCCTCGAGTTGTATTGTCGAACGAAACAAATGAAATGAGAGGCGAAGCAAGTTAATTAATTAATTGATTCACCTAAATATTTTGTTGAGAGTCTAATATTTTTTGACCCACACAGACATTTTGTTTGTTCAGGCGCGTGTTTTATTAGATGAACCATATCAATTTTAATGCTTTTCAGTTTTTGTTATACTACAAAATATTTTGTTGGGGCTACTAAATATATATTGTTGTGTGCTTATGGGTCTCTGCGGGGAGCATAGGCTGGGGGCGTGGCACTGTGGCGCCGCCAACCATCTTGGATAACGTCACAGCCTCCATCTTCTTCCAGTATCTGTGGCGATCATGTTGTGATGTCATGGCTGTCTTATTAGTTATCCTTCCCAAAACCAACAGAAGCACACTACTGGCTTTCCATGGAAGAACCACCTATGTGACACTTTATTAAAAAATCGCTGGAATAAATTCGGAATAATTGTATGGTTTATGAAACATAAAAAGTAGGCTGTTAGAAAAATTTTTAACACAGAACAAACATGACATAGGGTGATATAGGAACCCTAGTTAAAATATCTGTCTCTTTGCGTGTATATACGCACCTAATATATACATTTAAGCAAGTAGTTTAGGCGTGGCGTAGGGTCCCCAGTTCGAGGCTCAAAAACATAAAAATATTAATTTTCTATCGGACTTGAAAAAAAAATTACTGTTTCTACCCTATAATGGGGTAGTGTATCAGGAATATATATATAACTAGATGATACCAGCGGTATCACCCACGTGAAAAAATCAAACCTCACTTATAATGGCCAAGATGCTCTATCTTAATGGTTGGTGTCATATGTTATATATTCTCTAAGAAATTGTTCAGTTTTCCGAGATGAAAAGTATCCTGTGAGCTAATCCAGAATATAATCTATCCCTGTACCAAATTTCATCTAAATCCGTCGAGCCGTTACGGTGTGATTGAGTAACAAACAAACATATAAACTTTTACATTATTATTATGATGAAGGCGAAACGCGATAATCCTGGAGTAGGAATGCAATAATCCTGGAGTCGGAATACAATAATCCTGGAGTCGGAATGCAATAATCCTGGAGTCGGAATGCAATAATCCTGGAGTCGGAATACAATAATCCTGGAGTCGGAATGCAATAATCCTGGAGTCGGAATACAATAATCCTGGAGTCGGAATACAATAATCCTGGAGTCGGAATACAATAATCCTGGAGTCGGAATGCAATAATCCTGGAGTCGGAATGCAATAATCCTGGAGTCGGAATATAATAATCCTGGAGTCGGAATGCAATAATCCTGGAGTCGGAATACAATAATCCTGGAGTCGGAATACAATAATCCTGGAGTCGGAATACAATAATCCTGGAGTCGGAATGCAATAATCCTGGAGTCGGAATTAGCGAACCATATAAACAAGTATTAAGTATCAACTGGCGAGTAGGTTAGCTTCCACCAGCTGGTTGGTTGGCGAACAGTGTTCCCACATGTTCCAGGTCATTGACGCCATTTTGCTGGCGCGTGCCACTCGAGTGTTTCATCTCTGTGATTGCATCAACACTTTCAGTCAGCTGCTATAACTAGAGACAACCCGAATTTCGCAAAAAAATAAGATTACACGACCACTTGTATTCCATAACTAGAGACCTGCAAAATTCGCGTTATTATTTGGGGACATGTTAAAATTGAAACACATTTACCTTTGTAATAGGTTGGTCATTGGACCATACTTTATGTGACACACTCAGGATGACTCTGCACCAATAAATAAACACTTCACAATTGTGTGCCCCAAGCACGTGTAGTTCAGTCAGAGAGGGAGTGTCTTCACATCCATGCAGCAGCCAATGGAGAAACGACGCCGGGTTTAGTGCTTATAGTACTGTAAATTTCAGCCTGATGACAAATAATAACGCGAATTTTGCATGTCACCATTCATAACACTTCAGCTCAGATCACCTTTCTTGATTGGCTGATCTAAGTGTTGCGTGTTTAAGGCGTGTGCTCGATAATCGCAGACGTGCAGAATCGGAAATGCCTAATTCTGATTTGCCCGTCAAGTACGAAAATGTCTTCTCACAAAGACTCGTGGCCAATAAGCGAATGAAAACTGCTGGTACGATGGTAGGCTATTGGAATCTAACGTGTGCAGAAACCTTTTCGCCAAATTTGGGCGTCCATAGCTAAAACTAGACACCCAATAAATTCGCGAGTACAATGACCTGTAGGCTAGACTTCAGAGTTTTATATATTCCCATACAGATATCAACTGTTTATTGGTTGATTGTTGTGGTAGTAAAAGGTGGTGGTTGGGCGCACAATTAATTGTATGTTTGTTATTGGCTCAATTATTTCCAGGAGGTGTCAAACTACACGACGACCAATTACAAAAGTAATATGAACGTACGTATCTATGAATCCCAACATGTATAGAAATGAACCCGAGAAATTCTCGGGTCTCTAGCTATAACGCAGTGTGCACAGCAGGAAATAGCGTCACATAGTGGGAGACATTAATTTTTGAGACTATATCTCGCCGTATTGTAGACAACAGCTGTCAATAACGTCACGTAAAGATACGTTTTCTTTGGTTCCGACACTTGCAGAAAGTAGAGAAGCATGGGCGGCACTTTACATTGAGGTCTTGAGAGCCGGTGAGTGTAAAGTGACGTGAGTATAGAGCAGCGCCGGAACGCAACATGATGACACTAATACTTCCCAATTTTCCGTTGCTATTTCAAAATAGAGTCTACTTCAGGCACCTTTGCGTTTGCATTGCTTTTATCATAGGACTACTGTTTGTATGTAACTCCCAGGACGTCTGTAGACCAATATGAACCAACAAACCAAAATATTACGAATGGCTGCCAACCAAGATAAAATATAAAAAGGATCCTCACAGCAGCGCAAACCATTCACCAGTTGACACTGACTCGGATGTACATAGGATGACAAGGACAGGAATATTTCACGATTTCATTTCAGCACAAGACAAACGTCAAACACGTGTACACTGAAGTCACGTGTGTGATTGGACCACAGCTTCAGACAAGCCCTGGAAGACTCTGAGCCAGTAGCGAATCCCATACTGCCAGGTGTGAGGTAACACTGGCTACTCTCTGGAGCAGCAGCCAATGTACAAACATCTGAGACTCGAGTGTACACAGGACTGTGGAGTCTAGCTTACAGGCCATAGAACTCGCGGTACTTACCTTCCCATAGTGATAGGTAGAGACCTAAAGAATTCGCGGATTTATTGTGGGACAAGCCAGAATTCAAAACACGTGCGTTCATATAACTTTAGCGATTTGTACACACTGTGTTTGACTCTTCCTGTAGAAGACTGACCCAATCGTCGCCTTCTCCTCTGACAACACACAACCAATGTACAGCTGATATTGTCATATTTGTAGATAGGACTGTAGAGTCTAGTCTGTAGGTCTCTGAACTTACGAATTTGGCACGTCTCTAGTGATAGTGTGTGTTGTAAACCAAGCTCCCACTCGCAGACACAATAACAAAGTTCCCAGTAGAACCGGAGCTGGCCTCACCAAACATCTCCCCCAGGGGGCCGATACCTATTAAAAGGTCATACCTAGAGAGCTATTTTCTAACCTTTACTTTAACCTCCACAAAGAAAAAGCTAAATCGGCTCTTTTGATCTCAGGTAACCACCGGGAACTTTGCAACTTTTGAAACCATCGTGCTGTCCGAAAAATCTAAATAAACACTACACTAAACTACTCACTCACACAACTAACTACCACGTCCACGCTTGAGCTTCTTTCACGTTAAAATTAAGCATGATTAGGGACAGGTGTATTTCGCGAAACTATTTATGGCCATGCTAGACTTCAATATCCTACTTCCACAACCACAACGTCTTTTGCTTATTGGCAGCGTGTGTCTGTGAGAAGATATTTTATTACTTGACTGGCCAATCAGAATTAAGTTACTCCGCTACTGTACGTCTCTGATTCGTTGGCAGACATTTAGGACGCGTAACATCTAGATCACCCAATCACAAAAGTGCATCTGAGAGAATGTGTTATGAAATACAACAGGTCGTGAAATATTTTCGCGAAATTCGGGGTGTCCCTAGTTATTAGCATCGTGTCCACATGGGTAGACATGTTCTTATTTGAGTGGGCCAATCGTATTAAAGTACTCCGATGCTGAACGTCCATGATTCGCGGACAGGCACTTGAAGAACGGGGCATTTTAAATCATCCAACTACGAAAGAGCATATGAATAAAAGTGTTTGTGGAGTACAACTGGTCTCGAAATATTTTCTCGAAAATCTCCTGTCTCTAAGCTTGATGGTACCCTATTATCTGCATTCGCGACCCAGTGCGATCGAGTGTGTATGGACTTAGTTTTGGGGAATGACCGCAGGCACAGCCACAGTTGCCTCAACAGTGCTACAGATAGGAGGCGAGAAGTGTCCAAGCGGACGACTCGAGCTCCGATATCGGTTGTCAGGAGTGTCTCGCCAGCGGGCGACGGAGCTCCAATATTGGCCGGTTATCTTCGGACATCCGCCAATCATGGGTCGGGAGAGGGAGGCTGCTCGCACGGCCGGCCGTCAAACGGGGCCCTCGCCGTCAAACGGGGCCCCTGCGGGACTGGTTAATGGAGTTCCCGTGTATCGTCCGGGAAGCGTGGATGTGCGTTGCTCCACCTCCTTCCCCACCCACTCACTTGTCAACCGTTACCCCGGGGAGGTTAATATGCAACAGTGAGGCCTCTGTATCTCTCCAGCCCCCACAGAACCTGTCAATGTATATTATTTTTTTAAAAAGCTTATGTTCGGAAGCAGAAAACATAAGAATTTATACGTGAATCTCCAAGCGTATCGCAAATTTCAGCCCCACGCTACGGCATATATTGCAAAACTATCGACGGAGCCGCAGTTCTGAAATGGGGGCGCACATTTTAAAACACCGTTGTTACTGTGGTGCCGCGGGTAAACAGTGGTTAGACTACTGGACTCTCATCTAGGCAAACCGGGTTCGAAACCGGGCGGGGTTGCTCCCGGATTTTCGCATGGGAAAATAGTGCCGGACGATGCCGCTGGTCAGCGGGTTTTTTTTTTCGGAGGATCTCCCGTTTACCCCGCCCTTTCATACCGGCGCTGCTCCATACTCACCTCACTTCAGCCACATCGGCTCTCAAGACCTCGATGTTAAGTGCCGTAAAAATCTCTCCACTCTGCACTTCTCGATTATCTTATGAAGTTATCTGGAATTGAGCTTCGAATCACTCTACACACAGCCTGGGACGAAAGAGACATTTGCATATTCTAGCGATGGTATCAATCGAATATAACATTCTTAACCCGAAGCAGTGACCATTTTCATCACTCACAAATGGCTAGAGACCTGACGAATTTGCGGATCCATTTCGGAGCAAGCTAGCATTCAAAATGTGTGCGTTTACACAATTTTGGTAATTGGTCCACTCTGTGTTTGACACCTCCTGGAAGACGCTGGCCCAATCGTCGCCTTCCACTGTGACACCAGACAAGCAATGTGTAGCTGGCATCGGCATATTTGTACGTAATTATGTAGAGGCTAAGCTGCGGGTAATTGAACTCTCGAATGCTTCAGGTCTCTACCAATGGTCTTAACAGTAGAATCACCAGAGTTCATTTCGAAAAGGAAGAATTATCACTGGTCCAGCGAACTGGCGATACAGCTTCTCGTTCAAACGAGACAGTCAATATTTTCGAAAAAAAAAAAAAAAGATCACATCCTTACCTATCATCGATATGACTAAAAAGTGGAGCAGTCGACTGTTTCTTTTTTCTCAATGTCCTTGTACACTTATGAAACACCCTTTTCGTCAATAACTTAATATTCTCCTGGGACACACAATACATAAGCAAAACCACCCCCTATGCCGTGAACTCCAGTAGCTGCACACGTAAGAAAACTGGCGTCACTGGCCTGCAACATGGAGTATCACTGTTGGCCATTTAGAGCCCGGTAACTTCCTTGCTGGTCGGAAACCTAGCCAATACGGAATACTTCGCATTTTCACAGTAGCCAAACAAAATACGTTGCAAAGTCTCGTACAGCCAAGAAGTAGATGGATACACATCTAAGAAAGCGCCACGCTATTTCTCTTCTTTATGCCTACTATATATATATATATATATATATATATATATATATATATATATAGAGAGAGAGAGAGAGAGAGAGAGAGAGAGAGAGAGAGAGAGAGAGTGTGTGATTTTCCGCGAAAAATACTGAGCACATGGTAGATTTCAATACTATATACACAAACAAAAATAGTTATTTTGCCAATGTTCACCCTCTTTATGAGAAGTAACATCGGTTTTCAACCGGGCCAATTAGAATTCAACAATTTTGGTTGTGAAACCAAGTTATTCGCGTACTGAGAATAACATGATAATGTAGCCAATCGAGAAAGGTAAACAACAATACAGTGTTTGAAGTATAACTTGTCTCGAAATCTTTTCGCGAAATTTCACTGCCCCTATATATATATATATATATATATATATATAATATATATATATATATATATATATATATATATATATATAAAGGAAAATTGAGAGACTAGCTGGCAGACATATAAAACCCTAAACTCAACCATTGGTCCTAGAAACATGAAATTTGGAAGAAACATTCATTATGTAATGTAGGCAGCCACTAAAGAGTGAGTTTTGCAAATTAAACTTCTAACGGAGTGAAATGGGTGTGCAAATTTCGAATAGAGAAGGAATCCCAGCCTTAGCAATTGACCCTAGAAACAAGAAATTGTTAAGAAGCTTCCATTATGTAATGTAGACAGCCACTACGGAGGGATTTTTCTAAATTCGACCGTAAAGGGGTGAAATGGGATTCCAATTTTGTAAGGAAAAAATATTAGGTGGTCCTATTAATTATAAACTTCGTTAAAGTACTATAAAAATAAATAATTTAACACATGGTTAACAGTCTCAGAAATAAACCAATAGTAAAACTCTCTATAAGTTTTTTCAGTAATAAAACTTTGAATGCGACTCTGCAGGACATAAAAGTAACGAAATGTTAATGGGCAGTGTTAAAGTTTAGCTTACAGGAGATTTCCGCTAAACTTTATACCAGTTTTGCCGAGAGAGAGTGCATACCGATGAAATCAAAGCGTGCCCCAAGAGATCTTATTTATGGCTCTCGGTTAATGCGCTAAAAACTTACAAAATTGTGAGATTACATCTGTGAGGCGAAGTCTCTGCCGGTCAATATCCAGACCTCGTGCTCAAAATACGTAACGGTTACCATCAAGAACCAGACGTCATTACAGCTTTCCCGGACAAGTTGCGCAATATAGTCACTACAGTTCATGAGCTGATAGCGAAATTTTCCTGAAATAATTAGAAGGGGGAGAAGAAGAAGAACGTATTTCAATATACACGGTGGTAAATATAAACGAAGCAGTTCATTACACAGTGGAATTTTTTATCACTCAAAATCCACCGGGTTTCCCATCAGGCTAAACTTCACAGTACTGTTTATACTCGAGCCGCCGTCGTTTCTTCATTGGCTGCTGAGTAAACGTGTTGCCACTCCCCTCCTGAAAGAACTGCACGTGATTCGGTCACACTATTGGCAAGTGTTCATTTATTGGCGCAGAACTACCCAGGACGTGTCAAATCAAGTATGGTCCACTGGCAAACCAACTATAAAGGTACACGTGATTTAAGTTTAAGGTGTACCGAAATAATAAAGCTAATTTTGCAGGTCTCTAGTAATGGCACTAGATTGCAAGTAGTGTGATTATGTCACTTCCAAAACACCTCTAGAATGACATAGGGATGGGGTGAAAGACGCAAGGGGAACGAAGTGTCTGCTGTCTGCAGCCTCGCTTCCGGTAGCCCTCTCGCGCGCTACATACAGCTGCACCCATCACCCAATCCCTATGTCATTCTAATATACGTTTCAGAACCCACCCGCTCACTCTACTGCTGAAAGTCAAAGCTCTACATTGCAATGCAGTTGAGGCCACTATTTTAACTGGATCGACTCAGGAGGAAACAGGGTTTGTGCCGCGTATCCCAAAGACTTTCATTAATGACTAGAGACCTGCGAAATTCGCGTTATTATTTGGCATCAGGCTAAACTCCACAGTACTGTATATACTCGAGCCGGCGTCCTTTATCCATTGGGTGCTGCCTTGACGTTAAGTCACTCCCTTTCTGATTGAACTTCACGCGACTGGAGCACACAGTTACGGAGCGTTCATTTATTGGCGCTGAGTTACCAGGGGGCGTGTCAAATAATGATTGGTCCAATGACAAACGTATTGCAGAGGAAAAGTGTTTTAAGTTTAACATGTCCTCAAATAATAACGCGAATTTTGCAGGTCTTTATTAATGACCTCCCTTTTTAATTAAAAAGACTGCAGTTTCCCTTCGAAGTGCGTTTTCCGATGACGATAAATAAGTCGGACTGGCAAATCTCTAATTCACAGGAGTTGACTTGAGGCAGGACTGTTCCTTCCTGTCTCAGTTTTACATGGCGTGTTCGTGTGTAAGCTCGTACCTCAGCTTGCAGGTTGTAATGAGGTGCTACCCTATGAAATAACGAAAAACATTGTTTCCAAAGAAGTATTGTAATAAGCTTAAATTAGATGTTTAAAATGCCAATTACTAATAAATAACAACTCCAAACTTAACAGCATAAAATCTCTTTTTTTTTTTTTTACTTTCATTTCACTGGCAATTTCTATTTTAAAATATGTTTGTTCTATTTTAAACACATACTTACTATTTAAAAAAAAAATATTTTAACGAAAACACGCGGACAGATACGCAGGCAAAACAAGTTAACTCATATATTGAGTCAAAGAGAGTTATGCTGCTCTAAAACAGGTAGTATGTAATGAATCTTAAAGCATTTTTGCAATGCTAAACATTTAAATCGTGAAATCATGGGGAAGCAAGATGTTGCTGAAAAATTAACTGCGTTCATCTATAAAAACATAAGTCAATTGATGCTTACTTGCCACTTTCCCGAATCCCTATTTAAGTTCTACTTAAACGATATTCCTCCGCCATATGCAAACAAAGCTTAAATAACTCTAGAGAATCACATCAAAGTGCCACCCCACCGAACTGGTGCGCAATCAATATCCAAATGTTGTGAGTGTCTTGCCTGTAGTTTACGTGATTTATAAACTTTGGCTACAGCTTTGGTTTGCTGATGGTTAGGGACACCTGAATTTCGCGAAATAATTTCATCACCTGTGATATTTCATAGCACTCTAGCTCAGATCACCTTTATTGATTGGCTGAACTAGGTGTTACATGTCCAAGGTGTGTGCTCGTGAATCACAGACGTACAGTAACGGAGTTACCTAATTTTGATTGGCCCGCCAAGTAAGGAAATGTCTTCTCTTAAATACTCGTGGCCAATAAGCAAATGAAAACAGCTGTTACACTGGTAGGCTATTGGAATCTGGCACGTGCAGAAATCTTTTCGCGAAATTCGGGTTCTCTACTAATGGTTCATGCTACAATCTAAGTAATTATTCGAAAATTTGCCGTACCAATGCATACGGTTAGTGAGAAAGCGGGAATGATAATTTTCCCCATAGATATTAATTGTAGCGTTCCTACATTTGCTCAGGAAACAGTCAAATGCGTAGGGAAGTTACCAACTTTGTATAAAAGCGACGCTAAATATTCCTATATCTCCAGCTTGATGTGTTGTATTATTCCCATACAGTGTATAGGTAGAGACCTGAAAAATTCGTGAGTGCAATGACCTGCAGGTTAGACCGTACACTCTTATCTACAAACATGCGGATATCAACAGTACATTGGTTGTCTGCTTTTATAGTGGAAGACGACGATTGAGCCAACGTTCTCCGATAGGTGTCAAATGCCCTGTGAACCAACAGCTAATGCTAAATAAAGATATGTTTTTAATTCTATCTTGTCCCGAGATGAATCCGCGAATTCTTCAAGTCTCTATGTATAGGTGAAAAACTTCAATTACAGTTTAGGAAGTTAACCAGAAAATTTTTCACAGTGTAATGCCATCGAGCATTAAGCATGTAGCTAAATCACTGCTCATAAATATTAAACAAAAACATTGCGTAAACGCAGAATGGCTCAAACCGAAATACTTTAAACTACAACATAATATGAATACGGAGGGTTAAAATGAATTCGCAACATTTATTCTAAAATAACCAATCTTAATTAATTATAAGTTAGGTATTAAAAGGTCTCAGTACGTCACACATTCGTATAAGCTGTATATAACAGTGCTATAAATAATTAATTAATAACCGAGCAGTTCAGAAAGCGATGTTTAATTTTAAAATCTGTGTTATACCCTACTGCCACAAGGAAAAATTAGTTTTGCCATGATTCATAATCGTCAATAAAAAAAAAACCCTTAGAATTTTTAGAACATTAATGGTTAGGGACAGGTGTTTTTTCACGAAAATATTTCAATACCAATTGTCGTGTAGAGTTGAAAACATAAGGTAATGTTCCGTGTTAATGTCCTTTATATAAGACACGTATTTCACACTATTAAAAAAAAACATTAATGCATTAAAGTAATCTTATGGACCTTTCATGTTAACCATGCTACTTTTCTGTCCTGAATTACTGAAAATTTTATACCACACCTCAACGTGTTAGGAGGTCAATCGTATTAAATGCGTAACTTTATCGGAGTTCGTTGCCCGAGTATTATTATTAGTAGTTGATTTTTTTTTTTTTTTTTTTTTTTTGTGAAAGGGGAGTTGTAAATTTGGACCTATAGTGGACTGGCACCAGTTTTCTCCTACGCAGTATTTTAAGTTGGCTACTGAAAAATATCCCCGTCAAATATGGTCCAGATCCGTCAGTGTAGAATTGTAAAGAGAGCGAACGTACGTTTATGTATAAACGCATATACGTTTTGAATATTATATTTGCAGATAGAGCCACCGGTTTTACGCGAAAAGATTGACGCAAAGGCTCGATTCCAATGTCCTATGGTATGCAAACAGTTTTTTTGTTCATTGGCCACGAGTCTTTGTCGGGCGACAGTTCCTTACCTGACTGGGCCAATCAGAATTAGGTAGCACCGACACTGAGTGTACGTGATTCGTGGGCAGACATCTGAAATACGCGGCAGATAAATTTCTCATCTCACGAAAGAGGATCTGAGCTGTAGTGTTTTGGGGCACAAGTAGTCCTGGAATCTTGTCGCGAGAAACAGGCGGCCCTATTTATAGACTAACAACAATTTTGGACATTTAATTCGCTCGCAGGTAGGGTTGGTCTACAGTAATTTGTCCCGCGGTAGTTTGAAACGCGAAGTACAAGCCAGGCTCCCTACTACCCCCTCTCCCAGCTTGGAGCACGACACAGGACCGCCCCTGGGGTCCACTTTGTCGCTGTCCCCGGACACACTATTACTCACTACTCTGACGGCCCGTGCGTGCTCATGACTCAGTTTTATTGCCCGCCTCCCCGACCCCCTCTCAAAATTGTCTAATTGAATTTAATTACTGGCGTGTAACAGGCGACAGTTACTGGCCGCAACCCTCCCTGCGTAAGGGGTGAAGATGGTCCGTTGCTGTGCCCATATGTTGCAAGTTTACACTGTAAAAAATTGAGGTAAAATTCCCTCACATGTAAGGGAAGCTAATTTTAGGCTGTCCACGGTAAAATTATCATTTTGAAAGCCCTGCTTAAAATGTACTTGTATGCATGTTGTGTATTCTTCCACCTTATGTAAAATTAACATTGGTATGGGCCTCAACACTTTATTCATGCGTCGGTCAAGTGAAACTGTGAAATTATTACCAAAGTAAATATTTTACAAATATGCTCATTTTTACACTTCGGTGGATTAAAAAAAACAGAAAGCGAAAGAAACAATTTCAGTTATCACAAATGATTACCGATGATTTTCATTCGACGTTAAGATACGGAACTACTTCACATCCTTCGTTACCAACTTTACTAGGCACATGGCACTCATTGTACGCGTTCAAATATATGCATGTAGGGGCAGTGACTTATTTCTAGGGATAGGAACATTTAGCGAGTTCATTTCAGGACAAGATAGACGTCAAACACGTGTACACTGAAGTTAACTTTGTAATTGGATCGCAGTTTATTATACACGCCCTGGACGACTCTGAGCCAATAGCAGACTTGCAAAGAAACAAGTAGCGAGTGCCATACTGCCAGGTGTGAAGTAACACTGGCTACTCTATGGGGCAGCAGCCAATGAACAAACATCTGAGTATCGAGTGTACAGACGACAGTGGTGTCTGTCCTACAGGTCAGAGAACTCGCGAATTTTTCCTATCCCTGCATATAGAGCATTGGTTGCGATAATGAAACAAGTTATTTGCCAGCTTAAGTATAGCTGGTATGAAAAAATGTCTAATTTGCAACACCAGAGATTATAAATTAACACATTCCGACCTAGAGTACACAATTATGTATCTACATCTCAAAGCACTTGTGTACTCCTTAGTACTCTAACCTCAAATCTAAAACACTATGTTTTTGCTAAGCGTGTTGGCAGGAAAGCAGTTCAATTTCGGGACACGGAGATTCGTTGTGCTAATGCCCGGTTGCACCAACACATTTCCCGATCCGAGATCGAATGATCCTAGTTCCGAACCAGGATCTAGTTTGATATTGCTTCCAATGTAAAAGTGTTGCACCAACGAAATTTCATGATTCTGGATCTCCGATTCGTCGATCTCGGTTCCAAAGTGAGATATCGAGGTTAAGTATGACTCAAATTCTGCTATTGGTTCATAATATATGACGTCATAGAAGTAGGTGTATTTATCACTATAGATACAATTAGATGTGCTATGTTTGATCTTTTTTAAGTCAATTATTATTGTTGTACGAATTTTTCTGAATAATATTGAAGTGCGTTTAATGTTGATTTAATTTCGCAAGAAAACTATCGAACCTAGTTCTATCTGTTAGTGTATTGTCAAACTACATTTGTCGACGATGGCTGCTGATCTCGGATCGAGATTTCGAACCGCCAATTTCGGCGGTTCCTAATGAACTTCATCTCGATCTCCAGTCCAGCTCTGAACTCGAATGGTGCAACAGTTTTCTGTGTCGAACCACGATGGTCGCAACCCGGCATTAGCCGGCGAGATCTCTCCACCTCATCTCCAGCCTGTGGCCTCGCCTCTGTAGCCGTATATATTCTGTGTGTTAGTCGCCCCCTTCGCAAGCTAGCGGGATAGTGTGTCATTGTTCAGAGCGCAATTACAACCGTGGCAGGGTTTCAAGTGGGATAACAGCCGGGGCTGTCCGGGGATCAACACATCACCCGGGCTCACGCGCCGCGGTCACGTACCCGCCCTGCCTGAAAATATGCCGACATCACGTAGCTGCACACTGCACGTAGATAGCCCGTTTCGCTTAATTACACTGCGAGATGTGCATTCCATAGAAGAGGGCAGCACCGACAGTCATTTCACAGGCAATCTCAAGACAGGTACACAGAGAAGAAACTGCGGTACCTTTGATGTTGGCGTACCCACTCTCTGATTGGCTGCGCGAAGCTCTGAGAACGGCCCTCGTGTCTGACTGACTAACGCGTGCTGTCGGGAAGATTTCCTATTGGTAGAGACCTGCAAAAGTAGCGTTATTATTTCGGGACACCTTAAACTTAAATCACGTGTCCCTTTGCAGTTGGTTTGTCATTGGACCATACTTGACTTGACACACCCTGGGTAATCCTGCGACAGTAAATGAACACTTGCCAATTGTGTGCCCGAATCACGTGCAGTTCTGTCAGGAGGGGAGTGGCATCACGCTTAGTCAGCAGCCAATGAAGAAGCAACGGCGGCTCGAGTATAAACAGTACTGTGGAGTTTAGCCTGATGCCAAATAATAACGCGAATTTTGCATGTCCATACCTATTGGTAAAGACTTGAAGAATTCGTGGATTTATTTCAGGACAAACTAGAATTCAAAACTCGTGAGTGTATATAATCTCAGCAATTGGTCCACACGGCGATCGACACCACCTGGAGGAGGCTGGCCCAATCGTCACCTTCCACTGTCACAACAGAAAACCAATGTGCAGCTGATATCGGCAAATTTGTACATAAAACTGTAGAGTCTAGCCTACAGGTGATTGAACCCTCGAATTTTTCAGGTGTCTATATATTAATATTGGTAGACGTAGTGAAATTTCGCGAAAATATTTCAAGACAAGATATATTTCAAAACACTGTAGGGTCGTTTGCATACGATGATTGGCTGAATCTCTTCTCGACACTATGCACACGAATCACGTAAGAACCGTGCCGATGTTGCTAAATCCTGAGTGGCCCGGTCAAATATGAAACCTGCTTCTCAAGCAGACAGCAACTAGACCTAATGGCAATAGACAAAATGTTGTTGGGTGCTTATAGTATTGAAGTCTACCGTGCTTTCTTATTTTTCCACAAAAACCACTAGCTCTACCTATTGTTAAAGACCTGAAGAATTCGCGAGTAAAATGGCCTGCAGAATAGATTCTACAGTCTTATGTACAAATATGCCGATGTCAACTGCACGTTGGTGGAGATCTGCAGAATTCGAGGTATTATTTCCGGACATTTTAAACTTTAAACACTATTTCTTTGGAATGCGTTTGTCATTGGATATTTGACACGCCCCGGGTAACTCTGCGCTAATACATGAACACTTCACAATCGTCCGCCCCAATCACGTGAAATACACTCAGAATAGAAGTGACTTAACACCAAATCCACAGCCAATGGAGAAACGACGCCGGCACGACTATATACACTACTGTGAATTTTAGCTTGACGCCAAAAAAAATTTGGTTTGGCTGTGTTGCGGACAGGTCGTTTGTTTTGCGTGAATACGTCTACGTTGACGCGCTCAGACGCCTTGATGTTTAATTTATGTTCCCGGCACCGCTTCACTCGATCATATGGGGTTTTATAGGTATCATTGGATTACTTTTGAGATACACTATCCAACCGTATACGATTTCTGTATTTCGACTTGGCTTTAGAATAAACTCATACAATTTCCCCATAACTACTCCACACAAATGTCTTTATACACGCAATCGATTGAGCTTGACGAGAGCTGTCGATTGAAACCTAAACGAGCGTCGTAGTTTCGCCTGGTCAAAAGTTATACTAGCGGAAGTTATGAGACACGGCGAAACTAACTCAAAATTGTGTCCCACCCCCACCTTCTCTTCCCTTTGCCATTCAACGTAACAAATTGTTTGATCCGTTGGCAATCGAGTGGTGTAGTAGATTTTTGAATATAGACAATAGATTCGGAGCTGCAAAACCAAACTCTATCCCCCAATTTTGTTATCATCGGATTTTCTGGATTACCTCCCACTATGGTCGCAAATTTAAAGATGTATTCGCGTCAAAATAACGCAAATTTTCCAGTTCCCTACACATTGGTCGTATGCTGTCACAGTGTAAGGCGACGACTGGGCCAGCCTTCTTCAGGAGACATCGAACACCGAGTGGACCAATGGCTAAATGTATATAAACGCACGTGTTTTGAATTCTAGCTTGTCCCAAAATGAATCCGCGAACTCTTCAGGTTTCTACCTTTCGACCGGACTGGCGGTTGGTCAGTGGCTGACGACGGTTTGCCAACGGCGTTCTGATATGCGTTCCTGGCTAATGACGCCATTTTCCTGGCGTGTCCGGCTGCGGTTATCAAAATAAGGGCCTGGGGAAAGAAATATAAATTTCTGGAGCCTCCCTACGAGCCGGATAACCTCGACTTGACCAGTTTCCATGAGCGAGACTGTACTTATTTTGCTCCTCGCAGGGAAATAATCTAATATTTTCGGGATTGTGCCGTAAAGGGTTAAAAAGGCGTTGACGGGGGTTGGTTGGTGGGAGAAGAGGGGTGGAGAGCAGGTGGGGGAAGGAGTAGAGACATTTAAGTGGAAGGAGTAAAAGCCGTCACACCAAGGCAGGTACGAGCGCTACTGTCCCACAAACTTATCTAAATATAGTTTATTCGCCATATCTCCACACTTTTCGAATCAAACCTTTGATAAGTCACCCTATGATTTACGTGTTTGGTTGCTTCCTAATATCTAGAGACCTGAAAAATTTGCGGTTTCATTTCGGGACAAACTAGAATTCAACATCTTGTTCGTTTGTATTGTTTATGCTATTGGTCCACCCGTTGTTATATGCCTCCTGGACAACTTTGGGCCAATAATAAACACACAACCAAATGCAGAACCAATCATCGCATTCCATGAGGCAGCAAGTAACCAAATACCACTGATATTTTCATTACTTTGCACATTACTGTGAAGTCTAACCCACTGGTAATTGAACTCGGGAATTTTTCACTTCTCTAATAATATCTCGTGTATCACATGCGAGTTTTACTTCCGTTAACATACAAGTACCTTTTTGATTAAACTGAACTTTAATTTATATTTCATTTATACATTATAATAAGGTACGTGAAAAAGTAGCGAGATCAATTTCTTGTAAGTTAGACTCCACAAACGTATTTAACATCATGTAAATATCAGTGTTCTTTGCGGTTGCTTGTTGTTTCAGTGGAAGACAATGAGAGGGTCTGTGTTATTGGCTAGGAGTTTTTACGGAGGTGTAGATTAGTGGCGGCTGCTGAGGGAGGGCTGCGGGGCACAACCCTCCTAATCAAATCTCAGAACGCAAAGCTCTATTTATCTGCTACTCAGCAAATAATACTGTTTTTGTAAATGGACAATAGTCTCTATTGTTACGAGAGAAACGTTTTTGGAAATGTCGAGTGGTGGGGCGGCAGATTCTTCGCTCCGAAGTGGGTGGAGCGAGTAGAGAAAGATGGCTGTTACAGTAGGATAGAGGTGCTACGGGAGGGAGGGAAGACTTCAGGGGCTCGTCACTTTTCAACCAATCACATGCTGTAAATCAGAGAGAGCAGGGCGTGCCCCTGATCTCACACAAAAATGGTTTCCTGGAACTTTACAAGGCTACCAAAACTGAAACTTCGAATTCCACTGTTTAACAGAATGTGTTGTCCAGTTATATACCACATCTTTGTAGGTACGCTTTCGCATACCGCTCTTCTGCAGTTGTTAAACTCATTTCTTTACAATACTTATATTTATTTCGAATAGATTAATTTACAGATATCGTTAAAACTCGCATAAGCCTCAAATATAGCGTGTTATATTCTGAATAAGTTTGTTGTTAATGATGAGCCATGAGCATCGGTCAGAAGCAGGGATGAAGTGTTTTTCACGTGTCGCGTAAACTTGTAATAAAGGGATAATTCTGTAAGTAACATTTAAAACTTTATTACGGCAAAGATTTTGAATTACGAGAATAAACTAGAGCTTAAGAATTTGGGACCAACAAGGCCACAGTTAAATATAACAGAACAACAAAGGCAAGGAGGCAAACGCAGAGTTTCGTATACATGAAAATTCAATGTAAGTACATAGAATTTCGCGGTGTGACTATGTGGGTGTAAAGGTAGAATTTTTTTTTTTTTTGTGAAACCTTATGATCTCGTGTGGACTGTCAATGGGGTACAAGATTTGAACTACTTGGGGGACAAAGTTGAAAGTCATTAATCACGTTCACAACATATAAAAAATTGCCATAAAATTTCCAGTCATTGGTAAGGTGAATATTCATTGCCAGTTAAAATAGATCATACAGGTTGAAAAAAGGATTTTGTTTACAACTATATTAATTAAAATATGCCAATTTCAATCTGTAATTTAAATTTAACATGAATTGTGTATGTACTCTATGTAAAACGGCATTGTGTTTTAAAAATATGTTTTAGTATATTTAAGTTATCATCATCATTAGTATAGTAGAATTGGTATTATCATCTTACCAATTAGGTACTGGCCGGGAGTCATATAACTTAAAATGAACAAATACCTGTGCTAGTGAATTGATCTGAACCAGTGGCCACAATAGGTTTGTTGACCAATACAAATCGAGCGATGATACATTTTTCTTTAAACAACCAAAAAAAAACACACTTAATTCTTGTTTTTAGCTACATAAGCAACACTTACGTAAGCCTGTCGTACACAATTTATTTATCAATTGCCTATTTAAAAAAAATGCTTTTTATAATGACCTGAGTTACGATCGCCACAGCTATCCCAGTTTCAAAAGTCACCAACCGCCACCGTGTAGAATGACGGATGGACTAATATCATAAGTAGAGTGAGTGATTTTTTTGCGAAAAAATCTGAGCACATTGTAGACTCCAAACTTCAATACTGCAAGCACTCACAGAAAGTTTTATTTGTCCATAGGGCGCCCTCTGCATTAGAAGCCGTTTCTGTTTTTGGCCATTCCAATTGGAATTCAACATCTTTGGTAGTGAACCAAAGTGATTCGCGTAGCCAGTCGAGAAAAGTAAACAACCACACAGTGTTTTGAAATATAATATGTCTCGCAATCTTTTCGCGAAATTTCACTGCCCCTAATCATAAGCAATACAAACGTACGACGTTTTTTTATTATAGCTTGCCCCAAAATGAAACCGCGAAATTATCATATCTATAATTTTAATAATTTATAATTAGGGAAGGTGTTTATCGCGAAAATATTTAAAGACCAGTTGTACTGCAAAACAATTTTGTTGATACGCACATTCGTGGTTGGATGATTTTAAGCGTCACGTGCCTCAAGTGTCTGTCCGCGAATCGAGGACATTGAGTATCGGAATACTTTCTTACAATTGGCTCAATCAAATAATAACATCTCTTTTCACGTACGCTAGCGGCCATTAACAAAAGGAAGTCGTGCTTGTGGTCGTAGGGTATTGAAGTCTAGCGTGGCCATAAATAATTTCGCGAAATACACCCGTCCCTATTTATAAGTAATCGATATGGATAAAACCCGGAGAAAAGAGGCTCGGTGGTAATTCCTAGTAAGAGACAGTTCTCATGGAAAATATTATTAATTCGAGATCGCGCGAATGCAGTACGTTGTCCCTTTGGTGTAATTTTCTAGATTTAGTTACTGTTTCTCTGCATGAGGCGGAGAAATATCCTGAAGGTAGTTCTTTGGCAGGGATCCAGAAAATTTGGAAGTAACGATGAATGGACTACGTACATCCTTGCTACTGAACCTTGCAATCGCGTTCATTGGGAAAATTTCTTAAGCTGCCCCGGCCGAGGGTCGAGGTGGGAGGAATGGAAAGACGAACAGGATATTCTGTTTCATAACACACGCGTATTCCTCCCGCCGACAAAACAGGAAGGGCAGTAACGTATCGTCTCCTATTCGACGCACCATTTCCTCGATTCCGCTGGCATGTCTGTTGTGTGTCATTTCGCTGTTCGTGTTAACTGTTCTTGCTGACGACACGCAGTTACAATCCAACCATCTTCACTTCCAACTTCTAGGCAGCTCTACTGAAGTTCTACTTCTACGATATTCCTCCGCCTCGCGCAAACAATGCTTAACAATGTCTGGAAAATCACACCATAGCGAGAACGTACCGAATACGTCACCACTCAGTTTAATAAGACTTTGCATGAGTACTATTTCTTTTTTAAGCATTTCCAACACACTTATTTTCTCCTGTTTTTATTGATATTAATTACAAATGAAGTATTATAACTTATAAATTAAATATACTTTTGTATTAAAATAAGTATAAAACACTTGTGTTACATGACATTCCAAGAAAACAAGTAAACAGGTTATACGTAGAGAACTGAAGAATTCGTGAATTCCTTTTTGGTCCACACGGCGTTTGACACCTCCTGGAGATTGCTGGTACAATCGTTGCCTTCCACAGTGACAACAGACAACCAACGTGCAGTTAACATTGACATATTTTTACATAAGAGTCTAGCTTACAGGTCATCGAACTCGCGAAATTTTCAGGTCCATAGTTATATATATATATGATTTAATTAAAAAATTGTGAAGGAATTGCGAATAGACTATATAAAAATCTCCAGTTCGCATGCAAATCCGCCGAGTAAATATTTTCCCCCAGATGTGTGTACGACCTTGAAAATGTTGGGTCGATAAGAACGAGTGACGGGTGTTTAAGGAGGAAAAGAGCGAGTGTTTCGCGTAGTTCCTAGGCTTTCACTTGAGTTTGTCGCACAGTACGGGCGCTGGTCTTCACGGAGGGGTACACAGGCATCTGGGTGTGGCGCGGCATAAAGCGGGGGTGGGTTTGTTAGGGATTGAAGGGTGGCTGTAGGGGGAGGCTGTAGGGGTGAGGCGTACTCGGCTCGGCGCCTTCAAAGCCCGCCCGCGACGACGTTAATACAGTTTGCCGGCGCCACAGGGAGCTGTCGTTATCTTGCGTGTGTCCTCCTGCTTGCCGCTGCTCGGGTACACAGGACCAGGCTCTGCTCGAGCCGCACGTAGCGGGCGCATGACACAACTCAGAACCAACCCCACAACACAACCAACCCCTACTTCTCCCAGCCACACCCCTAAGATCTGTCCGGAACCCTCACTCGCCACCCACCAACTTATTCGTGCCGAGAACATTTCGTTTTTCTCATCTGCACTGTTATGATTGGAGACAGGAAAAATTCGCGTGTTGAATGACCTGTAGGCTAAACGGCACAGTTTTGTGTACAGTAAAGCAGATACAATTGATCATTGATTACTTGCTGTGGCAGCGGATGGCGATGATTAGGCATGTGTTTTGTTGCGTGTTTTTTTTTATTGATTCAGGGTTGTTCAGGATGTGATATACAACGCGTGAACCAATTGCAATAATGACGCGAACAAACGAGTTTTACGATTCCAGCTTGACTTTAAATGAATCCGCGAATTCTTCAAGTCCATAGTTATGAGGAGAGACATGCAAAATTAGCGATATTATTTTGCGGCAAACTAAACTCCTTGCTTTATGCTCTACTGACTTTTGCCATTGTTAGAAAAAAAGCCAATATGGAAGTCTTAGCAACTAATTTCCAGTAAAGCGGTCTCACAGGTAAATTACGTCGTATGATGGCCAGTGACAAATTAAATCACAAGGGGCCCTCAAGTAGGCACAGGGAAGTGAAATCTAACTTGCTACCTAATAATAACGCGAATTTCGCATGTCTCTAGTTGTGATGAAGAATATGTAATATTTTCAGAACCCTTTGAACCTTATAGACGACCTTCATTTACGGGTTCTGGTTTGTTGCGAACAAAATAATTTATAACGCGTGCTGTACTTAAGTCGACACAGCACTATCTTTTATCGTTGTCACCAGCAGTGATCTGTAGGCCGTAAGTTCGGGTACAGTCATACGAACCAATCATGACCTGGACCAGCAAGGCAGTTAGCGAATCAGACCAAAAACTACTTTGCAAATTTTGAAATAATAATTTAATTTCTGTTAAATTCAAATCATTGAAGTGGACGTGGACACTTCCTGTATTCGGTAATCTGAATTCAAGGAAAATATTTCATCCTGCGAAAATGGCCTTTAGTGGACAAGTTAGAGGTGAAGAAACGTCGACTAATTACGTAACTCGCGAGGAAGACGTGCTAGAAACATATGTCGCTGATTCCTTGTCTACAGCACCGACCATAAATATCCTTCGCCCACAACACGTCCTCCATCTTGGACACGGGGAGCGAACGGGTTGAGTCGAAACAAATCTTGTTTTGTAGTCGCAGCCAATGAGCTGCGCGCTTTGTTTTCGGCTATAGGCTATACCCGAACAAAAAACGTACAGCTCATAAATAATAATATATTGCTGTAGTACGAATGCCAATTATTTAAATACACATGTTGTAACCTTTTATAAACATTGCCATAAATGTAGATATCAACTATTTACCAGAAGCATACCAGCACCGTCAAAAACAGCATGCAAGCATTGACGTATTTTTTCAAAGATGCATGAATACTCTGCAAGCAGTATGTTTCTACTGTTGAGGAACGATTTTATCTGCAGTCTTCATGAGGTAACCTACTACAAACCCAGCCCCAAACACAATCCATACTACTATCTTGAAGAAAATTTTCATAATATATAGCAATTAAATCAGTCATAACGTAGGAGCAGTCGCGCCGTTTGCGAATCAGTTACCCTCAAGGAAGTTCATTGACAGGGATCTGCGAAATTCGAGTTATTATTTGTGATTAGGCTAAATTTCACAGTACTTTATATACTGGAGCGAGCGTCGTTCCTACATTGGCTGCTGCATAGTTGTGAAGTCACTTCCTTTCTGACTGAACTGCGCGTGATTGGGGCACACAATTGTGAAGTGTCCATTTATTGGCACAGAGTTACCCAGGGCGTATCAATTAAAATATGGTTCAATGACAAACTTATTTCAAAGGTAAATATAAGTTTAACGTGTCCTCAAATAATAGCGAGAATTTCGCAGGTCTCTGTTCATTGAGCATTGAAATTGGCAGTGCACAGCTCCGGACAAAAATTTAATTTCTGTGCGTTTCGTTTCAAACTGTATGCACAACACGCTTGAAGGATGTTTTCAGCCGGTATTGTACATTGCGAGGAACAATGCAGCCAATAAGTGTGTAGGTTGAACCGTACATTATTTCACCTCTAGCGCAGCTGATCGATTGACCTTAAGCGGCCAAGAAGTTCTATATCTGGCGCATATTCCCTGGTCTCATAGACAGGTACTGCCAATGACGTGAAGCGCAAACTCATTTTAATTAGTCCTGATAAATGACAGATACTTAAACTTATGTTAGTACAGTTCCGGCCAAAAATATTGTTCATTCAACCGTTTTAAACGACATACTTAGCCGTGTCTAAAAATGGTGAAAAGATACCTCTTTGGAACAGCGCACTTATAGCAGAGGAAATCTTGCCTATGTATCAGGGATACCCGGATTCGGAGAAAATATTTCATGACCAGTCGTATTTCATAACACTTCAGCCCAGATCTACTATCGGATTGGATGATTTCCGTGTCTTAGGTACCTGCTCGTGAATCACAGGCGTACGTTATCGAAGTTACTTGATTCTAATTGGCCAAGTTAAGTAAGGACATGTCTTCTCACAAAGACAAGCCGCCAATAAGCAAAAAGAGACTGCTGGTACGTACGTAGGGTACTGGGATAGAGCATGCGCAAAATTTTTTTCATGGATTTCGCATGTTACGGAATGTTCCTTATTCCCCAGGCTGCCGGTTGGCAAGTACGTTAATCAGACGTGTCGATGGTTAGTGGAGCCATATTGCTGGAATGTGTCGCGGCAGTTCGCAAAATAAGCGGCTGTTTAACCTCTGTCTCTCTAAGTACTCTGTGACTGAATTGTACTAGGCCAACTGCATACTGTTATAGATAGAGACGTGCAAATTTCGCGTTCGGTGACTTGATAGACTCCACTGCCGTATAAACAAGTGATCAGAGTTCGTGGTTTCATTGGCACTGTAATCATCGTCATGTATCTGCTTGGTCTACTTAAAAGAGATTGGCCTCTCCACCGCTGAACTTGTATTATTGGCTCAAGAGTTCTCCGAGGCGTGACAAACATATATTTGACCAATGGCTACAGACCTGCAAAATTCACGTTATTATTTGGGGTCACGTTAAACTTCAAACACATGTACCTTTGCAACACGTGCATCTCTGAACCACACTTTATTTGTAGGGATAGGAAAATTTCGCGAATTCATTTCGGGACAAGATAGGCGTCAAACACATATATAGTGAAGTCTCCTTCACAATAGGATCATAGTTTATTAGACCCGCCCCGCACGCCTCTGAGCCAATAGCAGACTTGCAAGGAAACACCTCGTGAATCCCATAACTGCCAGGTATGGGTCAACAGCCAATGAACACACAACTGAGGCTTTAGTATGCAGAGAACTGAGGATTCTAGCCAACAGGTCATTGAACTCGCGAAAATTTCCTACATCTATTCATTTGACACTCCCTGAGGAATTATGCGCCAATAAATGAATATTTCACAAATGTGTGCTCCAACCACGTGAAGTGCAGTCAGAAAGGAAGTGAATGCACGTTGGTGCAGAAGCCAATGGAGAAAAGACGCCGTCTCCAGTAAACACAGTACTGTAAAGTTTAGCCTGATGACAGATAATAACGCGAATTTTGCTGGTTCCTACCAAAGGCTGAAGTTGGCCAAACGCACAGTAACTTGGAGTTCAGTCTGTCCTTAATAATAATGTGGATTTTGCAGGTCTCTAGCTATAGATTTATGACTGGTTATATTTATATTTTATTTATTTATTATCTTAAATCTATACTGATATGTGAGTCGTACCTGATGGTTTAGAGCTATTGTATGATTGAAAACAATTCTTATTCCTTGCATGTTTTGGATTGTTATTATTCCCATGCGTGTTTTACACAGATTACATTAACTGGTAACTAGAGACCCGGGAATTTCGCGTATGCGTTTGACGACACGTTAAACTTCAACCTCATGTACACGGGAGTCTCTGCTTCTATTGGGACATAGTTTGTTAGACACACCACGAACCACGTTCAACCAATAACAAACCTGCTAAGAAACCAAGGAACGAATCACGTGCTACCTGGCCTGGAGGTAAACTGGAGCATCAGCCAATGAACAACTAAAAGAAGCTCTAATACACAAAGGGTTGTGGAGTCTAGCTTATTGCAGAATGAATCTGCGAAATTCCCGGGTCTCCACTGGTAACATATCGAAGGAACCGGTAATTTATATATTTACTTTACCCTAATGAAGCCACCTCGCGTGATGCCGAAGGGTGGTTTGTAGACGGACTACGGCGGTCGGCGGGTCGTCATCCTTCAGACTCTCTGGAGTCTTCCTTGGTTGGCGTCGAGGCGAAAACAGGCCCCTTACAGTCGTCTGGCGAGCCTATATCACGCCCCCGCTCCCTCGTTATTCGTCCGACCGTATTTCGGTCATCGCGCGTTCTGTTTACATATTTCCACTGCCCGATGTCCTTGTCACATTTACACTTGGGATGCCGTGTTGAGGCAAGCTCTATAATGAACACTTTGTAGACTATACTCGAGTGCATCTCGAGCAAAGCTAATTTGCAAATTTCTTTGTTGTTCAGAACAAAACTCGCGTGGCTGTTCAGTCTTTGTTCGGCTAATCTTCAACGTGACCTTGCCAGAACACGACAGCGCAGTAACAATTATATTGCTAACGATATAATTTTTTATAGCCACTCAAAGGGACATGATTAACTGTGAATCCTTTTTTACGATAAAGGACATTTGATTTGGTTAATATCAGCTCGGCTCTCCATTGGTTGATGACCGGCCAATAATTAACGTTGTAAAGTACAGGGTGGCGTCCGGTGTGGTATGGACCAATAGGACGATGGTGAGTTCTAACACAGGCACCAATAGAATCGGTGTTCTTGCAGTAGTGGATATAGGTGACTCACTACTAATTCGTCTTAAGTGCCAGTAAATGTGCGCAGACCTCAAAGCGTTAAGGCTTTCACTCGCCATAACATTACTAAAGAAAATACATAACAAATGCTCGAGTTAAAATTAAAAGGGCTTCTACAAAGTGTGCAGTTCCCAATGTACACATGAATCCGGCTATATTATATAATATAGGAATGTGGCGTAAAGCGTAGTGTCAAATAAGAACACGAATTTTGTAGATCTCTATTCGTAGGGACATATTTTTCCTTCGGTGTTGTGCCGATTCCTGTCGTGGTTGCGTGCTAGCTTTATTTCCATGAGAAAAACTCGAGGTGGCGAGACGTCTTTGAAAGGGGGTTGGGAGGAGGGAGGAAGACAGCACTGCCGACTAAACGAATATATGTGGGGGGTTGATGTGAGCGCGGGGGAGGACTGTGGAGGCGGCGGTAGTGCTGATCTAGGAGTCGGCGTGATCGATCCCACTCCGGATCATCTCCCGTTTGCAGTCTTCTCCTTATCCGTCACGAGGATGATGGAGAAAGCTCTAGGGGAGTGGTGGGGAATCAATTTTGATAAATGTGCCAAGATATGCTCTCTCCCTTTCCACTCGCCGTGGCGTCAGACGGTCTCAGGGTTACAGAGACACCCGCCGCTGACAGATAGGGCGAGCAAGTAACCAGGCACTTGGGGCCGCACGGGCGCCCAGGGCGCCCGACGAAAAGGTTCGGCATCAGGATCCACCCGGATAAGGTTTATTCTACTCAAGTAAGGGAGAAGGCGAGATCAATGGCCAGAGACGTGCAAAATTCGCGCTATTATTTGAGGACACGTTAAACTTTAAAAACATTTACCTTTGAAATAAGTTTGTCATTGAACCATATTTTAATTGATACGTCCTGGGTGACCCTGAGCCAATAAATGGACACCTCACAATTGTGTGCCCCAATCACGAGCAGTTCAGTCAGAAAGGGAGTGACTTCACAACTATTCAGCAGCCAATGTATAAACGACGTCCGCTCCAGTATACAAGGTACTGTGAAGTTTAGCCTGATCACAAATGATAACGCGAATTTTGCTGGTCCCTACTTATGGTTAGAGACCCGAGAATTACGCGGGTTCATTTCTAGGCAAGTTGGAATTCACACCCAGGTACGTTCATCATACGTTTGTAATTGGACGAAGTGTTTTTTGACAACATTCTGGAGATAAATGGGCCAATAACAAACATGCATGAAATTGTTCGTCAAACTACCGCCTTTTACTACCACAATAATCAACCAATAAACAGTTGATATCCGTATGAGAGTACACAAGAATGCGAAGTCTAGCCTACAGGTCATTGAACACGCGAATTTCTCGGGTCTCTACTTATAGTTAAGGACACCCAAATTTTGCGAAAAGATTTCCACGCATGCTATATTTCAATACCCCGAGGACATACCAGCACTATCCTTTTTATTGGTGGCGTGGCTTTGTGAGAATATATTTTCTTACTTGACTGGCCTATCGGAACTAGGTTACTCCGCTAGTGTAAGTCTGTGATTCGCGGGCATACACCTAAGACGCATAACACCTAGACCCACCAATCGAGGAAGGGGATCTGAACTCAAGTGTTATGGAATACAACTGGTCATGAAATCTTTTCGTCAAAATATGATATCCCTAGAGACCTCCAAAATTTGCGTTATTATTTGGGGACACATTAAACTTAAAACACGTGTACCTTTGCAATATGTTTATCGTTGAACCATAATTTATTTGACATGCCCTGAGTAACGGAGTGCCTATAAATGAATACTTCACAACCGCTTGCCCCAATCACGTTTTGTGTTTTTTTTTTTTTTTTTGCGAAAACAATCCACGACCAGTTACATTCCAAAACACGTTAATTCACAGATATTATCGTGGTTGGATGATTTTAACTCGCACGGGTCTCAGTTGTCTGCAGCCAATTACGGGTTTCCAGTGTCGGGAAACTTTATTCTTATTGGCACAGTCTAGTACAAAATGCCTTCTCGCACAGACACGCTGCTAATTGTAAAAATTAATAAATTAAAACCTGTAGATAACATTTTGTAGACCATGCTCGAGTGTAGCTCGAGCAAAGACAATTTGAAAATGTCTATTTTGTTCAGAACAAAACTCGCATAGATGTACTGTCATTGTTCGGCTCGTGTGTAATACGACTTCACAAGAACACGCCAGTGAAGTAGCAATGATATTGCTGACGACAGTATTTCTTCTTTTTTAGCCACTCAGAGGGACATGATTGATAGTAAATCCTTTTATGAGATAAAGGATATGATATTAGGACAATATTAGCTCGGCTCTCCATTCGTCGATGAACGGCCAATAATGAACGCTGTAGAGTACAGGGTAGTGTCCGGTGTGGTATGGACCAATAGGACGATGGCGAGTTCTAACACAGGAACCAACAGAACCGGTGTTCTTGCAGTAGTTTATATAGGCGACTGACTTCTAATTTGTCGTAAGTGCCAGTGGATGTGGGCAGACTTCAATGTGTTAAGAAATTGAAATATTGTGCATAAACTTTTTTGCGAGAAACAGGCGATCCTACTTATGGTGGGCCCGTGGTGACAGCGCCTGATCACCTTCTATCAAGGCGATCCGGTTTCAATCCCCGGCCGGGTCACCGGATTTTCACATGTGGGAATCGTGCCGGACGATGCCGTTGGTCGGCGGGTTTTCTCGGGGCTCCCCCTTTTCCCCCGCCCTTTCATTCAGGAGCCGCTCCATACTCACCTCAATTGCCCTTATTGAATCTCAAGACCACGTTGTTAACAGCAGCCTAAAAGCTGTTCACGATAATGTGAGCACTTCAGAAATGAACCTTAGAAAAAAGTCACTGCTCCTACCTGCACATATTTTAACGGACGCACTGAGTGACATGCGCCCGGTAAAGTTGGTAACGATGGAAGGGAAGTAGTTCCATATCTTAACGTCGAATAAAAAGTGTTAGGTAACCATTTGTGATTACTTAAATTATTTCTATTGCTTTCTGTTTTTTTTAATGCGTCGGAGTGTAAAAATTTGCAGATTTTTAAAATATTTACTTTCTCAATAATTGTACAGTTTCACTTTAACGACGCACGAAGAAAGCCACGCAATGTCAGTTTTACACAAGGCGGAAACATACATAACGTGGATACAAGCAGATCTTAAGCAGGGCTTTCAAAAGTGCTCATTTTACCGTGAACGTCCTATAACTGCTTTTGTATAAACCCTTTGTAATTTAGTTTGATTGTTTTGTATGTCTTAGGCTTAGTATGCAATAGTAGGGGAAGGAAGGTTGGTTCTACCGCGAGGTATGTTCGGCCACCATCTGAATTTGCCTCGTTTAAACTGTTTATTTGACATTTTTCTTGTTAACTTGTTATATCACTAGATCTACATTGCTCTGCTGATATCTGGAGGGGAGACAGTGTAATTTATTGAATCCGCGAAGATCTGAACTCTAATCCTTACCAGCCGACAAACAACTGCAAACTGAATGGTAGTAGATGTGGGATTTATTATGCTTAGAGACCTGCAAAATTCGCGTTATTATTTCGGGTCGCCTTAAACTTAAATCACATGTACCTCTGGAGTTGGTTTGCCATTGGATCATACTTGACTTAGCACGCTCTGGGTAATCGTGCGCCAATAAATGAACACTTGCCAAATGTGTGCCCGAATCACGTGCAGTTCTTTCAGGAGGGGAGTGGCATAACGTTTAGTCAGCAGCCAATGAAGAAACGACAGCGGCTCGAGTACAAACAGCACTGTGGAGTTTAGCCTGGTGCCAAATAATAACGCGAATTTCGCATGTCCCTACTAATGCTCCATGATGCGAATTATGACGTGATGCTAGCAGGCTGACAGGACCTCAACAAGTAGTAACAGGCTATGGGAGACGAGTTCGTAGACTGCATTCACACATTTACGCGTGCTGTGCAGCAATTCTGACGGGACCGCACATGGTTCCGGCACACGACTATGAAAAGTTTGTGTACTGGTAAAAATTTACCCAGGGTGCGACAAACAAAATGTTGCTTAATGACAAGCGTAGTGTAAATGTACAAGTGCTTAAAGTATAGGATGTCACCAAATTGATGTATTATCCGATCCTCCCAAGAGCGCTGATGACGTCATACGAAATTGCCCGGATACAACAGAGTCATATATAATTTTGCCGTTGCATGACTTCGTTTCCTTGCTTTGAAGATACCGGCGATGTAATTTTGTGTCAACAGCGCTTTCCATTAAGCGGGTGAAGAGATTTGGTCGGCTCTTAACAACGAGGTCTCGAGAGCTGAAGTTTCCATTAACGTAACTGATACGCAATATGATGTCAACAACACTTAACGGTTCAGACCCACAGCATACATAATTGTGTACATTGAGCATGTGTAGGTAATTTTCGTCCTGCACTGCACACCGAGAAGCTCAATGACCAATGATCTTACCTTTGGGTAAGTGATTCGCAAACCGTTTTACTTCATCGTCTTGTTTTAACGGGCACTCTGACTGCCATACGTGTCCAGTGAAGTTGGTTGGTAAAATTGGTAGTTCGTGTTTTATCGTTGAGTTAAAAATGTTAGGTACATATTTGTAAGCACTCGAATGATTTGTTTTGGCTTTATGTTGTTTTAATGCATACAAGCACAAGTGTGAGAAAACTTGTTAAATATAAACTACCCTAACAATTTCATAGTTTTACTTTATCGACCTTTGAACGCAGTGACTACGTCCTTGGAAATGTTCCTTTTACATATCGTTATAGATTAAGCTTTTTATGTTTTTATTTTATTTATTTATTTAATGATTTAATCTAAAGGTTAGTGGGTAACTAGCTGATGGTTTAGAGCTACTCTATAATTGACTCAAATCTTGCTCCTTTCATGGTTTAACATGTTATTATCCCCATACAGATGTTACACAGATTAACCCCTCAACATATTATCCCGAGTATATTCGTTCACGTGAGGGACGTTGCAGAATAGTTAAACTAATAGTTGGTACAGTGCTAGTACAGATATTAACACCAATACGGACATCACGTTTCACTGGAGAATGCTATTAACTGTTGCAGACACAAAAACCATTTGATCATTGGTTGCTTCTTATACCATGGATCTATTGGAACTATTTCCATAGGATACAAACTGTCAGTTGTTATAAGACATTCGTAGGTACTGTTGACACCAAAAATTCCCTGTTTTGCAACACCTGGACTCAAAAATTAATGTGATAGTTAAGGGGTCAAGTTAACTGGCAACATCTCGGAGGAGCTAATATTTTATATATTTAAGTTGCCTTAATGAAGCCACCATTGAGACTAGTCTCTGGACCGATATTTCCCACCTCGCGTGATGCCGAAGGCTGGTTTGTGGACGGATTACGGCGGGCGGCTGGTCGTCATCCTTCTGGCTCTCTGGAACGTCTTCTCTGGTCGGCGTCGAGGAGAGAACGTACCTACTTCCAGTCTTCTGGCGAGCCTACATCACGCCGCCGCGCCCTCGTCCGGCAGTGTTTCGGCAATCGCGCATTCTGTTTGCACGTTCCCGCTGCCAGCTGTTCTCACTACTGTAACTTTTGGGTTGGCGAGTTCAGGCAGGCTGTATAACTAAGGCTTGCCCACGCCATAAAAATGTGGTCGAATAATACACAGTGGGCGTACAAGTGTAAGCCGGGCTTGCAGAAGTACTTAGCTGCACCATTAAGAGTCTATAATCCTCAGTTATTTCGACTCATGTACAATAATAACTTTGTATGGTCTGTTAATGTTTTCTTCACACTAATTGAAACGAAAATTTGAAAAATCCCCCCATGTATGACGTGTTTGGTTGTTTGTTGAATATACCGTTTATCACACTGTTATGTTAACATAACAATAGCTTGTTTTTGGATAAATTGAATTTTTAGTCGCCTTTTATCTATTACTCATATTTAAAGACATGAAAAATTAGCGAGGTCAGTGACCTGCAGGCTGAACTCTAAAGTAGTATGTAAAAATATGTCAATATCAGCTGCAACGTTGGTTGTCTACTATCACAGTGGAAGACGACGATTGGGCCAGCGTTCTCCAGGAGGAGTCAAATACCGCGTGGACCAGTGGGTAAAATTATATAAACGAGTGATATTTGAATTCCAGCTTGTTCCAAAATTAATATGCTAATTCTTCAGGTCTCTAGTTACATTATTTCATTTATAATTAATATTAACGAAAACAGAGAGAAAATAAATTTGTTGGTAATGGCTAGTAAAAAATAGTTCTTATGCAAAATACTGTCTAATGCAGCGCATTGTCACTTTGGTATAATTTTCTAAGCATACTTAAGATATGTTTGCCCGAGATGAAGGAATATTCTGGAAGTATAACTTTAGCAGGTCTTCAGGTGAGTTGGGAGTAACCATGATTCGACTCTTTTGTTATAATTCTTGCTCTACCAGTTAATCCCATAAAATGCTCTGTCATACTTTAACATGTACAGTTTAAATATTATCAGACCCAAACGGTGAAAATATTATAAATGAAAATAGAAAAAGCAGCCCAATTTATTTAGGATACAAAACCCTGCGTATTCTAGCCTAAAGTTAAGTGAAATGGCAAAACTTGGCGTTGCGGTCTTTAAACATAGTGGATATGATGTTCGATGACCATCCACGAGCGGGAGGCGAGGATCCTAACCACACTACGGTGTAGCAAGTCACTGGCTGAGGTTGCACCCTGGTACCGTTCTAAGCAAACGTAAGTTGGGACATGCAAAATTCGCGTTATTATTTGTCATCAGGCTAAACTTCACAGTACTGTATGTACTGGAGCCTGCGTAGTTTCTCCATTGGCTGCTGCACAGACGTGAATTCACTTCCTTTCTGACTGCATTACACGTGATTGGGGCACACGGTTGTGAAGTATTCGTTTATTGGCGGATAATTACTCAGGGCGTGTCAAATAAAGTACGGTTCAACGATACACGTATTGCATATGTACGCGTGTTTGAAGTTTAATGAGACCCCAAATAACTACGCGAAATTTGGCAGGTCTCTAAGCATAGGTATACATCAGAACCTTTTCCCAAATCCATTAAATTCTGGGTCATTAACCAATAAAAAATTATACAAGAATTCCCTTATTTCGAGTGACTTTTTTGTAATTGCAAAATCATTTCCTTGTACGATTTTATAGACGTCTTGAAACAGGTCTTGGCATATTCTTTCAGCGTGTTTTTGTTTTTAGTTTCTGTGCGTTAAGTTATTATTATTTATCTGTACATATACAAATCAGTAATACTGTGATTCTGGCACGTATTTATGCAAAAACTACGTGCTACTCCCCCCGAGGAAACAGTAAACACTGGCAATGTCTAGAAAGTTGAAAAGAATGAGGCACAAATATAAAATAACAAATTTCTCTTGGTCAAACGTCCTTGACAGCATTTTAACGATGTGTCTCTTAGTTCACGAATTTTCAACCATGTTCGCAATTTGTGGTTACTAACAGAGTTAAAATTCGTCGGTAAATAAAGGTGCTAACTACGTGAACAGTGGAGATATAGTGGAGTGGAAAACCGACGCAGAGGCCATTAAGCCAGTTGCGAGTCTCTCCGTACAGTCGGACCTAGTTCCGCTCAGCTGACTCCAGTAAAAAGGCGCAGATAAACTGGTTGGCGAGAGAGAGAGCCCGTGATGGAAGAAGGGGAGGTATAGGGGTGGCGCTGAAGTGTAAGACCATTACCAATCATTAGAGCGGAGCCGGGAAACACTAGACGCACATATGTCTGGACGGTGGTGGGGAGGGAGGGGGGGCTTTAATCCAGGCGCTAACGAAGAGGGAGGAGTCTTGCGTCGTCTGCAGTTAGCGCTGTAATCGGTTCATGGGGGAACATCCGACGGGACCCAGCGAGGAAACGAACGCAAGCCTAGCTGCGTCCAGGCAGCCGTGAAGTCGGATCACGGCTATTAGGAAGACGTCGTCTGCAAGAATTGTGGCCGGGCAACTCGCTTCCTCTTCTGCAAACTGCGAAACACTGCAACGCCTCTGCCCCTTTACAAGACACCAACAGACGAAGGCGATCGTTGCTAGAACAAGCCGACCTCCCGTGGCGCAGTCGGTTGGTGCGGCACCGATCTGGGGTGCGGGAGGCTCTGGGTCCGAATCCCGGGTAAGGCATGGGTTTTTTAATCTTATGTTAGGTTATAAGTTAGCCTGTAAGCCGTCCCCAGCCAAGTCTTGAGAGCCGAAGAGGGTGAAATGGACGATAAATGGAGAAGCGTCGGAATGGAAGGGCGGGGCAAACGGGAAATCCCCGAGAAAACCTGGTAAACAGAGGCGCCGTCGGGCACGATTGTTACCACAAGAGGAAATCCGGAAAAGACCCCCGCCAGGAATCGTACCCGATTTGCCTAGGTGCAAGTTCAGCTCTCTAATCGCTACGTAAAACTTTGTATAACTTACCGTGCTTATATATTTCGGCTTCACTGAACATATAGTTGCCCCTGTCATGTAAATAAAAGCTTTATTAACCCCTTAACCTTCACATTAATTTTTGAGTCCAGGTGTTGCTGAACAGGGAATTGTTTGTGTCAACAGTACCTACGAATGTCTTATAACAACTGACAGTTTGTATCCTACGGAAATAGTTCCAATAGATCCATGGTATAAGAAGCAACCAATGATCAAATGGTTTTTGTGTCTGCAGCAGTTAATAGCATTCTCCAGTAAAACGTGATGTCCGTATTGGTGTTAATATCTGTACTAGCACAGTACCAACTATTAGTTTAACTATTCTGCAACGTCTCTCACGTGAACGAATATACTCGGGATAATATGTTAAGGGGTTAATCAATAAACAAATGGGGTAACACAAAGGTTATCTGCGCATTTTATCCTCAACTATTTATTCACTGGCTGCTGTCCCAGTACGAAGCCAGTGGTATCACACACGAGGTACAAAAATTAACCTAAACGTAAAAAACTTGTGGATTTCTTTGGAGACGAGCTACTTTTCAATGAGTAGCATTTTTCGCCATAATTTATCCTCGACTTTTTTTTAGCACGCTTTGGTAAATTCTAAGCCAAATACAAAACATGTAACAAAATTCAAGACCAATCACAAATGACCACTGCCGTATCACAGAGTACTTGCGGATACAGGTATGAAACAGCATAGGGCTTATTTACGCCCCCAGCCCCCCGGTGTTATGCCTGTAAGCTAATCAGGGGACAGCTTACAATCTGTCCACCCTACTGTGGCAACTGGGGTGAACAACAGCCCCGAGTATGATAATTAATTCTCACCTAGGACTGGTTACCCACAGCCAACCGCCACCGGCGTGGCGTGGCCCTGTGCGTGAATCCATGGTCACCTGGATGTGTTTTTTTAAAATAAGAAAAGTTTAAGCAAAGGCAGAAACGTTTCTTGAACCAAACTGGGTTCCTCACAATATCTTTGTATGCAATCACAAAATAATTGCAACATGCTATAATAGTTAAATTTAAAAAATTAAGAAGAATCTCTGTTGAGGTCATTTATTTTAAATTACCTTAAAAATATAACATTTTCAGCTCTGTACACATAAACTCTTTAGGGCAATATAGGGATGTAAACACATTTATCAAATGTCTTTGATCACAATACTCAATATCTTTTCACATTAAAACTATATTTCTTTTTTTTTTTTTTTAAATATAATTAGGATTTTATGATATACCTTCATAGCCTGTGGTTAAAATCAACGGGGCCTCACGATCTTCACAAGGGCACTGCTCTGAGCTTCCCTACAGACTTTCCAAGGATAAAATAATATGGTCACTGCAGAAAGTCTTGTAGGTGCACGCAGTCCGACGAGAACACTGCACGCCGGTTCAGAATCTTGCGCTTAGCGGCGATTGCACACTTGATGCGCGTTGCTGTGTCGCCTTTATCACTCGAGCGCTTTTTCGGTCTCAAACGCGGAGAAAGCTGCAGGTTGACGGGAACCTTATAAGGCTGTTTCACGTCTGTATCACGAAGTACTCTGTGATCCTTCCGCGCCTCGGGAGGGCGGTTGTCGGGTTGTTCCTCGTCGACGGGCCATGGGGTCGCGTCGTGCCCCCTACTACCTGTTTGCCCAGCATCTCGACGGGGAGGACCCCGCCAACCGAGGCATCCCATTTCCTCCCAGGGATCGGCCCCCGTGTATACCCACGTCCCATCCTCTGCTGGACGTCCCAGCAGTCCGGTAACTTGTCTGTAATTGCTTCCGTGGCCCCGGCCTATCGACCCCCTCCATCGTCTTACCACGAGAGACGCAGCGGCGAGGGATCTCCCTTGAGGTCAGCTTTACACCCCCAACTACCGGGGGTGACGAGGAAGTCTATACGAGTGCACGCCGCCGGCAGCCTCAAAGCGTCTACTACCCTCATCTATATTCACCGGGGAGGACGCTGTTAAAATGCTTACACCTCCCCCGACCCCCCGCCGACGGATCGGCGTAATCAGATCCGACCCTCGCGCACGCACAAAGACGCCGACGTCGCCCCCCCCCCCCCCCAATAACGTGCTCCACGACACATCAAAGTTTGTTTGACTTCGGAGACGACTAAGGGCAGAGCTGTACGTATCTTCAAGGCCAAGAGGGTGGACAAAAATACCGCCGGAGATACGCCGGAGTCCACCCGTCAGCTCGGGGACAGACCTTTCTACGTCGGTACGCAGCGAGTTCGTCAGTTGAGGCCGCTGAATGCTCCCGATACGTAGACATGCCTATCATTCGCGAAAAGAGTCCATGACTATTGTCCATTCACGGTGACTTCCGACTTTTCTGAAGCCGTTCTGAAGTTCTACTTCCAGAATACTCCTCACCTCATTCAAGCAACGGTTAGAATACGACACCAATGGGACAGCGCGCCGTAAGTGCGCTCTCAGTGTAATGATATCTTGCATAAGTAATATTTCTTATTAGCATTCGCATTACCTACATACCTACATTTTTTTTTACCGATTTTGTTTATATTAATTATAAACGAAATATTGATAATTTACAGAATAAATATGGGTAAAAAATTAAAATTTAACCAAAAACTAGGTACTTTTATGTTAACGCAAGTACAATACACTAATGATATATACACGCCATAAATGGAATGATTTTTCGAAGGTTTGTTTCAAAAAGTGCGAAAAAACCGCGGATGTACTATAGCTGTGTTTGGGAATGCTGTATTTCAAGTACAGTATCCTTAAAGGTACTTAAATTTCAGGAATTATTTTGGTAGTGCCTAGATTTCTTCAGTTCTTTGCACACTCTCGTCATGGTGAGAGAATTCGGCTTTATTCGACTTGGTTGCACGTTATACACTGTAAATCTGTACAAGTGATTACGATCAGTAAATTAATTTTAACTGAATATTAATTTCAGGGCCACCTGTTTTTCGCGAAAAGATTTACGCAAAGGCTAGGGTCCAATGTCCTATGGCATATGTGCACTTTTCCTTTGGTTATTGGTCACGTGTCTTTGCCGGGATACGGTTACTTACCTGACTGGGCCAATCAGAATTTGGTAACTCCGACACCGAGTGTTATTGATTAGCTGGCAGATACCTGCGATGCGTGACAGTGAATATCATAACAATAACAAGTATTCCTGAAGACTTTTCGCAAAAAGAAAAAAAAGAAGGGTGTGTCTATCTTCAGGGGGCCGCGGTGGCCGAGAGGTTAGCCTGCCCAGCCGCCACCCAGGCGAACCGGGTTCAATCCCCGGCCGAGCCACTCCCGAATTCTCGCACGTGGGAATCGTGCCGGACGATGCCGCTGGTCGGCCGGGCCTTCTCGGGAATCTCCCGCTTTCCCCGCACCTTCACTCTGGCGTTGCTCCACTCTCGCCTCAATGACCCTTATCGGCTCTCAAGGCATCGCTGTTAAGAGCCGCCCAAATCTCTTAGCTCACTCTAGCTTCAGTTAATGAGATGTTTCTACTGGCGAGTCAGTGTAATGGACTGAGGTTTTGCTCCCAGGACGGTGCAATTCGCTCGGAATCAGCAGAAATCTCTGTACATTCAGTGAATCTCAGCATTTGAGTGATCAGTGAAATTTTAATTTAATCAGATCTGCAGTCAGATTCGCTGATTTATAGCAGTTTAAAATTTTCTGATTTTAGAGAGTACGGTCGCGATTTTTTTTTTTTACTACTGGCTTGAGATTCGTTCAGGGTATGTCCAAACAACTGTGGTACATTCATGAAAGGAATACCATATAATACGTTCTTTCTACTCTCACATGACATCGAAATAATTAGAGAAATTCACGACCTCTAACTACCATGAATAGATGACTTTCCTGGGAATCACAAAAGATCATTATCCGATTAACGTAGATTTTCGAAGATACCATGCTAATAATCAAAGGAAATCTTCTGGCGTGTAGGTAGTATTCTCATGTCTAGCCTACACGTAAGTATTTTTGCGAGTCGGGTATCACTAGACAGCTCTCTCTTTCTCTCATACACACACTAGCGGGCGGTTTTTTTTTTTTTTTTTTTACGTTTTGCAAAACATTTCTTTGGAAACTTGTTGCGAGACGTTTTTCTCATAACACTGCAGATGAAGTAATTGTGTAATCCATTTCTGAAGCCCTGCTAAAGTTCTGCTTGCACGATATTCCTCATCCCCACTCAAACTAAGCTCAGCTAAGCCCAAAGGACAACGCACCGAATTCTTGCGCACTCGGTTCTAATAATATTTTGCAAATGAGAACTATTTCTTACTAGGTGCTACCGACACACGTGTTTTCACACTGTTTCTAGTCGTACTTATTATAAATGAAATGTTTTAATTTGGAAATAAAATGAGAGGCGAAACTTTAATTTAACGAAAAATAAGCTACTTCTATATTAACAGATGTATGAGACGGTTGCGATACATGGCGTATTTGGGAAATAGCTAAATACTTCGTACATGGGGTGATTTTTCAAAGGTTTGATTCAAAAAGTGAGAAGAAACTGCGAATATACTACAGCTTCATAGCAGGGTGTTAGGTGCGGTCTCCAGCACCGAGTTTGGACACCGTGTTACCCGGTCATGCGTTGTTCCGGAGGTGTGGGAAGTGACCCACCTCAACACTTCCCTTTCCCCCCCCCCCCCCTTCAATGTAGGTCCAATCTCGCCACGTCCGCCCGGCACCCGGGGGAATGATTGACAGCCAACCGGGCTGGCGTTGCAGCCCCTCCTCCTCCTCACCCTCCCGGAGGAGTCGACGACTTGAGAGGACGAGCAACAATTTCCTAGTAATCATTTTCCGCTCCACAACGCGGAATGTGAAGGAGGTTCTGGAACAGAGAAGGCGCCCGTCTATAAATACCGCCGCAGCGGGAGGATCAGCAGATTTTGTGGTAGCTATTTGGCTGAAGCGCGGTAATCTTGTAAAAGTCTGGTGCAGCGTGGCGACGTCAGCGAATAGAACTGACTAGGGCGGACAATTGTTTGTGCGTGGTGTGTGGGTGGACGAGAGGACGTGTTAACCGATAAGTAGAGTGCTACTGTACATGGGCGCTCGGAGTAGTCTAAAACTTTCCAGACTGGTGGACCCTGGACTGAATTATGGCAGCACTGTATGTACATGTGATATGGGCCTCATTGCGAGTAATGGAACTGTCAATTATATACATTATTGGGGGCGAATTTAGTTATTTAATTTCATTAATTTATATAAGGTGATGGACGAGTATATAAATATAAGTTGTAAATAAAATTTAATATTTTATTTAGTGTAATATATTAAGTCAAAAGTATATTCTTTGCGGTGTTTGTAAATAAATATGGAAATAATTTTAATTCTTTTAATTAGATAGCTATGGCCTCCATTCCTTAAAGACTTTTACTAAACACACCGAACTTGAGAAATTGTAATAATACCTGTTCATGGTACATAAAAAATCGTTATATATTTCCATGTTTGTAATAAACTTGACGTCCGAAACGATTTTCTTGGACTGGCAAATGAGGATTAGGTTACACCGATACTGAGTTTCTCGGATTTGCCGGCATGCACCTAAGACGCGCAACAAATAAATCATCCAGCGACGAAACTTAAGTGTTTTTAAATTCAACGAGTCAGAAAAACTTTTCGTGAAAATCGGGAGTCTTTAAGAATGAAGTGTTTATGACGTGACGTAAGAAAGACGATTTGATGAAGACACTGGAAAGTCGGCGTTATATTAGCACTCTAAGACCCACTTTAATTGTACGATGCGTGCTGTACTTTAGTAAACACAACACTTGTTTCGTTGTTATCACAACCAATGAGCTGTAGGCTACATGCTCGGCTACAGCTATATGAACCCATTATGAACTATATCAGTAAGGCGGTTTGCGAATCATTTACTGGCAGGTATGGTCATCAGTCATTGACCTTCGCAGTGTGCAGTACCGACCAAAAATTACCTACACGTGCGTAATGTACATAATCGCGTACATTGGGTGTAAATGGGCTAACAGACAGCTGGCCACTACTTAAGGTTGAACATAAGTAACCAACATAATTGTTGTTCTTGTGATGGTGTATGTATATACTTACTCGTTTCAGATTAGGTATAATAATGGCCGGTGTACAGTTTAAGAAGCTAGCACCAATAAGGACGTAGTCTTATTTCTATTGGTTTCTACCGACACACCAACTATTTTACAATTGGCTGCTTCTTGTGCTATGGATAGGGACCTTCAAAATTTGCTCTATTATTTGTCGTCAGGCTAAACTTCACAGAACTGTGTGTACTTGAGCCTGCGTTGTTTCTCCATTGGCTGCTGCACAGACGTGAATTCACTTCCTTTCTGACTGCACTACACGTGATTGGGGCACACAGTTGTGAAGTATTCATTTATTGGCGCATAGTTATTCAGGGCGTGTAAAATAAAGTATTGTTTAACGACAAACGTATTGCAAAGGTACACGTGTTTGAAGTTTGATGTGTCCCCAGATAATAACGCGAATTTTGCAGATCTCTAGTTATGGATCTACTGAAACCTTTTCCATATGTTTTCAGGTACCAGTTATTGTAATATATTCGCAAGTACTATTCACAACTAAAAATGTCCTTTTTTGCAACACCTGTAATTAAAAATTACGTTAAGGGGATAATTTAATTATGCTCAAAGTTGCGGCCTACAACGCCTGCAGAATAAGGCGGTGCGAGCCGGTGTGTAGGTCACGTTGCATGGTTGGTAGGAGGGCGACGCTGCGTATGTAATAATTCAATGTCAAGCGCCTACGACTTATGCAACTTGTCAACTCATGATCGCATCGTTTTGTTCTGCAGCCGTACGCCGCAACTTTGAACACAATTATTTGATGTTAAATACGTTTTCTGGATACCCGTGTCTATGGATTTTGTGATTCTATTGGTCCAAGGAAACTATATCTGGAGTTCATAAGCACTGATTTTTCGAAAATTCGGTATAGGCAGAGATCTGAAGAATTCGCGGATTCATTTCGGTACAAGCTTGAATACAAAACTCGTGCCTTTACATATAATCAGAAATTGGTCTATACGGTGTTTGACACCTCCTGGAGAACGCTGACCCAGTCGTCGCCTTCGCTGTGATAGCAGACAACTAATGTGCAGATGATATCGGCGTATTTGTAAATAAGAATACAGAGTCTGGCCTGCAGGCCTTTGAACTCGCAAGTTCTTCAGGTCTCTAGGTATAGGCGACTCACTTCTATGCCTTGTCTTCATGTCGGTAAATGTGTACAGGCCACATGTTGTTAAAGCTACGTATTCCACGACTATAACAAAATACGTATTCATACTTTTTGTTAGTTTGTTCTCTTACTGTACAACTACTTCGATTAGGAAATACCTGGTAATGTCACTTTCATTCATCCATTGAAGTCAGAATGAGGCACGACTGGCTTCCTGCCGTCTTGATACGCCTGCAGGCACTCGGAGCAAGAAGTGCCAGTCAACTAAGAGAAAAGGGGTGGGGGGAGGAGGGTTGTTATTGACAGTCGGATTACGCGAGTGAGAGACGTCTTGCACCCTCTTCTCCCCACCAACCCCACCCATGTAAGGACGACTGTTTAAGCCGCGTCAGGCTGGGGCAGATCTCAATATCTTTGTTAACGTCACATCCTGCTCTCTCATTCCATTCAGCGGACATTTGTGACCTAGACATTTCTGCCATCTATTTTCTCGGATTTTTCACCTCATGCTCTGTCATCCCAACTAGCCTCTCTCTCTCTCCCGCCTCTTTTCTCTCTTGCACCTTATCCGTCCACCATATTGGATGTCGCCTGCTGTAGATCTCTCGTCGTCCACTGGAGTGCACACTGATGCCTGTAATGTTTATTTATACTGTTAGAGTGCGACACCCTATTACTCACATTCGTTCGAACCCACCATATTGTTTCCACTTGTCCTTCGTTCTATAGTTGGCCGCTGCGGGCACTACCGCTTATTTTCGCAGACTTCCAATTTCGTTTGGAGTAGGGCGAGGATTCTGTCCCTTCGTAGAAGCACCATATGACCTCTCCCGCGCTAATGTAGTATCACCCACGTGTCTCTTTTCTATTTGACAGCTGGAAAAACATGATTGAGCGTGAAGCTGGGTTCACAATTGAAAAATAAATTAAGCGTTACTGCTACAAAAACTTATATGAATACCTAATGATTGAGCGCTGTATATTTAGAGACAGGAAAATTTTGCATATTCAATTATGTGTGGGCTAGACTACACATTCCTGTGTACACTGGAGCCTGAGATGTTTGTTTATTGGCTGGCGTCTCCGAGAGAGCCAGTGTTAATCCACACCAGTGGCGGTTGGTGACTTTTGGAACTGGGAGGGCTGTGGCTATCGTAACTCAGATCATTATAAATAGCATTTTTTTAATAGGCCATTGATAAATCAATTGTGTACGTCAGGTTTATCTAAGTGTAGCTTATGTAGCTATATACACAAATCATGTGTGGTTTGCGGTTGTTTAAAGAAATATGTATCATCGCTCGATTTGTATCGATCACTGTGGCCACTGGTTCAGATCTAATCACTAGCACAGGTTCGTTTTAAGTTTGTGTAGGTTATATGACTTCCGACCAGTACCTACGTGGTAAGATGATAATACCAATTCTACTATACTAATGATGATGATAACTTAAATATACTAAAACATATTTTTAAAACACAATGCCGTTTTACATAGAGTACATACACAATTCATGTTAAATATAAATTACAGGATGAAATTGGCATATTTTAATTAATATAGTTGTAAACAAAATCCTTTCTTCAGCCTGTATGCTCTATTTAACTGGCAATGAATATTCACCTTACCAATGACTGGAAATTTTATGGCAATTTTTTATATGTTGTGAACGTGATTAATGACTTTCAACTTTGTCTCCCAAGTAGTTCAAATCTTGTACCCCATTAACAGTCCACACGAGATCATAAGCTTTCACAAAAAAAAAAAAAAATTCTACCTTCACACCCACATAGTCAGACCGCGAAATTCTATGTACTTACATTGAATTTTCGTGTATACGAAACTCTGCGTTTACCTCCTTGCCGTTGTTGTTCTGTTATATTTAACTGTGGCCTTGTTGGTCCCAAATTCTTAAGCTCTAGTTTATTCTCGTAATTCAAAATCTTTGCCGTAATAAAGTTTTAAATGTTACTCACAGAATTATCCCTTTATTACAAGTTTACGCGACACGTGAACAACACTTTATCCCTGCTTCTGACCGATGCTCATGGCTCATCATTAACAACAAACTTATTCAGAATATAACACGCTATATTTGAGGCTTATGCGAGTTTTAACGATATCTGTAAATAAATCTAATCGGAATAAATATAAGTATAGTAAAGAAATGAGTTTAACAACTGCAGAAGAGCGGTACGCGAAAGCGTACCTACAAAAGATGTGGTATATAACTGGACAACACATTCTGTTAAACAGTGGAACAGGGGCACGCCCTGCTCTCTCTGATTTACAGCATGTGATTGGCTGAAAAGTGACGAACCCCTGAAGTCTTCCCTCCCTCCCGTAGCACCTCTATTCTACTGTAACAGCCATCTTTCTCTACTCGCTCCAAAAAAATTTATCTCGTGACAAGAGTCCCGTCTATTTCAAAAACATTGGCTGCGAAATAACCTCCGTATTCGTAAGCAGTATTATTTTCTAACAGATAGAGGTCTGTGTTCTGAGATTTTATTGAGAGGACTGCGCGCCGTAGCCCTCCCTCAGCAGCCACCACTGCTGCACTCCTGCCAGTATGGGATTCGCTACTTGTTTCCTTGCAAGTCGGTTATTGGCTCAGAGTCGTCCAGGGCGTGTCCAATAAACTGTGACACTACTACAAAGTTAACTTTAATGTACACGCGTTTGACGTCTATCTTGTCCTGAAATTGTGACAATTTAACGTCACAGGAGTTTTGGCACTTCTCTAGTTGTGTTACGCAAAATTTGGCAATACATTTTCGATACATTTTACTGTATTTTTAAAGGTTTCGGCATTTTTCATACATTAGATAAATTCAAATAAAATAATGTTTATTTATTAATAAATAGGCCAGTTCCTATATGTGTAATAGGTTTAAGATTATTTTGACAAGGCCGGCCAGCTGCCTGAGCCACGAGAGAAGTTTGAAAAGAGGGTAGAGGGAAGGGGGGTGGTTGACGCTATCCGTGATGGTTAGGTGTCGAAGAGGAGAGGAGGTATGGAGGAGTGAGCACTGGAAGGGTGTTTAATGTTATATGTTCCTCGATTTTTAGAATTCTTTTTACTTCTCTTGATTTCATAATTTGCAGGGAGTGGAGGTTCGGTTAGGGTGGAGTGGTGAGTGTGAGGTTAACGTTATATGTTCTTCGATTTTTGGAATTACTGTTTCTACTATTTGCGATTTTGTTTAATTGTGTGGGTGGTGATGAGGGGTGTTGCAATGGATATGCCACATTTAAAACTTTACCTCCCTGCGTGTCTCGGTGGTCGAGTGGTCTAAGGAGTCCACCATGTTGGCGACCCTAGCTCCGGCAGTTCGATCTCGCCGAACTCTGCGAAAATTAAATGGCGACACCCGATAGCAGCCAACTCCAGAACGAAGGATAAGTGGAAACAAGATGGCGGGTTCGAACGAATGTGATTAAAGTGGTGGCGCACACTAGTAGTAATAAAAAAAACCATTACAAGCATAAGTGCTGCACTCCAGTGGACGAAGAGAGAACTACAGCAGATGATATCCAAGATGGCGGACGAATTAGGTGCGAGAGAGAAAAGAGGTGGAAGAAGAAGGGCAAGTTGGGAAAACAGAGCATGACGTGGAAAATGCTAGAAAAATGAAAATGTCCGCTGAACGGAATGACAGGGCAGGAGGTGACGTAATCAATGATGGCGGACGGCTCCTGGCTCCTGGTACGTGATGCAGTTGTCCCTGAAGCCTCATTCCTATACTACTGGTTACACTAACCATTTTGCTGGTACCTTCCAGGGCGAAATTTTGTTGCTTGTAAAAAACAAATAGTGCTCTTTAAAATAATAATGTCAAAGTATTATTTACAGCAAAGAAAACTGTTTATTTGGGGGTGTTTTGTTTGCAGTAACAAAATACTGATTTAATTCAAAATTGAGGTCACATAAACTTAGGTTTCCTGTTAATGAATGTTTTTCGTGATAATATTACCTTCATTACTAGCAAAGGAAAAAACATTTTTTGAGCTGCGTTTGTTCACAGTAAAGAAAAGTTATTTCATACCAAACGTAACGGTTTATCGGAGTTATTATGTTTTCAGTCGTACATTGTAGTATTCAGTACGTATCTTATCCCGACGCAAACATTCATTACATCAATACGTGATGGAGGTCGGTTGAAAGTCACGTGTCTTGATAGCTATTTTTCTCCTCCTCGGAGGGAGGCGACCACAGTGTTGTAATGGTTAGACTACTCGCCTCCCACACAGGCGAACCGGGCTCAATTCCCGGCGGGGTGGCTCCCGAACCCTCGCACGTGGGAATCGTGCCGGACGATGCCGCCGGACGGCGGGTTTTCTCGGGGATCTCCCGCTTCCCCACTTCCCGTTCCTTCACTGCGGAGCTGCTCCGCACTCACCTCGCTTCACCCTCATCGGCTCTCAAGAACTGCCCAACTCTCTTCACTCGCTCACCTTATTGATGCGTCGGTCAAGTGAAACTGTGCTATTATTATAAAAGTCAATGTTTTTACAAATTTGCTAATTAATGCTCTCAGATGCGTTTTAAAGAAACTAAAAGCAAAAGTAATTATTTTAGTTTTTACAAATGTTTTCTTAACATTTTAAATTCAACATTAAGACATAGGACTATTATCCCTACTTTGTTACAATCTTTACTGGGACCATATCAGTCAGTGCCCCCTTTAAAAAAGGTGTATGCAGGTAGGTGCAGTGATATTTTTCAAACGTTTATTTTAAAAGTACTCACTTTAACGTGAATAGCTTTTACTTATAGGTAGAGACCTGCAAATTTCGCGTTATTATTTGGGGACACCTGTAACTTAAACCACGCGTGGCGTTGCAATACTTTTGTCATTGGACAATAATAAATTTGACACGCCCTTGATAACTCTGTGCCTAATAAATGAACTCTTCGCAATCGTGTGCCCCATCATGTGCGGTTCAGTCGGAAAGGGTGTGACTTCACATCTATGCAGCAGCCAATGGAGAAACGACGCCAACTCGAGTATATATAGTGCAGTGAAGTTTAGCCTGATACAAAATAACAACGCGAATTTGGAGGGTCCCTACTTATATAAGTACAGTTGCGAAGCAGCCGCTGAAGCCGCGATCTTCATCCGCACTCGCTGGCAAAATGGTGTAGCCAATCATATGCGAGGCCCGTTCCTAGAACCTCGCGCAGCAAATCAGAATTTGGATACACCACGTCTCTTCATTTTTGTGTAAAGTCTGTTCACGATAAAGTGAGCAATTATAAACTCAACCCTTGAAATATGCCGCTGCCCTCTAAAGGGTTATACTTTAACGGCCGTACTAAATGGCATGCGCCCAAAAAAAAATGCTAACGACGTTGGGAAAGGAGTTCCACGTATTTACGTTGAATTAAAAGTGTTATGTAAAACATTTGTGAAAACTGAAATAATATCTCTCACTTTACGTTTTTTTTAATGCATCCGAGTATTGGTAAAAAAAAAATTTTTTTAATATTAATTTCACAGTTTCACTTGACCGTCGCATGAATTAAGAGATGATGCCCATTGCAATGTCAATTATGCATATAGTGAAAGAATACTAAATGGTCATAAAAGTAGACCTTGAGCGGGGCTTTTAAAATTGTTCAGTTCACCGTGAACAACTTAAACATATTTATAGGCTGTTCACGGTAAAATTAGCACTTTTGAAAGACCTGCTTAAGATCTACTTTTAGACACGTTGTGTATTCCTCCACCGTATGTAAAATTCACATTGCTATGGGCCTAATCGCTTTATTCATCCATCGGTCAAATGAAACAGTGAAATTATTAAGAAAGTAAATACTTTACAAACTGCTCCTTTTTATACTTCGACGCATTTATAAAAACATAAAGCGAAGGAAATAATTTTAAGTTATCACAAATGGTTACCTAACACTATTTATTCAACGTTGAGATATGAATCTACTATCCATCGTTACCAACTTTACTGGGTGGATGTCACTCTATGCGTCCATTAAATATGTGCATTGAGAGGCAGTGCATTTTTCCTAAGGTTCATTTCTAAAGTGCTCACGTTATCGTGAACAGCCTTCACTCTGATACGATTGAAAGAGCCCGCCTATACCGAAAGAAACATCTCGCCATTCCTGTTCTGTGCAGTTGCTATTCTGTGCGCTCACCCACAATGCGGCTGCATGAAACCTTCAGGTCGTGTATATGGTGCGCGCTACGTCCAGCAAGGAATGCAGGGCTAATCCCTCGCGCGACTCGTAACGGCTAATTGACCGAACCACAGCTACTGGCGAAGCGCTGGTAATTAACGCCTTTATTAGCCCCGGGGCCACGGAGAACAGGCGACAAGTAGAGGCACGAGGTATGTTCCAGGCCATCGGTCGCCGACGTACACTCCGTCCGCCGTCACACCTCGCCACGAAGTATACTTCATCCACCGCAATCGAGGAAATAAATCCCAATTGTACTGTATAGCACCTTCAGACCCACATTAATGTATGATTATAGGTAGGGACACCAGAATTTTAGGAAAAGTTTCTGCACATGCTAAATTTCAACACCCTACGTACATACCAGTAGTTTTCTTTCGCTTATTGACCTCGAGTCTTTGTGAGAAGACATTTTCTTGTTTGACACGCCAATCGGAATTGCGTGACTCCGATATTGTATGCATGTGATTCGCGAGGAGTCACCTAAGACGCGTAACAACTCGATCGTCCAATCAAGAAAGGGGATATGAGCTAAAGAGTTATGAAACACAACTGGTAGTGAAATCTCGAAATTCGGGTGTCCCTAGTTATAGGTGTTGCATATAAGAATATTTTTAATGCATGATGCACGCGGAACTTATGTTATCACAGCCAACTACTAAATGTGTGAAAAATTCGCGGCATGATTTCAGTACCAGCCAGTATTCAAAAACTCGTAGTTTTGTATAGTTTATGCTTAGAGCCACCTGCTTTTCGCGAAAAAAATTATGCACAAAAAAAAAAAGATTTCAACTTCTTACGTACATGTTTGCAAATGTCCTTTAGCTGTTGGCTGCGTGTATGTGTGAGAGGACATATTATTCTCGACTGGGCCAATCAGAATATATTTAACCGACACTGGTCGTCCGTATTTGTCTGGCAGACACCTAGCACGCGTGCGTGTTAGCCAGTTCGGTCCCAGATTAATTTTCAATCTCAATTATTCAAATTGTTTAATTTTATGGTTTACGCGGTATTTGTGTAGAACGTGCTTCTGGCAGCAAATACACATCTTGCTATTACCATTATCCATCTATAAACGAGAATTTCCCCGACCTCAACAAACCAGATGTCCCATAGCTCGAGACGTGCAAAATTCGCGTCATTATTTGAGGACACGTTGAACTTTCAATACTTTTACCTTTGAAATACGTTTGTCATTGGACCATGCTTTACTCGACACGCCCTGGGTAACTCTACGCCAATAAATTGACACTTCACAATTGTGTGCCCCAATCACGCGCAGTTCAGCCAGATAGGGAGTGACTTCACAACTATGCAGCAGCCAATGGAGAAGCGATGACCGCTCCAGTATATAAGGTACTGTGCAGTTTAGCCTGATCACAAATAATAACACGAATTTTGCAGGTCCCTACTCATAGCAAACACTGAGAAAAAAAAATATATTTTTCTAAATCAAACAAAGCTTGTTAGGTACAACAGTATTAGTATACAGGTGCAATTAAATATTTTGTTGTTGAAATCAAATTATTTTGTTGTTATTAATTGTTTGCGACCAACAAAGACTTCGTTGGCGCAGCTAAAATTTTTTTTAGCTCTACGTGCATTTAACAATTTCGTTTAATATAAAAAAAATACTCGAGGCTAGACCGGGATTCTAAACCACATCAGCTGCGACCAAGCGATACGCCTTAGCAACCTTATATATATATATCGCTTTTGCCATTTGTGGTTTGACGAGTTGAAGTTGACAAAGCTCAAGTGAGAGATCGACTTCCTGACAAATTCCCAGTGAGACAAGCGAACTGAGGGGCGCTGAGGGGCCGGGGTGCGAACACACGACCCTTCGACTACAAGTAGTCTACCGAACCCCTGAGCTATGCGGGCAGGACTCCTCGTTTAAAGTGACTGATGGTGAAACAGCGATGTTTATAAATATATAAGATACATTTTAAATAGTTACCAACGTGCACAAATAAATGTTTCAAGTTTTACAGTTTTCATTTATAAGTTTCCTGTAGAACTTGTTTTATTAGGATGTTTATACCGTTATTAAGCATCAATAGCTGCATTAACGAACACTGTTACAGAGCCAACTATCCCGAAAAAAATACACTCTCGAGCTATATTTTTGAAAAGAAGGCAATCAAACGTTTAACACATTGAGGATGGCAAAACTTAAATGGCCCTGAGGACAAGGTTGAAGTTAGCTGCCTATATCCTCCACTACAGCAGTTCCTGTTGTGTTGGTTTCTTCATGTCCACTCACTATCTTACTATTGGTCCTGGCTACACCGCGCACGCTTAGTATACTCTGCAAGGTTTACCAGTGGCTGGTCGTCAGCCAATGAAGTCACGTTGATTGTGCGCTAATTAATGTGTTGCGACAGATGTAGCAGGTTTTACAGTATATCGTGTTCATTTGAGAACTTATTAAAAATAACAATTTAATTCTTATGAACTGAAATGTTGACTAGTCATAATTTTTTTACTTGGAATCCGATAAAATACAACGATACAGTGAAACTATAACAGTGGGAGCTTTGTCTTCAAGAGCAAAGAAATGTTCATATAGACGTGGGCCCGTGTATATACGTGCATACTCCTCGAAGGGTTAACCAAACAAATATATAAGTACAAGTGACTCAACCTAATAGTTTGTTCATAGTCGCATTTCTTTCTGCCCAACACAGAAGTGTTGCTAATTCCATCGTGTATATTTTAGAGGAACAAAATAAATTTGTTGTTTTTCTTGTTTTTTGTACTGAACAAAATATTTTGCTGGGGCAATTAAATCTATTTTTGGCCATATATGCAAACACATATTTCGTTCACTTTCCTCTCAGCGAATACTCTCAAAACAAAGGGCCACAAATTCCTTGTTCGTACAGCGTTGAAACATTCGACGCTCAACAAAATTGCGTAGAAAAATTATCGCTTGCAACAGTCTGGGTGCGAATCGTCTAAATGTTTCTGTGAAGAGCTGAAAGTTTCGTTGGCCAATGGCTTAGTTGCTTCCGCCATGTCTCTAGTTCACTTGTACGATGAAAGGTAAATAATAAGCCACTGTGTTCAAGGGTGTCGCCCTATTCATGTCCACTTGTAATAACAGCGGACAGAATAAATCATATTCGTAAGTTTATCAAGCACATTCACGTATTTTATGGTCGAGCGGTATTTTGAAGCCCTCCGGTATTTTCTGAGGGATACCTTACCTATCATACTCTCGTTGTTTACCAGACTTCAGAATGAAATAGATTACAAACATGTATTAGATTTTTAACCCGATAACGTATTATCCCGAATATACTCGTCCACGTACAACATGCTGCAGAAAAGGCAAAATAATGATCGGTGTTGTACAAGTCCAGAATCTAGCACTAATATGGGCATTGCCTTTCCTTACGTATGCCATTGGTTGCCGCTGACACGTGAACTATTTTTAAATTTGTTGCTCATTATATAATTCATCGATTGAAAGACTTTCCATAGGTTACAAAGTGTCAGTTATTATAATAAATTCGTAAGTACTATTCACGCCATAAATTTCTTCTCTTGCAACACCTCAAACAAAAAAAAAAGTATGCGTGAATTTAGGGGTAAAATCAAGTGAATTTATGAAAATAATTGACTGCTAGAGACCTGAAAAATTCGCGAGTTCAATGACCTGTAGACTAGACTCTACAGTCGTATGTACAATTATGCCGATGTCAACTACACATTGGTTGTATGTTGTCACAGTGGAAGGCAGCGATTGGACCAGCCTTCTCCAAGAGGCAATACACACCGTGATGACCAATGGCTAAACTTATATAAACATAGGGTGCGTATTTTGAATTCTACCTTGTCACGAAAGGAATCCGCGGATTCTTCATGTCTCTAATTATTGGAGTTAATACGTATTTTTCTTATACAATATGGACATTTCCTTTCGCCAAGTCCTTAAATACGAATTCCGCTCGTCCATCTGGTGACAGAGTACACTTAAGGGATTTACGTGAGTGTCTTAATTTTATGACTAGACTGAGATTGTTGACATTCTCGAGACTAACCGTGAGGCAGTAATATACAAAGAGCAATAACGTGAATGAGCGATGTACTGTCTGGTACGTATTAAAAAGGCTCCACACCATGACAACCACTAGAGACATACAAAATTCGCGTTATTATTTAAGGACTGGCTGTAATCCAAGTTACTGCGCATTTGAGCGACCTCTGCCATTGACCAGAAATATGATTGGCACGCCCCGGAGTACTTTTGAGCCAATAATAAAAGTTCAGTGGTGGAGTGGCTATTCTATTTTAAGGAAATCAAGCAGATACGTCATACAGTTCAGCGGCCAATGAAACCATGAACTGTACTCACTTGTTTATAACGCCCCTGTCACACTGTCAAATTTTCGCCTTCGTCACTTTGACAATAAAATTTTAAGACAAAATACGGCCATCAAATTTTTCCTTCCAACAAATTTTATCAAATAATCTTGAAATTGTTTGAAAATGTGTCTCACTGTCAATTTTTTTACTGGGAAAAACCGTTCTGAGTTATAATTTTAAAATAATTTTTATAGTGAGTTATTGCTTTTGTTTTTCGCTGCAGTTAATTACAGGAAGAAATGCAAGGAATGTCGTAATTTATTTTCACTTCTTTACTAAATTTAAATTTCATTTATCAGAGATGTTTCTTGCACAATTAAATTTAATGCATATGAGTTCGTAATTGTATGCGCAATATTTACTTAAAATAGAATTCATGCCCAGATAACTTCTACGTAAATTAATTATCTTCATAACCTACTTTATTTCCAGCAATTGTTTCTTATTTTAAGGTTTCTTGACGTCCATTTTTGTCGTTCACGATTCTGATTGGCTGAGGACGTCACACATCAAATAAATTTTAGAACCAGTCAAATCTTCAAATGTTTGTTGACGCAATTTGACGGAAATATTTGACAGTGGACAGGATCTTAAGGTATTGGAGTCTATTACGAGATAACGCGAATTTCGCTCGTCCCTAACAATAGCACAGAGTAAATAAGTGTATAGGTCGTTCACGGTAAATTGAGCACTTTTGAAGGGCTAGTAATTTTTTTCTTTCAAGCAATTTACATCCTCCCGCCACTTGTTAATGTAGACCCTCTCATGTGAGTAATAAACACAGTGCATGCATTCACCATACCCAAAACCAAAAGTCTGAGGCCTCAATGAAATGTATATATTGGCTATGATGTCTGATGAATAGAGACGTGAAAAATTCGCGAGTTCAATGACCTGTAGGCTAGACTCCACAGTCGTAGGTAAAATCATTCAATTATTACTGATTGTAGTTTCAGTGGAAGACGATGATTGGGTCAGCATTTTATTGTGCGTTTATTATTTGCATAGACTTGTCCAGGAGGTTTTAAATAACGGGTGGACGAATAGCATAAGGAATACAAACGTAGAAGGTTTTGAATTATAGCTTGACCCAAATTGAATCCGCGAATTTTTCAGGTTTCTACTGACGAATAGAGATGATGGAAAATCGCGAAAATGTTTTGAGCCAACATATCTTTTATAACACTCTAACTAGTTTATTCTGTCATGATTGGACGAACAAGATTTTGACTCGTGCTAAGTTGTTTGCACACCAATCACGAACGTTCTGCCTTATAGCACCAGAATCCTCATTGGCGTTGGATCCTAGCAAACAGTCAACTTTTCCCACCATAAACCATCATTTCCACTGACAAAACAGCTTCAAAAAGTGCTCACTTTACTGTGAACGGCCTATACACGCGTTTGACGTCTGTCTTGTACTGTCCTGCGCCATTGTGCTGGCGGCTGCGACTGTACCGAGTTACAACTGCGGCTAGCGAAAGGGAGATATGGGAGTTGTAAGCGCTGCGTGGAGGGAGCGACGTAGCTCAGCTGTGCTGGCTGCGGTCTGGACCATCTCTCTCACTGCAGCTTCTCAGCACACACACACACACATACTCACACACAGATCTCCTTGTTTGCATCCCGGGTGAAATTAAGTCACGACTTTGCCGGCTCCTTCAAAGGTCAACAGTTTTAAGAGTTCCTCATCTCCACCCCCCCGCCCCTTCACCCCAAACTATGGCCCGGGTCCATTCCTTTATCAGCCATTGCTTCCGCCCCCTTCGGCCCCCCTCCTTAAATTTTCTGTTCGTTTGCGGAAGCGGGGGATCATCCGTGCCTCGCCAATGCGTAACTCCGCGAGCTGCAGGAATTCGCCGGCTGTATCTAGAGACGTTTCCGGCGACCTATGAATGCTAAATACACCGAAATTTCGTGAATTCATCCGAGGAAAACTGCGTGCTGATTTGAAGTTTCTTCCTCTGTTGGACCACGGTACGTCAGACAGTCCGCGGACGACTTTCAGCCAATATTGAACCCGCAAAGAATAAAAGTGTCGGATTCCGCGCCAAATTTGCTCGCGTTAAAGTGAGCACTTTTGAAACCAACCTTCGAAAAATGTCGCGGTCCCTACTTTAGTGTACTTTAACAAGAACACTGACAGCCGTGCGCCCAGTAAAGTTGGTAAAGATGGAGAGAAAGTGGTTCTGTTTCCTAACATTGAATTTAAATAATTATGTAAACGTCTGTGAATACTAAAATTATTTATTTTAGCGTTCGGTTTTTTTTTTAATGCGCACAAGTGTAAAAATGAGCGAAGATATAAACAATTTACTTCTATAGGAATTCTGAATTTAATTTATCTGACATGTGAATTAAGTGATCAGGCCAGCGGGAAAGTAAATTTCTCATGTCGTCACGAACAGACTTTGGTTCGGAAATGCCTACAGGAACCTGGCCTAATACTTTCAGTAAATCAGGACACCAGGAATTGGGACAACTTATTATTGCAGCAACCACCTGGCGAGGCCGCTTGCAATAACCCCCACCTCTAGTCAGCGATCGGGGACACGGACGCCTAAACGACGCCCCGATATAGGTCATTGTAAGGCAGGGTCCGACGCCTTTCCTCGCCCGGCCAGCTTCAGGGAAGGACAGAAGAATGGGTGTGTCCTGTCGTCGCTAACCGATCTACAACGTGACACAGCCTGCGGCATCAAGATTAAGATGGGTACAGTCCATAGCAGATAATAAGTTAAAAGCGCGAAGTATCCATAATAATAATATAGTTTAACATAGTATATCAGTTCTATTAGCTACCCGTTACATTTAATATTACAGTGTTGTATTGTCTGTGTCACGTAACTAAGGACCTGAAGATTTCGCGAGTTCAGTGACCTGCAGGCTAGACTCTATCTACTTATGCACACATATGCCGATGTCAGCTGCACATTGGTTGTTTGATGTCACAGAGGAAGGCGACGATTGGGCCAGCGTTCTCCAGGAGGTGTCAAACACCGTGTGGACCAATTACTGAGGTTATATAAAGGCACGAGTTTTGAATTCTAGCTTGTCCCAAAATGAATCTGTGAATTCTTCAAGTCTCTACACATAACATGATTAAAACCCCTCATTTACAGCAAGCTCTACCATATATCATTAATTTACAAGCTTCTGCCCCTAACCCCTTAATTTATGAATATGGCTGCACGGCATTATTTATAACAATATGGAGTAATAATAGTCTACACAATGTGCATACAAGTAGATACTAAGCAGGGCTTTTGAAAGTGCTCAGTTTACCGTGAATTGACTTTACCTTCTCTGTCGTTAAAGTAGAGCAACAGCCAATAAACCACTAACGATTAATAGTTTCGGAGAAATAAAACTCATTTCAAATATTCTGTTACGCCGTTCAATCATTAAGTACACTGTTTAAAAAATGTCCGTAAAATTAGCGGAAAATACCGGTTACAGATTATGCAGACATCTGCGTTAAATTACGGTCTCTCTATTTTTTATTTTTTTTTTTCAAAAACGCTCTCTCCGCAAATTTCATACAAATCACCGTAAATTCACAAACTTGAAATTTTTTTTAAAAATCTTCTCTTTAAAAAGGCGCGAAAAAGTTTTACTTTAGTTATGTGGGTGTAAAAATTACTATAAAAATAAAAAATATTTCCGGTGTCGGGACTTGAACTCGGAAAGAAATCTTGATAGTCCAACACTTTATCCATTTTTCGCTTTTAAGGGCCGCCTAAATCACTTCACTTATATCATATTCCCTTAATGAAGCAAACACCATGCAGCGAAATATGGTAACTGCTGAGATATTTCAGTGGCCTGTCTTCGGGTATGACAAATATGAAGGAAAAAAAACGAATCATCGCTAAGTCTAATTCTTGCTGAGAATGTGGAAAGGCAAAGTTGGAGGAGAGGTCAAACCAATTTAACTCCGTGTTTTGAGAGAACATAATGGTGCAATGGCGTTAACACATTGAGAACGGCACACGCTCACTGGCACTTAAGACAAATTAGAAATGAGTCACCTATATCCACTACTGCAAGAACACCGGTTCTGTTGGTGTCTGTGTTAGAATTCACCATCGTCCTATTGGTCCATACCACACCGGACACTACCCAGTACTTTACAGCGTTCATTATTGGCCGTTCACCAACCAATGGAAAGCAGAGTTGATATTGACCAAATCAACTGTCCTTTATCGGATAAAAGGATTTACAATCAATCATGTCATTTTGTGTGGCTGTACAAAAATAAAGTCTGTCGTTAGCAATATCATTGTTACTGCGCTGCCGTGTTCTTGTGAAGTAATGTTAGAGGCTAACCGAACAAAGACTGCACATTCGTGCGAGTTTTGTTCTGAACAACTAAGAAGTATTCCAATTAGCTTTGCTCGAGATACACTCGCGCGTAGTCTACAAAGTGTTAAAACGTTTCCCACTCCACTGTGACTCGAGAATCGCACTAATTACGCCATTAATGGACCACGTCTCCGAACGCAATGAACCGCCCTTCGACGTAAGCATGTTATGTAAAGTGTTTCGGAGTAAATGCCACCTGAATATCTCCCCTGGGGTGTGGCGTGTACGCCCTAATAATGAGATCTCCGAGAACGAGTGTGGAATACCGCAATAGAATCATCAAGAACGCAGAAGCGGAAAAGCTTCTTGTACTGCAAACATGAAACTATCCTCAACAGCCGGCAATACTGCAAGCGGTCGTTCTTGTTTCTGATTCGTGGTAACAAACTTGCCAAGTGGCAGCCCTACGAATAAGGAACCTTCCGAAAAAAGTCAATAGCCAATCAGAATGGCCTCCTGTTTTACGCAAAAATATTTCGCGACTAATTGTTAGAGACCTGCAAAATTCGCGTTATTATTGGAGGACATGTTAAACTTAAAACACTTTCCCTTTGCAATACGTTTATCATTGGACCAATCTTTATTTGACAAGCGCCTGGTAACTCAGCGCCAATAAATGAACGCTTCATAATTGTGTGCTTCAATCAAGTGAAGTTCACTCAGAAAGGGAGTGACTTAACGTCAAGGCAGCAGCCAATGGAGAAACGACGCCGGCCCGAGTATATACAGTACTGTGAATTTTAGCTTGAAGCAAGAAAATAATGCGAATTTCGCTGGTCTCTACTAATCGTACTCCAGAACACGTTAGTCTAGAACCAGCATCGTGGTTGGATTATTTCAACTCGTACGCCTCTTAAGTGTCTGCCAGCCAATCACGGACGTTCGGTGTCATTGTAACTTTATTCTGACTGGCCCAGTCGAGTGGAAAATTTTTTCTCACACAGACGCGAGGCCAATAGATAAGTTGTAATGCTAAAGGGCTTCTTACCACCCCCCCCCCCGGTTTTATGCTCGAAAGCTTAGCAGGGGGCGGATTACAGACTAACTTATAACCTAGCTTAAATTAACACCCATGCCTTGCCCGGGATTCGATCCCAGAGCCTCCCGCACCCCAGATCGGTGGTGCACCAACCGACTGCGCCACGGGAGGTCGGCAATACGTAAAGGAAATTTGCAAGCTTGCCCGTAAGAATTTGAAGTCTAGCCCGTGCGTAAATCTTTTCCCGAATAATTGGTAGCTCTATCAGTCAGACAAATTGCCTGTTTTAGGAGATACCCGCTGCCTATAAGGAAGTGGGTAAACTCCCCTACCCCCCCCCCCTTTTTTCTGCCAGTTTAAAAAAAAAAACCTTCAAGTCATTTAATTTCAACACACTTTACTATTTTGTGAAATCATGCTACACCATTTGAAAATTAGTTCCATGCAGTATTCTCTCTAGCTGACGGTTTTGATGGGGTTTGAAATTGCCGTTCCATCTACACTCTTACTGTGCAAAAATTGCATACTTTAAAGGAATTCTTCTGTGAATAAGAGCACCAGGTTTCACGTAAAAAAATCATCTGCTGGCTAGACTACAATAACCTGCTCATAAGCATGCAACATTCTATTAGCAGAGAACTGCGAAACTGTTTGGTGGCAGACTTAGGCCGGGAACACACGGTGTGTTCCACGGGCAGGACCCAGCCAGTGGAGTACACCGTGTGTTCCCGGCCTAAACTCCAAGACGTGTGTTCTTTTCACTGTTACCATTGTCAACTTGTCTGGCTCGTCCGAAGGACACGTGCAGCCAAACGCAAAGGCTAAAAGTTTGAGCAGCCAATCTCCAGTACAGTGGTCACACAGAACTTCATAGATAAAATATAAATAAAAGGTCAATTTAACCCAAAAAAATTATGTTTGTATTAACACAAGGTTAAAAGATGTGGGAAATATGGGGTCACCCGATTTCCGCGAAAATAATTACTGTGAAGTTGTATTTCAGCACACTTAAACTCATATCCTCTTTCGCGAATGGACGTGGCCTGCCGGCGAATCATTGTACAGGAGTAACTTAATCCTCATTGGCCCAGTCGAGTACCACACTGTCTTCGACGAAGGCACGCGACCAATAACGGAATGAGAACTGCAGGTGTGCAAGTATTATATTGAAATCAATATTCAGTAAAATTCTCTTCGGGAAAATCTATTGGCCCTAGCGATGCACTATATACTTAGTAAACAACGAAGCACAATATATAAAGGGTGATTTTTCAAAGGTATCATACAAAAAGTGCTAAGAAACCGCGAATAGGCTATAAATATACTCTAAGCTCCCACTGGTCCGGAGCCCCGTGTCAACTGGGATGATATCGTGTTCGTAGCATCTTGATAATTTCGTAATAACTGGATGACGTATTTCTGACTCGGCTTGTTCCTTTGCAGGCCAGTCATAAAGGTTCAGTCGTAGAGTGTCAGAATTTTCAGTGGTGCAGGGAAATAGGAAAACATCTTCGTACGCACGCGACAAATATGAGAGAAAATTCCCTGAAGTGTGCACAGTACGTTGAAACATAGGACACAGTCAACTTTCCGATCAATAAATAGAGACCTGCAAAATTAGCGTTATTATTTGGCATCAGGCTGAAATTCACAGTACTATATGCACTAGAGCCAGCGTCGTTTCTCCATTGGCTGCTGCATGGATGTGAAGACACTCCGCCTCTGACTGAACTACACGTGATTGGGGCACACAATTGTGAAGTGTTTCTTTATTGGTGCTGAGTCATCCTGGGTGTGTCACGTAAAGTATGGTCCAATGACAAACCTATTACACAGGTAAGTGTGTTTCAAGTTTAACATGTCCCCAAATAATAAGGCGAATTTTCCAGGTCTCTAATTATTATTTAAGGACAGACTGAACTCCAGATTACTGTGCGTTTTACCAACTTCGGCCATTGGGCAAAAATATATTTGGCCCGCCACGGAGGACTGTTGAGCCATTCTATTTCAATAAGATGAAGAGGCTACGTGACGTTGATTGCAGTACAGCAGCCAATGAAATTACGAACTGTAGTCACTTGTTTATAACGCAGTGGAGTCTATCCTGTCACCAAAAGATAAAGCGAGTTTTGCACCTCTCTAGCAGTAAACCATTGCCTTTAGTAATATATATACATTTATACGTAGAGATAAAAAAATTCCACGAATTCGTTTCAAAGAAAAATAGACGCCAAACACGCGTCCATTGAAGTCACCTTTGTAATTGGATCACAGTTTATTAGACACGCCCAGCACGACTCTGAGCCAATAGCAGACTTGCAAGGAAACAAGTAGCGGATCCCACATAGCCATGTGCGAGGTAACACTGGCTACTCTCTGGAGCAGCAGCCAATGTACAAACATCTGAGACTCGAGTGTACACATGACTGTGGGGTCTTTCTTGCAGGAAATTGAACTAGCGAGTTTTTCCTGTCAGTAATGATTAGGACCACCTGTTTTTCGCGAAAAGTTTTCAGGACTAGCTGTACCCCAAAACACTAGAGCCCAGATCTACTTTCGTGTCCGGATGATTTTAACTGCGACGCATCGCAGGTGTCTGGCCGCGAATCACGGACATTCGGTGTTGGAGTTACCTAATTCTGATTGGCCCAGTCAGGCGAGGAACTATCTCTCGACAAAGACACGTGGTCAGTAACCAAAGGAAAACTGCAGGTTAGCGATAGGTAGAGCTAGTAATTTTTCGTGGAAAAAATATGGATACACGCCTACTATAAGCACCTAACAGCAGTTTCTCTATTGCCATCGGTCGCTGTCTGTTTGAGAAAGCGTTTTCATATGTGACCGTGCCTCTTAGAATTCGGCAACATCAGCACGGTTCTTACATGATTCGTGTGCAGACAGTTAACCCGTGTCACAAAGTAATTCAGTCAGTCAAATTTCGGTATACGACCCTCCCTACAGTGTTTTGAAATACAACTTGTCTTGAAATCTTTTCGCGAAATTTCACTACCCCCAACCATAGGACATTGGAGTCTAGCTTTCTCGTAAATATTTTCGCGAAAAACAAGTGGCCCTACTAATGATTCATGACTGACTTTATCTTAACTGCTCGTTCAACAGAAAAGCAGGAAAAAAAAAACAGTCGTATTCTTATGCTTTGGCCGCGTGGATCTCAATATGCCTGGAGATGCAGCGCCCAGCAATGCTCTGTCTCTCTCTCAGTTTTTATCCGCACATCATCTCGGTGTTCCCGTGGGAACAAATGGCCCTAACCGTCCTCCTCCTCCTCCCCCTCCGCCCCTTCGAGGACTCCTACATCCTCCCTCAACCCCATTACTCACCACCTCCTTACGGCCAGCCAGCCATCTTTACAATGTTTCATATGAGGAAAAAAAAACCTGCCAGCTACGTTCCCCCACGCGCGTTTGTCTCCCGCACTGAAACATTCTATTACGGCTTCCCGAGGAATATTATCGCTCACAACTCCTTCTCTCTCTCTCTCTCTCTCGCTCTCTCTCTTTCCTTCCCCTCCTTTGCCACCATCCTTACTCCTCACGACCGTACCCTATCGCATACCCCGGCACTTTGCGGAGCTCGTAATAAAGGATAGTGTTTCGGTTCGGAACAGACGCAAGTTTTAACACTCTGTATGCGATCCAGCCCCACACCTCGTGTAGCGCCGCTCTCTAGGCGACCCCCCACCCCCAGAGGCGTTAACTTTTATTGCGGCGCCTGGCGGGTTGCAGTCATATCTCCTGCAGGGGTAAAAACAGGGGGGGGGGGGTGGTTTGAACAGCAAGCACAGAACACATTCACAATACAGAGGTGCGAAGACAGGCGCGCGCACCTGCGAAATGCAGGCTCGTCGTTTGCCAATCGGTAGAGACAGGCGTTTTTCGCGAAAATATTTCAAGACCAGCTGTACTCCATATCTAGAGACATGCAAAATTCACGTCATTATTTGGCATCAGGCTGAACTTCACAGTACTGCATGTACCGGAGCTGGCGTCGTTTTTCTATTGGCTGCTGAGTAGATGCCAAGCCTCGCCCTTTCTAAATGAACAGCACTTGATTGGGGCACACAACAGTGAAGAGTTCAATGATTGGCGCAGTGTTACCCAGGGCGTGTAAAATACAGTATGGTACAATAAAAGACGCATTGAAAAGGTGCGCGTGTATAAAGTTTAACGTGTCCCTAAATAATAACGCGAATTTTGCAGGTCTCTATCCATAACACTTTAGTTCATAAGCACTTTCGCAGTTGGATGATTTTAAATGTCGCTTTCCCCAAGTGTCTACCCGTGAGTCATGGAAGTTCAGTATCGGAGTACTTTATTCTTACTGATCCAGTCAAATAATAAGATGTCTTCTCACGTAGATACGCGCCCAATAACCAAAGGAAGTTGTGGTTATGGACTTAGGATGTTGAAGTCTAGCATAGCCAAAACTATTTTCGCGATATACACCTGTCCTCACCAATCAGTAGAGATCATGACATTTCGCTTATTCATTTGAGGACAAGCTAAACTGCAAACACATGTAGTTTGTAAGTAGGGCCTTCTGGTGGAAAAGTTGTACGGGCGGGGTACACTTCAACTTCTTAGGCGCAAGCTTGCAAACTGCCCTTTGGCTATTGGCTGCGTGTCTGTGTGAGAAGACATTTTCTACTGAACAGGGACAATCATAATTAAGTTACCCTGTATCTCCAGTGCACGAAATAAAGTCACATCTGGATTTGACGATCACCTCAAGACACGCACCCAGGATGATTACAGACTGGACAGTGACTAAATATTCGACAATTCGGGTTGAGTTGAGAGCTTTGGGCGGCTCTTAACAATGAGGTCTTGAGATGCGATGATGGTGGCATGAGGTGAGAATGGAGTAGGCCGGAATGTAAGGTCTGGGGAAACGGGAGAACACCGAGAAAACCCGCCAACCAGCGGCATCGTCCGGTAGATTTGCAATTTTGAAAATCCGGGAGTGACCCGGCCGGGGATTGAATCCGGTTTGCCGTGGTAGGAGGCGGATGGTCTAACCGCTCAGTCACCGCGGCCCCGAAGATTCGACAGTTGATAACCGACTCATTGTGTTTAATTTGGATTTAGAAGAATCTGAAGTGCCAAAACACGCTACATCCATCGGGATACAGAATGGGAGGTATTCGATGAAGTACTGATGGAAAATATCCAAAGGTGCCGCGACGAATACTCAGAATTGCTGAAGAAATCACGAAGTTTACTGGAGACATTTGTAGTGCTACATTAAGAAGTTATAAAACTGGAGTCCCACAGGACAAATAAGGGGATGAAGAGTCAGAAAAAATGAAGAAGAGAATATAACTAATCGAAAATGTACGCAGAACAGTAAGTATTCTGCACTGAATATGCAAATGATAGAAGAATATCGTCGACGTAGGAGGATTTATTCAAGACTCTATAAGAAGAAGAAGAAACGGCCATTTAGGAACTTCTTAAGGAAAAAGAGAAATAGATACTTAGGGGCTGTTATACAAGGTCCTTGCAAACGAATTAAGATGTAATCAGTGTGTGCAGACCCTAACAAGACAAGGGAGAATAATAATAGATTATCAAGAGAATGTAGTACAAGAGTTAGTTGCATCTCTCCTGCCAGATGATAGTTCGGACAGAGAAACATAAACTCACGAAGAGATGCAATGCCGTATGGATGAGTTGCCAGACATTCCACCGACAACTAAATACACGATAAGATGGTTAAATAGAACCATGGTGGGGACAAAGACCCTACAAAAGTAAAATCTTACATACCGCTAACACTTCTTCCAGTATTTGGGAAATGTTGGAAAAACTGATAAATATGTGGCTGATATCTTTTTCAGAGGCTGCAGAAGGATTGCATAACAAACGATATGGCTTTTCGAAAGGAAGTGGGACTGAAAGAGCAGTGATAGACCTTGTCAGGACTATTCAAAAAAGGAACTTACCAGGTATGTCTATGGCTTTACACGTTCTTTCTTCGAAGAGAGAGTAAGCAAGCATGTATAAAGTTGATAAAGTCTGCATAGATCAAGGAATGCGAAAGACGTATCCACTGGGATCAATCATTGGACCATTCTTGCGGAATATACTCTTTGACACGTTGCTTCGAGTAACTCTTCCAGAAGGATGTGAAATATTTGTCTATGCAGATGATGCACTGATTGTAATCACAGTAGGTAAACGAAGAGTAATTGAGGCAAACCAGACGAAATCTCAAAGGGGGTACAGGAATGGGGAAGTAAGGTGAAACCTGAATTTTCAGTAGAGAAAACTAATTCTTAGGAAACGCATTATACTGAGTACCGGTTTTTGCTGGATGTCGATACGAATGATTCAATCGAAAGGAAACTATCAGTTAATTAGTCAAGTAGTTAGTACCACTATATAAACGCAAAGATATAAAGTAGAATATTTTCCCGGAAATGCGGGGGAACTAGGTGGATGGCCTGTTGACCTCATCACGTCACTACTCCAGGTTACCTGGATGTAGATGTAATATACTGAAATTTAATAGGTGGAAAAATTACGTGGTCCTGCAACAAGCCAGAGGACAAAAGAAAAACAGGGCAAATTACGAGCCAATGAAAGGAGAGCTCACACACCTACATTACCAGGAAAGTGAACAGGTGTGGAGGTGATAAGATTGCGCGTAAGGCATTTGGTTGACTAACTACGTAAACAATTCCTACTCTGCGACGTTCTCTACCGCAAATTCACGTCATTCTCTTGCAATTTATATATGTGTGTGTGTATTGTGTATTTATAGGGACATATTTGTCATCAGGCTAAACTTCACAGTGATGTATATACTGGAGCCGGCGTTGCTTCACCATTGGCTGCTGCGTAGATGTGAAGCCACGCCCTTTCTGACTGAAATGCACGTGATTGGACTTTAAAAATGTTAAGTATTCATTTATTGGCGCAAAGTTACCCGGGTGTGTCAAATAAAGTATGGTCCAATGACAAACGTATCGTAAGAGTACATGTGTTTGAAGTTTAACGTGTCCCCAAATAATAACGCGAACTTTGCAGGTGTCTAGTTGTTATATATATATATATATATATATATATATAGGACGCTCAAAATTCGTGTTATTATTAGAGACCAGAGAATTTCGCGGGTTCATTTCTAGACAAGTTGGAATTCACACACTTGGACGTTCATGTTACTATTGTAATTGATCGACGTTTTGTTTGACGTGCAATACATTGTGCACTTAACCACCGCCTTTTACTACCACAACAATCAACCAATAAACAGTTGATATCTGTATGATTGTATACGAGACTGTGAAGTATAGCCTACAGGTAATTGCACTCGCGTATTTATCGGGGTCTCTACTAGTTATTATTTGGCATCAGTCTATACCCCACAGTACTATTTACACTCGAGCCGCCGTCGTTTCTTCATTGGCTGCTTACTAAACGTGATGCCACGCCCCTCCTGACAGAACTGCACGTGATTCGGGCACACATTTGCCAAGTGTTCATTTATTGGCGCAGAATTACCCAGGGCGTGTCAAGTCAAGTATGGTCCAATGGCAAACGAACAACAAAGGTATAAGCAATTAAATTTTAAAGTGTTCCGAAATAGTAACGTGAATTTCGCAGGTTTACATATATATAATATATATACATATATATATTTAATATAGTAAATATAAGAGGAAGTTACGGTTTTATAGAAAAAAAATCCTAAGGAAAATAAGTGCAAATAAATTAAATCTCTAAAAATTATAAATAGAGATGATGGAAAATACCAAAAATGTTTTGAGCCAGCGTATTTTTGATAACACTATAGCTGGTTTATCTTTTTATGATAGGATGACCAAGGTTTCGACTCGGCTAAGTTCTCTGCAGACCAATCACAAACGTTCTGCGTTACAGTATCAGAATCATCATTGGTCTAGTTAAGTGAGATAGTACCTTCGTACAAGCATGACGGCCAACAAGGAAAGAAAACTGTCGGACATGTGTGCAGTATGTGGAATCATAGCAAACAGTCAACATTTCTCACGATAAACCATCATTAGGCCCTGCGAAATTCGCGTTATTATTTGTCATCAGGCTAAACTTCACAGTACTGTGTGTACTGGAGCCAGCGTTGTTTCTCCATTGGCTGCTGCATAGACGTGAATTCACTTCCTTTCTGACTGCACTACACGTGGTTGGGGCACACAGTTGTGAAGTATTCGTTTACTGGCGCATAGTTATTCAGGGCGTGTAAAATAAAGTATGGTTCAATGATAGACGTATTGCAAAGGTACACGTGTTTGAATCTTAATCTGACCCCAAATAATAACGCGAATTTTGTAGGTTTCTAACCATCGTCTCTAATTATAAGAAAACAAGCACTACGCTTACAAAATTGACTGTCTGGTGTACAGATACCGTTATGAAAGATCTCTCGCAAGTGACGAAGCTGTGCACAGAAGCCGTCTTTGCCGAAGCGTCGTCGCTTGTTGAGAAGCAAGCAGTGGTTGTTCGTGCGATCTTGAACGCCGCCATGCCATGTCTCTCTGGAAAACGGAGTGTTGGAGAGGGCATGGAGTGGATCTTAATAATAATCCCGCCCTTTGCCCCCCCCCCCCCCCCGTCCCGTGAGTTTGGTAGCGGGTGCTTGATTCCTTCGGAGCTGGAGCCCCCAACCTCCCCGTTAGCTGCGTCGGGGAGGGCGAGTTCGGAACATACTCCCGCTCGCACACGCGCGCACGAACACACGCGCACGAAGACGGAAGACGGGGAGTGTAATCGGATTGCAGTCGACAGCCATTGTCTTCGTCTCTGTGCGCCAACCTCTCATCTTCGCTCGGAGGGCTCGTTTCCTTCGGCGACGAGTCTGGGGGATTCTCGAATGCCGAAGGCGGCTGGAAAAAGCCGAACGTTGACGAAGAGCGTCGTACCCATCCCCACCACCTCTTCCATAGACCAACCTCAATTCTCTCTGTTTCTATGGACAATATCGACGTGTTTAACATTTTAATACAAATGTGAAAGTGTAATACATTTTGCAACACATGAGAATTTCAGTTAAATAGAAAAGAGAGACTGAATTAAATTCCCTTGTTAATGAAACATAGCATAACTCAAGTATCCACACTTCTTTAATAAAACTTTTCGAAAAATTTAAACTATGTTTCACAATTGACAACTTAAGCTCTTGCCATGCCAAATATGGTTAGTGAGTTTGGCTGGAGGAAAAAATTAGTACTTTGCAAATCTCTGATCCGAGTATCGTGAGTCCAAGAAGTATAATATTTGGTACAACATGTATTCACAACGAATTACAAACCCTTTTTTTTCCTACCAGACGTCCTTAAAAGTTCCTGTCACGCTGTAAAATTTCTCCGTCGACGACTTCAAAGTTGATCAAGCGTAATTTGAAAGTCATGACGTCACGGTAACACCATTGCCACAGTAATGCTTTTCTGCAAATTTTAACGGTTTTAGATTACAGCAGATAAAAGATAGCTGAAATAAATTCTTATACTTGTCAATTTCAGTTAACTGCTAGACCGAACGCAATAAGAAGGTTTATTTCTGAAAATGGTTTATAACCCATGGGATTATGTTTAACAACTGCCCGGGCCCGTATTATTTTATAAATGCATAATATTCAGTATTATTTTAAAACCTAATATAAAATTATTATTTTTTAATTAACAGAAATATAACACGATTTCTTCCATTGGCAGGTTATATGACAAAAAAGCATTATCTCAGTTTAAATATACGTTTTCATATTTATATAAGGTCAAAGAGATAAAAAAAAAAACGTACTTCAGGAATGTGGGAAATTGGAAACCTGTTCAATATTTGCTAATTTTTATGGAACAATTTAGTAGCACTGTTTCGCCAAACAACACACCGGAAATTTTATCGCCGAATATATTAGAAAGAAAAAATGTTCCAATGTAAAAGGGGCATAAGTACGGAGAAGCACAGCTGCCGTGTGAATTGCAAACTACAGCAGCGCTCGCCTACAAATTAACCAAAGTTGCCTCAAACGAGTAGATCCGAACGAGACATACAACATAGTGCAATGTAGGTATAGGCTATTCACGGTAAACTGAGCAATTTTAAGACAGACTTGTATGAACATTGTGTATTCTTCAACTATAGGTAAAATTAATATTGCCACGGGCCTCACAACTTTATTGAGACATCGGTCGAATGAAACTGTAAAATTACTACACAAGTTTTTTTTTTATCACAAATTTACTAATTTTTAAATTTATACGCATTTAAAAAAAATTCCAAAGAAATAGTTTCAGTATTCACAAATGGGTATCTAACCGATTTAATTCAACGCTAGAATATAGGACTACTTTCCCCTCTGTCGTCCCAAACCTGACTGAGTACATGCCAGCCAATATTCTCGATAAAGTATATGCAGATATGGGCAGCGATATTTTACAAATGTTGATTTCAAAAGTGCTCGCCTGATCGTGAACAGCATTTAACCGACTGAAGGAACTAATATTCGCACCATACATCGCACAAAGAAATATATGAAAGAACACACGGATACATGTGTGTGTACGTGTATATATATTATATTAAGCCGTCAATCAGTCTGCCATTTTTCTCAGTTATTATTATGTCCTTGAAGATGGTGATAGATTCCATTTCCCAAAATATATCAACTGTTATCGTCGTAGGAAAAAGGTGCGTATAACAAAGTTGTTTAATAAATAAATCGTTCTGGTATTTTCTGACTTGTTTCCTTTGTGAATACTACAGGACGGAAATTTTCACCATTCCGTATGAGTAGGGATAGGAACATTTCGCAAGTTCATTTCAGGACAAGATAGACGTCAAACACGTGTACACTGAAGTTAACTTTGCAATTGGATCGCAGTTTATTATACACGCCCTGGACGACTCTGAGCCAATAGCAGAATTGCAAAGAAACAAGTAGCGAGTGACATACTGCCAGGTGTGAAGTAACACTGGCTACTCTATGTGGCAGCAGCCAATTAACAAACACCTGAGGCTCGAGTATACAAAGCCAAAGGAAGTTTGCACACATGAAGTTGAATTCTAGCTTGAGCAGAGATCATTTCGCGGAAAACAGGTGGCCCTACGTATGAGGATTTTCTATACTTTAAGCCTAGTATACACGGGCATCTATCTTGTACAAAAAAGTTCAAATAAAGGCGAACAAGAAACTGAAAACTAAAGTGCATACTAGCTAGTATGCAAATTGTGTGATCCATACACACGACTCTAGCTGGTGAGCAAGAACGTGTATGGCTGATGTCAACTGCGTATAATTTGTAATGGGGTTGTAGAGGTAATTTGTGAATTATCAGTAGCATCTGCCACAAAAATAAGAAAAGATTTAGTCCAATCAGAGATATTTCAAGTACAAAATATATAGAAATGTAGAAAATGTAAGTTCACTCAGAAAAAAAGACAAACCTCTCGTTTTTAAAAAATCCATTTACAGAATTATTTACAATAGTGGGACTAGTGACAATTTTATCGTATTATAAACATTAACATATCTGCTTATTGCCAGTATCAACAAAATATATGTTTTGTTTACATTTGACTTGTACAAGAAAGATGGTGAAAAATAGGACTGTCCCTATATTTCTCTAGCTAGTATACGAATTCTTGTGTGCTAATAATTAGCATACCTGGCGGCCATTCATACGATGCAAGTCGGAGTGTATAAGAACGTGCTCACTTTCTTCTACAAGAAAGATGCCCGTGTGTACTAGGCTTTAAATACCTATATTTGTCAGCTACTGTAACAGTTATATCAAATTTTTTTCAGATACGTCATCGATAAATCTAAGTTAATAAGAAATGTGTTGTGACGGCCTACGTACATCAAATTACCCCTAAGCTCACTTCGTCTTGTAAATCTGTTCCTAAATGAGGGCCGTGGACATGGTTTACCTTTGGTGAGATGGGATTCGGTCAACTGCTGTGGTTGGCATGTCTGCTGGACGGGAAATGATGCGCGGGGCGCTCTACTGTGCCTGCCTGCTACGAAGCCTCTGCCCCCCCCCCCCCTTCTCTCTCTATTACGCGTCTCCATGACAACGTGATGCCGACCAGCAATGATGCAACCAGAGGGCGTTTCTGGATCAAGAATTTCAAAAAAATGATCTATAAGTAGACGACTATATTGTATGTAAAGCCTGTTTTTCCCCTGCTCGGGGAGACAGGCCAGGGACCTTAACAGAGGAGGAACTGCTGTTACTTGATGAATAACAAAATTTATGTAACAATTATATATTAATGTTTCGTATTAAATAATATACTCGTGCAATTGAAAAGTCTTGTGGGGAAATTAATATCCTGGGATTTTAGTAAACCTTTAAAGATATATTTAATAATCCCACTTTGGGAATATTTTTGTATATTTGTTATAACTAGAGATAGGAACTTTCCGCTAGTTCATTTCAGGACAAGATAGACGTGTAACCATCTACACTGAAGTTGACATTGCTATTGGATCTCAATTTATTAGACACGCCCTGGACGACTCTGAGCCAATAGCAGACTTGCAAGGAAACCATCAGCGAGTGCCATAATGCCAGGTGTGGAGTAACACTGGCTACTCTATGGGCCAGCAGCCAATGAACAAACATCTGAGGCTCGAGTATACACATTACTGTGGAGTCTAGGCTACAGGTTATTGAACACGCGAATTTTTCCTATCACTAGTTATAACGGGAAAAGAGATATACGTTTAATTTTGTAAAAATTAAATGTTTTACTGCGCAAACCCAAACCTTGATGACGCTTTGGGGGGGGGGGGGGAGGGCCTCTCTTTCTTTCAAAACGAACATCTTTTCCGAGGAAACAGAGATGGATATCTATTTGCATGCGTTGGCAGAAACCGTCACATGCAGGCCTAGATAGAAAACGGCGCCTCTCTGCTTCCCCAGTGTGATTAGTAGAAAGAGTTATCAGTACAGGAAGTTTGGAAAACTGTCTGTGTTTACTACAATGGTCAAGGGAGCGAACTTAGTCTGGGTACATAAAACTAATCCACAAAATGACTTCTACAGATGCCGTTCGCACTGCCTAGAGTCTGTCATTGACCAAAGAATCCCTGCAGAAATCCCTCACTGAAGCGGGTGTAACATACAAGCCAGAGGATGGAATTGAAGTCTTGCACCACCTGATGCAGTCAACGAGAGGGTGAGTCTGCTACAGTCAGCAGTTTCTAAAATTTGAAATACTTACCAAGTAGTGAGTGATGGGTTAGAAGTAGTACATATTTTAAGTTTGAGCTCGTTTGTAAAATTTTATACAAGTATTTTTAAATAACATTTTTAATAGATTTTTAATAATTTTTTTAAACAAAAGTTTAATAAATACTTCAAATAGATCTTTATAATTTTTTCAGGGTTAAGGGTCACCGGGTGAAGGTCAAAGAACAAGGTCAAGGTCACCGGCATCTAAAATTGCGGACAAGATGGCCACCGGCCGACCGGAATGACAGAAGCCGTGTCCGAAACGGCTACGAGACGATTATTTAGGTTTCTAAATCGACCAAGTGATCAATTTTAGGCCCTAAATATTTGGGGATTTAGGGTTGAAATTTACTGAGTTTAAGCAGCACACAAAATTCCCAAATAGGTCCCTTAAAATCGTCTGCTGTTGTTTATTTCCGTTTTATTTCCCACGTTGTTGCTTAAATGTCGGTATTTACTGTTCTTGAAATGCTGCACAATACATGCACGTGAAAAATGGAGAATCAGGGATCTACATAGACATTTTAAAATAAAAGTTATGTTGCATTTTAAAAAAAAACCCAGCGATCGGTTATTTGAAATGGAATGTTAATTGCAAGAAGCGAAGAAATAATGACAAGATTGATATTGGCTAGAAAGAAATATGATCAGTTATTTACAAGACGTGAGAAATGCTTGGAAGTAAGTTATTTATTGATAGTGCGACAGTAAAAATAACGTCGGAATTCGACAAGCCTGTAGTTTCCACCTTTGTCACATGTAGCGCTGTTACAAGCCGTTCGGAACCATCCACCCTAAATTCCTAAACTTTAATTCCCCAAATTTTCCATTTCGGACACGGCTAGAGCATTAACAGCTCCAACGCCCCGACGTTTCACTCCCTTTTCCCAAACTTCTCAATTTTCTATTACTTACCTGTATCTAGGGATAGGAAAAAAAATTCGCAGGTTCAGTGGCCTGTAAGCCAGAGACTCCCACAGCCCTTCGTGCGCTCGAGCTTAAGCCATAGCCCATTCATAATTACTTACAATGTTCCACTTACCTGGCGCGCCAACTGTGTTGCAGCATGTTTGTACTTTACTGGACCGGATTCAAAATGGCTACCTAAGCCATAACAGTACAGATAAAGGAAAAGCGCGAAAAATCTTTGAATCAACATATCTTTGATAACGCACTAGCTTGTTTATTCTACCATGATTGGATGAACAAGGTTTCGACTCGGCTAAGTTGAACGTTCTGTCTTACAGTATCAGAATCCTCACTGACCCAGTGAAATGGGGATAGTAGCTTCATATATGCACGAGAGCCAAAAAGGAAAGAAAACTGCCGGATGTGTGTACAGTAAGTTGAATCCTAGCAAACAGTCAACTTTCTCTGCGATAGACCATCATCTCTACATACTCTACATAACAGATGTGTGGGTGTGTGTGTGTGTGCCGTGTTTCAAAAGTTGACGTCAGTATACTAAGCAAGCAATCCTCTATTCATTTCTTTGATGAAATATATCGGAAACGTTTAACGCCAACGGTTTAAAATTTAAATAATTCAATTTTTTTAAGGAAATATCTACAGCAATGCTTACATCGCATCATGTACTAGAATTTCTACGTTTAACGTCTTGTCACAGAAGAGATACAGAGACGAAAATGAGAGGGTGTTATGTAAACTCGCCAACTTGCTAGACAGTATCATTTACTTTGTTATTTGTAAGTGTGTGTGTGTGTATGTGTGAGTAAGTGCTTAAAGTTAAATTATGAAGACATGAACAGGACTGGAAACAGTTGGTTAAAAATTTATTTTAATATAAACACGTCATAAACTAATAGCACGGACTGCGTATAGTTTAGCCGTGAGCCATTGGTCACAAATAAGCTCCCTGCCTTTTTGATAAAATTGACGTGAGTTAAGTTTGCTTAAACAGGTAAACAAAACAAACTGAAATTTCACTAGCATTCACCGAAATACGGGATGTGATTGAATTAAGTTTCAAGACAGAAAGTGAAGATAATTTAATCCAAATGATGTTTACACTACACCAAAACTCAGCATTCAATATATTCGTTGGCTTTCGGCCCACAAGCCACGAAAAAAGACTACAGAAATTACAAATTTCAGTCGTCGAGTACTGTGAGATCAAAAAGAGCATATTACTATCTCGTTCGTTTCTGTGCCTAATTTTTCTGCGGTTTCATTAAAGGTTTACAGTTTATTTTACTGGGAATTTAATTGAATTTATGCTGGCATCATGCACATTAGAGAAGAAGCTTGTGGAACAACGACGTATTTATGACACTTATAGTTTCGTAGTACCACATGGCTATAAGTCGAAAAACTAGCGAGTTCGGTGAGGCATAAACTTAGAGTCTTTTACAAAAATCTCGTGCTTTTGGCTGTTCATTGATTCCTCTATGTTAGAGTTCAACTTGTTACGTATTTGTTATTGGTCTTGCGGTTCTCAAGGATGTGTCAACGCGTGGTATAATCGTAACGTGAGTTTAACGACCTTTTGAATTCTAGATTCCCTCCAAATTTATTAGCGATTTTTCGTGCCTCTTTGCATGACTTACGTACACGCACTATTAATACGATAATTAATAATCGCAATGGTAACTTATCGAAAACAAGACATATATAACGGCTACCGAATGAGAAAAAGTGATGTTACAAACAAGTCAAATTCGTTTCCTACTGTGCTTCTCAGCCAGTTACCGCCTATCTCGCCGTGTGTGCAATCGCACTCCACTTTCGACATTTTTAAATGGTCTGAAATATGATTCTTCGTACCCTATCTTAATAATTTTAAGCGGCCTTGGTGTCGCCTCGACAAGAAATTTAGCCAGTAAAGCGGGTTTCCCAATAGCGCGGCGCGATGCGGCGCATCGAGCTTCAGCCAATCAGAGTGGAGCAGAGAATTGTCGCCGCCGTCGGCATTGAACGCGTTGCATTCGTCGGTGTCGGGATACGACGGGAAAGAAGAACTGTTTGTTAAAAATATTTAAAGGCATAAGTGGCAAGAAGCTGAGATGAAGAACTCAAAACACATCAACTGTTTGCAGATATACTAATTGGACCCCAAATATATCAATTTTATCTACCTCCGGGAAAACGAAAGTATGTTTTCCGATCCCAGAAGAGCCATTCATGTTCTGCGACATCGTTTTGAATTTTAATAAAATACTTTCATTCAAGAAAAGTGTATATAACTGAAAAATAACAATTTTACTAACTAAATGGCAAGAAACTTCACTGTATTCCGTTCGTTTGTAGCATTTCGTTGCAAGTTTCCTTGAAGGATACCAGATGGCAGCACTGTCTGTGTCGCTGGTGGCCGGCTACAGCACATCGCTCTATGGTGAAGACGCAAATCACGCTCGTTGTTTGCGAAGAGCGTGACGCGCCGTATCGCGTCGCTCTATTGGGAAACCCGCTTAAGCCTGTTAACCCAGGTTTCCTCTGAAGAAGGGATCATCGACATGTATATTACTCGTTCTAACATTTGATCATCTACTCGTTGCAACATATCGATAGTTTAGGAAGATCCGACCTCGATGTCTACTGCTATGTTGTCGTTTTAATGGTAGTCTGAAAACAAAAAAGGAAATTGGAATTCTTTTACTGTAAACATCTAATATGTTCGTATTGCCGACTGGTAATATTTATAATACGTGACTTATCTTTACAGACAGCTGTTTTTTTTTCGGAAAATATTCAAGGTCATTCTAGACTTCAATATCCTACGTCCACAACCACAATATCCTTTGGATATTGCCCGCGTGTCTACGTGAGAAGACATGTTCTTGTCTGGCTGGGCCAGTCGTAATAAAGTACTCCGATACTGAACGTCCTTGATTCGCGGACAGACACTCGAGGTACGTGACATTTAAAATCATCCAGCCACGAGAGTGTATATGAACAAAACCGTTTTGGAGTACAACTCGTCTTGAAATATTTTCGCGAAAAAACAACTGTCTCTACGTATTCTTGTAATCCTGTTGAAGCATACATATTCAATGGTTATTTTTAAAGCCAGTTAATGAAGTTATTTAATTTCAAATTGAAATTCCTTTATGTGTTTTCTTCCACCCCTAAAATCTTGAATAATGTACTGCAGAAGATCTCATAAGGCCACGATCCTTATTTCTACAGCTTTTGGGAGAATAAATTATTTTGTACCCAAACGGGTGCCGATATTATAAAATTCTCTTACAAGTTTGTTACAAATTGTTTTTATTATGAACTCTTATTTTTATCAACACAAAAAACTGCATAATTTTAACTGATTAATAAATAAACAAAATTTTCGTTAATTAATAAATTGAATAAAAGTATACACTTTTTTGTGTTGAAAAAATTTGACAACGTAATAAAAAAAATTTGTAACAAAATTGTAAGATATCGGCTCCCATTTAGGTTCAAAATATTAATTTTCGCAAAAGCTGTAGAAATGAATGATTGTAGCCTTCAGCTCGCTGAATAACCGGTGCAGTTTACTCGTTCCACAGCCGTATCAAGTCGGGAACATAAAAATATTTTTACAAAGCTTAATAAAGTAGAGAGAGTGGAAAACCCTTACAATATCATGACGTCACGGCCGCGAATCCTGTGGAAATAAAAAAAACGTGTGGTAAAAGGAAGAGGTTGGAAATTCCGCTCATTAGCGTGCTTGTGTGACGACACCAACAGACAATTGGCTCCCGAGAGGGGGGGGGGGTGGTTGTAGCCGGATGCGAGGGTGGATAAGAATACCCGGGGGTGGGGAAGGGGATGAACGGGGTGGCTGGAAGAAGCAGGCAAGAATTAGGGAAGGAAGCGCCCGTCACAAAGCCGATCAGATGCGCCACTCGCTCTCGCTCTTTCTCTCTCGTGTAGCGGAAGTGAGGACAAGACCTTGGTTCCCTTCGGCGACGGTGGCGCCGCGCATGCAGCCTAGCGGCGGGCTCTGGTACCTCGACGAATATAGTCCATTCCCCATTACTCCCAACAGTTCTCAAGCCCTGCTGAAGTTCTACTTCCAGGATATTCCGTCTTCCCGTCAAAACCTTGGCAAGTTTTAACTTTTGAAGGACGAACGGATGAAATTACAGCATTCTAAACTTTCACGTTTTGTTACTCGTTCATCCCGAGGTCTTTACAAGGATGTGTAGTGTGTGTGTGTGTGTGTGCAGTGGTTTTTTTTTTTTTGGCTGTCTTTTGTTTTCATATGTTTGTTTATGTAACTGTAAAATAGAATTAAGTAAAATTTTCTCTGAAGATTAATTGATAAATACGTTTGGAAACACGAGCTCCGTTTGTGCAATAGTAAAAGTAACAAAATCATGCTTTATGTGTTATTTAATTTTTTTGCCATCGATTAATTTCCGTTGCGTACATGTATGTGCGTTTTGGGTACTTAAAATCACAACGCCGCCAAAATTTTTCTTCTTCTATGGAAAAATTTTTCCTACTTGTAAACATTTTTGTTTTTATTAGTTTGCAGCAATGAACTTACTACGGACGTGCGAAGTTTGGTTGTAAACATAGTCTAAAGATGAGGTAGACCGATCTCGCTGGCTGAGCAAAACCAATCTCCGTGTCCCAACATTGAACTGTTTTTCTGCCAACACGTCTAGCGAAAATGGTGTGGTTTCGATTTTAGGTTAGGAAACAGATTTGTAAACAAATGCTTAGAGATATTTTTATACTTCCTCTAAACAGTTTTTTGATCAAATTCGAAATGGTAAAGGAATTTTATTAGTATAATAGTGCTTGTCATTTTAAAAATTAAGAAGTAAACCCGTTTTTCACTGTTGTCTATGTGACTTTGACAGTTGTATAGCATTGGGGTAGGTCAATGTTGGGTAATTGCTAAGAGACCAGCTAAATTCACGTTATTTTTTTGCTTCAAGCTAAAATTCACAGTACTGTATATACTCGAGCCGGCGTCGTTTCTCCATTGGCTGCTGCCTTGAAGTTAAGTCACTCCCTTTCTGAGTGAACTTCACGTGATTGGAGCACACAGTTATGGATCGTTCATTTATTGGCACTGAGTTACCAGGGGCGTGTCAAATAAAGATTGTTCCAATGACAAACGTATTGCAAAGGGAAAGTGTTTTAAGTTTAACATGTCCTCAAATAATAACGCGAATTTTGCAAGTCTCTAGTAATTGCACAGAAGACGAATTAGAGGTCTACCTCATCTTTAGTCTATGGTTGCAAATCGCTCGGCTGGGAGATGGAAGAATGTATGATGGACGGACGCGACGGGTCACTGCAAATCCTGCCGTAGGCGTTCGCGCGCCTAGTCCTGGGCAAGAGGAGAGGCTCGTGGTCTCCACGGAGATACTGCAGACGGGATGAGGTCCCGAAGGGGAAACGGGGATATCCTTGTCTGAGGCCCTGGACATCGTGACACGCGATTTAATCCCCGGCACTTCCAGTCGACCCCGAGGTAATCTCACTGGCTGACCAGTTGTCGTGCAGGCAGCACCTGGGCAACACCCTCTCGGGACGCGGCAGGAGAAGTGTGCGTTTGTTGGGAGAAGTGTGCTGAAGGCCGGGCAGGGAGCACGCTAGCATTTCCCACCGCTAATTCTTCTCACTTCCCGCCTTCGCGAGCTGTACAAATGATTCTTCCGGCCTCTTACTCCCCGGTAGGTAGGCTTGGTAAACAACTCGACCAGTAGAAAAAATACCTGCCAAGAGTCAGTGGGAGCTTTCATTTACTCATCATTAGTAAGGGCATCTGTCTTCCGCGAAAAGATTTACGCGAAGGCTAGACTCCAATTTCCTATGACTAGGGACCTGCGAAATTCGCGTTATTATTTTACATCAGGCTGAACTTAACTTAAGTACTGTACGTAAAGGAGACAGCGTCGTTTCTCCATTGGCGGCTGCATGAATGTGAAGTCACTCCCGTTTTGAATGAACTCAACGTGATTGGGGCACACAATTGTGAAGTGTTCATTTATTGGCGCAAAGTTACCCAGGGCTTGTCACATGAAGTATGGTCCAATGACAAACGTATATCAAAGATACACGTGTTTCAAGTCTAACGTGTAACCAAATAATAACGCGAAGTTCTCATGTCTCTACATATGATGACATTATGTGCAGTATACCTTTGGTTATTGGTAGAAACCTGAAAAATACAGTTTGCAGTTTTCTAGCTCGAAAAGAAAATTCTGGACGAGAAATATGATGTTCCGCAGATCAATTATGTTAACGTCATACAGTAGAGAAACATGGCGGGACGTGTTATATTTCCGCACGATAATTTGTAAAGAACCTATCTTTTTACTGTCGGTATTTTCATCCTCAAACATAGCGGGAAAATGTACCAAGAAACTCAACCACTAACTGTTAAGAGATTTCAATACCCATTCCATTCACAGTATGTCCAGAATACACGTTTAATAACGCTTTGTTGTATATTATTTATTTTCTTTAATTTCCACCATTTGTTTCCCCAAGAAAGATGAAATGTTGAATGAAACAGCTTGCGAGTGTTTCAGGCGAGGCTGTGATCGCAATTTGACCAAGTTGCATGTTAATTTTTCAGTTCAGGTGTTGCGAAAGGGCGAATCTTTCGCGTGAACAGTGCTTAAGAATGTCTTATAACCAGAGACCTGAAAAAGTTGCGAGTTCAATGATCTGCAGGCTAGACTCTACAGTCTCATGTACAAATATGCCGATATTAACTGCACATTGGTTGTCTGTTGTCAGAGCGGAAGGCGACGATTGGTCCAGCGTTCTCCAGAACGAATCAAACACCGTGAGGACCAATGGTTAAAGTTTTATAAATGTATGTGTTTTAAATTCTAGCTTGTTCCAAAATGAATCCGAGAATTCTTCCGGTCTCTGCCGACCATCATTTAACCTACAGTATTCTGCAACATGTCAGACGTGAAAGAGTACACTGTGGATAAAATTTTAAGGGGTTAAAAGTTAGTAAAGAAAAAGACGTTAAAGGCAATCACTGGTTTAGTGGAGGAAGAGAGTGGTGGAAGCAAATTCTTCGAAAAAGACACCATAAAGTGGAGGGAGAAATTGGTTGCTGAAGAAATAAAAATACTCGATGTGCGGCATACACTGCAAATCACGCAACACAGAGTCTCTAGGGCGCATTCAGGGGGCCACGGTGGCTGAGCGGTTAGCCTGCTCGCCTCCCACCACTGCGAACCGGGTTCAATCCCCGGTCGTGTCACCGGATTTTCGCAAGTGGAAATCGTGCCGGACGATGCCGTTGGTCGGCGAGTTTTCTCGGGGATCTCCCGTTTCCCCTCGCCCCTTCATTCCGGCGCTGCTCCATATTTACTTCAATCACCCTCATCGGCTCTCAAGACCTCGATGTTAAGAGCCGTCCAAATACCTTCACTTCACTTCTAGTGTGCATTCAAATTTGTGCGTGCTAGCTGGGTGTCCAGTTACCATCGCCTTGTGCGTGAATATAATTATCAAAAGTGAGAAGAATAAAAACTGAACTTCGGAACACCCATACCCGAAAACCGATTGAATGATCTTCACATTCAATGGGTAGAGACGTGAATTTTTTTGTTATTATTTATTCCCATACTAGACTTCATTGCTCTGTACCTACTTGAGAAAAATTCGTGTTTTCATTGTTTATTGGCGACTGTATATACGACGTCATTAACCTGTGTCACAGCTTCAATGTAGGTTGGTAGCTCAAAAATCGAGCCATCGCTATTGGCAGAAAGTGTCATTGGGACGTGCTACGTATTTTTTAGGCCAATGACAGAATACAAGCAAGAATACAACGTCTTGAAGTTTAGTATGCAGTTAAAAAATGACGCGAATTTTGCAGGTCCCTCTCAATGGGTAGAAATGATGGTTTATCGCGGGAAAAGTTTACTGTTTGCTAGGATTTAACGTACTGTACATATTTACGACAGTTTTATTCCCCTATTGGCCGCGTAACATAACATTTTTCACGTTGTGCGCGTGTTTTATTTTTCGTAATTTTTATTCTTTTTCTTTTTCTTTTGGTTAGGTTATTTAAACTTAGATGTACGAATGGCAATAATTCATGTTTAATTGGGACAGATAGCTAGATTTTATTTTGTTTATATTATAATTAATAACTAATATTTGGCATTTTTGGTCTCACCTTTATTGTGAATGTTTCAGGGAATTGTTTGGAAATTTTTATTGTCTTCTACGAGACCCATAACTCTATGGCACAGGGATTTAGTCAGTTGGAGTGCGTCATTTCAGTTCGTTAGATAGTGAGCCCTGCGATTGACTAACAGGTTCAAATCCTGTGCTCCGATTGGCTGGAGAGCTTAGCATAGAGTTAAGCCGGGCTAGTGGTTCGAAAGTTCGCTCTCCCTGCCGCCATCCTTCAACTACGCTAGACGCTAGGCCAGGACGCTCGTCCTACAGTTGGACGTAGCGGAGGTTTTATAATTAGTAGTTAGGTTGGCTTTAGCTCTTACAGGCTGTTTCAGTTATGATTTTTGTATTTGCGTCGAGTTTGAGTGATAGTAAGCCCTCTGCATCATTTCTATAGGCAGTTGTTAGGAGACGAGGTAGCTAGCCAAGACCGCGTAACGTCCGTGAGCCGGCGAGCCACGTTAAACATGTCCGCACCCAGAAATGAAATACCTACCTTCGTCCCATCTGAGAGAAACACCGTCCTGTACCCGCCAATACACTGGTATTTTTTTACAAGAACTATCTTCCATCAAGTGTTTCAATTTGTTCCAACTTAAAACTCTGCTACGTAACGCCGTTGGCGTAGAACATTCCATACGACGCCATGTTGGAAAGCCGCCGTCATTAGCTTCACCGCATTTTAACCACAATTTACCTGAGAGAAGTCAAGTGTTACAACTTATTTGAGACAGTCGAGGTGCATACAATTTCTGAACTAAATTCAAGTTATTTTCATTTTGAAAGGACTGCATATGTTTTAACACTTTCAGAACTACTTTAGTTCACGGTTTCAGATGTTGCAAACAAATAATTTTATGATGCGTGCTGTACTTGAGTCAACACGACACTTGTTCCGTTGTCACAGCCAATGAGCTGTAGGCTATTTGTTCGGCTGCAGTTATATGAACCAATTATGACCTAGACCAGTAAGACGGTTTACGAATAATTTACCCTCAGGTAAGTTCATTGATCACTGAGCTTCGCAGTTTGCAGTACAGACCAGAAGTTATCTACATGTACATAATGTGCACAATTGTGTGCAGTGGGTCTCAATGGGTTAAGTGCTTAAGCCAGGCTGTTACTACGTGCCACACAAGGGCGTGAGAATGACCGTTAAACATGACCACTTCCTAATGGCAGCTTAGTTTGAACACTATTCTTTTCTTTGCCCATCGCCAGTCAGGGTTATCTATTTATTTGATTTATTTCCAGCATAAAACAAACCAGATATTTTTGCAATCGAACAATTTTTAATAATTTTCAACAAATGATTATTGCTGGAATTTGACACGTCTGGCGTCATTTCTAAGCATGCGCCGTTATCGTACCTCTCCTCAATATTTCCAGTTCAAAATAATTAAACAAGTGTCTTGCTAGGTGTTTAGCTATGCCCAATAAGTTTCACAGCTCGTGTGGCAGATAAATGTTTTCCTGTAATGAGAGTGGAGTGGGGCTGTCAAAGGCGAGTTTCCTATGCATACTACGTATTGTTTGGTGAGCTGAGAATTCTTTGGGGGCAGAATATATTTGTTTATTTTTTCACTCGCTAATAGTGTCTACAAATATTGCCAACATCATACACAGTTTATTGTATAATTATTAGAGCCAGTGATTTTTCGCGAAAAAATTTTGAGCACGTGGTAGATTTCAACACTCTAAAGCACAAACAGATATTATTATTTTTTCATTGGCCGCCCTCTGTATGAGAAGCCGATCCTGTTTTTAACTGGGCCAATTGGAATTCCACAACTTTGGCAGTGAACCAAAGTGAATCGCGTACTAATAATATGTCAACGTAGTCAATAGAGGAAGGTAAACAACCGCACCGTGTTTTGAAATACAACTTGTCTCGAAATCTTTTCGCGAAATTTCACTGCCCCGAATAATTATGTGTTGCAATACATAAATTAATCTGGCTATCCTAACGCGGTGGCTTTATGTGGTACAGCCGCCATGTATGTATGAAGCTACTATCCCATTTAACTGGGCCAATGAGGATTCTGGTACTCTAAATCAGAGCTTTTCTGAATGACCAGCAGATAACTTAGCCGAGTCAAAACCTTGGTCATCCAACCATAAAAGGATAGAAGATATGTTGGCTCAAAATATTTTCCGCCATTTTACATTATCCTTTCAATGGGATATCAGCGTTGGTGTAAATGAAAACGTAGAATTTTTTCATGTAATCCATGTTCGCAACTATCGAATTTTAACTCAGAGAATTAATGTTGCAGGCATCCTAATAACTTCTGCATACATGAGTCGCAATATAACCTGAATTCACGGGCTTACATTTTCATCGTACTAATAAAATGCACAGTAAAAAAATAATGTTTTAATACACATTCCGTTAGTTAGCTAAATCGAGTGCTATTTTGGCCTAAATGCCACCTTACTGTATCACATACTTACTACAACCAAGCACTGAAAAAGTTGACTATTGACACTACGTTTACAAAGAATTGCTGTGCACAATTCTGAGAGAAATAATTGAGTATGAACACAGCTAGAAAATTATATATATATATATATATATAATATATATATATATATATATATATATATATATATATATATATATATATATATTATTGGCTCAAACTTTTGAAAAATTACTTCATGAATGATGTGTTTTGTTGTTTCCGAAATAAGTCGTGTATCACAAGCATCTAATACTTGTGTTGTCATAAAATTGCTTTATTTTTGGTTAAACTGAACTTTTACTTTTATTGTATCTATCAAGTTATAATATTTAATTTATATTTAATATGAATAAACCAGGAAGCAGTAGCAAACAGGTTTGTTGATGATGCGTAGTAAGAAATAGTTCTTTTGAAAAATATTATTACATTGAAAGCACACGATAATGGCGAATTGTCCCTTTGGTGATATTTTATATAGACCGTCCACGGTAAAGTGAGCACTTTTTGAAGCTGTTTTCATCAGACATAATAACTAGAGACCCGAAAAATTTGAAAATTTGAAAGCGAGTGCGTTTATACAACCCCAGTAATTGGTCCTCGCGGTGTGTGGCACCTCCTGGAGAAAGATAGCCCAATTGTTGTCTTCCGCTGGGACAGCAGACAACCAATGTGCACTTGATATCGGCATATCTATTTTGTACACATGACTGTGCAGTCTAGCCTACAGGTCATTGAACTCGCGAATTTTTCAGGTCTCTAATAATAACCAATAAATACATTTCATTGCGGCCTCGGACTTTTGGTTTTGGGTACGGTGAATGTATACATTGTGTTTCTTACTCATAAGGCAGGTGGTTGAGAGAAAAAAGTAACTAGGGGTTCAAAAGTGCTCACTTTACAGAGAATGGCCTATAGACTAAGTTAAGCTTTATTCAGATGAGGCGTAGGAATATCCTGGATGTAGAACTTCAGTAAAGTTGGGAGCAGTCGTGAATGAGCTATAGTGCGAAACTGGTCCCGAGCAACCCTCCCGTTTGCAACACTGCGACCGGTTTCCAACCGGACGGGTCCATTATCAAGGCCAGGGGCGTTTATTGAGGGAGGGGAGGAATATCTTTTTCACCCGCGACGTCGGCGCAATCACAGAAAGGAAAGAAACATGTTTACCGGCAGCCCGCGAAGGACTCTAATAAGAGAAAAGGGATTTAAAAAAATAAGGGTTGGGGAGGGGGGTGCGAGAAATAAAAGTGGCCATTGTTCGTTTCGCTCGGAAATTTCCCCGGCGTACTTTTGAGGCGGGCGCTAACAAAGACGCCGGCGCCACCTAGCTGCCTTCTCGTTGGCAGATCTATCTCTCTCTCTCTCTCTCTCTCTCTCTCTCTCTCTCTCTCTCTCTCTCTCTCTTCTCTCTGTCGAGGGGTTCCGAACAACAACTAGCCAGGTAATGAAATTACCGCTACCAGTCAACAAGTGGAACACTCCCAACCTGCTCCTTCTCGACACACATTCTTCTTGAAAATTCACACTAGTAAAGTACTCCGCGCTGGAAAAAAAAAAAAAAAAAAAACAATTGTACAGTCGCTGCAAAAAAATTCCGTACGTTTTAGACGTACCGTACTTTCCCAGCCGCGGCTGCAAGCTCGTGCTGCCGAGTGCTAAAAGTAGTTAAATTTTTGCTATATTTTTTGTAACAAAAAAAAATTTAATTGCAGACGCAGAAAAAAATTTATTGCGTTTCTCCAATAGATTCTTTTTAAGGTAATATTAAATTATATTTACTTCTTCACGTCAAAACTAACCAAAATCTAACCTCAGGTCTGTCTCCCACTTAGTCCGAAGTGAGCGAAGAGTGAAGAGATTTGGACCGCCCTTAATATCGAGCTCTTGAGAGTCGAACTTAGGCCGCGAAACGATGAGCAGATCTCTTCGATAACACTGTTTTATTCAAAAATTCCTGCGTCCGAACTAGTTTCCGTTATATTTCCGTTTCTGTCGAGTATTTTTTTAAGACGTAAAATAGACTAAAAACAAGCGTTTTTGCAATCATTTTTGCAAACGGATAACGAGATATAGGAAACTTAGTATTTTTAACATCTTCGCTATATGCCATGCACACGATAATTTATTTATATTCCCTTGCTTTTAAAATCGTTTACATTTATAAAATCAATTTTATTCAGAAGGTTGGAAAGTGGGGAGCATAAGACCGTTGACCGTGAAAAAATCTGTTTTTTTTTTTATTTGTAAAAACATGCAGTTCAACTCGGAGACATTATCAGTAATGTATGCTTAATTATTGGGCATCGCGCTAAAACTTCACAGTGGCGTGTGCACTGTAGCAGCCGTCGTTTCTCCACTGGCTGCTGCATAGATCTAAAGCCACGCCCTTTATGACGGAACTGCACGTGATTGGGACACACAATTGTGAAGTATTCATTTATTGGCGCAGTCTTGCCCAGATCGTGTCATAAACAGAATGGTCCAACGACGAACGTATTGCAAAATTTGTTTAAAGCTAAACGCGCATCCCAAATAATGACGCGAATTTCGCAGGTCTCTAATTACCAGTAATAATTATTTTTAGTAAAGAAATTGAGTGCATAGTTTTGGATAAATACATGTTAAATTTACAATTCCACTGTTTTATAAATATACAAATAATAAAAAAAAACTTACGTACAGCAATGAGATAATTCTCACCTTAAAGAAGGTGCTAATATCTACTTCAAGACGTCTATAAAAGCTACCTTACAATTATTTAATGCAAGATGTTTCAGGTTCCGTTGTTAATTTTCGACAAACAGTTTGTTTCGTTTGATTTGTACTCTACAAAAACAGTAAAATTTTCACATTGACATGTCTTTTTGCGAAAAACCTGTGATATAAAAAATAAGTGTATCTGAGAAAATAGTATTCACAGTTGCTGTATGTGGTACAAATATAAATAACAGAATATTTCGTGGTCAACGCCCATTAGATAAAAATCTGCCCGTCAATAAATATCACCGGGCTGATAATAAATACCCCTCGACCATAAAATACGTGAATGTGAATGAGATGATAGACTACGTGACGTCTTCTGGCAGTGTCTCGGACTAATATCTCACCAGCACCAATCACAAAGAGCCACAACGTCAACGCGAACCTCCAAAACTGTACTCTCAGTCGGCACAACGCTTGTTTACTTACAGTTACAGTGGACCTCTCGGTGTTTGTATTTTGTATATTAACGCAGTGCTCTTAGCCTTGGGGCCTTACCGCGCTTCGGCCTCCCAATAGGCGGGGAAGAGGAACCACGTCCTCTCAACGCAAGGAGGCCAGGATTGATGCGACCGGTGGCCAGACCCTAAGCCCAAGCCTGGCACGTCTGCACATCCCTGCCCCTTCTACCGCAGAGGTTCTGAGATCCTCGCCCTCAGAAACCAAGCGTGTGGTCTGGCCGGGATTCTATCCATACCCCTAGTGCCTCTCCAAGGCACAACTGGAGCAGGTTGCCGCTCACCACCCGGTCTGTCATCGAGAGTGGGAATCTCTCCAGACCTCCTCCAGCATACGGAGTCAACCACTACCAGCACGAGTCCAACCTTATGATCGGACACCAGAGAGAACCTCTTGGTGGGGTCAACCGATCGTCCCGTGCTACCACTTACTCTCCATGGCACTTGTGGGTTATTCATGGCCGACATTATCCACCGGATAGAGTGGCAAGAGGAATTCCCTTCCACACAAGTGGCTGAGAAGACCTCACCGGGCCTTACACCTTGTCTAGGTACATAGCCTTACACCTTGTCTAGGTACATAGCCTTACACCTTGTCTAGGTACAGGAAAATATCGCGTTTTGAACAACCTGTAGGCTAGACTCCGTTGTCTTATACATTTTAGAGCGTCAGCTTTCTGGTCATTGGCTGCTGCTCCAGTGTGTAGCCAGTTTTATCTCAGACAAGGTGGCACGGGATAGGGTGCTTGTTTCCTTGCAGGTCTGTCATAGGCTCAGAGTTCACCTGGGCGTGTCTAATAAACTGTGATCCAACTGCAAACACAACAGAAATTAAAATGTGTCTGAGGTCTAGCTTGACCTAAAACGCATTCGCGAAATTTCTAGGTCCCTATGCATGTTTAAAAATTTCAAAAGTGTAACCTGAGACTTACATGTTGAGTATGTAGCAGTAAAGATGAACAGGGAAAAAACGTAAAAAGTCGCAATAATTGTTTTTCTATTTTACTTTTTATTGATTTTTTTTTTCAGTAAAATCTTTCAGTAATTGCAATTTTCCCATAAAAATAACAAAACTTTATCTTAAAATTTCTAAAATATTTACAGTTAAATTGGTAATTTCCTTTGAAAATTCACAAGCGATATTAATAATTAGAGACCCGCGAAAATACGCGTTATTAATTGGCATCAGGCTAAACTTCACGGTACTGTATATACTCGAGCCGGCGTCTGTTCTTCGTTGGCTGCTGTATAGATGTGAAGTCACTCCTTTTTTGACTGGATTGATCGTGATTGGACTACACAGTTGAGAAGTGTTCATGTACTGGTGCAGAGTTGCCAAGGACGGGTCAGATAAAGTATGATCCAACGACAAAACTTATTTGCAAAGGTACATGTGTTTGATTTTGAACGTATCCCCAAATAATAAACCCGAATTTTGCTGGTCTCTATTAATAATGATACTGGAAATTCTGCACGATATTAATACTGATAATTCTTCATGTCACTGACACTGGCAATATTCAAAATTTACACGAGTAATAAACGTTCTGATTTGCGCAGTTATTTTGCCTGCTAGGTGCCCTTACAAACTTTGTCTGTTTCCTCAATAACTGTTAATCTGAAAGAGTTCTGCTAAGACAAAAGGTTTTTTTGTACATTAATGTGTGGTGAACTTAGGCCACAATTTTTACACAGTACACACAATACAGTAAATTGAATATCTTTTTTATTAAGCAAGGTAACAAACAATGTACAGATACACAAATGTACACCAAAGGTGCTAAAACATTTGAACCATATTACACAGTTCGAAAACTATTCTTTTAAAAATTAAGTATAAAACAACTGTAAGTCAGCACTGTCACAGCTCCGCCCCTGTAATATCACATCCATTTGAGTAGGATAATATTTGCTAGAAAAGGCAGATCCCACGTTTGACACCTTTTAAAGGACAACCTGTACCCACAAATATTATGTGCAAACAATTCGTAATACAATTAATACACTCTTTACAAGGAAATATAAAGTTTCTCTGCAATTCACATTAACCTCGGGGCACACCTTCCCTGAATTTCTCCATGGCAGCGGAAAACCATTAAATTCATTAAGCTGCACCTTAAAATACGTAAACAACTTTGGCTCCAATCAAATGTGTGAACCTAAACAAAACACTTCACATCAATTCACAATATGTTGCCTGCACTTCTCTCAATTGTGCTCTCCTTGTTTTGAAAATTCGAACGTGTATGGCACGAACAATAGACCAACGTTGCAGTTTACTCATCGCCACAACACATTAATCCGCATAGGTTCAAGTAAATGCCATTGGGCGAGCCCCTTTTTTAAAAATGCAACTAGGACATGCTAAAATAATTACGCCACACCTACGAGTTATTCTCAATACGAATCAAGGGGCGTAAACAAGAATGCCTTATTTAAAACTAACAATTCTGCAGGGTGACGCTGGGTAGTGGCGCCCAATTACCTCGCGGAATCGATTTCTCTTAGCGCCACCCAAAATAAACTGTACGGTGACTCGGAATATTAAACTGTTCCTCGCTGGCAGAGAATCGTGGACGATGGCTCCTGATTCTAACATTAACGTGGCAAGACTCAACAGCCGAATGGGACTGCAAGCACTGTAGACAAAGTATGCAATCAGTAAACCGAGAGAAATCTGCAAACACCGAAACACCTGGCTTAATTTAACACAACCACTCAAAACATATTATAAGGGAAATTTACGTTAAACGTACGTGCCCACAAAGATTTTACCAAAACACTCGCTAGTCAAATACGACCAAGCAAAATTCTTAAAAATTAAAATAAATAAAATAAAAATAAACATTGTTCGTCGCCCACGACTCACCAGTCACTATTTCACGCCGCTCCACCACAAACTGGTAATTGTCACAACTATCTTGCGAAGCACCAGAAAACACCAAAAGGCGCTGAAACATCCATTACGTTTTAAACATCGCCTGTAAAGTCGATCCAAGCTGGTCACAGCAGTGGCTCCACGGGTTCTGGATGTTCATAGAGTTGACTGTGGTCTCGTGGAGCGGTGAAAGAAGGAAGAGAAGTCTCCCACAAGCCTCATGGTAGTCAACTGACCAACCCCACCCCTTCATCAACCTCCCGCTGATATCCAATCCCTACCCCCTTTGACTATGACGACACCGGGAGGGGATTGATGGAACAAGGTGCGGGAAGCCGAGCAACCCGATCGAAATTCACTAGCGCCTCCACCGGCGATTATGGGAAGCAGTATCGGCGCCGCTGAACCGGCTCAGGTATGCACGTGATTATGACATCATTAAGAGCGATAAACATCCTAGGGTTTCACCACATTTGTTGGATAATAATATCGCGCCCTTCATTTTCTCAATGTATTGGGATGATATTAAACCAACAACCGTACGCAGATTTCAGATCTCGTTTCAAGACCACATTCACGGAATTGTTCTTTCATATCAAGTAGGCTTTTCAATTTGGATCAAAACCATTTTTGAAATACGGAATTTTTAGAGACCTTTCCTACCTTTCGCATTACTACATGACATAGGTAGAGACATGAGAAATTCTCATTATTATTGGGCATAAGGCTAAACATCACAGTACTGTGTGTACTGGAGCAGCCGTCGTTTCTCCATTGGCTGCTGCATGGATGTGAAGCCACACACTTTATAGCGGAACTGCACATTATTGGGACACACAATTGTGAAGTATTCATTTAATGCCGCAGCCTTACCCAGGTCGTGTCATATAAAGTAATGTCAAATGACAAACACGTTGCAAAAGTGTCCCCAAATAATAACGCGAATTTCTCGCAGGTCTCTAGACATAGGTCGTATAGTGTGTGCTACCTAACCTCACAGCATTTTTAACAGCAGTTCAGGATCATTCTGTACGTACATCGGGTTTTGCACATCCGCCCCAAAGGTGGAATAAAATGTAACCCAAAAATGTTTTGGTTGTAGAAAAACTAAGAGATTAATTAATATTGAAAATTATTTTTTCAGAAATGTGCTTCATTATCCTAACTTTGCCACATCTGTGAATTTTCTATCCCTCATATATTGCTGCTCAGGACTATAGCCCCGCTGGCGCTTTCATGTAGATCCACGTCTGGTTGCAGAGCTATTAGGTCGCAAAAGGCAATTCTGTGACTAGATGGCTCTGCAATTGTGTATGTCTACAATCATAATTTTTCATTTTATTTCTCGACCTCAACGCAAAAATATTCAAAAAAAAAAAAAACGTCCTGACTTGAAAGGGAGAGCTACACGGGGAGAACGAGAACAGTGCTGTCGCGCTCTTTGCATAGTACGCATATTTCGAGAGCCAACTTTGTACTGCGTTTCTCCACCTCGTTAGAACTGCGTGAACTGAACTTATTACTTGCTTTGCAATGGTAATACACTTCCTTGTAAGGACGTTTCAGTGCTACTGATATTATTTTAACCTATTCACCGAGAAAAAAAACCAACAAAATATTGCTTTGTATAGGGCCAAAAACATACTTAGTTGCCCCAACAGAATATTGAGTAAACAAAACTTGAAAAAGCAACAAAATTAGTTTTGCTCATCTAACAAAATGCATGCTTCAATTAACAAAACCCCGGTGTTTGGCCAAAATAAATTAGCCTGAACAACATATTTTGTTGAATCAGCTATATGTTTATTTATTAGGGCACTGATTTGATTGCCTTCGTTCGAAAATACAGCTCGAGAGTTTGTTCATATTGCTGTGACAATTAGGATAGCGACAATGTTTGTTAGTGCACTTATTGATGCTTTACAACAATATAAACGTCCTAATAACTAGTGTAACGTCTGGTTTATTGTATATATAATTAGGATAGCAACAATGTTTGTTAGTGCACTTATTGATGCTTTACAACAATATAAACGTCCTAATAACTAGTGTAACGTCTGGTTTATTGTATATATAATTAGGATAGCAACAATGTTTGTTAGTGCACTTATTGATGCTTTACAACAATATAAACGTCCTAATAACTAGTGTAACGTCTGGTTTATTGTATATGTAATTTGCTTACATTAAAACGTAAAGTTGCATGATAATTTAAAGACACACTTGTTTATGTCTTGACAAAATGCTAATGTTGTGACGTGTTACACATGTAGGTTAATTGTTAAGTAGCTTTGTTTCATTTTACATGTGTGTTGTTGTACACGCGCAGCAGCGAAGGTTTTGTGATCCACATATTTCATTTTATTTTATTTATTTGATATTGTTAAGTTTTTGAGCAATATGTTAATTCACCTAAGTTGGCAACGTCTTGCGACGTCACTGCTATTATAGTGATAAGGAATACGCCTCACAGGTAAACCCTATACTGCACAGGTTAATTTGAATATTTTAACCGCCACTGATTATGGATGGCAATAGAATAATCTCATCTCCGTCTTGTTCTATAAGGGTCTTACATGTAACCAGTCAGGGAGGCCGAGACTCCGCCGATAATCGACTTAATATAAGTATTAATTGTTTCATCGACCCTGAGAATCATGCTTAGAACAAGTATAACAGCTGACGGTATATGTGTAAGCCGTCTGAAGAGGGTTAAAGAGCACGGAAACTGCAGAATCGTCGTATATGTGTAAGGATTTTTCCCCCGCCCTTCCATAAGCGACCGTTTGTCCAGCGGTGAAGTATCGTAATCGGCCGCACTATTACACATCGTCTTCCAGATTGTCACGAGACGCCTGAGAACATTTAAATCTGCTCTACCTTATTTAATTTATTGCCAGCTAGGAAATTTATTAGTGCAGTCTTGCAAACTCATATTCTAATTTATTGTGTTTGAGAACATCTTTGGAACGCTAACTAACTCTTTATTTTACACTGCAGAGCATTTATTAATTTTTACCTTTAAATGCACAGTAAAGACTGTTTCCAGTTACCTGACAAGTAACGTATAATTGTTATTTTCAACAGAAATAAAGAGGTGAACACTTATCTTCAAGCTGCTGCGTGCTGGTTTTTTAAATATTTTCATCCTGTTTATTAAGGTGAAAGTCTAGTTTTCAATTTGGTCAATTATTTTTCAGCATTAAATGTTTCACTTCGCCATAGGATGCTATTCATTGAATAAAGATTTACGTAGTTAGTTTTCTCCCATTTCCTGTGTTGTCTTTGAGTGGTTTAACTTGCATGTATGTGCTAGAGCTGGTGTAAAAAGGGAATGGTCTCCCTTGCGAATGAACTACTGCAATGCTGTCTTAAATTTGCACACTAGGCTGGTAGGTGAATTAATTTCCAGTCTTTTACCTGTCATACTGTGTCTTAACATTGAGTTAGTTTTTTTTTTTGTAGTGTTGATTTTCGTATGCAAATCTGCATAGCATACATATGGCACATTAACCCGCTGCTTTTAAATGCAAACATATATGTCCCCGTCCATGGTATTATTAAATTGGTTAATGTGTCCCTCTGACTCAATTTATTATACCAGAGACCTTAAGAACTCGCGGATTAATTTTGGGAAAAGCTAGAATTCAAAACACAGCCATTGGTCCACACGGTATTTGACATCCACTGGAGAACGCTGGCCCAGTCGTCGCCTTCCACTGTGACAGCAGACAACCAATGTACAGCTGATATCGGCATATTTGTACATAAGTATGTAGAGTCTATCCTGCAGATCATTGAACTCGCGAATTCTTCATGCCTCTAATGTTTGCAATGCGAAAATTAATGTAAATATTGTCCGCGCCACTGTTTGGATACGTGACTTTGAGAGCGATGTAGGAGACTTATGAGTCAGATTTTAGGTCACGCTTGGAAGACAAAAAAAAATCAGTCAATCTGTGGGGGAAATGAAGCAAGCCTATCAAAATGCCTCTATTTATTTCGAACCAAATATAATAAGAATTAAAATAAATCACGCTCGTAGTACTTCGAAGTATGTTTTCACAAACCAAAAGTATCTGGTTGCTAGTGGCCACAGCTGCCAGCGCCGCGGTAGCGAAAGTGCACGCCACAGGGCAACCCGGCTGGCGATTGGTCGATGGGCTGTGACGTCAAACTGGATGATACGGCTGCTCACTACGCTGGAAAGCTAATTTGCCAATTTTAATGCGAGATACACGCAGCTCAAACTCGTGTGGTTGTTCCACAAACATGCTCGGGCGCCTGTTCAAGCTGCTAGCGGTGACGAGATAAGGGATGGAGATGTAGGCTCGGCTCGTCCTTTGGCGAATCTTTTGTTCCGAATTTGACACTGCGGTTAAAATAAAAGTTTATTGGATTGAGTTTTAATTTAATGCCGACCTACAATCTAAATCCGAATCAGTGCATCAATGAAATAACATTCACTGGAAGTCAGTCGATAAGCTACTGCTGACCGGCGAATTAAGCAAATTAAGTTGGAACAAGTGATCCATAGCAGTATAATTCATGAAATTCAGTGGGAATCACAAACAAATCAGTGAAATTCAGCCACTATATTAACCCTTTGAGGGCGACACAAATTCACAAGCACCAAAGACAAGGTTGAATTGAACTGCATATATTCTGCACTACAGCAATTTTAGTGGTTTTGGTCCCTGTATTTCCACTTACCATCATCCTATTGGTTCTGGATTCACCTGACACGCTTACTGTACTCTCCTATGTTTATTATTGGCTGGCCGCCGACCAATGGAATAGCGCCTTCACTGTGCCGAGACAGATGTAACAGGTTTAACAATCCATCGTTTTCATTTAAAAAATTGTTAAAAAGGATAATCTTCTTCTTACAAATTGAAACGTTGGCTAGTTATAATTTTTTTCTTAGATTCCGATAATGTCCAGTGAGCTAGTAAAACTATAAAAGGGTGAGTTTTGTTTTCAAGGGAAAAGTAATTCCCGTATAAACATAGCGGTGAATATATACGTGCATACTCCTCAAAGGGTTAATTATTATTCATCTGGCACTGATTATCGGCTGCTCAGTTCTCACTGTTTGCACTGATTTGGTTCAATTATCACTGTTTCAAGTTTAAGGTGTACTTCCGTGTGATGTCGGTGAGTGGAAATATTTGGGTGGTTCTTAACATCGAGATCTCGAGAGCCGATGAGAGTAGAACGAGGTGAGTATGAAGCAGCGTCGGAATGCAATGGTGGGTGACACGGGAGATACCCGAAAAAAACCCGCCGACCAGCGGCACGGTTCCGACAAGCGAAAATACTGGAGCGATCCTACCGTAAATCGATAGTAGTCTTACCACTGAACCACCGCGGCCCCTCAGTGTTCTCGTTGTGCTGCGTGTACGTACGGCGACCCTATCATTTGATTGGTGGAAAGCCTGTGGTACAGCTAAGTGCAGGTTCCCTTCAATAGTTTTGTATGTATCAGACGCATATACACTGAGAAAAGGGATTTTTTTTTTATCTAAACAATATTTGTTTCGTGCAACTTAATCATATGTTTGTATAGGGGAGATTAAATATTTTGTTACTGAAACCAAATTATTTGGTTGTTCTCATTTGGTTTCCAAAACTGTAAGATTTTGTTGGTGAAACAAAAGATTTGTTTGGCTACACGTACATTAAACAGTTTGGGCCGATATAGAACAATATTGCAAGTTCGACCTTAGATCACCTGCGTCCGAGCGCTACGCCTTAGTGATCTCAGTTAATGTGACAACTGATGACGCCGGAAAGCTTTTAAATAGATACACTGCAAATATTGGGCAATGTGTGAAACCAAATATTTCAAGTTTTACAGATTTACTTGTCAGTTTCTTGTTGCGTTGTTTTATTAATGTGTTTATACGATTGTTAAACATCAGTAGATGCACTAACAAACACGGTTACTAACCTAATTGTCACAAAGAATACAAACAAGCACTCGAGCTGTATTTTCGAACGAAGGCAGTCAAATGAGAGACCAAACAAATATATATAGTTGATTCAACAAAATATTTAGTTGACAGTCTAACATAGAGATTTTGTTTATTCAAACATATATTTTGTTAGACATGCAAAAGTAATTTTGTTGCATTTCAAATTTTGTTTGCTCAACAATATATTTTGTTAGGGCAACTAAACATATATTTGGCCCTACACAAACAAATATTTTGTTCGAGTTTCTCTTAGTGTATATATTGAGATGCAGAGCTTTCTAAAAGCCAATTTTAGCTGCGTTCGAGTGTTTTGAAATGTGTTATAACGTGTGTAACGTGTTGAAAGCATTCAAGAGTCCTCGTACGAAGTGTTTTGTTGCTCACGTTAGATCATCTCATTGATTCTCGTTTAACAGTTCCGTAGGATAACGCGCATTTCAAACGATCTGCAATGCAACGTAGTTTAAGTGCAAGCTACGCGGGCACCGTAACCATGGCGACGTACTTGTGTAAGAGTTTCAAAAGCGTAACAATGCAAAATTAACGTAATTAATGTTCAACACACTGTAAGGAGTTCCCTTACAGTGTCCATGTATGTTTTCAGTTTAAAACATGATTTTATTAAGGCTATTTCACGAATGGAACTACGTTGAAAGATGCTTATGTGAGACTGCAGAGTTGATCCACACTCTACAGTGTGTTTTTAACTAAATGTTTGATTTATTTGCAACACACATACAAGCTGATGAATTCCTATTAAATTTCTCATACACTTCGTGTCGACATGGAGAACAATTGTATGACCATATAAAATGCCGATCTAACGAATGGTTGCTAAGTGGAGCTTTTGTCATTGAGTTGTTTTGGAATATTTTTTGAGTAGAACGTTTTGGCTGGAGAAGTAAAAAGTTATTACGTCCTGGAGATGATGGCTGCACGACTGGACGAGGTAGTTTCCACGACGGAGAAGGAGAGCCACAAACTGATTAAAAGGATGATGTCTCATCGACCTGGAGTTCAGTTCCACTGCTGAGAACGGCTTCTACTTAGATGGCGACGAGATGGACCATGGAGTCTGCCTGAATCCTATTCAGAACTGCTCTGGTTCCCTGCGCTTCGAAGGCATCGAGAACATCTAGCCTACTAGCCGTCGCAAATTAATGTAAGATTGCAACGTCCTATTTTGCATGATGTATCAGCTTAAAACCAAGAATGTGTTTCAAAGTACAGTAGCAAGCTAATCAGATACCCAGAAGGTAGAGAGAATGACTCAGGTATTGCGAGTCTAAAAAGGACTGAGCTATGACTGGTCGGACACTTACATATTTAATTTATTAGCAATTTCCAAGAAACTGTGCAAGATTATTAAAATGACGATTGCACATGATTTCACAATCATGTATACCGACGAAAAATGTTTTGGGAAAATAGTAATTGCTTTTCAAGCCATTAAAACTAAACTCATTTCATTTATTTTACACAACTGGCAGCAGTTATAATCATCGCTTTGCTCGTTTAATCATTGAATACTATTTTAATGTGGAGCCTGTCAATTTTCAACAGAAATAGTTTGTTTCGTCTTATTAAGAATGGTAGAATATTTGAACAGTCTGATGTTTTTTGTATGTAGAGTGCTTAGTTGAGATGCACTAGTTCTTCAGAATAATACAGTTGAATGACTACTAGTTTTAAAGAGGTTGTTTAACACGAGTCCTTATCATTATAGGCTGTTCACGGTAGAGTGAGCACTTTTTTAAGCTGTTTCATCAGACATAATAACCAATAAATACGTTTCATTCTGGCCTCGGACTTTTGGTTTTGGGTATGTTAAATGTACACACTGTGTTTCTTTCTCACATGCCAGGGTTTACATTAACTAATGGTGGAAGGATATCATTTGGTTGAAAGAAGAAAGTAACTAGGGCTTAAAAGTGCTCACTTTACCGTGAACGGCCTATAATAATTTTTGCTTGAAAATGTTACGGATTTTAATATTCTCCATCTACTCATCTTTAAAGGCGCCTATAGCATATTTAGATTGCTATAATTTAATTTAGTTGTACATTCACCTTTGTGTTATGTTTTCACACTGTCATCATCATCATCATCATCATACATCACAATAATTCTTTATTTCATCGCCCCTTAATCTCCACTACAACACCAATAATTCTGAATGTTATCCTCCTACGTGCAGTGTGCTGACTGATGTCCACAAAGCAAGGACGACCTGAAATGAAACTTCGCTGTCATCAGCGGTGTTCGCCAGCTCGGTAGGAGTTTCAAACAGAGGACCTCCTTCCTTAACTCACCCCTATTTGTGCGCCTTCGCGGGCTGTGGGACTAAGCCACCCCAATGACATTAGGAATATTTGCCAGTCGATAGAAGAGTACTTTACAGAAGATTTCCCTGGAAATTTCATGTCTCGCAACTGTTTATTCAAAGAGCGCCGCCGCTCCAAAATATACATACAATTTTTTTTCCCTCCTTCTTCTTCCCCTTCGCGTCGCCCGCCGACTCCCACGAAAGACCTCAGAAATGCGACTCGCTATCAGGGCAGGGAGGCCTTATCGCGATCCTTTCCCCCTCCCCTCCCTGGTCAAAGTAGGGAAGAGTATATCCAGCACCCCCTCACTTCCCCGCCTAGGACACAATGTTCCCTTCCTCGGGACCTTCTGCGCCGGTGAAAGAAGCCTTTCAGGTCGCTACGAGGCCTCTCTGCCTTCCCAATAAACAAGTACATTAAGTTACAGAGGACACAGCGTCCCCCCCCCCCCGGTTGCCTTCTCCCCCTATGGCTCCTAGACTACGCGACCGGCATCCCTCGCGATCTAAATAACACAGGGGAGGTTCCTGCGTACCGCCTTCAACAAGTTTTGAAACCGTCGCACACCTAGCGGAAAAAGTTTTGCGCCCGCCCCTACCTGGTTACTCTCGTCTACTTCCGCCTCGTGCAAACGTATGAGTGAACCGTCATTAGAGACACCTGTCCCCCCTCCCCAGTCTAGTTTTATTTCAAAGCACTTTTAAGTGTTCGTTTTCACAGAAATATAATTATAATTGCTCCAGTCAAGTAAAAAAGAAAGAAATGACTTCTTACAAGAAAATGTTGCTAGAACTAAGGGAAAGTCAACGTCAAATGTCCGGAACTACAATATGTGGGGTGTGTAGAATACATATGTGACTGAAGAATTTCAGGAAACTATATAAATATTCATAAAAATTTAAGTTTTTTTTTTTTTTTGCTTGGTAAGACTTTTCTCACTACAAATCAGCTGTTTTGATGTGGCGAATACAGAACTGAAAAAAATTGTTTTTTTTTTTTTTTTTTCGAACAAAATGACAGAGAAATGGAGTTATTTAGAAGTATGCGTTTCAAAGAAAATGAAAGTCTAAAATGAGCAAGACGAAACAAGAGTGACTACAGGAGAGAAGAAACTGAAAGAAGTGGTTTAGTCACGTGGAGAGAAACGATTGCCGGAGAGAATATTAGAAATAGAGACAAGCGTCACACACACACACTCACTACACCAAGGAATAGGCCTACCAAGCGATACGAACAAATATGTTATAAGAGAGTACAAATCTAAAACAAGACAGTTGGACGAAAAACAGAAGTTTGGGAAAGAATAGAGGAAATAATAATTAGCTCGGTAAATAATCAGATGAGAAACTAGCGTCTTTACGATGAGAGAAATAACTGCCTGTCTGAACAAAATCTTTGTCCAAACAGCACTAGAAAACCGTAAAGTTTGTTCTTTGGATAATCCTGCCAACGGGGGAAATTAGTGAAAGTCCAATTTATTACGGACTTATAACTTTGTAATATTCGCAGAAAATGAGAATGATATTTTGTGAATTCCCCGTGATATGTAACAGAAGTATTCAAACACCCATGTCTATTATAATAAAAACTCCTCACTAAATTTACCGTACTTTGTTTTATCAAGTAATTATGGAGTTGAAGAGATTGAATCGTATTGTAAGGGCGACAGTTTTTATGACAACCAAATGATCCGTCACCAAGGCATCATCGCGTCTGTGAGTGTGATGCCACTGCAGAGCCTCCCAGCCATAAGCCCACCTGATACAATCTTACAAATTACAGTTACTAACATACAGTGAAAAATGTAATTATCTCACTTGTTGATGTTGGCAATGCATTTCCCAATCACACTTTTGCAAACTGGCAAGTGAAAGTATTTTTTAAAGGAATTTCATTTATTTAGTAGCCTTCTTTCGATTAATATTGAAAGCACGGAAGAAACCTTTATCGTACTTTTCCAAAACAAGTGACGTTTGAAGAAGACTTCCGACCAAGACGTGGAGCTATGTTCTACAGTGAACACACATTCAACCCTGTTTGGAGGGAAACACTTAATACCATACATAAACGTCTCGTTGCTAAAACATAAAATTAAAAACACCCTAGAAATACGACACGCACATTTTGAAGGATTTGTAGGTTATTTACTACGGCAAATCGCTTCCAACAGTCGTCGAGACAAGATTAGCGTTTCCCATAGTAGAACGAAAGGCGAATGTTTTTGAGGCATTTCACATTGACGCGTCTGATGACTGTTTAGGGAGAGCGGGGAACTGGTCTGTCGCCGGACGAAGCTACAAGTCGTCTCATTATTGTGGACTTAGCATTGTACAGTGACGCCTATTCTTGGTTCACTGTTTTTTTTCTCCGTCTTTTCCGAAGCCCTGCTTAACACATCCAGACCCAGTGTACAAAATTGTGTACGTAAAGCACACGAAGGTAAATTTTGGTTTATGCTGTGCGTTGCGAAGCTTGACGGCCAATGACCTTACTTGCGGGTAGTTTATTCGTAAACCTCGTTACTGCTCTTAGTTTTGATTCGTTCTTATTACGGTAGCCGAACACAATGTGTATAGCTGATTGGCTGAAACCACGAAACAAGTGTCCTGTCCACCTAGGTACAGCACACATCATAAAACCACTTGTTTGCAACATCTAAGAGTAAATGAAAGTAGGTCTGAAAGGGTTTTGTTATACTTACGGGATATTCCTCAACCTCTTTCAAAGAAAGTATAGAAAGTATAGAAGTATAGAAAAATACAGCAAAGGGACAACGCACACATTCCTGTGCACTCAGTTTAATAATATTTTGCATGATAACTAGGCCGATATTTTTCTAGGCATTACCAACTCACCTATTTTCTCCCTATATTTATTCTTATTAATTACAAATCAAATATTATAATTTGTAGATAAAATATAGTAAAATATCAAATTAATTAACAATGAGAAACTTTAATGTTAAAAGAACTGTAGACCAGTTGTGATTCCTGGCTATTTAGGAGGAACATTCATGTCATACACTAACTCACATAGTTTGAGGATGCTGCGAGTAGACTTACAGCTCTCGTAGCGGTGACGGAGCTGCTCTACTTGGGAAACGTTGATCTGAAAGCGTGCGACGAGAATCTATCATTCATTATTGACCTATCCTCTGAACTGATCCACAATCTGTGGAGTGTTAACTGCAGACAATTTGACGTATGGGAAACATTGCTAGCTTCTTACCAACATCACGTTTTCCAACGTGTCTGAGCCATGAAGTCCAATCTCACGAACTTTGAAAAAAAAGTTTTACTTCAACTCGTTTGCAGGTTAACAGAATGATAAATTTGTAGCATTCCTGTAGGTTTCCAAAATATGTCTGACATGTTTTTCGTTACAAGATGATTTGAGAAATAGCAGCAAAATAACAGTCTTAGTATAAATATTGGTTTTGTCTTTCTACAATATTAACTTACATAATGGACAGTTTCAAACCGCTGAATATGTCTGATTGCAGCATGAGTCTCTTCATCTTCTCATTACTTCCCACCACCTGTCCATTCTCACTAGGGGGCCGCGGTGTTGTAGTGGTTAGACTACTCGCCTCCCGCATTCGCGAACAGAGTTCAATTCTCGGCGGGGTCGCTCCCGGATTTTCGCAAGTGGTAATCGTGCCGGAAGATGCTTTTGAATTCCGGCTCTGCTCCATACTCACCTCACTTCACCCTCATCGTCTCTCAATTCCTCGACGTAAACAGCCACTCAAATATCCCCACACTACCCCATTCTCACTTAGTTCATTGTACAAGCCTTGCAAAATTTCGCGTTATATTTTGGTGCCGTGATAGACTCCACTGCCTTTAAATATAGACCTGAAGAATTCGCGTATACATTTCGGGACAAGCTAGAATTCAATACTCGTGCATTTATATAACCTCAGCAATTGGTCCACACGGTGTTTGTCACCCCTCGGAGAACGCTGGCCCAATCGTCCCCTTACACTTTGGCAGTAGACAACCAATGTGCCGCTGACATCGGCATATTTGTACATAAGACTGCAGAGTCTAGCCTGCAGGTCATTGAAATCGCAAATTCTTCAGGTATCTACTTACAAACGAGTGAGCACGGTTCGTGGTTTCATTGGCCGCTGCAGTGTAATCAACGTCACGTATCTTCTTGATCTCTTAAAGGAGAATGGCCACTCCACCGCTGACCTTATATTATTGGCTCAAGAGTTCTCCGAGACTTTCCAAACATATATTTGGCCAATGACCGAAATTGGATAAACGAACAGTAAGTTATAGTTTATTCTGTCCTTAAATAATAACGCGAATTTTGCAGGTCTCTTTTCAATACTAGAGATAATGGTCTATCGCAGGGAAAGTTGACTGTTTGCTAGGATTCAACGTACTGTACACATATCCGACAGTTTTCTCTCCTTATTGGCTGGCATGCATGTGTGAAGCTACTACCCCATTTCACTGGGCCAATGAGGATGCTGATACTATAAGGCAGAACGCTCGTGAATTGTTTGCAAACAACTTAGCTGAGTCAAAACCTTGTTTATCCAATCATAAAAGAATAAACTAGCTAGAGTGTTATCGAAGACATGTTGGCTCAAAACATTTTCGTGATTTTAAATTATCTCTATTCATTACACCAAACAATTCGGTTAGTTGGAACTTAAAAAAAAATGTTACGACAATATGCGCCAAGGAGAAAAATATTTAATCAAAAATATATATTAAGCTAAAAATGTTTTGCGTGTGTTAAATTTTCTGCCTGCCAGAGATTGTGGGTCAGTTTCAACATTAAGGTCAAAAACAAATGTTAGATTCTCGTCGCCGGCTAATCACACTGATAACAACAAAAAATTTGTTTGTATAGGGTCAAAATATATTTTGTCGCATCTACAATTTTTTTGTTGAGTAAATACAACTTGAATAGGTGCAAAATTAATTTTGTTCATCAAACGAAGCACATGTTTGAATTATTTTCTGTGTTAAGCAAGAAGAAATTTGACAGCCGACAAAATATTTTGTTGAGTCAAATGTTTATACTTCTTTGGCTACTCTTTTGAATGCTTTCGTTCGATAATACAGCTCGAGAATTTGTTTGCATTTTTTTTTGTGACAAATGGGATAGCAACTGTGTTAGTTTGTTCGTATATTGATGCTTAAAAATGGCGTAACATTACTAATAAAACGTGTTCAACAGGAAACTAAAAAAGTAAAGCTGTAAAACTTGAAATATATATTTGCTCACGTTTCCTTAGTATTTGAAACATATGCAATTGAAAACGTTCCTAATTAGTCTGCAGTAACTTTAGCTGAGCTAACTAAGGATGTAGCGCTCGGGTTCTGATGATCTGGGTTCTAATCTCGGATGAGGCTTCCGATTTATTTTATATTAAACGAAAGGTGTACATGAAGGGAAATAAATCTGTGGTCCCACAACCAAATATTTGCTTGGGACAATCAACTAAGGACTATGTAATAATTGGTTATAATCACAAAATATTAAATTTCCCCTACACTAACAATTAATTTGTTTCAACGAAACTTTGTTCACAATGCAGAAGTTCAGCGCTTATCTCGGCATTGACCACTCATCTCAAAGGGCTATAGAAATTTCCACAAATCAGATCAGCCACTAAGGAAGACTGGGCACTGATGCCTAGCTGCGTACAGTACTGGCCACAATCATCGTTTACGTGCAGCGCTTCCACAATCACGAATACGGTAGGTGAACAGGTAAAAAAAAAAAAAAACCGCACATATTAAAAGTAAGAAATTCAAACAAAGTGCTAAGAGGAGGAATAAAGGAGTGGTTCTGGAGATGCTGTAAGGACCACTTTGGCAGTAGAAATGAGTCCGTAACTTCGGTGTGTTTTGACAGTGGGGCATCAGATGAAGCAGAACTCTCTTGACATAGCAGCAATGCAGTTGCTCTGCCCTTGTCAACAGATGGAATGAGAAAGGGACAATGTTAATGTGGACTAGGATATTATTAAAAAAGCGTTTTTCACTGACCCAACAGTTTATCGGTTACCTTTTGAAAACCATATCTTAAACAAAATACTAATAAATTAATATAAATATTTTGAAAAATAATTCAGAAGCAAAGATTCCAAAAAGCGTTGTGTATTGAATTAGCTATATAAGGCAGTTCACGGTAAACTGAGCTCTTTTGAAAGCCCTGCTTAATATATACTTTTATGCACATCGTGCATCCTTCCGCCATATGGTGGCCACGGTGGCTGAGCGGTTAGACTGCTCGCCTCCCACCAAGGCGAACCGCGTTCAATCCCTGGCAGGTTCACTCCAGATCCTTACATGTGGGAATCGTGGCGGACGATACCACTAGTCAGCGGGTTTTCTCGGGGATCTCCCGTTTCCCCCGCCTTTTCATTCCGGCGCTCCTCGATACTCACTTCGCTTCACCCTCATCGGCTCTCAAGACCACGATGTTACGAGTCACCCGAATCTCATTACTCACTCACTTCCGCCATATGTAAAAATTTAACAACGCCTTGAGCCTCATTACTTTGTTCATGCGACGGTGAAGTGAAATTGTGAAAATACTAAAGAGCAAAAACTTAAAAAATTTGCTCATTCTTGTACTTACACGCGTTAAAAACCAGAAAGCGAAAGAAATAGTTTAAGTATTCACAAATGTTTACCTGATATATTTAGTTAAGAGTTAAAATAAGACTGTTTTCTCTCCGTAGTTACCAACTTGACTCGACGTATGGTAATCATTGCACCGCTTAAAATATATGCAATATAGTAACAGTAACATTTTTCAAAGGTTGATTTATAAAGTACTCACTACAGTAAACTGTTTATAATTTATAATGGTGTCCCTTACAAATAGCGAATAGTCGTTCAGTACAGAGCACTCCAGTAAAAACTGCGCAGTATTTTTAAGTGACGTATGTCTGCGTAAAATTATCAGTTAAAAAATTTTCCTCGTTCGAAGACCTGTTACGTTTCCCTATTTTCTTCCATAATGTGTATTTTTAAAATGGAAATGCTAAAATGGATTTTCTCTCTCATTTTTATGCATGTAAACTTTTGTACGCGATACTATTAAGTTAGCGTGCGAAAATCTAGCAATCTTCCAAGGCCTCAGCACTCAACTTGTGTCGATGAGTTATTCCGTATTCCGCTGTCGCCACTGATGTTTTTTTTTCGTCTAGGCTGAAACTGCGCCTTTCGTTTGTTTATAACTGTGCCAAACGTCTCGTTCTCTCTCTGAATTGATATCTACAGTGGATTCTATATTCATCGTCGCTCAGGGGACTGACAAGAAACTGCAACACACGTGAACTTTCAACGAACGTGGTCTTGAAACGCAGATAAATAACAAATGGGATCGCATGATATGTTCCAAGGACGAGGAGTTTCAGTCCATCTGGGTTCAATGCGCAGAGGTCCCACCGTATTTATTCAGATCAGAACACCGACAGACTCCGCCTTCACATTCCTTATGAAAAAAATAGGTCGAAAGTATACATGCGACATGGTCCACGATAATTCGTAAGGTTGGTACACGCTCTTGAAGGTGGAGCTAAAACACGTGTTTGTTGTAAATATTACACACAAAGTATTTGAACAGGAACAATAACATACAGCAGGCAATGACTGTAAAATCTGATGATACGAATAGGAAACCACTGACTACGACCACCCTTCCAAGTAGTGAAATTAACATTTAAATTCAATTAAGTTATTTTAATTGTAATTTTATAAATGGGAATAAAGTTTGACTGGTATTTTAATATGCATGCTCTTATAAATTTATACGGGACGCCTCTTTAAACATATTGTGGTCCCAACTCTACCTCAGTAACGACCTGGTTTCTTAAAACAAAAGATCTTGGAACAATTGGATAATGTTTATAATTATTTTTTGATAAACTTATTGCACTTCACGATGAAAAAGAAACCAAAGAGGAATAAATAATATCTTGAATAACTTGAAATTCCAACTGTGTCTTTTTTCTTTTTACCCTTTTTGATAAGCCGAACACAACTTACATAACAACTGCTGCTACATATATATATATATATATATGTATGTATGTATGTATGTATAGTATGTATATATATATATATATATATATATATATATATATATATTTTATATATATATCAAACACATGTCACATTGTCCATTCTCCACAAAACTGTGCTGCGTTGAAATTTATGGTTGGCACTTCGAACAACTCCTTTAAGGCTTTAAGCCTGGTTTGAAAGCAGTGAGAATTTGGTATAGGAAAATACATGTTAATGAAATTAGTCTTTTTTTCAAAGCCAATTATGAATATATAAACTTAATGAAACAAAAACCTAGGTGAAATAAATGATACTCTCAGGCTCTCTATCCACGAAAACATAAAAATTAGTTTTCCAGTAATTTTAATTTAATTCTTAAGTTTTCTGATTTTTACAGAAAACAGACTATAGATAGATGCAACAAAATTCTTCGATAGAGAAGAAACTAGTATTTTTTTTGACAAAAAAGTTCCTGGTGGTATATATTTACCTTTAATAGGAATGCCAAAAAACCGAATTTCTTCAACATGCATTTATTTCCCTCTACAAAAGTCTTACTGCTTACAAACCAGGCAACAGGCTTAGGGAACAATATGTTATATGTTTCGTGCGTGTCCCTTGCCTGCCAGATGTAGTAACAAAATGGTTTAGACCGCAGTGCATGAATTCCTCGCAAACAGTGGGGCTTAGGACGATAATAGAAGACAGCATTTATCGTTAATTTTAACGTGCTCATTCATAATCCGTCATTGCAAAACCAATTAAGTCTTGACATCACATACATTTATGCGACAACGTGGATGCAACCTATATTTTCTCTATGACATTATTTAATGACAGTGATTGGTTTTGCGGTGGTTGCAGATATTAGTTCAGCTACACGTTATCCTGTATACCATGGTTCAATTTCAAATAATTTCTGTAATTATAAGTCACACACACATATATAATACAAATATGTACAAATACGTTTAATGTAGGTATAATAATAAACATATTAATGTGTGTGTGTCCTCTTTTGGCTACCTCTTTTTGAATTTATTTTGCTGCTGTCTGCAATTATAAACCATTTATTTTGACGTATGTAAAACTTATATTATTCTAAACAATTTTTTCTTTGCCTATAAGTTTTAAGAGTGCAGGATTTTGTTTAGCATTAATCAAAATATTTTCTAATCATCCCATATAATATGTGTATGGTTGATATATATATTATATATATATTATATATATATATATATATATATATATATATATATATATATATGTGTGTGTGTGTGTGTGTGTGTGTGTGTGTGTATGCCATGTATTACAACCATTTTATATTTCTACTAGCATAAATGTATCTTATATTTGGGTAAATTAAACTTTTACTCATTCTTTATCTATGAATTATAAAATTTCATTTATAATACGAATAATAATGGAGAGAAAATAGTTTTGTTGATAATGCCTAGGGATAAATAGTTCATATGCAAAATATTATTAAGGTGAGTTCACACGAATGCGGTGAGTTGTCCCTTTGGTGTAATTTCCCAGACTTATTTAAACTTGACTCGCATAAGGCGGAGGAATATCCTGAAAGTAGAACATCAGCAGGGCTTCGAGAAAGTTGGAAGTAACCGCAAAAATGCTATTTCTTTTGCGTAAAAACACGGGTTTCAGGTGAAAACCAAATGAAAGTCGGGGGATTTTACAGTTGTACAGTTGTAGGGCGGGAGGGAAACGGGAGATCCCCCAGAAAACCCACCAACTGGCGACCAAGCCGGGAAATCGAAACACGGTTGGAGGCGAGTAGTCTAACCACTACACGGCCAGGTAGTCTATGGCGCATTCCACGAACTCGTGCGATGATACCCGAAGCGTGGGGGAACAAGCCGAGGGGTGCCCTCACACCACGGGTGTTGAAATTACGGCCGTCCTCTGTATTATATTGTTCCGAGCGAGTTTAATTCCTTTTTTTTTTTTTTTTTTTTTCTGTCGCTCGCCCTGCTGTTTGCTGACGGGCTTGATGGTAGGGGATGGTTGGGGAGGTGCGTTGTTTTATGGGGTGTGTGCAACTGCCGGGGAGGGCGGGTCACCCCTCTTTTTCCAGCCGCCTCTGTGGAGGGCAGGCGTCTAGCACGGTCCAGCGCCGAGGGAATTCTGACGTTCGTCGGGCGGCTAGAGGTAGATGTGGGGCGGTGCCTCTCCCCACACACGCACGCGCGCACACACTCACACACACACACACGCGCATTATCTCAGGAGTGTTGTTTATGCCGCTGATACCAGCTATGCCAGCCACAGCCGCCGTCGATACAGTATTTTCCCTCGGAGCCAAGATTCGGGATTTTTTCAGTTCCTCTGCAAGGCAGGTATTGCGATGATGACTTCACGCGGGATTTTGTACAAAATCTTGCCCACATCTCCCAGAGACATTTCGTTTCTTGAGGCTACCATAATGTCCCAGTTATTTTCAAAATTTGTATACACTACGAACGCCATACGCAGCCTGTTTTTACCACGTCAACATTAAAACACAAATACGCCTGTATAACTAGGATTTTGAAAGTTTTCATTCACAAAGTTTACGATGCTTACGTGAAACATAATACTATACACTATACTACCCAAAAAGACCACGTTATAGGTACACGTGTGAGCACTTTAGAAATGAACCTTAGAACAAAGTCACGACCCCTGCATGCATATATTTTTGTAAGCGCATTGAGTGGCATTTGCGCCGTAAATTTGGTAACGATGGATGAAAAGTGGTTCCATATCTTAACGTCGAATAAAACGTGTTAGGTACCGATTTGTGTTAACTTTAAATTATTTATTTACCTCTCTGTTTTTTTTAATGCATTCAAGTGCAAAATGAGCAGATATGTAAAGTATGTACTTTCTTTAAAATTTCACGGCTTCATTTGACCGACGCATGAATAAAGTGATGAGTCTCATGTCAATGTTAATTGTTAATAAGGCGGACGAATACACAACTTGTATACAAGTAGATATTAAGCAGGGCTTTCAAAAGTGCTCATAACAAAGTGAACAGCCAATATATGTGTGTAATTTGGGGATGGTGTCATAATTCCTACTTGCTTAATCTAGAAATTCTACAGAATAGAGCAATTAAAAAAAAACTGTATGGCTACAACTATCTCACCTCAATTAAAGTTCCGTACGAGAATACCGATATAATGCAACTTAAGGATATAATTAGATACTCAGCTGCTCTTCTTCTCTTTAAACACTTCACAGGACTAACCCATATGAATACAACATTCCCACTGAATGCTGAAATCCATAATTACAAAACAACAAATATAAACAAAACTCATAATAGGATTAACAACACTTCAACACATGGAATTAGAAGTAGAAGACACAACCTGATTAAATTATTTAATGATTTACCACATACGCTAAATGAGAATAAATCTATGGCGATTGTAATAAAGGTAATTAAGAGTTACCTTACAATGGAAAGATCAGGAAAAGATTAATTGTACGTTAACTGAGTGTTAAACAATATTGGTATGTAAAACTGATAAGTCTTAAAATTATTATTAGTATTATTATTATTGGGAAATGTAAGGTTGTACTACAGATATTTTAATACTGAGTGTAGGAATACTTTATATTATATATGTGAATTTAGAGACATAGATATTATATTATAAACCTGTGTAGTAATTGTATTATTTTATTTTATTGCTGTTATATCTGTATTAATTTTATAGGTAATAACCATTTACTGTTATATTATTTTGAACTTAGTAAACTCATAAAGGAATAATGTACAATGTGTAACATAGTATATTAAGTTGTGTAATGAATTAGACAGGAGTTTGAAACTTTATCTGTAATCCTACTAAATGTAAATTATATAGTCCCACACATTAGCTGTCAGCTCCCTGGGACAATTAAAAATAAATTTAAAAAAAAGTGATACGTGTGTTGTGATGGCACCGTAATCCCGGTATAATTCTTGGCAACACTATCTCCTTGAGATGACGCGGACCGCTGTCAAGAGTCATGTTGAATGACTCTGTTTCTAGCTTATTTCAGTTGTTTACGGACACTTAATTCGTAACTACAACTATAACTCTCTGGCAATACTTTTTAGAACAAATCATAATTGATTAACTTTTCGTCAATAATTGTGACATAATTAGTGCAGCATTATTTTTAAATGCTCAAATTATACATGCGTTTCACATTTACCAGATGAAGGGCGAGAATTATTTGGTGACCTAATTTGAAGGCGTTTGTGAAAAGTAAGTGTATTGTAACATGAAATAATTCTTTAATTGCTAAGGTAATTATGGCACATAAATTGGAAATTCAAAATGGCAGATAACGTCGAGACATAACACAGATATGAGACAGCTGCTCACATTGCGAACTCCAGCCTCATGTGCCAGCAAAATGGCGTCACTAGTCAACAAAATGGCGTCACTAGCCAACAAAAGGCGTCACTAGCCAACACAATGGCGTCACTAGGCAACAAAATAGCGTCACTGGCTAGAAAGATGTTGCAACGCCATTCACCAATTAGTATCTGGAAACAAACTTTCCAGCACGTGGTTCAGCCAATACGGAAAATTTCGCAGCGTGTGGTAGCCAATCGGAAACAAGACCCGTCCCCAGATTCTCGCGCAGCCAATCAGATAATGGGTATAGGTACTTACACTTCAAAGGAACCGCCAAGACAATCCGTATCTGTATACGTATCTACTCTGTGATAATGAGGCCTAGGTTTCAGCCCCGGGTTTCCAGTGGACCGTGGAGGGCTGTTGCTATTGCTGTGATCTGCCAAGCGAGTATCCGATGCTTGGTTGGGAGATACCCCGACAACTGATGGAATCCGGAACGAAGCCTTGAGCAGCGGCATGTTTAATAAACCCGCGGCGCGTATTTAATGAGCGCGGGGCATCGAAGAAGTGCCTGTCGCCAGGCCGCCCACCTGCCGCCGGCGAACCTCTAGACAGCTGCCACCTGAAGACGGACCGCAGGATGGCGTTCCGTTGCCGCCGACTCGAGACTTGTTCACAGCAGCCTTTGGCTACATTCAGGCGACCACGTTCCAGTCAGAGGCTAAATTGTATTTGATATCCGTGACTTTATTTAATTGTTAATTAAATTTATTATTTAACTCATCCGAGATTGCGATAATTTGTACACGTTGTGTTATTTGTATATTGGCTAAAGTGCGTAAAGACGTTGGACACAACTAGGTCCTTATTCTGACTTCAACTTCAGTGTCACGACCCTTAACACAAGTTGCTATTAACGTAATAAGAGTGACTGTAGGGCGAGGGCAGCCAGTCACACTGAGATATGCATATCCCCCTTTTGAGTGCGTGACATTTTCCCTCAGGAAGGGCCACACAGCACTATGATCTCTAATGGGATCATAAACTATAAGGATAGAAGGATTGGAATTAGTAGTAGGTGAAGTTAAAATAGAAGACTCAATTACTTAACCCTTTCAGACCCACTTTAGTTTACTGTTCCATGTATTGCAAACAAAATATTTCATGATGCCGCCTGTACTTAAGTTGACACATAATTTTTTTTCGTTGTCACAACCAATGAGCTGCAGGCTATGTATTCAGTTACAGTTTTATGAACCAATTATAACCTAGGCCAGTAGGACTGTTTACGAATCATATACCCACAGATAAAATCATTGGTTGTTGAGCTTCGCAGTTTGCAGTAGAGGCGAAAAATTAGCTACACGTGCATAATGTACACAATTGTGTACACTGGGTCTGAATGGGTTAACGATTTGCTGGAGCCTTGTACTGGAACATTAATCTCATTACACTTACTGGCAATATAATAAAGGCTGCCAAGTGGAGTAAGGGCATGATGGGATGCTAGGGATGTTCAGAGGTAGTCAAGTGCAATCATGTTTGAAAGGACTCACCAGGTCTCGAACCCTGGACACACTGCCGCCTGGACCCTAACGGCCGTGCCGTCCGCTGTCAAGTAGTCGACTGCCTTCTGTCTAGTCCCCATGGCCCAGTTCACACCTATCGCACCACCACGTGTGCGTGTTGATGTAATTCTGTTTGATTCGACCCCGTCGTGCACCCGGGAGGGGGGGGGGGGGGTTGGAGTTTGCCAGAAGTATGTTTTGCTACTTAGGTTTGCCGGACCCACATTTTCCGTCGTCCTCGGCGCATTTCTTTGATAGTTTACAGACTGCAATTTCGACTCTGTGTCCTGATTTGTTGTTTAGTAAACTCTTCTGTGGCCTTGATACCGGCTCGTTGTTTAGTAAACTCCTCTGTGGCCTTGATACCGGCTCGTTGTTTAGTAAACTCTTCTGTGGCCTTGATACCGGCTCGTTGTTTAGTAAACTCTTCTGTGGCCTTGATACCGGCTCGTTGTTTAGTAAACTCTTCTGTGGCCATGATACCGGCTCGTTGTTTAGTAAACTCTTCTGTGGCATTGATACCGGCTCGTTGTTTAGTAAACTCTTCTGTGGCCTTGATACCGGCTCGTTGTTTAGTAAACTCTTCTGTGGCCTTGATACCGGCTCGTTGTTTAGTAAACTCTTCTGTGGCCTTGATACCGGCTCGTTGTTTAGTAAACTCTCCTGTGGCCTTGATACCGGCTCGTTGTTTAGTAAACTCTTCTGTGGCCTTGATACCGGCTCGTTGTTTAGTAAATCTCCTGTGGCCTTGATACCGGCTCGTTGTTTAGTAAACTCTCCTTGGCCTTATACCGGCTCGTTGTTTAGTAAACTCTCCTGTGGCCTTGATACCGGCTCGTTGTTTAGTAAACTCCTCTGTGGCCTTGATACCGGCTCGTTGTTTAGTAAACTCTTCTGTGGCCATGATACCGGCTCGTTGTTTAGTAAACTCTTCTGTGGCCTTGATACCGGCTCGTTGTTTAGTAAACTCTTCTGTGGCCTTGATACCGGCTCGTTGTTTAGTAAACTCTTCTGTGGCCTTGATACCGGCTCGTTGTTTAGTAACTCTTCTGTGGCCTTGATACCGGCTCGTTTTTTAGTAAACTCTTCTGTGGCCTTGATACCGGCTCGTTGTTTAGTAAACTCTTCTGTGGCCTTGATACCGGCTCGTTGTTTAGTAAACTCTCCCGTGGCCTTGATACCGGCTCGTTGTTTAGTAAACTCTCTGTGGCCTGATACCGCTCGTTTTTAGTAACTCTCCTGTGGCCTTGATACCGGCTCGTTGTTTAGTAAACTCTCTGTGGCCTTGATACCAGCTCGTTGTTTAGTAAACACTTCCTGTGGCCATTGATACCGGCTCGTTGTTTAGTAAACTCTCTGTGGCCTTGATACCAGGCTCGTTGTTTAGTAAACCATTCTGTGGCCATGATACCGGCTCGTTGTTTAGTAAACTCTTCTGTGGCCTTGATACCGGCTCGTTGTTTAGTAAACTCTCTGTGGCCTTGATACCGGCTCGTTGTTTAGTAAACTCTTCTGTGGCCTTGATACCGGCTCGTTGTTTAGTAAACTCTTCCTGTGGCCTTGATACCGGCTCGTTGTTTAGTAAACTCTTCTGTGGCCTTGATACCGGCTCGTTGTTTAGTAAACTCTTCCTGTGGCCTTGATACCGGCTCGTTGTTTAGTAAACTCTCTGTGGCCTTATACCGGCTCGTTGTTTAGTAAACTCTCCTGTGGCCTTGATACCGGCTCGTTGTTTAGTAAACTCCCTGTGGCCTTATACCGGCTCGTTGTTTAGTAAACTCTTCTGTGGCCTTGATACCGGCTCGTTGTTTAGTAAACTCCTCTGTGGCCTTGATACCGGCTCGTTGTTTAGTAAACTCTTCTGTGGCCTTGAACCGGCTCGTTGTTTAGTTAACTCTTCTGTGGCCTTGATACCGGCTCGTTGTTTAGTAAACTCTTCTGTGGCCTTGACACCGGCTCGTTGTTTAGTAACTCCCTTTTGTGGCCTTGATACCGGCTCGTTGTTTAGTAAACTCTTCTGTGGCCTTGATACCGGCTCGTTGTTTAGTTAACTCCCTCTGTGGCTTGATACCGGCTCGTTGTTAGTAAACTCTTCTGTGGCCTTGATACCGGCTCGTTGTTTAGTAACTCCTCTGTGGCCTTGATACCGGCTCGTTGTTTAGTAAACTCTTCTGTGGCCTTGATACCGGCTCGTTGTTTAGTAAACTCTTCTGTGGCCTTGATACCGGCTCGTTGTTTAGTAAACTCCTCTGTGGCCTTGATACCGGCTCGTTGTTTAGTAAACTCTTCTGTGGCCTTGATACCGGCTCGTTGTTTAGTAAACTCTCCTGTGGCCTTGATACCGGCTCGTTGTTTAGTCAGGTGCAAGACGCGGCCTTTCGTAACTGTGTGCGACTCTTTCTTTGCAAATGAGTTTATTATTTTTTTCAAACCAATATTGGAAAATTTTCTCATTTTCGTGATTTTATACAGGATTATCCTGAACTGCAAGTAGTTATAAATGGAAGCTCCCGGGGGGGGGGGGGGGCTGTGTTGCCGCCCGCCATGATTTCATAGGCGCAGCCTGCGTCCTTCCCCCCCTCCCCCTTGCAAGGCGCTCGCAACCCACGGCAGGCCATTCCAACAACCCGTTACCCAAGAAATTATTGCAATAAAATATTTTTTAATTAAAAATTATACAATATTAAAATTATCGGCTTGCCACCTTGGATTTTTAATAATTATACCAGTTTCGAATGTCGCTACAGATCACAATTCCAATTTTCTAGTCGAGTAATGATGCCTAGAAATAATTTTTATAAAAAAAATGACGTATGTATCTCCCTTCCTTCCTCACAAAAACCCGTAAATAGAAAAAACTATTGTAAAAAAGTGTAAAAATCAAATAATTTCGGCACTCTGTCCTATTACCTGCAGGTTTCTCCCTACATCAGTTTTATCCCAATTCATACATTTGATGGCAATGGACGAGCATATAAGGGAAAACAATTATATTCTTATGACGTAAGTCATTGCAGAGGTTTATTGTATAACGTAGGAGAGAAATAGCAGGCGTGCCACAGTATGTATTACGTGCCTGTAAAGGCTATTCACGATAGAGACTTTTGAAATGAACCTTAGAAAAATGTCACTACCCCTGAACGCATATATCTTAATGGACACGCTGAGTGACAGTTGCTCAGTAAAATTGGTAATGGTGGATGGAAAATAGTTCCATATTTCAAAGTCGAATAGAAAATGTTAGGTAACTATTTTATATGACATAAATAATTTTTTCGCTTTATGTTTTTTGGATGCATCGAAGTGTGGAAATGAGCAGATTTGTATATATTTACTTTCCTAAAAATTTCACAGCTTTACTTTACCGACACATGAATAAAGTGTTGAGGCCTGTGGCAATGTTAATTTTACATAAGGCGGAAGAATACATAACGTGCATACAAATAGATCTCAAGCAATGTTTTCACAAATGCTCTTTTTAGCGTGAACAGCCTATGTACGGAAACATATTTTAGTTCGCAAAAGTCACAGCTGTTGTCGTCGAAGGAGCGTGCTGGATTTTTGTTATATTTGCTGTGTCTTCCGGATGTCTACTCAAACGTCTGTGTAATCTTTTCTCATCGCTTATTTGATTATTCGTTCTCGGATCTCCGTTTTATTTTCTTTGTTACTTGTTCTCTCTGCTGGACTGTGTATGTACTAATTGTGTACAGTAAAGTACTTTCTTTTTCCAATTAATTCTTTCGAAACGTCTTCCCAAGATTATTTTTAACATATGGATCATTCCTGCCTAATTCAAAATTGCCTGCAGTGCCGCTATAATTCTTTTTTTCTATCTATTCTTCCTCCTCGCGCAAACAAAGCTTAACCTATTCAGACCCAGCGTACGCAGTCGTGTCCGTTACTCCATGCAGGTAAATCTTTGGTCTGTACCGCACACTGCGGAGCTCGTTGGCCAATGAATTTACCCATGGGTAAATGATTCGCAAACCGTTCTACTGGTCTGAAACATCGTTTGTTCATATAACTGTGGCCGAACATGCAGCCTACAGCTCGTTTGCTCTGAATGTGAAACAAGTGTTGCGTCGACTTAAGTACAGCGCTCATCATAACATTTTGTGTTTGAAATACCTGAAACCGTAAATTTTATTGGGTCTGAAAGACTTAACTAAGATTAAACTTACATATCAAAGGGAACATGCACCGCATGTGTGCCCACTTAGTTATAATAATATTCTGCATGAGAACTATTTCTTACTAGGCATTACCAACACACCTATAATCTATCTGATTTTATTCACATTAATTATAAATTATAATATTACAATTTATAGATAAATTGTAAGTAAAAGTACAGGTTAACCAAAAATGAGATTATCTTATATAAACAGAAGTATAAAACGCTTGTGATACGAGACTTATTTAGAAAATAACCAAACATGTCATAAACGAGCCGATTTTTCAAAGGTTTTATTCAAAACTAGCTAACCCGTGCGAGTTCGTTCGAATGATATTTTTGTAAAGTTATTGAAATAAAGACCACCATAGTTTTGTTATGGTTTTATGTTTACAATACTAATATTTCTTCTTTCAGGTTTAATGGAGTCATTAATTACACCCTGCCATATCATCGCACATGTTTTATGTTAGCATGATATTTATGACTTTGAATTGAGCTAGCCACTTTTTTAATTGTGTAATCTAGCCACTGAGCTACTGCGATGCCACTTTGAATAACTCTGGACACTGGACCACCACGGCATTTTGGAAGGAAAGGTTTACAGCCCATAGACAAAAAATAAAGAAGAAACGACCCAATTTTTTTAACAATTCTTTTTTTATGGAGTTATCCCAAGAAAAGCTTAATCCAGTACCTATTTACATCCCTGATTATTATTTTTTCCGGAACCGTTTGAGGTATCTCGATGAAACGATTATTATCTATATACTGTGTAAATTTGATGTCAATACGTCAAGTGATTTTTGAGTTAAATCCGATCGGACAGACAGACACGAAAAAAATTAACATTAGATATGGCTTGGTTATCAATTGTACTATATGAAAAAATAATTTAAAGTGAAAAATTCGAAAATCGCAGACAGACACTTCTATGTTATTTAGTAGTATAGATATGTGAATATACTGAGAACAGACTATAACAGCGAGTTTTAAAAGTTACTGTGAAATACAACTTAAAGTTTAATTTGTAAAAGCAAGTACTACAAGTCTTCAAATTTATTATAAACCGCGAGATACATAGACAAGCTATTCTGAATGTTTGATAAAACAGTGTTTTTAAAAGATAAAGTACTTTATTTGTAGCGATACAAGAACAATTTCGACTACCAGTTTTCCAAAAATTCCTCGTAAAAGTAAAAAAAATAAAAATGTTTTTTACCGTGTATCTGTTGACAAACGCTAATCTTGATGTGGTCTTAGTTCATGTCTTGTGTTTTTAAGACTTACTCCAGGATTTTATGACACAACGAACCTCTACAGAGGCGTGTATCCGAAATATTAGTTAACAGAGTAATTAAGAAAAAATATATAATATGAAAGCAGATCGAAACCAAACGAAAATAAATTTTCCTTGCTAGTTCCTTGGTAAAAACTGCAAAAAAAAAAAAAAATTATTTTCACTTACTGAAGTTGGAGTGAATACTTTTTTTTTTTTTTACGTTTGAAGTGAAATTCTCTGTTTCCCAAAGTTAGAGATATCAATGATGGATAAGACACTTATAATGACGAAATTGGTTGCATTTCTGTTAAAAGTGTATTTAAGTTAGACGTTTAATTTATTTCTTTAAGTCACTTGTTCAACAACTGACAATACATCAGGAAGTACAGTGTCTGCAGAACTCATTACCTAGCACTATAGATAACACCAAAAATGTATATATATATATATATATTATATATATATATATATATATATATATATATATATATATATATATATTGTGTGTGTGTGTGTGTGTGTGTGTGTGTGTGTGTGTGTGTGAAAAGGAAAATGTATGCATTTTATAACAGTATGAATAATCTACCAAATTTTACTAAGTTTGAAATTAAATTTAATATATAAGTATATGATTGTCTTCCTTAACAGAATTAAAATATATTCTTTTTTTAATTCTTCAGGAAATACGTTAAGGAAAAACCATGAAGTTCCTATGTAAGGTAAAGTTAGTGCTATTTTTTAAATTATTGTCTAGAGTTTCGTAACAGTTTCTGTAAATTTAATTTATGCTATTAATTGGCAATATTCAAAAATATAGTGAAATACCAAATTAATGAAGTACTAATTATTTTCTTTAGTATAAACCAAAAAATTACATTAACTGACACGCGCGACGCATTTTTTGCATAATGTGCTTTCTAAACATATCAGAACATCAATTCACGTATATTGTGATGATAAAAGTATTTCTATTAAATAATTAATTCAACCCTTTAAGGAACAGTAGCAGAATATTTTATAACGTTATCAAGTTAAAACAGTGAGGTCTAATACACTATCTACCAAAAAGTAATTGGGCACCCGTGAATATAGGTAGTTCAGTACGTCAGTTGACTTGTGTTTCACAGCTTTAGGCGTAGGACCGCTGGTGTTTGTCCGTGGTAGCATGAACACATATGGCAATGCCAGGTGCCATGTTTCAAGGGCTACTATGCAGTGGTACGCCGACAACAATGTTCGCCGATTGGACTGGCCCGCCCAGAGCCCCGACCCCAACCCTATAGAACATCTTTAGGACGAATTGTATCGCCGGGTGAGGGCTAGTCAGGTGCGGCCAAAATCCATTGCTCAACTCATGGAATGGTTGCAAGAGGAATGGCGACGAATCCCCGTGGATGTCCTGCAAACACTCGTAGAGAGCATGCCAGACAGGGTGGCTGCTGTTATAGCCGCAAGATGTGGCCCTACGAGATTCTAACGGGGTGACAACCACCGAGCAAACATTGTGGATAGGTACCCAATTACTTTTTGGTAGATAGTGTACAAAACTTTAATGCCATATTAATAGCAATTTTGATGACTTCTGTAGATTATTTATATAAGCACAGGGGTTTAACCATTGATTTATTGTTCTGTTGCTGTGATATAAGTAACTTAACTAATTGTAGGTGTATATTCATTGCATATTAGATGGCTGGAGGCGAGGGATATTTTTTATTACAATGTATCCCCGTTCACATGATAATCGATCCTTAGGGCCACATGTTGATCGCGAAACTTTCCACGACTAGTTGTACTCGTCTAAAACACGTTAGTTCAGAACCGATATAGCAGTTGGATGATTTTAACTCGCATGCAGCTTAGGTGTCTGACCGCGAATCACAGACGTACAGTATCGGAGTACCCTAATTCTGATTGGCCAAAGATACATCGCCAATAAGTAAAAGAACACTGCTGGTATGGTCGTAGAGTGTTGGGGTCTAGCATGTGCGGAAATGTTTTCGCGGAAAACAGATCCGTAATTCTTATAGACGTGCAAAATTCGCGTTATTATTTGGTGCCATGCTACACTTGACTGTTCTGTACCTACTTGAGAACAATTCGGGTTTCCTTTGATTATTGGCGACTCTACGGCATTACAGCTCCAGGTAGTTGCTCAAAGATCGAGCCATTACAGTTGGCAGAAAGCGTCGTCTGGACGGGCTTCATAAGTTTTCGGCCAATGGCAGAAGACAAGCGAGAATACAACGCGTCTTGGATTTAAAAAATAACGCGAAGTTTGCATGTCCTTGTAATTCTGAGTCGCGCCATTGTATTTCCCTCGAGTTTGCGAGTGCTTTGCCCTGAAGTGAAAAGGAATCTTCTTTACCAACCATGTTCGTTAGTAGGACACCCCGTTTTTCGCAAAAAATAATATCCTCAGCTAGTTGTATTCCAGAACTCTTTATAGTTCGTACACAGTTTCGCGGGGGGGCTTCCCAGCTGTCACATGGATTTTGTAAGTAGTTTTGTCTATTATAATTTAAAAAAAAAAACTGTACAATATTTCAATGTCTTAAATCTTTTTTCAAGAAAGAAATTAAAGTGGATATTTTTCTGCTAATTTATAAAATTTGTTATTACAACATAAATGTGGTCACTGAAAAAGTGTCAAATTCAGTAAAAATGTTGGAAGTACCTCTCTGTTTACGAGATTTTTTTTGTCAATATAACAGTGTTTTAACAGTGGGATGGACTGAAACATTTTCTGTGAAATAGTTGCTTGCGCGAATACGAGTATCTTGGTAAATATATGTTCTGAAAATACGACTTTTTGTCAGAAAATATAAAAATAAACAATTATCTATGCCAACATTTTTTTTACTTTTGTCATATTAAGTGCATTCTTGGAGAAAAAATTCGTGAAAATGGTCAAATATCGTAATGTTATAGCTTGTCTACGCAGTTTTCTTAAGCGGCAAGAGAAAAGTACAAAAATACCGGAGTATTTTAATCTGAGGGGCTTTCATCGCGTGTAATGAAGTCCCATTGTTAAATATCTAATTTGCACAGTACAGCGTCACGACGGAAACACTGCACGCTTTGAGCGTAGGAGCGATGAGGCACTAGGTGTGCGTGTCATTGTGGCCCGTATTGCATCCCTGATTCTTGACCTTGGAAGCGCAGCTCCTTCCCACTCTTATACTATAGCGACAATGCTGCGTCTTTTCTGAACATATTGCTGTACGAAGACCCAATAGCCACTGCTTAAAATTCTGAGGATATAGAACACATCCGAAGCTTGTTTATGAGGTTTTCCATGGCAGTCGCAATGCTTACTTATAGGCTGTTCACAGTAAAGTGAGCACTTTTCAAGGCCCTTTCAATTGGCATTAACCACTAATAAATATATTTAATGGCAACTTCAAACGTTAACGTTTGGGACTGGTGGAATGTATACAATGTGTTTATTGGTCCCATAGTAATGTTTATTTTGAGAAGTGAAAGAAAGATTAAAATTTGACAAAAGAAAAAAATTAGCAGGGCCTTAAAAAGTGCTCACTTTAACGTGAATGGACAATATGGACGTACGTCATCTTAAGGCGTTTAATATTGCTTACTAGGGAAGCCCCTTAATTGTAATGCCTCTGAGTTGTCGGTCCGCGAACCACGCACGTTTGCTGTCGGAGTAACATTTCCGATTGGCTCAGCCATGCAATAAAATACATTCTCACGAATAAACTAGACTAGCAAACAATGGAAAGTTGCAGTTCTTCCCACGGGATATTGAGGTTTTTTCCGAGGAAAAAAAAAACAGGCGTCCCTATTCATTAGTCTCATCTGGCGAGAGCAATTTGGTAATCTCGCACAATCTGTTGGGTTGGGAAGTGACACTGAGAGATTGTGTAGGCTGATGGAAGTGAAGTAGGTTCAAAAGGAATGTAGCATCAACGGGAACGTAAAATGTGGGGTTGGGGGGGGGGGGGTAAATGTAACTACCCAGGTAAAAACAATAAGTAGGGACACCCGAATTTCGCGAAAAGATTTCCGCACATACTAGATTTCAATACCATACCTGCGGCGTTCGTTTGTGAAAAGGAATTTTCTTTCTTGGCTGGCCAATCAGAATAAGTTCAATCCGCCACTATACGCCTGTGATTCGCGGGCAGGCACCTAAGACGGCATAACACCTGGATCAGCAAATCGCTGAAGTGTATCTGAGCTAAAGTGTTACGAAACACAACTGGTCGTGAAATCTTTTCGCGAAAACCGGGTGTCCCTAACAATCAGTCAATGGAAAGATCTAATGCGTTTCCCACAGACGTAGCCTGCCAGGACTCGAACCAATTAGCGATGGTAAGAGGCGAGTCGTCTAACCACTAACCCAAAGTGGTACCCAGATTGAATTTAAATGTTCGTTAATTTTTACATCATACATTAAACATACTGAAGAATCCTCGTATTGGCCGTTTAAAAATAAAACTGGATAGCAAAAATGAATTAGTTTTATTAAGTGTCAAATATCACTCAACTTGTGCTAATTACTTGAATAGTTTGAATCATCATAACTATTTGCCAGAATCACAGTTTTGCAGTTTTGAAATAAACAAGTCATGTCAATTGACCTGCAGAAATGAGCTTATTACCTCTGAAGAAAATGTGCCACAAATTACCTCAAGATATCTACGTATACATGCAAAGAACTTTTTACTTTTCTCTAAAAACACTAAAATAAGGGCATCTCTCCATATTTTTAAGTTGCTATCATTTAATTTTAGTAAATAAATAAAAAATTTGGCAAGCGCGCATTAAAACTACTTTAGATATCATTCCTAAATTTTTTAGTTATTATTAAAATATATTTAATTTGGCTTGAAGTTACGTAGCTTATAATGTCTAAGATAATACCAGTTTTTCGCAGAAATACAACGCCCCTGAGAAACGGGTATCATTACAAATTTAACTGACTCAACAAAGTTACAATATATATAAAAAGTCAAAAACGAAAATGTGCTTCTCATTTAATCAGCTGGACAATGAACATGTTGACAGTATTTCATGAAAGTTTTTGAAGGCAAGCTTTTTCTTATGTGGGTTCGTGAAACAACAGCAGAGTAAACAGATTCTACTCTTGCACTAACAAATCTTCGGAAATCAGTTGCCAAAAAAAAATAACACTACACCATAGTACAGGACAAAATGCTGATAATTTATGATCAGAGTAAAATAATTGTATGCACCTTGCTCTTTAATGACAGAACATCAGTTTCACATTTAAAAAAATCATACCTCATGACTAGAGACCCGGAAAATTCCTGGATTCATTCTGCAACAAGCTAGACTCCACAATCCTTTGTGTATTCGAGCTTTTTTTAGTTGTTCATTGGCTGATGCTCCAGTTCACCTACAGACCAGGTAGCACATGGTTCGTTCCTTGGTTTCTTAGCAGGTTTGTTATTGTTTGAACGTGGTTCGTGGTGTGTCTAACAAACTATGTCCCAATAGAAGCAGAGACTCCCGTGTACATGGGGTTGAAGTTTAGCATGCCCTCAAATTAATACTCGAATTTTCCCGGTCTCTACCCATGGTAATTTTTAAGAACACTGTGAATTTTATTAGGATTTAAAAATGAGGATGTTAAGGAGCATGAGTGGGTTTTAATAAAACTCGATATCTAAGCATTTCATAATTTAATCACATAAAACACGAAGTAAACACTCTTATATTACATTAACTATTTGGTACAAGTGGACCATTAACAGATCAGTGTTACATGTATGATACATACAAAATATTTTGTAATCATATATCTGAAACATTATGAACACGCTGTATTATAGTTTCTCTTGTGTACTTTTTACTTTGTCTAAGTTACAAACTAACTTTGTCCCATTGATTAAACATCCAGATGTTTTCTATACACCTTTATAATGTTTTTGTAATGGCACATGTTATGATTGAATCTGAATTAGAAGCACTGACATTCGAATTAAATTAAAAAATAATTGCAGTCACTAAAAATAACTATTTGTAATTTTTTCTGCTTTTGTGAACAAAGTACAATTTTTGGTTAACAAACATATTTTTATGACAAACTGAGTTTTTGTTAATAATTATAAAATTTGACATACTTTTAATAAATGAAATATACATTCTGGAACAGCAAAATAGTTTTTGTCCATCAGAAGAAAATTGTCAAAATAAATCCCACTTATATTTTTGTGGCGCTTTTGCAAATTTTGATATTTTTCTTCTGGTAATTGGTGAGTGAAAAAAAAGCACTGCTACTCTCGTAAGCCTAAAGAGTGCGTGTCTATTAGAAACCAACAAACGACGGCCAAACAAATTTAGAGTGGTTATTTCGTAATCTTTAGTTGGTATAAGTTAAGTTTACTGTATACATTAAACAGAGTATATATCTGATTTTAAGAAACCACATTTTTGGTTAACATGTTGTATATTTGAGTTGATAAACCCTTTCGACTAAATACACATTTTAATCGATGAAACTCTTTTGTGTTATCAGGCTAATTACATACACACACTTGATTTGAATATATAAATTCAGTGAATTTAATCGTGTCCGTTCTTCAGAGCAATTAGTTCATTTAAACTGACGAAAATAGTCTACTTTACTTGAACAACAAAACGTACACTTTGTGTTGAGAAAACGCTTATGTTAGTTCAACAAAAAACACACTCAATTCGCAGGAAACGTATCGTCGGGTAAACAAAATCTGTTCAAAAATTGAATATTTTGCTGAGCCAAAAATTTCACGTTTTCTTTCTCAACTTTCTCAGGATGTGAAACTGGCTGGCTGAAGTAAGCCAAAAAAAAATCTCACCATTTTCAGTGGTCCAGTTTTCGCCAACTGTTTTACATTCAATGATTCAGATTCATAGTTATGATAAGGGTAACCTTCAGTGTTTTATATCCGTAAGCAGCTGTAGAGATCGTCAAACAAGAGATTGAAAAGAGGGCTCATGTTATGCTGCGCTATAATCATCTTATCATTTACACCATTGGCTGCTCTTTTGTCATTTCCTCTGTCGAAAGCACGTGCCTCGGGTTAAGGTTACCTTAATATATTCGTTACTACAGAAAGCCAGGTGATTCGCGGATAAGGATTGCACCACACGGATATGTGATCAAAATACTCTCACGTAAAAATACATTAGACGCCTCGTTTACGAGAAAAACGCCGTAAAAGTTCCATAAACCACTGTATAGCAAAAATGTGGTGTTCTAATTAGATAAGGGCAAGGTGATGTGGCGATGCTGCAGTTAACGTGTCGTCGTTAAGACATGCGGCAAGGGAAAGAGCCAAACTCAGTAGTGCCAAGGGAGCCATGGCGTTCACATGCAGTGAGTACAGGAACATGTAAATGGCCACAGGAACATCCGGCTGCAGAACTCCATGCATGCTGCATGCATAAAACGTGGAAAAAATTCATTGCTATATGGGCAGAGCAAACTTCGAACATGTGTTATGGCGTTTCGACGTTTTGTATGCTGATCACGTACACTGTGCTTAACGTGGAATGAAATCATTTTATCTACTTTAATGTTGTTTTCTCGTAAACTTAGGCCCTTACGCATTTTTACCTTATCACATTTTCAACTTAGTTTTGACCACAGATTCATGTGGTGCAGTCCGTATCCGCGAATTACCTTGCAATCTGTATATGTTTTGAAGTGATAGTACACTGCAGACTAAGACCTTGTCAGAATTCAGGTATATACTTGTGTACTCGCATCCTTTCATACTTTATTTACTCTCGGTACCAAACATGATGAATTCGGACAGGCAGTCTTGTTGGCTTCGACAACATATATTAGACAGCTGATCACTTTTTGTGAATGCGTGTTCTTACAAATAAAAAGTTGATAGCAAAAAGTTATAGGGTAAAATAAATGATTAAATAATATTTAAATTTGATTTACATAACTTTTGTTGCCTTTCTTATTGTACGCGATATTGCAATTTTGATTGATTGTTTTGCCGTTGCTTTTGTACGCTGTGAACATTGGCCTAGTGCGAATTTATTGTTCAGGCCTTTCTTTAAGGTACACGCAAAAATTTATTTTATTTGCATACACATCCAGAATGTACCGCAAGACAGACATTTGGTATTTAAATTCCTTCGGCACCAACCCCCGAGTTATTAAAATTCGGAGCATTGAACGGAAGAGTGGGAAATTAATTATGCATCAATCTGCAAGTGTAGAAATGTCAAATGCAATATTCGTAGGTGGTTTTGTAACGGAATTAAAGTTTTCCTAAACAAATGCTGGAAGGAATTCGTATATTGATAAGGAAAATACACAATTTTTTGTTTTTATTACTGCTATATAGGAAATGGGGGTTAATATTGCTAATATTTCTTACAATGCAGGTACCATGCCATTTTACGTCACGTTTAGGCAGGTGCCACACATCGAAATGTTTCCATGATCCTTAATTTATGGCTGCGAGTTGAATAGTTTTTAATTTTATTTGTTATCGTGTTAAATAATAAACCGGAAACAACGTAGTACTGGCCCCGAATGATTGCGATAAAGAAGAAATAATTCTGAATTTTCTGCCCGTCTGGCTTTCCTGTCACAAGTTGTTGAGAGGCGACAGTTCTTGAAGGGTTTGCTGGAAAAATGCAAGTTCGATACAGTGGAGAAAGCATCATAAAAACTCATCGAGAATTTCAAGAAACCCAAGAGGATTCTGAGCAAGTCCAGTGGCCAAATGTGAAAGGAGAATGCCTGCAGCTCAGACAGCAAACAACCAACGAACAAGTGACAGGGTTGAAGAGTACAATTTAACCTGCAGCCAGGCATTAACAGGAAATGGCGGTATCTTTGACTGTGTATTATGTGTATCAAGGGGACCGAAACCAGTATACTTGTTGAGACACACCCAAAGAAAGGTTTGGCTGAACAAATATCTAAGTACCTGTTAACCAACATACACATTCGCAAATTGTGGCGTGCATGTGTGTATAAGCGCATACGATATAAAAAAATAATTTAATAATATTTATAATACAAACATTTAAGTATAGGCTGTTCACGGTAAAGTGAGCACTTTTTAAGGCCCTTCCGACAGGCATTAACCACTAATAAATATATCGTATTGCACCCTCAGACTTTAAATCTCGAGGGTGGTTCACTCTGTTTATTGGTTACATTGCAATTTTTGTATTAAAAAGCAGCAGGCAGATGGAAATTAGATGAAAGGAAAAATTTAGAAGGGCCTTAAAAAGTGCTCACTTTACCGTGAATAGCCTATAATTAGAGTTTCCTAGGCCAACATGACCTGCTTCAGATAAATCATTTTCATGTAACAACTGTGTACATGTGGTTGCAACTATCTACATAAATTTTCTGTTGCGTCAGACATCAACTTTGCTCACTACTAGCTGGTGTTTACCCAAGCTGTAATCGGAATTCTTATAAAGCCTGCTAGCTAGAGCGAATTTGTTAGAGACGTAAAGCAGAGATATGTATTGTCCCATAATTTTCGTGACTAATTTATCGGAGAATGATAGAGGAAGATACGGGTTGTGTGTCAACTAGATCGAATTCAGGTAGACGAGGATAAGATTTCGGCAGCGTTAGGGTTAAATTTTCCTCCAGAGTGGTCAGTGGGTATACTACTAATCTCGAGGTTCGGTATGTGGGTCAGACACGTCGCTAACTTGACAAACGACGCTTTAAGCTGTTTCAAAATCAGATTGGATGAAGCCGCCGTACCAGACAATGGCCTGCGCGTCAAAATATCTGCATCACCTCAAGATAGCTTGTTAAATTTAAGAAATTTGATTTTTCACTACTAGACTTCTGTTTCCGGTCACTATCAATATGCAGTCCTCCAGAATAAACAGCTACAGCAGTATACACTTATTTTTAAAATATCTGTCTCTGAGATGTATATCAATAACCTCGGGGATTGGTCACTTAAAAGGCTTAAAATCACTTTCGTTTTCATATGCGAAATTCTGTTACACGGAATAGTGATGTTTAAAGTGTTAGCAATAATTTGCAATGAAACTTTTAATTCGGCTGACAAGAGTTATTATAAACGATAGCATCAGCATTTATTAAATCCGAACTATTCCCCAAATTGTCTTCACGTAATGCGCTGATCAAGATCTTTGGTTTAATCTAAAAAAAATGCATGCTTGGAATTTATGTTCAGGAGGATTTGCTAATAATATTCTCATTAATATTCCGGCTACAAATTTTTTTCGTATGAATTTAAAGCTTCAGATTTTCGCTCCCAAAAAAAAGTAATAAAACTTCTTCTCCTTCAAATGATTAGATTGAAAGTACCGCTTGATACTCACACATGTATTCCACTATACTGCCAAGAGCTCTCTGGTTCTATAATAAAAACACCAGTTTGATGATAGTTCTGATTTCCATCCATCTATAAGTACTTGGAACTGACGAGAATAAATTTTCCCCAACGAGTAAAATCTATTAAAATCCTTGTCCACATGACGTTGTTTACCTTTATTGTCTACCTACCACTGTATCAACCATATAAGTTACGGCTCGTCTTATTCTGTAATATGTACATACATATCGTACTTCCATCGTAGTCTGAGTGTTTTACAAATCAAAAACAGTAGAATTTATGTCTTTGTATTTAGCTGCAACAGTTGTTACTGTGGCCAAGAGCATTAGGGAATTTTTAGGGTTGACGTGGCTTGACTTTAGGAACTCTTTGTGTACTTCACTGAATCTCTGCGGTTAGGTCGAGCTAGAGTAAAACTATTTCCATCTTCTGTTCCACGTTTCGTCTCTTCTCGCCCGAAATAGCTTTACAAGTGCTGCTCTCAAGTGCTTTAACGGCGCACTTACTTGGAAAACGCTTGTTTGCTTAACTAGCGAGCTTCTTGTAATTGAAAGAAAGGCAGACACCCAGCATTCCCTCAGCACTCCGGAAGACACTACATTACGTTTGTCGTTTCATATAACATGTTTTCTCGCTCGTCTTGTCGAGTTCGCTATCTGAACTGTTCTACGGCGCCGTATATTAAGTCTATGGTAGCGGTCACAGAAAACATCAGTCATTTATTTTGCCACCCATCGCAACGGCGAGAACAATGAAACGTTTCCCTGTGTATAATCGTGCGAATACATTTTATAGGCCGTTCACGGTAAAGTGAGCACTTTTTAAGGCCCTTCCGAAATTTAATTTTAAGCCAGTTTCAATATTTAACCAATATTTTACTATCAGAATTGTCACGTGACTAATAAATGCGTTGTATGCCTTCGCCACTCTCAAAAGTTAATGTCTGAGGCTGCACTAGAACATATTTATTAGTGGTTAATGACAGTTGGAAGGGCCTTAAAGAGTGCTCACTTTATCGTGAACAGCCTATATTTAGTTGCACAGTCGCTTGTGGAGTGCTAATCTTTAAAGCGGGCTTTCAGTATTTATTGATGTCCGCACTTAGTTATCAAAATTTTATACGTAGGCTCACCGGATTTTCCAGTGTATTTATTTCTCGACGAGTTGTGTGCCTTTGTGAGAAGATATTTTATTACTAGATACCTGCAAAATTCGCATTATTAGAGGCGTGGAAAATTCGCGTTATTATTTGGCATCCGGCTGGACTACACAGCACTGTATATACCGGAGCCGGCGTCGTTTCTCCATTGGCTGCTGCATAGAAGTGAAACCATGCCCTTTCTTACTGACCCGCATGTGATTGGTTTATACAGTTGTGAAGTGTTTATTTATTGGCGCAGAGTTACCCAGGGAGTGTCAGATAACGTATTGCCCAATGTGAAACGTATTGCAAAGGTACACATGTTTCAAGTTTAGCTTGTCCTCAAATAATGACGCGAATTTTGCAGGTCTTGACGCATTATTATTTAAGGACACATTAGATTTTAAACAAGTGTACCTTTTCAATATGTTTGTTATTGGATCATACTTTATTTTACACGTCCTGGACAACTCTTCGCCAATAAATGAACTCTTGACAATTGTGTACTCCAATCACACTCAGTTCAGCCATAAAGAGCGTAGCTTCACATATCTATGCAGCAGCCATTGCGAAAACGACTTTGGCTCCGGTATGCACAATACTGTGAAGTTCATCCTGATACCAAATAATGACAGGAATTTTGCATGTGTCTAATAATTACATGATATAACAAGTAAGAATTAAGTTATTCAGCTGCCGAATGTCTGTGACTCGTTGGCTGACAGTTAAGACGAGTAAAAGTCAAAATACATAATTCAATAGCGATTGTGGATTTCAGAAAAGATTGTTTTGGAGTACTTATTCGATAGACCAGTACAATAATGTTACAACTCTGAATTTTCTCTGTTTCAGGAGGAACAGCTTTGTATTAACCAAATGGCTTATTCTAATGCATCCTAATGCTACATTATCCCGCGAAAAAGTCTAATCGTTCGTATCTAAGTTGTAAAACGTATATGTGTAACTTTTACATTAAATGCACGAGGTAATTAATTAAAAAATAAGATTTTTTGAGTTGTAACACTGTTGTGCACAGGTATCGAATTAGTCAGTATGTAAACATAAAGAAAAATATCGTCTTTTTGAACATGTATTTCTTGAAATTTTTACATCAACATCTTCTTAAGTGTTTTCTCTGTGGCCAGAATGGGCAGTAACGCTGAAAATACGCCTCACTGAATCAATCGTTTGCGAACCTTAGAGTTTTCAGTCGTTATATTTACCTAGTATAAATATGTGGTGTTGGCATCCCAGTTTACAAGCAAATATGACATTTTCATTTTACGACTGGCAAACACTTATGTGCAGTTAGTAACTTTTTTGTTACAACACTGCAGTCTTGGAGAACGTATCTATATTTTTAATACATTCTGAATTTATGAAATTTATTACTACTTTCGGAAAAAAAATACTTCACGGAAATATTGACACGTTTCAACACACAGTGAAATTAGTGCACGTATGGCGTGTTTCACTTATCAGCGTTAACGATTGGAAACATTGCATGCTTATCGTCTCTTGGAATATGACTTCATAATAGTTGACAATGTAACACTTACATGGCTATCTAAATATTGATTAATTTACTTGATGCCACGCTGCAGCATTCGGGATGAGCACACGTAAAAGCTGATCACAGCAAATTTACGCCCTTACACTATCACTTTTATCAATAAAGGTAAGAGCGATATATGTGTTTTAGTTATAACATATTATTAAAGCGGACATTTGAGAAGGGGCCATTTAATAATTCGTTTATGAAATGTCGACGACACTGATGACTGTTTGGCCATAGTTCACCTTCATCTTGCGTATACCTTAATAACACCGAAGAAACTTAAACAACATAAGTATTAGAACATATGTATTCCAATGATACACGACGAGGGTGGTTTTAGGGCACATGCCACGTTTAGTTTCGAGTAAATATCCCACTGTGTGAGATGAGTCACGGGTAACACAAGTTGTCAAGCTAAACTCCACACAGCTGTTCAGGGAAGAAATAGAAAATCTGCTATCTCAGACATCGACGTCACGGTTTACAAGCTCGTGCTGTCACCGGGAGTCTTCGAGCGAGTGAGGTCAGTTGTGCCGGCGAGGCTGCTATGATCCGGGGTTCAAGGTCACACACTTGCTCAGGAAGGAAGAGGAGAATCTGCTACTTCAAACGTCAACGCCACAGGTTACAAGCCGCTGTCACCGGAAGCGTTCGAGTGAATGATGTCAGACTGTGACGGCGAGTCTGCTAGGACCCGGAATTCAAGGTCACACAACTGATCAGAGGAAGAAGAGAAACTGCTATTTCAGACATCGATGCCACGGTTTACAAGCTCGTGCTGTCACCGTAAGTGTTCGACTCAGCGAGGCTGCTAGGACACGGGGATCAAGGTCACGCGCCGCCGGCGATCACGGCGGCGGTTGCAAGCAGCGCCAGCGACGCCAGGTCTCGGAACCACGTGGCGGCAGAGCGAGCAGGCCTCTTGGGAGACTCGAGGTTCCCCCGTGCCACGTGCTCCTGACATCGACCCACGGAGTCCAGGTCGAGTGCGCTCATCGGCTTGCCGTTGACCTCGAGCGGCGAGATGCAGAAGTTGCGCGAGCGGAAGTCGCCCGACGTGCAGTTGGCGAGCGGCCCCTCCAGGAGGTCGTGCACCCGGCAGTCGCACGGAAAGTGGTTGCCGACGACGCTCAGAGTCTCCACTCCCTGGATAACCACCGCCCCTGGAGCTGGAGCCTCCAGCAGGTGGTTCCCGTGCAGCCTCACGATCCGCACCCGGTTCGACGGCCTGATCGCGAACCCCTGTATCGCGTCGATCTTGTTGTTGAAGAGGTTGAGGCTGCCGACCTGGGTGAGCCCATCGAAGGCGGCGGCCCGCACCACGCCGAGGTCCGACTCCTGTATGGCGAGCATGTGAACGTGGGTGAGGCCCCGGAATGTGTGCGGCTTCAAGGACGCGAGGTCCATGAAGGCGAGCTTCAGCAGACCTACCGTGTCGAGCTCGCTGAAGGCGTCAGGCTCCAGGGAGCGGATCCCTGACGGGAAGATGAGGTGGTCGACGTTGGTGAGCCCGGAGAAGGCGGACGTCTCGACCTTGATGAGAGGGTTGTTGTTGAGCAGCAACAGGCGGACGTTGGACGTGCCGGCGAAGGCGTAACTCTCGACGCGCTGTATCTTGTTGTGGGCCAGGAGGATGGTGGAGATGTTCTGGAGGCCGGCGAAGGAGAACTGGGCGACGACGGTGAGCGGGGTGTGCTGGATGGACAGCTCCTTGAGGCGGGGCAAGCCGCGGAAGGCGAAAGGGCGGATTGCGGAGATGTTGTTGCCGTCGAGGGACAGCTTTCGCAGTCCCCTCAGGCCGGCGAAGGCGTCACTCTTGATGGTGGGGAAGTGGTTCTTGGTGAGAGAGAGGTGCTCGATAGTGGGAGGCAACAGCTTCACTGGGATCTCCGTCAGCCCGCCCGTGTTGCACAGCACCTACGACAACACACACACACACGTCCAACATCAGGACAACACCTCACATGTTGTTTTACAAGTTATAGACTGTTCAGGGTTACTTCCAACCTTACTAAATCCCTGCTAAAGTTCTGCTTCCAGGATATTCCTCTGGCTTATGCAAACAAAGCTTTACCAAGTAGGACTACAGGAAATTACAGCAAAGTGACAGACCACTGGATTTGTGTGCACGTTATGTAATATTATTTTGCATATGAACTATTTCTCATCAGGTAATACCAACACACATATTTTCTTCCTCTTTTATATATTAATTATAAATGAAGCATTTTTATTTATAGATATAATATAATTAAAAGTTAATTTTAACTACAAATAAGGTACTTTTGGATTTAAAATTGTTTAAAAGGCCTGTAATACGTGATGTATTTAGGAAACAACGTATCACGTTATACATAGGGTGGTTTTTCAAAAGTTCGATTTAAAAAAGGGCGAGGAAACTGCGAGTAGACTATAAATGACAGTGCTGTGACAGAACTGGATTCAAAGTTTTATTGAACTTCAATTGCCTAGAAATGAATTTATTGTTGCAAACTAGTGGCCAAGGTTGTTTCCTAAATATGTAATACATCACAAGAGTTTTATACTTGTGTTGACATACAATTACCTACTTTTTATTAAATTTAAATGTTACTTGTATTTTATTAAAAGATTATACTAAAGAAATTTATAATTAATCTGAATAAAACCAGATAAGAAATAAGTGTGTTGATAATGCCAAGTAGGAAATAGTTCTGATGCAAAAACATTGTTTCACCAAGTGCGCACGAATGCAAATGGTGTAATTTTCTAGACTAGGTTAAGCTTTGTTTACATGAGGGGGAGGAATATCCTGGAAGTAGAACTTAAGCAGGGCTTTAGAAAAGTTGGAAGTAACTGTGAATGAACTGTAATACGAATATAAAACCAGAGAAACTAAATTCAGTTACTATAAATTTAAACATTATAATCGCAGTATAGCGTTAAGTGTTAAGAACTATTTTAATGAATTCGCTGCCAATATAACTATACGCTGTTCACGGTAAAGTGAGCACGTTTCAAGGCCGTGATTAAAAGTTCCTTTTATCATATTTGTATGCTTTCGTCAACTGTAATTATAAAAATTTGCAATGTGACTAATTATCTCAGCGTATACATTTTATATCATTCGACAATCAATGCCTGAAAGCAAAATAAATTATACATTTTTTGGTTACTATGCCTGGTGGAAGGGCTTTAAAAGTGCTCACTTTATTGTGGCATTTCTCAATTCGTTTCGAGTTCCGTTTTTCGTAATTTCTACGGGCCTACAGCATTTGGTAAGGTTTAGTCAACTGTCCAGCATGCCATTCTGGTATTGTTTTGGTGTTATCATAGCTCCAAAATGAAAAGTTCACAAAGATTTAAAATGCACAATAACTATTCCCGAAAGTTTTTAGGAAGCCTTTATAATTTTTAATTAACAAAATAAAACCGACCTGATATATGAAATGTTACTTTAAAAAATTTGTCCCATTAGAAAATACCTATTTCAAGAATATTACAGCAACTTTCTTTGTTATATAATTATTGCGAGTACAATACACATTTGTTTATTGCAATAATCTCGCCTATTTGGGTATTTAAAGGTTTAAAATAGACAACAATAATATGGCAGCGATTTGCAAAATTCTATTTTGTAATTTTTTCAGCTTTGAATCTGACAAAACGAAAAACGCAAACTACGTTGTAGATTTTGTAGACAAAACACGTCACGTGACCATTTTGATAAAAAAAAAAATAGTGTCAACTGGAACACGGTCTTGCATTTAGAAGCCAGCGTGTCAAAATGCACTGCAGCGAATATGTAGAATTGGGCAGTGATTACTTTTATCGTAAGTTTATTTCGAAGTGCGTAAGTTGCCGTGTTTTGTTCCGTAACGAGTGGTTTCCGGGGACTGCCACGAAAGGAATGAAGGAATCCATGGAGAATCATGTGAAACGCCATTAACGAGATCAAAGGACGTGGTTAACGGACTGTGCTTCAACGAGGCGTCGTTCTTCGAATGACGCCAGGCCCGGATACGAACATCCACGCTAAGCTTGTTGAGTATCCGTAGAAGCGATGTTTCAGGGAAGAGCGGAAGAGCAGCTGTTCGAAGGCAGGATACAGTCTTCCGAAAAGTCACCCGCTTCAAAGAGAATGAACGGCAAAGCGTAAAAACTTCTAGTAAACAAACACAAATGACAGGTATCGCAGGGAATGTATACACCAGTATTGTAAGTACAGGTATCGCAGGGAATGTATACACCAGTATTGTAAGTACAGGTATCGCAGGGAATGCATACACCAGTATTGTAAGTACAGGTATCGCAGGGAATGTATACACCAGTATTGTAAGTACAGGTATCGCAGGGAATGCATACACCAGTATTGTAAGTACAGGTATCGCAGGGAATGTATACACCAGTATTGTAAGTACAGGTATCGCAGGGAATGTATACACCAGTATTGTAAGGTTACGTCTAATACAGGACGGGAAAATCAGTCTTAAAAGTTTGGTAACCAAACATTTTCACCACTAGGTAAGCGCTAATGTCGCTTGTATACCAGAATTTCTATACATTTTCTACGTTAAAAGAAAAACAGAATAATTACAACAATCATAAATCAAACAAAATTACTTCGTCACTAAGGAATATCCTTCTCTTTTATTATTCACGTAGCTTAAAATCTCAATTATAAGTGACCTCTTTCAAGAACTGCGCACCTAGTGTAGGATACTTTCCATTAGAAAACTCATTTTGTTCCTAACCCGAGTAGAATTAACCTTATTACGGGTATAAGTCTGTTCACGGTAAAGCGAGAACTTCTTGAGTCAACGGTTGGAAAAAAAATTTCACTGCCCATGACCACAGTATACGATAGAGTATACATACTTACTGTTCAGTTCCAAACTTGGTGTTATATAGAAATAGTAGTGTTTAAATTTATTGTTGCCAAAAAAAAAAGTGTTTCTTGTTACCTTTGAATGACCTTAGAATGACCTTTGAATGAATGGTGCAATGGGGATTAATGACTAGATGACATATAACCTATGGACGAGAAAATAAGTATATGCATACAGCACTAGAAAATTATATTATATATATATATAATTAGTTTTTTTCGCATTTAGCTTGCTGTCCGGTTTTATTTGACTCTCGATTCCTTCGTGGAATTATATATATATATATATATATTCTTGACTACAGCCATAGCCTACGTAATATCACTAATAGTTATTAGAAACATGAAGAATTTGCGGATTCATTTCGGGATAAGCTAGAATGATAAATACGTGTGTTTATGTAATTTTAACCATTGGTCCACACGGTGTTTGACACCTCCTGTAGAAGGCTGGACCAATCGTCGCCTACCACTGTGACAGCAGACAACCAATGTGCAGCTAATATCGGCTTATTTGTACATAATATTGTAGAGCCTAGCCTTCAGGTCGTTGAACTCGCGAATTTTTTCAGGTCTCCACTAATAGTGTAGGAAACGCTACAGCATACCTGGTTTGCATTCTATCGTGTCTGGTAAAACTGCTGTGTTTGAGTCCGTTTCTTTGTTGTGTTGTCCCGCATTTAGTTCCTACATTTTTTGTCTGTGTTGTCCTAATTTTTCAGTGTTATCTGTTAGTCGTGTATTTTCTTTCGTAACTTGTTGCTGTCCTGTTTTTTTCACTCTATTTCCTCTTTTTCCATAGAGTCCACCATAGAGGTGATTGAACTCGTAAACTTTTGCGGTCTCGTATTATATATATATATATATATATATATATATATATATATATATATATATATATATATATATATATATATATATATATATATATATATAATATTAGTAACATATTTGCGATAATGACTTCACAGCGACCCCGAACATTTGTAACATTTTTTAATGTTAACCGAATAAACAATTTTACACAACCGTTTCATACTTCCAGTAAATGAAACTGCAAATTCGCCTATAAATAATAACACTTGATGAATACTCAATGTACATTAAAACAGAAGGAATGAAGGTAATGGCTGGTTAGAAACAGTTTTTGTTCAGAACATAACTAGAGATGTTTTCGGTATATTGTTTATAAAGTAAAAGTCCCTTAATGATATATTTTCGTTTTTAGGTAGAGCTGGTGAAACATATTTAATTGTTCAACATGAAAACAGATTCTCATGTTAGCCGACCTCCCGTAACTCAGTCGGTTGGTACGCCAACGATCTGGGATGCGGGAGGCTCTGGGTTCGAATCCCGGGTAAGGCACGGGTGTTAATTTGAGTCAGGTTATACGTGAGTCTGTAAGTCGTTCGCTGATAAACCTTCAAGCATAAAACCGGGGACGTTAAAAAAGTCCTATACAATACGATTATGATGTTCTCCTTTGCTCACATACACTAGGCAATGTTTTCCCCTTTTTGTTTTGTTGGAAGTTGCTGAATGATATGTAGTTGGCAGCGAGAAAAAAAAACAAAACTTAAACACGGCTCCAGATAATTTGGAAGTAACAACGATTAGAATGTGGCGACTTAAACTACAGATATTACACGGCTTGTCAGCCAGCTGGATTAACTTCAGCCGTACCACACTCATCACTATGTGCATTATTAGAGATATAATTATTTTTCGCGAAAACGCCAGAGTAGAGTGGGTAGATATGGGTGGCTCGAGGTGGGGAATGGAGTAGCGCCGGGATGCTAGTGCCGGGGGGAAACGGGATATCCCAGAGAAAACCCGCCGAACAGCGGCATCGTCCAGCACGATTCCCACATCCGGGAGCGAGCCCGCCGGGAATCGAGCACGGATCGCCGTGGGTGGGAGGCGAGCGCCCTAGCCACTACGCTACCACTGCACCTCCAAATTAACTAGGCCAGCGATTATTCTGATTCTCCAACATTAACTCATATAGTGTCCCTGCAGAGAACTGCCCTGGATAAATAAGTCCGTAAGCCACCCCTACAAGTCATAGGAAGCTGTGACTTGTACTGAAACATTTTTTGTGGAATAGTTGTTTGCCCGAATAAGCGTATCTCGATAAATAAGTGTTCTGTACATACGCTTTTTTTTGTCAGCAAAGGTAAAAAATTATTATCTATGACCCTATTTTTTCCATTTTTGTCATATTAAGTCTATTCTTAGAGAAAAAAAATCCTCAAAATGGTCTAACATCGCATTTTTAAAGCTTGCATACACAGTTCCTCCTCGTGCGGCAAGAGAAAAGTAGAGATAGGGGCGTAGTTTAATCTGTGGGCTTTCATGTCGTGTAATAAAACTTCACTGTTACAGATCCAATTTGCACAGCACAGCGTCACGACGGAAACACTGCACACCTTGCGCGTAGGAGCGATGAGACGCTAGGCGTGCGTGTTAGTGTCGCCCGTATCGCTCCCTCGCTTTTTGACCTTGGACGAGCATCTCCAGCACACTCGTGAGAATTCAGAGGTGAGGCAGCGGCTTACTCCAGCCGCACACTCCAGCAATATGGCGTCGCTGTCCAGCAACATGTCTGGACCCCAGCCAGTAGGGAACCTTCCGCAACACTCGGTAGCCGGTCAGACACAAGGCCCGTTCCCAGAGCTCCGCGCAGCCAATCAGAGCATGGGTACAACGCCATCAAAGGGAACCACCACGCAGTTTCGTCTCTATGTAGTTATGTACTCTGTGTAGTTATGTACTTTGTGACTATGTTAATAACAAAAGGAAGATTTCTATAACGTAAAACATGTCCTAAAACCTACAACGCCGCAATTATTTCCCGCTATGAATCAACTAGGTGCCCAGCCTGTGACCTTTTCTTAGTAACTTGTTGTCACGTGCCTAGAATAGTTACCATGTTTTAATTTTTCGTTATCATACAAAAGACTGGAATAAAATTGATATTTCTCTATCCACTGGGCTACTGCGGCCCCACTTGGAATAGCTCTAGCCACTTGACCACAGTGACCCCACTAAATTAACTCAACACTGAAGCGAGACATTTAGAGTAAACAGAAATGATATTCCGTTACCTCCATATTTATGCAATAAACTATATGCATTAATAGAAAACGTTCATAACAAAAAGGAATTAAAAAATTAGTTTTTAGGGCAAAAGGTAATGATTGCGTAATATGATCTTGCGGAAATTCGAACTTGACCTGTATTTGACGCTGTGCAAAATCTGAAGAACTTCTGTTGAGTTTCGAGGTATCAAAGACGTGGAGACAGACAGAGATCGTCCTATTATATAGTAGGATGCCTGGAATTTCCACAGTGACGCATATTTACAGCCGCTCGAACGCGCTTGAACTCCAGATGAGTCACACCTGCCCACAATCCAGTCGAGCGGACTAATTCCTGGGTGTTTCGCTGACTGCAGTCGTTATGGTGCAGCTGCTAAATACGTATAAAACACCCCTTCCGTTACACCGCGGTAAATGAGGGGTAGCAAACGACCCATGAAAACACCCGACGAGCGGACATGTGGGTGAAGAAGGGTAGCAATAGAATTGGAACAGCCCACCCTGTGGTCCGGACAAATAAGCATTCCATCACCGCGGCCCTGACAAACCCGCCTCGTTATTGGTATTATTGTTTTTATTACTCTGCGCCCACGTGGAAGTGGTTCGTATGGTGGGTGTGGGAGGGGGGGGGGGGGGGGTGGTGTGTGGGGGCGTGTTTGTGCGGGTCAGCGGCAGCGTCCTGATCGCCGCCCTGTTGGAATAATAAATTAATCCAATATATATGCAAATAGGCGCGGCCAATCAATCCACTCGGCGGTGTGGGTAGTGTACCTTAGCGCGTGCTGTTTCGACCCCGCGGTGGTCCTGTTGCAGGCTGTGATTCGTCTTTCTCGCAGCTGCACGCCGATGTCTGCAGACCCAGCAACACTTCGCCAGGGAATAGTTAAATATGCACTACAAGTCATGGCGTTTCGTTTCGTGTGAAGGCTGTTCACTATAAAGTGAGCACTTTAGTGATGAACATTAGATAAAACGTCACTGCCCCCTGCATGCACATGTTTTAATGGACGCCCTGAGTGACATGCGTCCAGTAAAGCTGGCAAAGATGGATGGAAAATAGTTACTTATATTAAAGTCCAATAAAAAGTGTTAGGTAGCAATTTGTGTTAACTTAAAATAATTTCTTTCGCTTTAATTTTTTTTAACTCATCGAAAATTATTTTGAACAGATTTGTAAAGATTCTTAATAATTTCACAGCTACATTTAACTGACGCATGAATAGTGACGAGGCCCATTGCAATGTTAATTTTACACAAGGCGGAGAAATATACGTGCATACAAGTAGATCATAAGCAGGGCTTTCAGAAATGCTCATTTTAGCGTGAATAGCCTATAGGCGAATTACTACTACAGTCATTAAGTGAACTGGCGCCTTAAGTGCGGGCAACCACGCATCACATAGAGTTGACAATCTGAGCGAAGAGATCTGGGCGGCTCTTTAACTTCGGCGTCCTGAAAGCCTATGAGGGTGAAGCGAGGTGAGTATGGAGCAACGCCGAAATGCAAACGGCGGGGGAAACGGGAGATCCCCGAGAAAACCCGCAGTTACAGGTGGCATCGTCTGGCATGATACACACTTGCGAAAATCCGGGGTGGGGGCGGGGCGACCCCACTAGTAATCGAACGTGGGTCGTCTAAACTGTTAAAAAAAAAAAAATCCTTAATTTTACGGAAAAGTGCCGGTAAAAATTTATCCAGAAGTGTCCGTAAACTCTCCGTAAAATTACGGACACATTGGTTTTCAGAAACGGACTTTTCGTAAATTTCACGGAACCTGTCCGTTAATTTCCAAGTTAATTTTCTGTACTTCCCGTTTAAAATAAAAAGTGACAATGAAAATGTTTTCAATTTTCATTATGTGGGTGTTCTACCATGTATAAAAATGATATTAAAAAAGTATAAATATTTTGTACTTAAGCGAGGTTTGAATCTGAGTCAAAAATTTCCAGTCTGCGACTCTAACCATTTGCCTACAACTTTCGTCTCACATTGGTGGTATAGCCTTTATATTTGTACTCGAAAAGCAGAAACCAAAATTCAGTTTCTATTAAATTGAGTGAATTTTTAGTGTCGCCTAATGTTACAGACGCCTGGTGCTATTTTTTTTTATGTTTGAAAGAATAGGCCATAGTCGCGTGGATAACCTTAACTCCCGCAGAAACGATAATTTTCTTGTTACGGTGGCGAAGAAAGCTTCGTGTAGAATCGGCATTGTTCGTCCCCGTAACTCGAAGCCAAAGGGAATACGGAGACTTTCCGTATTTTGCATTTATGTACTTAACTGCGTTTCTCGTCATTACGGATTGCCTTTCCGTGTATACACTGCACATTTCCATAAAACATTCCGTGTAGGCGGGATGCGAGTAGTAGCCGATCTTTGCCTCAGTTAGCTCGTTCGTAGGGCGATGCTCCACTTTAACCTCAGACTAGGTATGACAGACGTCAGTTATTGTTTACTTGTAGGTCAGTTATTGGCTAAAATTCGTCCACCACGTGTCTTGCAAAATGCGATACAGACGAAACTCAAATGTTGATTTGTTTGAAGTCTAGGTTGTTCTCATTTGAATTCGCGAAATTTCCTATCCTATAATGACGAGCCGTGGTAAAATTAAAAAGACGTGAAACTTACATAATTTTCATACAAGTATATCCATATATATAAATAAATAAACATATATATATATACACACACATATTCTTTTCGCTGTTATTTGAACACTTTTGAAATCTACCTTTGAAAATCGTCACTGCCGCTACCTGCATGTATTTTAAAGGTCACACTGGCTGCTAAAAATAAGTCACTTACATACTAAAAACATATAAATTAATATTGACTACCACAGTACATCTTCGCCAAATTTAAAAGATATCCATTGATTGTTTCCCGAGAAACAGCATAAAAAATATATATTATTTCACCTTACAAAATGGCGGAGAAATGAGACAGCTTTGCATAGACAATTTTGAGAGCTATAACTGGTACTGTCAGTATACAAAGTTAAGCTGAAATTAGTTTTGCAGTTTCGTAGATACAAAATTCGGAGCTAAAATGCTTATACGACCGCCATCTCGAAAACGGATTGACCAATTCTAACCCAATTTGGCACGTAAGTAATACTGTCAGCGGCGTCTTTTGGTCATCGGGGCAGTGGACCAAGAACATATGGAGATGGGTATGTCCGGTCTTCGTTAACCGCTCCTATAATCAGCATCCTGCAACATTAACAAGGTGGAGACTTCCCAATTAGATTGTAATAGGAGTGGCGTGCGGTAATAAAACTTATTATAATTAATTACCATCTTGGTATTCCATTTCAGCTCTTCCGATTAATAGTCTCGTAAATAGTTGTGGTATACTAGCTTTCCTGTGCTAATTCGTACGCATTACATTTCGGATTTGCAATCACTCTAGGGAAGGAAAGAAGGACAGCCCATAGACAAAAAAGAAAGGAGAACTGATGGAACTTTTTTTTAACAATGCTTTTTTTGTGCAGTAATCCTAAGAAAAGCTTAAACCATTACCTATGTACATCCATGATTATCATGTTTTCGGAACAGTTTGAGATATCTCGATGAAGCAAAGACTAAGTTGGTCCTAGGTTATATATATATATATATATATATATATATATATATATATATATATATATATATATATATATATATATATACTGTGTAAATTTGATGTGAATACGTTTAGTGGTTTTTGAGTTAAATCCAGTCGGACAGACAGAGAGACATAAAAAAATTAACATTAGATATGGCTTAGTAATAAATTATACTATATGGCACAGACAGACACTTCTATTTTATTTAGGTGTATTGGTTCCTTATGTTCATTATACCCCATCTTATACTGTTGTGCTCGACCTAAGTATGACTCATTATTTAGCCACGTCCAAAACCCCTTTCAGGTATGAAATGACTTAACAGTTAATTCGTAACAATATGCAAGTACTCCGTGGCCCGGCTCGCGTAGTAGTAGGACGGTGTTGCCTAACAAGCAGGGTGCCCCGGCCGTCGAGCGGGCAAGTATACGAGTCAGGCGGGCGTAAACAATCCCACGCGATCGCGCGAGCAACTGGCCGTGTTCTGCGTATTGTTCCGCTAAACACCAGCTTCTCTCCGGGCGAAGTGGAATTTGTAGACAGGGTTGGGAGAAGGGAGAGACGGGGGCGAGAAGTGTTTATAACACCACACACACACACACAAACACACACGCACAGCCCTTCCACGATTCCTTCCCCGCCTCTTTGTCCGCGCGCTTGTATCTGCTCGCGGGGAATGAGAAGCCATAAACCTTATTAATTCTCGCACTTGCCACCATTATGGCTAGCTACAATAACAGCGGAGGAGGAAGGGGGGGGGGGGGGAGGAACAAGAATAACGGGAACAAAAAAATAATAACCTGCATCCCAGTGGAGCAGTTGTTTCTCGTTGTGTGCGTACGTTTATACAACTTTTCTAATTAATTACTTTTTTACCTGCGTCTACCGCTTTGGAGGAAGAAAGGGAGAACAAGCTTTTTTTATAGCGTCTCCAGCTTTATGCAGCTTATATGCCTTAACATATTCAGTATTTTTCCCTTGTGTTTTGGTATTAGAAGACACAGTAAATTATTTAATTTATAAATGTACTTCTCTAACAATTAAATAGCAACACCAAGCAAAGATAATTACAAAAAGTAAATATATTTTAATGAAGACTATGCATTTACATTGTTTAATGAATCCTGATACCGATGTAAACACAGTTTATCTGAGGCATAGACAACTCGACAGTCCACTATCTGACAAAATAATGATTACGAGGATTGATGAATATAGGCATGGACAGGTGTTTTTCGCGAAAATATTTATGGCCATGCTATACTTTAATATCCTGCGTTCACAGCCACAACTTCATTTGGATATTGCCCGCGTGTCTACGTGAGAAGACATGTTTTCGTTTGACTGGACCAATCGTAATAAAGTACTCCGATACTGAACGTCCATGATTTGAGGCCAGACACTTGAGGAACGTCACATTTAGAATCACCCAACCACGAAAGTGCCTATGAACTAACGTGTTCTGGAGTACAACTGGTCTTGAAATCGACAGATTTAAGTATAGGGAAGTGGAATGGCGTGGGGAGGTTCGTTTGATGTAGGCGTACCCATTATCTGATTGGCTGTGCGTAGCTCTTGAAACGGGCCTTTCGTTGATTGTATACAGGATGGCGCGAAATACACCCTAATGCTTGGGCTGTCGGTTGGAAAGTAAGCTACTAGGCACTGACTGTCAAGCGGAGGTTGTACATGTTCCTGAGACCAGCGTCGCCATTTTGCTAGCCTGTGCTGCTGCAGTCCGTGGTATAAGGGGCTGTTTCATTCTTATATTCTTCACCAGTTTAATCTTAGTGTCCATGAACGAGGGCATGTTTGCACATCAAGGATACTTATGGCCTAAACTGTACACAATGAATAACCAGTAGAAAAACGCGAAATTCGTAACATGCTGGGGCCGCGGTGGCTGAAAGATTAGCACGCTCGCCTCCCACCAAGGCGAACCAGGTTCAATCCCCGGCCGGGACACCGGATTTTCGCAAGTGGGAGTCGTGCCGGACGATGCCGTTGGTAGGCAGGTTTTCTCGGGGATCTCCCGTTTCCTCCGCCTCTTCATTCCGGCGCCGCTCCATACTCACTTCAATCACCCTTTTCGGCTCTCAGCACCTCGCTGTTAAGAACCGCCCAAATCTCTTCACCTCGCTTCACTTCATAACATGCTAGAATTCACCTTCCTGTGTCTACTTGGGGGCAATTCGTGATTTCATTGGTTACTAGCGATCATACGACGTCATTTATCAGCGTTGTCGCTTTATTGGAGATTGGTTGCTCAACCTTTGAGCATTTCCTGTTAGCTCAAAGTGTTCTTGGAACGAGCCACACACGTTGTCTTCCAGTGGAAATAAAATAACATAGAGCGTCTTGGAGTTTATCCTGACGCCAAGTAATGACCCGAATTATGGAGATCTGTAAAAATCGGTGGTCCATTGCGAGAGATTCTGATTTGTTGAAGTTTCCGTGCCTATCATTTGTGATTGGTTAATGCTGATGTCAGGCTAACACGCAGCAGGTTTTTCGCTGGTCGAGAGAAACACTCTCGACACAGATAAAGCACGCATCATAAAATGAAACGATTGCTACACTTGACCTTGTAAATTAATTCGGAACTGAACGCTTTGCCCCTTTGAGGACGGCACTGAATACAAGGTAGAACTGAGATGCCTATATTTTCCACTACAGCAATATTAGTTGTACGAGTAGGTCCGCCTGTTTTTCGAGAAAAGATTCCACGACTAGCTGTACTCCAAAACACGTTAGTTCAGAACTAATACAGCGGTTCGATGATTTTAACTCACGAGGTTCTGAGGTGTCTGCCAACCAATAACGGACGTCCAACGTAGGGCAACTTGATTCCGATTGGCCCAGTTGAGTAGAAAATGTCATCTCACGCAGATATGCAGCCAGTAGCAAAAGGAAATGTCCAAACTTGTACTTAAGAAGTTGAAAGCTAGTATGTGCATAATTCTTTTCGTGAATAACAGGTGGTTCTATGGCTAGGAGCAGTGAAATTTTTGCAAAAATATTTCGAGACAAGTTACATTTCAAAACAATGTGTGGTTGCATATATTTACATGTTATTCTCAGAACACGAATAACTTTGGTTCCCCATTGTTAAGGACAAGCAGTCGTGCTTGTCTTCCATTCTCGCCATATTACGACACTACTGCCCTCTCATGGCAAACAGGCTGCTAACACGTGTCTGACCACAAAAACATCACCAGTCACATATCACGAATACCACCACATCAGAAGTTTTTTTGTTTGTAAACATTCCACCCACCAAAAATAATCTTTTTTTTTTTTTCCAATTGTCCTGATGTACACTACTTAATATATGTATGAAAAACACCAAACAAAAGTATGAGTCTGAAATCTGATACAGTAGACCATTATTCTTCAAGAAAAGGGCAGATTTTTGTAACTGGTCTGGTAAAGTTGCCTTGAGGTGTTCTTAATGACACGACACGCACTATTCCATCCTGCCCAGGATGGACTTCAGTCACACGCTATCTTCCGCTTCAGTGGAGGCAAGTTTGGCTCTTTCAGCAGCACCAGTTGGTTCACTTGAATGTTGGGCTGCGGTGACGTCCACTTATTTCTCTGCTGGGTATGTGTGTAGATACTCGCTACTCCACCGCTTCCAGACCCTCTGCTGAAACTGAGCGATTAGCTCCCACCAGTCAGGATGGTTGTGAGGAAGATCTGACAAGTCGTGATCTTGCAGAGCTACCAAAGCATCACATACTAGGAAATGGCCTGGGGTGAGAACATCATACACTCGAGGATCCTCCGACGAAGCACATAACGGTCGAGAGTTCAGCGCTGCAGATATATGTGCAAATAGAGTTCTCAGCTCTTCGAAGGTGTGTTCCCACCACACGTTTCAGGTGTTGCTTTACACTTTTAATAACTGCCTCACAAAGGACACCGAAATGGGGACTGGCAGGGGGACTGAACCACCACTTTGTCCCTTTCTGACCGGCCTCACTGACAATTTGTTGCTGGCTTTCTCCACAGAAAAGGCTTTTGTACACTTCTTTCAGGTAGTTTATGGCACCCACCAGATTGGTTCCATTGTCTGAGGATATCTCCGATGGAAGCCCTCGAATGGATGCTGCTGCAGATAGGACGGTCACGAGCTCCAGGTGCACAGCCTTGGTTATCATGCAGATAAACAAGCACATATAAACCTTCTGGGTGGTTTTCCTTCTCGCTTTAACTGGGGTAGCAAGTAATGGGCCTCCAAAGTCAATTCCACCATTGAAAAATGCTCTACCCGTGGGCGAATCGCGAGGCAGGGAGCGTGCCCATCAGTGTGGCTGATGAAGCTGCACTCACTTTAAAACATGCAACACAGTTGTGAAGGAGCTTACAAATCAAAGTGCAGGCAGAAATTATCCAGTATTCTCGACGTGTCAGGTACAGTGTGGTTCATGGATCCATGTGCAGGTTGGTCACATGAAAATGCATTATAATCAATTCGGACAGTCTGCTTTGCTTTGGAAGTAGGATGGGATGCTTACTTTCTTCAGTCAAAGGCTTTTAATTGGTTTAGAGTAGGGTTCTCCCTTTTCCAAGGCTCTAATCTATTCCCTGAAGTAATTTGCCTGCACAATCTTGACACAGTAATTACTGGCAGTGCACAACTCCTCAGTTGTCTGCAACTTGCCAATGGGATGAGGCAGTTTTCGGAGAATTGCCCTGGCTCATAAGATCTATGTCATGACTCTCTGAAGTCTAGAAAAGGAAGATGATTTCTTCAACAAGCTGAAGTTCTGATTCTGATTGGAGTTTGCCACCAAGACACTGGACATCACTGGTTTAACTTCGGGAAGAGATACTCTCTTGTAAGAATGCTGCACGGGCCAGCTCTCATAAGGTTGCAACAGCCAACGTGGTCCTGAAAACCTTATTATGTTTATCAAGTGGCCTGGAAGACAGCCACATGAAGCAACATCAGCAGGGTTATGTTCCGACGGAACAATGGACTGGATCTCTGCAACTCGGTTTTTAAACTGCGTGGTGACAATCGTAACTAAGCTAGGAATACTGTGGAGTCTGTCCAGGCATGCAATGTCAGGTTGACAACTTTTCAATCACAGAGTCTTACAACACATTGCCAAAGTTTACATAACAAAACTGCTGCACACAGCTCTAACCTTGGAACAGACAGAGTTTTGAGTAGCGCCACCCAGGACTTGGCGACAAGTTGGTGCACTTCAGTGGCACCACCAGCTGTAACACAACGAACATAAATAACTGCAGTGTATGCCTTCTTGCTGGCATCGCCAAAACCATGAAACTACACATTATGTTCTTGGATTGGAACGAACCTGCTCACATTAACTTCAGACAAAGATTGCAAAGAGTCCTTAAAATGCATCTACACTCTCGATATCTCTTCTCCAACTGGCTCATCCTAACCTAGGCCTTGAGTCCACAAGGTCTGTAACAACATCTTACTGGATGTCACCACTGGTGCTTCCCATCCACATGGGACATAGAAACGAGCAACAATTGAGATTATACCATGCTTTGTCACTGGTAGGTCAGGGACCGTCACTTTGTACAAAAAGTGGTCTTGTACTGGGTCCCATAGTAGGCCTAACACTTTCACCGAATCAGCACAACAAAACATACGAGATGAGTTCTCAGATTCATGTCGATAGTCATCCAAGAGCTCCTCATGGTTGGAGCATCACTTATGAGGTTTGAACCCTCCTTCTGTCAATAGCTCGATGAGCTGGGACTTTAGTAACAGAGCATCAACAACAGTTGCAGCTCCTGTAACTATATAGTCAACAAATACATAATTGAGTATAGCATAAGCAGATATTGGAAACTTGTTACCCTCATTTGTTGCAAGTTGCTGCAGGGTGTGGAGGGCTTGAAAAGGCGATGAAGCCAGCCCATATGTGACTGTGTTCAACTCGTACATGCTAACTGGGTCGTCCACTGAATTCCTCCAAAGGATACACTGGTACTACCTATCAATGGGATCAACAACTATATGTCTGAACATCTTGCATACATCCACAGTCACAGCAACCGGAAATGTTCGGAAGCTCAAAACTATCTCAAAAATTCCATTCTGTAATTTCGGCCCCGAAAGCAGATCATTAAGTGATTATCAATTTGTGGTCTTGCACGATGCTTCGAAAACTACCCTCACTTTTGTGGAAACACTTTCCTCTTTGACTACTGCTTGGCGAGGAATAAAGAATGCTGATTGAGCAAACTCACTTGTAGTAAGGGATACTTGATTGCCATCACGCGTGGGTGTTAACTGTCCAATATGTGTCACGTGACCCAAGTTTTCATACTCCTCCATGAAGTCTTGGTAGTGCTGCTTCAGCTCTGGCATCTTTGCAATTCGACGTTCTATCCACCAAGTCTATGGACTGCTGTTGAAGATGAATTACCCAAATTACACGTGGATGATCCGAACGGAAGTCTCAGGACAAATCTACCATCTTCACCATGTTTGTGGGTACTTATGAAGTGATTTTCACTCTGTTGGGCCTCGCTTGACAAAAACTTCACTGATGGAACCTCTTCTACCTCCCAAAACTTCTGAAGGGCCACATCAAGAGATACATCCACTTGTAAAAATAAGGAAACTGACTCACCTTTACTTGCACATAGAGCATTATCAGCAACTACCCAACCAAATGCTGTATGAAACGTATGTGGTTTTCCTTCGATCTTGCGGCCAGTCATCACATCATCTACTACATCTGCTGCCAGCAACATGTCAATGCAACCAGATGAGGTGAATTCGGGATCGGCTAAGGGAATATTTTTAAGATGTACAAGAATTTTTGTAACAATTTCCGCTGAAGGCAAGTTACCAGTAAAATTATTGAGAATCAACGTTCGAGTAGTAAGATGCAACTCTGGCATGTGAAGCGAGGTAATCTCACATACTACAGCCCATCTCGAGTCTCTCCTAGTATGCCCTATGCCAGAAATGTTCACCCCTGCCTGATATCGTTTAAGTCCCAAGCATTTCACACACCCTTAGGTTATAAATGATGACTGGGATGCACTATCCAATAATGCACACACAGCCTGGTATTGGTCACTATTGTCTTTAACATTGATGTGACCAGTCTTAAGCAAAACAGTAGTCGGAGGACCATACTCTTCTGAAAGATACGACGAACACATTGCGATAGTGATACTATTACCTTCCCCTTGACCAGCAGGGTTTGTAGTATCTTGTTCTGTATCGTCAGAACTTGTATCTCGTGACAAGTGAATCAAGGTGTGATGTGTGCGTTGGCACTGCTGACAGCGAAACTTTGAATAGCAATTTACTGCTGCATGTCTGGCTCGCACGCAGTTAAAACATAACTTGTGCGTTAGTACGCACTCCCTTCTCTCATCTGTCGGCTTTGAAAGAAATGTTGGCATCTGTGTAGGGCATGAGCTGCACCACAAATTGGTTACAACATCTGCTTACCTGTACTGTCCCAAACTGGAACTAGGGTTGTCTTTGATTCTGCTGACTGGCTATCGTTTCCATGGTTGATCGACCGAAATTTGTCCCAGGAGGAAAATTTCCTCTGAGAGTGTGGACTTTTACAGGTGTAGCGAGCTGGAGATTGATCGTCGGCAGCAAGCTGAAGATGCTCCACAGCTCTAGCCTTCCGTTCCAAAAACTTGAGTAGCTTGGAATACAATGGCACATCCTCTTTGTGGGAGAGTTCAAATGCCTGCCTAAGTGGTGCATCCAACTTCTCGAGCAATATATTTAGCAGCAGGAAATTCCACTGAGCCACTGGGAATTTCTGAGCATCCAACGCACTAAAATTTTCGTCCACTGCCGTAACAAACTTGGTTAACCCACCTTCTTTCTTACTGTCAGCCTTTTGTAGATGCAAGATCTTCTGGACATGTAGTGTTGCTACGAGTCTCAAACTTTTGAACCTCTTCTCTAATATTTTCCAAATTACCGAGTAATTGCTTTCGGTAACCGGTATATTGTGTACCAACTATCTAGCCTCCCCTTGTAAACAACCAAACAAGTGATGGATTTTCCGGACTTGGGTAAGGTGTGGAGTTTGACCAATAATCGAGTTAAACAACTCTGCGAAGCCTATCCAATCAGCTTTATTGCCACTGAATACCGGCAATGGTAGAGGTGGTAGGATTCCTAACCTTTGTGGACAATCACTGCGGGTCGTGTAGCCACAAGTGTTCTTCTTCAGTTTACTATACACCTTTTTTAGTTCACGGAAAACTGGCCAGTATGTTGCAAACTGTTCCTTGCACTCATTTAACACACTCGGATCTTCTTGAGGCGACTGGGCGCAGATAGCAAAAAAATTCGCCAGTAGTTGATCTCTCTTCAACGTAACCTCTTCGAAGACCAGCTCGAAGTCTTCCACCTTCAACTCATCTTCCTTAGATGCTTCGTACAGTTCTCTGGCCTCGTCTGCCTGGGCTAGCAGATAGTTGAAAATTACTAGGGACAGGCAAAATTCGCGTTATTATTTGGCACCAGGCTAAACTCCAAAGTATTGCCTACACTCGAGCCGCCGTTGCTGCTTCATTGGCTGCTGACTAAACGTGATGCCACTCCCCTACTGACAGAACTGCACGTGATTCGGGCACACAATTGGCAAGTGTTCATTTATTGGCGCAGAATTACCCAGGGCGTGTCAAGTCAAGTATGGTCCAATGGCAAACCAACTCCAAAGGTACACGTGATTTAAGTTTAAGACGTCCTGAAATAATAACGCGAATTTTGCGGGTCTCTAAAAATTACAAATTGTAGCTCAGGCGATGCTGCAGCCGTCATTCTATTTAAAGATGTGAATAACTATCTATCCAAAAGATAAGTTGCACTGATGCACCAAGAGCACTGTATAAAACGGCGGAATAATCACGCGATCATACGTGAGCGAGAAACGTAGCTTAAAATTCCTCTGGCTGGTGGAGATCGTGATCGCAGCGTGTTTATTGGCATCGAGTTTGGGCGCGACGTGCCGTAAACAAAACCAGACAATAACCACCGAAACTTTCCCGTTCGCCTTCACCGAACCGTTAAAAGGTGTATACTACACTTCTAATGTGCATTTTCGTAAACTGAACTATATATCTCGTAGATAATCCGGCCCGGAGGACCAAAAATGTTTTGGACAAGCAGTCGTGCTCATCTTCCATTCGCGCCATCTTGCGACACTAATGGCCTCTCATGGCAAACAAGCTGCTAACACGTGTCTGAGCATAAAAAACAGCACAAGTCACATATCACGAATACCACCACATCAGAATTTTTTTTTTTGTAAACGCCTATCAAAGTTGTTGAATTCTGATTGGCCTGGTTAAAAACAGATACGGCTTCTCATGCAAAGGGCGACCTGTGGCAAAATAAAAATTTCTGTTTGTGTTTAGAGATTTTTTTTTTTTTTTTTAAAGTGAAATGTCAATGGCTCTACCAACGTATATGCGTCTGCACTCGGACTTACACGTCCTATGGGATCTGGATACACCAGACACACTTATTGTACTCTGCAACGTATATTATTGATTGACCTTCAGCCAAAGAAGTCGCGCGTTGACTCTGTACCAATTAATGTGTCGCGGGAATTGTAACAGGTTATAGAGTACATCGTGTTAATTTTGAGAAATTATTGCAGATAGCAATTTTTTCTTACGAACTGAAATGTTGATTATTTATAATTCTTCATCACTTAGATTCTAATATAACAAAACAGCAAAAGTTTTCATGCTTGAATTTCGTCTTCAGAGACAAAGAAATTCCCATGTAAACTTAGTCCGAAGTATAAACGTGCATACTCCTGAAAGGTTAAATTATTTGTGAGCATATACACATAGGTGGGAGCTTGTACAGGGTTGGTTGAAAGTCGCTCTGGTGTGTGTGTTTCAAAATGTTCATTCTAGGTGCATGCGGTATGCAGGTAACTACTGTGGAGGACCGTAACACTTGGCGAATGAGACGCGGAGCAGCCGTTTTTACTGTCAAGTTTCTTTACACTTTCCGAACCAAACCTTTGACAAATCACTCCATATATGAAGTGTTCTGTTGTTTCCTAAGCATGCCATGTGTCACAAGCGTTTTATACCTCTGTTAAAATAAAAGTACCATAATTTTAGTTACATATATTTTGTATACAGATAATGGTATTACACATATAATTAATATGAATAAAAACACCAATGTTAGTAAAGCCCAGTAAGAAATTTTTCTCATGCAAAATCTTACTACACTGAGTCGCTCGAATGCGTCGCATTGTCCATTTGGCGTGATTTCAACACACCCCTAGCTAGAGGCTCTAGTAGAGAATCGTAGGTAGACAAGGGCGTAGCCAGGATTTGTGTTTGTGTTTGGGTGGGGGGGGGGGAATCAGTCTAAATTAATGGCTAAGGAGCTTGAACTTAAACACTCACCGTGATGCTTTGTAGTAGATTCATAACAAAATGCCTCAACGATGGTCTTAAATCTCTTTTTTTCTTTTAACTTTAAATGCTTAGAAAAATCTACTAAAATAAACACATAAAAATTTTGCACTATGCCACTTTTGTAGTCTTAGCTGAGATTATTTTATATACTTGGACTTTTTTTTAAGTAGGGGCAGCTGCCCTCTATCCCCTCCCCCTTTCCCTATGTACCGCCCTGCGTCCATGTCAATGGATACGTCCGTATCAAAGGAACCGTGTTATGGAGACGTTGTTTTGTTAGGTACGCCTGACTGGAGAGGTGTGTGAGTTTTAACAACCAATGAGGGAAGTGAGGTGAGCGCGGAGCAGTGCCGGAATGCAAGGGCGGGATATCCCCGAAGAGAAATCGCCGATCTGTGGCATCGTCCGGCACGATGTCCACGTGCGAGAATCCGGGACCGCCCCCTCCGGGAATCGAACCCAGTTCGCCCAGGTGGAGGGCGATGGCTCTAACTACTGCTCCACCGCGGCCGAAAGGTACAACTGACTTTCTGGCAAATATATACTTCTACGCTTGATTTCAATATCCGATGTGTATATATAGGGACACCCGAATTTCGCGAAAATATTTCCGCACATGCTATAATTCAATACACTACGGGCGTGCTAGCAGTTTTCTCTTGCTGATTGGGGGCGTGTCTTTGCGAGAAGACACATTCTTTCTTGACTGGCCAATCGGAACTAGGTTACTCCGCTAGTGTACGTCTGTGATTCGCGGGCTGACACCTAAGACGCGTAACACCTAGATAATACAATCGCTGAAGTGTATCTGAGTTAAAGTGTTACGAAATGCAAGTGGCTGTGAAATCTTTTCGGAAAATTCGGGCTTCCCTATGTACATTTGATTGGCCAATAATGTATTTGTCTTTGTCCGAAAGTGTAGTGAAAACATAAAAACATTTTTAAAAATACAGTTTTTTTTTTTGTAATAAACCGGGGAAGCAATCAACCAATTTCCACCAAATATGGCCATATTAATTTGCATATTTTAAGTCTGCTTGTCACTTATTTTCGGAATATTATGTCTATAATAACAGTTTAACTTGGTGCGCTACATTTACGAAACCATACAACCGATTTTAACTTAACATTGTATATTGTATCTGTGACAGTCATCGAATGTGCTAATGCATAAACTTTTTGCCCTCCAATCATAAAGATCGTCATATTAAAATATGGAGGTTTTATTGCCGTATCTCGAAGTCCAATGAACCGATTCCAACAAAATTTTAGACGTAAGTAGTGATACAGTAGGGTATTTCAAATAAACATGTTTTAGTTGCGGCAAGCTTATCTTTAATGACGTTAATATAAATAATTTTGGTTAGTACGCTATCTAAATTAAATAATTCAACAAAATTCAACCAAATATTTACACCAACAACATTAACCAGCTCATCAATTATATGTACAGAGCTCTTCTTTTGCCGGCGTATTTCGCAAAATAGTGCCAGGTGAGGGTTTGCCATATTTATAGAACAATTCAAATAATTTCCACCAAATTTTGCTAGAGAAGACAATTTAAATGTACATGTCTTAAGTGGGGCCAGTCACTGATTTTCAAAATGGTGGCCATATACATATTTTGATAAGTTTGCCATATCTATTAAATAATTTACCCAAATTCAACTAAATTTTTTAAGTTGGCAGCATTTATCAGAAGCATCGTATACATAACCTCTTTTTAAGTGATTTTTTGTAAGATAGCCCCAAATAAGATAGTATAGTTTTTATGCCATATATCGGGGACCAATCAATCGATTTCTGCCCAAAATAAGATAGTATAGTTTTTGTGCCATATATCGGGGACCAATCAATCGATTTCTGTCCAAAATCTCCACAAAAGTAGCGTTACGGCAGGTCACGCAAAGTAAAGTGTTTTAATTACTATTTCAGTTCCCGGGTAAGACGCGTGTTTTTTTTTCAATTGTGTCACTACTGATGCATATGTTTCTGGTTTCACGTCTAATTATAGTGCAGTCAACGAGACTCGAGGTCCTACCAAACATCTATACTTTCAATAACTTCGTTAAAATTTATTTTCACTTCTGTAGATGGAAGTAGGATCATTAGTAGAGACATCCAAAATTCGCGTTATTATTTGGCATCAGGCTGGAATTCGCAGTATTGTATATAACGGAGCCTCTGTTGTTTTCTCAATGGCTGCTGCAAAGATGTGAAGCCACGCCCTTTATGACCAAACTGAGTGTGATTGGGGCATACAATTGTCAAGAGTTTATTTATTGGCGAAGAGTTACAGTATGGTCCAATACAATACGTATTGCAAGGTACACTTGTTTAAAATTTAATGTGTCCTTAAATAATAATGCGCATTTTGCAGGTATCTACTCATAAGTTATGTCAGTAACTTATTTTGTAATAAATAAGTGGAACTGCTTAACGTACTTAGAGCCAAGCCAAATTATAGTTACAGCAACCAAATCTTAGAGTATGGGTTAGTCAAATAAGAACAGCGAAACCATTTGGTTTCAAAGATAAAATGTTTCGCTACCCCTATACAATCAACTTAGTTGCGACGAACAAACTGTGTTTTATCATAAAAACCTTTTCGTCAGGGTCCAAGGGGCAGAAACCACACGGGGTGACATCTTCTCCTGACTGACTATTCAAAAAACAGTCTCACGCAGTTGGGAGCAAACTAGCTTATACTCTAACAAACGACATAGCGTTTTTATTGTAATATTACGTATTGTCCATTCGCGGTTTTTTTTTCGGGTGTTTTGAAACGAACATTTAGAAAACCGGCCTAGGGGTAACATGTCAACCTGCTTTTTACAATAACTTGTATACCACAAATATATAACGCTGCGATTAGCTTTAGAGTACTGTATTCTTGAATGAATTAAATAATTTAACTTAGTATCTTCTATAACTTGTAATATTTATTTCGTATTAAATACGAATTAAAAACAGTGAGAGCAGCGATGTGTTGGCAACGACGAGTAAAAAATAGTTTACAGTTAAAATATTGTCTTAACCTAGTTCTTAGGTATGCTATTTGAAAATTAAACGTTGCCTATTGATATAAATATTTTTAAATCTTTTGGTAGCACTGATGGAAACACATGTCGTTGTTACAGTTGAAAATATCAGTGCAAATAACCGTGCGTGGGCCCTAGTGATAGGCCTTATAGTAGCAGGAAAATTGTACATGTTTTAAATTTTAAGATATTTCATACGTATTACAACAAAAATGGTGATTTTGAAATTTGTAATTTACAACTGAAACGAGATCTTATTGTTCGAAAACTTATTAGATGCGATGGCGGGATGTTTACAAATCCGAAGTTGGCAGAAGTGGCGACTGGCGACGCCCACATGACATAGCGTGTTTCTAAACGAAGCGTCAATTTCGTACTCGTGTTTTTTTGTTAACCTACCTAGATAAGTTACAATTTTGCGATAAATATGGTTTTCCGCGGCAGTAATAAATATACTATAAAGTGCGTCGTGACCGCGGTGTGTGTGTGTGTGTGTGTGAAAGAGTATTTCTACCATTACGTTGCACAGGACCAATGGTGTGTGTGTGTGTGTGTGTGTGTGTGATTGTAAATATCGGACTTGTGAAATTTACACCTTTTAACCGTGAACTGTTTTTAAGACGATATTAATTGTTTGAAAGTCATATCAGCTTATCACAACTTTGTAACCTTTCCCTAGGTGTTTGAAAAACAATTGTGTAACGCACTTACGTTTATGTGATTTGAATATTTGCCACAATCCCAACGAAATACTAAGCCCAGCCAGATAAGTTTAAATAAATAATGAAATATAGCTAGAAAACAGTAAGGACCAATGCGTATAAATATGAGCGGAATAAAAGTTACGGTAAGCCTATTTGTGTGCATGTTCGCCACTATATTATAAGTTTGTCGTTGCTATGTACAAAAAATAAGCGACACGAGTTGCGTGCTTGAATTCACTGTGTCTTTTCGTTGGACTAGTTCCTTCGGTTCAATTTTTATTCCGGCGGAAGCCGTCCTTCAGTTCTTTCCCCCGCAGTTATAAGAGGGTTAACGACAGTCACGGCAAAATATTAAGGTGTATTATGTGTAATGTGCTATGTCGTGTATAACAAGTATGTTAATGTAAAATAATAACCGCAAGAACTATCGTTAATATAGACATTGTTAAAAAGTCATAAAGCTGACCAAAATGTGGTTATAGGCCTACAATGTGAACATTCGTACGAAATGGTTTTTGAAATATGACAGAATTCTTTGAACAGCTGGAAACAGAAAATAGGCATTTGACAGTTAAAACGTAGTCACATGGTAACCGGAAGTAGTGCTTCAGAAAGGCTTCAGAAAAGTGCGAGGTAACCGGGAATGGCCCGTATACTCTGCTTTAGTTTTGTGTTCTATTAAAATATTTCTCGAAGAATAAGCGGGAATGGTCTGTACGTAAAACACGCTACCCCTGCAAGTACTATGGCCGCTGTCGTTCGTCAATCCTCTTCTGCTGCAGCGATAAAAGAATTTATGGACAATATTTTATAGTTTCTTTTTTCCTCGTGTTTGTAAATGACCCGCTCCTACATGCGGAACGAATGAACTGTTCTTCTGCATCGCTGCAAAACGTGTTGTAAAAACATTGTTTTGAAGCGCTTTGAAGCTTCTTGCTTGTAACCAGTTTTCCGATATAGTCTCAAAATCTAATCTATATCCAGCTGTTATAGTCTGTCCTTTCATGTAGAGATTTTTTTTTATTAAAAAAAAAATAAGTTATGATTGTACTGTACGAAACTCTGGTGAATTTATTACGGTTGAAAAGAGTTATTGAATTGTTTTATTTCATAAGATAGCGGATTTCGCCATACCGCCAACAGGTCTTGCGCAAATAACAAATGTCCAACTCTAGTAGCGGCGTAAATGACAAGCGATCAAGAGCGAAGAGAGGGAAGTTTGCAGCTTATCGGCAACGAACTAACACAGACAATTCAGTCCCCAGATGTATGTAAACTTTGCTAAGGGATGGAGTATTTATTTTTTGTTAGAATGTATCAGTTTTAACGTACTTCTCGCTTGGACCACAGTTCCGATTGAAATATCTGCTAAACAACTTATGTTATTGACAGCTTGTTTGCATCATCTGGTCTACGCAATTTTTTACCCATGTGAATTATATATATATATATATATATATATATATATATGGGATTGAAACTAAAAATGCGAGTTCGACTGAGAAAAGAAAGGATTAAAACACTTGGAGTAGTAGGATTTAGTATGTTTGGACACAAGGGGATCCGGGATAGGAGCGCAGGAGCCACCAGACCGCCATGTTGGAATTTCCCTTTTTCCCCTTTTTTCCTTAAAATTTCCCCTTTTCCTTATAAATTTCCCTTTTACCTTAAAAATTCCCGTTTTTCCCAGCGTTGGAGACCGGGATCAGTGACTCCGAGCCAGGATAGCAGAACCCATGACATCTGACCTTGAACTTTGACCTTTGACCCAAAGATTCCAAAAAATTAAAAAATATATATATTATTAGAAAATTATTTAAAAACTTATTTTAAAAAATAACTGCCTGAGGTTTTCCCTTCACCCCCCTCACACAACCAATTAGTCGACTGGCTTACATCCCCTCGTCCCTACTCCCCTCACCAATACTCATTCTCTCGTATGCCACCTTCATGTGTTTCTATATTGCTGGAGGCTACCATCTTGGTTTCTTTCGCTTGTCAATTGTTTTGGAGTTTGTCTCTCACATTCTTTTGACTACCATATTATATTTCGCATGTTTTCATTACCTATGTACCACCCGGTGGCAGCCATATTTGTTTATTTTGTTTAAGTATAGGTGGTGCTGTCGGCATCCTCCATTTCGGACTATATCGCCTGCTATCGGCCTGTACCAAATGGTGACATTGATCATTCCTGCAATGTACATAAACTGTCGTATTAAATTTTTTATATATTTTATTCTTACATGTGAGTATTTCTATTTTAAATCATTTTTATTGAAAATAATTTTTTTATTTAAAGTGAATGGTTTTTATAAAATAAATAAAATGCAACGTATTTAATATATATTTTTATTTATAAAATTTTATATATAAACATTTCTTTGTGATGATGTTTTCGAAATCAAGAAGAGGATATCACATTATTTCGTAAGAGGTTGGTATGCATTCGTTCTCAGCTGCAGATGATTTACCGAATCAACTTTCCAGCCCGATCCCTTCATCATCATTTCTTTCTCCTCGCAACATACCTTTTGTACGTTTTTGCACCAGGCCTTGTAAAAGCTTGTACAAGAACCAAGCAGGGTTGCAGATATCGTGTAATATCGGCCTTACAGCATGTAAGTAAGACCGCTGTTCGTATGGTGGCTCGTCTTCACACCAAAGCGATCCGAGTTCGATTCCATAGGGGTCACTCCTGGATTTTCCCAGGTGAGAATCGGGGCCGGACGATGCCGCTGATGGGCAGGTTTTCTCAGGGATCTCCTGTTTCCCCCTGCCTTTGCGTTCCTGCGCTGCTTCATACTCGCATCGTTTCACCCTCATCGGCTCTCAAGACCTCGCTGTTAAGAGCTGCCCTAATTCCCCAACTCCACTCCAAGTTGTTTCCTTGTGACGCCATTTCGGTGGCGCGTGTGCAGCCGGAGATCGCGAAATAAGCGACTGTTTCATCTCTGTATACGTAAGTACTCTATGCCCGCGCCAAAACCTGGGCACTTACGACTTTTTAAACAAGTGAAAAGCGCTGGTTCGTGAAATATTAAACGTGCAGGTCGCTTCCTGAATTGTTAATGGACGACGGGCGAGCCACAAACCCGAGGTGCGTCTGTACAGTACGCGTCAAGCTTGCCGCCCTGGCGGGAACATCCTGTGGAGCATCTGCAGGACGTTCTAACACTGCGCGGGATTGTTCCAGTAAATTATTTAAACCCCAACGAGCTGAATGTCTCGCGCATTAATTATTCCGCGAGTCATAATAACAAAGAGTTAACATTTCCGAGGCGAGCGCGAACAAGTGGAGCTGGTATGCAGAGACCTCGAGTACTTCGACGCGCTGATCTAGTTCCTCTGTGTCTGTGCGAACCGGCGTTAATTAGAAGACGCGCGAGAGTTCCGTGTATTCCCCAGGCTAGCCCCTTAACATATTATCCCGATTGTACACGTTCAAGTCTGACATGTTGCAGAATGTGTGAAATCATGGTCGGCATTGTACAGGTTCAGAAGGTAGCACCAACATGGCCAACTCCTTTCCCTTGATATTGTTATTGGTTGTTTGCTAACACATAATTTATTTCGTGATTTGGTGCTTCTTGCGCAATGGTAATTGACCTATTGAAACCCTTTCCATATGTTTAAATAGATCAGTCTTTATAATAATCTCATTAGTAATATACACGCCAAACATTTATCTATGGTAACGCCTGAAATGAAGTATTAACGTGTAACTCAAGGAGTAGGACTTCTAAATCCTTTAAGGTAGAACCCATGTATGGAGACCTGTAAAATTTGTGTAATTATTTAGGGACAGGCAGAACTCCAAGTTATTGTGCGTTTTACCAACTTCGGTCATTGGCCAAAAATATGTTCGACATGCTTCGGAGAACTCTTGAGCCAATAGTAAAGGTTCACAGGTTATTTGACCAATCTCTTTTGAGGAATTCAAGCAGATAGTTGACGTTAATTACAGTGCAGCGGTCAGTGAAACCACGAACTGTAGTCACGTGTTTATAAGGCAGTGGGGTCTATCCTGTCACCGAAAGATAACGCGAAATTCGCACGTCTCTACCCATGTATATACCCATGTAGCAAGACACTGTCGGCACGCTGTGGTTTTACTGTAGGCACTGCTGGGTGCCTGCTGGCCCAAAACAGCTTAAGAGCTTACACAAGTAGCCCAGGTATGGTTAACTGCTCGCTACAATTAGAGACCTGAAAAATTCCCGAGTTCAATGACCTGCAGGCTAGAACCTACAGTCGTATGTACAAATACGCCGATACCAACTGCACATTGGTTGTCTGCTGTCAGAGCGGAAGGCGACGATTGGGCCAGCATTCTCCAGAACGAATCAAACACAGCGTGGACCAATGGTTAAAGTTATATATATATATATATATATATATATATATATATATATATATAGGCGGTTCAAATTAAAATGAGCACTTTTGAAAGTCCTACTAAAGATATACTTGAATGCACGTTGTGTATTCTTCCGCCTTATGTAAAATTAACCTTGCCATGCGCCTCATCACGTTGTTCATGCATCGGTCAGATGAAAATGTGGAACTATTAGAAAAGTAAATATGTTACAAATCTGATATTTCTTACACTTAGATGCATTAAAAAAAACATGAAGCGAAAGAAATAATTTAAGTTAACACAAATTGTTACAATAACATTTTTTATTCGACGTTAATATATGGAACTACTTTTCCTCTGTCGTTACAAACTTTACTAGGCGCATGTCACTCGGAGAGTCCATTAAAATACACGCAGGTAAGAGCAGTGACTTTTTATAAATGTTGATTTAAAAAGTGCTCACTTTATCGTGAACAGACTTTAGATGCATGTGTTTTGAATTCTAGCCATTCTCAAAATGAATCGCGAATTCTTCCTGTGTCTAGCTACAATACATCTGGCGTGCCATCTATAGCAAGTTGATGGAATGTCGATGGCGATGGCTAATGCCCGGTTGCACCATCGCAGTTCGAAACTCGATCCGAGATCGGATCTAAGATTGACACAGAAAACTGTTGCACTATTCGAGTTCAGAGCTGGACTGGAGACCGAGATGGGAGGTTCAAAATCTCGATCCAAGATCAGCAGCCATCGTCAACAAATGTAGTTTGAAAATTCGCTAACTGATAGAACAATTTTCGATTGTTTTCTTGGGAAATTTAAACAACATTATAGGCTCTTGAATATTATTCAGTAAAATTCGTATAGCAATAATTCACTTAAAACAGATCAAATATCGCACATCTAGTTCTATCTATAGAGAAAAATACACCTACTTCTATGACGTCATGTATTACGAACCAACAGCAAAATTAGTGTCATACTTAATCTCGATCTCTCACTTTGGAACCAAGATCTACAAGTCGGAGATCCAGAATCAAGAAATTTCGTTGGTGCAACACTTTTACATTGGAACTAAGATCAAACTTGATCCTGGTTTCGATCTAGGATCATTCGATCTCGGATCGGGAAAGATGTTGGCATAAGAGACTGATGGTTAAGAGTAGGTATACCACTAACTGACCACAAAGGGCACGCGAGGAGTAGTGCAGCACGTAAGTGGCCCATTTGCTTGCCGTTAGTGTTCCGCGCAGTGCTCTAGGACAGCTGTGAACCGAACATGGCTACTTAGTAAACGTTGCCATTTCAGGTCCAACAAAGATGCCGGCTGCATTCTGGCTGTCGACCAACTTTCAGCCCGCTGTATGTTATTGATGGGGAAAAAAATTACGTATGTGAGTCACGAGTATACACCTAAGGCGCCTAACAACAAGATCATCTAATCAAGAATGTGGATCTAAACCTGTTATGAAATACAACTGGTTGTGAAATACTGTCGCGAATTTCGGGTGTCGCTAGTTATAAGTACGTTTTAATTTATCTTCGATTGATAAATATTATTCCTCGTAATTTCGTTTTAATAAAAAAAAAATTGTATTTTAAAGTTTATGACAGCTAAACATGCAAGTATAAAAAATTGTACGGTATAGGTAGCCCACCTCTTTATTTCAGATCGTCTTCATTGATAGCACCGCCATGTTTATCACGAAAATATATATGGACAAACTATATTTCAACTTCTAATGTTGGTTCTGAACTAATGTTTGGAGTACAAGTAATCATGGCTAGAAGAGACCTGAAAAATTCGCGTGTTCAATGACCTACAGGCTGAAGTCTGTAGTCTTATGTACAAATATGCCGATATCAGCTGCACATTGGTTGTCTGCTGTCACAGTGGATGTCGACGATTGGGCCAGCGTTCTCCAGGATGTCAAACATCGTGTGGACCAATTGCTGAGATTATATAAACGCACGAGTTTTGAATTCTAGCTCGTGCCGAAATGAATCCGCGAATTCCTCGGGTCCCTACAAATAACACTTGGCTACACCTTGTAAGGGGTAGGGATAGGATAATTTCGCGTATTTATTTCGGGACAAGATAGACATCAAACATGTATACAGTGAAGTCACCTTCGCAATTGGTTCACAGTTTATTAGACCCGCCCCGCACGCCTCTGAGCCAATAGCAGACTTGCAATAAAACACCTTGCGGATCCCATAACTGACAGGTGTGGGGTAACATCCAATGAACACACAGCTGAGGCACCAGTATGCAGATGATTGAGGAGTCTAGCCTACAGTTACAGGTCACTGAACTCGTGAAATTTTCCTATCCCTAGTACGGAGTCTGTCTGTGGACCCACGCCGAGATGAATCCATTAAGATGCAGCTTGGCGCGCCGCACGCCGTCTTCCGACTCAACACTCAGCCTCCGGCGACTCTATCATTCAGGTTAGTCATATACTGTAATTTATTAGGATATCTCTTGCCAATTTCTTGTATTTGTTGTATCTAATAATTATTATATTGAATATGTTTTATCTCTTCATAACTAACTTCAATCTTCCCTCATAATTATAGTTGGTGATTTTTCACGAAGAAATATGAGGACATGGTAGTTTTCAATACTATAAGCACCCAGCAGCAGTTTGTCTATTGCAAATTTGGTGTGATGTCCGCTTGATAAAGCGTTTTCATATTTAATAGAGCCTCTCAGAACTCGGCAGCATCAGCACGGCTCCTAAGTGATTCGTGTGCAGACAGTTGTAACGTGTCATAACTAGAGGCCTGAAGAATTCGCAGATTCATTTAGGGACAAGTTAGAGTTCAAAACACGTGTGTGTAGATAACTTTAGCCATTGGCCCACACTGTGTTTTACGCCTCCTGAAGAACGCTGGCCCAATCGTCGCCTTCCACTGTGACAGCAGACAACCAATGTGCAGTTGACATCGGCATATTTGTACATAAGACTGTAGAGTCTAGCCTGCATGTCGTTGATCTCGCGAATTTTTCAGGTCTCTAGTCATAAAGTAATTCAACCAATCAAGATAGGTAAACGACCCTACAGTTTTTTTTAAATATAAGTTGTCTTGAAATCTTTTCGCGAAATTTCACTACCCCTACACATAATATAAGCTGTTCACGGTAAAGTGAGCACTTTTTAAGTCCCTCCCAACAGGCTTTAAACGCTAATAAATATATATTATTGCAGCATCAGGCATTAAATTTTGAGGGTGGTGAAATGTATACACTGTGCTTATTCGTCACAAAGCAATGTTTATACTAAAAAGGAGCAGGAAATGGAAATAGGATGAAAGGAAAAATTTAGAAGGGCCTTAAAAAGTGCTCATTTTACCGTGAACAGCCTATAGTTAGATATGATGGTTTATCACAGGAAAAGTTGACTGTGTGCTAGGATTCAATGAACTGAACATATTTCCGCCAGTTTTCTTTTCTTATTGGTGTTCAAGCTTGGGCCAATGAGAATTCTGATACCTTAAAGTTGAACGTTCCTGATTGGCGTGCAAAGAACTAAGCCGAGTCTATGTTGGCTCAAAAATTTTCGCGATTTTCCATCATCCCTAATAATAGTATAAACCTAACCTGGTCCTTAGTACAAAACATTAAAAAACGTAACAGCATGTTTACAATGTCTCAAGTTTAATACAGGTTGGTCGTTCCAATACACGACGGATGACAATTGTAAGTGAACTGCTCCGAATTCCGCAGTTCAAATAACGAGAAAGGTTGTTTTCGGGAAGAATGTTCTTAAATAAAGACATAAAAGCCGAATTATAATATAATTACGGAAAATCTGCAACAGCTGTATTTATAAAGACGCAGAAGATTCGTGAACTTTTTTGGCCATGAATTTGACTCCACATTCCTTTGCGTATTCAACCCCCATTTATTTGTTTATTTTAAGGGATGCCTGATATTCGGAAAATATTTAATAACTGATATTATTTTCAAACGTTTTATCTAATGTCTGCTTTCGTAATTAAATTGCTTTAGATCTAATGTATCTTAGTTGTCTGCTCGCGAATCACAGACGTTAAATGTGGCAGTTAAGTGATTATATGTACCCAGTCAAGTAAGAAAATGTCTTCTGTAGTATATTTGAGGTATTTACACTCTTATTGAATCAAAAATTTGAAAACTGACCACATGTATGAAGTATTTGGTTCTTTTCTTAATATGCAGGGATAGGAAAATTTCGCGAATTCATTTCGGGACAAGATAGACGTCAAACACATATACAGTGAAGTCACCTTCGCAATTGGATCACAGTTTGTTAGACCCGCTCTGAACGCCTCTGAGCCAATAACAGACTTGCAAGGAAACACCTTGCGAATCCCATAACTGCCAGGTGTGGGGCAACAGCCAATGCACACACAGCTGAGGCTCCAGTATGCAGAGGATTGAGGAGTCTAGCTTACAGGGCATTGAACTCGCGAAATTTTCCTATCCCTATTAATATGGTGTTTATCACAAGTGTTTAGAACTTATGTCACCATAAAGGTAACTTATTTTCTGTTAAATTGAAGTTTTAGTTATATATTTTATATATAAAATATAATACTTCATTTATAGTTAACATGACTAAAAACAGCGCGAAAAGAGGTTTAGCAATGCCTAGTAAGGAATAGTTCCCACGCAATATAATTACCACACCGAGTACGCAGGAATGCGGTGCATTGTCCCTTTGGCGTAATTTTCTAGACCTTGGTTACGATTTATTTACTCGAGGCGGAGGAATATCCTGTAAGTAGAACTTCAGCAGGGCTTCAAAAAAGAATGAGCTTCTTTGTGATTGCTCTAAAAACCGCTGAACAGTGTCCAGTCATGGAAATAGCAAAAGAAAAAAAGTTATTTTTTTGCAAAACCATTTAGCAAAAATTAAAAAACAAAGTACATATATGGTACCTTTTAAATAAAATGTTGGCAAATTTATATTTTATGCATTAAAGTTGTGGGGAGATACCTGTGAAGTAACTAGAGACCTGAAGAATTCGCGGATTCATTTAGCGACAAGCTATAAGTCAAAACACATGGGTTTATACAACTTAAGCCATTGGCCCACAGGATGCTCCTGGAAAACACTGGCCCAGTCGTTGCCTTCCACCGTAACAGCAGAAAACCAACGTGTAGGGACCTGCAAAATTCGGGTTATTATTTGTGATCAGGCTAAACTTCACAGTACCTTATACACTGGAAAGGACGTCGTTTCTCCATTGGCTGCTGCATAGTTGTGAAGTCACTCCCTTTCTGGGGGCCATGGTAGCTGAGCGGTTAGCCTGCTCGCCTCCCACCAATGCGATCCTGGTTCAATCGCCGGCCGGGTCACTCCAGAGTTTCGCATGTTGGAATCGTGCTGGTCGATACCGTTGGTTGGCGGGTTTTCTCTGGGATCTCCCTTTTTCCCCCACCCTTTCATTCCGGCGCTGCTGCTTACTCACCTCAATCATCCGCATCAGCTCTCAAGACTTCGATGTTAAGAGCCGCCAAAATCTCTTCACTTCATTCCCTTTCTGACTGAACAGCGCTTGATTGGGGCGCACAGTTGTGAAGTGTCAATTTGTTCGCGCAGAGTTACCCAGGGTGTGTTAAATAAAGTTTTGTCCAGTGACAAACGTATTTCAAAGGTAAAAGTTTTTTTAAGTTTAACGTATCCTCAAATAATAACGCGAATTTTGCAGGTCTCTACCAATGTGCATGTAATATCGGCATATCTGTACATACGACTGTAGAGTCTGGCCTGCATGTCATTGAACACGCGAATTTTTCAGGTCCCTAGAAGTAAGACATGTTTGAAAGGTTTGTTGGTGTGTTGGAGGTAGGGTGTTATCTGGAAAGGGTGGCTGATAAGTGCGGGGAAAGGGCGAAAGGAAAATGTTTTTGGAAGCGCAGGGGGGCGAGGGAGGTTGAATGGAAAGACGCCTGGCGACAAAGAAGACTGGAGACAGGCGGCAAGAAGTTGGCGTCGCCGAGGAGAACCCTGTTAACGCCAAGTTTGGGCGGCAAGCGAGCACAAAGATGTTATTTTCGCACGCGCTCCCCGAACAAAGTGTCGCGAAGGAATTCGCCAACTCATTTGCAAATGTGTCGCACGGGTTGCCCTGCTTCTTGCCACATCGTCTGCTGCCCCTCCCCCCTTTCCTCATATTCTCGCATCTCCAGGATGTGAACATTACTTCATTTTACACTGTACCTGGTCCTCGGCGAATTAAGCCTTTCAGAAAGACTTTAATTTACGGCTTCAGAATTTGCAAACAAAACATTTCATTATTCATGCTTAGAGGCCTGAAGTATTCGCGGATTCATTTTGGGGCTAACTCGAATTCAAAACACATGCGTTTACATAACTTTAGCCATTGGTCCACACAGTGATGAATTCTTCCTGGAGAACCCTAGCCCAATCGTCGCCTTCCACGGTGACAGCAGACAACCAATGTGCAGCTGATATCGGCATATTTGTACATAAGTATGTAGAGTCTAGCCTGCAGGCCACTAAACTCGTGAATCCTTCAGGTCTCTTCGTATAAGTATTTATTACCGGAGCAACATAGTTATGATTGCATTATTCGAATTCCGCTTTGCCACGTGCTATAGATCGGGCCACGTGTTGTTCTCGAAAATATTTATGCTCAAGATAGACTCCAACTTCTTACGAGCAAGTTTGCAAATTTAATTTGGCTATTGGCTACGTGTCTTGTGCATTTTCTACTCAACTGGATCAATATGAATAATATCATCCCGACATTGGAAGTCCGTGATTGGTTGGCAGACACTTGAAAGGCATGCGAGTTTAAATCATCCAGCCACGATATTGTTCCTAATCTAACGTGTTTTGGAGTACAGCTAGTTGTAGAATCTTTACGCGAAAAACAGGCGGTCCGACTTATAGGTAAATTGGAGTCTACAAGATTTTGGGAACCCCCAGACAGGAACTAACAAGTGACAGTCCTTGATAAAGGTATTTTACAAATGTGTGAGAATCTATTTTCCATATTGGTGCATTAATTTTGTATGCCTTGTGTCGTAATGACTAGAGACCTAAAGAATTCGGTAGTTCAATGACCTGCAGGCTAAACTCTACATTGTTATGTACAAATATGCCGATGTCAGGTTCACATTGGTTGTCTGCTGTCACAGTGGAGGGCGACGATTGGGCCAGCTTTCTCCAGGGTGTGTCAAACACCGTGTGAACCAATTCCTGAGGTCACATAAATGCACGAGTTTTGATTTCTAGTTTGTCCCGAAATGAATCTGCGAGATATTCAGGTCTCTGCCTATTGTGATAGAACCTAAGCAAAGGGTAAACTTTGTTCTTCGTACTAGAGTTCAAATAAAACGGATTGTGTTCACTCGTTATTTAACATTATGTCGTAAACTATATATATATATATATATATATATATATATATATATATATATATATATATATATATATATAGTCCATTCACCGTTACTTCACACTTTTCTGAAGCCCTGCTAAAGCTCTACTTCTAATATACCTTCGCCTCATGCAAACTAAGCTTAACTAAGTCTAGGAAATTACACCAAATGACAACGCACCAAATTTGTTCGCACTCAATTGTAATAATATTTTGCATGAGAACTATTTCTAGGCGCTATAAATACATAGTTTTCTCATTTTTTTATTCATATTTATTAAAAATGAAATATTATAATTTGTAAATGAGATATAGGTAAAACTTCAATTTGATGAAAAATTAGATACTTTAATGTTAACAGAAGTATAAAACGCTTCTGATAAATAACATATTTAGGAAATAACTAAACACGTCATACATGGGGTGATTTTTCAAAGGTTTGATTCAAATAGTATGAAGAAACCGTGAAAAGACTATAGCAAATCATTGGCCCCAGTGAAATGGGGCAGTAGCTTCATGCGTACATTGCAGCCAATAAGAATAGAAAATTGTCGGAGATGTGTACAGTAAGTTGAATCCTAGCAAACAGTCAACTTTTCCCGCGATAAACCATCGTCTCTATTCATCTCCCACGCACATCCAAGCTGCCATCAAATGACATTACGAAATTCGCGCGCCTCTCTATACAAAGGTGCTCACATATGCACAGTGATTGTAGAGTGCGACTAGTTCAAAGCCCCGTCTGATTGAGTTGCCTGGAAGGGCCGAGGAAGGGATATACCGGAATTTTATTTCGAAAACTGCGAAACGAAATAAAACTTTGCTGCGGTCCTAAGTATCTGGACCAAAGGATTGGACAGTCGTCAGAACTTTTGCGAAAGTGCTGAAGAAGTTTTACAGATTTTTGTTGGGTGAGAAAAAAAAAACCGCCAACGCGCTACATCCAAAACGAAATTTCGCCGCGTGTTGTAGATACAGACTGTTATTTATTCGTTCCCCAGACTTCTTCAGCTAGTTTGAGAGTAGAATCAATTGCGGTAAGTACACGTAGCTCTTTTGACAATTTTCGGCATTTCGAATAAAAATACGAGAGCTCATTATGCAATGGGAGAAGTACACTGTAAAAAATATTCGAGGTAAAATTTACTTACATGTAAGGGAAACTAATCATCTCTACATGTTAGGTAAAATTACCTCTTAAATGTAGAGTGAATTTACATAACAAGTAAAGTACTATTCCCTAATATCGACGCGGAAAAAGTACCTGACAAAAGTTGAAGGGGAGGAGGGGAATCCCATACAAGTACGGGAAAATTAACTGTATTGTAAGTAGAATGATTATGGGAAGTTGTGACCAAGGGATTGGGGAGTAGGATTGTATCATTCGCAGGCTGCCATATTGTTATGTCACTGACCGCCATCTTGGATGACTTTGACCCTTGACCTTGACACCGGTGACCTTTGACCCCAAAAACCGAAAAAATTGCGGAAAAAAAATTCTTATGAATTTTTATTTAAAAATTGTTAAAAAAATAAATTAAATTAAATTAATTTATAGAAAATTTATTATTAAAAAAATTAATTTAAATATCGTTAAAAAATTTATAAACAATAGTTTACAATTTTATTTTTATAACATTTTATGTAAAAATTTTTAAATTTAAAAGCATTTAACCCCGGTAGCCATTTTTCCCTTTTTTCCCCTAAAAATTTCCTTTTTTCCCTAAAAATTTTCCTCGAGAAATTATTTAATTAAAAAATTGTTTTAAAATATCTTTATTAAAAAGTCGTTAATCGCTGCGGCCATTTCCCCTTTTTCCCCTCGAAATTTCCCTTGAGAAATTTTTATTTAAAAAATTGTTTAAAAAATTTTAATTTAAAAATGTACCTTTCCAGAGGTCTCCCCCCACACCACTAATTACACACCTCTATTCGAATCCAGCAGAGGACTGACTGCCTCGCCTCTACTCCCATCAAATATACTCATTCCGCCATTTTGATTTTTTATTTGTCATTTGTTTACATGCTACTGGAGGCTGCCATATTTGTTTACATGCTACTAGAGGTAGCCATCTTTGTTTATATGTTACTTGAGGCTGCCATATCTGTGTATATGTTACTGGAGGCGACCATATTCATTTTTTCGTACATCATTTGTTTATATATGTTACTGGAGGTGGCCATATTTGTTTTTTTCGTACATAATTTGTTTGTATATGTTACTAGGGGCTGCCATGTTGGGAGGCAGCCATCTTGCTAGGTGCAGTCCTCCATGTTTTTTTAATTGTCATATGTTTTGTAGTTTGTGTCTCACCTTTGTGCGACAACCCGATTGTGCCACCTTATATAGGCCTGCACCGAATGGTGGCATTGACCATCTCTGCAAAGTACTTAAATTTATTTATTATTTTTATTCTTATATATAAAGCAGGAAAGGTTTTTTGAAATAAAACACAGCATATATTTTGTTACATAAATTTATTCTACACATAGTAAAATATACAGGTTTATTAATCTTCTTCGACATTCACAGCTCAAGGTCCGCCTTGGCGACCCAGGAAATATAGCGGGTAGGGAAACCCCGCCACTTGATATAGGCCCTTCCATTATGCCGTCTCAACAACTTTTCCACCAAATACATGTCTGGAAACTTCGTCGGCCGGATCTGCTCGGCGTACAAACCGCCATGGATGGGTATGTTGTTCATATCTTCGAGATAGTAGGTCCTCGGAGAATAGTTACATATACATCGCACAAGATATCGTTCGAGGCTCCAATTCGCTGTGGACCCTTTCTCGAAGACACCGTTCTGTTTGAAGATGCGTACCAGGTCACCGATCTTGGCTTTAGGCTTGTGTGGGTCCTTCCTCTTCGGAATAGCATTCACAGTCCGAACCAGAGAGTCGTTCTTGACATCTTCGGGCTTCATGCAAGTGGTCGAGTGCACTGTAGAATTATACTCGTGCACAGGTTGCGGCAGTAGCTCAAGCCACTTGTAGCTACCATTTGCTGCGAAATGCTCCACATGTTGCCCTCCAGAGTCCTGTTGAACCTCTCGACAATCGAAGCTTTGTGATTACTGTATGTGGAATAATGATTTATGAAATGTTTCGTCATCAGGGCCTTGAAATTTGCATTCTAAAATGCCTTGCCCTGGTCAGTTTGTAAATTGGCCGGGATGTGTCCGTCGCTCAACACATATGCGATGGCCTCGGTGACGTCACGAGCATTTTTCGACTTGACCGGCCTGGCCCAGGCGAATTTGCTATAGGCGTCGATGACTGTCAACATGTATTTGTAGTCTTTGCTGACTTGAGCATACGGCATCATCTCTACGAGGTCGGCTTGAAACAGATTGTTCATCCCACAAATCATGACCTTGTGACGGCAGTAGTTGCGCCTGGCAGCCACATGCAGTTCATTGGCGATACCCAACCGAGTCATCGTATGAAATCCGCATCCTTAAGTTCTTCTATGATTGAAACTCTCTCGTTGGCGTGGGAGTAATTTCCAACACTTTGCGAAGCAAGCAGTAGCAGCCAATCGACCAGTTCGTTCGGATCATCCCAGAATACGTAATCAGTGTTCTTGCCGTCGTCTATCTTCTTCAGACCTTCGCGGCTTTTCAGTGCTAGGCCACTGAAGAGGTCTGCGAGAATGTCGATTTTTCCATGATCTTAATCCTTATAAACACCGGTCTCAGGATCGCTCTCTTGGTTAAAGTGCAGGCATGAGTTCTAGCGTCTTGTATTCCAGCAGGTCAGATTCTGTAAACTTCCTGGGCTCCTTGCGAAATAAAAGTTCGTATAGTCCAGGGGTTCCCTGTACCATGTAATTGCCAAACTCGGATGCTCCCACCTGGTAGAAACTCTATTTCATCAGCTCCAAGGAACCATTTATCATTATGCCTGTATACGCCGTATGTCGTATCATTATTTCGAGATATGTACTATCGTAGGTACCGTCGAGCCAAAGCATTAGATTTAAGGGGTCTCTTCTGTACTTTCTTCTTCTGTGGCAAATCCGTATACTATCCATCATTCTGAACCGACTGTAATTCATCATGCTTTCGCTTCTGCAAAGGCTTAGCGGTATTGTCTCTTTCGGACTTTACAACTACAGGTGCTCCATAGCTTTGTATGAGTACATCGAGACAATGAGTAATGGGCTTGAAAATTTCTTCATTTATACTGTCGAGTGAAATTTTGGCTCTCTTGGAGAACAAATACTTTGAGAGGACAGACTGAATCACCCAATGTAGTTCGCTAGCAATGTCCGCCATCATACTGAATAAAAATTCATACTATCACTATCTTTTATAGGTTTAGTCGCGAGTCTCCGCCATATACTTTCGATCTTGCTCAGAAGTTCACTATAATTTTGCATATCTGTTTTCGTGGCGAGTTGGGAAATCGAGTTATCGAACGCATGTGTGATATATCCTTCCAGGTTTTTCAGATTCTCTTCATTTTGTGCAGATGCTACATTCAATCTGTCGATAATTTGCCTTTGAACACTCGTCATGTGCTCGTCCACGGCCACCAATCGCGGACGAGCTCCGTTTTCACACTCCCCATCTTCACTTCGAGTTCGGACAGGTAGCTTCGAAAGAATGCGTTTTGTTCAGCCTGCATTTTGCGCAGTTCAGAGATGATGTCATCACCAGTTTCGAGGACGAAATGTTTAGCAGCAGCATCCCCAGGTCGTTCGGGTTCATCAACGTTTCGAATTATTCTTCTACCAGCATCACAAGTTCCATCACCCCCTGGTACGAGACAACCGCCATCGTTGTCTTTATGATGGCGTATCTTGAGGCTACTCTGCCCAAATTTCGATATTCTGTAATTCATTCCCGACGGCTGGCGATGAACTGATCGAACCCGCGCCTGTACCTCCCATTATATATATCGTCAAAAATCCGTATTTGTCTTTCCAGCGCAAAGCACACATGCATTTTTAATCTGATAGCGCCATGTCCGTATTTACATGATCGTCGTAAACGTGACGTAAATTAGTGTCATACATGCGAAACAACACCAACACATTAGCATTATCGCGAAGCATCTGTTCGGGTATGTGCGAATAAGTCTGGTCGAGGTACACCCAGTCAATGCATGCATGCTACTCTATGCTAAAGTATTCTTGAATGCAAGTTTGTTTCTCGCAGGCAATGTCGTCGAAGACAAATATCGAGTTTCGCAGTGCTTCGTTTGGAGGTACGGCGGTTCGTTATCGCTGCATGGGAAATAATCCCTGCCTTCCACGGCCTGCAGTAATCATGCCAATCGCCGGTATGTCGGTTGTTGGAGTGATTTGGAGAATAGGTAAACGTTCTGGAACCAGAGACCGTTCTCTTCTTCCAGCAGGCTCAGTAAGATGCACGTCTTGCCGCAACCCGATGGCCATGCGATGATGCACCTCACTGTATTCGGAAATAAGCTTCTCTGCCACGATTCGTGGGCGATAGCTACATATTCAGCATGAATGCGTATGGGTAGAGTTACATCTTGTTTAATAATCTGTATACTGTTTTCGCCTGCTTAGTTTAAATCATACATTGGGGGAGGAGGAGGATGAATAGGAGAAAGAAGAGGAGAAGGAGGATGAGGAGGAAAAAGAAGAGAATGAGGAGGATGAGGAGTATGAGGAGGATATGGCATATACAAGCCTCTAGATTACATAAAGCACATTTTAGAATGTCTCTTCTAGTTATCATGCAGAGTAAACTGTCTATCACACTGAAATATCTTATTTCAATATGTGATACGTCCGTACTGTTCCAATTATAGAATGATACTGAAACAAAATGTATAAAAAGTGCCATATTTATACATATCTCGCTCAGTTCACCACGATGTCTCGAAGAGATAAGACCATAGCTGGAACCGGGGTAGTCGACACGCTGATCAACAATCTACTATTCGAGCTGCACATTCCCGGATACAGGTTCTGTGGGCCAGGAACCAAGCTAGCTAACAAGCGGTCACACAACGAGACGGGCATAAACGCCCTGGACGAGGCGTGCAAGCAGCACGACATTGCCTATTCCCAGCACAAGGAACTGTAAGCCAAGACACCAGGCAGACAAGATACTTGCACAGAAGACGGGCGAAATAATAAAATCGTCAGATGCCGGGCTCGGCGAAAAAATTGCAGCGTGGGGTGTTTACAACTTGATGAATGCCAAAGTGGAGATGGGCATCGGTGATAAGAGCAAAAGAATGGCACAAGTGAAAAGAAAAGCAGTTACAAAATGAAGGACTGCTGCCAAGTCTAAGAAAATATGTACCAGTGGATTTTTTCCATTCCTTTTGCCCGCACTCGTATCGCTTGGAGACTTAATCGGGGCCACGAGTGGTATCGCCCGAGCCGTCAACACAGCATCGAACAAACGGAAGCTGTTGACCGAGGTCCAAAGGCACAATGCAAGTATGGAAACTATCGCCATGGGTAAAAGAAACGGTCAAGGCCTCTACCTAAGGCCCAGTAGGAGGCGGAAGTGTCCAAAAGTGACGCGGCAGGAAGAAACAATAATGAAATCTCTACCGAAACGAGCACTCACGAATGTAGATTTGGAACTGTTTGCACGCAAATTGAAAATAAACGGATAAACAAGCAGACTATTATGATGGTTTCGGGAATTTGCATCCTCCGCCCGAATTGCGCGAGTACCTGAAAAACTTACCTACAATTACGAAACGGAGCAGTTGCCTAACACGTGGAACTGCGGACATTTGCGCCCTTCACTGTCTGGTTCGCTAGTGCAAGTAATTGTATAAAAAGGCTATATCCACGCAAGAAAACCATCAGTCATGTCTATAACGCTTACCTTGACAGGTCGTAGCTCCGAGCTGCGTGTGGTACATTTCCCACCACTCGACCTGGTGGGGGAATGGAGCGCAGGCCTTGTCGATTTCCAAACTTACAATGCGATACCGAGCATTGATGAAAAAAACTGCAAGCTGTACCTTGTAAAACGTGGTAATGTTTCCCATGAAGTTTCGCTACCTGTTGGCTCTCATTAAATAGATTATATTGCAAGGTACATTGAAGATTCGCTGCCCCCCAGCACTGAATTCGAACTACGTGAAAATCCCAATACTCTGAAGAGCGTTATCAGGTGCAACGAAGATATCGACTTTACGAAACTGGATACCATCGGACCGAAGCTGGGGTTAGAGCCACACATCTATGAAGCTGGTAAAACACACGTGTCGTTGCAACCTGTAAATATTTTGCCAGTCAATGCGATACGAATAACCTGCAATTTGGCGAGCGGCACATACCTTAACGGCAGGCCGAACAATATGCTGCACGAATTATCGCCTATGGTCCCTGCAGGTTATAAAGTGGTCGTGGCATCGCAAAGCATCATTTACGTTCCAGTCGTCGTGAAGAGAGCACACAAGGTGGTCGTGACAGTCCTCGACCAGCGCAGAGAATTGGTGAACTTTCGAAATGAAGAAATCACACTACGCCTGCATTTGTGAAGATAGGTATAAGATTTACGCCGACCAAAAGCTATAAAAGAATGTGTCGTGCAAAACCTACTATCAGTACATCACAGGTCTCCAAGGAGTTAACACGTGCTAGAGATATTATCCTCTGCATTCTCGACTACAAGGTCGATCGCCATGGAAGATTTCCTATACTACGAAGAGCCAACCGTTTTCGAAGACAGCAAACGAAGGTGGAACTTCATGTGTACCAGCCGTTCCTGATCGAGCTGTACACACTGCCATCGGAGGTTCGGATAGCTGTCCAACACCAAGATATCTGCACTCTTCCTTGCCAGTCTTTCCTGGGAATCAGGTGGACTCTGACGAAAGAAGATGGGACCAATCCAGCATCGACGAAAATAATTAGCAATGGAATTCTTCACCTGATCGATCGCATCGCCTACTTTCTCAACGGTTCCGAGGTGGACCAGTCGCGAGATGTGGTTATAACCTCAAAGATAAAAATTTACCTTTCGCTCACGCCGATTGAGCTGCCTGCAGCCAAGATGCCAGGCTGGGGAATCGAAGATGGCTTCGGTGTTCCAATTTATGCTGACTGAAGGTTCGAAGACTGTGTTCCGCTCTCCATTCTATTGGGATTTGCCGAATTATCTTCAGTTCGAAGCAGAAGCTGGTGATAATGTTCACCAATACGCATTTGGATACCATAGTGGGAACGGGAGAAAACCCGGAGACAGTGGACCAGAACCTACAGTCTATCGAATGGATGCTGCCTCACGTACAGTTGAGCACTGCAGAACGCCTACACATGTTGCAGAATGTGGAAGATGGTAAAAACATCGATGTGGCTTTCAGGTTGTGGAGTCTGAAGACATACCTCGTATTGCCAGAAAGCCAGCGCATTAACTGGATGGTGAAGACCAGCCTATATCAGGTGGCATAATCGAGTTGTCGCACAAAGGTGAGACACGAACTATAAAACAAATGACAATAAAAATACATGAAGGGCTGCACCTAGCAAGATAGCTGCCTCCCAACATGGTATCCCCCAGTAACATACATAAACAAATGAGCTATGAAAAAGAAATATGGCCGCCTCCAGTGACAGATAAACAAAGATACCTACCTTCAGTAGAATGTAAACAAAGATGACTGCCCCCAGTAGCATGTAAATAAATGACGAATGAAAAATCAAGATGGCGGAATGAGTATATGTGAGGGGAGTGGAGGCGAGAGAGTCAGTCGTCTGCTGGATTCGAACAGAGGTGTGTAATTGCAGGTGCGGGGAGAGACCTCCGGAAATGTAAGTTTTTTAATTAAAAATTTTTAACCGATTTTTTAAATAAAAATTTCTTGAGTGGAATTTCGAGGGGAAAGGGGGTAACATGGCCGCCGGGTTTAACTACTTTTTAATAAATAATTTTTAACGATTTTTTAATAAAAGGAATTCTTGAGGGAAATTTTTAAGGGAGAAGGGAAATTTTTACGGAAGAAAGGGAAAATGTCTGCCGGGGTTAATGGCTTTTAAATTAAGAAATGTTTTATATAAAAATTAATTTTTAAACGATTTTTTATAAATGTTTAAGGATTTTTATGCTACACTTTTTAATAATACATTTTATTAATTTTTAAATCGATATTTAAATTTGTTAACAATTTAAAATAAAAAATTTAGTAGATAAGAAATTTTTTAAGAATTTTTTTAGAATTTTTCGCAATTTTTTCGTTTATTGGGGTCAGAAGTCACCGTGGTCAGGAACAAGGTCACGGGTCGAAAGTCAAGGTCCATGTCATTCAAAATGGCGGTCGGTAACGTAACAAGATGGCGGCCGGCGAATCCTACAATCATACTCCCCAATCCCTTGGCCCCAACTTCCCATAATCATACTACTATTGTATAATACAATTATATTAAAAAATATCTCGGAATATTAGTACTGTTAAATTTTCTATTATATTTAATATCTTCTGACACACATTAACCGAAACCTGAACACTAAAATCCTCGACACTTGCTGGTGGGTGGGCGCGAACCTTGGCCCTCTTTCATGATATACCGATGCACTATACATTACACTACGACCACAGCGTGATATCACCAGTGAATACTAGGGTGTTATATGGTTGTTTCTTCCGCCTCAACCCCCCCCCCCCCCCGCCCTATCAGTTGTTGAGAAATATAAAGAGCCATGTTAGACGGCTTGTATGACTAAACGATAACAATTAATTTTACGATAAAATATATGTATGTAATGCAATTATCAAATAGTTACAAGTGGACGAGGAGATCCACACGTCGTAAGGTAATTTTTTCACCCATATTTGTGAATTTTACTCCAGAGTGCGGTAATTTTACCTAACCTGTAAGGAGAACTGTTTTTCCACCACAAGTTTGCGAATATTACATCATACTTGTCAGGTAATTTTCCCCATTAGTTTATACCGCGTAGCACCGCCGCGGTAAAGCAGGCCACGAGTCGCGGACAGTTTAATAATAAGCAAGATATTTGTAAAAGATACGGCGCGCAATTCAAGCGCCGGCGGAACAAGGGGAGAGGTCTTACAGCAGCCAGCCGCCGTCGGGTCAAGAAGGATGATGACATGGGTTCCAACAGTCGTAGCCGCAAAGGTGACCAACCTTCGGCGACATTAAGGCGACGACGTTCCGTAGACACTTCTAGACGGTTTAGAGATATTCCTGCGTGATTTAACACTTTGTAGACTAAGCTCGAGTGTAGCTCGAGCAAGGCTAATTTGAACATTTATTTGTTGTTGTTCAGAACAAAACTCTCATGGATGTGCAGTCTTTGTTCGACTAGTGTTTAACATGACCTCACAAGAACACCACAGCGCAGTAATAATGATATTGCTAACGATAAAATCTCTTTTTTTTTTATAGCTATTCGAAGGGGCAGATTGATTGTAATACCTTTTAAACGATAAAGGACATCTGATTGGGTCAATATCAGCTCGGCTCTCCATTGGTTGCTGACCGGCCAATAATGAACGCTGAAAAGTACAGGGTAGTGCCCGGTGTGGTATGAACCAATAGGACGATGGTGAGTTCTAACACAGACACCAACAGAACCGGTGTTCTTGCAGTAGTGGATATAGGCGACTCTCTTCAAGTTTGTCTTACGTGGCAGTAAACGTTTGCAGACTTTAATGTGTTAATTAACTAAACTCTAATTGTATTGTTACTAAGTAACGTTGAGTATTTACATAATTTAGATATATGACGTCGAATTAGTACTACGAGTTATTCATCTGAGTAAGTCACCCAGCACTAATTAAACGGCCCCCATATGGGACCGTTAATATTATGTCTTCTTTACTTTTTACCTGTCGTTATGATGTACAGTGCTGTTTTGCAAATTATTTGATGAAATTTTTGAACAATATATTCTTGCCCCTGCCACCCGAAAATGAATTTTTTATTTACAGTAGATGTAATATAACACACCTGCCTTTACATTATTCCAGCATTTCCACCCTCGGTAATTTGCGTACCACACAGTACATTACTGAAATCTGATCAAATAAATCTGTTCCTTTTTTTTCTATCACACATATGCGGAGTTCATTCCATAAAAAATTAACGCAATTCTACACTCGTCCATTCCGCGAGAACATACCGATGCAGTATATTATGAAGATAAACAAATATACTTAGAGGCCTAAAAAATTCGCGGATTCAATTTGGGTCAAGCTATAAATCAAAACCTTATACGTTAGTATTCCTTATGCTATTCTACCACCCCTCATTTAACACCTCCTAGATAACTCTGAGCAAATAATAAACGCACAATAAAATGCTGACCCAATCATCGTCTTCCACTGAAACAACAATCAGTAATAATTGAATGATTTTACCTACGACTGTGGAGTCTAGCCTACAGGTAATTGAACTCGCGAATTTTTCACGTCTCTAAATATACTGAACATCCTACGCGAGAATTTCGAGGCGAATTGATACAGTCATTCAGTTTTTTTGCTTAAAAGTTAGTGTGAGGTATATTAATAAAGTATTGTATAGCAGTTCTAATGTATACTTAACTATGTTCCTTTATTTCCTTGAAGTTTCTTGAAATATATCCGAGATATTTCCTTGAATTCTTTTCCCTCTATTTTTCTCTCGGCTTGCATCTGTTAAGGCCTTCTTCGACTCTTCTACCCACTCTCTTCAGACATATTCATTCCTTTTAGTCTTGTTATTTGCCGTCCTTTCAGCCTGAACAAATAAATTTAGCCGGCATCTTGTTTATTCATCCTTTATTTATCTTTTAAGAGATAGCGTTTATCTTGGAAATTTCATTTCTGAACCTTTTGCGCGGGTTCGCTAGTTCTACTGTTGAAACTGCTACACAAGTGTCTGTCCCACACACGATTACTGGGATCTACAGTCGTTTATTAGCGAAGGTGTCACTTCGTGAAACGTTTGCAGTAAATAAAAGTATACACGAGAAAGTAAAACTCAACGACGTTCATAGATACGTGCAAAATTCGCTTTAACTTTCGGTGCCAGGGTAATAGTCCACTGCCTTATAAACAAGTGACTGCAGTTCGTAGTTTAATTGGCCGCTGAATTGCAATCAACGTCACGTATCCTCTTGATCTTCTGGAAAAAGATTGGCCACTCGCCCCGCTGAACTTATATTATTGGCTCAAGAGTCTTCCGAGGCGTGCCACACAAATATTCGGCCAATGGCTGTAGTTGGCAAAACGAGCAGTAAGTTGGAGTTCAGTCTGCCCTTAAATAATAACGCGAATTTTGCATGTCTCTAGTCATTCGCATTGTAATACGAAATACGAACTCGCCAGGGAGCAGACGGGAAGCAGCTGAAGGCATTTAACTCGCTCGGTCGCACATTAATTCCCCGGGTCGAAGTATCGCAATCACACAGTTATTCTGATATGAGCTGTACTTGCATCCAGCAATTGTTCTACAATCAGTGTGCAGAATGTTATTGGCGCTAACCATTCCTGTCAAAGAGCTGTACAAAGTTCCACAAATCAGATTAGCCACTGAGAAAGATTGGACACTGATGCTCTGGTGCGTACATTACTCCTCATAAGCTACATTCGTGTGCGACGTGGAGCTACATTCGTGTACAACGTGTCCACGATGGTATTGGCTGTTCAAGGTAAAATGAGCCATTTTGTATGCCCTACTTGTATACATGTCGTGTACTCCTCCGCTTTATGTAAAATTAACATTGCCACGGTCCTCTTCGCTTTATTCACGAGTAGGTCAAATGAAAATATGGAATTATAAAGAAAGTAAATACTTTACATATCTCCTCATATTTACACCTCGATGCTTACGAAAAACAGAAAAGAAAATAAATAATTCTAATTTATCACAAATGGTTACCTAACACTTTTTATTCGACGTGAAAATATGGAACTACTTTCCATCCATCGTTACCAACTTTTCTGTGCGAATGTCACTCAGTGCGCCCATCAAAATATATGCATGCAGGTGCAGTGCCTTTTTTTTTTCTAAAGTACATTTCCAGAGACCCGAGAAATTCGCGAGTTCAATAACCTGTAGGCTAGACATCACACTCTTATATACTCTCATACACATATCAACTGTTTATTGGTTGATAGTTGTGGTAATAACAGGCGGTGGTTGGGCGTACAATTTATTGTATTTTTGTTATCGGCTTATTTATCTCCAGGTGGTGTCAAACAACACGTCGACCAATTACAAACGTAAGGTGAACGTACATGTGTGTGAATTCCAACTTTTCTAGAAATAATCCCACAAAATTCCCGGGGGGGTCTATTAGTTTATAAAATGCTTACTTTATCGTGAACAGCCTTTGAATACGGCGAGTGTACCTGTTAAATTCATTTTCTATACACAGTGAAACACCTACACAAAAAAAAAATTAGAAATATTCTGGGAAATCTGTTTTCAAAAACAGAAAAATTAAGTAGCAAAATTACGGGGAGATTCCGTTAGTACTATCGGCTCGAGTGTACAGTTGACTACGAGGTCCGCCTACCCGCTAAGCTTTCCTGATGAAGGCGAGCGCGGCCCAGAAATGAAGCATGGCTACTGCAATGCCAGGCTTTGAGTAACCACCGTGCTAATCTGCAGTTTTCAGTTCGGTTACCAGCAGCATGTTTTCTTTTATAATACACTGAGGTATTTGTCAGGGGACGCGGTGGTGTTGCGGTTAGACGACTCGCCTCCCATCTAGGCGAACCTGGTTCGATTCCAGGCGGGGTCGCTCCCAGATGTGGGAATCGTGGCTGACGATACCCCTGGTCGGCGGGTTTTCTCCAGGACCTCCCGTTTCCCCAGCCCTTTCGTTCCGGCGTTGCTCCGTTTTCATCTTGCTTCACCCTCATCGGCTCTCAAGACCTTCACCCCAGAGCTTCCTGCAGCCAATCAGAGAATGGGCACGGTAACGTCTGAGGAAGCGTGACTCAGTTCCTTCTCTGTTTGCTTGTATAAAATGTGCACATAATATACCAGTTATGTGTATATGTGCACATACCAAACCAGTTATGTGGCCATGTGCACATATTATACTAGCCATTTGTCTATGTGCACATACTGTACCAGTTATGTGTCTATGTGCACATACCATACCAGTTATGTCTATGCGCACATGCCATACCATTTATGTGTCTATATGAACATACTATACCAGTCATGTGTATATGTGCACATACCAAACCAGTTATGTGGCCATGTGCACATATTATACTAGTCATTTGCCTATGTGCACATACTGTACCAGTTATGTGTCTATGTGCACATACCATACCAGTTATGTCTATGCGCACATGCCATACCATTTATGTGTCTATATGAACATGCTATACCAGTCATGTGTATATGTTCACATACTATACCAGTTATATGACGAATCGGCCATAAGAGTAAGGGGTTAACAGTTTTTCAGTCCCTGTGTTCATAGCAGTGGACATGTTCCACAGGAAGGAAACTTTGAGTTCAGTTGAGCTGAGTTAATTAGTTTTGGGCGGCTCTTAACGACGAAGTCTTGAGAGCCGATAGGGGTGGAATTAAGTGAGTATTGAGCATCACCGGAATGCAAGGGCTGGGGAAACGGAATATCCCCGAGAAAACCCGCCGACCAGATCCATTGTCCGACATGATTCGTATTTTCGAAAATCTGAGAGTGACCCGGCCGGGGATTGAACCCGGTTCGCCTTGGTAGGGAGCGAGCAGTCTAACCATTTAGCCAATGCGGCTCCTAGGAAGGAAATTCTTGACCAGATCTGTACACAGTTAGGATCATTACCCACTATAGTCTGTTTCTTCCCTGTGTGTAATGCGATTTGCGGACGTTTATACATCTCTGGTTTGTGAGTAGTTCATCTCATGTTCCCTTAATCACCAAGCCCATATGTCATTGGTTGCGTGAATGAAGCAAGTGTTGAACCAGTACGCGTGCAGCACGAACCAATATACTGCTTGTTTGCAACACTTTAAAACGAAGTAACACAGGACTGAAGGAGTTAAGTAAGACTGCTGCCAAATTAATTTCTGAAAATGCTCGCCAGCCTAAATATTTTCGAGTGTGCTTATTATATTGGCACGAGTTGATCCGCCAAGGAACACATCTGACCCAAAATGGGAGAAAGCAAATTCTGAGCAACACTGGAAGGCACACTTTTGGATTTCGACACTTTGAGAAACCTCGCCCACTCCTTGTTCCGTCTTAATTTTTTTCTAGCGAGCTTCCAAATCCCGCTAAGCCAATGTGAGAGCCTTCACAGTTCTGTGTGCCCTCCGGCATGCTTGTTAGTAGCTAAGACGGTTGGGGAATGGGATGCGTCTCAGGGCAAGCCCTTTACGCCTTAGGTCGGGTTTAATTAACAAAATGGGCGCTTGCATCGCGGCTGTAGCAGGGTTGTCTGGTGCCATAGCCGCAATTGTAGCTATTGACACACCCCCGAAATAAGAAGGGTCTAGTAAGGGGCATTGAAAACCAGGCAAAGAGGAGAGGGCCTGGTGAAAACTACGCGACAGTCATGGAGGATAAAAATAATTCCCTTTATTGAATTAGGGCTGGAGAAAGTAGGGCTGTTGTTAGTTCGCTAAGATATACTTTGTGATGTTTGTGATGTTTGTGATGTTAATGAGGGTGATATGAAATGTGTCGATCCGCTGCTGGAATGTATCCAGGGTCGTACCGCAGTAGCACAGCACTGGAGGCGGGGAACAGAACTGCGCCACCCGCCCTTCTCCGTCTTCTTTCCCCTGGAGCAAGGGTTGCGCTTTTCCTGTGGGGGTTGGCTTTGTGCGGTACGTGGCCTAAGTGGCCCATTCCTTGGATTAAAACTACCACGGCTCTGAAATAAGAAAGTCGAAAAGGAAAACTTGCGTCGTGGGGGAGTTCTTACTCACCAAGTACTCTATTGTCACTGCAGCCGTTGTCATTTTAGCAGGCGCCATCTGGGATGGACTGGAGCGTGACATTTTAAAAATACTTTTTCTCGCCTTTATTCTCCTTACGTTTATTTTGAACTTCGGTGAAGTTTCTGATTGTTATATGTGCTTATTCAAAGTTCTAGCAATTCGCAATCGTGAATTATTTTAAAAGCGCTCCATTAACACATTGAGGTCTGCACACATTTACTGACACGTTATATTAATTAGAAGTGAGTCGCCTATATCCACTACTGCAAGAACACCGGTTCTGTTGGTGTCTGGGTTAGAACTCACCATCGTCCTATTGGTCCATACCACACCGGACACTACCCTGTACTTTACACCGTTCATTATTGGCCGGTCATCAACCAATGGAAAGCCGAGCTGATATTGACCAAATCAAATGTCCTTTATGGAATAAAAGGATCTATAACCAATCATGTCCCTTTGAGTGGCTGTAAAAATAAAGTTACCGTTAGCAATATAATTATTACTGCGCTGTGGTGTTCTTGTGAGGTCGTGTTAAACACTAGACGAACAAAGACTGCACAGCCATGTGAGTTTTGTTCCGGAAAATAAAGAAATTTAATTAGTTTTGCTCGAGCTACGCTCAAGCATAGTCTACAAAGTGTTCATAGAAGATATTTTTTTTAAAATATGAATAGATTGCGACTGACTTTTTCGCATTAGATGGTAGTGGCTTCGATACCAATTGTAATACATCGGAAAGTAAATGCTGTAATTACCCAATAGATCTGACGTAAAAATATTGAAAACTGTATACGTTATAGGTATATAATAATACTGAACGCTGTTTGACAATGCCATGTTTTTCACGTCCATGTTTAACACTGGTAGCTTATAGTAATGTCTAATTACTAGACACCTACAAACTTGGAGAATTCATTTCAGGAAAAGTTGTAATTAAATATCCATTATATATGTTTTACTTCTGCAATAAGTTAACACGTTTATCTGACATATCCTTGAGAACCCTGAAGGAACACACTCTACATCTGAATCAGTGAGAATTTCACTGTTTCAATCAGTCAATAGTAATTGACTTATTCAACAGTCACTTCAGTGAATTTACCAAATGAATAAGTGAAAAAATTCCAGATTTCCTTCACTTATAGATTTAGTGACATTTTCCACTGATTCATCAGTAATTTTTTTCCCCCTCTTTTTCAGTGGTTTGGTTAATTTAAACAGCGTGTAAAAATGGCCGTCAAACAACGTTTCAAAATGGCCGTTAAAAACGTGTACCAAGTGAAATAACAACCAATAAACTAAAAAAATCAACACAAAATACTCTCTAAAATGTGTTTCGTCTTTCAGAACACCATTTTACGACGTAATATGAACATCCAGGATTTAATTCCGTTTTTACGTCTTTAATTTCGTTTTCATGAAATCATCATAGCTCTCTGTTTGAAGGTTTAACTGCATATAACATGGTGAAGAGAGTTCACGTATATATAATATTAGTTTTAACACATTGAGTTGTGCACACATTTACTTGCACTTAAGACAAATTAGAAGTGAGTCACCTATATCCACTACTGCAAGAACACCGGTTCTGTTGGTGTCTGTTAGAAATCACCATCGTCCTATTGGTCCACACCACACCGGACACTACCCTGTACTTTACAGCGTTCATTATTGGCCGGTCATCAACCAATGGAGAGCCGAGCTGATATTGGCCCAATCAAATGTCCTTCATCGTACAAAAGGATTTGCAATAAATAATGGCTCTGTGAGTGGCTATATAAAAGAAAGAAATTCTATCGTTAGCAATATCGTCACTGCGCTGTCGTGTTCTTGAAAGGTCGTGTTAAACACTACCCCCCCCCCCCCAAATGATTACATATCCACGCGAGTTTTGTACTGAACGACAAAGAAATTTCCAAATTAGCTTTGCTCGAGCTACACTCGAGGGTAGTCTACAAAGTGTTAACAATTCTAAGGGTTTCAATTAAAACCAAAAAAAGAATTGTTTTTAATATTTCTAAAGAATTATACTACATTAATTTTACTCTCATATTTCAACACGACTTGGTAGCTCAGACGGTAAGGTAACAGCATGTAAGCTAAGTGGGAAGTGTGTGTGACTTCAATTCCGGCCACTTCTGAGGATATTTTTTTTTTTAATGTTTTCAATTACGGTAAATTGCGCAATATAAATAGCAAACTATCGTAAATATGTTTATTTCATGTAATTATTTGGCTAATTTCCATAAAAACAATATTTAATTCGCCACTACAGTCGGCCGTCACTTATTCAATCAGTGAAATTGTTTCACGTCACTAATTTAATCAGCGAAATTTTTCACTGAAACAATCAGTGGTTGTTCACTGATTCCAAGTGGAGACATTTTCACTGATTCGAGTAGTTGAATTTCACTGCGAATGAGTGGTTTTCCGCTGATGAGAAATTATAGTGAAATAAGCGTGCAATGAAATATAGGCACAATCATCGTTTTTCACTCTGATAGCAAGAAACCAATAACGATGAGCATTCTAAATCTGCATGATTGTACACGAGATTGTGGAATCCAGCCCATTGGTAACTGAACTTGCCAATTTGTCACGTCTCTAATAATTAGGGAGGGACAGTTGTACATCGCGAAAAAATATGTTTGGCCATGCTAGACTTCAACATCCTACGACCACAACAATTTACTTCCTTTGGTTATTGGGCGGGTGTCTACGTGATAAATATGTTCTCATTTGACTGGGCCAATCAAAATCAAGTACTCCGCGGACAAACACTTGACGCACGTGATATTAAAATTTATCCGACCACGAAAGTGCATCTGAACAAAAGTGTTTTGGAGTACAACTGGTCTTGAAATATTTTTGCAAAAAAAAAAAAAAAAAAAAACTTGTCACTAATAATAATTAGTAGGCAAACCTTGATTTTTGCGAAAATATTTATACGCATACTAGATAAAAAAAAATATTCGACGTATACGCATGCAACTTTCATCTACTCTCTAAGAGAATATTTGCAAACATACCATACCAATGTATTCGGATAGCGAGAAAGTGCGAATGGTAAATTATTTTCCCCTACATGCATGGGATTGTTACTAAATCCGCTCACCAGTCAAATACGTAGGGAAGTCTCCAACCCTGTATTGTAACGACGCACAGTCCTACATGTGGTATTATTTACATACAATAGATAGGTTAAAAACGTCAATTACGGTGTAAGAAGTTAGCCAGGAATTTTTTTACAGTGTAGTAACTGGACTCCTGTATTTGAAAGATGACGTTTCCTTGCTTTGCTGAGCCAACCAGAGTAAGACTGCATCGGTGATTAACGTCTTTGGTTCGGGGACGGGCACATACAGCGAGTAACAATTGAAATAAGATCAGTATGGAACAGGGCGTCATTTTAGTTTTCATAAATGGCCAGTGACACGAATCATTTTCGCGATTGTTTGGTGACCGTATGCGAAACTATTTGTTTAACATAACGCGGCGGTAGATGGAAATACGTTTTGCAACATTCTTGTTATTCTGACCCGTTATTTCGGATTATATACTGCAGGCTATTTGAAGTACCACGAGCGTTTCCCACTACCCTTAACATAAACATGTCTTATTGTTAGAGGTCCGGAAATTTCGCGTATTCATTCTGCAACAAGCTAGACTCCACAATCCTTTGTGTATTCGAGCTTTTAGTTGTTCATGGGCTGATGCTCCAGTTTACCTCCAGACCAGGTAGCAAGTGATTCGTTCCTTGGTTTCTTAGCAGGTTTGTTATTGGTTGAACGTGGTTCGTGGTGTGTCTAACAAACTATGTCCCAATAGATGCAGAGACTTCCGTGTGCAAGGGGTTGAGGTTTAACGTGTCCTCAAAGGAATCCGTGAAATTTCCGGGTCTCTAATTATTGTTGGACAATTTGAACTTCTGCTTATTTTATCTTAAAAATCATATGATTGCAATTATGATTGCTACGGATTTAAGCGGAGGTAAAATAGGTGCGTGGGCGATGATACCATGCCTCACCTCTTATCACGCGAACTCCAGCCAGCATGTTGGTACGCCGGTCACCAATTAGCGCCTGGTAAATTACTCGCCAACCGGCAGCTCAGCCAGTAAGCAAACCTTCCGCTACGCACGATAGCCAATCAGACGCAAGGTCCGTTCACCAGAGTCTCTCACAGCCTATCAGAGGATGGCTGCACCCACGCCCAAAGAACCTCCATGCCATTTCACTTGTGTATGCTTAAAGTTATTCTGTGTGTGTGTGTGTGCAGGGGCGGCAAAAGGTGTCCGTCATTAAAGATTCAAAGGTCAAGATTTACAAATAAAAAGAATTTGCCTATTTTACACGTGTTTCGAATTAAAATTAACACCATAAAACATCAAAATATCATAAAAAATATTCTTCCTGGCGCGTCTGATATTAAGGTTTACTTGAAATTAACAACACAAGTTTATAAATATATATATATAGGATCATACAAAGTCTATAAATACTGCTCCTATTAACTATAAGCATTTCAAATTTTAAAAGGAATCGTGTTTGAAAATAATACTCAAATTTGTCTCCACCTTCACGTATTAATTAAACAACAAGTAATGATAATCTGACCCTTAAAGCCAGTGTCGTGTGGTAAAGTGTTGCAAGGTAAGCTGGTGCTTGCTCACAACTGTACGTACATTCTCGGCGCACGCAGCAGGAGCCAGTAGCCACCGCGCAGCCTACAAGGAAACTGCATGCATTCCGGCCACTCACAAGCGAACGGTAAGGTACCCCATTACTATAGACGTGCAAAATTCGCGTTATTATTTGGGGACACATTAAACTTTAAACACGTGTACCTTGGCAATACGTTTGTCATTGGACCATACTTTATGTGACACGTCCTGGGTAGCTCTGCGCCAGAGAATGAACACTTCACAACTGTGTTTCCCAATCACGCACAGGTCAGTCAAATAACGGCGCGGCTTCTCATCTGTGCAGCAGCCACTGGAGAAACGATGCTTGTTCCAGTATATACAGTACTGTGACGTTCAGCCTGATGCCAACTAATAACGTGCATTTTGCATGTCTCTAGTCACTGCGTACTTATTTATTCAGTGGTTATGCCACAGTAGAGTTAGCAGTATTTTTAAAGGCTGATCCCGGTCAAGTGAGCACTTTTGAAATCAACCTATGAAAAATGTCACTACCCCTGCCTGCGTGTATATTAACGGGCGCACTGATTAACATGCGCCCTGTAAAGTTGGTAACGATGGCGAGAAAGTGGTCCCATGTCTTAAAGTTAAATTGAAAGTGTAGGGAATACATTCGAGTATACTCAAATTATTATTTTTTACTTTCTTAATTTTAAATGCATATAAGATTTAGAACATTGAAAAATTTTAAAATATTTACTTTTCCAATAATATCAGAGTTTTACTTGACCGAAGTATGAAAAAAGTGATCAAGCACATGGCTATGTTAATTTTACGTATCGCGAAATTATACGGAATCTGCATACAAGTATATCGTAAGCAGGGCTTTCAAAAGTGCTCACTTTATCGTGAACAGCCTTTATGAATATTTATGTCCTCATAATAAACATAACTCACCCGGATATATATAGACATTATTTCAATATTTTTGTGACGATTTTACTACGAAAGAGTTTAACATTAACAACAATTTTCGTAACTAAAAAAAAAAAAAAAAAAAAAAGGAATAAGTGTGAAATTATTGCAGTAAATATGACGTACTGCACAGTCTGTTACATATAAAATTTTATTTGATTGGAAAATGGCCAACTCGCCACGCCATTGGCTTAAAGTTGATCAATAATGTAAGACTGGTATGATTAGTAGTTGATAGACGATTAGCAGGTGAGAAAACAGATTAATAAAATGTCGTGTTTTTGAAGTGGTGGATAACCATAGTCGACTCACGTCTATATTCTGGCAAAAAAAAATGCAGGCCTACTGACACGGAAGTGTTGACTTCTGACACCCTCACTTTCAAAGAATCGTAAGTAGTGATAAGGTAATTTCGCGCGTTCAGTGACGTGTAGGCTAGACTCCACAATCCTTTATACATTCGAGCCTAAGATGTTTGTTCATTGGCTGCTGCCCCAGTGGTACCTCACACCTGGTAGATTGTTATTCGCTTCTTGTTTCTTTACTAGCCTGCTATTTGCTCAGAGTCAACCAGGGGTGATTTAATAAACTCTTATCCAATTGTAAAGGTGACTTAAGTGTACACGTGTTTGAAATCTACCTTGTCCTGAAAGTATTTCGCGAATTTTTCCTATCCCTGATTATAAGACGCAAACCTTCACATAGAATACTACACACAAGTTTTTTAAACTTTTAAATTTTTTTGTGGCATTTTATTTTTCCTCCGGCCTACAGTTAACGTTCTAATCCACTTCAGGAAGTAAAAATGAAATACGTTTCGAGAAATTATTGAAATTTGCCGCAAACAGAGGTTTACATAAAGAGTACAAGATTTGCCATTGCGTCAGGAGCCTGTGTCATTCCTTTCACTAAAGTAAATACACGCCTGGTTGTCGGCTTGGAACGGGGAGCGGCAGGGGGAAGGAAGGGGGGAGGGGGTGAAGTAATTTCTCAGATACCCGCACTTCACCCCCTGGGCTGCGTCTCTCTTGTTGCACCCCCATCCGCTCGCCATCTCTTGACGCATCTCTCTACCACACCGAAAACCCTCCTGGACGCGGCAAAAGGGAAAAGGAGTGAGGAAGGGGGGGGTGAGGGGGAGGAGGTGGGGTGGTGGTGAGAAATAAAGCCCTCCCCTTCCTCGGTCTCGCGGCCCGAATCACGAAAGAAACAAATTTATCTGATGGCTTCAATGCCGGCTCCGCGGAATTCGTTTACCGGCCACATTTCTCCTTTCTGGCTACCGGACGCTTGGGCCCTTCTTGCCCTGCCGGGCCACTGCCTCAGCGCAACAGTGGCCCGAGCGACCTCTCGCTATCGCCCAGGTCCCATGTCGGAATAGTACGTGAACCGTGTGAATCTTGCATGCACCATACATTACAGACCATAACAACTTCGCGTTATAAAATTGCACCAGACTATACAGTAAAAACTTGAAGAAAAAAAAACCTTTTTAATAAAAAGTTCTCATTTATACAAAATTATCTTCATTTTCATAGGAGTGATAAAGGGATAGTTTTTTCACGGTAAAATGAGCACTTATGAAAGCACTGCTTAAGATCTACTTGTATACAAGTTGTGTATTCCTCCATCTCATGTAAAATAAACATTGCTATGGGCCTCGTCACTTTATTCATGCGTCGGTAAAATGAAACTATGAAATTTTTACAACAGTAAATATTTACAAATCAGCTCATTTTTACACTTCGATGCATTAAAAAACCAGAATGCGAAAGAATTAATTCTAAGTTATCACACATGGTTTCCTAACACTTTTTATTCAACGTTAAGATATGAAACTATTTTCCATCCATCGATACCAACTTTACTGGACGAATGTCACTCAGTGGGCCCATTATAGTATATGCATGCAGGGGCAGTAACTTTTTTATAAGGTAAATTTCTAAAGTGCTCACTTTACCGTGAACAGTCTTTAGTAATGTAAATTCGTTATGCGTCATATAAATATTTGTTAATCGTTAATACAATGCAATGTCAAGTCCACTTTTAAAAAGAACTCAAGTTGGTGATAACAATCATTTATTTTCGAATATGCTGAACAACATAGCTTTTTGAGACTTTTTTTTTTCGACCAAAGCAAACACCTGTTAGTAAAAACTTCTCAAAAACAAACTGAAGAAAAAAAAATTCATGACTCTTCTTGAGGTTGGTATTAAAGAGGTTTCGCTGTATCCCCATTCAACAAATTTGGCTTCCACTTCAACATGCTGCATTCCAACAATGTTGAAACTAACCTGAGCCTTTATCTGGCACAAACGAAAAATTTGTAGGAGTAGAAGTGTGGCCAATAACTGGTTTACCGGCAAACATACCACGGTTTATTTCAATCTTTCGAGTTCGACTTTTGAGAAAGGGCTGGCAGTGACTTGGAAGAAGTCCTTGCATGTTTTAACGTCAGTTAAAAAGTTTAGCCTAGCATTGTTTTTGTTTGCAATGTAAATAGGTTTATTTTAGATAATACAGATAAGACTACGTTTAAGTATTTAAGCACCTCTGGTCTCAGCTTGACTTTATTCACCCGTGTAAACAACTCTTAAATAATATAGCGAATGTTGCATGTATGCATATGAGGGTACTCAAATAGGTGAGATAGCGTGACGGTTTCCTTTGATGTGGCCGTGCCCATTCATTCATTGGCTGCGCAAGACTTTGGGAAGCGGTCGCTGTAGCTGATTGGCTACTGCCTGCATCGTAAGGTTTCCTATTGGCTGGCCTCCCGACTGGCAAGTGGGTTTCAGGCGCTGATTGGCGAGCGGCATGACGCCAATATCGCTGGAGTGTGCGTTTGGAGTTCACGACGTATGAGCAGAGACAAATGTATTTCGCGGGGGGGGGGGGGGGATGTATGGCCTTGCTAAACTTCAATATCCGAAGTACCCAACCGCAACTTCCTTTGGTTATTGGCCGCGCGTCTACATGAGAAGGCAGATTCTGTTTGACTGGGCAAATTGTAAAAAAAAAAAAAAAGTATTCCGATACTGAACGTCCATGATTTGAGGACAGACACTTGAGGCACGTGATATTCAAAATCATCCAAACACGAAAGTGCATATGAACTAAAGTGTTTTGTGGAACAACTGGTCTTGAAATATTTTCGCCAAAAACACCTGTCCATATATACAAACGGTTATTTTTCCTTTGTACTCTTAACCCCGACGGTATTAACTACACTGTAAAAAATCTTGAGGTAAAATTCCCTTACATGTAAGGGAAGCTAATTACTTCTACATGTAAGGTAATATTACCTCTTAAACGTAGAGTACATTTTTATAGCAAGTAAAGTACTTTTCCCTAATAGTATGGAAAAGGTACCTGACAAAAGTGGGGAGAAAATCCCATACAAGTAAGGGAAAATTAACTATATTGTATGATAAAATAATATAAAAAAATATCCTGCAGTATTAGTACTGTTAACTTTTATCACCTTTATCCTCTGACGAATAGTAACCGAAACCTCAACACTAAACAAATCCCGACTGTTGCTGGTGGGTGGGCCCCAACCATGGTCCTCTATCATGATAGGCCGATGTGCTATCCATTACACCACGATGACAGCGTGGCGGTATCACTGAATATTAATGTGTTAAAGGATTGTTTCTTCCACCCGTCCTCCCACTTATCTGCTGAGAATGCTGAAGAGATGCGAGCGTCGTAAGGTAATTTTCCCATCCATGTATGGGATTTTGCACCACTATGTACGTGGATTTTACTCCCGAGTGCAGTAATTTTATCTTACCTGTAAGTAAAACTATGTTTCCCCCACAAGTTTGCAAATATTGCCTTACTCTTGTCAGGCAATTTTCCAATTATTTTTTACAGTGTATGACTTTACGCATGTTACCAGGCGCTGGACGCCAGGGTGCCTGCCTCAGAGGTATAAGGCGCTTACGAAAAGTAACCTGGTAAAGTTGACTGGGTTAACTCGGTCACGTGACCAGGTTTACACGATCACTCGTGGTTAACCAGGTTGTTTTGAACGTTTAAGCGTAACTCTGGTTTTGAGATGGCGGGAACTGAAAGAATATTTAATGCAGTTTTTAAATACTGTGCTAGATGACGAGTTTTTGTTAAATTATTTTATGAACAAACAACGTAAAAAATTTTTTTCCTAAGTAGTAGGCCTACTGCGATAATACAATACCTTTGTATTCAGTCTCAGTTACATATATAATTTAATATCAGGAGAACAATGACTGGCCAAAGCAGCTAAACATTTGTAATTTTACATAATTAGATCTTTTCCTGATTTCAAAACTTATTATCTTTTACTTGTTTGTTTTTGTTGCTTCAAGGTTTACATAGTTAAGTGCCAAAACTTCATGGCCTTTCCACGTGTGTCGTCAGCTAGAGCCAAGTTACCCTGCTGTCGAGAATGGTTAGCCCAGAGTTGATCGAGTCGAGATCGAGGATCGAGTTAACCTGGGTGACTTTCCAAACTCTAGTTAACTTTAACTCGATCGCTTCTCGAAAGCACCGAGTAAACGTTTTAACCTGATCGAGTTAACCGGCTTACTTTTCGTAAGCGCCTATAGGGTGTAAAGCGTGATGTCGTTCCTAGTGGCAGAAGCACCCGGCGAGAGCTGTGATGGCCATAGGCTAGGGCAGTTACCTCTTCTGGCGGAAGGTACTGGATTGGCGTGGGGGAAGAGGTCGCCATCTTCTACGCCTGGAACGTCATATAGCGTGGTGTCGAGGAACAGTCCTATTAAGGCTGCAGGACAAGTGACCAAATACCCGGTGGGTATGACTATCCCTACAGGTAGGAAAATTTCGCAAATTCATTTCAGGACGAGATAGACTTCAAACGCGTGTACACTGAAGCCACATTTGCTATTGGATCAGTTTGTTATGCACGCCCTTGACGACTCTGAGCAAATAACAGACTTTCAAGGGAACAAGATGCGAATCCCATGCTGCCAGATGTGAAGTAACACTGGTGCAGCAGCTAATGGAAAAACATCTGAAGCTCGACTGTACAAAGGATTGTGGAGTCTAGACTACAGGTCATTGAACTTGCGAAATTTTCCTGTCCCTAACTATTCCTCCTCGATTGGGACATTACTGGATTAGCATAGCGGGGACCGGCCTTTGAAAGGGCGTAAGTTGCCACAGACGTGATGTCGGCTGCCCGGCGGTAGTGCCCGAGACTAAGGGATAGGACATCCCTAGGGCCACCTGTTTTTCGCGATAAACCATCATCTCTAGGTATGTGCCTTTATGATGGGATTTAAATACGGCAGATAGTAATGGTCCTGTTGGAGACGGGCTGGCGGACTCCTTTACGGTCAGACCGTTGAACCCAAAATCAAGGGTTCCAAAGTGAGAAACACATTGATAGAGGCCCGGAAATTTTGTGGATTCATTCTGCAACAATCCAGATTCCGCGATCCTTTATGTATTCGAGCTTCTTTTAATAGTTCATTGGCTGATGCTCTAGTTTACCTCCAGATCAGGTAGCACGTGATTCGTTCCTTGGTTTCTTAGCCGGTTTGTTATTGGTTGAATGTGGTTCGTGGTGTGTCTAAAAAAAAAAAAACATGTTCCAATAGAAGCAGATACTCTCATCTACATGGAATTGAAGTTTAATGTGCCCTCAAATGAATACCCGAAATTCCTGGGTCTCTGCCCATTGATATGGCAATGGACTAGAGGCGAGAGGTGTATCGGCGCCTGTGGGGGGTCGATCTAGGCCGAGGTTGTCTCGCATGGACGGACCTTGGGAAGACACATAAGCATCATGGAAAGGAAGGAGGAGCTCGTGCTGACCTCTGAGCCAGTGTCAGTGGTTCTCCTGACACCAGGACACAGAGGGTAAGGACTCGTGTTGACGGCGTGTTGAACATTCACACTCAGGGATATATATATATATATAATCATGTCATATTGAAGTCACAAGGTAAAATATAAAAGCAAAGGATAAAAGAGCCGTAGGTTTGGGAGATAGCTCACCCTCCCCCTTTATATTATCATTAGGGACACCAGAATTTCGCGAAAATATTTCGGCACATGCTATATTTAGAGATGTCAAGATATCGCGAGTTCAATTACCTGTAAGGCTAGACTCCACAGTCGTACATAAAATAATGCAACTATTACTGCTCATTGGTTGCTTGTTGTTTGAGTGGAAGACGATGATTGGGTCAGCATTTTATTGTGCGTTTATTATTTGCTCAGAGTTGTTCAGGAGGTGTTAAATGAGGGGTGGTAGAATAGCATAAGGAATACTAACGTATAAGGTTTTGATTTATAGCTTGACCCAAATTGAACCCGCGAATTTTTCAGGTCTCTAGCTATATTTAAATGCCCTCCAGCCGTACCAGTGGTTTTATTTTCCTTATTGGACGCTTGTTTTTGAGAGAAAACGTTTTCCTTCTCGGCTGGCCAATCAATAATAGGCAGGGACACCCGAATTTCATGACCTGTTGTATTTCATAACACTTCAGCTCAGATCACCTTTCTTCATTGGTTGAACTAGGTGTTACTTGTCCAAGGTGTGTGCTCGCGAACCAGAGACGTACAGTAACGGAGTTTCCTAATTTTGATTGGCCCGCCAAGTAAGGAAATGTCTTCTCTTAAATACTCGTGGCCAATAAGCAAATGAAAACAGCTGTACACCGGTATGCTATTGAAATCTAGCATGCACAGAAATCAGGTGTCCCTACTTGTGATAAGACAAGAAAGTAAAATAAAATTATAATATGACAAGAAAACAGATATTTGAGAATGAGAACACCCAGAGGGCTGATTGCTAAGGTGGCCCAATATATTATTATTATTGTATTGTATTGTACTCTTAATCCTTTCAGACCCACTTCAGTTTACGGTTTCAGGTGTTGCAAACAATACATTTTGTGCGTTTATGATGCGTGCTGTACCTAAGCCGACTCAGCACTTGTTTCGTTGCAACGACCAATGAACTGCGGTCTTTGCTTTCAACCCGTGCGATGTGATGATTGCGCGGAAGAAAATGTGAAAGACGTAAAAACGATATGAAAGATGTAAAACAGAAATTAAATACGAAATATTCACGTTACCTCGTAATATGGTGTTATAAAAGACCAAACTCACATTTTAATGGATTTTTGTTTGGTTTTATTAGTTTACGCGATGTTATTTCATTAGATACAAATCACTGAAAAACAGCAAATTAAACGGTTGATGAATCAGTGGAAAAAGTCACTGAATGAATAAGTAAATGAAAACTGGCTTTTTTTATTACTGATTTATCAATTAAATTGACTGAAGTGAGCGTAGAATAATCCAGGTGCAGTTAATTGATTTAAAGAGTGAAAAATCTCACTGAACCAAATTTAGAGTGTTCTTTTTTCACTGATTGCGAGTACCACTAAAGGTGCAGCGTACATCAAAAATGTTACCTGTTTGCAACCCTTGAACACGTTAATTAATTCGGGACTCAATGGATTAACATAACATCGTGTTACTATATTTGTGTTCATTTCTATATCAGGCCTACGTTCATTGAAACATAATTGGATGTATTAATGCGAAGAAAAGAACCAATTCGGAATATCGTGTTCCCCCCCCCCCCCCCTTGTTCAACGTTTTTTTAGACAGTTCGTAAAATATGCTTTTATGTTATACAAAATAGAGAGCAAACAATTTTTTACTATCCAAGATGAAATGCTGCCTAAATACCAGCCGCTCTTGAAGAGAATGCCGACTTGTCTGTATTCCTCTTTGCAAGAAAAAAAATTCATTGATATTAAATTTCAACTTTTAGGAAAGCCCCATTGCAAAAAAAGTCATATGATAATTGATAGAAGGGTTAGAATGTGGAGAGATGTGTTTGCTGAATATCTCATTTAATACATTATTTATGCGTTATTAAATTGAATTAAAGTTTAATAGTTACAATATTTGTCAATCCAACAAGTTAAGGTAAATGCCCGTAGTGGCATATTTATAATAATTACTTTTAAAACGTATATAAGAGATAAAAGGATTAATTAAAACAAGCAAGACAGTAACGTAATTTTACTGTTATATTCAGCTCACTGGTAAATAAAACCTCGTGAAACAAACAATGGAAACAATGATTCCGCGTAACGGCATAAATCTTGACGTTTATAATTAATATCGTAACTTATGTAACGTAGCAGCTGTTTGCGATTTTTTTTTTTTTTTTTATATTACACGAATTTCACGAAAAGATCTCCCAACCAGTTGTATTTCATAACTAGAGACCCGAGAATTGCACGGGCTCATTTTTAGACAAGTTGGAATTCACACACATGTACGTTCATGTTACGGTTTTAATTGGTCGACGTGTTGTTTGGCACCGCCCGGAGATAAATGAGCCAATAACAAAAATGCAATAAATTGTGCGTCCAACCACCGCCTTTTACTTCCACAACATTCAACCAATAAACAGTTGATATCTGTATGAGAGTATATATAAGACTGTGGAGTCTAGCCTACAGGTCATCGAACTCGCTAATTTTTGGGGGTCTCTCTTCATAACACTTTTCTGATATCCCCTTTCTTGATTGGATGATATAATACGTTTTTTTAGGTGTCTGCCAGCGAATCACAGACGTACAGTATTGGAGTTACCTAATTATTATTGCCCCGTCAAGTAATAAGATGTCTTCTCATGAAGATAAGCAGCCATTAAGGAAGTGAAAACAAGCTAGTTTGCGCGTAGGTTATTAAAATGTGTAGCATGCACCTAAGTGTTTTCGTGAAAGTCAAGTGTCATTATTTAACGTGTTAATAAAAGTGTAAATTTCAAATTATTGGCGACGGAAATAATTTTCCTTTGCCGCGGCTTAAAGTAAGGACATGTAAGAGCATATTTAAGTTCGTGGAATTTTCTTGATGAAATATGAACTTCGAAACAACAATTTAATACTGTGTCATATACAGGATAAACCCGAAGGAAGGGCGTGTCCCGTGGAGCAAATTAAAACATTGTGATTCATATAGGTCGTTCAAAGTAAATCGAACACTTTTAAAATAAACCTTTGAAAACTGTTACTGCCCCTACCTGCATATATTTTAACGGGCACACGGATTGGAATGCGCTCTGTAATGTTGGTGTTGACGGAGGGAAAGTAATGACATTATTTAAAGTTTAGTTAAAAGCGTTAGGTAAACATTTGTGAATGCTAAAGAGATTTATTTTTCTTTCAAGAAGTCTTTCTTTTTTTTTTTCCTTTTAAGGCTGAAGCAAAGTGTACTCGACTATAGAACGTGAAGAACTCATAAAAAAAGTAGTACAGACACCTTAAAAATTGTCAGAAAAGTGCGATTTTTGCTGTATATGAAATAAGAATGTATAAGTTTTGCAACGTTATAGAATATTTTAGTAAAATATTCATTTTAAATGTAAAATAGTTGATCAATTAAAGGAGTCTGTGATTTAAAAAATTTAAGCATATTTCCATTCTGGATGCTTCACAAAGCAGAACTTGAAAGAAAATCTTCGTCATGGAATATCGTCATAATGTTAGCTATGATCGTGTGTAAGAAAATTGTAATATTAAATAAGGAAATATCTTTTATAGTTAATTTTATGTGCGTCCATTTGTCACAGACATTCATGGCTGAAGATGACGTAAATAAAGTGAATTAAAATTGATATGATACATTATTACTACGATTTTGTCATGATGACAGTAAATGTTGTGACAATATTTCTCGAAGAAGATTTTCTTGTAAGCTCTGCTTTCCGAAGCATCCAAAACGGAAATGCGCTTAAATGTTGTTAGAAATGCGTACTCTAGAGATCGATTTTTTTTTTTTACGTTTAAAAAGTATATTTAAGTAAAATATTTTTTAATGTTACTATATATATATATATATATATATATATATATATATATATATATATATATATATATTATATATATTACATACATACACACACACATTCTTATTTCATATACAGATAAATCACATTTTTCTGACAATTATTATGGTGTCTGTAGTGATTTTTTATGAGTTCTTCACATTTTAAAGTCAAGTGTAGTGCTCCATACGCAGTTGCTTAGTGTTTATAAGTGACAGAATCAGCACATTTTAAAAATGTTTACTCTAATAGTAATTACATAGTTTCACTTGACCGATATATGAATAAAAGTGGTCAGGCCAATTGCGACGTTAATTTTAGACGTGGCCGAAGAATACACAACACGCGTACAAGTAGGTATTAAGCAGGGCTTTCAAAAGAGCTCAGTTTAAATATTAGTGGGAACCGCGGTGGTTGAGTGGTTAGCCTGCTCGCCTCCCATCAAGGCGAACCGGATTCGATCCCCGGCCGGGTCACTCCCGGATTCTTGCATGTGGGAATCGTGCCAGACTGTTTTATCGGAGATATCCCCCACCCTTTCATTCCGGCACTGCTCCATTCTCACCTCGTTTCTCCCTCATCGGCTCTCAAGACCTCGTCGTTAAGAGCCACCCACATTTCTCAACTCAGCTTTAGATTTTAACATGTTGCGGAAGTAATCCGAGAGATGTTCCGTTTTTGCGCTAAGGCGAGCAGTTTCGCCTTATATATATAAGCACTTCCATCTCATCATAGCGGCTTTCCTGAACTCGAGGGTGTGAAAATATGGCCCGGTGGTGTGTGTGGGAGGGGAAAGATGGGGAAGGAAGGAAAAGGTACGATGACAGAAGGAACGGGGCTCGGAAAGAGTCGGCGGGATAAAGATAAGGGAGGAAATAAGGGGTTGAGAAGTGCTGCAATGGCTCCCCAGAACTGCAGATAGCTCCGGACTTAGGCGAGGCACGGTGAACAACACAACCAAGGTCGCTGCGATCATTCTCGATGAAGAAGACTTCCAAACTTTCGCGTGAGCTATCACAAGGGAAAGGAAAAATTCGCGATTTCTCTGTCCCTTAGGATAGACTTCACAGTCATCTGAATACTCGAGCCTCAGATGTTTGTTCATAGGCTGCCGCCCCATAGAGTAGCCAGTGTTACTTCACACCTAGCAGTATGGCACTCGCTACTTGTTTCTTTGCGAGACTCCCATTGACTCAGAGTCGTCCAGGACGTGTATAATAAACTGGATCCAATTGCAAAGTTAACTTCAGTGCACACGTGTTTGACGTCTATCTTGTCCTGAAATGAACTCGCGAAATGTTCCTATCCCTAGCTGTCAGTAGACACAGGTGCTTTTCGCAAAAATATTTCAAGACCAGCTGTACTCCAAAACACTTTAGTTCGTATGCAGTTTCGTGTTTGAATGATTTTAAATGTCACGGGCCTCAAATGTCTGCCCGCGAATCATGGACGTTTATTATCAGAGTACTTCATTACGATTGGCCACAGTAAAATAAGAACACATCTTCGCACGTAGACGCGCAGCCAATAACCGAAGGAAGTTGTGGTTTTGGACGTAGGATATTGAAGTCTAGCATGGCCATAAATATTTTAGCGAAATACGCCTGTCCCTAGCTATCAGCGCCCATCTCCTCAGATTTGATAGCGCATCTTGGTCCGTCCCTTAAAAAATTCTACCACCCTGTCAAACTTCTCCACCAAACTACTTCAAGTCAAGTTGGTCAAATAAAATTGGACGGACAGTCCTGAAGTCACAGGAACTTCGTTATCGGCATCATGTTTGTCCGGGAAAATTGGACAGCTCCGGCTTTCATCAATTAACCACTCGACATACTATCCCGAGTATACTCGTTCACAACGACGTGTTCCATAATGGGTTAAAACCGTGGTCGGTGCTGGACAAGACCAGAAGTTAACGCCAATAGAAAGAGAGTATTTTTTTCCTGCTTAATGCAATTGGCTGCTGCTAGCACACCAACATTTTATTATTGGTTCCTGCCGGTATCAAAGACCGATATAAATTCTTTCCATAGGTTGAGTCCTGCACTCTATTACAAGGAACTCGTAAGTACTTGTCGGACTAAAAATCTCTTCTTTTGCAACACAGGGGTAGAGAAATTTATGCGCAAGCTAACCAGTTAATTTGCAAATTGATAGGTTCTAAAATTTGTTTATTGTTTTGCGGGCTCAGCTAATCAGGTTTGTGCATGACAAAAAATTGCAGTTTCCGAGATCACAAAACTATAAAATGGTGAAATGAGTTTATAAAGAGAATTAATTTATATACAAGTTCTTTGATCATGGATGTTGTTTGAAGCGAATAATTCACAATATTGATACAAACTCAAGAGTCATTGACTTTCGTTTTGGAAGAAAATATCACTGAAAAATGATAACAGGTGAAAATAAACCACAACGTCAGCTAGATTGCTTTGGGGCAGTAGACTGCACGGAAAAACAACAGCTCAGATATTTCTTACAGGCTTCTAATTTCATTTTTTTTTTTTTTTCATTTCGGTTGCCCAATCGAGATGTTTCAATAATCCCAATCCGTCTCATATGCATACATTTACTGGCACTTCAAGGCAAAGTGGAAGTGAGTCACCTATATCCACTACTGCAAGAACACCGGTTCTGTTGGTGTCTGTGTTAGAACTCACCATCGTCCTATTGGTCCATACCACACCGGACACTACCCTGTACTTTATACCGTCCATTATTGGCCGGCCATGAACCAATGTAGAGCCCAGCTGATATTGACACAATCAAATGTCCTTTATCGAATAAAAGGATTTACAATAAATAATGTCCATTTGAGTGGCTATAAAATAAATAAATGATATCGTTAGCAATATCATTGTTACTGCGCTGCCGTGTTCTTGTGAGGTCGTGTTAAACACTAGCCGAACAAAGACTGCACATCCATGCGAGGTTTGTTCTGAACAACAAAGATATTTTCAATTTAGTTTGCTCGAACTACACTCGAGCACAGTCTACAAAGTGTTAAGTAACTCGCCTATAGGCTGTTCACGGTAAAGTGAGCACTTTTGAAGCCCTAGTTACTTTTTCTTACAGCCATTGTTTATCCTTTACCTACCTTTTTGAATAAATATTGACACGTAAGTAATAAACACATTGTGTTTATTCCTCCGCAGAAGGAATTTAACGCCTAGGGCTAAAATAAAATATATATTTGGACTATTATTCGAAGTGAGAGGACTTTCAAAAGTGCTCACTTAATCGTGAATACCCTTGCCTGCAGTTCAGTACTTGGGTTTGAGGGTCCCAGCAACAGCATATTTTACTAGGTTATTACAATACTGACTGTTTTGGGAACAATTGAGATATTGTTGAAGTTGTTCTGTTGGAGGTACTGTCTGTTTTGTGTAAGGAACTCAGAGCTCTGTTGCAGTAGCCATATGCATAATAGAAAATACAACCACAGGCATGAGTACAACTAACTGAGTTGTTGGTATGTATTACCACTAGGGACGACGGGAAATCGCGGGAATTTCCGGAGCTAACATATCCGCAATAACACTTTGGCTGTTTTATCCTTTCATGATTTGATGACCGTGGGCTTTGACTCGGCTAAGCTCTTTGCAGGCCAATCGCGAACGTTCTGCTGTAGAGTATCAGAATCACCATTGGCGAAGTGAAATGAGTTAGTAGCTTCGTACACGCATGGCGGCTATTAAGTAAAGAAAGTTGTCGGAAATATGTATAGTATGTTGATTACTAGCAAACAGTCATCTTTTCCCTCGATAGACCATCATCTCTAATTATTATCTATGTTAACAACATTCAGATGGCACCTACAACCGATCATATTGATGTCACAATTTTAACACTATAAATAAATCGTAGAACCATATTTTTTTTCAGTTATGCAAGCTTGTAATTTGTACAGTTCTAGATAATTTTCTTTGCGTTTTTAGCAGTTGTATGTTTTATATATATATATTGCATATTTCGCAGGGTCATCGAGTTCCCTGTTACTTAATACTGAACGGTTTTGATTTGCCTGCAAGAACATTATTGCATCAAAACTTCAGCGTCCAGACATAAAGTAAGGGTAATGTGTTTTGAAAAATATACTGGTACAAGGCATTTCCTTATGTATGAGGACGTTGAGTACCAAAGACAAAATATGGAATATTCCGATTTTCGGAGCAAAAGTTCCTGGTTCGAAACCCGGTGGTGCTTAAGTAGTTTTTTTTGTAAGTTACGCAAAACACTTTAATTAATGTACGTAGAGCCATACATATCTTTAGTTGAAACGAACAAATGTTACAAGTTTGTGGCAACCAAATATGAACAACAAACTAATTTGGTTCCAGCAACAAAGTATTTAATTGTCCCTGTAGAAACATTAATTTGGTTGCGCCAAGGAAATTTTGTTTTTAATTTAAGGGTCCCGCCTACCTGGCGGTGAACTGTGTTGCAGAGTGTTTGAAATCCTGGCTCTTGTAGCACGCACCAATGTAACCCTTATAGCTCCCGTGCTTCTCGACATAAAAAGGAGAAACACGATGCAGGCAGACGGGAACCTTAACGCCATTCGGCGTGTGAATTTCTTATTTCATATTTGAATAGAGCGCACTCAAATGAATATTAGTGTGATAAAATAATATTTTTTTAAATTTATTACCGAAATAAAGCAACATCAGTATCTAAATTCCCTTAACTTGAAAGACGATTTTAAGATTGTTTTGTAACTGTACATAAGACTTTTTCACTTTTATATTTTAAAATATTTGTTATGCACATTACTTAGTAACAAATTACATTTTCCTTGTTCTGTTATAATTGAAAATACCCCAGCTTAAATATTTACAGAATATATGAGAGTTTGAAGAATTAAATCTCATCCTAATTTTGTTTGCATGGCCATGGGAAAACGTTATTTATAAAGACCTGAGAAATTTTTGAGTTCAATGATCTGCAGGCTAGACTATACATCCCTATGTACAAATATGCCGATTCAACTGTGTAGTGGTTATCTGCTGTTACAGTGGAAGGTGACGATTGGGCCAGCGTTCTCCAGGAGGTGTCAAACACCGTGTGGACCAATCGCTAAAGTTATATAAACACGCGTGTTTTGAATTCTAGATTGTCCCAAAATAAATTCGCGAGTTCCTCAGGTCACTTGTCATTTGTTACCTTGATTATTATCAAAAACGAACAGAAAATTTCGTTACATTAACTTGGTTACTTTGCACGGAAATGTTATTTTACTAAGACAATGTTTTACACTCACGAAAGCAATGGCATCAAAACTTGTTTTCTCGGCAGGTAGTGTACGAAGCAGCCACACGACTCCCTACTGTGAATCACCGGCAGCTCCATGAACTCAAGGCTACTTCAGAAACCTCTCCTCCTTCTTCAGTTGCAGGATTTCCTCTCACCGAAGACCAGAGCATATTATTTTACTGTTTAGGAAATCATCGCTCATTAGCTATTGCACAGCGTGCCTTTACAGCCTGATATTCGTTTCCTAAATTATTATGTAATTGTTTAGTGTTCAAATAAACACAAGGGATGAAATAATATCCCACGACTAGGCTTGCTGCCAATAAGCATACTTTACAGAATGACTAGTGCATATTGTAGTAACTGACTTTTAATTTGCAAACAAAAATTGGTAACATTGGAAAGATTAATGTCGGAGATGTCATTCAATTTAAAAAAAATTATGCACAAGTCAAAAAACTTTATTTCATCTTACAGTCTCTTTGGTTTTATGTTAATTTGCGTACAATATTCGCTTAGTTAATATGTATTAAAGTGATATACTTAGCTAAGGTGGTAAAGTTTGTAAGTACTTATGGCGTAATAAAAATTTGTAGGATATAAATCTATAAAGGCTAATATTATGAACGGAATTAGATCATTTGTGTTAAAAAAAACTTTAACTAAATATGTTTCAGATGGTCCAGATTTTCAATAGTAATTGCTATTTAATAAGTTTATACAAACTATGTAATTGATGTAGAGTTTCTGTTTTGTTGCAATCTTAAAGTAATAAATAGACTTTAATGTCTCGTTCGTAATTATCCTCTACAGAACAAATACAGAATGCGTATTGACATTCTTGTCTAAATTTTTGAAACAAAACAAGCGAAAATTTGGTAGTTTTCAAACTGTAAAAGCAATTCTTTGTAAAATTTAACTTCATTCAAAAAGAAGCTGCTGGTGTTATAGAAGTGGTCGTCGAATTTATTTCTATCATACAGTCGTCACTCGCACACAGTCATTATACACTGTCTCAAAGAAAAATGAACATTAGAACTTGTGGAAATACTAACAAAATATAGCGAAGTCTTACAGTAATACATATATATTTCTGAGCAATGTTACACAACACGCACTTTTACAGTCGGTGCAATAGGAAATACAGTCAGGGGAGACCTTGTCAAACGGGGCACTGCACGAGAGGGCTGGCCGATCAAGCCTGCCTTCGCCAGGGTAGCAAATTACGTGTGTTCCTTCAAGATTTCGTGTTTTTTTCTATCCTGAAACATCAGGTATTCTTCAGATGTATTTTTCTCCAACTTATGGTGAATGTCTTTATTTTAATAATAGCAACATATTCACTGCATCATTTTAATTTATAATTCGGATGTGCTATATCATATAACACTTAAAATAATAACTTATTTATTTGTATTAAGGATATTTGTGGTTATTATGATGGTAACGGTCCAGCGTGATCTGGGACATGCAAAGAAAGACATGAAAATGTGCAAGTTCATTATTAAGTTTACTTATAACATTTAAATGATTTTATTGCTTTACTTATTGCGGAACAGACAAATCAATTTCAATAACAAAATATGAGTTAGTATTATTAGAGTGTATTCTGGCATCATCTTTATTGGTAATATATAAATGAGATTTGTAAAGCGCCTGATTTATAGGATTTGTGGGTTTCTCAAGTGCAGAAAGTGCTGTACATAACTTTAAAACTTACATTGTCAGTGCCTAGTTGCCTAAAAAAATTCGTTTGTGATATAATGATATTTTTAGTCATAAAAAATTTAGTTTGATGTAGCTAATGCAGTAATACTAAACTTTGTGATTATTAAAACAAAGAAATTTTTTCGCATTTGACGTTTGTTTGGTTTAAATTCCAATATATCAAAAAACCATTACAGATATTTTGTGCAGTTTTTTGTATATGCTCCTCAGTTCTGAAATATTGGGGATCGCATTCTTCAAATGTATTTTTCTCGCAAGTTCTTTGTATGATGAAGTTACTTTTTATTATAATAACAATCTTTATTTCATAGTGTGAATATTCAGGTGTTTCAAAAATACATAAGTAATTAAATTACATACATTTTAATTTTAGGGATTTCATGTACAATGACACATTAAATTTGATAACCATATGACATGTATCTGTAATGGGGCTCTTTATGGTAATGATAATCATATATCTACGGCTGACAAAGTTTTACTGCCATAACTATATGTGAGTTGGTGTTAGCTCATCTGCGACAGTGTGCGGTAATTCCTCTGCGACGTTTTTTTTTTTTTTTTTTTACCGTTGGAAGAGTCAGGCAGTACTTTTTTTCAGGGTCGAGCTACAACGAGAAATGTAACTAAGCGTGTTTTTTTTTTTTTTTTTTCAATTAGTGGTTCAAAACACATAGCTATCATTCGGGAATCTGTGGTAAATCATGTTGGCTGTGTTGCAAGAGTCATTTGAGCATATCGCTAATGCAGAATCATCCATTTATATATGCAAAAACCAAAGAGCACTTTTACGTATAAAAATTAAACCACGCATACAAACACGTTCGCTTAATCTTGGACCGAACGTTGTTTCAAATGTCGTATCGTAAAAAATAATAATGACACCACGAGGACAGCACGTACAAACACAGGGGCACTTTGAACGTCCACCCCTTACTGCCTCCTACCCTTACTCCGGAGAATAGGCGGGGCAGGTTAGTTAACAATTTTACGACCGTACATCCTTCTCACAAACATTTTATTCACAGCTGGTTCCTATCTTCAAAAGCTCGACCACTCCGAATGGCATTAAAGCTGGATTTACAATAACCCGACGGTCCGACAAAACAGCCCCGACACCAACAAAAATGTTTCGTTAGCCAATCAGGAGCAAGGTCGCCCCGACAGCCCAACAAAAGAAGTAGATTCTGTTTCTACTTTCGTCGGGGGGCCGGACCTGTCGGACTCGCTTGGCAGCTGAAAAAAAAAAAAAAAAAGAAGTAAACATAACCTTACAAAACAAAAGTTCGTGCGGATTTTACCACGGAGATTATTTTTACACTAAACATATTTTATTTATGTGTACATCCTGATTGTATTTTAGCAGAGAGATGTCGAATTGACGCAAATAAATATTCGTGGTAAACTGCCCTAAAACCCAAAAATATTTTGTTTACAAAGTTATCAAAACATAATAGTCTACAGTGGTTTGTGATTTATTTACGTCCCACAGCAAGATACTGGGCATTCTAGGATTTTACAAAAGCCACGCCGCACTTGTCGGATGGAAACTGTCGGGGTATTGTAAACACTAAAACTAAATTTGGTGTCGAACATGGTCTGACTGAAAGTCGTGGACTGGTCGGGGACGAAGCTCGTTGGGGCATTGTAGGGTTATATTTACTTTTTTTTCTGCTGCCAAGTGAGTCCGACCAGTCCGACGCCCGACAAAAGTAAAAATGAAATAAACATTATTTGGGTTGTCGGAGTTGCATTTTTGTCGGGGTTACCTTGCTCCTGATTTGCTAATGGAAAATTTTTTTCCGTTGTCGGGACGGTTTTTTTTTCCCCCGTGCTGTCGGGTTATTGTAAATCCAGCTTTAATGTCGTTCGGAGTGGTCAGACGTTTGAAGATAGGAACCAGATGTCAATGAAATGTTTGTGAGAAGGATGTACTGTCGTAAAATTGTTAACTTACCTGCCCCTCCTTTTCATTAGAGTAAGGGTATGAGTCTGGGGGGGGGGGGGGTGGACGTTCAAAGTGGCCGCGCGGCCAGTTTCCTCAGCGTGTTTTGTTTTGTTTTGTTTCATTGCATCCGTAAGATCTTTGTTTAATACATAGCTGTACAGATGTATTGGACAAGTGAAACTACAATATACAAAGTTTATACGCTGGACGTAGTAAACACACGCATGTGTGTGTCAGACTATACGTCCACGCATCGCATATTTTCCTCATAATTTGACCAATTCTCATCCAACATGCTGTGGGACGTCGGGAACAGAATAGAAAGGAAAGCTGGGCTGGCGGGGGCGGAGCTGACCTGCGTCTGGGAGAGGCAGATGCACTCTGGCGGGCAGGAGACGACTGCAACGGCTCGCACCCTCACCAGGCCGGCGAGCAGGGCCCACTGCACCACCCAGCTCCGCCACATGGTTCGGGGACCCGCATCTGCAACACGAGGTGCGCACATCACTCCCACAGCCTCCCTCTCGCTCCTCCAGTGACGACAACAACACATGTAAGTCACCACAGACCAGTACTTGCTCTAGCTTGTGATTCTACAAAAGAAAATTCCGAAGCTATATTCCCGTTTCGTGGTTACTTCACACTTTTATAAATCCTTGCTGAAGTTCTACTTTCGGGATATTACTCCGCCTTGTGCAAACAAAGCTTAACCGAATATAGAAAATTACACCAGAGGGACAACGCTCGTCGTACATGCGCACTCAGTGTTACAATATTTTGCATTAAAGACTATTTCTTACAAGGCAATACTAACACGTCTATTTTCTCCCTGTTTTATTCTTATTATTTATAAATGAAATATAATAATTTACAGATAGAATATAAGCAAAAGTTCAGTCTTGCCAAAAATAAAGCACTTAAATTTTAACACAAGTATTTAGGAAACAGCCGAACATGTCATATATGGTGAGTTTTTTTTTTTGTAAAGGTTTATTCAAAAAGTGTAAAGAAACCATGAATAGATTATATCTGTCCCCCTATAATCAGTAATAATTTTTAACATCGATAGACGTCATTGCACAGTTTTGCATGTCACAAGATACCCATAATTAGACAAACATTGCACATGCACCAAAAACAAACCAAAATGAGATGTTCTCAAAAGATAATCATAAACCCGTGACGGAATTTAGCAGAAGGAATTTCGTCGGTCGTTGTAAGCACACGACATAGAATTCAACAGAACAGTAAATTTAATGAACGAAATGCAAGGAAAAGTTATACTCCCTATTTGAAGAGAGAATCATATACCAATTCTCGAAATGTAGCAAATTTTAATCATGGAAAACCCACTTTGTTAATATGTATCTTCTTCGACGTGTCTCATTTTTTAAATACACAACATATTAATGATATAATTTTAACGAGGTGATACGTAAAGCAAAATTAACAACATATTACGGTTACACTGATTTGGGATAACAATCTACCTTGCAACACTAGTTTCGAAAGGAGACGATTTAAGTACAAAAATTCCTGTTGTTGTAATTTCTCATAGACACTCATTTTCAAAGGGCCTAGCTGTATGCATGAGTGTACAGGCAAAGTAAGCCAAATTTTCAGCGGTTCACGATATATTTTCGACTACTCCTTACCCATAAAGGTGTTTTTCTATATTACGACGACTATAATAATTTTATTTAGCACTTTAGACATCAAGTCCACGACCCTGGACACGTCGCACAGTAACGATGTTTATGAGGAGTACTGTACACAGCAAGTCATCAGTGCCCAGTATTCATTGTGGCTAAAGGCTGTTCACGATAAAGTGAGCACTTTAGACATCAAGTCCACGACCCTGGACACGTCGCACAGTAACGATGTTTATGAGGAGTACTGTACACAGCAAGTCATCAGTGCCCAGTATTCATTGTGGCTAAAGGCTGTTCACGATAAAGTGAGCACTTTAGACATCAAGTCCACGACCCTGGACACGTCGCACAGTAACGATGTTTATGAGGAGTACTGTACACAGCAAGTCATCAGTGCCCAGTATTCATTGTGGCTAAAGGCTGTTCACGATAAAGTGAGCACTTTAGACATCAAGTCCACGACCCTGGACACGTCGCACAGTAACGATGTTTATGAGGAGTACTGTACACAGCAAGTCATCAGTGCCCAGTATTCATTGTGGCTAAAGGCTGTTCACGATAAAGTGAGCACTTTAGACATCAAGTCCACGACCCTGGACACGTCGCACAGTAACGATGTTTATGAGGAGTACTGTACACAGCAAGTCATCAGTGCCCAGTATTCATTGTGGCTAAAGGCTGTTCACGATAAAGTGAGCACTTTAGAAATTAAACTCGGAGAAAGTCACTGCCGCTGCATGAATATATATTTAATGGGCGCACTGAGTGATATCCACTCAGTAAAGTTTGTAACGATGGATGGAAAGTATTTCTATATCTTAACGTCAAATAAAAAGTGTTAGATAATGATTTGTGATAACTTAGGATTATTTATTTCGCTTTCTGATTTTTTAATCCATCGAAGTGTAAAAATGAGCAGATTGGTATGGTATTTACTTTCTTTATAATTTCTCGGTTTCATTTGACCGACAAATTAATAAAGTGATGAGGCCAATGGCAATGTTAATTTTGCATAAGGCGGAGGAACACACAAAGTGTATATAAGTAGATCTTAAGAAGGGCATTCAAAAAGTGCTCATTTTACCGTGAACAGCCTATGATCTGATTCGTGGTAAATTATACATCTCTTTGACGTTGTTCGCTGGCTGCAAGAAAAATGCTCAGCGCGAATACAGCACGCACCAAAAAATCACGTGATTGCAACACTTGAACTCGGAAATTCATGTGCAACGGAATGGGTTAACACAATTGCAATTTTTTTTTTTTTTTTACCTTCCTCTCATCCCTTATTAATCTGGACATGATGCTCGATGTTTTGGCTTTTTTGTGGTCGGTATCGATAACACTAAGAACAATTTTTTTTTTTTTTTTTAAGGTAACGCACAATTTGCAGTCCACAGAGGCCTAAAGATCTCATAGATTCATATTCGAACCAACTATAATTCTAAAAACTCTTAACTCAGTGTTACGTTTTCAATAGTTATAGGCCGTTCACGGTAAAGTGAGCACTTTTTGAAGCTGTTTCATCAGACATAATAACTAATAAATACATTTCATTGTGCCCTCGGACTTTTGAAGAAAAGGTAACTAGGACTTCAAAAGTGCTCACTTTACCGTGAACGGTCTATACATTCATTATTTGTAAAAATCAGAAAAATTCGCTGATTTATTTTGGGACAAGTTAGAATTGAATACATTATACGTTAGTATTGCTTATACTTTTGGTCTGCCTGTTTTAAAAAACTATCAACTGAGTAGAATGCATTGCTTTATTTTTTTTTGGTTCTTCTGAGATGTTCTGTTGTGCGGCTGTAGAGGTGCACTTAAGCGTTGACCTCTAGGCGTTGAAGCCGCAATTTGTATGTAGAGATTTTCAAATTTGACCACTAGTATAATTTCTTTAACCCATGCAGACTCAGTGAGCACTATTGTGTTCATTACGCACGTGTAGGTAATTTTTGGTTTCTACTGCACACTGTCGAACTCAATGACCAATGATTAGAGACCTGAAGAATTGGCGAGTTCAATGACCTGCAGGCTAGACTCTACATACTTATGTGCAAATATGCCGATATCAGCTGCACATTGGTTGTCTGCTGTCACAGTGGAAGGCGACGATTGGGCCAGCGTTGTCCACGAGGTGTCAGACACTGCGTGGACCAATTACTGAGGTCATATAAACGCACAAGTTTCGAATTCTTGCTTGTTCCGAAATGATTCCGCCAATTCTTCAGGTCTCTAAATGATCTTACGTCTGGGTAAATGATTCTCAGACGGTATTATTGATCTAATTCATGATTGCTTAGAATAACTTTACGCAAACATACAGCTCATTGGCTGTGAAAATTAAAAAAAAAAAAATGTGTCGACTTAAGAACAGTACGCGCCACAAAATGTTTTGTTTGTAACACCTGTAATTGTATATTAAGGTGGGTATGAAACGGTTAAGAATTATTCGGATATTTGATGCTTGAAATTTATTTTCCATAGAAGTAACGATGAAATATCACATGCTCATTGACAGGAACAGCCGAATTCAAAAGTCTTCAGAAACCGTGGTTGTATGATCTTAAACGCCAAGTACCTCAGGTGTCTGCCCGCGTTTCCCAGACCGTGAGTATTGTAGTTACCTGATTCTTATTGGTCCAGTCAAGTGCGAAGATGTCTTCTGGAGAAGACACACATCCAGCACCCGAAAGAAAGCGTCCTAAGTGGACGCGAGTCAATCGAGTCTACCCTGTGCAAGATCTTTTCGCGAAAGCCGAGTGATCCAGAGGGCACTGCCTAGAGGCGGGCAGCTACGAAATTCAAATGGAAAATCCCATCTTGAGAAAATTTCACCTCAGTGGGTTTATTTTAAAGATAGGCTTTTCAAACAAAATGTACTGTTCACGATTTTTTTTTTAAGGAAACGTTCCCTATAACGAATATGTATCTACAACATGTATAGCCTGTTTGCTAGGAATTTTGAAAATTGATGTTTTAAAAAAATTACATACTGCCTATCTGTATTGAAAATATACGCTCGTAGGGATTTATCCTCAAATAATTCGTGTATAATACATTTTTTTAAACGCCTCTCTTTAAAATTAACACACGGAGGCGAAATTTCCTTAACATGGGATTTCCTATTAAAATCTTCGCACCTGCCTGTCGGCAGGCAGTGCTCTTAAACACTACACTTAAAGCACCAGCAATTAATAAATTCATAGCGAGGTGGCGCTATGGTAACAGGGTGGGAGTCGAATTTAGAATGTGACGGGTTCGATTCCCAGTCCGGTCATCCTGATTACGGTCTTCCAAAGCTTCCCAATATCACTCATAGCGAGTGCTCGGATGTATCCTTACGACAGGATTTGGTCGATTCCTTCCCCGCTCATACTTCCCTGAGTAACTTGTTCCGTGCCTAAGGACATCGCTGTCAACGGCACACTAAGCTCTGCATATACAGTATTTACCAAAAAGTGATTGGGCACCTGCCCACAATGTTTACTCGGTGGTTGTCACCCCGTTAGAATCTCGTAGGGCCACCTCTTGGGGCTATAACAGCAGCCACCATGTCTGGTATGCTATCTACGAGTGTTTGCAGGACATCCACGGGGATTCGTCGCCGTTCCTCTTGCAACCATTCCATGAGTTGAGCAATGGATTTTGGCCGTGCTTGACGAGGCCTCACCCGGCGATCCAATTCGTCCCAAAGATGTTCTACAGGGTTGAGGTCGGGGCTCTGGCCGGGCCAGTCCAATCGGCGAACATTGTTGTCGGCGTACCACTGCATAGTAACCCTTGAAACATGGCACCTGGCATTGTCATCTGTGTTCATGCTACCACGGACAAACACCAGCGGTCCTACGCCGAAGGCCGTGAAACACAAGTCAACTGACGTACTGAATTACCTATCTTCACGGGTGCCCAATTACTTTTTGGTAGATAGTGTATAAATGCTGTTCACGATAAAGTGAGCACTTTTGGAATCAACCTAAGAAAAAAGTCACTGCTCCTACCTCCATATATTTTAACAGGCGCACTGAGTGACATGCGCCCAGTTAAGTTGGTAACGATGTATGGAATACAGTTCCAGATTTTAACGTCGAGTATAAAGTATTAAGGTAGCCATTTGTGATAACATTTTTTTTTTTCATTATGTATTTTAATGCATCGAATTGTAAAAAATGAGCAAATTTTCGATGTATTTACTTTTACAATAATTATACAGTTTCACGTGACCCACGCATGAATAAAGTGACGAGGCCCAATGCACTGTTAATTTTACATAAGGCGAAATAATAACCAACGTGTACACAAGTAGATCTTAAGCAGGGCTTTCAAAAGGGCTCATTTTAACGGGAACAACCTATACCTACCTACCTACCTAATTCCCAATTTTCTGAAACCCTGCTTAATATCTGCTTTCAGGCTGTTGCCCCGCCCTATGCAAACAAAGCTTAACTCAATCTACAAAATCACACAAAATTAACAAACGCACCATGTTTGCAGAGACCTAAGAAATTCGCGTTATTATTTAAAGAAAAACTGAATGAACTCCAACTTAATGTGCGTTTTTTCCAACTTCAGCCATTGGCCAGAAATACGTTTGGCACGCCTCGGAGGGCACTTGCGCCAATAATATAAGTTCAGCGGGGCGAGTGGCCAATCTCTTTTAGGAAGATCAAGGGGATACGTGAGTTTGATTGCAGTACAGAGGCCAATGAAACCACGAACTGTAGTAGTCACAGAAATTTAAAGCTAATTTTGCAAGTCTCTACATATTTGTGCACATTCAGTTTAATAACTGCTTGTATGTGAACTATTTCTTACTGAGCATTAGCAGGAATAATGTTAAATTGCGAAAAAAATTTTGAGCCAACATATTTTTGATAACACTACAGCTGGTTTATCTTCTTCTTATTATTATACCTAGGCTAAATTCTCTGCAGGCCAATCACAAACGTTCTGCGTTATAGTATCAGAATCATCATTGGCCTAATTAAATGAGATAGTACCTTCATTCAAGCATGTCGGCTAACAAGAAAACAAAACTGTCGGACATGTGCATAGTACGTTGAATCATAGTAAACAATCAACTTTTCTCGCGATAAACAATCATCTTTAGGCATTAGCTATACATATATTTTTTATGTGTTAAATTTTATAGTTCATATATAAAATATTAGTACATGTTTAGTCTAACAAAAAATAAAATACTTTTATGTTAACGCTTGTGGTACAAGATTAGAAACATGAAAAATTAGCGGAATCATTTGGGACAAGCTAGAATTCAAAACACATGCGTTAGTAGAACTTTAGCCATTGGTCCAGGCGGTGTTTAACACCTCCTGGAGAACGGTGTCCAATTGTCGCCTTCCACTACGAAAGCAGACAACCAATGCACAGTTGACCACGGCGTATTTGTACATAAGACTGTTGAGTCTAGCCTGCAGGCCATTGAACTCGAGAATTTTTCAGGTTTCTATACATGAAATATTTAGGAAGCAGCCAAATACGTCTTACATGAGATGATTTTTTTTAAAGGTTTCATTCAAAAAGTGTAAAAATACTACGAATAGACTATGTAATTTTCGAAGATCTCTGCGGTATTTTGATTCGTTATAAAAAATTATAAATGAATAAAATAAACTCGCAGGCTCAGAACGAACAAATGGCATGCAGCTCAGTCAAGTGCAAAATCGACTTGTGTTCGCATTAACAGAAAATAATCAAATGCCATCAGCGAGATTACACAGACGTATGCGGAGTCCAGCGTACAAGACCACGGAACCCCCGAAAATATTCAATTTCCTACATTCAAGCTACACAGCGCACTAGCGGTTAGCATGGGAAGTAACGAAGCAGTTGAAATGAACATATTCGTGCGCAGTTAGCTCTCCGAGTGCATACCTGTGATAATCGTAATGTTGCCCAAGATGCGATCTAGTGAGTGGAAACCAGCTGTAAGCAGCCATTAGCCTACTTTCCTCCGGAACAAACCCATTCCTAACGTGGCGTTATCTCTGTTTAATTACCCTCTTAAATGCAAAATTTCATTAGAGGAGAAGCACCCTGCTTGTTTTTAGTTGAAATTATCATCTTAGCGCAATTATGTTTATTAATACAGAATAACAGAAAACCTTTAAATACATTTTGTTGATGACACTGGTTTGGTATACACGTGATAAACATGATTTTATTTTGATTTGGAAGTCCTCGAAGATGTGCTTTGAGAATTCGGTAAATTAATTGTATTACGATATAGTTCCACACCAAATTTCTCATTTAATATAAGTGTGAAATTTTTGCGAAAATACCAAATCAAGCGTTGCGGTTTAACGTTTTATGTTTACTAGTGCTTGTGAGAATCTTGCCACTTGAACTGTGAAGTCCTGTGATTCTTCTGCAAGGGATGATCCCATCAGAGAATCGTAGATGCCAGAGAAAGTTACATTATTATGACAAATAGTGACTCAGGTTATTTCTTACGAATAAACCACGCCCCAATTAATATTTTAGATAGCTCCAGTGCCAAATGTCGCCTATATCGATCCAGTGAAAGTGCTGTTGATGAAAACTCGCATACACGAAGTGCATATTGAAAGTTGTTCATTCTTATGTCCCGATTTAACTGTCCTAAAATTTGTTCTCACTTCCTCGGGATGTCTGTTTTTATTCTATTATCTTACTAACAACAGAATTATTTCCGCAAAAACTATTTGAAACCAACAAAACCGCGCGTATTCTTTGATAAGGGCATATTATATTCGCCCAACATTGGGAAACAGTTGCACACACTGATCAGATTTTGCCAGGTAGACATACAAGCGTGCAACAATTTTGCCAGGTAGACATACAAGCGTGCAACAATTTTGCCAGGTAGACATACAAGCGTGCAACAATTTTTTATTTTAGTCCTGAAAATTACTTCTCGTCGCTAAAATTTTCCATTAGATAATTTTTATTCCTTCAAGGCTAAAGCTAGCAGATATATGATATCCCTACAATAATAATTTTCAAGTTTTTTTTTGTGCTTAATATATAAAAAAAAAAAAGCCTAAGACAAAATCAAAATAAAAAAAATTAAAATTATACAAAATGAAATATAAAGTAATCGGAACCAATCATTTAGAAAATTCAAATATCTTCAGAACAACGCGTAGAAAAGATTGAAATAAAGGAAATAAACGGCTTAGCAATAATGAAAATTTTTGTTAAAATATTAGCAGCGTACATAACGAATGACTGGCAGAAAAATTACAGATAAAGACAGGAGAAAGCTCTGTGACATACGTAAAGGAACAAGGGGAGAAAAGTGACAGCAGAAAAAAAATTGAAGCGTCTAGGTGAGACTTTTAGGGGGAAAAATGTACATGAAATTATAAAAATAAAATATAAAGGCACGGAAATAATCTTCAGCGACGTAAAAACGAAATGTAACGGGTGATGTTCAGTGATCCCTGTCACTTTGAGTAGTACATATGTTACTGTCTAGATACCAAAAATGTACGTGTAAGTTTCACGTATGTCGTAGGAACTTTAGACATCCGACACACACTGCAGAAGTATGAACTAGCAGAAAACATGCGGGGCAGAGTGGAACAGGAGAACATTGTAGTGTTGCAATAGCCAATGAACATGTTCGAGCATGTAGACGACTATAAAGCATGCCATGATGCTAAGACGTAATACAAAATGATAAGAGTCTTTAAGTGATTGAGATGAATTATCAGTGGAGTACCGTATCAAAGGCAAAGATTGCTGTGTAGTAAAATTAGTGAAACTAGTGTAACGGATTTGCATTAAGAAATGTACCGAATTTAAGAGGATAAGAACATTAAAACTGACGATATGTAGATAGTAGGAAAGCCTTATAGCGGCTAGCAAAACAATTCGCAATTAGAGTGGGGGAAAAAACTAATTATTTCAGAAATATTCCAGCAGAGTGAAAAAAGAAACGAGAAATATAGGTATATTGAAATTGGAGATGACATATAAGAATTGGAGGTGATATAATATGAGGTCATTAAAATTACAGAAAATTAAGAATGTGTTTGTAAGGATTAATAAGTATTGTGGAGTTATAACATCACTTCCTGGAAGCGGCACTGAAAGACCTGCAATTTACCATTTAGTTAACTGAAACCTATAGTTTACTTTGGTAAATCTTGTTCAACTACTAACATTCGATCGCAGTTATTTAGAGACCTACTACGGACCCACAGAGTAGTTACGAGTACAGAGGTGAAACAACACCATATTCATAGAGACCTGTAGAATTCGCGATATTATTTCAAGACAGATTAGACTTTAAACACTTGCGATTTTGTATTGCATTTGTCGTCGGACTGCAGTTTGTTCGGACACGCCCTGGACACCTTTGTACCAATAGCAAGTAACTTACGACAGGATAGCCCAGTCACATCCAATAGCCAGAAGGAGATGTGTGTCCTCGCTACTGCAGAAGCCAATAAACAAATGGCACCCACTCTAATATGTACAGGGCGGTGAATTTTAGTCTCCTGTCAGAAAATAACGCGAATTTCGGAGGTCTCTACTTATACCATGAATTCTAGCCGCACAGATAGCGCCACTGGCCAGCTACATGTCAGTAAGCCGTCCGCAAATCAGCGCCTGGTATCCTACTCGCCAGCCGGGCAGCCCCACCAATAGGGAAAACCTCGGAGTACGTAGTTGCCAATCAGACACCAGGCCCGTTCCCAGAGCTTCGGGCAGCCAGTCAGAGAATGGCTACGCCCTCATCAAAGGAACCGCCAGCCATCTCGTCTCTGCGCGTCTTACCAGTTCGGTCACCGTGTCCACGTTTGTGGACATTCTGTATATGAGTGGTATATATGACGGGCACTGTACACAGCTAGGCCTCACGTAGAGACCCGAGAAATTCGCGAGTTCAATGACCTGTATGCTAGACTTCACAGTCTTATATACTTTCATACAAATATCAACTGTTTATTGGTTGATTGTGGTGGTAGTAAAAGGCGGTGGTTGGGCACACAATTTAGTGCATGTTTTTTACTGGCCCATTTATCTCCAGGAGGTGTCAAACAACACGTTGACCAATTACAAACGTAATATTAACGTATATGTGTGCGAATTCCGACTTTTCTAGAAATGAACCCACGAAATTCTCGGGTCTCTAGGCATCAGTAGGTACATGCAAAATTCGCGTTATTATTTGGCATCAGGCTAAACTCCACAGTACTGTTTATACTCGAGCCGCCGTCGTTTCCTCATTGGCTGCTGACTAAACGTGGTGCCACTCCCCTCCTGCGCGTGATTCGGGAACACAATTGGGAAGTGTTCATTTGTTGGGGCCCAATTGCCCAGGGCGTGTCAAGTCAAGTATGGTCCAATGGCAGACCAACTGCAAAGGTAAACACCTGATTTAATTTTAAGCTGTCCTGAAATAATAATGCGAATTTTGAAGGACTCTAGGCATGAGTTCCTAGATTTTCTGGCTGCCAATTTGATTTGCTGGAATTTTCTTCGCCTGTCTGATATGAATGGTTTATGCTGATATCATCGAGCATACGGCAGGTTGTTCACTGGTTGCAAGGCAAATTCTGAGCACCTGTACAGCGCGTAACAAAAATTAGTCGATTGCAGCACTTGATCTCAGGAGTTAATGTGTGAACGAGTTAATTTACTCTGTGGTAACGCTGGGCGTGTCGGATGAGTAGAGGTTAAATGGTAGGGATGCTGATTAAAAATCGATTCTTCAAAATTTTATAAAATCGACTTACAAAAAAATCGATTTTTTAGATTGATATTCATACTGCCGATTTTTGTGTGAATCGATACAATTCTTGCAGAATCGTTTTTCGATTCAGTTGTGGTTATTGTTGCCGGTGAGTAAACCAACGTGCCGATGTGATCGTGTGTATTGTGTACTTTGATATATTTTAACAGATTTAATGGAGTAATCTGGTGATACAGATTACGTTCAACCGTAAAGTCTATATGATGTGTAACAGGAATAAGCTTCGTTTGGCGGTTTTATTGAAGCACTCCACTAGGACGTACAAAATGAAATAATCACCATGGTTAATTCGTTATTTCACGTAATATTTCGATATTTACGAATTTGAACAAAGTCTACACGCCAAACCACTCTTATAATATTTAAGAGTAAAACCGGTACTATGCTGTTACAAGTAGTAGTAGCAAAAATATCAAAAAATCGATTTTTGGTCAATCGATATCTTCAGTCCAATTTTCGAGGGGAATCGATATTGTACGCCTCAATTTAAATCTATCTACAGAATCTAATATTTTCTTTTAGATCGGCATCCTTATAATAAATGGTTTACGAATAAAGTGATTGCAAAAGCTATTTAACCCCTTAATGCACATAATTGTTCGTTTCAGGTTTAGAAGAGAAGAAATTTATGGCGTAAATAGTTCTTACGAAAACTGAAAGTTTGGGACCGACGGAAAGTCTTTTAGTAGACCAAAGGCACAGGAAGCAACCAATTATAACGTAGTTTGCGTATCAGCAGTAACCAATAGCATTGCCCAAGGAAAGCGAGGCCCGTCTTGTTGCTAGCTTCTTGTCTTGTACAGCACCAACCATGAGTTCGACTGTTCTGTAACAAGTCAGATGTGAACGAGTCAATTCCGGATAATAAATCTATATAAAGACTGTTCGCGAAAAAATAGAGCCTTTTGAAATTAACCTCACAAAAAAATCACTGCTCCTGCCTGGGTATATTTTAACGGACGCACTGATCGTAAAGTCGAATATAAAGTGTTAGGGAAGTATTTCTGTAAACTTATCGCTTTCTGTTTTTTTTTAATATCCAATGAGGTGTAAAAATGAGCAGATTTGCAACATGTATACTTTTCCAATAATTCCACAGTTTAACAGTGATGAGGCCCGTGGAAAGGTTAATTCTACATACGGCTGAATAATACACAAATTGTATACAAGTAAAGCTTAAGCAGGGCTTTCAAAAGTGCTCAGTTTATCGTGAACCGCCTATAATGAATAAATTACCACGTCATACAACGTTCATGGCCTAAAATGTCAAGCTGGCATCACATTAACTCTGATATTAATCAGTTTAACTATAAAACAACATAGCAAAACTTATAAAAACCTTCAAGTAAGCAGATATGTCATAATAGTACGGGGGGAAATTGACTGATACGAAATATTTCAGAGAGATGCCCTGGTCTCCACACACACCGACACTGACAAGTGGGTAAGTATAATGCCCGGTTGCACCAACATCTTCCCCGATCCGAGATCGAATGATCCTAGTTCAGTACAAGGATCCTTTTTGAACATGGTTCCAATGTGAAAGTGTCGCAGGAACGAAATTTCATGATTCTGGAACTCTGATCTTGGTTCCAAAGTGAGAGATCGAGATTAAGTATGCGACAAATTTTGCTATTGATGTCATGGAAGTGGGCTTATTTTTCACTGTAGATAGAACTTAATGTGCGATGTTTGATCTGTTTTAGATTAATTATTGTTGTACGAATTCTACTGAAGTATATTCAAGTCGTATAATTTTTTTTTTTTAATTTCCCAAGAAAACAATCGAACTTTGTTCTCTCTGTTGGTGTATTTTTAAACTACATTTATCGACGATGGCTGCTGATCTCGGATCGAGATCTCGAACCCCCAATTTCGGCGGTTTGAAATGTATGTACTTCATCTCGATCTCCAGTTCAACTCTGAACTCGAATGGTGCAACAGTTTTCTGCGTCGATCTTAGATCCGATCTCGGATCGAGTTTCTAACCACGATGGTGCAACCGGACATTAGTCAAGAAATGCGGACTCTAGTTTTGCGCGCCGCTAAAGGGAGTAGAGCCATATCTCCCCGGCGCATCTGAGATATCGAAGTAAGGGGATCGTCTTAGGGGGCGCCCCCCCCCCCGCCTCTCCCCTCCCACCAACAGGAGCTGAGAGAACAGATTGCAGGACACGTAGCCGCGGTAAATTTCCCGCTGATTGCGAGCCCGCCAATTGCACATGGACACTCGCGATCCACCAACCTCCACCCACTCCACCTAGCACTGCGGCTGCTCTCAACGTCTTTTGTGCTCTTACTCAGCTGGACCACCGTCCGAGGAGGTTGCTTTTACCCTGGTGACAGCCAAGGTGAAATTTAAAAAAAAATAATAATTTCATAAATTGAATACTAACGAAATGAATTAACCCCTTGAAGTTATTACCCCCGAGTGTACTCGTTCACGTAAGACACTTTGCAAACTAGGTCAAGTCATGGTCGATGTTGTACAGTGTAAGAAGCTACGACCAATAGAGACAGCGTATTTTTCCTGGTTACTGGTATTGGCAGCCACTGGAAACCAACACTTCATCATTGGTTGCTGCAAGAACTATAGGAAAATAGAAGTTATTTTCATTGTTTCCATCGTATAATTAATTGGTTTCAAGGAACCCGTAGGTACCGTGAGACCAAAAATGTCCTCTTTTGAAACACCTGGAAGGAAAGATTAATGTGTAAGTTAAGGGTTTAAAGAGCCGATTGCAAATGCGACTTTACTGTATATGCGTTTGACTTCTGTCTTGTACCAACATGAATTCGCGAAATTTGTTTGCTATCTCTATAATGTGTGCAAGAGAAGGGAATTATTTTCTACATTACAAGCATATTACGTATATTAATTTTGTTGTGACATTGGTAAAAGCACAGAGCAGTTACGTACACGGAGACGAAATGAAGTGGCGAATACTTTGAGTACCCATTTACTGATTGGCTGTGGAAGACTTGTATCTGATTGGCTACTGCATGCGGCGGAAGGTTCCCTAATGGCTGGGCTGCCGAGGCTTCCAGGCGCTGACTGGAGACGGTGTTACAAAATTTGACTGGCCAGTGAAGACATTTTGGATTCGTGTGCGGCTGGAGTTTGAGTAATGAGCGGCAGTTACCTCTCTGAGTTCTTAATTCGTTCAGTCCCGAATTAACCCCTCCACATACTATCCCGAGTATATTCATTCACGTGAGAGACGTTGCAGAGTAGTTAAACTAATAGTTGGTACTGTGCTAGTACAGATATTAACACCAATACGGACATCACGTTTCACTGGAGAATGCTATTAACTGCTGCAGACACAAAAACCATTTGATCATTGGTTGCTTCTTATGCCATGGATCTATTGGAACTATTTCCATAGGATACAAACTGTCAGTTGTTATAAGACATTCGTGGGTACTGTCGACACCAAAAATTCCCTGTTCAGCAACACCTGGACTCAAAAATTAGTGTGATAGTTAAGGGGTTAGTTTACGATCTCGAGTGGTGAAGTCGTCAGAAATTTTTGCTGTGCACTGTACTTGTGTCGCGCGTATATTTAGCAACCAGTGAGAGTCGTGGTGGTGTACTGGGCAGACTGCTCACCTCCCACCTAGATGAACTGGGCTCGATCCCCGGCCGTGTCACTCCCGGATTTTCGCCAGTGGGGATCGTACCGTGAGATGCCGCTGGTCGGCGGGTATTCTCGGGGATCTCCTATTCCGGGTCTGCTCCATTCTCACCTCATTTCACCCTCATCGGCTCTCAAGGCCACGTTGTTAGGAACCGTCCAAATCTCTCAACTTAACTCGAAATTAGAGATCTCAACAAGTGCCCACTTCGCCGTGAACAGCCTATAAAAGCTGTTCGCGATAAAATGAGCACTTTGGAAAACAACCTTAGAAAAAAATCACTGCCCATGCCTGCGTATACTTCAACGGGCGTACAGGGTGACATGCGCCCGGTAAAGTTGGTAACGATAGATGGAAAGTAGTCTCATTACTCAACGTCGAATAAAAAGTGTTAGGTAACCATTTGTGATCACTTAAATTATTTCTTTCACTTTCTGTTTTTTTTTTATTGCATCAGTGTGTGAAAATTAGCAGATTTATAAAATGTTCACTTTTCTAATAATTTCACAGTTTCACTTGACCGACGCATGAACAAAGTAATGCGGCCCATGACAATGTTAATTTTACATAAGGCGGAAGAATACACAACGTGCGTGCTAGTAGATCTTAAACAGGGCACCTACCGGCTCGGTAGATGTGCTTGGGAGACAAGGAGTCATAGGTTTCAGTGAGGAAGGATAGTTAGAGGGGGTGGAATACTCGTGTAAAGAGAGAGAGAGAGAGAGAGAGAGAGAGAGAGAGAGAGAGAGGCCATTCCCAAAAACCCCGGCCGGAAGTCAGTAACTGCGAACCTCGCCTCGCCGATATGACTTATTCACCCCCCAGCAGGAAATAGCCCCGCCCACTCCCCCCCCCCCCTTTTGCCCGCCAGCCAGTGGACAGCCGGACATCCCTTAATTAGCTCGCCTCAAATATTCATCAGCGTATAGACGTGTGCACACTTCAGTCCAGAGCTCGCGGCTGCCGCTTCTTCACAGCAGATTTCACTTAATTATTGATTTTGTTACTATAGGCTATTTGCGAGAATGTGAGCACTTTTGAGAGCCCTGCTTAAAATCTACTTGTATACACGTTGTGTATTCTCCCGCCTTATGGAAAATTAACGTTGTCATGGGTCTCATCACTTTATTCATGCGTCGGTCAAATGAAACCATGCAATTATTAAGAATGTAAATACTTTACAAATCTGCTCATTTTTACACTTCGTTGTATTAAAAAAAACAGGAAGCGGAAGAAATAATTTTAAGTTATCACAAATGGTTACCTAGCTCTTTTTATTTGATATTAAGATAAGAATCTACTTTCCCTCCATCATTACCAACTTTACTGGGCGAATGTCACTCAGTGCGCCCGTTAAAATATATGCATGCAGAGGCAGTGACTTTTTTCTAAGGTTCATTTCTAAAGTTTTCACTTTACCGTAGACAGCCTATGGGGAATTTTACTTTTAACCCTATCATTCAGTTCTTTATGAAAGATAAATAAACTGAGGAGTATCATAGTTATAACAATTGCTATGGCATTAATGCAGTTTGGTCAATTAACAGTTTCCAAAGGAAATTTACATACTGGGTCTAAAAAAGAGCAATTTAATAGATTGAAACTATTATTTGTCCCATAAATTTCCGAACATTGTCCAAATAAAAATCCATTACGATGGAATATTATATTAACCTTGCTTGGTTTAATCGTTTAGGGGTTACATAAATGTTTTACTATTTCAAGTAAAGTTTCTTCTACTCAGGTTGGGAACAAAACACGATGACTTTGGGGAGGTTTATTGGAAAATTTCTTCGGACATACGCTTTTGATAGAACCAGCGACTTTTCGCAAAGAAATGTGAACACATGGCAAACTTAAACACTCGAAGAACAAACAGGAATTTGTATTTTGCCATTGGTCATCATCTGCACGAGAAGCCGTTTGTGTGTTTGACCTGGCCAATTCGATTTTAACAACGTTGAGATTGGACCAAAGTAATTGCCGTAATAAGAGTAACGTGTCGAGAAGGATGAAGAACCATTCAGTGCTTTTAAAAATAACTCGTTTTGAATAATATTTTTGCGATATTTCACTGCGCCTAGCTATTGCAGAGCTATATCGCTAAAACAAAACAAACAAACAAAAAATACACAGGGGAGGGCATCAAAAAATTCAAGAAAACAAGCCAATGCTGGCTGTGAAAACATAATGACAATCCCACGAGGAATTTAGTCAAGAGGTATAAAAAGTAATAATAATAATAACATGACGATAAAAACAACTTGAGAATCCCCGAGAATTCCGCGGATTCATTTGTAGACAAGTTGGAATTCACACGCATATACGTTCATGTTACGTTTATAATTGGTCGAAGTGTTGTTTGACACCCCTTGGAGACAAATGCGCCAATAAAAAACATGCAATAAATTGTGCGGCCAACCCCTGCTCTTAACTACCACAACAATCAACCAATAAACTGTTGATATCTGTATGAGAGTATGTTTGACTGTGAAGTCTAGCCTACAGGTCGTTGAACTCGCAAACTTTTCGGGTCTCTACAAATAACTAACGAGCAACAAAGGCAACACAGTGCGTACAAAACGTTAGACACACAGCACAAAACGTTAGACGACCCGGCGAAGACAACACAGACAAGACAATATATTGTCGAGGTCTGGAAACGGGGTAGTTTGTTTCATGGCGAATTTTCGCATTTTTTTTTAATTTCTCGCTCGACGATAAGTAGGGATAAATGAATTTGGCGAAAATATTTATGGCCGTGCTAGACTTCAATATCCTACGCCCCCAACCACAACTTCCTTTATTTATAGGCCGCGTGTCTGCGTGAGAAGACATGTTCTTATTTGGCTGGGCCAATCGTAATAAAGTACTTCGTTACTGAACGTCCATGATTCGCGGGCAGACATTTGAGGCACGTGATATTTAAAATCATCCAACCACGAAAATGCATACGAACAAAAGTCTTTTAGAGTGCAACTGATATTGAAATATTTTCGCCAAAAACACCTGTCTCTAGCGATGAGGCAGGAGCTGCAAGGCTAACTAGCGCCATCTGTTTTTTGGCAAAAAGATTTACTTTAAGGCTAGACTCCAAATTGCAACGGCATACATGCAGTTTTCTTTTGGTTATTGGTAGGGCCACCTGTTTTTCGTGGAAGATTTACGTGAATGACAGACTTAAATACCCTATGTGCAAACTTGCAGCCTCTCTTAGGCTATTGGCCGCCTGTCTTCGTGTGAAAACTGACCGCTACATGAGTGAGCCAATCAGAAATAAGTTTGTCCGATAGTGACCATCCTTGATTCGAGGCCAGGCATATAAGACGTATAAAGACTATTCATGGTAAAGTGAGCACTTTTTAAGGCTCATCCAAAAGTTATTAACTACTAATAAATATATTTTATTGCTACCTCACACGTTAACTTTTGAGATTGATGAAATGTATACACTGTGTTTTTATTAGGCACATAAGAATTTTTATATTAAAAAGTGGCAGAAAGATATAAATTGTCTGAACGGAAAAATTTTGCAGGGCGTTAAAAAGTGCTCACTCAATCGTGAACAGCCTATAACAAATTCAAATCATCCAACTACGAAAATGGTTCTGAACTAAACTGTTTTGAGACAAAACTTTTCGTGTAATATTTTCGCCAAAAATATAGATGGTCATATGAATAAACAAAAAGGAGCTACATTTGTGCATGTGGGATATTGAATTCCAGCGTGTGTGATACTGTTTTCTGAAAATCGGGTGTCCTTATTGTATTGCAGAGACACAAGCACACGCCTACTCACCCGCCCCCTGAGGCAGGGTGGTTGACCCCCACCTGGGAGGGGGAGGGGGTCTTTGTAGAGTCTGTCCCCGACACCTGACTTGCGCCCGGCAGGGTTGCAGGATTGGAGGATATTAGCATGGCGGCTGCCTGTGTGAAGACCTCCCCCAGGGGATGAAATATTCATGGTGCACACGTGACACTCCCCATGTGCCCCGGGAGTAGCTTTATCGGCTCTTCTGTCAGGCCGTGTCTTGTGTCTTACACTCGCCTGTCGGCACTGCATAATGCGCTCGGCTTTTGCCCCTGACCCGCTGCCAAAGGTTTACTGGGCGCCTTCTGTGTAGGCAACCCGCCGTGCGTCGTGATTTGGCAGTATCCCTTACGCAAACCCCGCGAGATCGCGGGAAATGTTGGCTGATTTCTAGAGACCACATGCGGAGACGTGTAAAATTTGCGTCATAATACGGTCACATATTAGACTTCACTAACCCGTATTCGGTTCGCCAGAGTTAAACGTGGACGTGAATATTCCCACACATATGAACACAGCGGGGTGATTAAAAACCATTTATTGCTACACCTGTTGATCTCTGTGTCGGCAAGTAAACAAAAGTCACAGCAAATGCTATTTGAACAACGGTCAGTCAAATGTTCACATTTTCATAGAAACACACAGCCTTTTGCATCTAGCTTGCTGCCATCGATATTTCCCGTAAGCAATTTTCCCGAAATTTTATACACGTTAAAGCGCTTCAGTTGATACCCACTTTTGTGATTGGTTGATTTATCACTTCACACTCCGTACACAATTTCTGGCATCCAAGACAAGTACGGCTTGTTCTTTGGGAAAATATTTCCGCACGCGCTAGATTTCCATACACTACAGGTATACCAGCTGTATTCCTTTACTTACAGCGGCCTATCTCTGTGAGAAGGCATTTCCTTACTGGCTGGCCAGTCGGAAATAGGTAACTCCGATACTGTACGTCTGTGATTCGCAGACATACGCTAAGACGCGTACGAGTTAAAATCATCCAACCGCAATACTGGTTCTGAGCTAAAGTGGTCTGAAGTACAACTAGTCGTGGAATCTTTTCGCGAAAAAAATAGGGTGGCCCTTAAAGGCAAGTTACAATTGTGTGACTTATATACAACATTATAGGAACGCAATTTGTTTCGGTTTACTGTTTTCTCAAGCACTACTGCTCCAAAGGTTCGCATCACATTTGACACGCTTACTGCTCAGGATAAAGTTTATTACTGGCTAGTTATCGGCCAATCAAGCGCCTGTTTGTAGAGACCTGAAGAATTTAATGACCGCTAGGCTATACTCTACAGACTTATGTACAAATATGCCGATGTCAGCTGCACATTGGTTGTCTGCTGTCACAGTGGAAGACGACGATTGGGGCAGAGTCCTCCAGTGCCAAACACCGTGTGGACCAATGACTAAAGTTATACAAACACACGTGTTTTGAATTCTAGCTTGTACCGAAATTAATCCGCGAATTCTTCTGGTCTCTACCTATTTGATAATATTTTTAACGAATTCTTTCATTACTAGGGGTAGTGAAATTTCGCGAAAATATTTCAAGACAAGTTATATTTCAAATCTGTCTTGACTTGCTGAGTTACTTTTTGACACGTGTTAACTGTCAGCACACTAACCACGTAGGAGCCATGCCGATGTTGCCGAATTATGAGTGGCCCGGTCAAATATCAAAACCAATGGCAATAGACAGACAACTGTTGGGTGCTTATTGTATTGAAGTCTACCGTGTACTCAGATTTTTTTGCGAAAAATCACTGGCTCTATTAATTAATTACAGGTAATAGAATCGGTATTGCTCACTACAGTTCTTATCAAATATATAATTTTAATTCAATATAATTAGGGCAAAGTTCTCTTAAGGCTCGGCGCCATCCACTACATGGTAAGCCCATTCTTTCACTTACTCCTTATTTATGTTTTTTGTGAAGTAAAATTTAAAAAAATACACTTTTATAGAAATTCAACTAATTGCCTTACTTTACAGTACCGACGTAAAATCCGAACCATTAACATAAAACTTCGTCAGAAATAGCTAGAGACACGCAGAATCCGCGAATTGACTTTGGGACAAGCTAGAATTCAAAACCTGTGTTTATATAACTTTTGACGTTGGTCCACGCTGTGTTTGACGCCTGTTGGAGAACTGTAGCCAAATCGTCGCCCTCCACTGTCAGAACAGACAACCAATGCGCATTTTATGTGGGCATATTTGTACACGAGCCTGTACAGTATAGCCTGCAGGTCATTGAAATCACGAAGTTTTCAGGGTCTCTACAAAAATCGTAATAAAATTTTAAATTATCATTACGTGCCTGTCTTTTTACAACTACCGGTACCAAATAACATGCAGTTAAATTAACAACAAATAATTAAAAATTACACTTTACAATAATATATTTCTATAATATACAAATTAAATAATTACTCTGGAACTGAAATTCCGACACGAAAACGAACAATTTATGTTTTAGGAGTTGAAACTGGGCCATAAGATAGTATCGAGTCAATGCAACTACACCAACGGGAACTTTGTTTTCAGTTGCAGGTATATTTTCCTTTGTACTGTAGCCCGAGATACACTGGAGGGAAATGTGCTCACGCATCATATTCATTCGGTATCGGAGTAGCATACTTTTGATCGGGCAAGTTAACATATTGAGGTGTGCACACATTTACGTGCACTTAACGATTAATTAGAAGTGAGTCAAATTATATCCACTGCTGCAAGAACACACCGGTTCTGTTGGTGCCTGTGTTAGAACTCACCATTGTCCTATTGGTCATTATTGATCGGTCATCACCCAATGGAGAACCGAGCTGATATTGACCCAATCATGTGTTCTTTATCGTATAAAAGGATTTACAATCAATCATGTCCCTTTGAGTGGCTATAAAAATAAATTATATCGTTAGCAATATCATTGTTACTGCGCTGCCGTGTTCTTGTGAGGTCGTGTTAAACACTAGCCGAACAAAGACTGCACATCCTTTCGAATTTTGTTCTGAACAACAAAGAAAATTTTAAATCTCCTTTGTTCGAGCTACACTCGAGCGTAGTCTACAAAGTGTTAAGTAAGTGAGTTTTCCGAAATACGCGTGGCCGATAACAGAAAGAAATGTGCAGGTGTTCATGTAAAGTGTTGTTTTCTAGCTTGTTTGCAAAGTTCTTCGGGAAACTCACGTGCGCCTTTGCGGCTCTGTTGCTTCCTGTTTATTACAGGTCCAGAATCCTCCTGAACTTGTTAAAATAGCTGTGGTAAATTCAGCGAATCGACATGGTGATATAAGATTTTCGAGTCTACCGTGTATCCAGACCAATTCGCGTAATATCCAGATGCCTTTCTACTGCCATCCGACTTCGCACATTACACATGTCGAAATTTCTGTAATCACGCATTCTATATTTTTCTTCTGTTCAGCAAGGACAAGGCAACAATTCCTCATTACTTGTCAGTCTCGTGTCTTCGTCGCGAACTCTGGAAGCGGATTAACGACTTTAAGGGAGGATGACGCAATTGCTTTCTGTGACAGGTCTGATTATTTTCTCTCTCCGCTTGTCGATAATTCCTTCGGGGCTCATTACTTATTCCACGAGTGGAAAGGCCTCGAGCAAGAGATTGTTATTGTATCGAGAATCAAATTTCCCTGTCTTCGGATACGGCAACTATGCGGCCAGGCGCAGTATACAATAGCTAGAAGACATAAAAAAAAATTGTGGTTTCATCAGGAGGCAAATCAGACCTTCAAATATTCTTACATTTGTGCCACTTTCGGACTTGACTCTCGAACTAAATGACATGTTCGTCAGGACGTCACAGTGAGTCAAGAGTGAGCAACAAGGTCTTGAGAGCCGATGAGGGCGAAGTGAGGTCAGTATGGAGCAGCTCCGGAATGAAAAGACGGGGGGAGGGGGGAGATGCCCCAGAAAACCCCCCGACCAGTGGCATCGTCAGGCATGATTCCCACATGTGTAAATCTGGGTGAATGCCGCGGAAATCGAACTCGGTTCGCCATGGAGGGAGGCGATTCGGCTGAGGCCTTTGTACAGGATGTTTCACGACTTGGTCGCAGAGTAGAGAAGTACACAGAGACGCACCCATTCTCAGATTGGCTGCGCAAGGTTCGGGCCTTGTTCCTGACTGGCTACTGCGTGTTGCGGAAGATATCATATTGGCTCGTCTACCGACAGGCAAGTGGATTACCAGTCGCTGATTGGCGAGCGGTGTTACGACGTATTTCCGGCTAGTGTTGCATATTGGCAGATTAATGTGTTTTTCGTAAAAATATTTCAAGTCCAGTTTAACTCCATAACACTTTAATTCATAAGCTCTTTCGTGATTGGATGATTTTTAATGTCGCGTGTCTCAAATGTCTGTCCACGAATCACGAACGTTCAGTCAGTATCGGAGTACTTTATTACGATTGGCTCCAGCCAACTAAGAACACGACTTCTCACGTAGACGAGCGACCAATAATCAAAGGAGGCTGTAGTTGTGGATGTAGGATATTGAAGTCTAGCTTGGCCATGAATACTTTGGCGAAATGCACCTGTACCTACAGATGGCCCTAATGATCTCCATTGATCCCAGAATCATGCTTAAAATGAGGTTCCTCGTTTACTGTAACATTATTTTCATTTCTTACTATTGCTTTTGGTTTCAGTGTATTTTTTTCTGTTACAAAATCAAGTAGAGCCACCTGTTCTTCTCGAAAATATTTACGCGGAGGCTACCCTAGGGCATTCGTGCAGTTTCCTTTTGGTGGTTGGCCACGTCTCTTTGTCGGGAGACAGTTCCTTATCTAACTGGACAAATCAGAATCAGGTAACTCAGACACTGAGTGTCCATGATTCGCGGTCAGACACCTACAATTCGTGGCAGTTTATAATCATCCAATTACGAAAGCGAATCCGAGCTCTAGTGTTTTGAAGTTCAAGTAATACTGTAATATTTTCGCGAAAGACAGGTGGACCTAGTTTTAAGGTATGAATGCGGGACGAGGCGAGCAACGAAAATCTATGCAGGCTGTGAGTAGAGCCTGAACACATGGTAGACTTCAATGCTCTAAGCACAAGCTGAGAGTTTTCGTTTGCCATTGGTTGCCCTCTGCACGAGAAGCCGTTTCTTTAATTTTGACCGGGCCAATTAGAATTCAAAAACTTTGGCAGTGAACCAAAGTGATTCGCTTACTAAGAGTAACGTGTCAATGTGGCCAATAGAGAAAAGTAAAAACACTCTAAAAAAAAAAGTCATACATAGTTATCTGTACGACAAAGAAACCCATTTCTTTGAGAATGTTTTGTCTACAGCAACACAATGTACCTTTAATTCAAAGAGAAGGTTGGAGAAACATAAGTTTGCTGCTAACAAATGTTTTCTTTATACATTTTTGTTTTATGGCAATATTGCTTTTCTTTATAACAAAGAAATAAACATTATCTGAGCTCCTTTTACTCACAGTAAATAAATATCACTTAGTACCAAATGTAACGATTTAAAGTTTTTCTGTCGTACATTGCAGTTTTCAGTACATGACAGATTTCCCAACGCCAACGTTCATAAACCAATAAGAATATTCTGCAGTTACAAAAGCACAGCTGCGCATATTTGTAGTCCTCCTGTAGACGTTTAATGTCATTCTGAAGTTTGGCATTATATTCTGGCCCATTTTACTACCTAAAATTACATGCCTATCAAAAGTAGTCCAAACGTGGAGAGACAAAGTGGTCGTGTGGTGCAGAGTGTAATGTTAATATCACAAGATTTATGGATTCGAATCTGGAAGCGGCTCTGGTATTTTTTTTTTTTTGCGTGTATTATTTTGAAATTTATTTTTCCTTCTCTCTTATTTCCTGTAACGACAATGCAAGGTTAGCATTGTCATTACTCTATAGATCAAACAGAAATTACGTTTTTGGCAAGGCTGCTTTCCAGTGTTTCATATCTAAACAAATATTTCTTTCCAGCTATAAATTATGTTTTGCAGCAAAGAAAGCGTTTTTACAGTGCACTCAAACAGTGTTTTGAAATATAATTTGTCTCGCGATCTTTCCGCTAAATTTCACTGCCCCAAGCTAAGAATTATATAATAGTATGGAAAGCTAAAATATTTTCCCGCTTGTATACACGATCGCGTAATTGTGTGGTTTCCATACAACACACTGAATCCTTTCTTTAAATTAACACAAATGTCACTTTGATTTGTTTTCGCAGGAATAATGTAATAATTAATCAAAATTTCTACGTCGAGTTCTGAAATTTAATATTGCTTTGTTGGTTATCTAACCTAAATGATAAAACTATTTTTGACTACAACAAAATGGGAAAAGAATATAGAACGTAATTCGGTCGTAATAAAGTGCTTTTAGATTTTACCATATCGAATCAAAGCAATTAATTACAATAATTATTCTAACGTTTACTGCACTTTGTGTAATAAACGTAACAGCAGTCGAACATGGAGAATATTTGTAAATAAAATAATTATATTCTGTATCTTAATAAAGAAATTAGACACATATTAAATTTAAAGCTTTGCCCCAATGCTAGTGGGCGTGGCTCAGAAACCGAAGGGTATTGTAAAAGAAAACCTCTTTTAAAAATGGAATCCCACAAGGAAAATATGTATGAGACCGTGTTCTAATTGGCACTTTTTATTATCAAAATGATCATGTGATCAGTTTTGTTTACAAAATCTATGACGTCTTTGTGTAATTTGCATTTTGCGTTTTGTCAGCTTCAGAGTTGACAAATTACAAAGCACAAATTAGCAAACCACTATCACACTAGCTTTGCCTGTTTGAAACGTTAAAATACACATATTGACGAGGCTATTGGAATAAACAAATGTGCATCGTACTCACGATATTGACGAGACTATTGGAATAAACAAATGTGCATCGTACTCACGATATTGACGAGGCTATTGGAATAAACAAATGTTCTTTGTACTCACGATATTGACGAAATTATTGGAATAAACAAATGTGCATCGTATTCACGATATTGACGAGGCTATTGTAATAAACAAATGTGCATCGTACTCACGATATTGACGAGGCTATTGGAATAAACAAATGTGCATCGTATTCACGATATTGACGAGGCTATTGGAATAAACAAATGTGCATCGTATTCACGATATTGACGAGGCTATTGGAATAAACAAATGTGCATTGTACTCACGATATTTATTTTACAAAGTAAGTTGCTGAGATATTTTTTAAATAGGCATTTTCTTATGACAACATTTTTAAGTAACAATTTCACGTGATATTGGTTTCATTTTGTTAATTTTAAATTTGAACGGCCCTCGAAAAATTTTCGGGATTAATTACTGTTTATGTTAAGTCTTCATGTTAGATTTAATTTTTCAATAATGATTACGTCAAAATAATAGTAGCGTGGCGAGACGTACAGTTGAATGTCGTGGACTTCCGACTAAACCTTACAAAAATTCTAAATACAAATTACGAAAAACGAAACTCGAAACGAAACACGGCACGAAGATCAGTATGGACGTAAACCTATCTGCGAAGGGTCGACGGTGGCTAAGCGGTTAGCGTACTCGCCTCCCGCCAAGGCGATCCTGGTTCAATCCCCGGCCGGGTAACTGCAGATTTTCGCATGTTGGAATCGTGCCCAACGATGCCGTTGGCAGGCGGGTTTCCTCGGGGATCTCCCTCATCGGCTCTCAAGACCTCGATGTTAGGAGCAGTAGAAATCTCTTCACTCACTCACTCTGAAAAAAAAAAATGTAACCGAGGCTAGAGAGTGCTCCCGAATGTAATTCAGTGGAATTGGTGTAAGAACATTTTGTACGTCAGCGTCGCGACCCAGATCTCCGCTACGGGAATCCGCGTCCTTGCTCGTGCAAAGTCTTGGACATGCGTCTAACGGCAACCCCGGGGACGTCACAGAGGGAACGTAACACGGCGACGCCCAGACATGAGTTCCCGTCCCGACGCCAATTTCGACCCCCCCCCCCCCCCCCTCCCTCCACACGCGGGCTAAATCAACCCGACGCAGCAGGGACTTTATCATTGGCCCCGGCGTCGGCTTGCTTCCACAGGTGCAGACTTCATTTCGCGCTACGCTACGTCCCCACTCTAACTTGCCACACCCCATAGAGCCACCCACCCTTAACAAGACTTTGTTACTCCGTTACTACGCGTCCGACCCACCCTATTTCGTGCACCAGCCCCTCCTCCCACCAGCTGCAATTGCGGAAACAAACTATGCCTTTATCTCCCTCCCTGCTCGCATCTTATTCCTCTCCCAGTATATGTATTCTTTCTTCTTCTTGCTTTGTTTAATTTTCTTTTCCCGCTCCCCCATGGCATTCTTTCCTTTCCTCGACGCACCCCGCCCCCCGCCCACGAGTGAGTGACTCCCAACTCATCCCACCCACAAACCGTCCTACTCTCGCGCGAGAAAACACTAGCCGCGTCCCACCCTCTCTCCTTCTCAATTTTTGCGCCCTGGAGCGTTAACACCCACACGTTCGCAGGAATTACCCCTCCCCCCCTTTACCACTTCATACGCCCGCCCTCCACCCCCACAGCGGAATTAATTTTATTTACATTGCTCCTGTAGGGACGAGAAGTGGTAGCTACGGAGAGGGATGGGGTGGAGGAAAAAAAAAAAAAACAACAAATTTTCCTCGGGAACACAACATGCGCGTGGAGAATTAAAACAAGTTTTAATTACGCGGTATATTATACTGCGTCCCCCATCTCTTCCCCCTTCGTCACCCAAGCCGGTTCATCGCGTTTTGTAGTTGTTACCTTTTTTTTTTGTTTATGGCATACGTAACACGGAAGGGTGTTAAGAGGGAAGGGGGTGGTTATTAAGGGCAGCATGTGGGCTGTTCCGCTGAATTAACATTCCCGTCGTAAATAATGGCACGGCCGGACCGCAGCTACCAGCTGTTGCGAGTTATGACATCCTGTGTAGGTCCGCGCATCTGGTGCAGTGAGGAGGAAGTCTTGTCCAGACGTAAGTGTACTCTCGACTTGTAAATTTTGGAATGTGATAATTCCGCAAATTTCTTTACAGGCAATCTAGGCCACATACATCTGTATATCGCTTAGACTAAAGATGAGTTCGACCGCTTATTCGTCTTCTGCGCATGTACCCAACATTCACCTACTCCAAAGGAAACACGACCGTCTTAAGTCACACGGTCTACAGTGATTGACGTGTTTGTTTATCTCTCAATTTTCAAAAGACAAGCGCTGTTATAGGGCTATAATACTTTTGCCAATTTTAATTTTATCAAACTTCATTGCAAATTGATTAGAGGAAGTATACAAACATCTCAAAGCACTTGTTTACTAAATAGTGTTGTAATCTCGAGTTCAATCAACGCCGTTCTTGCTAGACTTGTTGGCGGAAATGCAGTTCAATGTTGGGACATGGAGACTGGCTGTGCGTAGCCAGCGAGATCGGTCTACCGCATATGTAGGGACGCCCGAATTTCGCGAACAGATTTCAGCACATGGCATATTTCAGTAACATACGGACGTAACAGCAGATTTATTTTGCTCATTGGCGGCATGTGTTTGAGAGAAAACATTTTCTTACTTGACTGGCCAATCAGAAATAGGTATCTCCAATATTGTACGTCTGTGATTCGCAGGCATAAGCCTAAGACGAACAACACCTGAATCATCCAACCAATAAAGGTGATTTGAGATAGCGTGTTATACAATACAACTGGTCGTGAAATGGTTTCGCGAAATCCGGGTGTCCCTACTCATATGGTATTTCTGCGTTACTTCTAGGACTTAGCATTATAAGGTGCGCACAAGTTTACAAACATTTAAGACATGCTATATACATAATTGTGTGGTTTATCTCCACCACCAGACTAACACCAGTTCTGATTGGCTCGGTATTCCTTCGTACCTCCGGACTATTGGTACAAGCCACACAAAACATACTTAATGTACTGTTGCTGCTCTTGTTATTGGCCGGCTCTCAGCCAATGGACTGCCGAGTTTACCATGCCCAAATCAACTCATCTATTCACATTAAACATGAAAGACGATCAGTCGTGGTCACTTCAGGAACTGCAAAAATATATATATATATTTTTTTAATTCGTGACATTTATTGCAGATTTGCTCGTGTATTCGTAATCTCCTGATAAATAGCAGCAGAACACTTAGACTATATCCACGAGAGAGCTGTATCTCAAGTGTAGAGTAGTGTTCATATAAGCATTGCCAGTCAAGTAAATGCAGGTAAGTCCAAGGTGATTTTGTGGCCACAATAAATTCTGAATTAATATAAATGTCAGATTGTACCACATATCCACACATGCTTTACATACACCGTGATATTTAAAGGCCCTAAAGTTTACGGCGACCGACCGGATACCGGATACGTTGAACGTATTTGTAAAATGGTTGTGTGTACTAAATGCACGCATATAATGTTGGAACAACCATATATATATATATATATATATATATATATATATATATATATTATATATATATATATATATATATATATACACACACACACACGCAACACACATAGTGTTGGCTCAACTAATAATTTTTATAAACGATTTATTTCTTTCAAGGAAATGAATGCAGAAGTTTGGGACAAGGTAAGATTTGCTCGAGTAAGCAAATTACTATTTATTGTAAGCCAATACTTTCGAAATAAATATATTGTAAGGGAAGGGAACCAGAATTTGGTAAGTCCGTATGTGCGTTTTTAAATAATCAACTTCATGTATTCATATATATATATATATATATATATATATATATATATGATAATACCTCGGCTAGAATGATTCTTGAGCATTGATCTGCAGGATTACTAGGGCGAAAAAAGTCTCAGACCACGAAAGGATTCCTGTTTTGACTAGTACAATAAATATACTTGCCAACTGAGTGGAAGAATCGTCAGTTGAAACCAGTATTTGTAAATTTGAAGTCATATTACATATTCAATCTTGCTGAATAAGCTATAATATTGAAATAAAAATTAATTTCAATGTAGTGAAAATAAACTGCTATAATATTCAAATCAACAACTCCCTGGCAACTCGTACATCGAGGTTGTCCCAATAAATAATTATTGACTGTGGAAAGTGGCGCTGTAAATGAAGTTACCCTGGCTGCAACGGCTTACAAACTCAACTTATTTAGTTTAAATGAAATTCAATAAGCGCCGCTGGACTCGAGATTGATTCATCACAATATTTATCTTCTGAGACTAAATCTTTGTCACGGTGCGGTAGAGTCGCGTATCGCGCCGCTTTTCTTCCCACGACTATGTTTGTTTTAGAACTGCTGAGCATCCAGCTATAGTCTACCCAAGGGCACTCCACACTTTTTGAAAAAAAACCCTTGGAAAATCACTCCTCGTACGAAGTGTTTGGTTGTTTCATAAATATGCCACGCAATATTCGCATCATTACTTAACGGTATACTGAACTCCAAGACGTTGTATTCCGCCATTGGCTGAAAACTTATGTGGCACGTCTCAACGACGCTTTATGCCAATAGCAACGGCTCGATTTTTTGAGCAACCAACCTACACTGGAGTGGGCACACAGGTTAATGACGCCGTATAGTCGCCAATAGCTAGAGACCTGCAAAATTCGCGTTATTATTTGAGGACACGTTGAACTTTAGAAATATTTACCTTTGAAATGCGTTTGTCATTGGACCATACTTTATTTGACACTGCGCCAATAAATGGACACTTCACAATTGTGTGCCCCAATCACGCGCAGTTCAGTCAGAAAGGGAGTGGCTTCACAACCATGCAGCAGCCAATGGAGAAGCGACGTCCGCTCCAGTATATAAGGTATTGTGAAGTTTATCCTGATCACAAATAATAATGCCAATTTTTTACGTCTCTAGTCATTTTTTCATTGACTTTCTATGCGTGTATTTAAATAAAAGTATACCTTATTTTGGTTAAACTGAACTTGTAATTATATTGGATTTATAATTTACGATGTGTTGGTAACACCACGCAAGAAATAGTTCCTATGCGAACTGTCACGCCGATTGGGCACGAATACGGTGCGTTGTCCCTTTGGTGTGGTTCCGTTGCCATGGATAACTTTTGCTTGCATGAGGTGGAGAGATAGGGTGAAAGTAGATCTTTAGCTGGGCTTCAGAATAGTTGTAAGTTACTAGAACGGACCGTGCAATGTTTTGTATGTGTACAGCGAGGGTTAGAACTCACTGCAGTCATATTCATCCCCAGTACAATGTGACTTGTGGACATTTCTACGACTCTGGTTAGGGGATGGTTTGACCCAATACGTACAGGCCTGAAAAATTTGCGAGTTCAATGACCTGCAGGCTAAACTCTGCAGTCTTATGTACAAATACGCCGTTGTCAACTGTGCACTGGTTGTCTGCTGTCGCAGTGGAATGAGGCGATTGTGCCAGCGTTCTCCAGGATGTGTCAAACACTCTGTGGACCAATGGCTAAAGATATATGAACACACGTGTTTTTAATTCTAACTTGTCCTGAAAGGAACACGCAAATTCTTCAGGTCTCTACCAATATGTCTTAGGCACGAATCAAGTATTTTGCTCGTTCTGATAACGTAGAAAGATTTGAGAAAGAATAAGTAAAGATACGACGAAATATTAATTTGATGTAATATTTCAACCATATAGTAATGCGGGAACAAAATGGCTTACACTTACGCCAAATGCGCTGCCCTGGTGGCTGAGTGGTTAGACTGCTCGCCTCTCACCTGGGCGAACCGGGGGTCAATTCCTGGACGGGCTACTCCCGGATTTTCGCAAGTGGGTTTCGTGCCGGACGATGAGGCTGGTCGGCGGGTTTTCTCGGGGTTCTTCCGTTTTCCCCCAACTTTGCATTCCGGCGCTGGTACATTCTCATCTCATTTCACCTTCATCGACTTTTAACACCTCGTTAAGAGCCGCCTAAATATCTCATCTCAACTTATATTACGCCAAATAGAAACGAAGATTCCGAAATTTTCTAGTAGGGCACTGCAGAAATATTTGCGTAGTTTGTTTTGGTTAGTTTGGTTGTAGTTCAGACAAGGGAATAGATTTCCCAATACGCAGAGATTTCGTCGGTAGATATAAACGAGAGTGGTGCAAAAATATCATGTTCGAAAACACGATGCCGTTTTCCCTTTTGCGCAACTGCAAAATAACACTGAAAATGGAGAAAAAAATTGCACACGCGCCCCAAATTTTCACCTGCTACGACTATTGCGTTCATTTTCTCTGAATATGCATATGCTGTTTTGCATTTATTCGTGCAAGAAAACGCAACGCCAGAGTTGAAAAAGAAATGAGCTTTAAAAGTTATTTTAAAAAATGTCTGTGATAAATACTTCGGGCGCGTATGAGAATTGCACTGCACACACATGTGGTAAATTACCTCGAAGCGGATGGTTATGTTCACGTAATGAACTACACACTTTTATTATAAAACCCTTTCATGACCAGTATAGACAGTTGTCTACATGTTGCAGAGGAAGGTTATATTTGGTTAGCACTGTATTCTCGGAGGCATAATGACAAATGATATTCGCTATGGGTAGCTGATTGGTTAAGTATGCTACTGCTCTACGGAATGTCACTATGGCCGAACACAAAGCCTACAGGTTATTAGTGGCGATAAATAAACCAGTTACTTCTCATTTCAGATACAGAGCACGTCAAAGTATGTCATATTTGCAACACCTGAGATTGTAAATTGATGAGTAGGGACCTACAGAGTTCGCGTTATTATTTGGCATCAAGTTAAACTTCTCACTACTTTACATACTCTGCTCGGCGTCGTTTCTCCAACGGCTGCTGCCTAGAGAGAAGTCACTTCCTTTATGAGCGAATTGCACGTGATTGGGGCACACGAGTGAAGTGTTCATTCATCGTCACAGAGTTATACGGGGCGTGTCAAATAAAGAATATTTTATGTTTAAAATGTCCTCAAATAATAACGCGGATTTTGCCGGCCTCTTCAATGGGGTATGAAAGGGCTAGGTGAAGGGCACCGCCAAGAAAGAAATATGAATATGTTGGTTTGTTAGTTGCTACTATAATTTACCGCCGTCCGATCTGTACACACAAAGTATACGTAGGGATTGCGGTTGTGCAGTGATTATGGTTCTCGCCTTACACCAACCCGGTTTGGGTTCGATTCCTTGCAGGCTCGCTCGCTCGCGTATTTTCCCACGTGGTTATCGTGCCAGACGATTCCGCTGGTGGACGGGTTTTCTCGGGGATCTCTCGTTTCCTCCGATCTTGAATTCCTGCGCTGCTCCGTACTCGCCTCGCTTCACCCTCATCGGCTCTCAGGACCACGATATTGAGAGACGTCCAAATCCCTCCACTCTCGGCAAAGTATGCATCGAAGTGTAAAATTAAGTATATTTGTAAAATATTTACTTTTGTAATAATTTTACATATTCTCTTGACCGACGCATGAATAAAGTGACGAGGCTCAGGCAAATGTTAATTTTACATAAGGCGGAAGATTAAACAACGTGCATACAAGTAGACCTTAAGCAGGGCTTTCAAAAGTGCTCATTTAACCCTGAACAGTCCATAAAATATGGAATGTTAAGCGTTTCTGCTATACAAAGTCAGGAATTATCCCACGCATTTGACTGTTCAGGGTTAAATGAGCACTTTTGAAAGCCCTGCTTAGGATCTACTTGTATGCACGTTGTTTAATCTTCCGCTTTATGTAAAATTAACATTTGCCTGATCCTCGTCACTTTATTCATGCGTTGGTCAAGAGAAAATGTAAAATTATTATAAAAGTAAATATTTTACGAATATACTTAATTTTACACTTCGATGTATTTTAAGTTAACACAAATGGCTACCTAACACTTTTTATTCGACGTTAAGATATAGAACTACTTTCTATCCATCGCTACCAACTTTGTTGGCCGCATGTTACTCGGTGGGCCCGTTAAAATATGTGCAGGTATGAGTAGTGACTTTTTCCGAGGTTGATTTCAAAAGTGCTCACTTGACAGGTTGTCTGTAATGCCGTGGTCAGTTAACCTGCCTTAAGTAGAGAGCTAAAAATTTCAGTTGTAATCCAAAATACGTAAGTTCAGTACCAATATAACGGTATAGTGATTTTAACTCACACGCGTATCAAGTGTAGTTCATCCACTCACGGACGTTGAGTGTCAGGGAAACTTTATTCTGATTGGCTCAGTCGAGTAAAACGTTCTTCTCACACAGACACGAAGCCAATAACAAAAGGAAGTTGGAAGCTCGCACGTAAGACGCTGAAAGCTAGCTTGAACATAAAACTTTTCGAGAACAACAGGTAGGCCTATAAGTTATTAATAGAGACTTCAAAAACTTGAGAGTTCAATAATATGTAGGCCAGACGCTACAGTCTTATGTACAAATATAACGACGTCAAATGAGCATTGGTTGTCTGCTGTCACAGTAGAATGAAACGATTGGGTCACCATTCTCCAGGAGGTTTCAAACACTATATGGACCAATCTCTAAAGTTGTATAAACACACGTGTTTTGAATTCTAGCTTGTCCCAAAATAAATCCACGAATTTATAAAAAAAAAAATGGTTTTACACATTTACATGAAAATTATGCACAACAAATAATTCGAATTGTTTTATAAGCTTGTGCCCTTAATATTGTGGGATAGTTTCCAGGTTCAATGAGCAAAATGTAAATAGTTACTCATACATTTTTATTCCAGCTGAAAACTCTAGCAATGTTTTTGAAGTACTTAACATAAAATGGAAGATATATATTCTCTTTCGAGTTCCTTTCTTAATTTTTCTCAGTTTCCAGCTTGGCATAATATTTTATGTATTGTTTTATGTAAATTTCGGCTACACATGTCAATAATGTAATTTCATTTTGTATTTAGTTTATTTTATTTTTAGTATTGGTTTTTATTTCACGCTTAGGGTATTTTAAATTAGCTGTACGATGGCATTCTTAAATGTGTTTAACTTGAGTAGCTTAGCTATTTGGTATTTTTCTATTTATTTATATTTAATTAATTAGATTTATATTTTACGGTGTCTTTTTGTGAATGTTTCTGATTTTATTTAATTTTTATATCCGTTTGAAGTATTCTAGGTTTTTTTTGAGGAGTTAGGCCGTTGAAAGTGGATCGTTAGGAGTTTTGAAAGGTTTCAGCTCCCCATTGGCCCACAGATTCCAATTAAGGGTAGGCCCCTTAAGCTAGTTCCAGTCAGTCGAGTTTGACGCTCTCTCTTCCAGCAGCACCCGTTGTGAACAGACGTATGGCTAGGAGCCTCGTCTGAAAGTAGGTCGAGCGCACTAGATTTTCAGTCATTTTTCTCACCAGCGTTAAGCGAGTGCCGAATTTGCCCCCTTCTGTTAGGTTTATAGAGTTAGGAGAAAGTAAGTATCCTTCACGACATCGACGTATAGAAGAGCTGAGATTCCACGTGTTAAGCGTCTCGCCCTACCCTACCCGCTACGAGGGCAGCCTACGAGTCCTTGTTTGCACAATACAGATGATTCGCACATCGAGAGTATCGAAACAACACAACAGATAAGATTGTTCAAGTATGGTCTACAGATAGTGCTGGTTAGCGTCGGCCATTAGTGCCAGAAGGATTCAACCGATGCCATGTGGTGATTTTCAAGTACACTTATCACCCCAGTTTAATGGTTTTCACTGTAAACCGGAGAATGTCTTTTTTTTTTTTTGCGTTTCCCCGAGCTAGGCATGGAAGCTTGAATTGAGTATATTTGCTAAGTAATATTTTTAATTTTTGATAATCAATAACATTAATTTATTTTTAATACTGAGTATTAATATTTGACACTGGCAGGTTTGTATTATGTTAGTGTGGTGATCAGGCAAGCTAGGCACAACCTCTTTCAGTTGCAGCAGGATTTCGTTGTTGTCACTGAGCTTTAGCTGATTGTCATCAGGGTCTAAAGTACTTCATTCAGAAAATATTGAAGAGTAATACATTGGAAAAGCTTAATAAAAATATTAGCTCCAAAATTAACTATTTCAGGTGTCAACAGTGCTTGTCATTAACGAAAATATTTATGTACTTTATAGCTGAAGTGAACAAAATAAGTTGTATTTCATAGGATATTTTATTGGGAGATTATCAAATCGGGACTCTATTGTTGGACATCCAGCTAGTATAGGAGGTTCACGGAAAGATGAGCACTTTCGAAAGCCACTGCTTGATATCTACTTGTATGCACGTTGTGTGTTCTTCCGCTTTATGTAAAATGAACCTTGCCATGGGCCTCGTCACTTTCTTTATACTTCGGTCAGGTGAAAATGTAAAATTATTAGAAAAATGATTATGTTACAAATGTGGTTTTTTTTTTTACACTTAGGTGCATTTAAAAAACAGAAATCAAAATAAATAATTTTAAGTTATCACTAATGGTTAACTAGCAATTTTTATTTGACGTTAAGATACTGAACTACTTTCCATCCATCGTTACCAACTTTACTGGGTGCATATCACTCGGTGCACCCTTTAAAATATATGCAGGTATGAGCAGTGACATTTTTCTAAGGTTAATTTTTAAAAATCACTCACTTTTATGGTGAACAACCTTTAAGACACCTCATCCATTATAGTAGGATAACCAATAGGTAGATACGTGCAGAATTCGCGTTATTATTTGGGGGCATGTTAAACTTTAAACATTTTTACCTTTGCAATAGGTTTGTCATTGGACCATACTCTATCTAACACGCCCTGGGTAATTTTGTGCCAATAAATAAGCACTTCACAATTAAGTGCCTCAATCACGTGGAGATCAGTCATGAAGGGCGTGACTTCACATCTACGCAGCAGTCAATGTATAAACAACGCCGACTTCGGTATATATTGTGCTGTGGAGCTCAGCCTGGTGCCAAATAATAACACGATTATTGCATGTCTCTACCAATAGGACAATAGTGGAGAGAGTGGAGAGATTCTGGTAGCTCTTAACATCGAGGTCTTGAGAGCCGATGATGGAGATCTCTGAGAAAACCCACCGACGACGAGCGGCATCGTCAGGCAAGATTCCCCTACCGGGAATTGAACCCGGTTCGTCTGGGTGGGAGGTACCCCGATTACTATGCCATCGTGGTCCGCAAGACTCTGGTAATTCTGGAAGAAGAGACTAGCAAGAATGGCGTGTCTATAACGGCGAATACAAGTGACACAATTCTGACTTGTCTCCTGATTGCAATTAGAATGTGTACAGAGTGCAAATTCTTAAGAGTCATATATAGACACACGAGAAATTCGCGTTATTATTTGGCATCAGGCTGAACTTCACAGTACTGTATATACCGGAGTCGGCGTCGTTTCTCCATTGGCTGCTGCATAGAAGTGAAACCACGCCCTTTCTTATTGACCCCCATGTGATTGGGGGTACACAGTTGTGAAGTGTTTATTTATTGGCGCAGAGTTACCCCGGGGTGTGTCAGATATCGTATTGTCCAATGCGAACCGTATTGCAAAGGTACACGTGTTTGAAGTTTAGCTTGTCCTCAAATGATAACGCGAATTTTGCATGTGTCTAGTTAAATAATGTTTACATTTCACGTATTTTGCTGTATTTTTCCTACATAACCTTAGAAGTTTGATCTTGAAAACTTCCCAGGGAATGTGATAGATTAAAACATTAATACGTTTCGTATAAACTAAAAGGCGAATCTGAGAGTTACCTCTGATATAGAATGTTTGAACCTGTGTATAATACAAGTGTCATCAAATAATAAGTATGTAATTTTCCATTTTTACTAAAATTTGCGAGTTATGTGAATGTACGATTAATATTATCAAAATAAGATACATTTTATAACTCTTTGTCACTAGGCATATGATAATTCTGATTAAAGTGTTAAAAATTGAAACACAGCATTCGAACACATTCAGTATTACCATGTATCTCCATATTATTTTTATAACTGTTTTTTTTTTGTTCCGCGTAGAGGACGACAGTAATTTAAAAATTCATGTCACAAATCCTGTGGGGTTAACTATTTGGCCTGACGTGGTAATGTGTGTTTTTTTTTTTTTTTTTTTTTTTTTACAACTGCTTCAAACATGACAATGTATTTACTCATTTTCGTCACTTACTGTCGCATTTCATACAGTTTGTGTCAGTTAAATGTGAAACAAAAAAGGAGATATGATTGTTTTTTTTTTTTTTTTACATTATAACATTTTGTATGCAAGCAAATAAATCGCCCGGAGTACAAAACAACAAGCTACGTAAATTCATCACAGTAAAAGCAAACACGTCGCAATTGACTTAAATGTAAGCGGTTTAATGTTTGCCTAAAAAAAAATTCAAGAACCAAGAACCTGTAGTATTTATTTCTGTTACCAATGGCGGCGACAATATTATGAGCGAACTCAAAAATAACAATAATGAATGGAAACCTACAAAGTTATCGTCATTATTCGAAAACCGTCTAGAATGCAAGTTACTATACACACTATAGGCGTTATTTGTTTATTGCTTGCTATAGCTGTAACCAACTGTATTGCAAATGAGTCAGTCACGGCATTGTTATTATTATTATTATACTTTATCATAATTATTAGCGTAACATATAACGAAAAAGTTAAGATTACAAGTTTTCACAAACAACAATAACAAGATTTTTGCCCACCTAAAATTATCAAATTGAACTAATTGCATCTTCTTCTTTATTTTCATTAACAGAAGAAATTTGGTAAATATGTTAATTAACTTTACTTTAAAATGAAGATTAATTACCAAAGTTAATTATTGTGATACACAAGCAATTATTTTACAATAAATTACATTACGCTTGAACAATTTGTGTCAGTAAAAATATTTACTGAAATGACTTTGACAGTTTTAAAAATATATTCGTCCCATAAGTTATTATGAACACGATTAAAGATTAATCTCTTAGCGTGATTTTCCGAGCCTAATGGGTGAATTATTACACTAGCATCACCTAGGTGATGAAAACATATTAAATAAAATATCGTAGTCGAACGAAGGGGAGAGACAGCCTCCAGTAATCTATAAACAAATGAAAAAAAACACTATATTATATTGAGTATAGGCAAGGGGGTTGAGGCCTGCCGACTAATTAACCAACTTAAAACATTGGTGTCGAGGGTGACATACGAAAGTTTAAGATTTTTAAAATATTTTTTTTTTTAGAATTTTTAATTTTTTTTATTAATTTTATTAATATTTTTTTAAAATAAATTTTTCAGATTTTTTTAGGTTTTAAACTTTTTTTTTATTTTATTAATTTTTTTTAGGGAAAAACGGGGAAATTTTGAGGGGAAAAGACTATTTCAAGGTGAAAGTTACCGTTTTAATAGGAAAAAAGGGACGTTTTAAGGGAAATGTCTTGTCACAAACACACACTGCCAATAAGCAAAATAATGCTGCTCGTGTGCCCGTAGGGTATTGAAATCTAGCATGTGCGGAAATCTTTTCGCGAAATTCGGGTGTCCCTACCAATGAGCTGAAGGCTATATGTTCAGCTGCAGTCGTACGAACCAATTATGAGCTAAACCAGTAAAGCGGTCTGCGAATAATTTACCCACAGATAAGATAATTAGTTACTCCACTTCTCAGTGTGAGGTACAGGGGAAAATTACCTACACGTGAGTACTACACACAATTATGTACACCGGGTCTGAATGGGTTGACGCAGAAAAATCCGAGTTCTTGTTAGGTGATTACTTGGAGACACATTAAACTTCGAACATGTGTGTGTACCTTTACAATACGTTTATCATTGAACCGTCCATACTTGATTTGACACGTCCTGAGTAATTGTGCGCCAATGATTGAATACTTCACAACTGTGTGCCCAAATAAAGTGTAGTGCAGTCAGAAAGGAAGTGAATTCACGTCTGTGCAGCGGCCAATGGAGAAACAACGCCGGCTCCGGTATGTACAGCACTGTGAAGTCTAGCCTGATGACAAATAATAACGCAAATTTTGCAGGTTCCTAATGATGGGTTCTAGTTAGTTTTGAACTGTGTGTGAAGATATTTCTTAAATGACAATGCCAGTAAGAGGCGTGATACTGAAGGGCCGACCGCCTGTGATACGTCAGAAAACACACCAGCAAGAAATAATTTAATTAATTCACGGGCACGTCATAATGGGCATTTTTTTCCTTCGCAAAATGCGGTTTTCTGTACTCATGAATAGAGGTAGTGAATTTTCACGAAAAAAGTATGAGTACAGGGTAGAATTCAATACTGCAAGCCCCCAACGTCAGTTTGTCTATTGCAATTGGTTGCTGTTTGGTCGAGAAGAAATTTTTATATTTGACCAGGCCATTTACAATTGGGCAATGTCTCCACGTTTCCTACGTGGTTAGTGTGCAGACAGTTAACACGTGTCAAAAGTAAGTCAGCCAATCAAGACAGGTAAAGACCCCATCGTGTTTCGAAATATAACTTGTCTTGAAATTTTTTCGCGAAATCTCATTACCCCTATTTATGATTGACCTCACGCCACGTGGTGCCACTGTGGCTGAGCGTTTAGCACTCTAGCCTCCCACCAAGGCGAACCGGGTTCAATGCCCGCTGGGTCACCGGGAATCGTGCCGGACGATGCCGTTCGTCGGCGAGTTTTCTCGGGGATCTCCCGTTTCCCCCGCCCCTTCATTCCGACGCAGCTCCATATTCACTTCAATCACCCTCATCGTCTCTCAAGACCTCGTTGTTAAGAGCTGCCCAAATCTCTTCCCTCACTCCCGCCACGCTTCTATCCATCCCGCTTTACGCGTTACGATCGCACTCACATTCCTCCCGCAGTTGTCAATGCCGGGTGGTTAATAATCTGCCTCTGCAATAAAATAAAACACGCGAAGTGATCAACAATGTCGGGCTGCAGTTTCGTATAACGGGGCTGGCAGCAGACCTGTCGGTGGTTGTTTGATTTTTGCATGGCTCGACCTCCCTTGGGGAAAGCTGTGAAACAGTTTAGAATTCCTGTGGCAAAATTTGTGTATGGGATGGGTTGGTGCAGGGGGGAGAGGGTAGGATTCCATCCATCGTTCCTCCAACCCCCTCGCCACACTTCAGCATACCAATTATTAATGCATGAATCACGTCGGGAATCCAGGAATTATTGTGATGGAAAATTGGCGGCGGCGGAGGCTGAGGGCGGTGTGGGGAATGGCATATAGTTATCAGCGCCGGAGTGGAAAAGGGGGGGGGGGGTGTTAGCATGGTTGCCTGGGCGATTAGTGCTGGCACCTGGTACTTCCACGGCTGGAAGTGATTGCTGGAATTAGAGGAGGATTTCGCGTGATCCGGGGGGAGAGAGGGGAGGGTAGGGGTTTGGAAAAGAAGGTACTTGTGTAAAGCTTGGGCTAGAGGAAAGAGGAATGCATTCCCTTTCAACAGAGCCTGTCACTCAAGGATCCCAATCTCGCAGATATTTCCAGCATCTCAGAATGTACCACTCTCCCTCCAGTAATGGTACTTCGCACGCAAGAATTGCTGCTTCTCCAGAAAAAAAGAAGAAGAAATGTCGAAAATATTTATTTTTCCATTAACCCTTTCACCTGCCATCAGATAAGATGTAGCACATGGAATCCCTAGGGCCACCTGTTTTTTTTGCGAAAAGATTCCACGACTAGTTATACTCCAAAACGGGCCAATCACAATATAGGGCTTTCGCTGCTCTTATCGAGTACGAACTATTCCGTTTGTACCAACATTGAATAGTCATTCAGTTGTAAAGTAATTTATTCATTGGATTAGCGGAGTTATCCTTTTTCACATTTAAGATCAAATCAACTTTGATCGTGCACACGTTAAGCATTAAGCCAGCAATTTAATAAATATTATAATTATCCCATAAAGTTGGCGTTCTCGACCAAGTTGTTTACAAGCTTCGTGCGTGAATTTAATTGATTTCCAATTTTTAAATGGGGAAAATTAAAAAAGAAATGTGTAACAGGATGTTGGGTTCCTCGCTGTGAAAATTGGAAGCCAAACACACATGTGAAATACTTTATATTTCCCAGTAATCCAGAAAGGTAAGTTTCTAAACCAATTCTGTTTGTTTTGACTGGTATCTAGGTTTGGGCTTTTATCTGGGCAATTATTTCCTATAATAATATATACTTTGACTTAATTTTGTCTCTTTTATTCAAATACTACAGTTAACTGTCAAAACAAGCTTCATTGTTTTTGAAACTTATCTTTTTGGATTGCTGAGAATCTCGGAAAAAGGTACCACCCTGCAGAGAAAAATTTAAAAAAAAGTAGAAAACTACAAACTAATTTAATCACATCAGATTGGTAATTATTAATGCTAAAATATCCTCGCCATCTCCTCTAAAATTTTATTTTATCGTTCTTAATGTTATATAATAGCCACGACAAAATAATTATTTGTTTTTATGTTAGTCATAAGAGAAGCGTTAGTTCGGTAAAAAAATACCGCTGTTTGATGATTTTAACTTGCCCACGTCTTAAGTGTCTGCCTACGCAATCACAGACGTACACTAGCGGAGTGACCTAATTCTGGTTGGTCAGTCAGGTGACAAAATGTCTTCGGACGGAGACACGCCGCCGATAAGATAAATAAATACTAACTGGTATGCCCGTAGGGTGGTGAAATGTAGTATAAGAGGAAATCATTCCTCAAAAATACAGGTGGCCCTACGGAGGAATACCTGTGTAAAGGCTGTTCACGATAAAGTGACCACTTTTCAAATCAACGTTAGAAAAAATTCACTTCTCCCGCCTGCAAATATTTTAACGGGCGCACCCCGTGACATGCGCCCAGTAAAGTTGGTAACATTGGAGAGAAAGTAGTTCCATATCCAAACGTCACATGAAAAGTGCTGAGAAACCATTTGTAATAACTTAAATTATTTCTTTCGCGTTCTGTTTTATTTTATGCAGCGAAGTGTAAAAATTAGCAGATTTGTAAAAAGTTACTTTTCAAATAATGTCACAGTTTTACTCGACCGACGCATGAATATAATGGTAATGCCCATGGCAGTGTTGATTTTACATAAGGCAGAAGAATACAAAACGTACATAGATATTAAGCAGTACTGTGGAGTTTAGCCTGATGCCAAACAATTACGAGATTTTACATGTACCCACTCGTAAGAAATAGTACTTATGAGAAACATTTTTAAACAGAGTGCATGGCCATAACGTATTCTATATTAAGGTAAGCTTTGTTTGCATAAGAAGGAAGAATAGCTTGTAGTTAGAACTGTAGCAGGGATTCAGGAATGTTGGCAGTAACCATGAATGAACTGAATTAATTTATCAGCTCATGCACGTGTTTTATAGTAGAGCGGTATTTTACAACCTGGTAATATTTATTGGGGAACAGTTTTCATACATTATGCTCCTCGCTTACTAGACTTCCGAATGTATGAGATATTTTAAAAGTGTGAGTATATGAATAAAATATTAACAGTAAAATATCGGGCACAATGTTAAAAATGTCAAGAAATTTAACAACAAAATATATCATTGTAGTAATTCATTCCACGAGTCAGGAACTGAAAACGTTATTTCTACTGTGGTGTAAACGAGTGTTTGCTTATCGTACGAGTTTTGTCAATTATATTTTCCACAACTCAAACGTATATATATATATATATATATATATATATATATATATATATAATATATATATATATATATATGTTTTTACGTTTCTCGCTTGGCAAACGCGGCAATATTTTTTAACCCAGTAAACGGTTACCGGGTATTTTTTATTCCCCCAGGAGAGCTCTGGTACTCGCAAATCAAGCCCTCTTTATTGTTATTACTTGCGTGTGGTGTGGTTTTGTTCTTTCCCCTCTTTGGCAGCTCGCCGCCATTTTTCCATGGGCGGTAGTTAAATCCTGACGTCACTATACTTCAATTACGGACCACCCACAGTTTCGCTTTAAAACGCGAAAAGCGAGCTGCGGGTGGAAAAGGAGATGTCACTTTATCTTGGCAATAAAAAGGCACTCAGTGAGCGCACAAGAAATTTCAAGAAATAATACTGAGTCTCAGGATTAAAGATAAATTAACAGCAATGTATTTTATTATTGAATGCAAAATAAGAAATCCCTAAACGTATAAAAATAATAAACTGGCAGTAATGTGAGTGGAATGGAGCGGGGAGATATGGACGCCTCTTAACATCGAGGTCTTGAGAGCCGATGAAGGTGGAGCAGAGCCTGATCGTGAGGGCGGGGAAAACGGGAGATCCACGAGAAAACCCACCGACCAGCGGCATCGTCCGGCACGATCCCCACTTGTGAAAACCCGAGAGCTACCCCGCCGGGTCTCGAAGGAAAAAGTAAAGAGACTCGCCGCTTTCACCCATCCAGCGGACAGACGCTGACCCCCCAGACCCCAGATCGGTGGGTCAGGTGGCAGAGCCCCTTGCCGTGACCCCCTTTGCGGACTGCCCCGTTGTGACGCCATCGTGACACCACGTTAAAGCCTGTTCACGATAAAGTGAGCATTTACGAAATGAGCCTTAAAGAACATCTCTGCCCCTACCAGTGTGTATTTTAACGGGCGCACCGAGTGACATGCGCCCGGTAAAGTTGGTAACGATGGAAGGGAAGTAGTTCCACGCCTGAACTTGCGAATGGAAAGTGTTAGATAAACATTTGTGTTTACGTAAATTACGCTTTTTTCCTTCTGATTTTTAATAAATCGAAGTGTAAAAACGAGAAGATTTGTAGAGTATTCTCTTACGTAATAATGTCAGATTTTCACTTTACTGACGCATGAAAAAATAATGTAGCCCCGTTAATGATAATTTTACATAAAGCGGAAGAATACACAACCTACATACAAGTAGATTCATCGAAATTATCGAGGATTTTTGCTTCAAAATCAAGGTTTTTTAGTCTAAATTTAGGCTCTAAAATTTTAAAAAAGTAACTCTCAACAACAAGCAAATTTAAGCCAAAATCATGCAAAATTTGCAATTTGTCAAACTTGTTGTGCAGGATTTGTGGCAGTTCAACAACATAACAACTGAAGCAAAAACACGTAAAATTTCTAAGCGAAAAGAAAAAAAAACTCATTTAGAATAATGAAAACGATTTTTTATTTGATCCAATAATTCATCTAAATTTGTAAAAATTCGTAAAAGTCTTAAATGTAACCACTCAACTATAAGTATAAAGTATTGTATTAAAATATCGGAACAATTAGTTGATTCTTCCATTTAATAATATTAAAAATGTATAAATCTTCAGTAATTCTCTCCTTCAATTAATCGTAAGTAAGATTCCTTCGACTAATTAAAACAACATTACAAATGGTACCTGCTTCTTCAAATTTTTTATTAAAATCAACACAAATTTCTAATTGTTATTCTTTAACTACGGTAGTTTATCTGTACGAACAATCAATAACATATAAAGGTCTTCGCCTCCAAATTGAATAGTGATTAATATCACCATCAAAGTTTACAGTTGGTTTATAATAAAGTTCATTATTTCTATAGTTGGTATCTAGTTTGGTTTTTGAATTTATAAAATCATTACACGCAAGAAATTGTTCAAGATAAACACAGTTTTCAACGTCTAGATTCCAGTTTTCTTTAGGATAAATTTAATTTCTACCATTTTTAACATAAATGTTTCTCACATTACAATGATCAAACATAGCAGCGTGTTTATGCTGTTCAGCACGATTTTTTCTATTAAAATGAAAACCTACAATTACAAAATCGGGCATGTCAAATTGTAAATTATTAAACTGATCTTTTATGTCACAGCAAAAACATTTGTTCCTTTAGGAACATCTTTCTGTAATAATTGCCAATAATCAAAACTAATAGGTATTTTAGGTTCTTTATATGATTTTTCTTTAATTGCAATGGCCGTGATCGATTCATATTTAATTAGAGGCCACATCATTTCTAATATTTCAATAACAATTTTACCAGGATCAGGTCGATGTTTCGTAGCTTTATCATCTTAATCTAAAGTTTCATAAAGAAATAAACAGTTGTTATGAGATGAATTTTACAAAAGAAAAAAAGAAAAAAAGGTAATTTTATATCCACCTTTCCAATAAACTTCATTGTTATCACGAATAAAATCAAACAGATATTTAAGAGGATAGATTATTTCATTTGTTTTAACACTGGAAACTGTTTTAACCTCTTTTGTTATATGACTAGAAACAGATTTATCTCGATATAGATTATCAACATCAGTAAATTTTAAATAATTTTGTTCACTTGGTGATCTTAATAAAGCATTCATCATTGTTGATATTATACCTGGATTATCAACTCTTCAATAATATTTCCATGTTTTGAGATTTCTACTCTAGAAAACTGAAAAGGAAAAAAGTTAGAACAAACATCAATATTGTCTTCTTCGCCATATTTTGCTTCATCTCCAACCTTATCTCTCTTTAGTAAACTAAATTGCTCATAAACATAAGTGACAATTGGAAAAGAAAGACCATCTCCTATAGGAATATCAAATTGGGTTATATTATTGTAAAAATTTAAATTCCCCCTAGTTTGATCAGTTGGAGGGAAAGTCTGCCTCTCAAAACTCTCATTACTTTTATAATTCATCTATGAGTAAAATATATATATATATATACAATTGGCAGAATTGAAGGGAGTTTCTCGAGTTAAATTACTCATTGAAAGATATAAGAAATATAAAAAGCGTCATGAAAAAGAATATGAAAAAATAAGAAGAAAGAGCAACCATAAACGACACATTAGAAACTATTGATAAAAAAATTAGAAAAATTAAGTGAAGAAAATAAAAATTTAATAACAACATTAGTTCTTGTTGCAGTAAAAATTTTTGACTATCCTCCAACACCAGAAGAAACATCTTTCGAAAGAGAATGATTCTGAAAACCAAAATCTCTTAATTTGGAAGAGCAAATGGGCATTATTCCATTAAAAGATTTGCCACCTATAGCAGGTGTTTCTACTATAAATCTCGGAATATAAACTGCAAAAAGAATAAATGTTATTAATTTAAAATTTGGTTTACGTGTAGTTGGGGAAAACTTTTACGTTGGTGATACAAAAGTAACGATAAATAAAGATACGATAAATAGAGATACGATAAATAAAGATACGATAAATAAAGATACACTATTTCTTTGGGATAAAGAATATGAATTAACACGTGGACTTTTTAAGTTTGTTAACAGGAAATTTACCAACGCTGCATTCCAAGAATATAATCGTAATAAAAAAGTAGCTTCGCGTGGTGCGTGGAAATACATAAAAATAATCAAAGCAATTTATAATAACAATAAAAAAGAATCACATTCAAAATCAGCACCAAACACACCAGAAAATAATATTTCTCCAAGAACTTCTAGATCTGGAGAAGGTATAAAAAATACAACAATTTGATGAAAGAATATGTTTGGATGGATGATGTTAGAAAATTGGTTGATAGATTATTAGTTATTCGTGGTGAAGAAAATGGTGGAAATAACAATTATTACAATGAGAAAGTAAACAATCCGAAAGGAATTCCATATCTAATAAGAGTTTTAAATGTAATTCCGCAATCGTTTTGGAATCCTGAACATCATGGGCACTAAACAATTTAAATTTACCCGAAATGGATTTGCCTTGTTATAATTATTGTGGACCATTTACAAAACTAGATGGAAGATTGGAAATAGGCGATATAGGAATAAATTAATTAGATGAAGCATGCAAATATCATGATATTGCTTATAGATACAATAAATATTTAGAATCTAGACACGAAACTGATAATATTTTACAAAAAGAAGCAAAATAAATTATGTTAGATAAAAATATGCCAATTGGAGAAAATATTGTTTCTGATGTTGTTGCCTCGACAATGTTTACAAGACGAAAATTAGGTTGAGGAATTAAAATGTTTTATTGAATATATTTTGGTCACTTATAAATGAAGATAACAAATATAACTCTCGATATTCCCTTTGAGGAATTAAAAGATTTAGATATAGATCAATTTTTAACAAATTGTCAAACTGAGAAAAAAAAATTGAAAGAAGGCAGAAGTTTCAAATTAACTTTATCATTCCCAACAGTTAAAAATAATGGCCAAAGTAAAACCTGGCAGTGGTTTACATCGTGGAGGAATTATACCAATTGTATTGGCTGCTTTAGGTGCACTTGGTGGTTCAGATGGAGGAGCTAGTGCAATTTATAATTCTGTTGGACAAACTAATATATATATATATATATAGTTAGAAGAACAGAGACACGATTTAGCAATGGAATATAAATGTGGAAGTGGATTAAAAAGAGGATGGCCAAAAATACTAATACTTGAATATATACCAACTATCTAATATTAATATTGAAAAACACGTCAAAATGATAAATATTAGAAATTTCAGAAATGTTTATATGATTGATGAACTATCACAAAGTATGCACGAACATGAATGTGCTGTGGTAAATTTCGACATTTCATCAAATCCAGGAACTCACTGGGATTGCTAATTTAAAGAAAACAATCATGTTTACTATTTTGATTCATTTGGAGGTAATATTCCTAATAATTTAATGAATTATTTCAAATATAGCAATGTTTATTACAACGATGATGGAATTCAGAATTTTGATTCAGTTATTTGTGGACACCTATGTTTAATCGTATTCCTTTTTTTTCGAGAGAGAATTTAAGTTTAATTATATAATTTCTATGTTATTAAATGACAGATATATTATGGAAACCATTAATAAAATCTTTAAATAAAATTTTTGAAACTAGTCCTTATGCTTTAAAAAAAGGATATGATTTACAATAAAAACTACTGCTTCTGATTACGGTTTAAAAATATTTGTAGATTCACAATGCAATTCGGGTTTTTCTGCTTTACAGAGTAAACTAAGCACTTGCTTTGATAATAAATAATCATATGTTTCTTTCTTAGGACATAGAATTATTAATATAGATGATCCTAGAGACGATAAAGACGCAGTCAATAAAAGATTTTTAATAAACACATAGCTGATTATGCTTCAAAAGAAGATTATATATATGTGTATATATACACACGCACACACAAAATTCAGTAATACTGTTGCTGATTATATAAAATGAATAAATAATGCAAAGCAGGCGCTAAAAAAGGAAGTAAATTCCAAATACAGTAATATTGTTTCTGATTATGACTTAAAAACCGATGTTAGATTCTAAATACAACACTATTGTATCTGATTTAAAAACATACGTAGAATCAAAATATAAAGAAAGAAAATTAACTATTAGCTAATTTAAATCCATTCAAAATAATAAATGTCCACTGTAATTTACCATATGGAATGTTTATAAAGTATGACAAGTCTAACCATTTAGAAACTGATATAATTGCTGGTTTTCCACCAAAAACTATGTTTGGTTTTTGAGATTATATAATTTATGAACCTCCACTACCAATTTTCTGTAAATTAACAATGAGACATTTAATCACATTGCTTTAGAAATTAGAGACGAAAATGGCAAACTGATTGATTTCGATGGCGCTGATATCGATATTATTTTATAAACTAAAGAGGTTTAAGATTCTCTGTTTCGATAACCATATGGCACTGTATTGATTTTATTTTCTAGTATAATCGTTTTGTTATCATAAGGACTTAATACTATTTTATTAACTTCTACTGAATATATTTTATACTTTTCTCTTCTTATTAAATTCATTGTTCTATATTGTATTTTCTCTTTAAACAAACCATTCTTATAGTCATCAAATGATATTCTCTTATTGAGTACACATTTCTTTACTCCTTTAGATTTTTTTGTTTTCTTTATTGTCAACTCTATATGCATACATTTTTGCTCTTAAACCAACCAATTATTTCATTATTTTGCCATTACATCCAGTTTACATTTTGCCTAAAACTTTTTTATTTATTTGGGGCATCTTATATATAGTATCATTTGGATAATCACTTGTATCAAATTTGTCTAACATTTTTTTCATATCATCTTAAAAATCGTCTGTTTCTATGTTATAAATGTACTAATTGGTATCTTGAAAACATAATTCGATTTTATTACCATATTTTGATTACATTACTTTATAATGAAAATCATACATTAACTCTTTCGATATGTCTAAAATTGACATGCCAACATAAATAGGCTTATTAAATCCCACGCATGTTTTATTCATATGTATAGCTGCAAGGTTTTCATCAAATATAGTACTTTTCTTAAAATTTGGTTTTGCCATTAATTGTTTACACATTTTTCTTAATTTTCTACTAGTTTTATATCCACTTTGTTTCTTATATTTTCCATAGTTTGGCCGAACACAGAATTATTCATCAGCTTATAAAATATTTTTCAAAGTCATTTTTAGCGTTAGTACTCATCGTTGTATTTAAATCTTTATATATATATATATATATATATATATATATATATATATATATATATATATATATATATATATATATATATACATCTTATGTGCGTGTGTATGTCACTGAACTCCTCCTAAATGGCTGGACCGATTTTGATGAAATTTTTTGTGTGTGTTCAAGTGGATTCGAGAATGGTTTAGATTCACAATTCGGTCCACTCAAAATGTTTTTTTAATACATTTTTTATTTATAAGTTATTGTTGATCTTGGAATGTTTTACATTGTATCCGGCAGACAGCGCTGCGATCGCGGTGTCGAATATTTCCAAAAATGTTTCATTTTACTTCCAGTTTGTCCCGATAGTGGCGCTGCGATCAGATTCAGGAGAATTTCGTAACTTTGTGTTGTTATTGTGTTAAAATAAATCGCGTGCTAATTGAAATATTACATTCAGATGTAATTAGTGTGTGAAGGGTTTTGAAGTGTAGATAAAAAACTATACATTGTGCAAATTCGGTGCGGTATTGAAGTGAGTATTTTACATAAATTCCTATCAAATTTACACGTGCATTGATTAACAATCATCCTAACGTACAAATTTATTTGTGTAGTTAATTGATTTCATAAGTTTAAGTTTCTATTCAACATAGCTTCTATATTCAACTTAGCTCATAGTATATACATATTCACACGCAATCGATAGGTCGAATTGTGGTAACTGTACATGTGATGACGTCAGATATTGTAATAACTTTTTTTATAAAAATTTTCATCAAAACGGTCCAGATTGATACAACTTATTAAAAAAAGTTTGAAATTTTCTGATTTAAGACACATGTACAGGACAACGTCTGTCGGGTCCGCTAGTATATATATATATATATATATATATATATATATATATATATATATACAATGTCTAAAGAATGGATTAAAACTTACTAAAATACATATACTATTAAAAGTTTAATAAGTTTGATTGTGTATTGTATATATATATATATATATATATATATATATATATATATATATATATATTATATATATATATATATATATATATGTATATATATATATTCAAACAATCAGACTTATTAAACTTTTAATATTATATGTATTTTAGTAAGTTTTAATCCATTCTTTAGACATTGTTTCAAATTACGATAGTGTATTACATTCTTTTCTTTTTTATGTAAAGTTCTCAATAATTTAGACTGCCTTGTTTTTGGAACTACCTTATTTTCTGAGCAAAATGGAAGATCTTTATGCAAATAATGCAGTTCTTGTGGATATTCTAAATTAACTTCTAATATATAACCATAATTAGATTCATCATCCAAATTTAATTTATGTTCATTGTAAAAATGAAGTGCTGTATAACTCTCTCATTCAAAACTACCATATGGTAAATATTGTGACATTGCCCAGCCATATAAATTGTTAGCATTGAGATATGCTAAATAGTTGGACTCTTGATTTGGATTAAAATCATGTAAATATTTATTATTTGCTTTAACATATTGTTTGCAACATTTAGATTTTCCACCTCTAATTCCTTTTTCAATCATTAAAATCATATCATAATTGTGTAATAAATCTAGTGGCTGTTTATAGGCTATTCAAGATAAAGTAAGTACTTTTTAAGGCCCTTACAAAATCTCATTTTAAGCAAGTATTTGTCTTTCCACCACTTTTTAATATCAGTATTGTCGTGTGACTAGTAAATACAGTGTACATTTTCACCACAATCAAAAGTTAATGTCTGAGGGTGCAATAAAATATAGTTATTGGTGATTAATGACTGTTGGAAGGGCCTTAAAAAGTGCTCACTTTACCGTGAACAGCCTATAGTCATTTTTAACACTGCATCCCAAGATAATCCTGGCCCTGACAAATACCACGATGGATCTAAATTGTATTCATTTATACATGTATTTCTAAAGTTTTCAAATATATCTGCTAACAGTAATACATCACTTCTTAAATATAGATCGTGATATTCACCAAGATTCTTAATATTAAATTAATTCCACACGCATTTTGCATGTTCATAATCATCGTCAGTTATGTCAGATTCATTAAACTTATTATTATACAATTCAATTTTTGGTGGAAGGTCAGTTTCGTTAGATTTTTTTCCAACTATCCATATAATTGTCTGATTAAGCACCCTTTCTCTTAACTAAATCTATCTTTAGGAAAATATGTATAATTTTATCTTTACTTAAATTCGATGATAATTTAGCTAAACTACTGACCATAGATTTGAATGTGTCTATAATTTCATTTTTAAATTTTCTGTTTCTTTCCCAAAAGTAATAAACTTTTTTTCATTACTTGCAAGTAAATCTATATTTTTTCATCATAACCTAACTCATTAATAAATAAATGTGCATCATATCCAGCTAAATTATGAAAATATGCTGGTACAGAGTTAGGTAATTTAAATTCTAGATTACAATTATTACATACAGGATTAGTGAATTTTCCAGTTAAATGATCTCGGTGGCGTACCATTTTATTATCCTTTGAATATTCGCATTCACATAGAGTGTATTTTTTAGATCTATTAAATAACTCATTTTCTTCCTTTGTAAGCAGTCGCATTGGTTCAATTTGTGAATATATTTCCCCAATTCTTTCTACTTCTCTTTTAATTGATTTTATATAAATTTCATGTGCATTTGGACCTCTATACACAACTAGTGGCATGTAATCGCCATAAGCAGATACAATATTCTAGCAAAACCAGATGCCTCGTATAGCTGATATTTCATTGTGTGTGATTCGTCGTTAAGCTTTAAATCAATGTTATTTATTTATTCATTAGTAAGATTGTATCTTTCTTTAAGTACCTTCTTATAAAGGCCATTATCAATATCATCTTCGGTCAAAACTGAGTATTTTTTTGATAAGGTTAAATTTACTTAATTCTCTTTGGTTTAGCTTAATTGTTGATATTTTCTTCAATATTGATTCGAAATCGGCATATATTGCGAACGGAGCCTTCATTGTATGTCTATAATTTTTTGGAAAATATTTTCTCTCCTTTCGAAGGTTTATTGACTCTTACTGCTTCATTTTGAGAGCAATCTTCTGTGTGTTTACTTAATTTCTCTTGAGAATAAAAGAGTCAAAGAGACATCACATATATAAGTTTTATGCTGTTGATTATTTTTTTGTGCTGAAAGCAGCTTCGATAAATAATGATTTATCCAACAGTAATGCGAATTCTGCGCAGCTGCGCCTGCTTTATCATCATTGAAATAAAGTACATTTATGTGCTTATCATTTTTACTTTTTGTAAGCTTGAGTAGATAAACTGTGGAGTACTTACCTTCAATAGAGTATACATTTATAGATACGTCAATTTGCTGTTCGATTTGTGGTATATCATAAATTTTAATATGATATTCATATTTATATATTATTTTGTTAATATTAAGGCTTACATTTTTATATTTAGTTACTCTATCTGAATTTTAGTTTGCTGGAAACAATGCATATTTTATTGCCCAAAGAGAGCATTTTTGGTCATCATTTTTAACATTTATGCATGCTTTCTTATTCTTAATAACTTATGGTAATTCTATATATGATTCGCCACTTAATGGATTATACTTATTTATAGCTAACTGTATTCCAATTATTCTATCTAATGTCCAACCTGAACCTCTTCTTTGAAATTCAGATAATTGTGGAGTTATTTCTTGTGTTATGACTTTATAAATCATTTTAATATCTCCTTCATTCAATACTGTACAACAGGGTGATTGGAATGTAAATAATTCTACTTGATTATTACCCTGCTTTCGGCAAATGGTATATACTTTAATACTGGTTTTCAGCCCTCTAAGTGTTCTAAGATTATTGCGTATTATATCAAAAACCATAATTTTTTACTGAAGTCAAAAAAAGAATGCGCTGTACTAAATTAAAGGTATTTTCAATGTTATATGTTGATATACTACTTTTAAAAGCTTTATTAACTAAGTCATTTTTGTTGCTTCTTCTTCTATTTCTTCTGTTAAGAAATAAATTATTATAAAAGAGAATATTTCTTCCAATTCATTTCTGTCTTTGGGATATAATTAATTGATATCGGCATCAGCTAAAGGTAAATTTGTAAAATTATTCTTTGTTATCCATTCGGCTATCATCTTACTTTTATTTCTAGGCTTTTCAAATATGTTGGTAGAATAAGGGAATATTTCTTTTAATTCCTTTTTCTCTTGTTTTACAAATAGATTATTAGAGAATGGAATTTTTTTTTTTCCAATTTCTTTCTATCTTTCTTATATAATTAATTGATATTGGCATAAGAAAATGGCAAATTCGCGAGGTTTCTTATTCTTCGCCCATCAATAATACATGTTATAAGAGTTCTAATTAAATAATTTTTCTTTAGCCTGTTTATATATTTTATTCCAAAATCTCCAGCTATCATTCTCAAATCCCTCACTGTCCTATTGCTCAATTCAACTGTTAGATTATTCGTCGCCATAATTCTTTATTTATATGAAATAATAATTTATAAATAAATTATAAAATAAGGATAATTGGAAAACTCAAAAAGTGTTTAAATTATTGGGGAACTGCATTTAACTTCTTGTTTTGATCATATTTCTTTGTGTACTCACTAAAGCAATTTTTACATATATTTGCGTGTTTGTCCTTAGTAGTTTTATTAGGAGAAAATAATGTTATATATTAATTCTCATTATACACTTTACGTGTTTTGGTTGGATCATTATCTCGGTGCATTTCGTTTTTCTATTTTTTTTAAACTCACAACTGCTACTAGCACATTTTTTACAGATATTAAAATGCTTATCTTTTGCGTGTCTATGTGTTGCAAAACTTTATATGTTTAATACTTCGACACATTTTTTTACATTGCTTGCATGAGTTATTATTTTCCATTTCAAGTGCGTATTCCATTTTATATATACAGAAACAAAATTTTATAAAGAGAAAAAATATTTTTTATAATTGAACATTTTTGGTCTTATTAAATTTGTTTCCTTGTAAATAACGCGAAGTAAGATGGAAACGCTACTCAAGACGTTAAACAATTCATATGAATTGACTAAACTATCGGATCTCGAAATTGATCAATGTTATGAAGCTACAGATTTTCAAATTTACGAATCTAGGTTTGGCAAAAAAAAATTAATTGCTTTCTAGATGGCAGGCAAAGATGACTGACGAAAATAGCTTAAAAATGATTAATGAAGGACGAGTTGTTATAGCATATAAAGGCTTAAAAAAATTAAAAATGGAAAAAATATGCATGATATTGTATTCATTGAATAAATTGAATTATATCAATTACCTTTTTAATATTTTTCTTTATTTTATCTCTATTTGCCTGATTTTGGCATTAATTTGCTTGATTAGCGTTTTTAGAAAGCGAGAAATTTGCATGTTTTTTGCTCAAGTTTTATTGTATTTTTAATTTGCACAAATCCTGCACCACGAGTTTGAAAAATTGAAATTTTTGCTTAATTTTGGCTTAAATGTGCTTGTTTTCAACAGCTCCTTTTAAAAAATTTTCAGACCCAAAATGTTTTGACTCAAAAACCTTGATTTTGAAGAATACAACCTAGATAATTTCGATGGAAATAAGAGGTGAGCCAGGATCGGCATTATACATATACTTAGACCTTACGCAGGGCTTTAAAAATACTCAGTTTACCGTTAACAACGTGTACTATGCAACATAACGTAACACTGTTGATAGTAACGCTGGTCGGGAATAATAACAAAATTGTACTCCTACGTTCATTCGTAGCATATACCCAGCTGAGTGAAGACTACGTCATAAATACCGTCTAGAATGTTTGCATTCTCAACGATGTGTGCGTTATACTCCACAGTTCGGAGAATAAGTTTACTAAGTCTCATCTGTTCGTCCATTATTAGTAGCGACTCCCGATTCTCGCGAAAATATTTCACGGCCAGTTGTAGGGGCCGCGGTGGTGTAGCGGCTAGTCTAATCGTCTCCCACCGAGGTGAACCGAACTCGATTCCCGGCGGGGTCTTGCCGGACTATGCCGCTGGTCGGCGGGTTTTCTCTGGGGTCTCCCGTTCCCCGCGCCCACGCATTCCGGCGCTGCTCCAAGCTCACCTTGCTTCGCCCTCATCGGCTCTCAAGACCTCGATGTCAAGAGTAGCTCAAATCTCTTCACTCATTCTTACGAACAGTTATATTTCATAACTCTTTAGCTCAGATCCACTTACTTCATTGCGTAAGATAGGTAGGGATAGGAACATTTCGCGAGTTCATTTCACGACAAGATGGACGTCAAACACGTGTACACTGAAGTTGACTTTGCAATTGGATCGCAGTTTATTACACGCGCCCTGGACTACTCTGAGCCAGTAGCACACTTACAAGGAAATAAGTAGCTAGTGCCATACTGCCAGGTGTGAAGTAGCACTGGCTACTCTCTGAGGCGACAACCAATGAACAAACATGTGAGGCTCGAGTATAAACATGACTGTGGAGTCTAGCCTACAGGTCACTGAACACGCGAATTTTTCCTATACCTAAATACAGGTGTAACGCGTCTTATGTTACTGCCCGCGAATCACCGACGTACAGTATCGGAGTTCCCTAATCCTGATCGGCCAGTCGAGTAATTATATAGATACCTGCATAATTGGCGTTAATATTTGGCGTCAAGCTGAACCTCACAGTACTATATATATATATATATATATATATATATATATATATATATATATATATATATATATATATATATATACACTCGGGCGGGGTCCTTTCTCTATTGGCTGCTGCATAAATGTAAAGCCACTCCCTTTCTGGCTGGACTACACGTGTCTGGACTAGACAAATGTGAAGTGTTTATTTATTGACGCAGTTTTACCCAGGGCGTGTCAAAAAAGTATGGTCCTACGACAAACTTATCGCAAAAGTACATGTGTTTGAAGTTTTGTGTATCCCCAAATAATAACGTGAATTTTGCCGGTCTCTAGAACGTTATCTTATGAAGATACGCGGCCAATAGTAGAAAGAAAATTGCTGGTATACCCGTAGGGGATTGAAATCTAACACTGAAGAAAATCTTTTCCGCGAAAGTAGGGTGTTTCTAATTATTACGGTCAGGAAAATATCGCGTTTTAAACGTCTTGCAGGCTAGACCACTATCCAGTTTATCTTCGAGCCTCAACTGTATGTTAATTCGCTGCACCCCCAGTGCGTAGCCATTTTTAACTCAGCCCAAATTCGGGTCTTGCTCAGAGTTCACCTGAGCGTGTCTAATAAACTGTGATCCAAGTGCAAACATAGCAGGAGTATACAAGTGCTTGTAGTCTAACTTTTCCTAAAACAATTTCTCGAAGTTTTCCAGCCCCATCCATTAGCGCCTCCTCTAGTGACTGGCAGGTTTTTTTTTTCTAACACCACGTAGCACGGGGTTCCTAACTTTGCACGTTAATTACTGACCCAGCGTCCTATAGATCTCGCGAAAAGACCTGAGAAATTCGTGAGTTCAATGACCTGTAAGCTAAACTTCACAGTCTTATAATAATATTCTCTCATACAGATATCAACTGTTCATTGGTTGATTGTTGTGGTAGTAAAAGGCTGTGGTTGGGCGCACAATTTATTTCGTGTTTGTTATTGGCTTATTTATACCCAGAAGGTGTTAAACAGCACGTCCGCCAATTACAGACGTAACATGAACGTACAAGTGTGTGAATTCCAACTTGTCCAGAAACGAACCTGCAGAATTCTCGGGTCTCTAGTCATGCGTAGGGAAAATGCGATCCAGCAGAGATAGGAACCAAAACGTAAAGGTGTTTTCAGTTTAGCTTTCCATTCAAATTTGTCCGCGAAATTGGTTGCGTGAATGCAGCCAGAATGCACTTCTTTCTCATTCAGCCGTTCAAGTCGCCTGGCATAAGTTAATATTCCCTCTCAAGGGTACGTTAAAAAATTGTGCGATGGTGGACCCCACTCTATCGCCTCCCAAGACCTCGATGTTGACAACAGCTCAAATCTCTTAACTTACTCACTCACGCGCTTTTTACTACGTTAATATATTTATTATATCCATTGTGATCTTTCTACACTTTAAATCTGAATCAGTGAGAATTTCACTGTTTAAATCAGTCAAACGTATCTGGCTGATTCAACAGTCACTTCAGTGAATTTAACTGATGAACCAGTTAAAAAATTCTAGATTTCCTTCACTTATTGATTCAGTGATATTTTACACTGCCTCATCAGTCATTTTTTTTACTGTTTACTCAGTGGTTTATTTTTGACTGATGGATCAGTTGAACAACGTGTAAAAATGGCCGTTAAACAACGTTTATCAAGTGAAAAACAACGACCAAAGTAATCAAATCAATTCAAAATACTTTCTAAAATGTTTTTCATCTTTCAAAACGCCATTTTACGAGGTAATATGAGCACTCAGCCTTTCATTCCGTTTTTACTTCTTTCATTTCGTTTACATGTAATCGTCACAGCGCTCTGTTTGAAGTATTAAAATGCATATAATGTGGCGAATAGAGTGCATTCATATATACTATTCGTTTAAACATTCCTGGCGGTACCATATAAACCAAAAACGTAAAGTAAGATATTTCGAGGTGAAACTATAAGATATATTTTTTCCTCCCGTAATTTAAAGTTGGCGTAGTAGTGCAGGTGGTAAGTGAACGGACTGGGAAGTGGACTTGTAAAGTGGGGGGGGGGGGGGGTGTGAGTTCAATCTCAGCCATCCGCAGAACTATTTTTTCCTTTTTGAATTGCAGTAAATTGGGCAATATAAATGATAAACTATCGTAAATATGTTCATTTCACGTAATTGTTTTGCTACATTCAATAAAAACAATATGTAATTCGCCATTGTAGTCGGCCGTTACTTGTTCAATAAGTGAAATAGTTTCACGTTCCTAATTCAATCAGTGAAATCTTCTCGCTGAAACAATCAGTGGTTTTCCACTGATTCTAATTGGAGCCATTTTCACTGATTCCAGTAGTTGAATTTCACTGCGAATCAGTGGTTTCCTATTGATTCGAATTTAGAGTGTATTTTATGTGATTACAACTCATTATAGATCCGTACACAGAGATGAAATAGCGGGGCGGTTTATTTGATGTAGACGTGTCCATTATCTGATTGGCTCTGGTCGTATATGGCGTGCTGCGAAATTTTCTCTTATTGGCTGGGCTGCAGACTGGCAAGTAGGTTGCCGGGCGCTGATTGGCAAACGGTGTCGCAATTTCGGTGGCATGTGCGGATGAAGTTCATGAGTGGGTGAGTGAAGAGATTTGAGCCACTCTTAACAGCGAGGTCTAGATAGCCGATTATTGTGATTGTTGGTGAATAAGGAGCAGGGCGGGAATGAAATGGCGGAGGAAAGCGGGACGTCCCCGAGAAAACCCGCCTACCAGGAGCATCGTCCGGCACGATTCCCAACATGCGAAAATGCGGGAGTGACCCGGCCGGGGATTGAACCAGGTTCGACTTGGGGGGGGGGGGGTAAATAGGCTAACCGCTCAGCCACTAAGGCCACGCGAATTTCAAGTAAATTGCAATCACGATGTGTATCCGCGATGCATACATACAGTCCATTCACAGTTACTTACATATGTTCTGAAGACCTACTGAAGTTCTACTTTCAGACTATCCCTCCGAATCGTTCAAACAAACTAAACTAAGTCTAGAAAATTACACCAAACGGACAAAGTAATTTATTCGTACGCTTTAAGTTTAATGAAATTTTATTTGAGTCCTGTTCCGTACCAGGCATTACTAACACGCCCATGCTTATCACTTTTTATTCATCTTAATTGCAAATGAAAAATTCATAAATAAAATATACGTCAAAGTAAAATTTTACCTAAAATAAAATACTTTTATGTTAACAGAAGTATAAAACGCTTGCTCACATGGTATACTTAGGAAACAACAAACCAGGTCGAGGTTGGGGTGATTCCTCAAGGTTCTGATTCAAAAAGTGTTTAGATACTGCGAATAGGTTCTAACACCTATGTATGATGTTAAACTGTCCATGACTGGCATGTGTGTAACATAACAAATTAAACAAAGGTTCCTTTAGACTGAATTCACGCGCTTCTGCCAGAGGTTCATTTTCAATGGCTGGAGACCCGAATAATTTGCGAGTTTAATGACGTGCAGGCTAGTCTCTGCATTCTTATCTACAAATATCCCGATATCATATGCATATTGGTTGTTTGCTGTCACAGCGGAAGGCGACGATTGAGCCAGTGTTCTCCAGGAGGTGTCAAACACCGTGCGGACCAATTGCTGAGGTTATATGAACTCACGAGTTTTGAATTCTACCTCGTCCCGAAATGAATCCGCGAATTCTTCAGGTCTCTATCAAAGCCTCGTCCGGGCAATTATTTTCTCCGAGGACGTCCAGAAGAGATAAGAGAAGCTCTTGAGAGGACAGAATGACCAACACAATCTCTTGCCCTCGCATGATCTCACCCGGCCACTCTCCGAAGGACTTATATTACCTTCTTTTTTTTTCTTCCCCCGCCATGTGTCCTTGGCAGTCGGCGCTGGTAGCTCCAGATATCTGTCCCGGGAGCAGTGCCAGTAGTCTCTTCCTGTTTCTCTCCCCTAGACCGGAGGACGCACTCTCCATAACCCTCTCAGGGCAGAGGGTTGTCATCAAGACCTCCCCAGATAAGCGAGGTCTTCACACGCTTGTGCTGGCGAAGTTCCATCACAGCGGTGTGCCCGCGCCAACCCCCTTCTCAACTCCCCGGCCCGGCTGCTAGCTCGTCCGTCCATGCTGGGCGTGGCCCAACAACTTCACACCCTCCACTCAAGTGAGGTGCGCGCAGTAACTCTGGTTAGCCCAATCACACCCAGTGTACACAACCGTGTACATTACGCACGTGTAAAGGCTGTTCAAGATAAAGCGAGCACTTAGAAATTAACCTTAGGAAAATGTCATTGCCCTTGTATGCATATATTTTAATGGGCGCCCTGTGGGACATTCGCCCAATAAAGTTGGTAACAATGGAGTGAAAGTAATTCCATATCTCGAAGTCGAATAAAAAGGGTTAGGTAACCATTTGTGATAACTTACATTTATTTATTTCACTTTATGTTTTTTTTAACGCATCAAAGTATAAAAATGAGCAGATTTGTTAAAAAAAAATTTTGTAATAATTTCACTGTTTCACTTGACCGACGCAAGAATAAAGTTTTGAGGCCTATGGCAATGTTAATTCTACATAATGTGGAATAATACACAACGCGCATACAAGTGGATCTTAAGCAGTGCTTTCAAAAGTGCTCATTTTACCGTGAATATCATATAGGTAATTTTTTGTCTGTTCTGCACACTCCGGAGCTCAATGACCAATAATCTTTAGGGACACCCGAATTTCGTGAAAACATTGACCAGTTGTATTTCATAACACTTCAGATCAAATCGCCTTTCTTGATTGGCTGATATAGGTGTTACGCGTTCTGAGATGCGTGCTCGTGAATCACAGTCGTACAGGATCGGAGTTGCCTGATTCCGATTGGCCATTTAAATAAGAAAATGTGTTCTCACAGAGACACGTGGCCAATAAGTAGAGACCTGAAAATTTCGCGGGTTCAAGGGCCTGCAGTGCTCTACAGTCTTATGTAAAAATATGCCGTTGTCAACTGTGCAGTGGAAGGCGACGATTGGGCCAGCGTTCTCCAGAAGGTGTCAAGCACTGTGTTGACCAATGGCTAAAGTTATATGAAACACGTGTTTTGAAATCTAACTTCTCCTGAAAGTAACCCACGAATTCTTCAGGTCTCTACCAATAAGCAAATAAAGACTGCTGGTACGCCCGCAGGGTATTGAAATCTAGCGTGTGCAGAAATCGTTACTCGAATTTCGAGTGTCACTAATGATTAGAGAAGTGCAAAATTCGCGTTATTATTTGGCATCCGGCTGGACTTCACAGTACTGTATATACCGGAGCCGGCGTCGTTTCTCCATTGGCTGCTGCATAGAAGTGAAACCACGCCCATTCTTACCGACCCGCATGTGATTGGGGTACACAATTGTGAAGTGTTTATTTACTGGCGCAGAGTTACCCACGGTGTGTCAGATAACGTATTGTCCAATGTGGAACTTATTGCAAAGGTACACATGTTTGAAGTTTAGCTTGTCCTCAAATAATATCGCGAATTCTGCAGGTCTCTACTAATGATCTTATCTATAGGTAAATAATTTGCAAACCGTCTTACGCTGGACTCACAGTAGTCCGTCCGGCGGTCATGTAGTTTTCAACCAATCGCAGAAAAACTTGTTTTTCTATCCGTCCATCCGTCAAATATTGACCTAACTTTAACTTTCGACGGACGGATGAACCACCGCCTTCTGGCGACATTCCTTGGACGTGAATACGCATTTTGAAATATAATGAAAGGCGGCGGATCTCTGTTTATCTTTGGTGGTGAATTCAGGAATTTTAAAATTTATAAGAATATCACTATAAGGTCTTATCGCGTAGACGAATCATCTGCCGAAAATGTTTTTCTCTTGGGAATTTACACTCTAAATCGGAATCAGTTTTTTTTTACTGATTGTCAGTTGAAACTGCTCCATCCGGAATCTGTAGAAAAATATCACTAATTCATTAATTAAAAGAAATCTACTAATTCAAGCAGTAGAAAACTATTTATTCATAGTTGTTATTAATAAATAATCACAGAGCATTCCTATGTGGTGTAAGTTAGGTACGATTTATTTTGTCGCAGAACACAAATATTGTCTACACAAAAACGTTTTTTGACATGGTTGGGCTCCAACCTCCACCCATAAAGCAAACCATGCTGAAACTTTCATGATCAGCCATATCCATTGCCCTACTGTACCACTGTCAAATGTGTGCTCGTATTATGGGCACTGAACCACAAAATGTAATGTCAAATATTGCTGTAAGTTTCGTGATGTGAAAGTATTTCTTGTTGTCGGAATATACAGATTTTTCTGCGCAAGTAGCTACATGTCTTTCCAAAGTTCGAAAGTCACTCTATTAATTCGGATTCTGTGCTTCAAAAGATAAATATAGGGGTTTCAATGTACGAGGTTATTGATGTCCACTAGTATCCGCCATTTTACAATGCAACCAGACACTACAGATTTAAACTGCTACTTTAGCGACAGATAGATCAGTGATAATTTTATTGACTCGATAGTGCGGTGATTCAATAAGAAAGGAGGATTTACACCAACAAAAATTTTCTGGTCTCCAAGTTAACAGATCAAATAATGAGGAAACGACACATTTTTTAAATATTGCATTGTTTCTAACGTTCCACTGTCTAATTAGCACAGTTATTACTAGTCACCGTTAAAACCACTATATTTCTCTTTTAAAGCACACAATCTGAACTAAACTTAACTTAGAATGACTTCCGAGCCTTACAAAGACATGTACCTACGTACACATAATATGTGTATATTTCGACAACATGAAGTACTTTCACATTACGAAACTTACAGCCGTTCACCATTATAAGCTTATGTTACTACGCAAATGCGAGACCGTTTATCTCAGTGGAAAAGTAGCGGAGTTGGTAGAACGTGAAACAAAAGAATAAGTTGCGTTTTGGGGTGGCGGTTCGATACCAACCACTTCCAAAATTTCTTGTATATGTAACAATTTTGTTTTGTGACAAAATAATTGTACTTAATTTATTTCAAACCGTAATGCATTGTTTTTAATCCTTGTGCCTTTTATTAATCGTCTATAAATAACTCATTTTCTTCTGCTCGTATTCGTGGAATTCGTTTAACTGAAGAGATTAATAGTTTTCTTTTTCTAGTGATTCCAGATGGAGCAGTTTCAACTGACAATCAGTAAAAAATAACTGATTCCGATTTAGAGTGTATTTTCCACCAAAATATATCTCCAAATAAGGAAAGATCGCAATGTTAAGTTGTCATACTTAAATTTTACGTTACAGAAGGATTGACGGTCGACTGATTGTTGTGAATCACTTTTCACTGACGGACAATAAACAGACGGATAACTGCTGGACGGACGACTGACGGATGCGACGGACTATTGTGTGTCCAGCGCTTACTGGTCCAGGTCATAATTGGTTCATATTATTGTAGCAGAACATATTATTGTAGCAGAACATATTATTGTAGCAGAACATATTATTGTAGCAGAACATATAGCCTGGCTGCGACAACGATACAAGTTTTGTGTCGACTTAAGTACAGCACGCATCATAAAAACCTTTGTTTGCGACACCTGAAGTCGAAAATTAAAGTGGGCCTGGAAGGGTCACGCGTATGCCAGCCAATTACGGATCTTCAGTGTCAGGGTAACGTTATTCTGATTGGCCCAGTCGAGTAAACATGTCTTCCCACACGGACAAGTGCCAAGAGCCAAAGGAAATTTGCAAGCTAGCACGTGACATGTTAAAGCTTAGCTTGTGCATAAATATTTTCGCGAGAAACAGGTGTTCCTATTCGTAGCTGTTCAATGAAAGTAAATGTGCTAGAACTCCGCCAATTGTGTTCACGAATTCCTCCGCGTCTCCACACATATCAGGTGTTTTTCGTGGAAATATTCATGGCCATGCTAGACTTCACTATCCTGAATGTCCATGATCCACCGACAGATACTTGAGGCACGTGGCATTTAAAATCATCCAACCATAAAAGTGCATTTGAACAAAAGCGTTTTAGAGTGTAACTGGCTTTGAAATATTTTCGCGAATAACACCTGTCTCTACATATCAGTTTCCACGCATTGCGAGGAATTACGCATGTTGCCTGTATGCGCGGGAAAATAACATATGCGTGGCTTAATCAAACAAATCAGTTAAATGCTCATATAACAAGACCAATTTTCATTTCAAACGGATGCATTTAATTGGGCAGTAATAAGGCACGTTCACGTTCACCGCTCGCACGAAAATTTCGCTTCTAGTTTTCAAAACGAGATAAAAATTTATGCTTTCCGTTATATAATATTAATCAAGTTATTTCGCACAGTTTTGTATTAATAAATTATGCCGTACAAAATATTTCGTGGTGTGACAGTAAATTGATTTTTTAATGTCTATTGAAATTAATTATACTATCCATATTCCATAAAAAAATTTCCAAACAATTTTATCGCCCACTAAACATTTAGCAAATTATTATTATGGTAATTTAAACTGACTGTGCCTATTGCAAGTTAATGCAGTGCAAGAAAAAAGGACACAAGGAACAAGCAAAAACATCGCAATATAGTGACAGTTATCTAGAAGCAGCAAATATAATGTTTACGTTATTTAATTTTTTCATGTTTGGTGGTTATTCTGGTCTCTCACTGACTTTGCATCCAGTTGGTTTTCTTTTCTTGTCATTTAGATTGTTAGCCACATTATGAACATATCACCATAATGGCAAAATGTTATGCGTATTGGTGTACGTGGAAGATACGGTGATTGAATATATGGTGAGTAGAATGTTATTTTTACCAGTTATTTTAGTGTCGGAAATGTAGTGAGGCAACTGATAAATACAAATTTCCTTGGTCGCTGTGATTAACACGTAACTCAATCAGTGGTGCTAGAAGTGAAGATATTTGGGCGATTCTTAACAGCGAGGTCTTGTGAGCCGATGGGTGTGACTGAGATGAGTATGGGGCAGTGCCGGAATGAAGTGGCCGGGGGGGAACGGAAGATCCCCGAGGAAACCGCCGACCAGCGGCATCGTCCGACACGATTCCCACATGCGATATCCGGGAGAGGCCCAGCCAGAGTGGTGCTAGAAAATGCCTGACAGATGAGTTCATTTCAGGACAGGATAGACGTCAAACACGTGTACATTGAAGTCACATTGTATCAGTTTATTATACACGCTCTGTACTAATCTGATCCAATAGCAGACTTGCAAGGGAAAAAGTAGCGAGTGCCATACTGCCAGGTGTGAAGTAACACTGGCTACTCTCTGGAGCAGCAGCCACTGTACAAACATCTGAGGTTCGAGTATACACAGGACTGTGGAGTATATCCTACACGTCATTGACCCTTAGTAATATCGAAAATGTTTTTTGTACTCAGAATAAATTTATTGTAGTTGAGCTTAAGAGTTTTTGCAAGTACCCAGTTAAACACTAGCACACTAATAACATGCATAAATATTTTGGTTTCAAGAAGGAAGACATTTTCAAAGAAGAGTTGCTCGAGCTAGACTGGAGTATCGTCCGGAATGCGTAAAGAGCTGGCAGGAGTGTTTGAACCAGCGTGAAGTCGCAGTGTGTGTATATAGAGGGCGCAGCCTCATGAAGCGAGTGAGGTGTGGATAGAGCGATGCTGTCGGACGATAGCGTCAATGCTGCATGTGCGTGCGAGAGGTTGGTCGCCTGAAGGAAGGGGAGAGGGGGGTTTGGAGGGGAGGTAAATGGAGCGGAAGTGATGGATAAAACGGCTGGAGGGTGAGGAGATGGAGTGGTGATGGTGTGGGAGGGTGGAGCTCTCTGCTCGAGAGAGAGAGAGAGAGAGAGAGAGAGAGAGAGAGAGAGAGAGAGAGAGAGAGAGAGAGAGAGGGCGATGCAGGCGTCTACTGTGTTATCTGTACTGGTCGGGTCATTTCAGTAGCGTGCGACTGAAACTGGTGTTTGGCTAACACTTTGTTCTGGACTGAACTCCAGACAATATGAATATTCTATTTGTAGTCCAGGCGACTCCGCCTGTGCAACATGAGCCTATAAAGTGACTGGAGTGTGCGGAATGTTAAAGATGGGATTCTCCTAAATCGTCTTTATATAAAATTCTGTAACTCACAAGAGTACAACACTTTACAATGAATGAATTATAATAAACGGGAGAGTAATTATGTTTTACTTCTAACCAATTACGTAAAAGCCATATGTGTTAGGTATCAAACTAGAGTCTCTGCGACGTAAACGTTTGGAACCAGTTCACGTTAATCCTTGTTGCCGAAGGCTGCGTCTCCTCGATGTATCGACTGCGGCAGTCCACGGTACACACCTCTCGTGGTCCTTCTAGAGAGGGTGGCCACTGGCTGGCGTCCTGACGTCGTCTGGCGCCGCGACGAACCTCGCGCTGCCCTATACCGGAGCGTTGTTTGATGTATCGCCGTACTGTTTGCTGTCTACCTGGCCTCCTGAATCCCCGCTGAATGTGTTGCCAGGTTCAAGCGAGCATTAATTAAGGGCTCGCTCAGACTACTACAACTTGCTTCAACCCACAGGTAGAGACCGGCAAAATTTCGCGTTATTATTTGGCGGCAGAATGAACTCCAAGATGCTGTATGTAATATTGACTGTTGCCGTTGGCAGACAACTTGTGTGTCTCGGCCCAAGGATACTTCGGCCAATGGAACGTATTAAAGGTTGAGCAACCAATCTCCAGTAAAGCGGCCACACAGGTGTGTGACGTCGTATAATCGCCAGTAACCAATGAAAGTACGGATTGCCCTCAAGTACGCACAGGGAGTGAAATCTAGCGTGTTATCAAATAATAACGCGAATTTTGCACGTATCTACCCATGGGGTTAAACGTTGATTTCTAATTTCAAGTGTTGCAATCATGTTATATTTTTAACCTCTGTACTTGTGTTCAGCTCCTGTCTTGCAGCTAGCGAGCCAAGGTGCAGAGACCTCGATGACATTGGCATTAACCATACATGGCAAAGAGGGGTAGAAAATGTTCACAAATCAGATTGGCCATTTAGTAATACTAAAGGCTGTTCACAATAAAGTGATCACTTTTGAAAACAACCTTAGGAAAAAGTCACTGCCACCACCTGCATATATTTTAACTGGCACACTGCGTGACATGCGCCCAGTAAAGTTGGTAACGTTGGAGGAAAAGTAGTTCCGTATCTTAACATCGAATAAAAAGTGTTAGGCAACCATTTGTAATAAGTTAAATTATTTCTTTCGCTTTTTGTTTTTTTGTGCAGCGAATTGTAAAAACGGGCAGATTCGTAAAATGTTTACTTTTCTGTTAATTTCACAGTTTCACTCGACCCTCTTACACATCTTAATAGAAGCAATTTCATTCCTCTTCTTCATATCTATTTGTGGAATGAATTTTTAAATTTCCATTTAAAGGTCTTTACATATCACGTACAAAGTTTCCCGGGCTCTTGCGTTTTATACTGCTCCGAAAAATTTCATTTTGGAAAGTAAAGTGTTCGTATACTCTTGCCTCATAATTCCATGGAAAAATTCCACTGGCTAACTGACTGGCTTACACGCTTAAGTTATAAACGTGTTACATATATTTAGACAAGTATCCAACCCATCTTTATATACAGGAAATGATTCTTAAAGCTACGCTAGAAGAGTGGCCGTATAACCCGTTTAAAATGGACAAATCGGTGATTTTTTATCTATTATATCGTGAACATTTATATAATTATTTAGAAATTAATTAAATACTATGGTTGGAAAATTAATTCTGCAGTATCTTCCCAAGAAACTGCAGAATTTCTTGCAGTTTTTTGGGAACTGCAAGAAACTGCAGTTTCTTGGGAACTGCAGTTCCCAAGAACTGCAGTTCTTGGGAACTGTGTGTGTGTATATAGTGATAAGGTCCTTGGAGTGTTAATTTTACGTAAGGCCGCAAAATATACAACGGACATACAAGTAGATCTTAAGTAGGACTTTCAAAAGTTCTCATTTTACCGCGAACAACCTATATGCACTGACGCCTTGCGATGTACAGCACCGGCCGTAAATATGATTCAAGTGCAACGAGTACAAAATCGTGGACATGGCGAATGGACGGGTTTGCTGTTTGAGTGCGGTGCAGTTTTACTGGTAATCAAGACAAGCTATAAGTGAGTCTCCCATATTCACGTCTGCTTCGCCATCAGTTCTGCTGCTCTCTATATTTCCGTTTATAACTGTCCCATTGGTCCATGCACTAAACAACTTTCATTAATGGCTGGCTCTCCACCAATATAATGCCGAGTTGAATGTGTCCCATTCAATTCTTTTTTCTTGTGTAAAATAATGTATATCAGTTTCATTTCAGCATTTTACGCTTCGAGTCAATTTCTAGGCTTCTGGGTTTGAGCCGCGTAGTGGATTTCTTCTCCAACCTGTTCCCTGGTGATGGCAGCTGCAACTACTACCGGACCGTTGGAGAGGATATCCGCAACGCCTATCAAACCCAGAAGCCTACAAATTGACGACAATGGGCGTGAAAGTCTGCGAACTATTTTACACTTTGAGTGTCGCTGTCGTAATATTACTTCACACAGAACCTCGTGTAAAGTGCAGGCGAAGTAATATTTACTCGCCCGTGCCTGTAAACACAAAATGTTTTATCTTTATATATAAAATCCTTTGTGAGTGACTAACCCGCATCATCACTGACAAACCTCGCTACCAATTGAGACCATATTCACACCATATGTTACTGAGGTGGCGAGTAAGGTTTTTAGTTACGTTTCATTCCGATAGGTGGCGCTGGAGTCTAACTTCTACATTTATGGACCGATTTTGCTCATACTTGCAGGAGATGTTTGTGGATCTAAAAGTGAAAAAAGCCAGCGATACCACGTTCAAACATCGCCTGACGTACCAGACGTAATAGAGAGGACACATTGAGGAGGCTAAATAGTACGTGAAAGAGGTGGAACAACGTTCCCCGGGATAAGCTAGTTTACTATAAAAACCGTAGTGTTGTTAGCTCAGAATGACAAAACACGTGTTTACTTTTCTAGTAGTTCGTGTAATTTACGCCAGATTGTGCGGTGAGTCAATTACAACCAGAAAAAATCCTGCCCCAATCTTCAAGGTAAGTACACACAACGACAAGTACAAATATGTATATACATTTATCAAGTATGTACTTACAGTTGAGACATGGCCTAAGTGTGACACGTCGCTGGCGGGTGACGCCATTTTGTTGGCGTGTGTGGTTGCAGTACGCGAAATTATTGGCTGTTTCAACACTACGTTCTCAAGTACAGTCTACTCGCAGTTTCTTCAAAAATTGTTTGAATCAAACCTTTGAAAAGTCACATCTCGCATGACGTGTTTAGTCATGTTCTAACCATACCATGTTTAACAGGCTTTTTATACATTTGTTAAAATTTTTCGCTATATCGAAGTTTTACCAATATTTTAATATTATAACATTAATTTTTTCATTCATAATCAATATTGATAAAAACAGTGAATAAAGCATGCAAGAAATAGTTCACATACAAATATTATAACTGTGTGCGCACGAATTCGGAGTGCTGTCCTTCGGTGTAATTTTCTTGACATATTTAAGCTTAGTTTGCACGAGGCGGAAGAATATCCTGGAAATAGAACTTTAGCAGGGTTTCATAAAAGCACGAAGTAACCGTGAACGGATCATACTTTGTCATCCAATGATCTTCTACGTGATTGAGGGAGTTTCAAAACAGTGCTACATCCGAGAACGAAGCTTGCAGTAAATAGGTCGCGGTAACAAAGTAAGTGCTGATCCAGCTTAACCCCATCATGCTCAGTGTAGACAATTGTATACATGTTGCAGATGAAGTTTGTATTTGGCGAACACTGTACTCTGAGAGGCATAATGCCCAATCATCTTCCCGACAGCTCTACGTTATGACTAGGGACCTGTCAGATTCGCGTTATTATCTGTGATCAGGCTAAACTTCACAGTACCTTATATACTGGAGCGAGCATCGTTTCTCCATTGGCTGCTGCATAGGTGTAAAGTCACTCCCTTTCTGACTGTGTCCATTTATTGGTGCAAAGTAACCCAGGGCGTGTTAAATAAAGTATGATCCAATGACAAACGTATTTTAAAAGGTAAAAGTTTTTAAATTTCAGCGTGTCCTCAAATAATAACGCGAATTTTACAAGTATCTAGTTATGACTCGTTCACATCACTACAACCGAACACAGAGCCTAAATATTATTGTTTGTGATAACGAAACACATACTTTGTCACGTCAAATACAGCGCGGATCAAAATACGTCTTATTTGCAACATTTGAGATAGCAAATGAATGAAGAATGAAAGGGGTGAAGTTCAGCTTGCATAAAAAACTCTGCGAAGTGCAATGTTTGGCGTCAAGAATTAAAGTGGATTTGTAAATATGATGCGCAAGAGAAAATAAATATTATAGTTATTATTATATACACGTGCATATTCTGTACCAAGTAGGTAGGGACACCCGATTTTCACGAAAAAATTTCACGACCAGTTGTATTTGATAACTCGTTAGCTCAGATCCACTTTCGTCATTGGATCATTTACGTGTTACGCGTCGTTGGTGTCTGCTCGCAAATCACAGACGCGCACTGCAGGAGTAAACTAATTCTGATTGGCCAGCCGAGTAAGAAAACGTTTTCTCACAAAGACACGTGACCAATAAACAAAAGAACACTGGTGATATACTCGAAGTGTATTGAAACCCATCACGCGTGGAAATCTTTTCGCGAAATTCGGGTGTCCTTACAAATCGGATATGGGCAGTCGTAGAACCCCGTTGCATGTGATATGTACCTGTATAGGCTGTTCACTGTAAAGTGAGCACTTTTTAAGGCCCTTCTTAATTTTCCCTTTCATTCAATTTCCATCTTCCTGCTGCTTTTTAATATAAACATTGCAGTGTGACCAATAAATACAGTGTATACATTTTACCACCCTCAAAATGTATTACCTGAGGCTGCAATAATATATATTTGTTAGTGGTTTATCCCTGTTGGGGGGGGGGGCTTAAAAAGTGCTCACTTTACCGTGAACAGCCTATAGGCGCATCCCCTAGTCAGTGGAATGGTTGAAGGTCGCTGTAGAGGGGGTGGGAAAGGGCGCTAGTATGTTATTTGTCCAGCACGGCAGAGGATTATCGAGCAATCCAGTGGCAGCGTGAGGGTGGCACTGGGGGGGGGGGGATGGCTCGTCAAATATTCACGTGACGTGCGTGTGTGTGTCTGTCAATACATTGGGGGTGTACCAGCTGACAAGAATCCCTAGGCTTGTAGGGGTTGCATTTGGAGGGTTGCTTCCTTTCTTGTTGACTCTTATGGCTCGGTCGCTCCCTAGCGTAGCAGAGTGTTTCATTTCCCACTTAATTAACACTTTCTAGCATACTTTAATTTGTGGTTATATGTGCTGCAAATAATTTGCACACGTGCCTCGCTTAACGGCTCCATCTACCAACCTGGCAGCCGTGAACTTCAAATGAGGAATCAACGTAAAAACGAAATTCTTTCTCATTATGTCAATTTTAAAGATAACCATTTCAAACGAAAATTATTCTACGTGAAATTTTTTAAGAACTGTTGCTGTTTTAAGAGATCTTGGCGATTGTTTTGTTAAATATATTTTTTTCCTAAAATGTAATATTGAAATTTACATTTTAAAAATGAATGTATATTTATTTTATTTTATTTTGTATAGCAATATTTTCACAGAACGTCACGTCAAAATAGATTAAGTTTGAACTAGTTATATTCAAAATTGACGCAATGAGAAGGCATTTCGTTTAACAATGTTTCCCCATTTGAAATTTGCGGCTGTCGGCTCGGTAGGCAGGGCCGTCAAGTCTACACAACACTTGTTTCATTAAATAAAAACCTGAAAAATTCACCTTAATATTGGTTGGCAGGCCAAACTCCAAGATACTGTATGTTCTTTTGAATTTTGCCATTAACAGGCAACTTGTTTGGCTCGTTACAAGGACGCTTTGAGTCGATAGTAAATGCTCGACGGTTGAGCAAATATCCATTAACATATTGAGGTCTGCACACATTTACTAGCACTTAAGACAAATTAGAAGTGAGTCACCTATATCCACTACTGCAAGAACACCGGTTCTGTTGGTGTCTGTGTTAGAACTCACCATCATCCTATTGGTCCATACCATACCGGACACTACCCTGTACTTTACAGCGTTCATTATTGGCCGGTCATCAACCAATGGAGAGCGGAGCTGTTTCTGACCCAACCGAATGTCCTGTATCGTATAAAAGGATTTACAATCAATCATGTCCCTTTGAGTGGATAAAAAAAATAAATTCTATAGTTAGCAATATAATTGTTACTGCGCTGTCGTGTTCTTGTGAGGTCGTGTTAAACACTAGCCGAACAAAGAATGCACATCCATGCGAGTTTTGTTCTGAACAATTAAGCTGTGTTCGAGCCACACTCGAGCATAGTCTACAAAGTGTTGAAGTGTCCACATGGGTAAATAACGCTTAATGAACACCAGTAACAAATGGTATCACGAATTTTTCTCACGTAGGAACAGTGCAGTGAATTCTCACGTGGTACCGAATAACAACTCGAATTTTACACGTGTCTATGAATCACAAATATTTTATACTTGTGTTAATATAAAAATAACTTATGTTCGGTTAAACTGAACTTTTACTTCATTTACATCTATAAATTATAATATTTCATTAATAATTAAAATAAAAAACACTGGGTAAATGGGTGTGTTGGTAATGCATAGTGAGAAATAGTTCTTACGCCTATGCAAAATATTATTACGCTCAGTGCGAACGAACGCCGTGCAATGTCCCTTTGGAGTAATTTCTTGGCTCGGTTAAACTTTAATTTCTTGTGGTGGAGCAATATCTTGAAAGAGCAACTTAAGCGGGGCTTCAGAAAAGTTGGACTTGACCGTTAATTGACTGCAGACATGCAGTCGTGAATACAGATGACTCACTTGTAACTTGTCTTAATTGCTAGTAAATCTGTAACTCACTCGACGTTTCTAAAAGAGTATGATGTTGGTACGCCAGGCTCCGCCCCGCAATGCTACAGAATAGGTAAGTGTACAGAAATGGAATGACTTGAGTGTTCCATTGGTGTAAGCATACCCATTCGCGTAGGTTGCGAAACGGGTATTTGTGTCTGATTGATAGATGCAGGTGTTTTCCGCCAAAACATTTCAAGACCAGTTGTACTCCAAAACACTTTAGTTCGTATGCATTTTCGTGGTTGGATGATTATAAATGTCGCGTGCCACAAGTGTCTCTCCCCGCGAATCATGGACGTTCACTATCGGAATACTTTGTTCTGATTGGCCCAGCCAAATAACAACACGTCTCCTCACGTAGACACGCGGCCAATAACCAAAGGAAGTTGTGTTTGTTGACGTAGGGTATTGGAGTCTAGCATGGCCATAAATATTTTTGCGAAAAAAAAGCACGTGTTCCTACTGATTGGGACACACTAAGAAATTATTTGTAAATTTACCATATCGGTGTTTACTTAAAGTAACAAATTGCGAAAAGAAAAATATTTTCCCATACATCCATTGTATCGTTTTTGCAGTTTCTCGGGGGAGAGTCAAATGCATAGGGGAGTTTCCAACGTTGTATAGTACCGATGCTAAACATTCTCATATTTTCAGCCTGATATGTAGTAATATCTTCATGCACAGTATTTGTTAAATCTTCTACCATTATAGTTCAGGAAACTTATTCAGGAATTTTTGACAGTGTAGAGAAAATTATTTTTCGCTTTAAAAATACCTGAGCGCGTGGTAGCTTTTAATACTATAATCACAATCATAAATTTTTATTTCGCCATTGGAAGTCCTCTCATGAAAAGCAGTAAAGCCGTTTCGGTTTTTAACCGGGCCAATTATAATCCTACCACTCTGCCAGCGAACCAAAGTTATTCGCGTATTAAGAGTATCATGTTAATGTAGCCAATCGAGATAGGTAACGTATTGAAGTATAGCTTATCTCGAAATCTTCTTGCGGAATTTCACTGCCCCTACTGATTGGCAGTTACCTGCAAAATTTGCGTTATTATTTAATGATATATCGAACTCCTTTGACCAACTTAAGCCATTGGCCAAAAATATGTCTGGCGCGCCTCGGAGAACTATTGAGCCAATAATATAAGTTCGGAGATGTAGTGACCAATCTCTTTTAAGGAGACTAAGCAGATACGTGACGTTGATACAGTGCAACGGCCAATGAAACTACGAAATTGAGGTCACTTGTTTATACGGTAGTGGAGTCTATCATGTCTCCGAATGATAACGCGAATTTTGCAGGTCTCTGCCGATTGGTAGGGTCACCTGTTCTTCACGAAAAGATTAATGCTAAAGCTATACTTCAACTTATTACTTACATTTCCCTTGGTTATTGTTAGAGACCCGAGCGTTTCGCGCATTCATTTCTAGACAAGTTAGAATTCACACAAATGTACGTTCATGTTACGTTTGTAACTGCTCGACGTGTTGTTTGACACCTCCTGGAGATAAATAAGCCAATAACAAACATGCAATAAATAGTGCTTCCAACCACCTCCTTTTACTACCACAACAATCAACCAATAAACAGTTGATATCTGTATCAGAGTATATAAGACTGTGAAGTCTAGCCTACAGGTTATTCAACTCGCGAATTTCTCAGGTCTCTAGTTATCGTCCACCTGCCTGTGTGAGAAGACATTTTCTACTCAACTGGGCCAATCTGAACAAAGCTATCCTGGCACTGAGTGTCCGTGATTGGCTCGCAAACACTTAAGACGCGTGCGAGTTCAAATCATACAATCACGATACTGGTTCTGAACTGAGGTGTTATGGAATACAACTAGTCGTGGAGTATTTTTTGTGAAAAACAGGTGGTCCTACTGATTGGCTACTGTGTGAAAAGGGAGCTTACTGATTGGTTGGGCTGCTGCCTGGTAAATAAATTACCAGGCACTGATTGGCAACGGTTTTTCGCAACGTTACTAGTCAGTGAAACCCTTTTGGTGGCGTATGCGTTTGGATTTCGTGAAACTATTGAATTTTTTTTCTTCTATATTCTTAGTCTATTCATACCCACTGCACACAATTGTGTATATTACGCTCGTGTGGGTAATATTCGGTCGGAATTGCACACTGCGAATGTCATTGTCCAACTATCTTACCTATGTGCGAATGATTCGCAAAGCGTATTCCTGGTATAGATCATAATTGGCTTATATAAGTGTATCCGAGCATATAGCTTTCAGATCACTGGCTGTGACAACAAAACAAGTGTTGTGACGATTTGAGTACAACAGGAATCCTACAATTTTCTATTTGCAACATCTGAAACAGTAAATTAAAGTGGCTCTGGAAGGATTAATTATTCTGTTACAATGCAGAAGATAATGACAGATCATTACATTATTAATTTTTTTTTTGTGGTCGTGGCTGCTTTAAACCCATTCAGTGACACCTTAATTTGTGTTTACAAGTGTTGCAATCACATAATTTTTCGTTCTGCGTTTTCCATGCAAACCAGTGAACAACGTGCTCTATGATATAGACATGAACTATTGATGTCGAAGAGGTGCGGAAAATTCCACTTGCGCCGGCTTGACTCCACCTGCCCAAGTGAAAGAGAGAGGCAGAACGACTTGCAAAGAACCAACCTCAGGTAGCTGGCAGGCGGGCAGACAAATCTGCAGGCATTCCCTCCCACACCTGCCGTACCACCGTCGTCCAATTGTTTCCTTTTCTTGGGAGCTTGGGACAAGTGGCACGACCCTGGCAGAGCTCCCTTAAGTTACAGCGGTGCTACTGGCGTACAGTGCCGGATATAAATTTCATTCATGAATGGACACGGGGACTTAACGGCTTGAAGCTTGGCTTTGGGTGTTACACGTGAGATATATATGTCTTGGTCTGTGCTGTACTAAATCTCACACGATACTTGCTTCGTCGACACATACAACGAGCCGAAGACCTTTTATTCGGCAAGAATGTATAGTGCCGGCCAAATATACAATTCCTGTGAAACACGTATACAATTAGTAGAGATGTGAAAGATTCGCGAGTTCAATGACCTGTATAGGTTATACTCCACAATCATATGTAAAATAATGCAAATATCACTGATCATTGGATGGTTCTTGTCTCATTGAAAATGTAGATTAAGTCTTCATTTTATTGTGTGTTTGTTATTGGCTCAGATTTGTCCAATAGGTGTGAAATAGCAGGTGGGCCAATAGCTAGGGACACCCGAATTTTACAAAAATATTTCCCTACGTGTTAGATTTCAATATCTTACGGACATACCAGGAGTTTCATCGTGCTTATTGGCGGCCTGTCTTTGTTAGAAGACATTTCCTTACTTGACTGGCCAATCATAGTTAGGTTATTCCGATATTGTAGGTCTGTGATTCGCGGACAGGCACATAGAGCGCGTACCACCTATCATACAATCAAGAAAGTGGATCCGAGCTAAAGTGTTAGGAAAAAAAACTGGTCGCCAAATCTTTTCGTGAAGATCGGACATCCATACCAACAGCATAAATAATACAAACGTACGAGGTTTTGAATTCTAGCTAACCCAATATGATTCCAAAAAATTTTTCACGTCTCTAACAATTGGGCATGAATGCACTACACTTTAAGATATTAAAAATCAGAAGCAAATAACAAATTTGTTTGCAACAGAAGGTAGAATTCGCATATTATTTGAAGACGCGTTTCATCCAGGTCAGCGGAGATATTCGAAACTGTTCATAAAGATGGCGAGAAACTGTCGAGTCTTTTGTTGTCGTAGGAGCGCGTGTAATTCGGTTCTCTTCACAACTTACACAACACATCACACACGACACGACAGTCTGTGTGAGAAAGCGGATGATACGTTGCAGGAAGATTCGCAAACTCACATGAAAGGTTTTTCAATTACAGTTGTCAGCATAAATGGTCACCCCCCCCCCCCCCCCCCCCCCCCGCGAACCTCTCCACGCTTCTCATGTATTGTTGTGTAAATTGCCTTGTACCGGAATGCACACGCTCGATCTCCTATACTAGTTTCAAAAGCGTGTAAGCAAGAGAGAAATGTAAATTTTTTTTTTTTTTTTAGAAAACATTCACCTCTTTTGGCGTAAAAGCTGCGATGTAATGTAAAGGCTGTTCACGGTAAAGTGAGTAATTTTGAAGTCCTAGTTACTTTTTGCTTTCAGCCACGTTTTATTCTTTAACCACCTATTAAAATAAACATCGTCATGTAAGTAATAAGCACAGTGTGTATATCCCACCGAACTCGAAAGTAAACGTCTAAGGCTAAAATAAAATACATTTATTGACTATTAATCCAAATAAGAGGGCTTTCAAAAATGGTTATTTTGCCGTGGACAGCCTATAATATTAACAAGGAGAAACCCGAAAAATTTCCAAATTGATTCGTCATAGAAGGCTACACTTAACAGACATTAATATATTTTTTATATTGTTGGGGGCACCTGATTTTCGGGAAAACATTTACACACGCTCTAAATTTAGGTACCCGAAGAGCTTATCAAGATACTTATTTTGGTTATTGGCCACTTGTCTTTGTTAGAAGGCATTTTCTTACTCGACTGGCTAATGAGAATTAAATTAGTCTAATGCTGTACGTCTGTGATTCGCAAGCACACATCTAAGATAGGGACACCCGAATTTCGCGAAAATATTTCCGGACATGCTAGATTTCAACACCTTATGGGGTATACCAGCAGTTCTCCTCTGCTTATTGGCCACGTGTCTGTGGGAAAGACTTTTTTTTTTACATGACTGGCCAATCAGAATTAGGTAATTCCGATATTGTACGTATGTGATTCGCGGGTAGACAGCTAAGACGCGTAAAAACCTAGATCATCTACTCAAGAAAATGTATTTGAGCTGAAGTGTCATGAATTACAACAGGTCGTGAAATCTTTTCACGAAATTTGGATCTCTCTTATTTAAGCGACGTAACAGGTAATGATGCAATAGTGAAAGTGTAGCTGAGCTGAAGTGTCATGAAATACAACTGATCATGAGTGAGTGTCCCTAAAGAGGACCGTCGAAATTCGCGTTGTTATTCGGGGCCAGACTAAACTCCAAGATGCTGTATGTACTGTCACCTCTGGCAGACAACTTGTGTGGCTCGTCCCAAGGACACTTTGAGTCAGTAGTGAAGGCTTAGATGCTGAACTTCCAATCTCCAGTAGAGAGGTCACACATATATCGATATGATGACTAGGCTGACGTTATGGTTGCCAATAGTGAATGGAATCACAAAATGCTCTCAAGTAGGTACAGGATAGTGAAGTGTAGCATGCTAACAAATAAAAAAAACTATAACCCTTAGTTATTAGTAGACACCTGGAGAATTCGCCAGTTCAATTACCTGCATTCTAGACTCTACATTCTTATGTACACATATGCTGATATCATCTGCACATTGGTTGTCTGCTGTCACAGTGGAAGGCCACGATTGGTCAAGCGTTCTCAGGGGTTGTCAAACACCGTGTGGACCAATTGCTGAGGTTATATAAACGCACGAGTTTTGAATTCTAGCTTGTCCCGAAATGAATCCGCGAATTCTTAAGGTCTCTTAGTTATGAGGCGTACGAGATAGGGATGTTTATATCGGAAGAAAAATTTTGATTCTATTTATATTGGTTATTTATAAAAATTTCGTTTTACAAAATGATATATCGAGAGAAAAGCGTCGATTTTACGTACATCAGAATCTGACGTTTTATGTATTAAAGGACTTGACAAATGTAAAATTGCTTGGAATGTTAAATACTAAGGAGACGAGGCATCCCAGAAAGATCTGACGCCTGTTTTTAGCGCATGTTGCAAAAGTAAAGATAATAATTTTAAAATTTAATTTTTGTATTCAAAACAGAGCTTATTAAAAAGAGCATTTTAAAATTATTTATATCCGATGTACCTGGAAAAATATATTGATTTCGATAAATAATCGTTGAAATATATCGACGACCAGGTCGATATATCTTTAATATAATACCGTTATTTCTATATATCGATATTATTTCAACATCCGAAGTACGAGTCCCGGGGACACGATGCATATACTGTACCTGGTGAGTGGGTGGTTCGGCCGAGTTGTGAAGTATGCCTGGGCGAATTGCTGACTACACTACGTTTTATAATTTCCCCATATTTTCCCTTAGGCTAGTTCAATTGAGTTGGGTGATTTGGGCGGCTCTTATACCCTCGAGGTCTTGAGAGCCGATGAGGGCGAAGTGAGGTGAATATGGAGCAGCGCTCGAATGCATGGGTGGGGGAAACATCGCTATTATTGACGCATGTGACTAACCCACTCCCGTAAATGTCGTATCATTCAGTGAGCAACAAGGCCACGCTTTACTGTCTACTAAGCTCGACACGTGATGTATGCGGCGTGTTGATACGGAGCGTCCGGCTGATGTACAGCAGTGAGAGTTAATTAATTATTGATATCTATTCAGCTGTCTGATAACTACTTCGACTCTTATAAAAGCAATGACACGAGCTTCTACAAACACACAGTTTTAATTCTCGTATCCAGCCGATCGCCAGAAACATAAATTCCAGGTGATAGCACGCTAGATGAATCGGAAACGGAGACATGACTTCCCTCATAAGGAAAACATTTAACATTAACAACTAAGGAATTTTCTCTTCCGATGCCAAGTTCGCAGTGTGTGTGTGTATGTGTGTGTGTATTATATATATATATATGTGTGTATGTCTTTATATATGTGTATGGCTATATATGTGTATATATGTGTGTATGGCTATATATGTGTGTATATATGTCTATATATAAATATAAATATATTAGCGTGACACCCCTGTCGCTGACAAAAATTATACAAGTAAAAAAAAAGTTTCTTGCCAAAATGCTAGTCCATTACGTTCACCCGAAAAAAAAAAAACAGTATTGGCATGTTATTAAAAATAAAATAAATAATAGCAAAAAACAATAATAAAAATTTTGGGTACTTGCTTACACCGAAAAAAAAATGTTTTGTTGAGTCAAATGAACTTTTTTTGGCGCATCCAAATTAATTTTTTGTATAGGGGCAGTTAAATATTTAGTTGTTGAAACCAAATTATTTTGTTGTTCTAATGGTTTAACCCAAACAAATATTCGGTTGACGTAACTAAAACTTTGTCTGGATCGGTTAAATCAAACACTTTTGGTTTATATAAGAAAAGTGGGAAGCCCGAACGAAAATTTTACTTAGATCATCTGAGCCCGAGCACTGAGCCATAACAAGCTCAGCTTAAGTGTCTGCTGATGGAGTTGGAATGTTTTTTAATGCATACATTTCAGTGGCGTGTGGTAAACTGTTTCAAGGTAAACTGGCGTTTGCTCACTGCTGTACATTCTCGGTGCATGCAGCAGGAACTAATAACCACTGTGGAGCATAGCGAAACTTAATCAATTCCGACCACTCACAAACTAGCAGCAAGGGTTCCCATTACACACGCCCTGTGACGTCAGCTGTCGATCTACTTTTTAGTGGCGGAAGTGTAAACTAGCAAGCAACAGGGTACAGCACATATCCGACGTTGGCTTAACTTGCAACAGTTCACCACACGCCACTGATATATTTAAAATACTAGACAACGTGTGCAAATAAATATTCCAGCGATCAATGCCTGAAAATTGTTGCTGCAAGAAACGTGAAATACGGGAAGGACATGGAACCTGAAGCCATAAAAAAATTATCACATAAAACGGGATACTGAAGTTGTACGCTGTGGTTTGATAGTTCACAAATTACAGCCATGGATGTGTGAAGGCCAGACGACATTGTTGTGAATGAAGGGCGATCTGAAATGGTTTTAGAAGTAAAATGTCCAGATCCATCAAAGGATAAGTGCATTGCTGATGAAGCAGGCAGTGTTAACGTGAAATATTTTATGTATTTAGACGAAAATGAAAATATTAAATTAAAGCTAAATCATATGTATTACACCCAGTGCCAGATGATGATGGACAGAACATAACAGGTATGGACAAAAGTAACTAGTTTGTTTACAGCAGAAAACAATAAGTTTTCATGACATTGCAACATGATTCAAAATACGTTAAGACTTGTACTGCCAAAATAGGAACTTTTTCCCTCGCTATTTACCAAAAGCTGTTTACAGCTCTTGCAAAAGAAACAAATTAACAGCCAATGACAGCTGAAAGTTTATTCATGGTATGTTTTGAATGTTGCCTGACTTACTCTGTTATCACCAGGGACATGCAAAATTCATGATATTATTATTTGGCATCAGGCTAAACACCACAGTACTGTTTATACTCTAGCCGCCATCGTTTCCTCATTGGCTGCTGACTAAACGTGATGCCACTCCTCTCCTGACAGAACTGAGCGTGATTCGGGCACACAATTGGCAAGTATTCATTTATTGGCGCACCATTACCCGGGGCGTGTCACGTCAGGCATGTTTCAATGGCAAACCAACAGTAAAGGTACACTTGATTTAATCTTAAGGTGTCCCGAAATACAAACGCGAATTTTGCAGGTTTCTAGTCATCACTTATCTCTCATCTGTCTTATTTAATGTACTTATATATTGTATGTGTTATGTTGTGCGTATAAATTCCATCATAAATTATTTTTGTGTGTTGCAATAATGTAAACCTTAAATTAAGTTCATATCTTTAATTATGGGAGACTGCAAATTTACTAGAACACAACATATATGAACAATATCATCAGCATATGGGAGCAGTTCAGGTGATAGTTTGTCTAATATGCTATGTAACTCAATGCTGAATGCAACTCAATACGCGAAAATAAACACTGCCAACACTGTAGGCAGTTTCCACTACTTCACCTTCCAATTCACCAACATGCATACATGGCGATGTAACAACAACAACACAACAACAACAACAACAACAACAACACCTTTGTCGGAGAGGCTTGTTTTAATACCTGGGAAACCTTTACCAGCCATTACTTCAGTGCCACTGTCCAATAACGTCAACAACCAGCAGTAATTTGTAATAAATGTCACTCGGCTCGCCACCCTAGAATTTCGATTCGAAGGGCCCCCCCCCCCCCCCCAATTACTCCAAATTCCATTAGGCGTAATGCCTATTAAGAATCTAACTGTGCTTATGCCCTTGTGATTTGAATAAAGAAACACTGTTTGATCGATGTTTCGTGGCAGTATTTTATTTTAAATACTGCTGGAATTGTTTCCAAAACATAACCAGCCACTGTTAGAGACCTGAAGAATTTGTGGGTTCAATAACCTGCAGACTAGACTCTACAATCTTATGTACAAATATGCCGATATCAACTGCACATTGATTGTCTGCTGTCACAGTGGCGACGATTGGGCCAGCGTTCTCCAGGGGGTGGTCAAACACCGTGTGTACCAATTGCCGAGTTTTTGAATTCTAGCTTGTCTCGAAATAAATCAGCGAATTCTTCAGGTCTCTAGCCATTGTAGATGCCAGCAACATTAATTTTTGTGCAATAAAGCGTGATATTAGTTTATGATGAGCCCCGAACATGAACTCTCACAGCAAAATACGACAATGCAGTTTTCATTTTCATAAAAAAAAAAATGAACAAGCGGTTTACTTTGCTAATCTCACAGTAAGATTGAGTTTCGGTTGGTAGCAATGCTAATAAGAGATCGAAAACTCCTGTTAAATGTCGTAGTTCTGTTTCATCTGTGGTTGAAAGATATCCCAGGTAACGTAGTATTTTATTTAAAGAATTACTCGTGTTCCTGAGCTATTCTCGTAATGTTTCACGTGTTGTCTTAAGTTCCGCATGCAATGCAACAGACGCTTGAGTAGACAATTCACATCCACTGACCGTGCGACAAAAAACCAAATCGCTAGGAATGGTTTTACTGACATATCTGTCTGTATCGCAGCTTCGTTTTTCGTAACAGCAGAACTCGTTGAACATTCGTCTGCTAGAAAACTTGCACTGCCATTATTCTGCTCTTCGTTTTGCAGCTCTTTCAAACATTTCCATAGCTTGAGAAGAGGAGATTTTTTCTTTCTGTAATCTTGTGGGGAAATACTGGGGACATATGCCGGAATCTGGAAATGTCCTGACCGTAAGTTTCCAATAAAATGACTGCTGCATATTCTTGACTCAACTGTTGGTTCCCAAGGTGATCCAACAGGACTGAAATTAAACATTCTCTGGTTGCTGATATGAATACATTCCAATAAATATTTATTTATCATCTCGTAAATGTCATCGTTATTATTTCTACCTGTGGAGTTTTGGCAATGAACTAAACAGTCACATATGTAAGCTTATTATACATACCAATTTTACGATGTTAAATATACTTCATTGGGGCGTTATTTACAAAAAAAAAATTGTCACCTAACAGTAAATCAAAAAAATGCATTGAAAGTCTTCCCTACATCCTACCTAGATGAACAATACTTTTATAAGCCGTGTAACGTAACTTGCTTTTGTCTTTGCACCACCTGGATCCACAACTTAAGTCGCTTCTCTTAAGTTTTCTTCGGGGGTTGTGGTTCTGTAAGTATTTGTGCACCCAAAACAACACAGCAATGTGCGTTGCCTTTCAGCTTTCTTGAGCCATCCGTTCTGCTAATAGGTAGGGACCTGCAAAATTCGCGTTATTATTTGTTGATCAGGCTAGATTTCACAGTACCTTATATACTGGAGCGGGCGTCGTTTCTCCATTGGCTGCTGCATAGTTGTGAAGCCACTCCCTTTCTGACTGAACCGCGCGTGATTGGGGCACACAATTGTGAAGTGTCCATTTATTGGCGCAGGGTCACCCAGGGCGTGTAAAATGAAGTATGGTCAAATCACAAACGTATTTCAAAGTTGTTTAAAGTTTAAAGCGAACTTTGCATGTCTCTACTAATAGGTGTCTGTTGGCGCAGTGCAGTCTATTTTCCTAACGTCCTGCAATTAGTTACCACATTCTCCACCAGAGTAGCAGGTGCGGTGGGTTACTTCAAACATTTCTGTAGCCCTACTTCCAAGATATTCCTACGCCTCATGCAAGCGTAGCCGATCACAGTAAATTTCGCCAGAGAGACAACGCACCTCATTCCTGTGCACTCAAGTGTAATAATATCTTCATAGAAACTATTTCTTACTAGGCATTACAAAAACACCTATTTCCTTCCTATTTTTATACATATACATTATAAATTAAATATTATGATTTGTAAATAAATTACGACTTCAGGAAAAAACTAATTTAACAAAATTATTTGATATCTCTATATTAACAGAAGTATAAAACGCATATGGTAAATAACATATCTAGGAACCAACCCAGCACGTTCTACAAGGGGTGATATTTCAGAGGTTTGATTCAAAAAGTGTGAAGAAACTGTGGATAGACTATACAAGGGGAGTAGGGCCGCGGTGGCTGAGCGGTTAGACAGCTCGCCTCCCAACCAAGATGAACCGGGTTCGATTCCCGGCGGTGTTGTCTCCTGGATTTTCGCATATGGGAATCGTGCTGGACGATGCCGCTGGTCGGCGGGTTTTCTCGGGGATCTCCGTTTCACCCACTCTTGCATTCCGGCGCTGCTATGTCCTCGTTCGCTCCCGAAACCTCTCAAATACGAGGGTTAGCGCCATGCATGCCGATCTCGCCGGAAGGAGGCACGCCCACCCCTGCGGGGTGCCGGGCTGTTAGTGGCACCCTAATTAACCCACCCTCCCGTTCTTCGCTCGCTGCCACCCCCCAAACCCCCTCACACAGCAGCCCGCCTAATTATCGAGTTATCGAGCACGGCGCCACCCGTGGACCAGGGAGGCTGGGCGGAGATGGGAGCCGGGGGGGGGGGGGGGTTTATCTTCAACTGCGAGGCGTCCCATCTCGTGTTGTGCCGGAGCCAATCCCAACCCCCGCGACGAGCGAGAGGACGCCGCCACAGGGGGTTAATTAGCGAGGACACACACACACACACATAAGCGTGCACGCAAACACCCGGTCCCAACACTCACCTGCTGACGTTCAACTACCCCTATACCCCACCCTCTCCCAACACCCGGACATTCAGTGGCGCTAGATGACCAAATGCATGCGGCGGGGCCCCCGTTGCACAGATTAATACTGTAATACCCGTATTGCAGTTCACGGATCAGTTCACGGATGCGTAAGAAAACGGATACGCAAATGCAAATGGAATGCAAATGAATTTTAGTTATTCTACCGTTGTGTAAATAAACGAAGATTATGAAAAAGCTTTAGAACAACACACCGCAATTTTTACTACAGGTTCGGGACAGGAAAGTTTCGCGAGTTCAATGACCTGCAGGCTGGATTCCTCAGTCCTCTGCATACTGGAGCCTCAGCTGTGTGTTCATTGGCTGTTGTCCCACACCTGGCAAGGTGTTTCCTTGCAAGCCTGTTATTGGATCAGAGGTGTGCAGGGCGGGTCTAACAAACTGTGATCCAATTGCGAAGGCGACTTCACTATATATGTGTTTGACGTCTATCTTGTCCCGAAATGAATTCGCCAAATTTTCTTATCCCTAACTATAGGCTATTCGCGATAAATTGCGCGCTTTTGAAAGCCCTCGCATTTGGAATAATGTTGTCAATAAATATATTCTATATTAGTCTTAGACGTTAACTTCCGAATGCGGTGGAATATACACTTTTTTTTTTTGTCATGTACGTGTCAATATTGATGTTAAATGTTCATTAAAGGATAAAAATTGGGTGAAAGGAAAAAGTAACTGGGGCCTCAAAAGAGCTCACTTTATCATGAACGGCCTATATAGTCCATTCACGGTTGCCTCCATCATTTCACAAGGCCTGCTTAGGTTCTGCTTCGAGGATATTCCACCGCCTCATTCTAAAAAGGGTTGACGTACTCTAAGACGAACTACAGCAAAGGGAGAACGCATCGGTTTTATGCGCGCTCAGTGTTCTAATATTTTGCACGATAAATATTTCTTGTGGTTATTACCAACACACCTATTTCCAAACTGTTCCTATTCAAATTAATTATAAACGTAGTATTAAACTTTATAGTTAAAATATAAATAAAAATTAAACTTAACCATACTACGATAGTTTAATGTCAACAGTCATATAAATCGCCTTTCATACATGGCATATTTCGGGAAACAGCCCAACACTTGATATATGAGGTGATTTGACAAAGGTTTGATTAAAGAGGTGCGAAGAGAAACCGCAGTTGACTATATACTGACGAACCGCAAAGAACATAAGAACAAAGAAACGAATGAACGTGGATGTTCCTTTGATTTGGACATACCGATTCTGTGATTGGCTACTGCATACTGCAAAAGGTTTCCCATTCACTGAGCTGACGATGTCTATTCACAGTTACTTCAAACTTTTTGAATCAAACTTTTGAAAATCCCCTCATGTATGACGTGTTTAGTTATTTCCTAAATGTGCCATGTATCGCAACCGTTTTACACTGCTTTTAACATTACAGTATCCCATTTTTTATTAAATTCAATTTTTAATTATATTTTATTTACAAATTTTATTTATTCATATATAATACATATGAATAAAAACAGCGAGAAAACGCATGTATTGATAGCGCCTAATAATGCAAAATAGTATTACAACTGGGTGAGCACGAATTTGGTACATTGTACTTTTGACGTAATTTTCTAGACTTACTGTAGTTAAGCTTGGTTTGCACGAGGCGGAGGAATATCTTGGAAGTAGATATTTATCAGGGTTTCAGAAAAGTGTGAAGTAATCGCGAATGGATTATAGGTCACTAGCCTCTAATTGACGAATTCCAGACATACTGCGGCCAGTGAGTCCATTTTGGTAGCGTGAGCAGTCGGAGTTCGTGGAACAAACCCGCTGTTAAAAAGGTCCGTATATCTACCGAAATTTTAACGGAAATGTACACTGCAAAAATTTTTTCTAGTCAACGTGCTAAACTGTAATGGAAGGTTTTAACCCACGGATAGCATAGTAATGACACCCCACATCAGACTGCAATTAAAGGGACGTGTGTCGTTACAGCTGTACAAAATTGGGGACTTACCTACGCATTTGACTCTATCCTGAGCTAGTGTAAGAACGCTACCTCGGATGTATGGAAATAAACTTTACAGGTCGCGCTTTCTCACTATACGTATGCAGTGATGTGGCAAATTTGTGGATGTTTTTTACAGTGTATACTCTAAGGTATTATAAGAAATTTCGCTATGTGAGAGTATACATATGGAGTGAGAAAGAGCCAGTGGTATATTTATCTCCCATACATTTATGCTAACGTTTCTACATTCGCTCAGGTAAACAGTCAAATGCGTGGGATTTTTCCTAACTTTGTATAGCAGAAACGCTTAACATTCCGTATGTTATAGGCTGTTCACGGTAAAATGACCACTTTTGATAGCCCTGCTTAAGATCTACTCGTATGCACGTAGTGTATTCTTCCGCCTTATGTAAAATTGACATTGCCATAAACCTTATCACTTTATTCATGCGTTGGGCAGAAATAACTGTGGAATTATTACAAAAGTAAATATGTCACAAATCTGGTAATTTTTAGACTTGACGGATTAAAAAAAAAATGAAATAAATAATTTAAGCTATCACAAATGATTACCTATCACATTTTATTCGACGTTATGATATGGGACGATTTTTCCATCCATCATTACTAACATTACTCGGCGTTTGTCACTCAGTGCGCCCGTTCAAATATATGCAGACCTGGGGGTCAATTTAATACACGTTTCTTTGGGTACAACGCAAAATTTGCACTTGCGTTGCACCGAAATGGAATTAAATATGAAAGAAAACAGAGGTGCAAAAAGTTGCTTCCCGACGCAAAAACCAGAGGAATCTGCGCCCAGGCAAATACGTCGGCGCAAGTGCAATTGCTCTTGCTGAGCATGCGCAGTTGACACAAAAGAGCCCAGCCCACTTGCGTTCAGTGCATTTAATTGCACCCGTGGTTATGGGTGCAAGTGCAGCTAGGTTTTATTTGCGTTGCTTTCGCCGGAGCAAATGTTTAATCGACCCCCTGGGCAGTGACTTTTTTTAAGGTTGATTTCAAAAGTGCTCACTTTATCGTCAACAGTCTGTAGTAGGGACAGGCGTATTTCGCGAAAATATTCATGGCCATGCTAGACTTCGATATCCTATGTGCACAGCCACAACTTCCTTTGGTCATTAGCCGCGTGTCTACGTGAGAAGACGTGTTCTTATTTGACTGGACCAATCGTGATAAAGTACTCCGATACTGAACGTCCATGATTCGCGGACAGACACTTGAGGCACGAGACATTTAAAGTCATCCAACCACGAAAGTGCATATGAACTAAAGTGTTTTGGAGTACAACTGGTCTTGAAAGCTTTTCGCGAAAAACGACTCTCTCTAGTCTTTAGTCAGATGTGTGTTATTATTTCCATCCGATTCATTATAAGAAGTTTACCAGAATTATTTTTTAGAGTGTACTGTAAACATACGGGCACAATTTGAGATGACGAAAAAACGGAGTTGACCTCCGTAAACAGAAAATACGGAAAGTCTACATATTCCATATAGTTTCGGGGACGAACAATACCGAGTTCACACGAAGCTCTCTTCGCCAGCACAGTAATAAGAAAATTATCGGTTCTGCTGCAGTTATCTTCTCCACGTCACTATAGCCCACGTCTCAGGATAACATCTTTCCATCAAACTGCGTCCAATAAGTTTGGTCAAATAAAGTTGGGCAGTTATGACATCACTGAAACGACATGAACACCGCCATGTTCCCATCAAACAATTGAAAACTGGACAGGTTCTGAAATGTATTTGATGTTTGACGGTCTTAGCCAATCAGAATTGTGCACGATAAAATTGGACGTCAAGAAATGTTAAAATAACGAACAATTACTGAAAAAAAAGCATATTATGGAGATAGTTAATTTATGTAGTAGCTGTTTGGGCAAGAATGCTATTTTAAGTGAATATTGCACATAATATTACGAACCCAGCGGCATTGAATTTCATTGTGCAGGAAACATATCTTATAACTAACATTTTAACTTAGTAAAGAAACGAAAATTAAGTACAATATTACTTACATTTATTCCTGTAATGGAAAACATGCGGGGAGTGAGGGAGGGGGGTGGGGAACCAATATCTCACTATGAAAATAATTTTTAAATAATATTTCAAACTAGATTCTCCCAATAAAAAATTTTTACAGTGTTACACATTTTCAAACACACTTGAGATTGTTTGATAAAATTTGGTGGGAGGAAAAATTTATCAAACACACTTGAGGTTGTTTGATAAAATTTGGTGGGAGGAAAAATTTGATGGCCTTATTTTGTCCTCAAAATTTACTGTCAAATATAGTCGAAGGCCAAAATTTGATCGCGTGACAGTTGCTAGACCTATTCCTTCAAACATTAAAAAGTCGCGTTAGGCGACTGTGACAGTTAGCAACGCTTAAGATACACCAACGTTAATGGAAACTTAGAAAGTGGCTTATAATGTTGTGGTAAAGTGAGCACTATCGAAATCAACCTTAGAAAAAAGTCACTGCTCCTACTTGCAAATATTTTAACAGGTGCGCTGAGAGACATGCGCCCGGTGAAGTTGGTAACGATGGAAGGAAAATAATCTCATGGCTTAGCGACGAATTAAAAGTGTTGGGTAAACATTTCTCAAAACTTGAATTATTCATTTTGCTTTCTGTTTATTTAATGCATCTATTTGTGAGAACTAACTAGATTTTGTAAAATATTCACTCTTCTAATAGCTTCATAGTTTCACTTGACCGACAGTGTTAATTTTAATAAAGCGGAATAATACACAACGTGTATACAAGGTGATCTTAAGTAGGGCTTTTAAAAGTGCTCAGTTCACCGTGAACAGCCTGTAAGGATTAGTAGTTATGTAAAATATCATTGAAACCAGCCCTAACGAATGCGGTGCGTTGTTTCTGCGGTACTATTTTCTAGACCTGGTTAAGTTTTATTCTACCCCGGTTGGAAAGATACATGCTTTTATTTTGACAGCTTAAGTTTTTCGCCACTAGGTAAGCGCCAGTGTCGTATGTGTACCAGTTGTTTTGCTATTTTATACGTTAAAATAAAATTCAATAATTGTATACAGAGATCTGAAGAATTCGCGAATTCAAATACTTGCAGGCTAGACTCTACATTCTTATGTACGAATATGCCGATATCAGCTGCACATTGGTTGTCTGCTGTCAGAGCGGAAGGCGGCGATTGGACCAGCGTTCTCCAGGAGGTGTCAAACACCGGGTGGACTGAGGTTATATAAACGCACGAGTTTTGAATTCTAGCTTGTCCCGGAATGCATCCGCGAATTCTTCAGGTCTGTAATCATAAATCATTTATGAAATGACTACGTAGCTAAGTAAAATACTTCTTTTATATGATTCTCGTAGATAAAAATGTAAATAAAATGTGACGTCTTTATAACACTACGCACGTAGCGGAGTAAATGTCCCATAAGCCAAACTCTCCCGTAAGATATCTCGTTTTGTTCCTAACGTGAGTGTAATTAACACCTTAACATATTAATGAAATATTGGTTGGTGGTGTGGAAGTCCAGAATCTAGCACCAATACACACAGAGCTTTTCCTTAAGAAATTCTATTGGTTGCTACTGAAACACCATAATGTAATATAACTGGATGGTTATTGTGTCATGGATACACTGAAACATTTTCCATAGGTACCAGAGTGTTATTCGTTATATAAGATATTTGTAAGTACAGTACGCACAAAAAATTTCTTATTTTGCAATACCTGAAACTAAAAATTTATGTTTTTCTTAAGGGGTTAACCTTAACCCTTTGAGGATGGCAAAACTTAAATGGCACTGAAGACGAGGTTGAAGTTAGCTGCCTATATCCTCCACTACAGCAGTTTCTGTTGTGTTGGTTTCTTCATTTCCACTTACTATCTTACTATTGGTCCTGGCTACACCGCGCACGCTTAGTCTACTCTGCAAGGTTTATCATTGGCTTGTCGTCGGCCAATGAAGTCACGCGTGGACTGTGCGCCAATTAACAGGTTTCACAGTATATCGTGTTCATTTCAGAAATTATTAAAAGAACAATTTAATTCTTATGGAGTGAAATGTTGAATAGTCATAATATGTTACTTATATTCCGATAAAATACAGAGATACAGTGAAACTACAACAGTGCGAGTTTTGCCTTCAAGAGCAAAGAAATGTTCATACAGACGTGGGCCCGTGTATATACTTGCATACTCCTCGAAGGGGATATGTTTATATAGGAATTTATTTAACCTTAAAAAGAAAACTCTCACTTTAATAGTTTTACTATTTCGCTTGACACTATCGGAATATAAGTAAAAAATTATAACTATCCAACGTTTCAATTTGTAAGACTAAAATTGTCCTCATTAATCATTTCTGATATTAAAACCTATTAGAGTACATTAATTGGTACACAGCCAACGCGCAATTCCATTGGCCAGCGGCGAGCCAATAATAAACATTGACGGGTATAGTAGGCGTGTCAGGTGTAGCCAGGACCAATGGGATGATGGCAAGTGGAAATACAGGGACCAGCACTACTAAAATTGCAGTAGTGGCCAATACAGGCAGCTCACTTCAACCTTGTCTTCGGTGCTTGTCAGTTTGTGCCGCCCTCAAAGGGTTAAGGTTCGTCTGCAAGGGGGGGGGGAGAGGGGGAATGTCCTGGAAGTGGCACTTGAGCAGCGCCCCTGCAGAAGTCGCGGAGATTACCGCGAATGGACTCTGTACGTGGGTGGTGTGGCGACTGTTTCCGCGCACTTCGGCGGAAACACTCGCGATTGGCGGCTGTCCAGTGGCGCGCAGCATGCGATGCGATGCAATGCAATGCGATGCGATGAGCGTGCCGCCGAGCGGAAAGCCGGGAATATCTTTGTTTGTTCCGCGTTCCGAGCCCAACCACGCGAAATAATTAACATTTACAGACAGTAGCTTGGTGAGGGGGGGGGCGGGTGGGGCCTGGTTTGGTGGATACACGTGCGGTGGTGTTTTGTTTATCGACGAGTTCTCTCGCGGACGTTCCCGTCCTCATTCCTTTGTTTTTCCGTTGTTTTTTTTTTTTTTTTGCCTCCCACAAACATTGCCCGATGCCTTAGGGCGAATAGTTACACATTGAGGTGTGCACACATTTACTGGCACTTCAAGACAAATTAGAAGTGAGTCACATATATCTACTACTGCAAGAACGCCGGTTCTGTTGGTGTCTGTGTTAGAACTCGCCATCGTCCTATTGGTCCATACCACACCGGACACTAACGCTTCATTGTTCAGAAGGAAACTCGCATGGATGTGCTGTATTTGTTCGGCTAGTGTTCAACACGACCTCACAAAGACGCGTATCCCCAGTAACAATGATATTGCTAACGATAGAATTTTTATTATAGCCACAAAAAGGGACATTTCACTGGGTCAATATCAGCTCGGCTCTCCATTGGTTGATGATCGGCCAGTAAAGAAATTATCAAATTATCTTTACTCGAGCTGCACTCGAGTTTAGTCTACAAAGTGTTAACGAATTTGGGTCGGTGCGTACCAGCAAGTACAGACACAGTAAATTCCCGACGAATTTTTTGAGTTTATCGTATCTTCGAGTTGAGTCGAGAGAAGAGGGCGGCTCTTAACAGCGAGGTCTTGAGAGTCGATGAGGGTGAAATGATGTGAGAATGGAGCAGCGCCGGAACGCAAAGGCGGGGGGAAACGGGAGATCACCGAGAAAACCCTGCCAATCAGCGGCATCGTCCGGCACGATTCCCACTTGTGAAAATGCAGGAGTGACTATGCCTGGGATCGAACCCGGTTCTCCTTGGAGGGAGGCGAGCAGGCTAACCGCTCAGCCGCATCGGCCCCGAGATAATTTCGAAAACACTAATATTATCTGGTCCAGTTTCTGATTCAGCTTAGTTATCTTCGTACTGATTTCTGATGTAGAGTATCGGAATATTCACTGGCCCATCGGAATGGGGCAGTAGTTTCAAACATGCACGATCGCCCATTGCGCAAGAAAACTGTCTGACGTGTCAAAAGAAACATTATTTTGGTCATACTCGATTTGCAGTGGATATCTTAGGAAATCAGGCTCGCTGCAATTGAGTACATGGTTGTAATAATGATTTGTTTACTATGTTACTCCCATTAATTAATGTATTTAGTTGACATTTTTGTGGCGCAGTTACGGCAAAAAATGCCTTTTCTTCCACATAACCACACATTTATAATACAAAATAATAATAAGATTTAAAAAAAACACATTAAACACACAAACGTGTCAGAAAACGTAACGACAAATTATTAAAGGTACAACTGCATAACCCTTGAACGAATATTAATAAAAAAAACTGTCTGACGGTTGTAAAGTATGCTGGATCGCAGTAAACATTCAACTTTTCATGCGATATACGATTGTCTCTGTAGGGCCACTTCTTTCTCGCGTTCCAGGTGTGTTTTCCACGAATCACGCGACACTCAGTGTCAGAGTTACCTAATTCTGATTGACCCAGTCAGCTAAGTAAAGACACGCGGCCAATAATCAAAGGAAAACTGCGCGTATGCCATAGGACGTTGGAGTCTGGTCGTAACGTAAATATTTTCATGAAAAACAGGTAGCCCTACCTACAAATAGAGACCCGAGAATTTTGCGGGTTCATTTCTAGACAAGTTGGAGTTCACACACATGTACGTTCATGTTACGTTTGTAATTGGTCAATGTGATGTTTGACACCTCCTGGAGATAAATGAGACGCTAACAAACAGGCAATAAATTGTGCGCCTAACCACCGCATTTTACTATCACAACAATCAACCGATAATCAGTTGATATCTGTATGAGAGTATATAAGACTGGTGAAGTCTAGCCCATAGGTCATTGAACTCGCGAATTTCTCTGGTATCAGTTCATCATACCATACGATGTAGGTAACCAAAGGCAGGTTGCAGATTCGCAGGTTAATATTATTGCGAAAATCACCGCGTCCCAAATGTCACGGCGAGCATGTAACAGTTATTCAGTAACAGGTGTGGTAGTTTTCCCTGGGGAATATTAATAGGGCAGGAGCTCAACTACACGATCACGCACGTGAGACTTATGCAAACAGCAAACATTAATTACAGAACATATTAGTTTAGTTTTGCGCGACGGGACAGGACACAGATATGGCCGGCGAAGTCGAGCAAAAACGGATGTTTACAATATCGAGTCTACATTCTAAAAAAAAATATTTTGTACTTTTATAAGAAAAATCCTTTCAAACCCAGTTGACAAGAAAATCCCTGGTAAAACTAAAAAGAGTATTCTTGTAAAATCTGCAAAACACTTATTTGTAACATTATAAATGATTGCCTTGTATCACAATTGACATTACTAAGAAGTGTACATAAAAAATTTTTTTCTGGAAAACAAATGTGATAAATTAATAACAAAGCGTATCTAAAAAAAATTCTTATATATACTTTACTATAAAAAACTACACTTTGCCAGCACGGGGAACAGAACCCGTATCCCTTGTAGCCTATTAATAGCCGGCATCTTTAACCACAAAACCAAATTTACATACACAGATAAAGTTTATTTTTCCAGTAAATAACTGCACGCGCCTACAACATACTAATAGTTATTTGGTTAAGAAGAATAGGTGCATTTATTTCGTTCCAAGTGTTCTGTTGTTGAGTTAAGGAAATAGTATGTCTCTTAACTACGAGGTATCGAGAGCCGGTTTAAGAGTCCTGTGTAGCTAGAAAACATTAACAGTTAATGAATAATACGGTCACATCATTATTTGAGTCGTCTTAAGTGTTTTAAGTTTTTCAGACTTGCAATGCATTTCTTTCCGCACGCTGCTACACTTCACATCAGCCATAGTTTTTGCGCAAACCACTATATGCGGTTTTACGTTGTTGAGTGTCCGCCAATTTGCAGAAGCTCGTGGAAACGGGTCAGTATAGTACAAACATTTATTTAGGTATATTACAAACATGGCACATATAATATATTTCTTACAGTGTATGACTAGTATGAGCGTCCAGAAAGGAAATTCGCATATGGGAAAGCACTTGTATGTACATGATATAAACAAACAAATGTCAATATTTTGTTAAGATTTTATATTTAATTATCCTTATTAGTGTGCAAACACGATTCGCATGAATATCGCAGTGATATTGGTACGTGAAGAAATGAGTAGCACACAGACTGAAATCAAACTTGAAATATGCCTCTTCGCGCGGTAGAAATACCGAACGCTTGTAGATATACATGTTTGAATTAAACATGGGTTAAGTCAGTTTTCTGAAAGTGCAGAAATAATTGTCGAGATGTGCTTTATCATGTTTTCGAGTAATAACTGCAGGGTTTTATCAGCAGATTAACTTGCTTGCAATTCAGAAGAACGAAATGCTAAAACAGAATTTATAATCTCGTTTTGCTAATATATATACATATAAGAAAAGGGAAACTTCTGTTGGGTATTTCATTAACTTGCACTCTTATTGCTCTTAATAATTGCAATCTAGTTACTTTTACAGCTTCTTAAAGTCCGCGGGCTTACCCAGGTTATTTAAATGATGGAGGTCTTAATTAAATAAAAGAGTTATTAAGGTGTTCCTAGTTTATGTACAGTAACTACAAACAAAATACTTTCGACTCGATAAATTACAATAAATTACCATCACTTGCTAATTGCACTTAATAAATTCAACCAATACAATTTATAATTATCTCAAAGAAAGTAATATAATTAAATATCTAAAAGCAGTCCTCGTAAACAGTGTATTAAAACCTATTGAATTATTAAAAAAAAAAATTAGAATATTTTGCAGTACCAATATTTACAATAAAGTCCGTATTAGATGTTCTCACAGTCCCAGCTCAGTTCAGTCCAGATCCTACCAGTCCGTAATGATGTTCTCACAGTCCCACCTTAGTTCAGTCCAGATCCTACCAGTCCGTAATGTCCTAGAACAGTGCTGTCCAACTTGGAAGGACTCGTGGGCCACAACTCAAAATCTAGCTAAGTCGAGGGTCGTACCATAGTTTTGGCAAATTTCTTGTATTGTACAAAGATAACAAGGTATTAAATTAGGCTAGGCCACTAGGCTACAGTTTAAAAAAAATAAACGCATTTTATTGAATATTATTATTTTAAAAAATGTTTAATTTTTTAGTTATAGAGAAATCAACGTGGGTAAATATTTACTTACCAAATAAGATAAGTAATACATTCAGCAGAATTTAAGTTCGTAAAGCCGTCGCAGGCCGTACAAAACCGGTCTGCGGGCCGCCAGTTGGACAGCCCTGTTCTAGACAGGGCTAGTAAACTAGCCAGAGTGGCCTTTTATACAAACAAGTAATTTAATAACGAATCACATCAATATCTAACACAATGTAACCAAGTAAACTTAACGAGAGCTCCTCCGATGTAACGAGTAACTAACATTCTGTAACGAGTTGTAGAATATATTATAACGAGATATATAGGCCGTTCACGGTAAAGTGATCACTTTTGAAGCTGTTTCGTCATACATAATGGCCATTAAATACATTCCATTGTGGCCTTGTGCTGTTGGTTTTGAGTATGGTGAATGTATACACTGTGTTTATTACTCACATTGCAGGAGTTACATTAACACGTGGTGGAAGGATATATATTGGTTCAAAGACGAAAGTAGCTAAGGCTTCAAAAGTTCTCACTTTATCGTGAATGGTCTATAATTCGATATTGATTGTAATACAAAGACGATAGTGAATATACTTGAATTCACCATTGAGTAAGCCCAGCCCCAACATGTACTGTACGTTTAATATATAATATTATTTAAATATCCATATTAAAGTCACACGCATTTAAAAGTGTAGCAACATGAATTATATTTATGGCCGCACTCTACATAAAAAAGGCATCAGTAGAGACATGCAAAATTCTCGTTATTTTTTGGTACCACGCTAGACTTTTCTATCCCAAGTACTTGAGCACAATTCGTAATTCCATTGATTACTAAATGCCGTTCACGATAAAGTGAGTACTTTTAGAATCAACCTTAGGAAAAAAGTCACCACTCCTACCTGCATGTATTTTAACGGGCGCACTAGTGCCATGTGTCGAGTTAAGTTGGTAACGATGGATGGAAAGTAGTTACGTGTCTGAACGTCGAATTAAAAGTGTTGGGTAAATATTTGTATTAACTTAAATTATTTATTTACACGTACCGTATTTTTTAATGCATCTATGTGTGAGAATCAGCGAATTTGTAAAATACTTACTTTTCTCATTATTTCATAGTTTCGCTTGACCGACGCATTAATAAAGTGAAGAGGCTATGCAGTGTTGATTTTAGATAACGCGGCATAATACACAACGTGCATACAAGTAGATCTTAAGCAGGGCTTTCAAAAGTGCTCATTTTACCATGAACAGCCTATAACTACTGTGCGATGTGTGACCGATTCAAGTGCTGAGCTTTGCTATTGGCCCAAAGTGTTTCTGGGACGTGCCCCGCAAATTTTTCGGACAATCAGAGAATCCAAATGGCCACACATAGTCTTGGAGTTCAGTCTACAGCCACAAAATAACGCGAATTTTTGACAGGTCCCTAGGCATCAGTGCCAAGACTTCCTTGTGGATAATCTGATTTGCGGATTATTTTTACACCTCTTTTACATTACTGGTGAACGCAAATATCATCGAGCAACCGGCACGTTGTTGATTGGTGGCAAGGCCAGTGCTGGGCACAGGTACAGCACACGCCTAAAACTTAGGTGATTGCAACACTTGAAGTCCGGAATTAAGGCGTGACCGAGCGTGTTAAATGCGGGCCATCAAGGTCAGTTCTCCGGCAACGTCCCGTATAAAGAACATTGCAGTATAAAGTGTTATCACTCTGGATATTATGCCCGAGTGTAGCAATCAGGAAACAGATCTACTCTTGAAGGCAAATGTCGCGCCGATATAGTTTAATCGCTTTCCTAATTTTTATCACGATTTTAAAAGAACACTCAAACTGGTCCGAAGATATTTTCTGAAAAATAACGCTGAATTTTGTTAGGCTATATCCATCACTGCACGTATAGTATATTTACCATTTCGTCACATTTTTTAAATCAAATTTTTGAAAATTACCCTATGTATGACGTGTTTGGTTGTTTCCTAAATACACCATGTATCACGAGTGTTTTGCACTTCTGTTGACATAAAACTGCGTTATTTATAATTAAATTACACTTTTGCTTGTATTTTATGTATAAATGTTAATACTTAATTTATAATTAACATGTAGGGCCAGTGATTTTTCCCGAAAACTCGGAGCAGACAATAGACTTCAATAATATATGTACCCCCCCCCCCTCCCCCCTGTTATAATGCCAGTGGCTGCTGTTGCCCTTTCTGCCTTTGACAGAGCCACTCGGTATTACTTAACTATGGCACCAACTCTTCGTGATTGGTGCAGAAACAGTCAACACGGACCAGAACATGATTCAGCCAATCAAAAAAAAGCTGGACCACTCTACAGTGATTTCAATTGTATCTTGTCTTGGAATCTTTTCGCGAAATATCACTGGCTTTATTACTATGAATAAAAGCAGAGAGAAAAATAGGTGTGTTGGTAATGTGTAGTAAGAAATAGTTCTTACGAAAAAAATATTCAAAGCACTGAGTGCTCATGAATGAAATGCGTTGTCCCTTTGGTTTAATTCGCTATGCTCGGTTCGGCCTTGCTCCCATTAGGCGGAGGAATATTCAGAAAGTAGATCAGTAGGGCTTCAGAAAAGTAGGAAGTAACCACGAATGGTTTATATAAGGGCATAGTGTTTAATAAGTCAAGGGCCTGGGTAAGATTTATTTTACTCAAGTCAGGAACAAAACGAAAATTCTTATGGGAGAGTTTCACACGAGGAAAATTTCCGCCACCAGATGCGCTGTGCTCCAAAAGGAAATTTCTACTTAAAATCCTAAGCTACGTGAACAATAAAAGAGAAATATATGTTTTTTTAGTTACGAATGTATTTTATATTTGATTTATGAATAATACAATTGCCAGGGTTGGGGCCCTCGGTAACAGCGCGCTGTGCCACCATGTATGAAGCAGGTAACTGTACTAATTAGTATTTATGATGCAGTGTTCGTCTGGAACTTCGGCATGTGCTCGCTCGCACATCCCGACATGCAGTAACAATTATGAAGAAAGTATGGACTTCAGACTTATACTTAGAACGTAAGACTTAAGACTTAAAACGTAAGACTTAACATGTAACACTTAATACCTAAGGCATACGGCCTACGAAGGGCCTAACTGCCCATGGGGAGGGCGGAGGTGGGCACGGAAAAGCCACACTTCCCAAATGTGAAGAAAATCAGCATAAAAATGCGCCTTCCAGGCCGAACTCAGCCAAAGACAAAAATGAATGGACACTTCCCCCCACCTCCATATACTTATATGAGGGCTTTTGTCAACGGCCGAAATGGTCCCATGTACACAGACTCCAGAGATAACACCGATCACATTTATTTTAGGAGTCAAATATCCACAAACAACATTTGCAGCCATTAAATACCCCCACCATCCTTTGTGAGGGGGAGGGGGGAGGAAAATTATCCCAAAACATGCTTAGACATTTCCCTTCAGGCCTACTAACATTTGCCCACACTGGCTTCACCATAAAGAGACTCAAAACTGTAAAATATGGGACGCACTACGATCCCACAAAATGGAAAACACACCTCTCCTTGTCACTCTAACTCCTTCCAGGGGAGAAGGGTTGGAACTTGGGGGGGGGGGAGGTTAAAAGAGGGAGGATCGGGGATCAGCGAGGGGGAATCGGCTTCCCCCCCCCCCCCCAACCATATTCCGTATGCCCGCAGCGGCCCTCCAAAAACAGAGTTTTTTGTGCAAAATCTTCCGTTTTTCATTAATTAGTATCATACTATTTTCCGACGAATAAAATAATGTAGGGCACGAGTATCACTAGCGCTCGCCTAGTAGCGAGAATGTTAGGTTGGCGAACTTTTCACACTGATCTTCCCAACATGTACCTTAGCGCTGGGAACTGTCGAAAGGTTGGCAGCAGGCGTGTACACTCGTCCAGTAGCAGGGGGATGAAGCAAGGATGGGACTGCGGTAACAGCAAACTGTCCCCCACCCCTTAATCCCCTTCCACTCGTGCTGTTAGGCTCAGCCGGCTTGCCAGGGCTAATTACTCCATTAATGGACAATCATTTCCACTGGCCCGCGCTGTGATGGGGGGGGGGGGGGTAGATACTCGTTCGCCTTCGTCGACAATCGCCTTTGAACTGTCACCCGACCCTCGGCATTTCACAGCCGTCCGAGGTTGACGGAACTCCCTTCCCGTCGTACGGGATGTTCCAACGTAATTCTCTTCCAGGGCAGAAATTAAAGTCGATATTTTGTGATGCACATTCGTAAATTTGGTCAATGGGACATCAATTTGGTCCTCGAAAAGTTTAAAGTCACCAAAAAAAAAAAAGCCTCCTTCTGCTCAAGAAGTTTATTCATATTTTAAACAGTGTTTAGATCTATAGGGGCTCTTTACGGTAAAATGAGAACTTTTAAAAGTCCTGCTTAAGATCTACTTGTTTGTATATTCTTCCGCCTTACGTAAAATTAACATTGTCATGGGTATCATCACTTTATTCATATGTCGGTCAAATGAAACTGTGAAATTGTTGAGAAAGTAAATATTTTACAAATCTGCTCATTTTTTCACTTCGATGCATTAAAAAAACAGAAATGCGAAATAGATAATTGTAAGTTATCACAAATGGTTACCTAACACCTTTTATTCGAAGTTAACATATGGAACTACTTTCCATCCATCGTTTCCAACTTTACTGGGTGAATGCCAATCGATGAGCTCGTTAAAATATATGCATTCAGGAGCAGTGACCTTTTTCCCTGAGGTTCATTTCTAAAGTGCTCACTTTATCGTGAACAGACGTTATAAACAAATGTCGTTTAGAGAGTGCACCCAGAGCAAGGCAACATCCTCCTGATGACGGGCTTTCCAGCTGGGACCCGAAGGCATCATCGGACATGACATGAAATGAGACCCGAGGATGGAGCCGCGCTGTAATGCAAGGGCGGAGGAAACAGGAGCGCCCCCGAGAAAACCCTCCGGCATGCGGAAATCCGGGACAACCACGCTGGGTATCGAACCCCGTGTGGGAGACGAGTAGCCTAACCGTTTCCCCACCGCGACCTCAGTGCTGCTGGCAAAGTAATATTTCTTCGCCTCGCGTCTTCAAAAACAAACGAATGAAGTAAAGCAAGGTGAACCCAGTTAAATACATATCACGTAATATTACGTTGGTAGTGCTCAAAAAGTTGGACACTTTGAGGGCCATGTCTAGGTATTGTGCGGCCAACTTAACAAACGATTTCGTGAGGGGAAGGTGCAGTTCTTCCACTCCTCGCACGACGAGTGGCGGGGAAGACAGGTACAGTCAGTACAAACTACTACGGACCATCTGCGACACGTTCGGGAATGTCAAATGCCGTAGTGTTGTTTCCCTATCGTTTGTCGTATGGGATATAATTAGATACGTGCAAATTTCGCGTTATCTATCGGCGACTTGATAGACTCCACTGCCTTATAAACAAGTGAGCACAGTTCGTGGTTTCATTGGCCGCTTCACTGTAATCATCGTCATGTATCTGCTTGATCTCCTTAAAATAGATTGGCAGCTCCACCGCTGAACTGAAATTACTGGCTCAAGAGTTCTCCGAGGCGTGATTAACATACCTTTGACCAATGGCTGAAGTGGATCAAACGCACAGTTACTTGGAGTTCAGTCTGTCCTTAAATAATAACGCGAATTTTGCAGGTCTCTACAATGTTTCAATGGATTTTTGATTCCAGAGTATACAGATCCGTCACAGTGACATTTGTTATAATGTGCATTCGAGGCGAATAAGATTGTAATATCAGAAGTATATTTTAAATGTTCAGTGAATAAAGCTAGAATTGTTGGAGTGTCAGGAAAAAACTGCTTGGCGTTAAGTAATAAATACGAGACATGCCAAGCTACAAATCTAGAGCAACATGAACACTGTGTACAGTAACACATTAATTTGACAAACCAACAACAATTATTCGCATTAAAAAATATCTTGCATGAAAAATAAATTGCACTCCAAGTATAAACAATCTCTATTTTACAAACTTTATTATAGTGTTTAATTTTTAAAATATCCATATTTTAAAATGCATACACTGCAGTGCTTACAAATACGGTTTGGAACATGTGCTGGAAATGGTTTAAAAAATTATATTAAGACGTCAATAATCGATAGGAGCAAAACTGGAACCATACAAATGTTATTGAAACTATTACCACAAGGAAGATGGAATTATCTTAAGAGTGCCTGTTCAGAAATAATGTTATTGAAACTATTACCACAAGGAAGATGGAATTATCTTAAGAGTGCCTGTTCAGAAATGCTGCGTGGAATCCCTCTCCTGGAAGAGTGAAATGTTTTACACGGTAAGACTTCTCAAAAGACTCAAATTTAAGAAATGTAGATTATGTTACACATTACTCCAAATATCAGTAACACTTTAAATATACACTGCTAATCAAAACACAGTCGTTTAAAACAAGTTATTCATCTCTTGAAAGTGCACCATATGGTAGGTTTTTCTCTAAAGTTACTATTACTAAAACATTCATCAAGGCAGCTATCGTGTCCGCAGTCACTATCTCTGTCACCCCCTCGCTTATTACAATTTTTTATACTTCTTCATCCATGCTACGATCAATTTTCCAATATTCTGCTTCTTCTCTTATTCCATGTGGCACAGTTGGTTTCCAGTCTTTTTCCATGTGACACAGCTGGTTTCCAGTCTTTTTCCACGTGACACAGCTGGTTTCCAGTCTATTTCTAAGATATTGTTTGTAACCTGTTCTGTCAATGTTTTTATCTGGTCGGCTCTTTACGGAACAATTTTTATCGGCTACACGAGACCATGTGGCACGGGATTGGCCCTGTTTTTCTTGAGTGTTTCTTGATGGTTCAAATGCGCCTGGGGAGTGACTTACGAACTGCAACCCAATTAAAACGAAAGTCGGATGTGAATATGTGTGAATTCTAGCCTGTCGTCAAATGAATTAGCGAAATATCCGGAACTCTAACAATGTCTTTAACCCTTTGAGTGCGGCACAAATTTACGCGCAAGCTTGAAGTGAGCTGCCTATATTGTCCACTACAGCAGTTTTAGTCGTGTTGCGTCCCTGTATTTCCGCCTGCCAGCGTCCTATTGGTCCTGGATACACCTGACACGCCTACTGCACTATTCAATGTTTATTATTGGCTGGCCGCCGGCCAATGGAATAGCGCGTTGACTGTGTACCAACTAATGCGCTGAGACAGATGTAACACGTTTAACAATCCATCGTTTTCATTTCAGAATTTATTGGAAAAAAAAACGATCTTATTATTATAAATTGAATAGTTGGCTAGTTATAACCTTTTACTTAGATTCCCATAATGTCAAGCGAAATAGTAAAACTATACAAGGGTGTGTTTGGTTTTCAAGGGCAAAGAAATTTCCATATAAACGTATCCCCGAATATATACGTGCATACACCTCAAAGGGTTGATAGAAAATGAAAATGTTGTTTATATGAGTGTAGTAGAAAAATAAAGAGAAATATAATTACCTCACGTGAAATTCATATAGGTGAGTGGTAAAAGTTACAAACATCTACTTTTTTTATGACGCGGATTTAAATCTCGCTCAGGTAAAAATAGAGCTAGTGATTTTTTTCGAAATAATATGAGTACAGTATAGACTCCAATATCATAAATACTCAACAACAGTTTGTCTATTGCCTTTGGTTGCTGTCTGCTTCAGAAGGCGTTTCCATATTTGACCGGGCCAATCAGAATTCGGCAACATCGGCCCGGCTCCTACGTGACTCATGTGCAGACAGTCAACACGTGTCCAATAGTAACTAACCAATCAAGATATGTGAACGACCCTACAGTATTTTGAAATATAACTTGTCTTGCATGTATTTCCGCGAAATTTCAGTATCCCTAGGTATAAAATATTTTAACTATTAGAAATATGTTTTTATAGACAGTAGAACACCCACATAACCAAAATTAATGACTTTCTTCATTGCCTCTTTTTTAAAACCGAAAGTGCAAACAATTTACTAGCAAATTTATGCAGAGGTTCCGTGAATAATGGAAAGTTCCGTAAAATCCACGGAAAATTCATTTTTGAAAAGCAGCGTCCATGAATTTACGGAAAGTTCATGGACACTTCTGGAGATATTTTTACCGGCAGTTTACCGTGAAATTAAGGAAGTTTTTAACAGTGTATTTAAAGTGTACCTACCTGAAAGTGGTACTCGACGAGCCATGGGTCACGCAGCGGCGATAATAAGGACGCCTGGTTTTTGCAAAAAGATATCTTGTACAGCTGTATTTCTAATCATTTTTAGCTCAGATCCATTTTCGCCGACCACTCTTTGGTGTATGACCACTGATCACATGTATTCATTTCCTTTGTAACATTATTCCGACTGACCAAGCCGAGTACCAAAATGCCTTCTCATAAGCTCACGCGACAAATAATTACAGCCAGAGATTTTTCGCGAAAAATTCAGAGCACAGTGTAGACTTCAACACTCTTAATCACGGACATAAAGTTTTATTTTGTTATTGGTCACCCTCTGCATGAGAAGCCGTTTCTGTTTTTCAACGGTCCAATTAGAATTCAACAACTTTGGCAGCGAACCAAAGTTATTCACGTGCGAAGAGTAACATGCTAATGTGGAAAATCAAGATAGGTAAAACAACCACACAGTGTTTTGAAATATAATGTGTCTCGCAATCTTTTCACAAAATTTCACTGCCGCTACAAATAATTAAAGGAAAACTGCAGGAGTGAACGTAGGACATCGAAATCTAGCCTGTGTGGACCTCTTCTAGAGAAATTGGACGCACGTACCAATGATCAAACATTTCGCAAACGTGTGCCCGAACAATCAGAAAAGAAATAGTTTCTTGCCGAGACAACGCGGTATATACGAGAACTTGGCAATACGCCTGGACGGCAAATAATAACGTGACGTATGAGTCAGGACGCCCAATCTTCGCGAAAAGATTTCACTGCCATTGGCATTTCATAGCACTTTAGCTCAGATACACTACCGTGAGTGGATGATCTAGGTGTTGCGCGTATTAGTAGGAACACGCAAAATTCGCGTTATTATTTGGCATCAGGCTGAAATTCACAGTACTATATGCACTAGAGCCGACGTCGTTTCTCCATTGGCTGCTGCATAGATGTGAAGACACTCCCTCTCTGACTGAACTACACGTGATTGGGGCACACAATTGTGAAGTGTTTCTTTATTGGTGCAGAGTCATCCTGGGTGCGTCACATAAAGTATTGTCCAATGACAAACATATTGCAAAGGTACATGTGTTTCAAGTTTAAGATGTCCCCAAATGATAACGCGAATTTTGCAGGTCTCTAGCTGTAATACATTGTCCTTTTGCTTGCAGAAAAATTCTGAGGATTCCGTTCAAGCAACTAGCTACATCTTGTTCTTATAGTATTCTATCATTTACTGTAATTCAAGCTGAGATTGAATGAGCAGGGGCACTTGTTTTTCGCAAAAAGATTTGAGGACAAATTGTGTTCCAATGCACTCTAGTTCACAACCACTTTCGTGATTGGATCGTTGGAATTGTTAGGCGGCTCATATGTCTGCTCGTGAACCACGGACGTTCAATATTGGAGAAACTTAATTTCTATTGGCTCGCCCATTTAACAGACTGCCTTCACACAAAGGCAAGCAGCCAATAGTCGATTGAAGACAGCAAGTGTGCACATGGGGATATTGAAGTCCAGCCTCCGCGTAAATCTTTTCGCGAAAAAAAGGCGGCCCTTTAAATGAGTAGTTTTGAAAATTATTAGAATTATTATTTGACGACGCCACCAAACTCGCTCCGCAGGTGTTTATACAGTTAGCTGAGAGTTTGGTATAGTGGAAGTTGAGTTTGTAATAAGAGTCTGGTCGAGGGACCAGAGCAGTGTGCGGAAATATTTTTGTGAACTCGGGTGTCCTAACGTATGAGGATTGTTCTGACCGCATGGATCGGAAATCAATGCACAGATATATTCCGTCTCTTAGTTGCAAGAAAAAGAAAGAGACTGCAATAGATGGGAGGGAGAGAGAGAGAGAGAGAGAGAGAGAGAGCGTGTACGTTACACTTGCTGCAGTTCGGAGAACAAGCATAATGGAAGAAGTTGTGTTCAGTCGGCGGGCGGTCTTGCGGACTGCTTGTCTTTACCCGCTGCTGCTGGAGTCGTCGTCATAGCAAGCGAGTGCCCGCGGGGAGATGGGACCCGTAGGGAATGCTCGAAGGGACAGCCTCATTTCCTGAACTTGGATAGTCCTACGACTCTCCCCAGTCAAGACTTCCTGGACCACTGATCCGTGATGACCGCCGGACCTGCGTCCAATTTATAACAACGTCGTGCTACACCGTACAGTCCTCCGTGCTCCCGACTCCACCGGAAGCCAATTCCAAAGACAATGGGAAATCGCGAAATTCTTTCCGGACGACATACAAGGGCGAGTTAAATGAAAACATCAATACTTTGGGAGAAGCCGCGGTGGTGTCGCGGTCAGGTTGTTTTTGTTTCGTGGCCAGCCTAAGAACAGGCACACATTAATTTTCTTTTCACCTCCGCTTCTTGCCTTTTCTGGGTAATGCAAGAGTATAAGTATTTACTTCAGATTCTTATTGTATTGTCTATATTATAACATTCCTTCCTTTGGTTCTCTCGGGTCACGTAACTTTAGCTAACAGTTTTTGTTACTTTACATACCATCACCCTTCGACTGATTATTTTTGCGAATGTTCCATATCGCGTATCCAGTACTACAATGTCAAGTCAGTTCACGGGTTGTAGCGTGACGTTATTCAATGCTCGCAGAGTTTTTGGAAGAAACCAAGAGAAGGTGGTGAATTATTTTGTCAATCACGATAATCAGGCTCCGGCAATAGACTTTCAAAAGTGTGGTCGCGGTCCTGCCAAGCTGGTTTGAACAAGAGAGTGTCCTACTGGGGCCGGAGACGCTATTCGGACGGAATGAAGTGCAATTATAGATTGTCGGCCAGGATAGGCACTTTTCTCGAGCAATCCAAACTGTCGCTGAAAAATTAAAAAAATCCTCAAGTTAATTTTGCTATTGTGATTGTTGAGAAACCCACGCCAGCGTGCAATCATGGGAGATATTCGAACCTCTGCCAAGACCGTCGTCGCGTGGTCTACTTTCTGCATGGAAGTGTGCATCAACTGGCTATATCCTCGTCGACAGCGCATAGGTGGGAAACGACGAATCGAAGCTGGGAAAGAGGAAAAACCTTAACGGCCTTAAAGTTGAAGGACAGTGGGTTTCCGACGGAGTTCGGCGCCATGATCCATCGAAATTCTTCTTGTTGCCAGTCAGCAGAAGAAACGCCAGCACACATTACAAACTATATTTTATTTTTCTGTCAAGCTGCTCGGACGGTGAGTGAGACGCGGTCGATCCTGCCATCCACTCTGACTCTCCCAGAAACCCGGCAGCTATTCTCTATATTCTAACGTATATATTTCAACTCTACTTTTCTGAGCTATCGTACAGTGGTTTTTCAATATGTTAACTATATCCATTCCTTCGTTAGGCAGTAGCATGGAGGAGGCCCGTGGACCCCTTTTTTGGATTCCCCTCCCCGCATATACCATCCTTAGGGACACCCGAATTTCGCGAAAAGATTTCCCGACCAGTTTTATTTCATAACTCTTAGCTCACAGCCCCTTTCTTGAGTGGATGATCGAGGTGTCAGGCGTCTTAGGTGTCTGCAGGCGAACCACAGACATACAGTGTCGGAATAATCTTATTCCGATTGGCCAGTCAAGTAAGAAAATGTCTTCTCACAAAAACTCACCGCCAATAAGCAAATTAAAATTGCTGGTATGCCAGTAAGGTATTGAAAAGTAGCATGTGCCTAAATCTATTCGCGAAAATCGGGTGTCTCTAACAATCCTTCAGTCTGTATTCGCATAATTTAATTATCTTGATCAATGTTCCATTGCCAAGTGCGTATATTCTCGTTGTTCACATTCCTTGCACGTTGCTAGGCCTTCTAATGTCCAACCTTATCAGTTGCCTTCTTACGAATCCATTGGATGTTCTATATATTTCCACTGGGATTGCCCAGACTGTGTTGTGGGTCTGCGCCAACTACAAAATTTATATGGCAATTTTTCATTTGTCCACTTTAGTTGTGCGGGTCCGCTCCCAACATCGTAGTTTTTATATTGGTTTTCTTTGTCAACATTAAGGTGTGGTATCATTTCCAGGGAGGAGCATCTTCCACTTTTTGTGGACTATTTTGTATCCTCAGGTGAAACTCTTCTAATCTTATAGAGATTTTCCTTGTATATTCCTCCATTCTTTTTGCATTTACCTTCATGAACATTTGGGCGGCTCTTAATATTGAAGTCTTGAGATCCGATTAATGTGAAGTGAGGTGATAATGGAGCAGCACCGTAATGCATGGGCGGGAGAAACGGGATATCCCCGAGAAAACCCACCCGTCCTGGTATTGAACCCGGTTCACTGTGGTGGAAGGCGAGCAGGCTAACCTCTCTGCCACCATGGGTACAGATACTCATTGCGCAGCATATTAAACAATACACCGTTGAGGATAGATTTTATCATGACGGTGTAAATAAGCAATAGAAAATAAAACCATATTACGGGAGGGAAAAAAAGGAACAGCATATCGTGCGCTGGTGCATCTCGTGCAGGGAACGGATCACAATACACACGAAGCTGCCCCCATCTCTTCGGTTCTCCAAGCGATCCAGCCATCGGAGAGTAATCAAAACCTGGACCTCTCTTTGTTCCGCGGTCGCATGCGCTTCCGCTAATTGCATTTCCATAGCCCGGTTATTAATATGTAAATCTCTTTCCAGTAGAAGAATTTTTTTTTCGTCCCTCCCGCCAGCTGAAATTCTCGGCGAGCGAATGCATAGCTTCCTCGTCCGGTGTCAGGCGAGTCCGGAACACGTCATGTCTCTAGCCTTTTCTGACCGCTGCGTTCATCCCCTCACCCTTCCCCCCACCTGTAACCGTACTCGGCGTTTTTTTTATATCGCCGTCGACAAACACGCCAGAATTACCCACAATGCTGCCGCAGAAAATAGCGTCGGGAGGGTGCGATCATGTTGTTGAGTTTTGGCGCCTAGTGCTCCTCGCGCATGGGGCGGGGAGGGGAGGGGTCTATAGGGATGAGTTGTGTGCTTTGCATGGGATAAAGGGTGGGAGGAGAAATTGCTCTAACTGTATAAAAAATACCTTTAACCCCTTCCACCCCTCATACTGCACGGAGTTCTTTTATTTTTTAGTGTTTTTTATTGCTTATCAAATGCGCAGGACTTGGCGATCTGTTCCTCCTCCCTTCTTCTCCCTGTACACTGGAACCCCCCCCCCTCCCTCATTTCCCACTTTTTCCCCTCTCTCATGCGCCTCTTTTTGTAGGGAACGTGCTGATGCGGAAGTAATGCGGTGCTTTCAAAAAATTACGAAAAATACTCGTGGGACCCCGGAGAGCGAGTTAGTATGGCTGAGGGGGGGTGGAGGAAATGAAGATGGTCTCATACGCCTATGTACGTCCACGGTTTCCCCATGGGCTTGTGAAGTTGGAAGGAGGTTAGGGGGAGGGGGCGCGGAATTAAATTGTGGAAACTGTCTTACGGAACAAAATACTCTAACATCTCTCTTGCTGCGCCTGGAATGAGTTTCCCCAGCTTCTGATGTTGCTTTTCTGAAAGCGCAAAGGTCTGGCTGACGCATATACTGCTGCCCCGTTATTTTTGTTCGTTCCAAAGGTCAGACATTTTCGCTGACTCCGTATGCTATCGTTCAAGCGGTTCTGTTTTTTTTTTTTTTTTTGGTTACCTTCGTGGGCACGGTGAGGTTTATCGGTCACGCCGTGGAAATCTTTGAGCCATTAATAGGGACAGATGTATTTCACGGAAATATTTGGGGCCATTCTAGATTCCCAATATCCTACCTCCACTAACACAACTTCCTTTGTTTATCGACGGAGACCTGAAGAATTCGCGAGTTCAATGACATGCAGGCTAGACTCTGCATTATTATTGCTGTGGCGTCCAGTCTAATGAAGAGGCCGCGCATTCAAACAGTGGTTAATGCGTAAGCAAATAATGGTAGCTAATGAGCAATCAATTGGAAGGTGTTGTTTTAAATTAAAAGCAATGTTGTGTCTAACGTCATTATGTAGAACGCAATCAAAATACAACTGACACAACTCGTACAATCTTTACTTTACTTTAAAGCGGAAGAGTTGATTGATATAATTAACTCAATTATTATTAGCCACGATATCAATGTCTAATAAATAGGATAGGAAAATTTCGTCAGTTTAATAACCTGTAGGCTAGACTACTCAGTCCTCAGCTGTGTGTTCATTGGCTGTTGCCCCACACCTGGCAGTTATGGGATTCGCAAGGTGTTTCCTTGCAAGCCTGTTATTGGCTCAGAGGCGTGCAGGGCGGGTCTAATAAACTGTGATCCAATTTGCGAAGGTGACTTCACTATATATGTGTTTGACGTCTATCTTGTTCTGAAATGAATTCGCGAAATTTTCCTATCCCTACTAATAAAGTCTCCACAGTAACTCGCTGCAACAATATCACCTTGTTAATGATTCCGAAGGCTACTTACAGGAGTCTGGGAATCGGCGGCACAGGAACGCCCTCTTGGCGGTTCGTATTCAGGTGGCAGCTGTCTGACGCAGGTCAGCGACAGGACCCGCTTCAGTCCTCCGCGCGCGCTAAATACTCGGCGCCGGATTGTTATGAATGCCTGTTTTAATATCTCGCTGCTCGTGGCCTCGTCCCGAATACTGTCGTGGTTCCAGCCAAGCGCAGGGAGCAGATTGGTAGATCACAGCATCGTGTACATATATGCCGATATCAGCTGCACATTGGTTGTCTGCTGTCACAGTGGAAGGCGACGATTGGGCCAGCGTTCTCCAGGGTGTTTCAAACACCGTGTGGACCAATTGCTGAGGTTATATAAACTCACGAGTTTTGAATTCCAGCTTGTCCCGAAATGAATCCGCGAATTCTTCAGATCTCTAGTTATTGACCGCGCATCAAATTGAGAAGATATGTTTTTATTTGCTTGGGTCAATCGTAATAATACTCCGATACTGAACGTCCATGATTCGCGGACAGATACTTGAGGCACGTGACAATTTCAACCATCCAACTATGAATGCGCATATGAACACAAGTGTTTTGGAGTACAACTGCGTCTTTATATCTTTTCGGGAAAAACACATGTCTCTACCCATGAATAAATCCACGGAAAATACACACATTCCAGATAACTACTTCGCAGAATAAGGAAGAACAACACAAAGGCAAAATTGCGTGTTGGGTCCTCGGGCATAACCATTCTTTTACTGGCTGTGCGAGGGTCTTTGAAAAGACCTTGTGTCTGATTGGATATTGCGTGATGTGAAATATTTATCTATTGGCTGGACTGGCGATTGGTCAGAAGGTTACTAGTCGCCGATTGGAGTACGGTTAGGGGCCACCTGTTTTCTGCGAAAATATTTATGCTCAAGCTAGACTTCTACCTCTTACTTGCAAGCTTGCAAATTTCCTTTGGCTATTGGCCACGTGTCTGTGCGAGAAGATGTTTACTACTAGACTGGGCCAATCAGAATAAAGTCACCCTATTAGTGAATGTTCGTGATTGGCTGGCAGACATCTAGGAGCTGTGCGAGTTAAAATCATATAACAGCGATATTGGTTCCGAACTAACGTGTTTTGGATTACAACTAGTCTTGGAATATTTCCGCGAAAAACGGATAGCTAGAGACATTCAAAATTCGCGTTATTATTTGGCGACAAACTGAACTCAAAGTTGCTTTATGTTCTATTGACTGTTGTCATTGGTAGACAAGTTGTGTGGGTCGTCCCAAGGATACTTTGAGCAAATAGTGAAGGCTCAAAGCTTGAGCAACCAATCTCCAGTAAAGCGGCGACACATGTAAATAACGTCGTATGATCGCCAGTAACCAATGAAATCACGAATTACCCTCAAGAAGGTACAGGGAAGTGAAGTCTAGCATGTAACCAATTAAAAACACGAGTTTTGTATGACTCCACAGATAGCCCTACAACGAACACAAAAAAAATCAAAGATTCATGGAATAATGAAACTCAGCAAGCTCTCAACTTTCGGCTATACATCACGGTGTTTATTTATTTGTAAGTCAAGCCCCCAGCGTTTGCGAAAATCGTCTCTAGTTAATGAATTTTGGATATAATCTGACCATGTGATTGACAGTTTAAGTAGTTTTCTCTGGAAATTCCAGACGGGATATGACATTCCCAAAGCCATTTCCCGTCTATGCTGTTCTTATTCTGTCTCCACTTTGCCAAGAGACAGTGAACAGACTCCAGCTTCAGTAAAAATAAGCTGCGAAGTATAACCTTCCGTCTACGGAACTTGTGAATTTGACCTCCAGGGAACTACGGGATAATGATTAGACAATCTTAGGCAAATACCCGTGCGAATATAATATATAGTCTATTTCCAGCATCTTCGCACTTTTCGAATCAAACCTTTGAAAAAAAAAACATATATAACGTGTTTGATTGTTCCCGAATTACGTCAAGTATTTTATACATCTGTTAACATAAAAGTATTTCATTTTTTGTCGAATTGAACTTTTGTTTATATTTAATCTGAAAATTTTAATATTTCTTTAATAATTAATATTAATAAACATTCAGATTAAGTAGGCATGTTGGTAATGCCTAGTAAGAAATAGTTCTCAAGCAAAATATTATTAAACTGAGTGCGTAGCAATGCTGCGTGTCGTCCCTTCGGTGTAATTTTCTAGACTTGGTTAGGCTTAGTTTGAATGGGGCGGAGGAATATCCTGAAAGTAGAACATTAGCAGGGCTACAAAAAAAATCTGGAAATAACAATTGTGGCAATGCACAAATGAACCACAATTCACGGAATGAATAGTAATAATTTTTAATAATATCTTTGTACAAAATTGATGAATAAAAAATACAGACTGCTAGTATTTATACACAATATATAAATCATCTGCCATTTGACCAGCACCAATTATATACAATACACGCGTTTTCTCAAGCTTTCCTTAACAGCGCATGTAGTTTGAAACAGATACTTTGTAAAACACCAAAAATTGATTTAAATGAAATAAACTTGAGCTTTTATTTACAACGCACGTATATTAAATCAGCTATTATCTGATCACAAAAATTGATTAGCCCCTTAACATACTATTCCGAGTATACTCGTTCACACTGACGTGTTGCATAATGGGTGAAAACCATGGTCGGTGCTGGACAAGACCAGAAGCTAACGCCAATAGAAACAAAGTCTTTTTTCCTGCTTAATGCAATTGGCTGCTAGCACACCAAAATTTTATTATTGGTTCCTGCCGGTGCCAAAGACCGATTTAAATTCTCTTCATAGGTTAAATCCTGCACGCTATTACAAGGAACTCGTAAGTACTTGTCGGACCAAAAATACCTTATTTTGCAACACTGGGGTAGAAAAATTTATGCGTAAGCTAAGAGGTTGAGCGGAATGAGGGCAGCCGTCTAAGCCCATCAAAGCCTCCAATCATCTAAAATTAATTTATAAACTACAATTAAAGAAATTACGATGGGGACAGTTATAACGACTCTCGTCAGCTTCTACCGTTAAAATTTGCAATAAAAACCAAGACAGACACAATTAAAACGAAAGCCCTGGCGAATGAGACGTGGAAACGAAAAACACATTAAAACTTATTAAACCTGGGCGGCGCGCGAAGGACAATCACGACACGTTGACACAAGAGGCACAGCAGGCGCGAGGCCATAGTTAAACCCAAACACAATTTAGAACGGTGGCCAAAACCAAACATGTATGTGGAAAGCAGCTACTGCTCACCCAAGCAACTACACACACGTGCCACACAAAAAAAAAAGACATTTAAACTGTACGCAAAATCTACTAACGTTTTCCACGACTCACCGCAAATTTTCCCCATTGCTCTACGGCAATAACTAGATATTTTCGTCGATTCAGCTTTGGTATAGGCTGATCATGGTAAAGTGAGTACTTTTGAGGCCTTTGTTACTTTTTCCTTTAACCACCTATATATATATATATATATATATATATATAACTTCTGAGCGCTGTGGACTGCGTTTATTACCTACCATGGTAACATGTGTATATATATATATATATATATATATATATATATATATATATATATATGTTGTCATGGTAGGTAATAAACGTAGTCCACAGCGCTCAGAAGTTATCGACTACTATTCCAAATGAGAAGGCTTAGTGCTCACTTTGCCGTGAATAGCCTATAGGATTGCAGCGTTACTAAGCGAAGTGAAGTGCAGGCGGCCCAGGACAGGACAGAACCACGGCGTAACTAGGCCGCGCAAGGCCTTGAGTTAAATCCCGCCAGCGATCGCAGAATGTGACGCACGCATAGGGGTGAGGGGGAGGGGGGAGGCAGGATAGAGAATGCAAGGAGACTGAAGGCAGCGTCTCCGGGTACGAGTAGATAGTACGCTACCGACCGCAAGTATAGAGTGCGCTCTCGAGAGTAACGAGAAGGCACAACAGCTACCCCAAAACCTATGCACTGGTCACTAGTCTGTCTCGTCCTAAGTCCACGTCGATAATTGACACAAAAATTCACATACTATACAAAGATGTAGATACTCAAACACAGAAGGAAGACTTGAACTATGACTGTATTGTATAGGGATTGTTAACGTCCCCCGGTTTTATGTTTGAAACCGTAGCAAAGGACGGCTTTACAGGCTAACTTATAACCTATCTTAAATTAACACCCAAGCCTTGCCCGGGATTCGAACCCAGAGCCTCCCGCACGCCAGATCGGCGGCGCACCAACCGAATGCGCCACGGGAGGTCGGCTTGAAATATTAGGATATAGTGTTCCCAGACAGCTCATAGATTAGTATAAATCATAACAACGTATAATTAAATGTCCAGCTGCAACAATTTACGCATAGGGGCAACCATTCCATCATCAAGTCGGTCTCTGGAGGCAGTGGGCAAGCTGAGAGCCAGTTTAAACATCTCAGCGCCTTGAGATTCGGGTACAGCAATGTGCTACGCAGATATGTAGTGTTAGTTGCGGCAGACGAAACCAACAGGGGCACAGCTTCCATGTCCAGCACACAATTTCCTTCATTTTACGGAAAAGTGCTGATAAAAATTTATCCAGAGGTGACCGTACACTCACCGTAAAATTACGGACACGCTGATTTTCAAAAACGTACTTTCTGTAAAATTCACGGAATCTCCCCGTGAATTCCCTAGTTAGTTTTCTGTATTTCTATCTTAAATCATATTTAATATATATTTTATTTAAATTTTCATTATGTGGGTGTTCTACTAGGTATAAAACATATATTTAAAAAAAAAATTTATACTTCGGCAAGATTTGAACACGAGTCAAAAATCTGACCACTTACCTACAACTCTCACATGGTGAATCTGGTATAACTTCTGAATTTCTATATTTGTCACATAAGCAATTTTGTTTATTAGTTTCTGTTAATTTTAGTGTATTTTAAGTGTTACTACGTGTTACATACGCCTGTTGATACTTTCTGACGTTTAACATAACAGGTCTTAGTGACATGGATAACCTTAACTGCCGCAGAAACGATAATTCTCTGGTTACAGTGGCGAAGTAAGTTTCGTGTGCATTCGGCATTGTTCGTGCCCGAAACCCGAAGTTATACGAAATACGGAGATTTTCCGTATTTTGAGTTTACGCACTTAACCCCGTTCTTCGTCATTACAGATTGCGTTTCCGTTTATTTACTGTGCATTTTCGTAAACATTTCCGTAAATGTACGGCAAATATTCCCAGTATAGTCTCGCACGGCACCCAGGCAGTCGACATGAGTGAAGCGAGGCAAACTGAGCACATGGCTCGGTCGCAGGACGGGAACTAAAAAAAAAAAAAAAAAAAAAAAAAGGGTAACGGTTAGAGACTCCAGAATTTCGCAGGTTCGTTTCTAGACAAGTTTTGGAGTTCACACACATGTACGTTCATGTTACGTCTGTAATTTTTCGGCGTATTTTTTTGACTCCTCCTGAAGATAAATAAGCCAATTACAAACGCGCAAGAAATCGTGCGCCCAACCACCGCCTTTTGCTGCCACGACAATCAACCAATAAACAGTTGATATCTGTGTGAGAGTATATAAGACTGGTGAAATCTAGCCTACAGGTCCTTGAACTCGCGAATTGATCGGGTCTCTAGTAACGGTATACACGCGCGTGAACAGGATTCGTACAAGCATAACAACTGATCCACAAAATGAACAAACAATAAATGATAAATTTCGTGGCACTCCTTCACAGCGTACACGAATGGATAACGCTGTGAGCTCCCTGACGTACAGCTTGGTTAAACACGCACACACGCACACTTGAGACTGTTCCAAGGTGCAGTGTTCAAGCGTCCTGGATATTACCAACTGTATTCTGAACCATTCCGCCGATGAATACCCCTTTCGGACTGCCGCACTTCAAACAATAATTTTCATGAACGTTATATTTAGGACCGCTTTCCAAGAAATGCTGACTGTCACTGCCCTGTCGTCATCGGGAAAAAATTTCCCATTCACTTGTAAATGATGATTACGAAGCAAGAAATTCTGATTTGGAAGTCCTTCACGTTTGTAACAGTTTTATAGAAACAGCTCGGGGCGTCTGTTTTGAACAACGGATGAGCGCATAGACTGTTGGATGAAATGTCATCTTCTACACTGTAAAAAAATTATGGTAAAATCACCTGACAAGTGTGAGGTAATATTAGCAAACTTGTGTGGGAAACATAGTTTCCCTTACATGTAAGGAAAAATTACCGCACTCTGGAGTAAAATTCACGGACTTGGTAGTGGAAAATTCCATGCATAGATGGACGACGTGAGATTAACGAAAAGAGTTCTACAGTTTCTAGTGCCACGAAACTTACAGATTTTAAACACCCCACAAATTTTTGGAATTAGCTACCCCGTCTCATATTTCCCTAAATTTGCTGACACGTAATTCTTACACGAAACCTGGTCCCCTACTTGTACATTACTTGCAATCTACCCTGGTCCGTTCTGGCAAGACATGCTGTTTCGCTCCATCGAACTTGCAATGGACCTCCTCCAGCAAGCGATTACGGTCAGCATCACGAAGGTAAAAGGGAAAAGGAGGGATGTCCCAGATATTTAACAAGGGATGACCAAAACGGCGACCAAGGAGAGGGAGAGTTGGAGGAACTCCAATGGAATCATGAAGTTGATGAAACCCAGGTACTTGCCCCACTTAGTATGGTCCTGATTGTAGAGAATCGTCCGGCAGGCTTTCATATTCTTACTGAACCTTTCCACCTGATTCCCTTTAGGATAATGCGGACTAGAGGTGAAATGCTTAACAGCCCAGTGAAACACGTATTTTTAAAAGCTCAAGATGGGAAATATTTAACATTACCTGTTACTATTTCCACGGGAGCACTAAAAACATTCCAAACCTGCTCCATGAGAGCTCTAACAATAGCAGAAGCATTCATGTTACGGAGAGGCAGCATAATTACGAACTTCGCAGAAATGTAAAAATGAGCAGATTTGTAAAATATTTATTTTTCTATTAATTTCGCAGTTTCACTTGACCGACGCATGAATACAGTGACGAGGCCCATGGCAATGTTAATTTCACACATGGCGAAAGTTTACGGAATATACGTACAAATATATATTAAGTACCGCTTTAAAAATTGCTTACATTAAGAAGACAACCTTTACTCTATAGTGCTAACGTGACAGGTTAAAAAAAAAAAATCTGTGTAAATTCTCAAAATTTGGTTTTATTGCAAAAACGTTTTCCAGCTCCATTTACAAAAACAAATGTTTGCAGTGAATGCGCGGAGGAGCGTGAGATGAACAGGATGCTGCACAGGTGTTGCCCCCGCAGTAAATGTAAATCACTCGCCGAGGGTAGCCCGGAGCGTGTTTCGGGGCTCGCAACGCGGTCTCCAGCCGCTGGAGATAATGAACGGTAATGATGCAGGGAGCCTGATGCTTGTTGCGGGACACCAATGCTGCAGACCGCTGGTGATTAGCGATACAGGGATGACCGCACTTCATTCGGGGCTCCTTGTGGCCCCCCCCCCACCTCCCTTCCTTGAACGTCGGTCAAGTACGCTTTGAGGGACGACGGATACCTGACACCCTGACTACCGCGAAGTGATTCACGCGCAACTCGGGGGCCGCGGTGGCGTAGTGGTTAGACTACCCGCCTCCCACCTAGGCGACCCGGGTTCGACTCCCGCCGGTTTCCCCCTCCGGGCTTTTTTTTCATATGGAGATCGTGCCTGGCAATATCACCGGTCGGCGGGTTTTCTCGGGGATCTCCTGTGTTTGCCCATCACTTTCGTTCCGGTGCTGCTTCATAGTCACCTCGGCTCTTAAGATCACGATGTTAAAGCCTCCCAAATCTCTCCATTCCAACCATATTTAGTCGTTAACAGTTTACAGCCACTCCAGTAAGAACTTTATTTATGCGTACTAGAAAACCATGTGAAGAGTACAGGGGAAAAAGTATGATTGTCCATTTTTACATATGATGTCACCCGAGAGTCCGAAATTACAGGCCTTGGAAGTAACACTTCCAGGGGAGGAGTTTATAACATCGATCTCTGTTTACTCAAAACTAGCAAATATGGACGCAAAGCACATGAAAGCGAGGTGGCATTGGTCACCTAAAATGTGGTTGTGCTTCGTCGCTAACAAAGACACGAGGCTCCAAAAGCGGTCGTGTTCCAATTGTCTCCTGCGAGCTGCGCGTAGAATTCCGTGTTGGTCCAGGTATCCACGAAGGACACCAGGCAACAGTTGGAAGAACTGTAGTTTTTTTTTTTTCCTCCAAAATTAACAGTGTGTCTGTTAGGTTTCAGAACTGCACGTTAACGTCTCCGGATTTACTACCAATACTGGCTGTCGTCTTTGTGACGAACTGACTGTTTCCCAGAAAATAAAGCCGTCGGTGAACTACCATTATTCGCCTGCAAAGAACTATGATGCGTGTAGTGTTCAACAGCCAATTGCGAAATCCTTTCCAAAGGAAAATCTCTAGTTGCTGACGCGACGCAATTCGAGAACAACTTGGTTTTAATTCAAAACATGTCCACTTCAGTTGCTTCGGCAACTTTTCTGAAGCCCTGCTGACGTTCTACTTGCAGGATATCCCTCCGCCTAATGCAAACAAAGCTAAACCAAATCTGAAAAATTGTATCAAAAATAGACTATGCACCGCATTCGCTGAGTGTGATAGTGTATTGCATAAGAATTATTTCTTACTAGCTAATACTAGGGACAGGTGTATTTCGCGAAAATATATATGGCCATGCTAGACTTCAATATCCTACGTCTACATCCAAGAATTCCTTTGGTTATAGGTCGCGTGTCTACACGAGAAGACATGTTCTTATTTGACTGGACCAATCGTAATAAAGTACTCCGATACTAAACGTCCATGATTCGCGGACAGACACTTGAAGCACGTGACATTTAAAATCATCCAACCACGAAAGTGCATATGAACTGAAGTGTTTTGGAGTACAACTGGTCTTGTGATCTTATTCGCGAAAAACACCTGTCCCTAGTTATTACCAAACACACCTATTTTTCACCTTGTTTGTATTCATATTAATTATAAATTAAATATTATAACTCCTATATAAAATATGGTAAAAGTTCAGTTTAACGAAAAATTAAAAAACGTTCACGTTAAAAGAAGTACAACAAGTTGGCTGTACATGACATACTTAGGAAACAACGAAACTCTGCATATACTTATAGAGTGATTTGTCAAACGTTTGAACCAAAAAGTTGGAGTTGACTTTGATTGGCTTATACCTGCAAGCTGATGTGAGTGTTTATATTTTCACGGAAATATTAACGCAAAGTCTAGTTGTCAGTAACTTTTGTTCTTCAATTACTGGTCAGCTCTCTTTGTGAGAACATATTATTTTTAAGTGAATGGCCCAATCAGAATTAAGCTACTGCGATACTGAATTATTCGCTCTTCGCTGGTATATTCCTAAGGGGCGTTACATTTAAAAATAATTAAATCTCGAAACATTTCTGAAATACAATTAACCACAAGCTTTCCGTGAAAATTAGGTGCCGCTCATCACGAGTAAACTCTATTTGCGTTTTCCACTCAACTGACTGCGTTCCGGTGTTTACATTTGCGGTTGAATAGTTAGGCCAACAGCAAAAAAAAAAAAACAGTTAAATTAAAATTAAATTTTATTGCAACAGTATTGTGTTTTCTTTTATGTAAAGGTAATTGGAGTTTATATACGAGCACATTTTTGTGCTTTCTTCGGCGTGAATTAAATTGCATACTTTAAATGTTCTGTAGTTAAAAACATCCTCTGAGATCTTTATTAGATTCTTTGCATATTATGATATTCTGAATTCTCGGCGCACTAAATTATCTGTTACTGTAGTTTATTTTTTAGTCTAAGCGTAAGAGAATATATGAGGAAGTAAATGTATAATTTGAAGACAGTTTTCAAAAAGAATCCGCGAGTGGGAAATGATACCCTGAGGCAGTTAGCCATGGCCATTTATCTATTTATGGGGAAACCATTTGAAGACGGCACGAATTTCCCGCCACTGAAGACAAGGTTGAGGTGAACTGCTTATACTGTCCACTACAGAAATCTCATTTGTGTGTTGGTCTCTGTAGTTCAGCTTACGATCGTCCCATTGGTCGTGGCTACACCGGGAACGCCTACTGCACTCTGCAACGTTTATTATTGGCCGGCCATGCTTTAACTACTTGCCATTTAATATGTCGCAACAGATGTACCAGGTTACACAAGCCATCGTGTTCATTTGAGGATCTATTTAAAACAGCAATTTTATTCTTACGAACTGAAATGTTGGCTAGTTATAATTTTTTACTTGGATTTTTATATAGTCCAGCGAAACAATAACATTGTGAGAGGGATACATCTACCTTATAAACGTAGCCTCGGTTATACACGTGCATATCCTCAAAGGAGTATACACGTGCATACTCATCAAAGGAGTATACACGTGCATACTCCTCAAAGGGTTAACGGCTTTACGCCTAACTCACATTTTAGGCATTATCAAGTTAGCAATTACGCTATTAGGAACTACGCAAAAAGTTGATCATATTGCAGTGGCGTTCCAACTTAGTCGAAAGTGTGTTCAATAAGATTGAGGTCGGGTGACCTCGGGGGCCAGCCAAGCAACGTCAAGTGCGTGGAGTGAGCATCCAGCAACTCGGTGGGCCGCTGCATTCACGGTTACTTAAAACATTTCAGAAGCCCTGCTGAAGTTCTACTTCCACGATATCCTTCCGCCTCGTGCAAACATAGTTTAATCGAGTCTATAAATGTACACCAAAGGGACAACGCGCCGCGTTCGTGCGCACTCGGTGTGATAGTATTCTGCATAAGAACTATTTATTAAGGCGATATTACACGATACCAGATTCCATAAAAAAAACTTGTGCAAGGTCCGCCATAGCGGCCGGTATACGGGCTAGTGTGGCACCCGTCATGGCATTTCACGCCTTGCACGGCCAGATTTCGTACCAGGTTTGGTAATTGGACACGTCCTACTTTTCGTGGCAGGTTCCACACCGGCTTTCGTACCTGGCCAATCACGTCGCTGTTCCATAGCGTAGGGCGCTCCCCGTGGCTACCACTTCAAACGAGTTGATGAAGAAACAGAAAAGGACGCCTCCATCTTGATTATACATCCGTGAGGTTGAAACTCTTTCAATTTGATTTAAAGTACGACAACGACAAATAATATTGCACATTGCAAACTTTTAATTAATGTTTAAAACCTTTCAAAATACTTAAAACATTACCTACTTCATGCAAACTTTAATTTAAACCGTTCACAATATCTACGGTATATGAAGCTGAAGTCCAGCGTGTTAACTGGCAGCACAGTGGTAGAGTTACAGCGTCTGTTATAAAATTGTATCTTACAGGCGTGAGTTGAAAACTCCGTGGAGCACGACAATTTTCATCATTAAATTTTACATGAGGTTAATATCCCGGCACGTAACTAAAAAAAAAAAAAAAAAAAAAAAAAACTATATTTTGCAACCGGTTAGAATTTTTGGCAAAATTAAAAATAACTCACTCGTGCTCTAGTGACCCCGAGTAATTTTCAATAAAAGGAATGCATCTATAGTAGCAAGCAATCAATTTACGTAAAATGTGAACAGTAATATTGCAATATTAAGATGTGCTAGCTAGTTTATTTTTTTTAAAATAGACCGATGAAAGTCGCTAACTGGTAGGAATGGGGTTCATATTTACTACAAACCACACACTGCGCACCCATCGAGGGTGCCACATGCTAGTACGCGAACTGCTGTCGTGTAGTGTAAATCTTTTATGGCAGCTCATATAGCAGCTGGTATACCAGCTCATGCACCAGGCCTTGTAACACGATTGTAAAAAAAACTTTACAGTGCATTGCTAGCATGCCTATTTTCTCCCTGTTGTAGTTCACATGAGTTATAAATGAAGTATTATTATTGATAAATAAAACATGGAAAAGAAAAAATAGAATGAAAATTAAGTTACTTTTATATAGTCAACACAAGTTAAAACGCCTGTGATACATGAGGAAAGAACCAAGTAAGTCATGTATGGGGTGATTTCTCGAAGGTTTTATTCCAAAAGTGTGAAGAAACCTCGAATAGACTATGACAGCCTTTTGAAAGCACTTGTCTAAGCAAACGTTGGCCTAGCTTTAGTCGAAGCCTGTGGTTTCAACAGTTCGGATGGAGAAAGAAAGAGCTCACATCTGGGACACAGTTTATCGCAGAGCAGCGTGTGCACTGTACCTCATGTCCCCTCTATAGGCTATTTAAGGTAAAGTGAGCACTTTTGGATGAAATCCCTGCTTAAGATATACTTGTATGCACGTTATGTATCCTTCCGCCTTGTGTAAAACTAACATTTCCATGGGCCTCATCACATTATTCATGCGCCAGTCATGTGAAACTGTGAAATTATTAGCAAAGTAAGTATTTTACAAATCTGCTCATTTGTACACATCGATGCATTAAAAATACAGAAAGTGAAAAAAATAATTTAAGCTATCAGAAATGGTTACCTAACAATTCGACGTTGATATGTGGAACTACTTTCCATCATTCGTTCCCAACTTTACTGTACGCCCGTTAAAATATGTACAAGCATGGACAGTGACTTTTCCCTAAGGTTGATTTCAGAAATGCTCACTTTATCGCGAACAGCATTTAAGGTTCATTCTGCTCAGGTTGGGAAGTTTGATGTTTTTAGTTTGGCAACTAGAAATTTCCGCCCGCCAGGCTGCACTGGTGTCCCATGTGCACGGGGTTCTCGCGTTCGTGGACTCACAAGCGTCTGTCGCGTTCGTCAGGAGGACACGTGATCTTCGATCAACCGCGAGGTAACTTTCTTCTATCCGCGAATCCGTCAAATATTAATATAAATTAATATAATTAACTTTAACTTTCGACTGAGCGACAGATTGGCCACCGCCTTCTGACGAGATCCCGTAGACGCCAATACGCACTTTGAAATAAAATGTGAGGATGTGGATATATGTTTATTTATTTAGGTTGCTTTAAATTCAGGAATTAAAAACTTAAACAATAATTCAGTACACATTTTTATCACGTAAATTTCCCCCCCCCCCCCCCTAAATGTCGGACAAGGATTGATGGACGACAGATTGCTGTGAGTCGCTTTCAACTGACGAAGTGAAAACAGACTGACGGCTGACTGACGGGTGCGACGGATGGTTGTGAGACCAGCTTTAGTAAATGGGTGAACTGCAATTTTAATAAAATAAACATAATCATATGAAATCTTTGCTTTGTATATTACGTTAGAACCTGCGTAAAAAATGGAACTTTGTTTTTCGCGCTAGAATGGAATTATAAAGAAATATGTTTACGCGTTGTTGAATATTCTGTTGTAAAATAGATTTAGCAAAACGTTGTCTTACGCAATTACTGTATTTATATATCACAACTGAAACTAAACGAGAATAAACATTTAAATAGTTGAAAATTAAATTTTCCGGGCTTCCCATACCCAATTATCTTTAGGGAAAGAAGAGAAGTACAAAGTTTCTTTTGACGACGGCTATATTTTTTTTGCACCTTAATTCTTAACGTTTTCCGTTAATATAAACTTGCTTATGAATGCACAATGCGAAACTCAGGTGTATTTTTACTGTTGGCTCCTGTAAACACAATTGGGGCCTATAGGGCGTAAATAACAGCTACCAAATAAAGTTAGTACTTAATATTTTGGCTGGACCAAGTATTACGATTCCCGCCCAAACAAACTTTCACACACAAAAATTTTTAATTTCGTCATTTACTTACCGCCAGCATAAAAGTAATCTCTTTGGATCACCAGCGCACCTAGCGGCAGAAATTTTCCCTATGCTGAACTCTTCCACGATAAATCTCGTTTTGTTTCTAACCTGAGTTGAATAAACCTTGTCTGTACGATTAAAATCATCGAATAAAATCTACGTGATGTTTTTCATACAGAAAATAATGTAAAATTATTGTACGGGAACCAGAATTCATAGATCCGTCTGAATACTGTAAATAAGCGATACTTCATATATTCATATATTCAATATTTAATTTGAATTTCTTACGTGTAATTAAAATAATCATAATCTTAGAATTTTTGTTCAAATAGTATGCATGGTTACACAGGTGAGTAATTAAATAAATGCTTAGACCTCGGCTAGATTAATTATTGACCATTATTGTCGTGGACCACTGAGTTGAATTAGGATCCGGAACACGACAAAAATTCCTTTTTCAAGCAGCATAATAAATCGACTTACCAACCGAGTGGCAGATTGATGCTGCTGATTCTCAGGGAGTATAAAGAAAGTGTTAGTCGATAGTTGTAGTTTGTTATTATAAATGATTATGGTGTACTGTCTTGGTGACTAGTTGATCAGGAAATTTTCGCAGTTAGTTTTTCAAGGTACTGAACTAGTATTTGAACTATGTCATAGTTACTAGCCACGAAATCAGAATTACTCATTACTATTGTAGCGGTATTTTTTTATCTTAAGCCTCACACTTTAGCCCAGACATCAATGTTCTTCCGCCTTTCTTTTTCCTCGAGATTCTCCGCGGTGCAGGACGGAGGATTCATACAGCGAGGTGAAAAAGACTGATCTTTCCTCCTTCCTTTTCCACGCCTATTTTAATTTTATTTCTTGCTTGCATTGCTGTGTGCGGCTACTGTGGTCTGCCATTTGTATTTCAAGCCCTACCCTGTTGTTTCGTTTACATATTGTTCCTACTGTCTCGTCAACTTAAAGCTGCACAGGTCGAGAGTGAGATGCTGTTATATGACGTCGGGGAGGCTGCATTCCTTCGCTTCCCGGCGTGGAGAGGCTGCTGTGATGCATCACTCTCGAGTCCAGTGCTGCTTATTGTATTATATTTAAACTCAATCATAGGCTGTTCGCGGTAAAATGAGCACTTTTGAAAGCCCTGCTCAAGATATACTTGTATGCATGCTGTATATTCTTCCAACTTAAATAAAATTATCATTGCCATGGGCCCCATCACTTTATTCATTCGTCGGCCAAGCGAAACTAAAATAATCAGGAAAGAAAATATTTTACAAATCTGCTCGTTTTTACACTTCGATGCATGAAAAAAAAAAAAAAAAAAAAAAAAAAAACAGAAAGTGAATGAAATAATTAATACTATCACAAGTGGCTACCTATCACTTTTTATTCGACGTTGAGATATGGACCTACTTTCCCTCCTTCGTTACCAACTTAACTGAGCGCATGTCACTCAATGCGCCCGTTAAAATACATGCAGGTAGGAGCAGTGACTTTTGTCGAAGGTGGATTTCAAAAGTGCTCACTTTATCGTGAACAGTCTTTAGAAGTGTTTTTGATCCGTTATAGGTAGGTTAGCTTCATTTGCAGAGCCACTTTGTACAGCCAATAACGATTTCCTTTATGTGTGTTAGTTCACCCATTTTTATTCTGTGAGCCAACCTCGATGTATAGGTTGCCAGGAATTGTTATCAAAGGCAGCACGTTTCATTTCTCTAAATTGAAACTGATTTTTATTGTAGTTTCCATGGCTTACTCCAATCGGAAAAAGAATGAAATATGATTTAATATTACAAATATTGGTTTCAACCAACATCTCGGCCACTCGGATGGTAAGTCGACTTATTATACTGCTTAAAACAGGACTTATTTCGTCTTCTGGGCCTTAGTTCACCTCAGTAGTCCGAGGTACCGTACTAATGCTCAATAATTAATCCAGCCGAGGTCTAATCATTTATTTAATTACTTACCTGTGTAACCATAGATACGATTTGGACAAAAATTCTGAGATGATGATTTTTTAATTACACGTAAGAAACGCAAATTAAATATTGAATCTATGAAAATATGAAGTATCGCTTATTTGAAGTATTTAGACGGACATATGAATTCTGGTTCCCGTTACATAATACTGTCAAGCAATTAAAGAATACGATCATTATTCAAAAAGTGCTTACTTTGAAGCTAAATATTCTACAATTTACTAAGAGTACCGAAGTTTAAAGGCAAAATAATAAATAATTTAAAAAAAGGGGTTTATTGAAATAGTGTAAATATCTTAGTAACATCTGCGAACAAATTATGATAAAAAAATTTAAGAGAAAAATGTTTTGTTTATTTTAGTAAACAGTTTTTAACGAGAACTTGAGGTACAATGATCACATAAAAAAAGTAAACAAGGAAGAATCAGAAAAGTGATATGATGTTAAGTTTTGGGAAATTGTATCACCACTCCGCGATAGTACGTGAGTAAATAAAAACAATCAAGTAAACTAAGGAATTTTTTTATTTAAAACTGGTTTGGAATGAAAGCATTAGCTGAAATAGTGCAATATGGCATTTATTACTTTGAATAGGGTGCCACTTATTCTGAAAATTTTTATTTGTCTAAAATCAGTCAGTGCATAACAAGGGGTTCACAAACTTGCCCTCGAGTAAAAACGTTTGGACAGAATATATATATTGTGTTGTGAAGGGATTTTTAAGTCTCCCGGTTTTATGCTTGAAAGCTTAGCAGGGGAGGACTTTCAGACTAACTAACCTAACTTAAATTAAAACCCATTCTTTACCCGGGATTCGAACCCAGATCCTTCTCCACCCCAGATCGGTGGCGCACCAACCAACTGCGCCACACGTGGTCAGCGATAGGATTATGAACATGTTGGATTAAACTGATCTTCATGCCAAAATAGCCGACCTCCAGTGGCGCAGTCGGTTCGTTAATCTCCGGTCGCGGGTGCAGGAGGTCCTTGGTTCGAATCCCAGATAAGGCACGTGTGTTAAAGTTAGGTCATAAGTTAGTCTTTAAGCCTTTCCCTGATAAGCCTTCAGGCATAACAATGGGAAAAGTTAATAAGCCATTTTCAATCGAATCCAATCCAATCATCAGGGACACCCGAATTCCGCGAAAAGATTTCGCGACCAGTTGTATTTCATAACACTTTAGCTCAGATCCACTTTCGTGATTGGATGGTTTCCCTGTTACGTGTCTTTAGGTGTCTGCCCACGAATCTGCAACGCACAGTCTTGGAGTTACCTAATCCTGATTGGCCAGTTAAAAAGGAGAAGATCCTCTCGCAAAGACACGCCGCCAATAAGCGAAAGAAATTTCACGAAATTCGGATGTGTCCCTACCAGTCATGGCAAAATGAAGTAGCCTACCAAAGAAGTAAAGAAGAACAAAATCTTCGGCCACACTAGAAGTCTCTTGATTGAAGCAAGCCACAAAACGATCACGACCAGCGTGTGAAATACTTAAGGAATTTTTGAAAGGAACAGGTATGACGAGACATGCCGCTAGGTACATACTGGTTCATAAAAATATAAAAAAATAACACAGTAGCATCGGAAAACACGCAATAAAAAGTTCGTTCCCCACAGTGATGCAGAGAATTTGTTTAATTTTATTACTAAACTTGTATAGAAAAATGTTATATTACATAAACGCTAGTAGAAATAATAAATAACGCAACTAAAATAACTATAAAATGCAATAAAATATTGTGTAAACATGTATTGTATAATTTAGGTAAAACTATAATTTTTTTAGACAGCTAAAAAAAAATAATATATTTAACTACTTTTGATAATTTGTTGCCAGCAATCACGCTCTCGAATAACATATAACGGTAAAATGTTGGCGTTACGGAGACAATGATTTTAAAAGAAATAGATTTTAGAAGTGCTGGTTCGACCCGCGAACAAGCTCTGTAACCAATACATCTATGTGAATTTTAAGACGGCCTCTGAGAACAAATACGTGCGCGAGAACGTTACAATATTGCGTTGAATTGTGGGAATACCTCCTTTGAAATCACGGTCTCCTGGTAGCAAGTGGCGGCGAGTGATCAACGCGGCTGCCTGTGTACGTAAGCGTGGATGGGGTTGGACAACACCGTGGTTTGGTTAGGAGAATGACACAGAGGGGTAAGGCGAGACTACAGCATAGTGACCATACACACCTCCTGATTCGTCATATTCTCCTGGTAGCGTAAGTCGAAAAAACAGCGCGGCAGAGTCCGGCGTTCGTGCTGGAAACGGAATATTAAAAATAAAAAAAATAGGGGGGGGGGGCAACACTGGAATAGGTCCTACCATACACTAAATAACATGTGAACAATAATGAACGTGTTTACTTATAAAGTATCTTATTTTCAAAAAATTACTGCAATTATTTTGTTTTTTTACGTAAAAATCTTTAAAAATAGGCTTAAAATTTCCATTAAAAGTTTATTTCAAAACAAAAAAATCATTTGTTTTCTTTATTTAAGTATGTCAATTCATATATTTCCTCTTTTCATTAGTTTGCCATTTATCTAATTTCAGACGAGCTTGGTTTAATATACCGAGATTTAATCGCTATACAGTAACTTTCCACATAGCCTCTGTCTGTTAAATTTTTGGCAAAAATGACTGCTTGACTTTGACTTTAATTTCAACTTTTCGAAATCGTAAAGTCAAGAGTGCTTTGACAGACAGTTAGTTCCAGTGGATCAAGCAAGCTTTCTCCCTTCCGTACTCTGTGGATACGAGTGTTGGAAGAGACGGGAATGTGGCGATCAAATACACCTCCTGGCTGTGTCATGTTCTCCTGATACACGCGGTCGACTCACAAGCGCAGCCGCGCAAGCGATATACTCGCTAGAGAAACTACGAGAGAAGTACCAGGAGAACATAACACGCGCGGAGGTTATGTAGGCTGTTCACGATAACATGAGCACTTTTGAGGCCCTAGTTACTTTTCTTTTCAGTAATTTCTTATTCTTTGACCACTTTTTAAAATAAATATTACTTACCATGTAAGTATAAATAAACACAGTGCGTATGTAGATTCCATCGCACCCGGAATTTAACGTCTAAGACTACAATAGAATATATATTTTATTGACTATTATTCCCAATGAGAGGACTTTCAAAAGTGCTCAGTTTACCGTGAATATCCTATACCACTTTGCCCGATGCGGCATACTGTTTGAAAGGAAGCGTGCATTAATTATTATTATGAGAGAAATATTTTGTTGCAGATATTAAATAAAGTTGCTTGGGAAGTATTTGTTTACAATTAACAATACAACTTAACTAATATGCTTATTGCATTTCTGTCTTTGAATCAATTTATTCATTTAAAAATTATTTATTTAACGAAACCGTTATTTGGTTGTTTCAACATCAGCTATCATTTTTAAGTACGCGTAAATATTTAAATAAGTATGTAATTTAACTAATCTGTTTGGTTACTGTAAATTTTAATACACATAATTAATTGAAATTATAATTCGAAACAATGTAGGGGAGTTTACCTATCTTGATTGGCTGAATTACTTTTCGAGTTGTGTTAACTGTCTGCACACGAATCACGTCAGAGCCGTGCCGATGTTGCCGAATTCTGGTTGGCCCAGCCAAATTTGAACACGCCTTCTCAAGCAGACAGCATCCAATGGCAATAGACAAGTTGCTGTTGGGTGCTTATTGCATTGAAGTCTTATCGTGTGCTCATATTTCTTCGCTAAAAATCACTAGCTCTATATACAGCGGTAGAGTCGTATATTTATTTCGTTTGAAGCGAATAAAGCACTTGGTTACCTGGAACAATCTGATATTTGTTATTACTGAATTGGTTGCGGCATCAAAAATAAGTTTGGTCCGTTTATTTGGTTGGCTGTATGGTAATCGGGTCACCTGATTGCCTTCAATGAGAAATAGCTTGCCTGCGAGCGTCTTGTACTGTGATACGTAATATTAACTGCATTTAAAGGCCAGGAATATTGTATTAATTGTGTTGCCCGTAAACGTAACTTATTAGTATAAATGTTTAACCACTTGGTAGTGAATTTGGAAGAGTGAATGCTTGTTACGTATGAGACGAGGTGTTTAAGCAAGGGAAGATAGCAGACTGTAAAATATTAGTAAATAAAATTACTTGCAATCTAAACTGAAAATTAGTGTGCGTTATCAGTTACTGTTTCGATCATCTACCTGCGTATTTGACAGTTGCAAATATTAATATTGAACTGATGGCCTATTGTGTGAATAAAGAGACTGTGCAACGTTTACGACGTTACTCTAGTAATTAAACTTAACAATGAGTTTGCTACCTGCTTTTCAGATTTGATGCTTTTTTCTATCAATGAGTCCGTCATCTACTCACGAGTTATGTTTGGAAGTTTAGGGTATTTTTGGCAAATTGAAGTAGCATTTGAATATCCTGAAACCCGCGCTGGGTTCAGGGTGGCCCACGCTATCATGAGGCAAAGCGTTTCGTGTACTCTTAAATGTTTCTGTCCAGTGTACTCGTTCTATGTTTCTGTCCAGTGTACTCGTGCAATGTTTCTGTCCAGTGTACTCGTGCTATGTTTCTGTCCAGTGTACTCGTGAAATGTTTCTGTCCAGTGTACTCGTGCTATGTTTCTGTCCAGTGTACTCCTGCAATGTTTCTGTCCAGTGTACTCGTGCAATGTTTCTGTCCAGTGTACCCGTGCTATGTTTCTGTCCAGTGTACTCGTGAAATGTTTCTGTCCAGTGTACTCGTGCTATGTTTCTGTCCAGTGTACTCGTGCTATGTTTCTGTCCAGTGTACTCGTGCTATGTTTCTGTCCAGTGTACTCGTGAAATGTTTCTGTCCAGTGTACTCCTGCAATGTTTCTGTCCAGTGTACTCGTGCAATGTTTCTGTCCAGTGTACTTGTGCAATGTTTCTGTCCAGTGTACTCGTGCTATGTTTCTGTCCAGTGTACTCGTGCAATGTTTCTGTCCAGTGTACTCGTGCTATGTTTCTGTCCAGTGTACTCGTGAAATGTTTCTGTCCAGTGTACTCCTGCAATGTTTCTGTCCAGTGTACTCGTGCAATGTTTCTGTCCAGTGTACTTGTGCAATGTTTCTGTCCAGTGTACTCGTGCTATGTTTCTGTCCAGTGTACTCGTGCAATGTTTCTGTCAATTGTACTCGTGCTATGTTTCTGTCCAGTGTACTCGTGAAATGTTTCTGTCCAGTGTACTCGTGCTAGGTTTCTGTCCAGTGTACTCGTGCTATGTTTCTGTCCAGTGTACTCGTGAAATGTTTCTGTCCAGTGTACTCGTGCTATGTTTCTGTCCAGTGTACTCCTGCAATGTTTCTGTCCAGTGTACTCGTGCAATGTTTCTGTCCAGTGTACTTGTGCAATGTTTCTGTCCAGTGTACTCGTGCTATGTTTCTGTCCAGTGTACTCGTGCAATGTTTCTGTCCAGTGTAGATTTCTTGTTCCTTAGGACCCCGTGATTACCCTCCTGTTTCTATTTGATAGTTGATACTTTAACGCAATTGGCCACACTTCTTCACCTCTCTTTCAGAATGGATTTTTTAGTTTGTTTTTCCTTATGCAGTTTTTTTTTAGTATTGTTATTTTGTCATTTTTGGGGTCCTGCTTGGTTTCCCCATCAGGCTTAATAATGTTCAAATTTATGTTACAGCAATTCCTGACAATACGTTGTCCTTTCATGCACGGCCTACTTACTTCGATTACAACGGAAGAGCGTAAACTGTAAAAAAATTTCTGATATACTTACTAAACTGTAATGGAAGTTTGTAAACTATGCAGTGTATGGAAATAGTTCTACGTGCCAGGCTGAAAATATCGGAATGTTTAGCATCACTACAACACGAAGTTGGAAATTTCCCTACGCATTTAACTCTTTCTTGAGCAACTGTAGGAACGTTACCATGCCTTTATGGTGAAATATGTTACCATTCGCACTTTGTCTCCGTAAGCATACACTGATTTGGTAAGCCGACCTCCCGTGGTGGAGTTGGATGGTGCGCCACCGATCTGGGGTGCGGGAGGCTCTGGGTTCGAATCCCGGGCAAAGCATGCGGTGCTAATTTAAGTTAGGTTATAAGTTAGTCTGTAACCCGTCCCCTGCTAAGCTTTGCAGCATAAAACCGGGGGACGTTAAAGAACCTTCCACAATACAATACTGATATGGTAAATCTACTAGTAATTTCTTAGAGTTTGTTATCTTGGCTGGTGCGTTGTGGATTATTACCATTGCGTTGTTCTTTTTGTATATGTCACTGTTTCCTGTGAATAACCAAAGTTATAAGTCAAATCAGAACTCAATCAATCAATGAAACAGTGAGAGGAGCACGCACACATTCAAAGTCAGCGGTACGTCATAACTTAACCGCGAGGGCAATCGGCGGAACGAAAAGCTGGAGAGTTCTCCGCGGCTGCCGCGTTTCTCTCCGCGCGACACGGGCCCGCAGCGTCCCGGTATTTCTACTCCGGGGATAAATCATTCACAAGAACAATTCAATTCCGGTTGTCTCCTTCCAGCGTTCGCCTGCTCTCCCGAAGTAGGGCGTTTTTCATTCTCTCCCCCCCCCCCCCCCCCCCCCCGGTACACTCTTACACCCTCCTTTCGAGGGCGAGATAGGAAAAATGCGGAAGGAAAAATAACAATAATAATAATGGCGAGGGCAAAAATGTGAAGGTATCCACGGCAGGCACTGCGTTATAAACTAAACACTCCAGGAGATGAATAAATACATTTTACGAGAGGGTGGGACGGTGCCTGTTGGAGTTAGTGACTGGCGAAGCTTTTAGGGGCGCTGCCTGCCATCTCGCCTCGTGCCCACCATTCTTCACAGCGCCCTCACAGCAGTTAACACCTCCCCCCCCCCCCCCCACCCTCCGCAAGCCCTTCTTCGCGCGCCCCTGTGTCACTCGCAACTGTGCAGTCACGAGGATTCTGCCATCCCACGTGAGAACTTCTTCGCACTTAGTCCTTTAACACTATGTAGGCCATGCACGGTTAATTATAGGTAGAGCCATGCAAAATTCGCGTTATTATTTGGCATCAGGCTGAACTTCACAGCACTGTACATACCGGAGCCGGGGTCGTTTCTCCATTGGCTGCTCCATAGAAGTGAAACCACGCCCTTTCTTACTGACCCGCATGTGATTGGGGTACACAATTGCGAAGTGTTTATTTATTGGCGCAGAGTTACCCAGGGTATGTCAGATAACGTATTGTTCAATGTGAAACTTATTGCAGATGTACACATGTTTGAGGTTTAGCTTGTCCTCAAATGATAACGCCAATTTTGCAGGTCTCTAATTATATGCTGTTCACGATAAAAAGAGCACTTTTGAAAGCCCTACTTAAGATCTACTTGCATACCCGTTGTGTATTGCTCCACTTTATGTAAAATTAACATTGCTATGGGCCTCGTCACTTCATCAATGCGTCGGCCAAGTGAAAAACTGTGAAATTATTAAGAAATAAATACTTCACAAATCTACTAATTTTTAGACTTCGGTGCATTAAAAAACCAGAAACTGAAAGAACTGAGTTTTAATTATTACAAATGTTTACCTGGCACTTTTTATTCGACGTTAATACATGGAGCTATTTTCCCTCCATCGTTGCCAACTTTACAGGACGAATGTCACTCAGTGCGCCTATTAAAATATATGCATGCAGAGCCGGGGGGGAGGGTGACTTTTTTCTAAGGTTCGTTTCTAAAGTGCTCACTTTATCATGAACACCCTTTTTATGATGTGATATTTGAATAAATAGTGCATTAGATGTGAGTGTAGATGAAGAGTGCATATGAGTGCATATATTTCAACTGGCGCACTGACTGACACGCAGCCAGTAGAGTTGGCAACGGCTCAGGGAAAGTAGTTCCTTTTTCTAACATTTAATTAAAAGTGTTAGTTAAATATTTGTGAATATTTTGCTATCTGTTTATTTCTCATGCACGTGAGTATCAGAGTTAGCAAATTAGTTAAATAACAGTTTTCCAGTGATTCTACATTTTCGCTTGACCGAAGCATGAATTAAGCTGTCAGGTTATATGGTTGAAGAATACACAATGTGCATTCAAGTATATTTGAAGCAAGGAATTTGAAAGTACTCAGTTTACCTTGAAAATCCTATTAGCACTTTTGAAAGTCCCCTTCAGGATCTACTTCTATGCCAGTTTTATATCCTTCCGTCAAATGTAAAATTAATCTTTTCCCGTCGGCCACTCACTTCATTCAAGGCTCGCTCGAATGTAACCGTGATGATATTTTCACGTACGCGAATACGTGGCCAATAAGTCGAAAATTAATCCTAGATTCGTAAAACAAACCAAAACTGTAAGTTCAGTGTCCGGAAATGTAAATATTACGCTGGTCGTATGATGTTAAGACGGCAAATATTTCAAATTCACTGCCAACTTTTCATTACTCATTTAATTAATTATTAATGTTAAAATATATGTATTTTCGGACAATGACATTTTTCTAATGTTGGTAGGCTCCCAGTTAATTTGGCACCGAATTATGAAAAATAGTTCTAAGACTTTAAGTATTGAGATTGCTGTATGTAAATTTATTATTGCTATTGAAGTCTAATATTTTATTTGTTATGTATATGTATATAGGCTTTTCATGGTAAAGTGAGCACTTTCGAGGCCCTAGTTACCATTTATTTCAGCCATTTTTTTTTTAATTCTTTTAAACACATTTTAAAATAAATATTCTCATGTAAGTAACAAATACATTGTGTTTATTCGACAGCACATGAAATTTAACATCCAAGGCTAAAATAAAATACAATTGTTGACTATTTTTTCCAAACGAGAGGACTTTCAAAAGTGCTCAATAACCGCGAGCAACGTATGTACATAAATACGATGGCATATCCCTGGAAATTTTACTGCTTGCAGCAGACGAAATGGAGTGGCGAATCCTTTGATGTAAGCGTACCATTCTTTGATCGGCTACGCAGGTATACGGGCACAGGCCTTTGTGTCTGACAGGCTAATGCGTACTGCGAAATTTTTTCCATATACTCTATTTGCGGTTTCTTCACACTTTTTGAATCAAGCTTTTGAAAAATCACCCCGTGTACGGCGCGTTTACATATTTCCTAAATATGCTAGGTATCACAAGCGTTTTATAACTCAGTTAAAAGAAAGGTGTCATATTTATTGTTTTATTTAAGTTTTACCCATATTTTATTTATAAATTATAATATTTAATTTATAGTAAATATGAATGACAGCAACAATAAAACATATGTGTTAGTAGCGCCTAGTAAGGAATAGTCCTCATTCAAAATAGTATTAAAACTGAGTGCTCACGAATTCGGTGCGATGTCTTTTGGTGTAATTTTCTAGACTTAGTTAAGCTTAGCTTGCAAGAGGCGGAGGAATATCCTGCAAGTATAACTTTAGCAGGGCTTCAAAAAAGTGCCAAGTAACATCGAATAGATTACACAGGCTGCACTGAGAGAAAATCGGACAAAATATTTGTTTGTGTAGGGCCAAATATATATTTATTTCCCCTAACAAAGTATATTGTTGAGCAAACAAAATTCGAAAAGCAATGAAATTACTTTTGTTCGTCTAACAAAACATATGTTTGAATAAAAAAATGTCTGTGTTGGGGCAAAAAAATTAGACCCTCAGCTAAATATTTTGTTGAATCAACTGTATATATTTTTTTGGCCAATAATTTGACTGCCTTCGTTCGAAAATATACAACTCGAAAGTTTGTTTGAATTTTTTTGACAATAAGGATAGTAACCGTGTTTGTTAGTGCATCTATTGATGCTTAACAATCCCATAAACACATTTAAAAAACACTGCAACAAGAAACTGACAAGTAAAGCTGTAAAACTTGAAATAATTGTTTCCACACGTTGCCCAATATTTGTAGTATAAATAACTTATTTAAAAGCTTTTCGACTTTATCAGTTGTCACATTTGCTGAGATTACTAAGACGTAGCGGTCGGACGCAGGTGATCTAGATTCGTAACTCTCGAGAACTTGTAGTAAACAAATTTTATATCGGCCCAAACTGTTAAATCTTTAGTTGCACCAACCAAATCTTACAGTTTGGGGGCAACCAAATGAGAAGAACAAAATAATTTGGTTTCAGCAACAAAATATTTCGTTGCCCCTATACAAACAAATAATTTGGTTGCACCAAACAAATCTTGTTTGATTCAACAAACCCTTTATCTCAGTGTGGGCTACCCGGCCGGCGGTTAGGTTTTCAGACGCTGATTGACGAACCACGTACCGATGTGTAACTCGCTAGTGACGCCATCTTGGTAGCACGTACGACGGGAATTCGCGGTGTATGCGGCTGCTTCGCCTCTTTATTCTTAATTACCAGGTTGTAAAATAACAAAATTCCTCTCGTGTTGGCACCGCTGTGACTGGGCACTTGATTTGCTCGCCTCCCACCAAGGAGAACCGGGTTCAATCCCCGGCCAGGTCATTCCTGGATTCTCGCATGTGGGAATCGTGCCGGACGATGCCGCTGGTCGGCGGGTTTTATCAGGGATCTCCCGTCCCTCCGCCACCCCCCCCCCCCACTTTCATTCCAGCGCCGCTCCATATTCACTTCAATTACCCTCATCGGCTCTCAAGACCTCGCTGTTAAGAGCCGCCCAAATCTCTTCACTCACTTACCGTCTCTAATGGCCTCGCTGTCGACGAGACGTTAAGCCCACTTAACCACCCACCACTTCACTCACTCATTTCTCTCGTGTTCACTTAAGCACTTATACAAGTATTTGTTTTTTTTTTATTGTCAGCACTTTGGTATGTATATCTGAGTGTAACTGTAGCAGTGTTTACGTGAAAGTTATTCTGTTCTCGAAAACCAAACTTTAAATGAGAAACAGGCAATAATTTGCTAGTATTTTATTTGCATCGTACAAGAATATTTCACCAAAACAACAATAACTGTCGAAGAAAAAATTTTTCGTAAGTAATAATTGTAGGTCCGCTTGTTTATCGCGAAAAGATCCCAAAACTGGCTGTACTCCGAAACATGTTAGTTCAGAACCACTATCGCTGTTGGATAGATTAAACTCGTGCGCGTCTTAGGTGTCTGCTACCGAATCACAGTATCGGAGTAACCTAATTCTGATTGGCCAGTCAAGTCAGAGCATGTCTTATCACAGAAACACGCCACCAATAAGCAAAACAATACTGCTGGTATGTCCGTAGGGTATTGAAGCCTAACATGCGCGGAAATCTTTTCACGGGATGCCGGTGGCCCTAAACCTGCAAAATTCGCTTTATTATTTGGAGACAGACTATTCTCCAAGGTCATGTATGTTCTTTCTGTTGATATTGGCCAACAACTTGTGTGGCTCGTTTCAAGAAAACTCTTAGCCATTGGTAAATACTCTTGAAGTTCAGCATCCAATAATATTCTGTAAATCGGTCCTGCAAGTAAATTACGGTTTATAGTTTTCAGTAGTCAATGGAAACACAATTGTGCTCGAGCAGGTACAGGGCAGTGAAGTCTAACATTATGACAAATAATAACGGGAATTGTGTACGTCTCTAGCTTTACCCGAGTAAGTTTCTGGTAAAAGTGCAAAAAAAAAAACATGTTCGTATCACCGAAGCCCGTACTTCAGTATGGCTAGAGATTATGGTTTATCGCGGGAAATTCTGACTGTTTACTAGAATTCAACGTACTGCACACATGCCAGACAGTTTTATTTCCTTATTGGCAGTTATGTATGTATGAAGTTAAAACCCCATTTCACTGGGTCAACGGGGATTCTGATATCATGATTATAAACGAGTACGTTCGTGATTGGTATGGTGTAGCCTCCCTAGATAACCTAAGTAAAGCACTCACCTGCATCTTTTCCGCGAGGCCGTTGTTCTGCTTCCAGATACGACGATATACCGATGGATGGCTGGGTAGGTGTGTATAGATAGTACTCCGTTTGTTTATGACACGGTAAGAAAAACCGAAAACAGAAAAGTCCGGGATCAGCCCGCACCTACTACTTTGACCTACTCGTTAGGCATTTAACATGCGAATGTGAAACTCCGCCGCAGGGCTCCGTATCTCTAAACGCTGCCCCTATGTGCTGGGACCTTATCACCGGATGTACTTCCGGACCCCACCAAGACACCACTTCCGGGCGATAAACAACTTCCCTTTACAACCAAGAGCAATGCACTATCGCAACTGATAACAACATCCTGTTGCATGCAACACACACACACAAGTGCAAGCATTTTGGCGAGATGTAGACAGAGTGGATAGGTAATGGAGCAGTATTTTGTTTATGTGATTGTTGTGTAGTGCGTTACAAGATGATATGCATATGAGTTTATGCATAATTTGCAAATATATGATAGTCGGAAGTTAACTTTGGTTATCGTAAGATGTGTAGTTAGAGTGGAACTAACCACGTTAGTTAATCAATACGTAAATAGTAGGTATAAGTGTTCTTGATGGAATATGAACCAATGTGCAAGTCAAAATCTTGTTCAACCAATCACAAAATAATAAATTAGCTAGTGAGTTATCGAAGATATCTTGGCTCAAAAGTTTTTCACGATTTGACATGATCTCCAACTAACGCATGCATGGTTCTAAAAGTGTTCAATAAAGGAGTTGCCGCCTATTCTCAGGTTATTCTTCACAGGTGAAGTACGAGGGCTCGGCCTCGCATATGCCGAGGGCAGGCGCTACAACATATAGGGCACCCTATAACTTTGGACGTAACTCCAACCGGGTTGTCTGTCACACGCCTGCGCAGTTCGTCGGGCGACTGCGTCATAAATTCCTGCCCTTTCGCCCGCCAGTCCAGTCCGTGGCGTCAAATGTATCCATCACAGCGAGAGCCTTTCACCCGGGGCTATTCCACTTGTCCATGCGTCCCTGGAATATCCCATCATTTTACCTCAAGTCATTTCGTCTCTTCCCTCACTCACTTCCAAAAGAATCTTCGTGGAAATTAAATAATGACAATAGAGATACTGGAAAATCGCGAAAATTTTCGAGCTAATATATTTTCCAAAACACTGTAGCGTCCTGATCGTATTCTTAAGGCCAGCATTTTTTTCACGATAAGATTCCACGACTAGTTGTACTTTAAAAAAAATTATTCAGAACCAATACCACTGCTGTATGATTGTAACTCTCAGGTGTCTGCCGGCCAATCACAGCATACAATATCGGAGTAACAATTTTCTGATTGGTCCAGTGGAGTACAAAATGTCTTGCCACGCAGATACGCAGCCAAAATCCAAAGGAAGTTTGCAAACCTGCACGTAAGAAGTTGAGATCTAGTCTGTGCACAAATTTTTTTTTTTTTTTTGCGAAAAACAGGTGGCCGTACCTGAATTATGATTGGGGGGCACTTTTTTTTTTTTACCCGACGTGGCAATTCGCAGGCCAATCTCAAATATCCAGTCTCATAGCGTCAGAATTTTTGTTGGCCCAGAGATATGGGAACTTACGATTAGCTTTGTGCGCACACGATAACCGATAATGACAACAAGTCTCATGACATGTGTACAGTCCACGTCGAAACACATGAATTAAGAAGTAAGCGTAAACGTACATATTGCTCCACTCACAGGGCCTTTAGCACGACCGTTCTAGACGTAACCACTGCACCTCAGGATTCTTTACCAAAACCGTTGATAAGGTTGATTCGGAAGTGCTCACTATATCGTGAACAGCCTTTAATAACTGGATACTACTTGGGAAATACTTGAAGTTAAAAATTTACTGTCTTATATACACGCGCAGTAGTGAGGCATTTCAATTAGTGCCTACCAGTTTGCTCGTTTCCATCAACAGAAGGGCGTTAAAAATGTCTACTATGATTCAGTGGATCCGTGAACAGTATGCTGGCAGATATGTTGCTTGCGCCTCACGAGACCGCATCGCCGCAGTTTTACAGCCGCAGAGGTGGACCGCGGAGCCAATGTTCAGGGAGGGATGTTTTATCACAGCTTATCGTTGCTCGCGCCACCAGACCCCGCCCAGGGGAGGGGTGGGACGGGGTGCACGCTGTAAACAAACGCCGCGCGGCGTGTCACAATCCCGACACGTGTTACCCCCTAATTAAACTCGCTTTTGTCGAGCCACAAATCCGCCCCGCGAGGTGTGCCCATTATTTTTATCTCCCCCCCCCCCCCGGGCCGCTCGCCTGAACCACCCCTGTTTCGCCGATTCATCCCCATTCCCCCAACCCCAACCACCTCCCTTCTCTGACCATCGGACCACCGTCGAGTTGCCTCCATACCAACCCCCCCCAGCCCGATTTGCACCCTCCACTCGTATGCACGTGTACGGAAATTGCACATCTCTCTTTCCCCCAATCCTCACCAAACCCAAAGTCACTGATACATATCTTTCGTGTGGGGGGGGGGGAGAAAATGTACGTGCAGTTGCGTGCGATAAACAACTGCCTGAAGATTCCGAACATACCCGATCATTTCCGATGTTGCGCGATCACATCCGATGATACCCGATGACGCCCGATGATAAACAACTTCAACGGATGACACCCGAAAGTGTCAAATCACCGCGAAAATATTTCGCGCGTTCGTGACGGCTATTGCTTCTATGCATTTAAAATCCGATCAAAATTATTTTTGTGGGTTAGTTTAGTTTTTATTGTGTCTTTGGCAGTGCTGACGAATCACAAACGTTTATTATATTAGTAGCATAGTGATATTTGGTGCATTAAGGTAAGAAAAGATATCCTCACAATGACACCGCGTTAATAATTTCTAGCCTGCAGATTACTTTTTACGGGGTAAACCATTTTTTTGTCCACCAATCACACCCGGCGATCACTGAACAGATTCTCCCTTAGAGAGATGCACGTCAACTTGGCTTAGTTACTCTGTGTGCACGCCTACAGTTCTCCGTGAATTATCGGGCGTATGTTTTTCTGAGAAGACATTGTGGCATTTTACTGACCAATCATAATTTGGCAACGACGTTGCGTGGGGACCATATCAACACCGCACTTCCGCTAAGGGGTGAACAAAATACTTGTGTGTGAATTGTTTTCGAGGGAACCGTGACTGAACCGATATCAAGCTCCGAGTGAGTAAGTTCTTGTCTTTAACTGACCAGGCGGGATTTAGATCGAATGTGAACTGCTTATGATGGCACCGCATATTTCTTTGTTCCTGGCGGTTTAAACCATTCATCGTTACTTACAATTTTCCTGAAGCCCTGATAAAGTTCTACTTCCAGCATATTCCTCTGCCTCGTGCAAACTAAGCTTAACACTCTGCACTCTATACACATTTACTGCCATATAAAAAAAAGCTACAATTGGTAAAGATGGAGGGAAGGTAGTTCCATATCTTAACATCAAATAAAAAACGTTAGGTAACCGTTTGTAATAACGTATATTATTTCTTTCGCTCACTGTCTTGATAAGGTATCGAAGTGTAAAAATGACCAGATTTGCAACACATTTACTTTTCAAATAATTCCACAGATTTACTTGATCGACGCATGAATAAAGTGATGAGGTTATGGCAACGTTAATTTTACATTAAGTGGAAGAATAAACGGCGTGCATACAAGTAGGTCTTGAGCAGGGTTTTCAAAAATACTTTTTTTTTTTTACCGTGAATAGCCTATAACCTAATTTCTGTTGATTTCTAACATCCCACGTACAATCGTCGTATTGGTTCGAAAGAAATTTGACGCGGATATTTGTCTGAATAACATTACTAAGTCTAGAGACCTGAAAAATTCGCGAGGTCAATGACCTGCAGGCTAGACTCTACAGTCTTATGTACAAATATGCCGATATCAATTGCACATTGGTTGTCTGCTGTCACAGCGGAAGGCGACGATTGGGCCAGCGTTCTCCAGGAGGTGTCAACACCGTGTGGACCAATGGCTAAAATTTTATTCCTAAACACACCGGTTTGAACTCTAACTTGTCTCAAAATTAATCCGCGAATTCTTCAGATCTCTGTTAATAACTACTTGGCTGTTAGCCAACGGGGTACCGAATTGATCTACCAACCAAATGTAATGTGCGATACAATCTATATTGCTCAGTCCAGTTGTTACGAGAAGATTATTATTTTTATTCAAGAAAACCTATGTTATGTTTCGTAAAAGTTATTTATAAATCATGGCAAGCATTAACGAAACAATGAAGCTATATCCACGCTATTTCTCTGTTCAGTGACAGAGAAATTTTACTTTTTAGTGTAGCCTGACTTACACACGGGTATGAAGTTCTAAGTATAAAATTACAGCCAAGGGATAACGCACCGTATTCGTTCGCACTCAGTTTGATAATGTTTTGCATTATAATTATTTCTTACTAGAAATTATAAACACGTCTATTTTTCTCCCTAGTTTTTATTCACATGAATTACAAATTGAAAGAGACCTGCAAAATTCGCGTTATTATTTGGGGACACATTAAACTTCAAACACGTGTACCTTTGTAATATGTTTATCATTGAACAATACTTTATTTGAGACACCCTGAATAACTACGCGCCAATAAATGAATACTTCACAACTGTGTGCCCCAATCACGTGAAGTGCAGTCAGAAAGGAAGTGAATTCACGTCTGTGCAGCAGCCAATGAGAAACGACGCTGGCTCCAGTACATACAGTACTGTGGAGTCTAGCCTGATGACAAATAACGCGAATATTGCATGTCCCTAATTGTAATTTATGTATAAAATTTAACTAAAGGTTCGATATTTTCAAAAACAAGATACTATTCTGTTAACAGAACTATAAAACGATTGTGATACATTACATATTTAAGAAACGAACTCACACATAGCGTGATTTTTCAAAGGTTTAATTCAAAGAGTGTGGAGAAGTCGTGAATAGAAGTTGGATATAAGGGGGGGGGGGAAGTAGCCGCTTTGTTATATGGACACACAGCTTATCGCAGGAGAGAGACCTGCACAGCTTGTCGGCTGGCAACGTTTGATCATCATGAGTGAGTGCGCTTGGTTTTAGCAAACATATTTAGGTGCAGGATTTACTTCTGTACCGCTTCAAGCAAGCCTCCAGTTTACTGGCCGCGTATCTTTGAAGTAAATAATCTGGAGGACATAAAATAAATGTATAACTCAAGATGTAAACTGTAGAAATACTTTGAAAATGGGACAAAAGATTCATAGTTGTCTTAACCCGTTCAGTCTCGGCGTCCGCGATCGTGCACTATAAAAAAAAGAGGTAAAATTCCCTTACATGTAAGGGAAGCTAGTTACCTCTACGTGTGAGGTAAAATTACCTCAGCTGTAGCTTAGATTTACATAACAAGTAAACTACTATTCCCTAATTTTACGGGAAAAGTACCTTACGAAGGGGGGGGGGGGGGGGGGGAAATCCCATACAAGTAAGAATAAAACTAACTATAATGTATAATAAAATTATATTTAAAATTACTCCGGAGTATAAGTACGGTTAATTATATATATATATATTTATTTATTTATTACGAACAGTAACCGAAACCACAACACTAAAATCCCCGACTCTTGCTGTTGGGTGGGCGCGAACCATTGTCCTCTGTCACGATAGGCCAATGCGCTATACATTACACTACGGCGACAGCGTGATAGTATCACAGTGAATATAAGTGTGTTAAATGACTGTGTCTTCTGCCCATCCCCCCCGTTTAGCTTTTGAGAATGCTGAAGAGATGCACTTGCCGTAAGGTAATTTTCTCGTCCACGTAGGCCTGTGCGATTTTCCACTCCCATGTACGTGAATTTTACTCCAGAGTGCGGTAATTTTACTTTACCCGTAAGGAAAGCTATGTTTTCCCCACTAGTTTGCGAATATTACCTTACATTGTCAGGTAATTTACCCATTATTTTTTACAGTGTGGAGACGTTGCACATGAACGATATTTATGACCGGAACTGTACACAGAAAGGCACTAGTGCCCAGTCGTCCTAGTGACTAATCTTATTCGTGGATTTTTGTACACCACTCTGGTATGAATGTTCAATGGCAATATAATCGGTAACTAGTGGCGTGTGGTCAGATGTTGCAAGTTAAGCAGGTGCTTGCTCGCAGCTGTACATTCTCGGTGCACGCAGCTGGAGCCAGTAACCAGAGTGGAGCCTAGGGAAACTGAAAGTATTCCGACCACTCACAAGCGAGCAGCAAGGGACCCATTACACACGTCCTGTGGCCTCGCCTGCAGAGCTACGTTTTAATGATACAAGTGTCAACAAGCAGGCAACAGGGTACAGAACAGAGCTAACTCCAGATTGCCTTGGAACAGTTCACCACACGCCACTGTTGGCAATGCAGGTGCGTCGTTCACCTACCGCAAGGCACGTGCTGAATACAGGTGCATATCATGCCAAGGAAATTACCTGACTGATACACGTGAATTCATAAATTAATATGTAATGGAATGGGTTAATTTTCGAGTGGATTTTCCACTGTTCGGAAAAACGGCCAATAAAATGCGTACTGATCACATTAGCAGTGACGTGTGGTGAAGTGCTAGAAGGTACTCTGGTGCTTGGTCACTGCTGTACCCACTCGGCGCACGCAACAGTAACTAGTAAAAAGAGTGTACCCGAAAAAAAAACTGAATGTACTGCGGCCACTCACGAGAGAGCGGCCATTGCACGCGTGCTGTGACGTCAACTGCACTTCTACATTTAAGTGGCCGATGTGTGAACTATCTAGCGATTAGGTACAGCACAGAGCTAAACACAGTCGACCTTGCAACAGTTCACCACACGCCGCTGTGCACTAGCATACAGAACCTATTAACTAAAGGCTGTCCACGATAAAATGAGCACTTTTGTAATCCCTGCTTAAGTTCTACTTGTACACACGTTGTGTACTCCTCCGCCTTATGTGAAATTAACATTGCCATGTGCCTCGCCACTTAATTCATGCGTCGGTCAAGTGAAAATGTGAATTTATTAATGAAGTAAATTCTTTACAAATCTGCTCGTGTTTACAATACGATGCAAAAAAAAAAAAAACAGAAAGCGAAAGAAATAATTTTAAGTTATCACAAATGGTTACCTAACGCTATTTATTCGATGTTAAGATTTGGAATTTACTTTACATCCATCGTTACTAACTTTACTGGACGAATGTCACTCAGTGCACCAATTAAAACATATACATGATTGGGCAGCCACTTTTTTCTAAGGTTCATTTCTAAAGTGCTCACTTTATCGTGAACAGCCTTTACCAGTAATACTTTCATACTGCAAATACTGATAAAACATTTTTTTTTTTCAATATAAATTCCAGCATTTCGCGCATTTACATTCATAAACTAGGCTGGACGTCATAAAAGTATGTGCTAGTTTTCATTTATCTTCACTAATTCAACAATCTCTGCAGGAATCTAAAACAATAATACACATTCAGCACTCGGGTGTCTTAATTCACAAGAACAGAGTAGGTCAGGAGAATCCGTTATGACTAGGACCACCTTTTTTTTTTTCGCGAAAAGATTTATGCACAGGGTAGAACTCAACTTCTTATGTGCAAGATTGCCAATTTTATTTTGCAGTTGGCTGCGTGTCTTTGTGAGAAGACGTTTCATATTCGACTGGACCAATTAGAAAATAAAAGATGCCCCCACAATGGACCCATGATTCGCTGGTAGACACCTAACACTCGTGCGAGTTAAAATCATCCAACAGCGATGTTGCTTCTGAACTAGCGTGTTTTGGAATACAACTAGTAGTGTGATCTTTCGCGAAAAAACAGGTGACCATAATTATGACTAGAGACGTGCAAAATTCGCGTTATTATTTGAGGACTCGTTAAACTTTAAAAACTTTAACCTTTGAAATACTTTATTTGACACGCCCTGGGTAACTCTGCGCCAATAAATGGACACTTCACAATTGTGTGCCCCAATCACGCGCAGTTCAGTCAGAAAGGGAGTGACTTCACAAGTATGCAGCAGCCAATGGAGAAGCGACGTCCGCTCCAGTATATAAAGTGGTGCTGTGAAGTTTAGCCTGATCACAAATAATAACGTTAATTTTGCAGGTCCCTGGTTATGACTGTGGCAGCAGCCTGTTGAGTGTTTGAGTGTACAGAGGACTGCGAAGTCTAGTAAAATATTCTCTCTCCTCTTTTATTACTGCTGGATGTAGTAAGCAAATGAATAGAAATTAGAGGGAGCAGTAATTGTATTACAGTAATATTTTATTATTTTCCCTCCGTAATTGCCTTAGAGCATCGAGAGTAATAATATAACGCAATCAAGCTCAAATAAATTACTATTTCGAATCCAATGCTTATCTGTTTGCGGCGTTACAGTATATATGTAGCGAAGGTATAGAGAAGTGGCCATTATATTTCTTACCAGCAGTTAATACAGCCATAAACACATTCCCCATCCGCTCCGAATACAGCCATAAATACATTCCTCATCCGCTCCGAATACAATGCGCACATAAGGATCCCATAAAGAAGCGCGCACATTTCCGTTATGGGCATGTCGTCCATTTGTCTGCTGAACACGAGAAATTTCACTCGCTCCACTTGCTCCGGGATCTTACCAGGGCATACGGGTCGCCCCCCTGAACCCTCTCCCCTTACCGAGGGGGTTGGAACGGCTTGCAATGGCCGCTGGGAGCGGGATGAAAGATCCTTCCGTGTAATTAAGCAGCTGGAGAGAGCTACTGCATCTCTGCCCGGCTTGGATAACTGGAATTGGTCCGGGACGCTCCTACAATTGTTACTGCACACTCTGCAGACGAGCACGTGTTGGAGTGCCTGAGTGTACACGGCACAAAGGCAGGCAGTTGGTGAGCTGTGCTAGCACAGGACTCGCGCTTGGTCGCTACGCGAGGAAGTCACAACTCTTTTAATGCCTCGATCCTTCATTTCTGCCACTTTTAAGAGAAATTTTTTTTTTGTACCCAAAAGAGGAGCCGACATTGCAAAATCCTCTTACAAATTTCGTTACAAATTGTTTTTACTGTGTATAAGCTGTTCACGATAAAGTGAGTACTTTTTAAGGCCCTCCCAACAGGCATTAACCATAAATAAATATATCTTATTGCAGCCTCAGACATTAAATTTTGAGGGTGGTGAAATGTTTACACTATGTTTATTGGTCACATTGCAATGCTTATATTAAAAAGCAGCAGGAAAATGGAAATTGAATTTAAAAAAAAATTAGAAGGGCCTTAAAAAGTGCTCACTTTACCATGAACAGCCTATAGTCTATTTTTGTCTACACAAATAAACTGAAACAATTTATCGAATTATTAAATAAACAAAATTTTCGTTAATTAATTAATTGTATAAAAGTATACTTTTTTCGTGTTGGAAAAATTAGACGACATAATAAAAACAATTTTTAACGAAATTGTGCGAGGATTTTACATATCGGCTCCCGTTTGGATACAAAAAATTAATTCTCGCAAAAACTGTGGAAATGAAGGATCGAGGCCTTAAGCGAGCACTTTTGAAACGAACCTTTGAGAAACGTCACTACCCCTTTCTGCATAACAGACACACCAACAGATAAGTGAGGTGCCTAAGTGGCTTGAGCGGTTAACCTGCTCGCCTCCCACGGAGTCGAACCGGGGTTCAATCCTCGGCTGGGCAACTCTCGGATTTCCTCAAGTGGGGGGCGTTCGAGGCGATGCCGCTGGTCGGCGGGTTTTCTCGGGGATCTTCCGTTTCCCTCGCTCTTGCATTTCGGCGCTGCTGCATTCTTACCTCATTTCGCTCTCGTCGACTCTCAATGCCGAGTTGTTAACCATTTGAGGACGGCACACATTTCATGGCACTAAGGACAAGCTTGAAGTGAGCTGCCCATATTCTCCCTTACAGCAATATCAATTGTGTTGGTCTCCGTATTTCAACTTACCATCGTCCTGTTGGTTCTTGCTACACATTCCACGCCTACTTAGCTCTGCAACGTTTATTATTGGCTGGTCTTGGACCAGTGGGGTCGCGCGATCAATCTCTACCATTTAATGTGTCGCGACATTGGTAACAGGTTTCACAATCCATCGTCTTCATTTGAGAAATTGTTAAAACAACAGTTATATTCTTACGAATCCAAATGTTAACTGATTGCAATTTGTTACTGGAATTCTGATAACGTTCAGTGAGACAGTAAAACAATAAAAGAGTGATGTTTCTCTTCAAGAGAAAAGCTATTTCCATATAAAGGCAGACCCGAGTATATACGTGCATACTCCTCATAGGTGGAGACCTGCCAAATTCGTGTTATTATTTGGGGACACGTTAAACTTCAAACACATGTGCCCTTACATTAAGTTTCTCATTGGACCATACTTTATTTGACACACCCGGGTAACTTTGCGCCAATAAATGAATACTTAACATTTGTGAATTCCAATCACGTGCATTTCAGTCAGAAAGGGCGTGGCTTCACATCTATGCAGCGGCCAATGGCGAAGCAACGCCGGCTCCAGTATATACATCACTGTGAATTTTTGTCTGATGACAAATAATAACGCGAATTTTGAAGGTCTCTACTCGTAGGGTTAAGAGCCGTCCAGATCTCTCAACTCAACTTGACTCGGTTAAGTTTTGTTTGCACGAGGCGGAGGAATGCCCTCAGCAGGTCGTTAGAGAAGTTGTAAGTAGCCCTGAATGGAGTATATTGTGCGGTGTTGGGGGGGGGGGGCGCGGAAGTCCAGCACGCGTGCGGCGTGCAGTAAATAAGGTAGCGGCGATGCCGACAGCTCAACCTGGTTTCCGTTTGAGAGTGAGATATGGCGCAGGCAGTCCCGGCGGAGTCGTGGCGCCACGTGGACCAAACCCACTTCCGCCAAGGTAAAAGGCGAGCAATTTAACGCTACGTAAATCAACTGCGCCTTTCTCAACCCACTTACTTTCCTCGCTCCCTTTCTCCCACTTACCCCACATCATACCCCTTAATGTCGGTCCACGAAAAAAAAAAAATGTGTATAGGCTGTTCATGTCTAATTGATAGAGACCTGCAAAATTCGCGTTATTATTTCAGTACATTTTAAACTTTAAACATTATTGCTTTGTAATACGTTTGTCATTGGCCCATTCTTTGTTTGACACGATCCGGGTAACTCTGCGGCAATAAATGAATACATCACAATCGTGTGCCCCAATCATGTGCAATTCACTCAGAATGGGCGTGACCTAACACCTAAGCAGCAGCCAATGGGGAAACGACGCCGGCTCGAGTATATACACTACTGTGAGTTTTAGCTTGACGCCAAAAAATAAGGTCCCTACTAATTGAGTATTTTTGAAATCAACATTATTGAAATCTCACTGCCTCAGCCTGCATAGGGGCCGCGGTGCCTCGGCGGTTAGCCTGCTCGCCTCCCACCAAGGCGACACGGGTTCGATCCCCGACGGGTCACTCCGGACTTTCCCAATTGGCAATCGTGCCGGACGATGCCGCTGGTCGGCGGGTTTTCTCGGGGAACTCCTGTTTCAGCGCTGCTCCCTACTCATCTCACTTCATCTTCATCGGCTCTTAAGACCTCGAAGTTAAAGAGTGTCAGGTAAAAATTTGCGAATACTGTAATTATTTCTAATTCTCTCAAATTTTTTTTAAGGCATGGAAGTAGGGCCAACTGTTTTTCGGGAAAATTTTCGCTACTAGATCTACTCCAAAACACGTTAGTTGAGAACCAATACCGCGGTACGTTGATTTTTAACTTACCTGCCAGCCAATCACGGCCGTCCAATGTCATGGCAACTAGTCCGATTGGCCCAGACGAGTTTGAAAGGTGTTCTCACACAGACACGCAGTCGATAGCCAAATGAATTTTGCAAGCTTGCACATAAGATGTTGGAGTCTAGTCTGGGCATATTTACTTTTTTATTAATTTCACAGTTTCACTTGACCGACGCAGGAATAAAGTGACGAGGCCCTTGTAAATGTTAATTTTACATATGGCGGTGGAATAGGCAATGTGCATAAGAGTGTTTCTTAAGAGTGGAATAGACCCCAGCGTTTTTTGTGAAATAGTGGTTTGCCGAATACGCGTAATGTTCTGCAAATACGACATTTATTCAGAAAAAAATATATCAAAAATATTATATATACCACTATGTTTTACTTTTTTCATTTTAAGTGTATTATTGGGAGAAACAATCGTGAAAATGGTCAAATATCGCATTTTCAAAGCTTGCCTACGCAGTTTTCTTAAGCGGCAAACATAAAAGTACAAAGACACAGGAGTAGTTTAATCTGTGGGCTTTCATCGCGTGTAATAAAACCCCTATGTTACATATCTAATTTGCACAGTACAGGCGTCACAACGGAAACACTGCACGCCTTGCGCGTAGGAGCGATGAGGCACTAGGCGTGCGTGTTAGTGTCGCCCGTATCTCTCCTTCGCTTCTTGCCCTTGGACACGGGGGACCAGCCCACTCGTAAGTAGGGTTTTCGAAAGTGTTCAATGTTCTTAGAACGGCCTGTACGTAATGAACGAGTGCTTATCGAGATGAAGGAATGTAACCTCTACGAAGCTGCTCGTGGCCGTCCCGTACATGTCGTGTAGGAGCATCGTAGCGCTATGTTTTTATATTGTCTACTTGTGACTAGGGGATGCTCGCCCTATTATCAGGGAAGAATTGGAATTAGTTGAGAAGACAGGATACAGATTTAATTCAGTTATTAGGATTTACGGAATATATAAGGTATTGGCGAGGGAGTTACTAATAAATTACAGTATATGACTAACCTGAATGATACAGTCGCCGGAGGCTGAGTGTTGAGCTAGAAGACGATGAGCGACACACCAAGCTGCATCTTGATGTCTTCCATCTCGGCGTGGGTCCACAGACACAGACCCCGTACTAAGTGTTGCCAAGTATTATACACGATGTATCAAAATTCGACCGACAAGCCTCGGCTGTAGGTTAATCGCGAAAAAATTAGTTGAAAACTTTTATACAACATATGCTTAGGGACATGCAAAATTCGCGTTATTATTTGGCATCAGGCTAAACTCCACAGTACTATTTATACTTGGCCGCCGTCGTTTCTTCATTGGCTGCTGACTAAACGTGATGCCACTCCCCTCCTGACAGAACTACACATGATTCGGGCACACCATTGGCAAGTGTTCATTTATTGGCGCAGAACTACCCAGGGCGTGTCAAGTCAAGTATATTCCAATAGCAAACCAACTGCAAAGGTACACGTGACTTAAGTTTAAGGTGTCCTGAAATAATGACGTGAACTGTGCACGTCTCTAACTATGGTCTAAAGTGAATACTAAGTGTGGTACACGTCTTTGAAGTTGGACCTGGAACACTTGTTTATTGCACATATTGGAGAAAATATTTAAAATGTAACACCGACTGTCTGAATAATAGTTAACTGAAAAAAAATATGTATATTTTTGAACACTACAACACTTGTCGCTGTTATCAAATTATTTTATGTTGCTACCCCTATTTCGAGCTATAACCCACATCATGGTAGCATATTCGGGATTTAAAGGATTCATTAATATTCCTCATGTCACAATTAACAAAAATGTCATCTTGTGTAAATACTCTGAACCTCACTGTTTTCGAGTAGTTCGTATTTTACTTTAAAAATAATATTTACCAATACCTGACAGGTGGGGCCCGCACAATACCCAATAACACACTTTTGCGGCTATTAAAGGGAGGGGGAAATTCCAGAGAGAGAGGTGTATTACAGAGGTACTGTAATAAACTTTTTCTTCTACTACAACTTCAAAAATGTGTACCTCCTTTAGAATTAATTTTAGACCATATTTCGTATATAAGTTTTCAGCTTCTTTTTTTCGTGATTGACCTACACCCCAAGTTTGTCGATCGAATTTAGATACATTCTGTATTGTTTATATTGGCGTAACTATGCCAACTACCGTGCTACCTGGAGGGCAGCTCCGCTGGCGCTTCTTTGCTATGTTCAATGAACTATTATTGTTGTAATGTGTTTTAAATTCCTCGTCTGGACCGGATAACGACGCACCCCTGCAGTTAGATAGGTTTTTCCACCTTAACTGAATCATAGCAGTTGACGTTTAGACGTGAAGGAAACTGCTATATTTTATTTCGTGTCGTGTACGTAAGACCTTCATCCAATAGAATTGTGGGATAAAAGGGGAATTAGAAGAAATTTATTGCATTTAAGAGAACATTTCATTTAGAAACGAAAGTTTACTTATTTATTTACCTTTGCTCATTAAAGAAAACGGCTAATTGCAGGCTATGGAATACTTAGTTGTGTTATAATTTTGGATTCTGTTATCATGTTTTTGTTATATTACTGACGAATCGTGTCCTGAAAGGACTCTCAGAATAAAGATGCGAAATAAATGAAATGTAATTCGCTAATATACCATTACTTCAGTAAAATTAAGTTAATTTCTAGTTTTGTGTGACTGGTCGAACATAAAGACGAGTGCATCCGCTATGAACCGCACATTTTTCTGAATGTCCTTTCCAGACGTCCCTTAAGCCCTTGTCGCACTATAAAATTTTTGCCTTCTACTATATATGACAATAAAATTTGAGGACAAAATACGGCCATTAAATTTTTCCTTCCAGCAAATTTAATCAAATGATCTTGAATGTGTATGAAAATGTGTCACACTGTCAAATTTTTTTATTGGGAGAATCTAATTAGAATTATTATTTTAAAAAATTTCATAGCGAGATATTGCTTCTGTTTTCCTATGTGTTTCATTACAGGAAGAAATGTAAGTAATATTGTATTTTTATTTTCGTTTCTTTACTAAATTAAAATTTTACTTACAATATATGTTTCCCGGACAGTGAAATAAATGCCCCTGAGTTCGTAATATATTATGTGCAATATTCACTTAAAATACCTTTCATGCCCAGACAGCTCCTACATAAATTAATTATCTTTATAACTTACTTCGTTTCCAGAAATTGTTCGCCATTAGTTTCTTTACGTCCATTTTTGTCGTGCACGATTCTCATTGGCTGAGACCGTCAAACATCATATAAATTTCATAACCGGTGCAATTTTCAAATGCTTGATGGAAACTGAAGCCATCCAACTTTTTCAGACTAAAATGGCGACGTTTATGACATTTCGTTGACGTATAACTGTCCAACTTTACTTGACCAAACTTATTGGAAGCAGTTTGACGGAAAAATTTGACAGCGTGACAAGGGCTTTAAGTGAACGAAATGTATCGTGAACGGGTCGAGAAGTACCGAGTGTCGCGTCGTCATTGTTGGCCTCCGTGCGGGGAATCATCCGTCCAGGATACAACAGCGTTGTTGACGAATGTCTCGTCGTCATTGTTGGCCTCCGTGCGGGGAATCAACTGGCCAGGATACAACAGCGTTGTTGACGAATGTCTCGTCGTCATTGTTGGCCTCCGTGCGGGGAATCAACCGGCCAGGATACAACAGCGTTGTTGACGAATGTCTCGTCGTCATTGTTGGCCTCCGTGCGGGGAATCAACCGGCCAGGATACAACAGCGTTGTTGACGAATGTCTCGTCGTCATTGTTGGCCTCCGTGCGGGGAATCAACCGGCCAGGATACAACAGCGTTGTTGACGAATGTCTCGTCGTCATTGTTGGCCTCCGTGCGGGGAATCAACCGGCCAGGATACAACAGCGTTGTTGACGAATGTATCGTCGTCATTGTTGGCCTCCGTGCGGGGAATCAACTGGCCAGGATACAACAGCGTTGTTGACGAATGTCTCGTCGTCATTGTTGGCCTCCGTGCGGGGAATCAACTGGCCAGGATACAACAGCGTTGTTGACGAATGTCTCGTCGTCATTGTTGGCCTCCGTGCGGGGAATCAACCGGCCAGGATACAACAGCGTTGTTGACGAATGAATAACGGCGTACCCCCTTCGTCCCAAGTTTCATTAATAATTACTAGGGACCCCAGAAAATGGTAAAATAGAATGCCTGATTTCGGTGTAAAAAAATTAGTGAAAATCGGTGCAAAATTTCGGTGTTTAAACATGAAAGCGGTATTAAATTTCAGAACCTATTTAAAAATTAAAACGGTGTTAAATTTCAGTACTTAAAAATGAAAGCAGTGTCAATTTTGTTGTTTAAAATGAAAGTGATGCTACATTTCTGTAACTTGTTTTAAAAATAAAATCGATAATGAATTTCTTTGCATTCATATTAAAAGATTAACTAAATTTCTGTGTCTGAAAATTAAAAAAATTTGGTAAATTATGATGTTTTGAAAGATTCAGTAACTTCGTACAATTGCACACTGGCAAGGTACACATGTTTTGCGTATTGTGTAAGGCCTGTGGACTGTTATTAATGGAGGTAGGTAAAAAAGTAACTTGTCATATTGTTTTTGTAGGTGAACTGGTCAAGAGTGAAGACATTTGGGCGGCTCTTAACAGCGAGGTCTTGAGAGCCAATGAGGGGGAAGTGACGTGGGTATGGAGCAGCGCCGGAATAAGGAGGTGGGGAAACGGGAGATCCCCGAGAAAACCCACTGACCAGTGATATCGTCCGGCACGATTCCCCCTTGCAAAACCCTGGAGTGAACTGGCTGGGGACTGAAACCGGTTTGCCTTAATGAGAGGCGAGCATTCTAACCGCTCGGCTAAAGTGGGCACACGTGAACGGGTCAAGATTGGCCGAGATAAAAACACCCTTAATTTCGGCGCTATTCCTTAATTTTTGTCGTAATCAGCAAATCTAGTATGAAGTGGTTAGACTACTTTCCTCCCACCAAGCGAACCGGGTTCAATTCCCGGCGGGGTCGTCCCCGGATTTTCACGCGTGGAGATCGCGCCGAATGATGCATTTGGTCAGCGGGTTTTCTTGGGGATTCCCCTTTTAACCCCGCCCCAGCATTCAGGCAATGTTCCATACTCACCTCGCTTCACCCTCATCGGCTCTCAAGACCTCGCTGTTGAGAGCCGCCAAAAACTCTTCGCTAATTTCCTGACGACACGTAGTGGCGTCCTGCTCATATTAAACCATTTCACCACTTCATCGTCGATGGGAAATCGCCTATCACGTAGAAGATCTTCGTGCACGGGAAGAAGGGTTGTTGCATGATAGCACCAGGTTCATGTCGCCCACACAACATCCTTACTGTACACCTGGCATTGGCAGTGTGATTCCTATCCCCAGCACAGCCTGGTCTAGGCACGTTTCGACGTTCATTTGTTTGGCAAGATAAAGACGATTTTCCAGCTACCACAAAGTGTTACCCCGCACCCGGCAGCAATATGGAATACTTTTTTCTAACAGGGATTTTCATAGACTCGCATTTCTCCAGCGTAATTCTAATAAACAAATCAACTTCGAATACCTGCCAAAATCTCTCCCCTCCGATAAATTATTAACGAACTACATTGCTCAAAAATAAATCTGGTAATGTATATAGACGTCCGTACCCTCATGATACACACACACACACACACACATATTGAAATGAAAACAGGCACGCAATGGAAAACCCCATCTTATTTGCAAAAATTAAGAATTGAAATGAAAAGCGTTCTTTGGACACTCAATACATGACGTCATTGCAGAAAGTGTCAAAAAATAAAGAGGTCCATGGTCACACACCCAAATGGCTACTGGGTAATTAGGCGTCTTAATAAGGTGTATTGCCAACCCTCGCATGGATAACAGCTTCATAACGCCTTCCTATGCTTCTGACAAAGCGCCGCATGTTCAGTTGAGGACAGTGTTGCCATGTCTACTGATTTGTCGGTAGATCTCCTGATTTTATGTTCTATCTACTGACTACTGACAGAGTTACATAATAATCCAATATACAGCATGTAAACGATACGTGTTTACAGCTGTACAGAGCAGTGTACAGGGCTCCGAAACGAGCAATTTGCTGTAGGACACTTGTGGGCCAGAGGGTCGGAAATAGCCGTAAATCTCTTGACAAATGTCTACTAAAACACGTGGAGGGCGCTGCTGCGGGCCCAGCTTTAATCGATCGACCTGCTGGTCAGCTGAAGGTGTCACAATACTATAGACAAGTTTCAGAAATCAGGGAAAAATGTATGAAATTGCAACACGTGTTTAAAAAAAAAACAATTACTAAACGTTTGCTGCCCGATTTGACCTCTGTACAAACTAGTTTCAGCTGACCAGAAGGGTGATTAAGGCCGGGCCCACAGCGGCGTGCCGCACTTATCTTAGTACACATTTTTCAAGCGCTTCTACGGCAATTTCCCGACCCTATGGACCACAAGTGTCCTACATCAAACTGTTCGTCTCGGAGCCCTGTATACTGCTCTGTACAGTTGTAAACACTTATCGTTTACATCCTGTATACTGACTTTTTATTAATGAAGTTAACTTATTTTCTCCTGGTATTGCAAAACTAGTGCTAGTAGTAATTTGATGCATTATTAAAGCAATAAGAACTATTTTTGTTAGGTATACTTGTTTCATATCTTGTCATTACTAAACACTCAAGGGAATCACAGTATTCACACCATCGACTTCATCTATTGGCCCACAGTGAAAGCATCGTCTCATGTGGGATTCCCAGTATTATGTGTGTGCCTCACGAGACTTCACCTACAACAAGCATCGCCAGTATTGTACTTCAGTGCTCTTGGGGTGTTTATATGTATTGGCTATGGGATCAGGAGGAATTTCTGCATTGCACTAAGATCACCCACATGTAACTAATCAACGAATCAGTTATAATGCAAATACAATAATGCCATCTAGGTTCAAATCATCTATATCCACTATACTATTTAAGTGATTTTCTGGGAATAAACAACAATAATAATAATAATAATAACAGATTACAAGTGTCTCAAATTTGACGTAAACACATGCAGATTGTGACAACTGAATATTTTACATCGGTGTTGGAAACTTGTAGTCCCATTATACAGGTGAAATATCGTAGTTTAATAAAATCTACTGAAATTCTACTGATATTTGGCCACTATATATATATTTACTTTTGGGCATTCGGCCTAGCAACATTGGTTGAGGCAGAAGTCCCCACTCTTCCAGAAGAACGTCTTCAAGGGATTTTACAGTAGTTTGGTGTGGTGGGTTTCTCGCTCGGATGTGTTGCTGTAGTTTGTCCCAGGCGTGTTCCATCGGATTCATGTCGGGACTTCTGGATGGCCACTCCCATTCGTTGCACGTGGTGCTTTTGCAGGAATCTCCTAACGATGTTGGCATCATGCGCTTCAGCATTATCATGCATTAATATTGCGTTTTCTCCAAGTTGCCTTGCGTGAGGAATGGCACGTCAGTAGGGACATGCAAAATTCAAGTTATTGCTTGAGGACATGTTGAAACTCAAACACGTGTACCTTTTCTTTACGATTGTGATTGGACTTTACGTTATTTGACACGCCTCCGGGGACTGTGCGCCAATGAATGAACACTTCACAATTGTGTGCTCGAATCACGCAGAGTAGAATCAGAAGGGCAATTACTTCACCTCTATGCGGCAGCCAATGAAGAAACGACATTGGCTCCGGTATATACAGTGCTGTGAAGTTTTGCACGATTCCAAATAATAACGCGAATTTTGCAGGTCCCTAGGCATGTGGCACTACAATCTCGTCTATGTAACGTCGAGCGGTTAAGAATTCATTGTTAGGGGCACCCAAATTTCACGAAAAGATTTCCGCGTATACTAAATTTCAATACGCTTCGGACGTGCCAGAAGATTTCCTTTGCTTATTGGCCACGTGTCTGTGTGAGACGACATTTCCTTACTTAACTGGCCAATCAGAAATAGTTATCTCCGCTACTGTACGTCTGCGATTCACGGACAGACGCCTAAGACGTGTAGCACCCAGATTATTTATCACTTTGTAGACTAAGCTCGAGTGTAGCTCGAGCAAAGTTAATTTGCAAGTTTCTTCGTTGTTCAGAACGAAACTCGCGTGGCTGTTCAGTCTTTGTTCGGCTAGTGTTTAACATGACCTCACAAGAACACGAGAGAGCAGTAACAAATATATTGCTGACGATTTGGTCAATGACTGGCCAATAATGAACGCTATAGAATACTGTGTAGTGTCCTGTGTGGTTTGGACCAATAGGACGATGGTGAGTTCTAACACAGACACCAACAGAACCGGTGTTCTTGCAGTAGTGGATATAGGTGACTCACTTCTAATTTGTCTTAAGTGCCAGTAAATGTGTGCAGACTTCAATGTGTTAATTACGAAAGTGGATTTGAGTTAAAATGTTATGAAATACAACTGGTCGTGAAATCTTTTAGCGAAATTCGGGCGTGGCTTTCCGTTGCGAATAGGTCAAGAGATCTGTTCTCGCGCCAAGACTCACCTCCGCGAGAAACTGTAGCTTGAACGACTGTCGGGTGGAATCGCTACCCGCCACTTCTCCAGACTCGCAGACAACAATCTGAATGATGTAACGGGGAACGAGATTAATCCGTACAACGTAGTTCGAAACATTTCAACGCTTGACCAAATCTCTTTTTTGAGCAGGGCTTAAATGTAACTCAAACGTGCCGGTTTTAGAACATTAGCCTCGCCTAAACATTAAATAACGAAATATTCACATTCCTAGATTCGTAGTAATTTTATGTGCATTAATGTACAATATGCAGGTCCACATACATACACGTCTTGAAAATAAATTGCTTGGCGGTTCGCAAGCTGTCTTTGCTGTGTATTACTGAGATTACTAGAGAGTTACTTAATATTTTTAAAAAAAATTCATCGATACGTTCACGTTAGCACAACGAACATTCAGCTCATATCATAATACTCTTTGAAATAATTATAGAAACGTTTACGCTTTGAAGAGTAAATTTTGAGGTGCTGTACATACAGGCACTGAAATAAATCATCTCTATGTAATTTTTAAAGTGTCATTGCAGAACTTTGTTACGTGACTACATCTACAACGATGTACAGACAACATTCTATTTTGTCACATGCCCCCATAGCAATAACGATTATACGAAAACGAGTTTTTCTTCGGGCGGAGTTTCTTCAGCATAGACTTAATACTTATTTTATTGGATGACGAGTGTTGTAGACATAGACATGGTCACGAATCACACACGTTCAGTTATGCCTGCACACAATAGCCACGTTCAGTTATGCCTGCACACAACAGCCACGTTCAGTTATGCCTGCACACAATAGCCACGTTCAGTTATGCCTGCACACAACAGCCACGTACAGTTATGCCTGCACACAACAGCCACGTTCAGTTATGCCTGCACACAACAGCCACGTTCAGTTATGCCTGCACACAATAGCCACGATTCTGTGACTATTTCCGTAGTAAAATTTAGGAAATGGCACAATGCCCGTAGAGAGAGTAATGCATTTGAAATCCTATATTGCAGTCCATATGTAAAATAAGTTTTTTTTACAAAAATATTAGAGACGTATTAAGTAGTTTAATACATTGATTTGCCTGTTATAAAGAAAGGCATTGTATATTCGCAGTATCTTTACACTATTTGAATAAAACATTTGAAAACTCACTCTTTGTATAACGTGTTTGGTCGTTTCCTAAATATGTCACATTTCATAAGCGTTTTGAGTTAAAAAAACCTTATTTGTGGTTAAATTTTTACTTTTAATTATATTTATCCATAAATTATAATATTTATTCTATAGTAAACACTTTCAGTCCCACTTTAATTAACGGTCGTAGGTGATACAAACAAAAAAATGTATGATGCATGCTGTACTTAAGTCGACACAGCATTTGTTTCGTTGTCACAGCCAATGAGCTGTAGGCCATATGTTCAGCTACAGTTCTGTGAACCAATCATTACCTAGACGGTTTGCAAATCATTTACCCATAGGTAAGGTAATGGTCATTGAGTTTCGAAGTGTGCAGTACAGACCAAAAATTACATACACATGCGTAATGTTCACTTCTGTGCACCCTGGGTCTGAACTGAGTGAGTAAATGAGATTAAAAGTGAAAGAAAATAGGTGTGTTGATAATGCATAGTAAGAATTAGTTCACATGCAATAAAATATTATTAAACAGAGCAAATCCTCAGAAAAGGAGGACGCAACAGCGAATGGACTTTATTTTGGCTCACGTTTGCAGAGGCTTAAGTGTAGCAGAATACTTCTGGTTATGTAAACTGAGGTAATAGCTTTTCACGCATCCAATAACGAAAGAAAAATTTCAGACAAACAGTACAGTGTAAGTCTACCAATATTTCTACTTTCAACGTTACAAATAACTGTCTCTGATCATTACTAATATTTCACGTACATCACCGTAATACATTAAAAAGCTACCTAAGAGCGGATTATCCACGTTTACGAAACCCGAAAATAACAATAAAAAGGGGGGGAAGAATTATAACATGAGGGCAGTGGGGATTGTCAAAGCAACGATATTTAATTGCTTCTGCTTTGCCGCGCACCAGTAGCAAAACGTAATGGTAATAATTTCTCCGCGTACATACCAGAGAGACATTCCAAGTCGATAATACCCTCCTCCCACCCCCTCAACCCTTCCTGCCTGACTTTGTTTGGGCGTCGCTCTCTTCATTCTGCTTCGTTATTCCGTCCGTCTTCCCTCTACTTTCCAGCAGGACTTTTTTTTTTTTTAATGTGGCGCCGGTCTCGAGCGACACTCAAGGAAGTAAAAATAGCATCAGGATTTACAGCCCCCGTCACACTATCACATTTTTGCTTCCAACAAATTTTATCAAATAATCATGAATGTGTTTGAAAATGTGTCACACTGTCAAATTTTTTTATGGGGAAAATTTAATTTTAAATATTATTTTTAAAAATAATTTCATAGTGAAATATTGCTTTTGTTTTTCCATCCGGTCCACTATAGGAAGATGTATGTAATATTGTTATTTATTCTGATATATTTACTATATTATAATTTTATTTATAAGATATGTTTATTGCACAGGGAAATAAATGCCTCTGAGTTCGTAATATTATATGTAATATTCACTTAAAATAGCATCCATGCCCAGACAGCTTCTACATTAATTAATTATCTTCTTCGTTTCCAGCAATCGTTCGTAATTTTAAGTTTCTTGACGTCCATTATTGTCATACAAGATTCCGATTGGCTGAGACCTTTAAACATCAAATAAATTTTAAAACCTGTCCAATTGTCAAATGTCTGATGGAAACTGGTCATCCTAATTTCTCAGACAAAAATGGCGGCGTTTATGACGTTTCGATGACGTCGTAACTGTCCAACTTTATTTGATCAAACTTATTGGAAGCAGTTTGACGGAAGAATTTGACAGCGTGACAGGGGCTTAAGGGTAATCCGTTGTAAAAAAAGAAAAGAAATGCAATGCCTCAGGGATCCGTCTGGCCGTCGTAATGCAACATGGCGAGGAGCCCTGCCTAGGTTGTGCTATGCATTCCCGAGGACAGGGCTGTGCGACATGTCGACGTCGACATGGACTTGTGATGTATGTAGGCGTGTCGATATTATTTTGAAAATATGTCCGACATGTCGATGCCGAAGTCAACAGGTCGATGCCGAGGTCAATCATGTCGAGGTCGAGGTCATGTAGATGCCGACGTCGACCCCTTCGGCGCCATAGTTAGTATCGTCGAGAGCGGCATGTCGAACTTTTGTAGATACGTGACATGTCGATAATCGACATCAAAGTCTGGATGTAGCACAGCCCTACTTGGAGAGCTCAATTTCTTGCAAATTAGATATGGTACTGTAACATATTATTACGCACGATGTAGGCCAATGGATTAAACTACATGTATTACATTACAGTATATTTTTCACCTTTTTCTAAAGGAAAATACGCAGGGAAAATCTTAAACTTATTTTTTCTTCCATTTTCACTATATTGTTTCTTTTCTAATATATTTAATTGTTTAAAAGTTAAATAGTAGCATGTGTAGTTAATTTCTTTTAAATATTTTCAGAAAAAAAGTCGTTTTCGCAGAAAATTTATTAACCAAGATACACTGTTTTTACAGGTAAGGCAATGTTGCAAAAATAAATTTTATGATGCGTGTTGTACTTAAGTCGACACTTCACTTGTTTCGTTTGCACAGTCAATGAGCTGTAGGCTGTGTGTTCGGCTACACTAAAGTTAACCAATGATGACCTAGGCCAATAAGACGGTTTCCGAATTATTTACCCACAGGTAAGATGATTGGTCACTGACCATCGCGGTGTGGATTACAGACGAGAAATTACCGACACGCATGGAATGTACACAGCTGTTTACACTGGATCTGAATGGGTTAACTATTTCAGTCCCGAATTAATTCACGAGCCCAAGTGTTGCAATTCTTGTGATGCGCGCTGTACTTGTAATTGGCGCACCGCGTTTTAAGTTGATGTCAGCATTAACCATTCGTGAACGAGAAGCTCTGAAACTTGCGACAAACCAGATTACTCGGAAGGAAGAGGCTCATATCGTGTACAGTGCTGACCATAAATATCTTTAACGTGCAACATTTCTTCCATCATGGAAACGGGTACTGACTGGGTCAACCCATTCAGACCCAGTGTAAACAGTTGAGTATATTACACACGTGCAGGTATCTTATTTGGGGGTAAATTATTTGCAAATAGTCTTACTAAGGTAGAGCCACGCTGTCTGAACGGTTAGTCTGCTAACCTCCCACCAAGGCGATCCGGGTTCAATCCCCAGCTGGCTCACTCCGGAATTTCGCATGTGGGGATCGTACCGTACGATACCATTGGCCGGCGGATTTTCTCGGGGGATCTCCCGTTTCCTCCGCACTTTCATTCCGGCGCTGCTCCGTCTTCATCATTCATCTCAATCACCCTCATCGGTTCTCAAGACCTCGACGTTAAGAGCCGTCCAAATCTCTTCACTCACTCACGCTTGCGAAGGTATAGGTCATTATTGGTTCATATAACTGTAGCCGAACATAGAGCCTACCTCTCATTGGCTGTGATAACGAAACAAGTGACGTGTCGACTTAATTACAGGAAGCAACGTGCAATTTTGGGTTTGCAGCACTTGTAACCTTAAATTAATGTGGGTTTGAAAGGGTTAAGAAGGTCGCCAACCTTTCACCCTGAACTCTGTTGAGTCATTTTATAAATACAAGTTTATTTTTACAAAAATATTATGTGAGTCCCCGATGTGTTTACCTACTGAAAGATACCATACACCCCATGCGGAAAGAATTAAAATCTAACCTAATAACAAATACATGGGCGAAATTTCCAAACAGTAACTTCCCATTGCAATGTTCGAACTTGTGTGTCGGTGAACCGGTATTCCGTTCGCGCAATCCCAAAGTTATGCCCCCCCCCCCCCTTTTTATTTTCTACAAATAAATGGAAGCGTGTGTTGTTTTTCATTTATCAGTGGGCACAGTATTGACGACGTTTCCGTTGAAAAATATAGTCAAACAAACATATCATTGCAGCGTTGCGTCATAAATGGTAGGCACCGCAGGAAGTTATAAAAAAAATCAGTTACGGATTCTGCGGCCTTTTAAAAGAGCTTTATGTACGTAAACCGCTGATAGCAGTTAACATTAATTTTAACATTCTGTGTATCTTTTCTGGTATTCCGCTAGAGACAATCTGTGAGGCAAATATATACAAAACCTATATTGAAATTGATAATTCATTTTGCCAGTTTGATTATATTATTCGTTAGTAAGCATGCTACTACAATATTTTCCACCTACACAAAATTGTTATTGAAGGATGTTATAAGATCAAACTGAAGAAAAATTCTGAAACTTGTGTATGTGCCCCGGACCTTACATAGAGAGCCGAATATGGCATTTCTTAAGAAACTTCCTGATTAAAAGTTAGTCAGAAATAAACTGGATGCAACTGTCTGACCGAGTCATTGACAACCCACTTAAATGTTTTTACGTAATGTCTACAGCCAATAAACAGACGATACTGGCTCGAGTAGAAACTATATAGCGGAAGAATTCCTGCTGCCAAGTCGATTAACTAAATATAGGTTATTCACGGTAAAGTGAGCACTTTTGAAAGGTGTTTATTTTGGAATAACGTTCCATAAATGTATTTTATTTTAGCCTTGGACGTTGACTTCTGAGTGCGGTGGAATATACATACTGTGTTTATTGATCTCATAGTAATATTAAAAAAACGTGATTAAAGGATAAAAATGGCTGAAAGAAAAAAAGTAGCTAGGACTTCAAAAGTGCTCACTTTATCGTGAACAGCCTATACCAAGGGGTTTTAAACATGAGTACGTGAAAATTTATCTGGTGTTGAGGTATAGTTGATGAGCTATCCTCGTGGCTGGCCGCACCGCGCACGACTCAGCGTGAGAGGGTGTATTCGATCAGATACTACCCCTCCTTTGCCATACCTCCATTCTCGTACTCAGGAGATGCCTCTTTTCAGCTCCTCGGCGCTAATAGAATTACTCCCACCATTACTCGCTGGGTAACTCTATTAGGGGTATTAGCCCCCGGGAGTGGAGGCGGGGTGAGCCTTACTACTGGATCTCGCGACGGGAGCTGCGAGGAGGCATCGCCAGCCACAAGCACCCTTGCCCGGCCTCTTTCGTTGCCCCTTCGTCAGCCACAGGGCGCAAACCGCAATTCTTAACTCCTCAGCCGGCAAGCATATCTACCAGGCGCCACACTACCTTGCCTTCTTTCCTCACATACAATATAAGTTGGAGCCACCCGTTTTTCGCGAAAAGATTTATGTACAGGTTAGAGTTAAACTTCTTACGTGTAAACTTGCACTGAAAGATTGAGATACGGAGTATTGTCTCCGTGTATCGGCAAGCAGTGCTAGACAAACATTTGCGATTTCTTTTTTTTTTTTTTTTAAGCACTACGTGTAATAATGAACAAATTTGTAAAATATTAACTTTCTTTATAATCACACAATTTTTCTCAACTGAATACATTGCGTAGGTCAATAACAATATTAATTCTAAGTAAGGTTATAGAACTGCCTGCTAAATTTGAATAAATGTAGATTTTTAAGTACTGGGTCTGGGAACTAGGGTATGAGCAGAGACCCGAGAATTTCGCGGATTCATTCGGCAACAAGTTAGATTCTACATTCCCTTGTGATTTCGTGTATCAGTTAGTTGTTCATTGGTTGCCACTCCAGTTAAATTCCAGACCAGGTAACGTGGAATTTGGTTCTTCTTATTTGCCTCGCAGGTTCGTTATTGTTTGAAAGTCGTTCAGGGTTTGTAAACCAAACTGTGGACCAATGGAAGCAAAAACGCATATGCACACGCGAATGCAGTTTAGCTTGTCCTCAGATGAATCCGCGAAATTTCCTTGTCTCTAGGTATGAGGTCCGACCCCCATAAGACTTTGTTTTTCTTCTGAGAATAGCTCTACGATGTAAGACACTTTCTTTACCTTTCAGCTTCAGCGCGAACTACAGTAAACCCCCGGCTCGCGGCAACCTGGTTACAGAGAGACGCTCCGGAGAGAAAGAAAACACGCAGCTCGCTCTGTCACGTGGAGTTGGAGGCCGACACGCCGGATAAGACCTGACAGAGTGCCGTGGCAAACAGCGTAGACTCCCACTCCCCATCCCCCCGTCCTGCTACTGCACCTCCACACACACACACACGCCTTCCTGCGCACACAAAACAATCAACTCTCGAGAAATGGTGATAACGCCCTATAACACTACAGCATAAAGCTTCCCCTCCGCTTGCCGCGCCATCTGGCTGGAGATGGGCGAAGGGAGGAGAAGGCTGACGCGCTCCGCCAATACATATAGCCTCCTCCTATTCTTACCCACTGGTGTGCAGACGCTGCAACAAGTTTAAGTCGGAGGAGTGCTTCAGATGGGGAACTGAGTACAGTAGAATCTCGCTAACCCTTCCATTCCCACATACTTTATTAATTTCAAATACAGAAGTTAAGAATTTTTTTGGTCCGTGCTGTACCTAAATAGACAAGGAACTTGTTTCGTTACCACAGCCAATAAGCTGCAGTCTTCGTGTTTGGTGATAGTGATGTGAAGCAGCCTTAACTCAAGACAGTAGCATTGTTTGCGAATCGGTATTGGCCACTGAGACTCGCAGTGTGCAATGTCGGTTAAATGTGACCTTATTGTGCAACATGGAGACAACTGTCCACAATGGGAATGAAAGGGTTAACCCGGATCAATTGGGGAAGTAACCGCGAACTCCCGTTACGTGCGTGGTCTGACTCTGTAGTGGGGTGACCCACCTCCACCCTCCCCTCCACCAGAACAGAACATATTAAAATGGCACCAGTACCCAGCTGAAGGACATAACTGATCTTATTTACTAGAATTTAAAATAAATTTGTGCTACGACCCTATAAATACTAGCTTTAGGGCTGGAGTAACTGGGACATCGGTGAAGAGGACGGACAACGACGGGAGACTACGAGGCGGTGGCGGACGAGGTGTTCGTGGTGTGGATGGACGCAAGGGCGTAAAACCCGACGAGTGAAGGATACTGTGCGTGAGGAATCGGAGAACTCTAGAACATTGCGGACTGGCTGGACATGGACTAAACTGAGATGGGACTGAATTGACATGTAATACGGATTTTACTGTAAATGATGGAACTGTAAAATATGGACACGTCATTTATTAAATAATTGAGTGGGTTTTAATACACTGTTTATTAGGGCTAATTTCTAATTATATAATTAAATTGATTTATTTGAGGTAATTATAAATTTATTAATTGAAGTCATTAATACTGTAAACATTAAATTATATCAATTTGTTGTGAGATGTTGAGTCGAGAGAATTTCGTTTGTAGTTATTGTAAATAAAATTAGGAAATTATAATTAACTCTTTTATTTAATTAAGACGTTCATCCATTAACGAACTTCGTTTATCCCCATTGAATTTCGAGATAGAAATTGTAACAATATTAAAAAAAAAAAAAAAACCTGTTTTAAACATATTTACAGATTGCTAACACGTTGTCTCATGTAACCGATACAAGTACAGTAAAGTCTATTTCTTGGAAAAGTAACCTTCATATTTTTATTTTTTGTTTGCTTTTAAATCGGTCTAGGAAATTCGGAGATACGAGTTAAAGGGGTTCGGCAAAACGAGGTTCTCATGTACTCAAGAAAACAAATATGAAGCAGCTGCTTGTTCCGCGAACTCCAGCTGTACACGCCACCAAAATGGCGTCACTATACAGCCATATGTTGGAACTTCATTCGCCAATCAGCACCTAATAACCTACTCGCCAGCCAATGGCCCACACAACTAGCGAAAATCTCGCAGCTAAAGGCTGTTCACAATAAAGTGAGCACTTTTCAAATCAACCTTACAAAAAATAGTTACTGCCCCTGACTGCATATATTTTAACGGGCGCACTGAGAGACATTAGCTCATTGAAGTTGGTAATGATAGATAGAAAATAGTTCCATATCTTAACGTCGAATAAAAAGTGTTAGCTAACCATTTGTTATAACTTAAATTATTCATTTCGCTTTCTGTTTTTCTTAATGCGTCGAAGTGTGAAAATGACCATATTTGTAAAATATTTTCTTTTCTTTTATTTCCACAGTTTCACCTGATTGGTGCATGAATAAAGTGATGAGTCCCATGACAATGTTAAATTACATAAGGCGGAGGAATATACAAAGTGCATACAAGTAGATCATAAGGAAGGCTTTTAAAAGTGCTAATTTTGCCGTGAACAGTCTATAATCGTGCATAAGGTCCTCTTCTAGATCCTCGCGCAACCGAACAGTGAATGGGGTTCGTACAGATCAAAGGAAATGCCACGCCCTTGCGTCTCTGTATACCAAATCTACTCTGTGGCCGTGGTCTTAGCGCTGATGTGCGAGAAGATTGGTGAAGGAATGTAGTGGAGAAGTATGAAAACACACATAGATCAAATGCAACGCCAGCCACATTTTCGAGATGCCAAAATCCAACTTTGACCCTCCGGTACTTGATCCTGGTTCGCCACGGTGGGCGACGAGTGGCTCTATCGCATCACATCGGAGAAGACACAAACCTCGCTGACACAGAAAACTCAGGGGTAATTGGGCCCACGGTGGCTTAGCGGTTAGCCTGCTCGCCGCCCTCCAAGGCAAACCGAGTTTAATCCCTGTCTAGGTCGCCGGATTTTCGCAAGTGGGAATCGTGCCGGACGATGTCGTTGGTTGGCGGATTTTCTGGGGGATCTCAAGTTTCCCCCAACCCTTCATTGCGGCGTTGCTCCATACTCACCTCGATCACCCACATCGGCTTTGAAGACCTCTCTGTTAAGAGGCACCCAAATATCTTCACTTCACTTCATCGACCCAGCCAAATGGGGAAATGAATACAAATACAAATAATAGTCAATAATAAAAGTGAATCTTCAAATATGTACACTTTACCTCGTAACTAAATAAACAGTTAGTCTTTTTGTAATTACTCACTGTTCTTACTGGTGGCTAGTATACAAGTTTTGATCAAGTCGCACTTTGAAATAGTCACAATATAATAATTTTATTATGCAGTTTCTTATGCTAATTCGTCTAGAGGAGAGACAGACTATCTCAATGTTAATCAAATTAATTTATACACGTTTATAGCATTATATTTGGAACTTCATTTAGTACTAGGTGCCTACTACGTAAAGCACATTCCGTTAATGTTTATGTTAATCAATGTCATTACAGGAAGGAAATTTTTTCTCATATGTTTGATATTAAAAAAAGGGGTAGAAATAAGCGCGAAATATGGAGTAGATTTCCCAGAGCAGCATTCTGAATGGATTCTCATATTTCAAACACCCGTTAGCAGTAGACATCACACTGTTCATTTCCCTAAGTGACTTGGTGTGCTTTCCAGTGATTGGCCTGTCGAATACCCGCGCCACTTTCCCCTGAAACTCGCCATTGCGTCGTCCACGGCTACCAGATGCTCCCGCCGCTGATGATTCTCGACATGGCATGTTTCGAAACAAGCCCTATTGGAATAGTCTCAGCGCTGAAGTGTCAGGCGTCTGACTTTCTCGAAATCGTCACACGGAGGCAGCCAGTGTTATCGTTATTTGTATCGATATATCGATTATTATGAACAATAAAATTGAGATATCGGTATCTTCAAAATTTTACTGAAATATTTTTATTTTAACGCTGTTGTTAGCGTCATTAAATTATCAGCGTACCTGTACAGCAGCTGTTGTATGTGCTTGTTGAATGGTCCTTCAAAATTCACAAAATTTAAAAAAATATATTTTTTTTTACTCTTTTTTTTTTACTTACTTGCTTGCACATTTTCTTCGTTTATTGGCTGCGGGTCTGTGTGAAAATACATTTTCGCCTGGACTGGGCCAATCAGAGTAAAGTTACCCTGACAGTGAAAGTCCGTGATTGGCTGACAGACATTTAAGACGTGTGCGAGTTAAAATCATCCAACCACGATAGAAGTGGTTCTGAACAAACGTGTTTTGGAGTACAATATGGAATCTTAATGCGGAAAACAGGAGTCCATGAAGTGGCTTTGAAGGTGTGAGCTGTACTAGATGACAGGGACGTCAAATGAAGTAAGTCCCTCACGTATGAGAGGTATCATTCTTCGTCGATTCTACATTCCGTAGTGTCATTTCCAACTGCTGTCAGATTGATATAGCTAGGGACAGGAACATTTCGATAATTCATTTCAGGACAAGATAGTCGTCAAACACGTGTATATTGAATTCACCTTTGTAGTTGGATCAATGCTAGGTGTGGGGTAACACTGGCTACTCTCTGAAGCAGTAGACAATGTACAAACATCTGAGGCTCGAGTATACACAGCACTTTGGAGTTTAGTCTTACAGGTCATTGAAGTCGCGATATGTTTGTCCTAGGGCCACCTGTTTTTCGCGAAAATATTTCATGACTATTTGTACTCCAAAACGCGTTAGTTCAGAACCAATATCGTGGTTGGATGATTTTAACTCGCACGTGTCCTTAAGTGTCTGCCAGCCAATCCCGGGCATGCAGTGTCGTGGTAACTTCATTCCGATTGGCCCAGTCGAGTAAAAAAGTCTTCTCACACAAACACGTGGCCAATAACGAAAGGGAATTTGCAAGCATGCACGTTAAGATGTCAAAGTATAGCTTGAGCACGTATCCTATGCGGAAAACAGGTGGCCTAAGTCGTAGCTAGAGACCTGGAAAATTGGCGAGTTCAATGACCTGCAGGCTAGACTCTACAGTCTTGAGTACAAATATGCCAATATCGACTGCACATTGGTTCTCTGCTGTCACAGTGGAAGGCGACGATTGGACCATCATTCTCCAGGAGGTGTCAAACACCGTGTGATCCAATGGCTAAAGTTTTATAAAAGTTTTTTTTTTTATTTTATTTTTATTTTTATTTTTTTTTTAGCTTGTCCCAAAATGAACACGTGAATTCTACAGTCTCTACTTATAGCTAGGCACCTGCAAAATTCGCGTTATTATTTGTGATCAGGCTAAACTTCACAGTACCATATATACTGGAGCGGGCGTCGTTTCTCCATTGGCTGCTGCATAGTTGTGAAGTCACTCCCTTTCTGACTGGACTGCGCGTGATTGGGGCACACAATTGTGAAGTGTCCATTTTATGGCGCAGAGTTACTCAGGGGGTGTCAAATAATGTTTGGTCCAATGAGAAACGTATTTCAAAGGTTAAAATTTTTAAAATTTAACGTGCCATCAAATAATAACGCAAATTTCACAGGTCTCTGCTTATAGCGTGTCTTTAAATATCCTAAATATGTACCGACCTCAGAACGTCAGCCAACAGGTAACTCAACACTCAACTAAAAAATTATTTCGCAGCCGTCACGTATTAGCAGCGAGAAAATATGTGAAAGAGTTTGGGAACAAAATATATAGTCTACGCTCCCCCTTTTTTTAAACGCCTTATTGTCCAAGATGAACAAATCGCAGAAAGGGCGGGGGGGGGGGGAGGAATGGGATATGAAAAAAATTAAGGAAAAGGAAGCTTGGCGGAATTACATTTTACCGTCTTGTACTTTTACATCGGCATCCTCGTGCATGAATATGGGCCTCTTCTCCTCTCTCTCCCCTCTCTATCTCTCTCTCTCTCTATTCCTCTCTCTCTCTTCTCTCTCATGCGAACTACGGGACACGCGAACAAGAGTTGCCTGGAATGTCGGCTAATGTCTCCACGGCAGACGCCCAGGCATCCGACAACCAGCCACGACGAAGCAGGAGATTGGAGTTCGTGTAGGTAGGCAAAGCGAGTAGAAGAAAGGGATAAAAAGGAAGTGTGCTGGGAAGAGGAGGGGTCTGAATAGAAGGTGCTGTGTTGAAGCAGGTGAGACGAGAGAGCTACACGGAAGAAAGAGGGACTTCTGTGGATAACTGTGTTGATAACGGGCGCGAAATAGCGCTGAAGTTGGGCAAGGTGAAGACGGGTTCCTTTGTGTGTGTATAGGAAGGAACACTCGGCACTGCGGATACGCCTTATTCCTGGAGACGTGCAAAAATCCTGTTATTATTTGTGATCAGGCTAAGCTTCATAGTACCTTATATACCGGAGTGGACGTCGCTTCTCCATTGGCTCCTGCATAGTTGTGAAGTCACTCCCTTTCTGACTGGACTGCGCGTGATTGAGGCACACGATTGTGAGGTGTCCATTTACTGGCGCAGAGTTGCCCATGGCGTGTCAAATAAAGTATGGCGCAATGACAAACTTATTTCAAATGTAAATGTTTTTTAAAATTTAACGTGTCCTCAAATAATAACGCGAATTTTTCATGTCTCCAACCATGAAGAAAGATATGGAAGTTTCGCGTTATTATTTTGTGACGGGGCATAATTTTAACACGTGTATTTTCGCGGGATTTTCGTTTGGGTTACTTGCAGAGACCTGAAGAATTCGCGATTCCAATGACCTGCAGGCTGGACTCTGCATTCTTGCCGATATCAGCTGCACATTGGTTGTCTGCTGTCACAGTGGAAGGCGATGATTGGGCCAGCGTTCTCCAGGAGGTGTCAAACACCGTGTGGACCAATTGCTGAGGTTATATAAACGCACGAGTTGTGAATTCCAGCTTCTCCCTAAGTGAAACCGCGAATTCTTCAGGTCTCTAGTTACTTGTACTCAGGTTGGGAACGAAGCGAGTTATCTTACGGGAGGTTTGGCATAAGGAAAGCTCCTGCCGCTAGGTGCGCAATATTCCAAAGACGTCACATTTCATTAACCCTTTGAGGAGTATGCACGTATACCGGGTGAGGCATTTAAAACAGGCCACCTTGATAAATCGGCCATTTGTAACGATAGAGGAAAATGTTTCAGACAAACGTTATTTGGGGGAAAGGGGCCATAATGTTACATTAATAAATAGGTGTGTTGTACGTCGAGGGGTGACGGGAATATGGGGGTCACCTGCGGTATGTTAAATGGGACGATGTGGTTTAATGTTCACATTTCTAGTACGTTTGACACATGTTTGCATTCATCTTGCGAAGAGCTGTTCAGAGGTGTGTAATAAAGTATGTCATCCCATTTACAATACCGAAGTTGACCCCCATATCTCCTTCACCCCTCTACGTAATACCAAACTGTTCACTTCACATTATGGCCCCTTTCACCCCAAACAACGTTTGTCTGAACCATTTTCTTCTATATTTACAATTGGGCTAGTTATTAAGGTGGCCTGTTTTAAATGCCTCATCCTGTATACACATACCCTCTGCTATAGGCTATGAACATTTCTTTGCTCGTGAAGACAAAGCTCCCACTGTTATAGTTTCACTGTATCTCTGTATTTTATCGAAATATAAGTAACAAATTATGACTAGTGAACATTTCAGTTCCTAAGAATTAAATTCTTCTTTTTAATCAATTATGAGATGAATACGATATACTGTAAGACCTGTTACATCTGTCGCAACACTTCTTTGGCCGACGACCAGCCAATGATAAACCTTGCAGAGTAGACTAAGCGAGCGCGGTGTAGACAGGACCAATAGTAAGATAGTAAGTGGACATGAAGAAACCAACACAACAGAAACTGCTGTAGTGGAGGATATAGGCAGCTAACTTCAACCTCGTCTTCAGTGACATTTAAGTTTTGCCATACTCAAAGGGTTAAATTTTTTTTCTATGTGAATAATAAAAGAGAAAGATTATAATCTTTCTCTTTTATTATTACGCAGTTATTTTATTTTTGATTTACGATTGTTGCAATTATCTTGTTCTCTATTTAACGTAGAAAATAGAGAAAATCCCGTACACATGCGACACTAGCGCTTGCCTAGTGGAGAAAAGTTTTTGGTTGCCAAAGAAAACGCATTGAGCTTCTTAACCTGGGTATAATATACCTTACTTTCGTCTCTGAAGCTCTGAGTAACACTGTTACATGCTGTTCACCGTAAAGTGAGCACTTTAGAACTCAACTCAGCCTGTCCCTACCTGTGTGTATTTTTAACAAGCACACGTAGTGTGATGCACCTAGTATAGTTGGTAATGGCGGAGGGAAAATAGTTCCAAGTCTCAACGTTGAATTAAAATTTTTCGGTAAATATTTGTAAACACTAAATTATTTATTTTTCTTTCTGATTTTTTTAATGCATAGAAGTCCAATAATTATCAGATTTGTAATATATTTGTTAGAATTATTTTACAGCTTTCCTTTACTGATGCATGAATAAAGTTGTTAGGTTCATGGAAATGTTGATTTTACATATTGCGGAAGGATACACAATGTGCTTACAAGTAGATCTTATGCAGGGTTTTCAAAAGTGCTCATTTTACCGCGAACAACCTATACACCGAGTAAACAAGTACACAGAGACTAAACTGCGTAGTGGTTCGTTTGATGTGGACGTACCCGTTGTCTGATTGGCCGCGCGGAGCTCTAGGAACGGGCCTCGTGTCTGATTGGCTACCACGTGTCACGGAAGATATAGATTATTGGCTGAGTTGCCCGCTGGCAGTAGGTTACCTCGCGCTGATTGGAAAACGCTGTTCCTCACATGTCGCTGGCTAGCGGCGCCGTATTGCTGACCAGTGTATGGCTGGAGTCTCGCGGAATAAGCGGCTATTTCAATTCTGTATTCTTATCAACTCTGTGATAATGTCATCACCGAATCATGAGTCCTAGAGGACTTAGACAAATTGCTTTGCACCTATAGAGACGAGCCAATCAACATACGGTGTCGGTTAAATTACATACCGGACTGTGAAGTGAATCTTGATGCCAAATAATTACGCCAATTTTGCACGTCCTTAGCCATAAATGATACGTAGAGACATAAAATATTACGAGCAAGCTACACTTTAGGTGTAGAGTACAATCTATATTCGAACCATGGCAGAAGGCCTTTTCGAGGGCGGATACCTAAATTAAATCTTAGGTTTATTAGTTTTTGTCGTAATTTAATTTTCAAAAAATAAAAATTAAATCTAATATTATATATATATATATAGTCGAGGCGGGTCGCTAATATATATATATATATATATATATATATATATATATATATATATATATATATATATATATATATTAGCGACCCGCCTCGACTTCGCACGGGTGCAATTAAGATAAAAAAAACTGCTTAACGCGGCGTTTATTAGGTTGAGTAAACTCCTCCAAAGCATTAAAAAAATCACATTATAATTTAATAATTAATTAAATAGTTTATAATTTAAAGTTTTTTTGCTATTTTTAATTGATATTTTTTTACTTTTTTATAATTTTTCATATTAATATACATTATATTACAATGCAATTTATCTGAGATAGAAGTATTTAATATGTTATTGGCTAAGACATTCTCTGTAGACAATGTTTGACGTCCTGTTATTGTTTGGTAGCAAAATGTACTGTTTCTCGGGACTTCCAACTAGTGATAAACCAACATATAGTTGGCCATGGGAAAAACACTCTTTTCGTAGGTCGATTCCAACCAAAGAGAAAGTTTGACCCTGGGACTTATTAATAATAATCGCGAACGATGTTTTTACGGTAAATTGCAACCGTTTGAAAGATATTGGCAAATCCGTGGGAATCATGGGAATCCTCGGGATGTTTGCCAGCTGGCCGGCTGCTGGACCGGTGAGGATGGTCGCGACAATCAAATTTTTTTTCAAGTCTTTAATGAACAATCTTGTGCCATTACACATGTTAGGAGGGCTTATATTCCTTAAAAGCATGACAGGAGTACCTACTTTTAATGATAGTTCGTGAGGTGGCAAGCCAGAAGGATTAAGCGAATTTAGACAATCTTGAGGAAAGTGGACGACATCGTCAACTTGGTGACTGTGTCAATCGACTTATAGGTTTTGACTTGGCCGGGAACTCTTTGTATAATGATATCGTTGATTTCATTGACAGTGTCGTTCCTAGGCGATACTATTGCCCTGGAACACAACCAGTGAAAGTCTCTTTCTAGTAAATTTTCGAGGCCCGGATATACTGCTCCTATAAGATGCTGCAGACTGTGGACTATTTGACCTAATGTCTCATTTAAAATGATTTCAGCAGAATTAGTGCCCAAATTTAGAGAAGGGTAAAACTCCTTCTCCAAGTCTGAGCAATTGTTGTGGGAAATCTTTATGCGTGTCTCCACCAAGATAGGCTCTCATATTCGTTCGCAAATTTAGGTGTTGAATAGAACTCCATAAGGGAGATGATTTAAGACATGCTTTGATGATATCTGCACGCGTCCCTTTTGTAACTACAGGGAGTGTCTGCCGAAAATCCCCAGCAAACACAAAAGTAACTCCCCCCATAATGGCAGTAGAGCTTCTAAGGTTGGCGCCGTACGCAGCACACAGCACGTTTTATTTTCCGAATCTGTCCGTCTTGCAAAGCCGTAGTATATTATTTTGTTCTATCGTCAATAGTTTTCGCAGCGCACGCAATGTAAGGAATTTTATAGGTCATTTATTTACACTTTGGGTTACATTATTTGAGTTTTAGTAGGGATTCCTATTGATTTTTAAAATAAAATATAGCCTATGACACTCAGTGATAACGTAGCATTCTACTGGTGAAAGAATTTTTAAAATCGGATGAGTAGTTTCGAAGATTACCTCCTACATCCAAACACACAAACACACAAAATTACAAACACTACCTCTTTATATATATACACACACACTATATATAATACAGTTTCTGAGAGTTTTAGAAAATCATTGTTATAGATATTCTGTCTTGAGAGGTAAATATCGTAGATATGTAATACTTAATAGACAAGTTAAGATTATTGCAAGGAATGTGTAGGCAGGCCTAATAAAAATGGATTTTAAAATAACAGTTAAGATGAACACAAGCATTGGATTTTAAAATAACAGTTAAGATGTACACAAGCATTAGCAGATTGCAGTATTTAAATAACGAAAATAGCAACTGAAATATAGAGAAATATTTTAAACATCTAAAATGATGCAAACTTTCCCTTATTAAATGGACTTACGAGGCGAACACACAACAGCTTTTTGTTTGATTAGTAACCTGCAAGCCATTCTCCACACATTCAAAACAGTATTAGTTTCTGAAACTAAATAAATTTACTTGGAGGTTATTTGTCTACGTTGAACATTATTTTGTTCACTTAACCCGACTGCTCTTGCTGGAACGTCCACATACGTTCCATAGAACCTAATAACCAGGGATGGGAACATTTCAGGACAAGATAGACGTCAAACACGTGTACACTGAAGTTAACTTTGCAATTGGATCGCAGTTTATTACGCACGTCCTGGACGACTCTGAGTCAATGGGAGTCTCGCAAATAAACAAGTAGCGAGTGCCATACTGCTAGGTGTGAAGTAACACTGGCTACTCTATAGGGCAGCAGCCAATGAACAAACATCTGAGGCTCGAGTATACAGATGACTGTGGAGTCTATCCTAACTACCAGTGAACTCGCGAATTTTTCCTATCTCTACTAATAACACACTTAAAAATATTATGTTGTGCCAAACACATATTTCGTTTTTTTTTTTTTTTTTTTAATTATCAGCGTGCATTTATTACAAACAAAAATTTCACGAGTAAATTATCATTTAATCATTCGTTCCTCTGAAGTTTCGTATAAATAATGGTAGATTCAGATATCTAGTTGGTGTAAAACAGAGCAAATATTTCACTGGATGGAAAAATCTGGCGTTGTTAATGCCCCAATCTGATATGACAAGTAAAACAAATAGTGGCTTTACAGGATTTAATTTGGTTGGCTGCATTATGATCTAGTTGAGCCGCAGTCTTTGTTCGCCAATACAGCTCGAGCGCTCGTATATCATTTATGTGATAAACACGATACCAGCACTGCTTTCCAGTGTGGCTGGTAAAACTGCAATGTTGGTAGAAACAGTCTCGACGGTATCATTTGAAGAGAAAGCGAAAATAAAATACGTATATTAAAAATTGCATATTTATGCAGGTATTGGGCGTTTCATACGAACTGCAGGTTTACCAACGAATATTCGACGGAGTAGTGGTATGTCGGTGCGTTACGGGAAATGCCTACCAACTGGCAGCTGCGAAATTTAAATTGGAAATAGCACGTTAAGGAAATTTCGCCTTAGTGCGTTAATTTTAAAGACACGGTTTTCAAACAAAACGTATTCTTCGCTAATTTTCAGGACGATCCCTACGAGCGCGTGTGCGTACACACACATGTATGTGTACATATATATGCAGTATGTGCTTTTCGTGAAAATGAAATTTAAAAGATTTCTTGCACACAGGCTATACACGGCATACGTGCAGTTCATCTTCGGTTATTGACCACGTGTCTTTGTCGGGATACAGTTCCTTCCTGGACCAATCAGAATCAAGTAAAGTCTGAAACCGAGTGTTCGTGAATCACGGCCAGACAATTGCAATGCGCGACAGTTAAAATAATCCAATCACGGAAGCGGATATGAGCTCCAAAGTTGTCCTGGAACGTATTCGCGAAAAAAAAAAAGGTGGCCCTAAATATCACCTGTCTATTATTTTTAACAACTTTTTCTAAGATTTATTTGCAAAACGGTGAACAGAATTATTTACTCTGTGTGTCAAGAGAATTATTTGCGAAATTCCTGAAGCCTGCGGATCTGTGTCTAAACGGCACACGTCTGTCATGGAATCGGTGTTGTACGCACGTGCCGGGAGAGAAAATCAGGCGATGTTTATCCAACCACTGAAACAACATCGAACTGCCCTTAATTCGTTCGCCATGCATCGCATTGCAACGCGGTGCGTGATTGCAATGGATGGATCGAAGGCCAGGAGGGGTCTCGAACAATACTGCGATCGCTTTGACGCAACTCGCAATCGCAGAACTGCAATCAACCACCACGAACCGCTCTGCGAGGCGAAATAGTTTCCCATGGGAAGTGAGTGAGTGAGTGAAGAGATTTGAGCAACTCTTAACATCGAGCTTGAGAGCCGACGTGGGTGAAGTGAGGCAAATATGGAGCAGCGTATGGATGTAAGGGCGGAGGAAACGGGAGACCCCTGAGAAAACCCGCCGACCTGCGACATCGTACGGCACGATTCCCACCTGCGGAAATCCGGAGTGAACCGGCCGGGGATTGAACCCCGTTCGCATTGTTGGGAAGCGAGCAGTCTAGCCGCTCAGCCACCGCGGCCCCGTTCTCCTTAGAGGTTCGTCCCTTCACAGGAGTGGTTTAACGCGAGAGGTACCCTCTTGGACATTTCTGTAATTCAGTGGAATTCTTAGACACATTCATTTGATAAGTAGAGCCACCTGTTCTTCCTCGAAGAGATTAACGCGAAGGCTTAGGCTACAGTGTCATAAAGTGCAGTTTTCCTTTGGTTATTGGTAGGGACCTGAATAATTCGCGAGTTCAATTACCTGCAGGCTAGACTCTACAGTCTTATGAACAGATATGCTGATGTCAACTGTACATTGGTTGTCTGCTGCCACAGTAGGAGGTGACGATTGGGCCAGCGTTCTCCAGGAGTTTGCAAACACCACGTTGACCAATGGCTAAAGTTATATAAACACACGTGTTTTGAATTCTACCTTGTCCCAGTTCCTTACCTGACTGGGCCAATCATAATTAAGTAACTCCAACACTGAGTGTCCGTGATTCGCGGGCAGACACTTGCAATACGCGACCAGTTAGAATCATCCAATCAGTAAAGTGGATATAGGCTCTAGTGTTTTGGAGTACGAGAAGTCATGAAACCTGTTCGCGAAATCGGTGGCCTAAGATATAAAGACGGGAACGCGCTCAGAAGGGCCACCTGTTTTTCGCGAAAATATTCCATGACTAGTTGTACTCCAAAACACATTAGTTCAGAACCACTATTGCAGTTCGATGATTATATCTCGCACACGTCTTGAGGCTCGCCTTCACTCTTTTTGGAAAAAATCTTGGTATTTGCGTCATAATTTTGGATTCATAATAATTACTGGCCATGTATGATCTACTGAAAATTTACATTTACCGAACTATTTAATATTTTTGTGTTTACTTTTAATTTTGTGTTAACTTTTGGTTGAAAAGAGTCGAGAAAATGTGTATATTTTATTAATAATTTCCTTCTTTTTTGTAAGCAGTAAATAACACACAGTGAAAATTATATACAAAAGTATTAAACAACTAGTAAAATATAAATGTTCTATAATTTAGAATTTCCAATAATACTTCTGACACGGAAATTATAAAACGAAAACGACGAATTTCTGCAAAGGGGGTTAAGCCTAGCCTTAAGTATCTGCAAGACAACCATGGACATTTAGTGTCAGCGTAACTTACTTTTGATGGCCCAACCGATTAGTGGACGTCTTCTCCCACATACAAGCAGCCAGTAACTTAAGCAAACTTACAAGCTGCAGTAATAAAGATGAATTATAGCTTGAGCATGAATCTTTTCGTGAGAAGCAGTTGGGCCTAGGGATAGCCGTATTCATGTACTCTTGGATGCTACCCAGGTGTAAACCTGGGTAGCATCCAAGAGTACATGAATACGGCTCCATTATATATATATATATGTACCGCGATGACAAGTAATAACTCACATTTTATAGATCTGTGCCAATGACTACAAGCCTGAAAATTTCGCGGATTTATTCGGCAACAAGCTAGACTCCACAATAATTTATGCACTCCAGCCTCACTTAGTTGTTCATTGGTCGATGCCCCAGTTTTAACCCTGGAGCAGGAAGTACGGGATTCGGTCCTTGTTTTCTTGTAGTTCAGCTACCGGCTCAAATTTCTCCTGGGCGTGTCTGACCAATTGATATCCAATCGATAGGAACCTGCGAAATTCGCGTGGTCATTTGGTGGCAGACCGAACTCCATGATGCTGCATGTTCTTTTGACAGTTTCTATTGGAAAACATCGTGTGCGGCTCGTCCCAAGGACACATTGAGCCAATAGTAAAGGCTCTAATACTGAGAAACCAATCTCCAGTAAATCGTATACACAGGTTAATGACGCCGCATAGTGACCTGTATCCAATGAAATCACGAATTGGGTAAGAAGGTACAGGGCGATGAAGGCCAAACTGATACCAAACGAACGGTTCAATGAGCAATTAGGCCAATTCCATGAATTTAATTTAACAAGAGACGTGAACTTTATATTAATTATGCGAAAAGGATTACAGGAAACGATTAATAATTTCGTCGACGCATTACGTTATATTTTGCATATCCTTTTAATTACTGATCATTAACCCTTTGAGGAGTATGCACGTGTATATTCGCAACTATGTTTATATGGGAATTTCGTTTCCTTTGAAAAGAAAACTCTCTATTTTATAGTTTTACTATTTCGCTTGATACTATCGGAATCTAAGTAAAAAAATTTCAACTAACCAACATTTCAATTTGTAAGAATAAGATTGTCATTTCTAATCATTTCTGAAATGAAAATGATGGATTGTTAAAACTGGCACATTAATTGGTACACAGTCAACGCGCGATTCCATTGGCCCTTCGGCCAGCCAATAATAAACATAGGAGAGCACAGTAGGCGTGTGAGGTGTAGCCAGGACCAATAGGACGATGGTAAGTGGAAATACAGGGACACAACTAAAATTGCTGTAGTGCTGAATATAGGCAGCTCACTTCAACATTGACTTCAGTGCTTGTAAATTTGTGTCGCCCTCGAAGGATTAAGGCCGCCCGAATTTCGCGGAAAGATTTCACAAGTTGTGTTTCATAGTAATTAAGCTCAGATCCACGAGGTGTTACCACTTGTTCTAGCATTCTAGGTGTATGCTCGTGAAACACATACGTCCAGTATCGGAGTTACCTAATTATAACTGACCAGTCAAGTCATATAGATATGCTGCAAATAATAAAAATGAAACAGCTCGTGTGCCCTTGGTGTATTGCAATCTAGCATGAACAGAAATGTTTTTTGCGAAATTCGGCTATCCCTACTGATCATAGATACATTTCTGTCTAAATTATTTCCATAGAGAGGTTTTACAAGTGATTTAAGCCTTTTGTTCCGGCATTACTTTATTGTTTCTGATAATGCAAATAAGGCATTTTTTGACGTGTGCTGTACCTAAGCTGGCAATGAAATCGTACGTTGTCACAGCCAATAAACTGCAGGCTTCGTGTTCGGTTATCAGCAGGGACAGGTGTATTTCGCGAAAATATTGATGGCCATGCTATGCTTCAATATCCTACGTCCACAACCACAAATTCCTTTGGTTATTGGCCGCGTGTTTAAGTGATAAAAACATGTTCTTATTTGACTGGGCTTGTCGTAATAAAGAAGTCCAATACTGAGCGGTCATGAATATCAGACAGACGCTAAAAGCACGGGAACTGTAAATTCCTCCAACCACGAAGATGCATACGAACAAAAGTGTTATAGAGTACAGCTTGTCTTCAAATATTCTCGCGAAAAACACCCGCCGCTAGTTATCAGTGATATGAACCAGTTATAACATAGCACAGCTTAGGCTATTGATGGTAAAGTGATGCACTTTTTAATGCCCTTGCAAATATTTTACTTCAGCCATTTAAAAAATATAGCCATATCACGTGACTAGCAAACGCAGCATATATATTTCATCACTCTCAAAATTTAACGTCTGAAGCTGCGTTAAAATGTATTTAATATAGGGTAAGTTGTTTAAAAGAGGCCCCGTGGGGCTTGTGTAACGGAGCGAGGGAATGCGTAAATACAGTCCAGTGTGACAACAAAATACCTAGTGTAAGGTGCTGGAAGTGGCCGCCATTGACCTCTAAGTACTCAAAAAACTAACATTCACATACGTAAAGCAAATTAAGTGATATAAAAAATCTAAATAGCATATAAAGCAATATTTTATTAATTTTACTATTGCACAAAAGGAGCTCGTGTTTCCAAACGTGTCAATCTTCAGGAAAGATATTTCATTATACCGTTTCATAAACAAACATATGAAAACAAAAGACAGCCAGAACCAAACACTGTACACACTACACAGACTTGTAAAGAACTCGGGATGAACGAGTAACAAACAAAACGTACAAGTTTAGAAGGCTGTGATTTCATCCGTTCGCCCGTCAAAAGTTAAAGCTTGCCAAAGTTTTGACGGGCGGTCGGAGGAAATTAAGGGGAATAGCGCACGAAAACCGTATATTAACATAATTTTTGTCACAACTTCTTTCACGGAAGCTTTTTCAAAATTTTTCTGCCCGACAAGACGTAAATAACAGATTTGGACACCTTCTTACATTGTTACGAATTCACTGCGTTCGATATTCTCGGACCACTGATTGAATGAACCACGGGGCCTCTTATAAAGGACTCACCCTATAGTTGTTAATATCTGTTGGGGGGCCTTAAAAAGTGCTCACCTGACCTTGAATAGCTTATACCACGGTTTACGAACCAGTTGCTCACAGCGAAGATCACTGGTCCATGAGCCTCGCTGCGTTCAAGCTGGTCAAATATAAACTTCCTGTGGAACACGTAGACAATTCTCTACAATAGGACAGAAAGGGTTTGAAAAACTGGATGTGATTAAACTCTTTGAGGATGGCAAAACTTAAATGGCCCTGAAGACAAGGTTGAAGTTAGTTGCCTATATCCTCCACTACAGCAGTTTCTGTTGTGTTGGTTTCTTCATGTCCACTTACTATCTTACTATTGGTCCTGGCTACACCGCGCTCGCTTAGTCTACTCTGCAAGGTTTATCATTGGCTGGTTGTCGGCCAATGAATTCACGCGTTGACTGTGCGCCAGTTAATGTGTTGCGACAGATGTAGCAGGTTTTACAGTAGATCGTGTTCATCTCAGAATTGATTAAAAAGAACAATCTTATTCTTATGAACTGAAATGTCGACTAGCCATAATATTTTACTCGGATTCCGACAAAATACAGTGATACAGTGAACTATAAAAGTGCGAGTTTTGTTTTCAAGAGCAAAAAAATAGTAATATAGACGTGGGCCCGTGTATGTTACGTGAATACTCACCAAAAATGTGCTTTGAACCGTTTAAACGCAAATTTTGCACGTCTCTACAAATGAGACACACGTAGGTGAAACTAGCATACATTTCTGTGACACTTAGCACGACACAAAATTATAAAGCGGAATGATAGGATCTGCTTGAGAAAGGGGAGAGAGCGTATGGAATATGTGGCTTCGCCAGATAGCATCTCGTGGAAGAGGACGAGGGGGGGTTTGGTGGGGAAGGAGGGGTGGCTTTTGTCGAGGGTGTGATCGGCGGGGTGGTCCCGCCCCATTCTACCAGAGGTTATCGTCTCTTGCTTTGTTGGTTTTCGCATGGGCTCTCCGCGCCACCAGCTCCACCCCTCCGTCATCGCTGATGCCGTTCTACACACACACACACACACACGTATCTCCCTGCTTGGGAAGGGTGAGATAACGGCAACCGCTTTCTTCCGCCCTGTCGAGCGTGTTCGATCCCCGGGGCAGACAAGGCCGTGCGGCGACCGAGGTCAGTTTGTTCCGAAACAATGAGAATCGCTGGGGCGCCAGCGGATGATTTCCAGCGCTCGCCCCGGCCAGCGGCTCTGTTCCGTAACTCGTCAGCTGTCGTGTAACGATCGGTAATGTCTGTTAACGAGAAAAATCATTAACGTCATTGAAGTGACTTCTTTTTACCTGCAAATGTCGGTACGTTAACGAAAATCCTCGTTAACTACGCTGTGGAGAACGGAGAAATATCGTTATCGTAACGAGGGGTCCGAGACCCGATTCGACTCGTGTAGCCGAAGTCCATAAAAAAAGCAGTAGTATGCTGGACAATTCTCCTACAAGCTAAACAAAAACTAGAGTAAAGGGAGCCAAATTAGAGAAAACCAGTGAAATAAGCTTCATTTGAAACAGTCGCTGTCGACGATAGCTGTTCTGTGCGATTCGTGTAACTTTGCAAAATGGCGGGTGTATGTGAATAGCTTTGACTTCTTAAGCTGAAAACACTCGGATTAAATTTCAAAGCTCAAAAGCGATTCAGTTTGTAACTTAAGCTAGCTCTTACAACTCGTAAAGCAATTTTATGTACATAGAATGCTGATTAAATTCCCAACCACGAAATATTTTGATGTGCAGATACATTTACACTTACCGTTATCATAAATATAATTACGACTACTAAGTAGAGCTAATCCATCGGTATTGTGGTGACGTAATACTAAGCGCCTTGGCTTGCTGTGCGCATGGTCTAGTACAATTTTACGTTCGCAGGTTTAATCCCACATACTTCCAAAATATTTTTATAGATATTTTTTATTTTACTGATATCCTAACATTACATTCTGATTGATATATTTTAATACAAAAATATTAATAATGCGACTAAAACTAAACTTATGCACAAATATTACCCAGGTTAAACGAACTCTAATAACGAATTCCGTAGGCAATTGGCCGTTTAACTGTAAAAATCGGTATCAGAATATGTAACGAAAATTTTCGGTTTACCCTTTTCCACTGGTGTTACAGATCGCATCGTCGAAATAATTCGGTTCGCGGGAAACGCCTTACAGGATACAGCCAGTCACTATATAGGACTTTCGCTGCTCTTATCAAGCACTAACAGTTCCGTTTGTACCAACATCGAAAAGTCATTCAATTGTAAAATAATTTATTCATCGGATTTGCGATCAAGCAGAGTTATCCTTTTTTACACTTAAGATCAAATAAACTTTAATCCTACACACGTTAAGAATCAAGCAAACAATTTAATAAATGTTTTCAATTGTCCATCTTGCAATTATTCCATAAAGTTGGCATTCTTGACCGAGTTGTTTACAAGCTTCGTACGTGAATTGAATTGAATTCCAAATTTGAAATGGGAAAAATTAAAAAAGAAATGTGTAACAGGATGTTGGGTTCCTCGCTGTGAAAATTGGAAGCCAAACACACATGTGAAATACTTCACTTTTCCCAGTAATCCAGAAAGGTAAGTATCCAAACCAATTCTGTTTGTTTTGACTGGTATCTAGGTTTGGGCTTTTATCTGGGCAATTATTTCCTATAATAATCTATACTTTGCCTAAATTTTGTCTCATTTATTCAAATACTACAGTTGGCTATCAAAAGAAACAAAATTGTTTTTGAAACTGAACTTTTTGGATTGCTGGGAATCTCGGGTAAAGAAAAAAAAAAACAATTTAATTACATCAGTTTGGTAATTATTAATGCTAAAAAATTCGTACTATGTCCTCCAAAATTATATTTTATCAGTCTTAATGTTATAAAATAGCCACGACAAAATTATGATTTGTTTTTATGTTGGTCACAAGAGAAGCGTTACTGGATCGATCGTAGAGCGGTAATAAGCAAAGAAGTTTAGCCTGGCAGTGAAATCCCCTTTTCCCTTCCATTCTCTTTGGTCCCGATCGTAGAGCGACCACGCTGGCTGCGCAGGGCGCGTCTCCGTGTCCCAACACTAACATTATCTGCTGACAAAGGAGGGGAGGGGTAATATTTTGCCCGTAGTTTACATAAGGTTGTCTTAAACATGATATCTACTTAGTAGTCCTCAAAGTTATATATGTATATACACACACACACATACACACACTGGCAGTGAGCCCAGCCAAAAGCAACCTTACGCAGCGTGTAGTAGACAAGAGGACGCTAAACCCTTTAAAGGCTGTTCATGATAAAGTCAGCACTTTTAAAATCAACCTTAGAAAAAAGTCACTGTCCGTAACTGTATATATTTTAATGGGTGCACTAAGGGGCATGCGATCAGTAAAGTTGGTAACGAAGGATGGAAAGTAGTTCCGTATCATAACGCCGAATAAAAGATGTAAGATAACCACGCGGGTTAACTTAAATTATTTCTCGCGCATTCTATTCATTTTAACCCTTTCAAGACCTACTTTAATTTACGATTTCAGGTGTTGCAAACAAATAATTGTATGATGGGTGCTGTACTTAAGTCAACACGACGCTTGTTTCGTTGTCACAGCCAATGAGTTGTAGGTTATTTGTTCGGCTACAGTTATATGAACCAATTATGACTTAGACTAGTAAGACGATTTGCGAATAATTTACCCTCAGGTAAGTTCATTGGTCTCTGAGACTCGCAGTGTGCAGTGCAGACCAAAAAAATATCTACATGTACGCAATGTACACAATTGTGTACTTTGGGTCTCAACGGGTTAGCAGATTTGTGAAATATTTACTTTTCTAATAATTTCGCAGTTTCACTTGACCGACGTATGAATAAAGTGATGAGGCCCATGACAATGTTAATTTTACACAAGGCGGTAGAGCACACGACGTGCAGGGCATTCAAAAGTGCTCGTTTTATCGTGAACAGACCATACTAGAACCCTCGCGCATCCAGTCAGAGAGAGAGCGCGCAAGCCCAAGTCAAAGGGACCACAGCGACATACAGCCTGTGCGCGCTTATCCATCCCGCAGCACAACGAAATTCAACATGGGAACTTCTTCGCGACAATTCGCTGTTTCTACTCGAAAGTTTAAGACGAATGCTTTTCTTCGCACTCCAGGCGAGATCATTCTGATCTTTGACGGACTAGCGCATTGCGAACTTTGTCTATCCACCGCGTCAAGCGGCCGTGGTGGTCAAAAAAACTTGCAATATCATACGGAACGAAATCATCCACAATTAACAGATATTTGAAAAAACTGGGAGGAGTACAGTTAAAATCCTTCAAAATGCGCACTTTTGACACCGACACCGTGTTAGTTTTTATATCCTTTTATGAACATTCATAAGAAATATTAGACAGCAATAAACATCACTCCTTCCCCATTGCATCCTCATGTGAACAGTTGAACGAATGCTATAAATAATACAGTTGACAACAGGTGGGCAAATTATCCACAAATGTAGAGAAAATGAAGCAGCGATTTTCGCTCGGGTGGCTAATGACCGAGGTCCGTAAGCTAATCGTGTGAAGACAGAGAGCGAGAGGGAGAGAGAGAGAGAGAGAGAGAGGTAGATATCTGTATCGTGTTTCGGAATGCACCCTTCGTGGTGACACAGGCCCCGTGCCGCTTCTGGAAAGCGCCCGGCGTCACGGATGCGTGAATGCCGGGTTGGTTTTCGATGGAGGGGGGAGGAAGGCGTGGGGTTGCCCGCGGGACACGCCGTGATATTTTCCCGTCCCTGCTCAATCATCCCCTTCTTTGAAGGGGGAAGGAGGGGGGAAAATCGTCTGTTCGCAAGGGGATAGCAGTGGGATTTATTGGCGTGTTATCGTGCTATCAGCCGCCACTGGAGCGTCGCCCAAGCGGAATGGAAACACGATACAGAACAGATACACACACAGAGTAGCAACTGAGTAGCAGCCCCTTCAACGCAGGGGTGTACAGTTTTTGTCACAACATTTGTTTGTTACGGGAAGAACAAAAAATAAATAATTATGTATATCCCATTCATGGTTACTTCCGATTTGTCTGAAGTTCTACTTCTGGGATATTCCTCCGCCTCATGCAACCAAAGTTTAACTATGTCTAGGAAATTACATCAAAGGGACAGCGTACCGCATACGTACGCATTCGCTTTAATATAATTTTGCGTAAGAACTATTTTCTCTGTTTTTATTCATGTGAATTATAAATGAGATAATATCATTTATAACTGAAATATAAGTAAAAGTTCAGTTTTGCCGAAAATAAGATATTTTTAAGTTAATAGAAATATAAAAGAATAAAAAAATACATAGTTAGGAAGTAACCACACACGTCATGGGCAGGGACCTGCAAAATTCGCGTTATTATTTCGTATCAGGCTGAACTTCACAGGACTCTATATACTCGAGCCGGTGTCGATTCTCCATTGGATTCCGCCATGTGTGAAGCCACCGCCTTTCTGACTAAACTGCATGTGATTGGAGCACACAATTTTGAAATATTCATTTGTTGACGCAAAGTTACCTGGAGCGTGTCAAATAAAGTACGGTCCAGTGTAAAACGTATAGTAGATGTACGTGTGCTTCAAGTGTACTGTGTACCGAAATAATACCGCAGATTTTGAAGGCCTCTAATCATGGGGTGGTTTTCAAAGGTTAGATTCAGGAAGTGTGACAATCTCGCGAATGGACCACGTGCAGAAACGACCACAGAAATGAGACAGGAGTCCAAACTAGCCAGCCGTCACATTGGCTCTTCTGTCTAATCATCACTGTAGCTAGATGATAGGGAAGTTCGCGAATTCATTTGAGGACAAGTTAAACTTCAACCATATGTACATTTGAGTTACTGCTTCTATTGGACCACAGTTTATTAGACAGTCTACTCCCCCCACCCTTCCAGCGTGTCATGAAGTGATCAGGCCTTAGTTGGACGGCCTGCCTGATCACACCTTCAAACACTGGACCAGGTAACGAGCGTGATTGCAGTAATCCCTTGAGAAAGACAGTTACAGAGACCCCCTCCACCAGCCAGTACACGGGGCTGAAAATATTAAACAGCGCTCCCGATATAGGCCAATGTAACACTGGGAGCGACGTCTTTTGTCGTCGGGCCATTGGAACCAGAATATCACTGAAGATGGGTATGTCCGGCCGTCGTTAACCGCCTCCTAGAATCAGCCTCCGGCAATATGAACAAGGTGGGGAATTTCCAATTAGATTGTAATATGTGCGGTAATAAAACGTAACATAGTTAATTAGCATCTTGGTATTCCATTTCAGTTTCCCCGATAAATAGTTACGTAAATACACTATCCACCAACAAGTAATTGGGCACCTGTCCACAATGTTTGCTCGGTGGTTGTCACCCCGTTATAATCTCGTAGGGCCACCTCTTGCGGCTATAACAGCAGCCATCCTGTCTGGCATGCTCTCCACGAGTGTGTGCAGGACATATCCACGGGGATTCGTCGCCATTCCTCTTGCAACCATTCCATAAGTTGAGCAATGGATTTTGGCCGCAACTGACGAGCCCTCACCCGGCGATCCAATTCGTCCCAAGGATGTTCTACAGGATTGAGGTCGGGGCTCTGGGCGGGTCAGTCCAATCGGCGAACATTGTTGTCGGCGTACCACTGCATAGTAGCCCTTGAAACATGTCACCCGGCATTGTCATCTGTGTTCATGCTACCACGGACAAACACCAGTGGTCCTACGCCGAAGGTCGTGAAACACAAGTCATGACTAGGGACATGCAAAATTCGCGTTATTATTTGCCATCAGGCTGAACCTCACAGTACTGTATGCACTAGAGCCGGAGTCGTTTCTCCATTGGCTGCTGCATAGATGTGAAGACACACCCTCTCTGACTGAACTACACGTGATTGGACACACAATTGTAAAATGTTCCTTTATTGGTGCAGAGTAACCCAGGGTGTGTCTTATAATGTATGGTCCAGCGACAAACGTATTGCAGAGGTACATGTGTTTCAAGTTTAACATGTCCCTAAAAAATAACGCGAATTTGCATGTCTCTAGTCATGACGTACTGAATTACCTATATCCACGGGTGCCCAATTACTTTTTGGTTGATAGTCTAGTTATTCTACAATCTTAGAATAAACCCCATCTTATACTGTTGTGCTCGACCTAATCATGACTCATTATTAAGCTACGGCTATAGCCCCTTGCAAGGCTGAACTGACCAACAAGTCAGTTTATAACAACCGACTCAGAATCAAACGGGAAGGTGAAATGTAGCATTCTGTCAGATAATAACAGGAATTTTGCAGGTTCCCAAGCAATGTGCACACGCAAGTACAGAACATGTGATGAGAAAATCTAATGGTTTCTATTTTCCAAACCAAGTATTATATTACCCTGTCTTTAGCCCATTCACCATACTTTCACACTTTTTTAATAAAACCTTGCAAAAATTGCCCTATGTCTAACAGGTCCGTTCCCTAAATAAAATAATACTTATATCAAAAGTGTTTTATTATTGTGTTAATACTAGGTATAGGAAATATTCGCGAGTTCACTGATGTTTAATATAGACTCCACAGTCATCTGTATACTCGAGCCTCAGATGTTTGTTTATTGGCTGCTGCCCCATAAAGTAGCCAGTGTTACCTCACACCTGGCAGTATGGCACTCGCCACTTGTTTCTTTGCAAGTCTCCTACTGGCTCAGAGTCGTCCAGGGCGTGTATAATAAACTGCGATCCAATCGCGAAGTTAACTTCAGTGTACACGTGTTTGACGTCTATCTTGTCCCGAAATGAACTCGCGAAATGTTCCTATCCCTAGTTAATACTAAAGAACGGTATTTATTGTTTATTATATCAAGATTTTACTTACATATGTTTATAAATTAAATTAAATTATCTATTTCAGAGTCATAACCAAATGAAAATAAGTAGGGAAAATGTATATTGGTAGAGACCTGCAAAATTCGCGTTGTTATTTCGGACACCTTGAACTAAATCACGTGTACCTTTGCAGTGGGTTTGCCATTGGACCATACTTGACTTGACACGCCCTGGGTAGTTCTGCGCCAATAAATGAACACTTCCCAATTGTGTGCCCGAATCACGTGCAGTTCTGTCAGGAGGGGAGTGGCATCACGTTTAGTCAGCAGCCAATGAAGAAACGACAGCTGCTCGAGTATAAACAGCACTGTGGAGTTTAGCCTGATGCCAAATAATCACGCGAATTTTGTATGTCCCTATATATTAGTAATGGCTATTATGAAACTGTTATTGTATGCAATACTAGATTTCTATCCGCGGTTTTTTCTACGTGTATTACACAATTAGGCCTTCTTATGAGATGAAATTAGAAAATAAAGATATTTAATTTTTTAGGAATTTATGTAGCCAACATTTTGAAGCAATGAGTATAACAATATCTTATCGGGTTTAAAGAGCTTCTAAGAAGACCTCGGAGACACAGTTCATTCTTTTTCAACCAATTCTTTTTTAATTTTATAAATCCTTTCTTAGTGGGTGCCTGCACCCTAAGGCGAGACCATTCCTAAATTTTCACGCTTCTGCGTCCAGCGGTTTGAGCTGTGTGCTGATAAGGGTGTCAGTCAGTCGTGATAATAATTTTATACGTAGATATCATTAAATAGAGTTTCGTTATTTTATTTATAATGTAAACATTTATAACTTATTAATAGAGACCTGAGGTATTCGCAAATTAATTTCGGGACGAGCTAGAATTTAAGCAAAAAAACGTGAGTTTATATAACTTTAGCCATTGGTCCGCACACAGTGTTTTGACACCTCCTGAAGAACGCTGATCCAATATACGCTTTCCACTGTGACAGTAGATAACCAAAGCGCTATTGATTTCTGCATCATACGTGTATTGTACATACGACTGTAGAGTCTATCCTGCAGGTCCTGGTACTCGCAAATGTTTCAGGTCTCTACTTATTTTACCCATTCAGACCTAGCGTACACAATTGTGTACATTACGCTTACGCACGTGCAAGTAATTTATGGTCTTTACTGCACACTGCGGCGCTCAATGACTAGAGACCTGAAGAATTCGCGGATCCATTTTGGGACAAGCAAGAATTCAAAACATGTGCGTTTATATAACTTTAGCCATTGGTCCACAAGCTGTTTGACGCCTCCTGGAGAACGGTGTCCAATTGTTCCCTTCCGCCGTGACAGCATTCAACCAACGTGCAGTTGATATCGGCATATTTGCACATAAGACTGTGGAGTCGAGCCTACAGATCATTGAACTCACGAATTTTTCAAGTCTCTATCAATGACCACAATGATCTTACAGGTATGCAATTGATTCAAAAACCGTTTTGCTGGTCTAGGACATAACTGAGTTATATAACTGTAGCCGAACATATAGCCTACATCTCACTGGCTGTGGCAACGGTACAAGATTTGTGTCGAGTTAAGTACAGCACCCATCATAAAATTTCTTGTTTGCAACACCTGAAACCATAAATTAAAGTGGCTCTGAAAGGGTTAAGAAGCAGGCATTGATGATGGAAATAGGTTTCATTGTTACGTACTACAATTCCATTTTTGTCGTTGTCCACGTAAAAATAGAGTGCGCGGTTTTCTTGTTGGCGTTATTTTCGAGGCTCGTTCACGGTCTGTTTACATGTTGTAGGAAGATACGTTGCGAGCATCCAGAAAGCATAACTTCGTTAAGAATATTCTTAAATAATCATTCCGCGAAAGATTCACGTGAAGGCTATAGACTCCAAAGTCCTATGGCATACCTTCAGTTTTCGTTTGGTTATTGCCGTTATTGGCAACGTATCTCTGCCGGGATACAGTTCCTTACCTGACTGGGCCAATCATAACTAAGTAACTCCAACACTGAGTGTCTGTGATTCGCGGTCAGACACCTGCAATACGTGACCAGTTAAAATCATCCAATCACAAAAGTTGATCTGGGCTCTAGTGTTTTAGAGGACAAGTAATACTGAAATCTTTACGCGAAAAACCGGTGGGCTTAGTAATTCGTGAATAGACTATACTGTCGTAGCAGATTTTTAAATTATTGCGGTACTACCTTTACAATAATTCGTTGGGTATAAGTGTTTTTCGCGAAAATATTTCAAGACCAGTTGTACTCCATAACACTTTAGCCGCGTTCCTCAAGTATCTGTCCACGAATCCTGGTCGTTCAGTATCGGAGTACTTAATTCTGACCGGACCAGCCAAATAAGAACATGTCTTCGCACGTAGACACGCGGCCAATAACCAAAGGAAGTTATGGTTGTGGACGTAGGATATTGAAGTCTAGCATGGCCATAAATACTTTCGCGAAATGCACCTATGCCTACGTATAGTGTTTACATGACCTTAGATATTTTAATGTTCTGCGGCTGCCAATCGTTGAAAATATATGTAAGTGCGAATCAACTCTGACGCTATGAAAGCACAGAGCTCGTGGCGTTTAGCTATAAGCACTTCTGCGGTATCAGCTGGTATTAACTACACGAAGGATGGAATGTTAGCGGTTCAATTTTAATGGACAGCGACCATAAAAGCAAGCTTTTTGTCCACTATTTGTTATTAACATTATGCGGTGATGAATAACAAATGCAAATGTTTGATTAACTCACAGCATGCTGCGGTATAAAATACCGGAAATACATAATTTTTTTTCCGGAAAGGATTGGGATTTTTTTCCCCTCATTTAAACATTTACTCTCCCGGCCCAGATATGCGTACTGAAGCTTCGGTCAGAGTGGGTCATAGATCTTGTGAAGAGTATTCCGGCATAAGGAATTTTCGAAGTTTCCCACCGCGTACAGGAATAAGATATTGAAGGTCCGTGCCAGAATCATCCGTGGCGCTCCTTGGGGCCGCGGTAGTGTAGTGGTCGGACTACTCGTCTCTCGCCTGGATGAACAGGGGTTCGATTCCCGGCGGGATCGCTCCCGAATTTCCGCAAGTGGGAATCCGTGCCGGACGATGCCGCTGGTCGGCGAGTTTTCTCTGCGATCTCCCGCTTCAACCCGCCCATTTCGTTCCGGCGCTGCTCCATACTCGCCTCGCTTCACCATCATCATCATCATCGATGTTGAGGGCCCGCCCAAATCTCTCCCTGTCCTCCTTTTGCTAAGGCCGCGCTTAAGAATGTGTGTTTTGTCAAATTAAATACGTCAGGTCTTCGCCAGGTGCCAGAAAGCGCGTCAGGCACGCAAAATCCCCTAAAGGTATGCGTTCCAAGAAATCACCTGCGATATTAACTGGTTTACGACAGAAGATGAGGGACGTGGCGTGACAGCAAATAACACGTGCCCCGGTCATATTCCTCGGGACAGATTTTAATTAAATTCTTAGCCGTTTCCCACGCCAGCAAGTATCTGCCGTCTTCGAGTGGAATGAGGACTTGCTGTCGAGGAACATTCCGACGAGGTTTTTCAAGATGGAAGACGCTTAAACGTCAATTCGTTTGTCAGCTCTTTATGTACACAGTTTTTCTCCGGGGGGGGGGAGGGAAGAATGAGAACTGACGAAAACATCTCACTAATTAATTATAGGACAAGCCAGACTAAAAAGAAGTGTACATGTGAGACTCGTTTATTATCACGACACAGTTTATTAAACGTGCCATGGACGACTCCCAGAAGTTAATAGACTTACAAGAAGCAAGGATTGTCATGTTGAAATTGGCTGCTCACTGAGCCAGCAGTCACTGGACAAACAGCTAAGTATCGAATAAACATAGGACAGTGGCAGAGAGACCGCTTACAAATTCGCGTTATTATTTGTCATCAGGTTAAACTCCGCAGCACTGTTTGCACTCGAGCCGCCGTCGTTCCTTAATTGGCTGCTGACTAAACGTGATGCCACTCCCCTCCCGACAGAACTGCGCGTAATTCGGGCACACAATTGACAAGTGTTCATTTATTGGCGCAGAATTACCGAGGGCGTGTCAAGTCAAGTATGGCCCAATGACAAACCAACTGCAAAGGTACACGTGATTTAAGTATACGGTGTCCCGAAATAATAACGCGAATTTTGCATGTCTCTACATATTAAATTACTTAAACCAACACCCGTGCCTCGCCTGGGATTCAAACCCGTAACCTTCCGCACACCACACTGGCGATGCACCAACCGACTGCGCCATGGGAGGTTGACTGCATGAGTTCGTTGATTCGGGGTTCCACTGGGGAGGTCATCTTTATTCCTTATAACTAGAGCCACATATTTTTTCGCGAAAATATTCCACGACTATTTGAACGAATATCACGGTTGGATTACGTTAACCGCATGCGCCTTAGATGTCTTGCAGCCAATCCGGTGCGCCCAATATCGGGGTAATTTTTTTTTATGATTGGCGCATTCTAGTAGAAAATGACGTCACACACGGGCACGCAGCCAATAGCCAAATTAAATTTGCGAACCTGCACGTAATAAGTTGAAATATAGCTTGGGCAAAAATCTTTTCGCTAACAAGAGGAGACCCTGCTTATAACCCCTGTTGAGGTCTGGACCCCCATGAGTACCATGTGTTATGTTGTGGTCAGGCCTTAGGCGGACGGCCTGCCTGATCACACCTTGAAACATTGAACCAGGACACGGGTGGGATTGCAACGACGCGGTATGAAAACCCGGTTGCAGAATCTCCCTCCACCGACCAGTACCCGGAGCCGAATATCTCAAACAATATAGGCCATCGTCACACTGGGTACGGCGTATTTCTCATGAAGCAGTCGCCAAGAGATTACACAGAGATGGGTATATCCGATCGTCAAAGATTGCCTACCAGACACAGCTTCCGGAACCATTATTATGGTGGGTATATTTCAGTTAGTTTGTCATAATGGTGGCGTCTGGTAAACAAACATAACATGTTAAATCAGAATATTGAATTCATTATAAGTTCCCCGAATAAATAAATAATCATGTAATATGTTATCGTGTGTTCATCATGTTAATAAACCCCATCATTTAGAGCTGTGCTCTACCAAATAACCTCTTATTATTCAGCTATCCCCTAGCCCTTTCTTGTATGAATTTACCTAAAGTCAACTTCATAACACGAGGCTTCTACACCTATGGATCGCATTCGGGAGAACCCGGGTTCGATTCCCGGTCCGGCCATCCTGATTTCGGTTTTCTGTGGTTTTCCGAAATCACTCCAGGCGAATGCTGGGATGGGTCCCTAACAAAGGCCATGGCCGATTCCTTCCCCAATCCCTCTTCCCTATGCAATTTGCACCGTATCTAATAACTTCGCTGTCGACGAGACGTTAAGTCCAACTAGATGCTGTCCACAGTAAATTGAACACTTTTGAAACCCTGCTAAAGATCTACTTCTATTCACATTCCGTATACTTCCGCCATATGTGAAATTAACATTGCCATGCGTCTTGTCACGTTATTCATGCCACGGTCAAGTAAAACTAAGGAATTATTAGAAAAGTAAATAATTTACTATTCTGCTCATTCATATCACTCATATGCATTAAAAATATAGATAGTAAAATTAATTATTTCAGTTTCCTCAAATATTTTCCTAACACTTTTAATTCAGCGCTCAGAAAGGGAACTACCCTCTCTTCGTCGTTGTCAACTTTAGAGGGTGCATGCCAGTCAGTGTACCCGTGAAAATACATGCAGGAAGGGGCAGTGACATTTTGCAAAGGTTGATTTCAAAAGTGCTCACTTTATCATGAACAGCTTATACCTACCTACCTACACCTATGGACAGCACTCAAATGTCTTACGGCAAGATATGAAGGGCGTGTCCTGCTGTATGGCGGAGTTGGTCGCTTCTTGCCCTGCGCTGCTGGGTCCGACCGCTGTTAGCGCAAATGCCGAGAGCTGAGAGGTAGAACAAACGAACGCCGCATTTAATCAAACGACTGCGAAGGCAATTTCTTTAAGCCTCGCCGACAACTTTCTCCGTTTTCCGAACTTGCCTGCCAGCTTCGCCCTTCCTCCTCGTCGCCAGACCGCAAGAGATGAAGGAGTGGCGCAGAGCACTGGGAAGGGGGTTGATGGGGTACGAGGAGGGGAGAGGGTTAAGTGTGCGAAGGGAAAACTAACCCTCTCTCCAAAGACACAACTAACTCGGCCAGCGAATACGGTCTTGTACTGATTCCAGCTTTAGCGGGTTTCGAGAGTGGAGGAATACGATCGATCGTGAAACACTTGTTAAAGCCTCGCTGAAGGACTCTCAATGACACATCCCAGCAGTTAAGGCTAGGCTTCACACTTTCGCAGAAATTATTTGTTTCGGCGTTGTCGTGTACCTGGGTTGAAGTAAAGTAGCAGAACGCCACTCACCTTTTAATCACTTTAATTCCTACAACCTAGTCGACACTGGGGGTTGGTAACTCTAGAGCTAGTTCGATTTAACCAAAAATAAGATACTTTTATAAAACGTTTTTTAATACACGGCATTTGGAAACTGCCAAACACGTCATTCACGGGGTGAATTTTTCGAAGGTTCGATTCAAAAAGTGTGAAGAAACCGCGAATAGACGATACGTGCTCAATCCTCGGTAATTTGTTTGCTGTTCACTAACTGCCGCTGCAGTCGGAACTCGCGCCCGTGCTCCACTCAGCCTCGTGGAATAAAGTCTCTTGAGTGAGGAGTTTTCACAGCTGATTCAGAGACTTGAAGCTGGTGTCGGGTATTCAGAGGCATAGTGACACGCGTGAGAAACTATCGCATAATTCCATGGCGTCTTCCTTGTCTAACAAATTAGCAAAGTTGTACACTCTCCAATGAAATCAACCCTTAGATAGTAGGTTTCTTAGTCGATTCAGATACAGATTCTAATAAGTTATTAATTAATAGACAACGAAACGAAAACTATTTTACATGTGCACTTGAACGATTCGTACGTAACCCGTTGGAAGTGATAATTTTCTCAGCTGTTTCGCTCAGTACTAAACGTATTGAAAACATTTGTCTCTACCTCACTCTTTCGATTTTTCTGATAACTTCTACGAACGAAGCATTATTTGGAAGCGATTTTCCTTACTTTTTAAGAAAATATAACAACAATAAAAAAATTTATAACACCGCAGAAGGGGGAAATGTCCTTGTACTATGCTGATATGAAAAGTAATTAGTTTCCCTCTCTTAAACGAAATAAATTATTGTTTTTTTTTTTTTTTTTTTTTTTCTGTTGACAGGTTTTCCGCAGTTTTATTTCGTTTTCAAGGGGAAATTAAAAAATTACTAAAGGAACTTACGAACAACTGGTAAATTAAATTTTCCGGGCCAACCGAGAACTTAAATTAGTTTACTTAGTTGACGTAAGGGATTTGCGACATCACATGTCTGCTCGCTGCATGTTCTATGATTAGTAAACAAGTAATAAACTTTGTATACTCAACTAAATTTTGCTTTCCAAGAGTTATGCTGATAAGTTACCTGTGTCTGTGCGTGGATAATTGTATATTTATAGAATTTATGATTCTACATCTTGCATACGTTATTACTCTTACTTGAGGACAGTCTGGACTTCAAAGTCGGAGCATGCTCCAGTATACGTCGGTTATTCATTGACTGATGATTCAGCGGAACACATTGAACAGCACGTGATTTGGCCAAGCCATTGTGAAGATTTTTTTACTGATCCATATTCAGCCAAGACGTGGGAAAGAAGATATAATCAGTATAGCAAGTGAAGAGAGTTGGGCGGCTCTCAATAACGAGGTCTTGAGAGCCGGTGTTATCATAGATTTAAAAAAGGCACACGGGCCGAGGCCGCTAAGCGGTTAGACTGCTAGCCTCCCACCAAGGCGAACCGGGTTTGGTCCCCGGCATGGTCACTCCCGGATTCTCGCAAGTGGGATTCGTGCCAGACGATGTCACTGATCGGCGGGTTTTCTCGGGGATCTCCCGTTTCCCCCGCTCTTTAATTCCAGCGTTGCTCCATACTCGCCTCACTTCACCCTCATCGGCTCTCAAGACCTCACTTTGTAAACCTACAAAGAGTTTTCTTGTGAAATCTGCAAAACATTTATTTGTAATACTACAAATTATAACCTTGTATTACAATTGACATTATTGAGAAGTTTACATTTATTTTTTAGAAAACAAATGTGATAAATTTACATCAAAAAAACTAAAAAATATTTCAGATTATAATTAACAAAAAAAAAAAATTAACTTTGTCAGCACGGAGGCTAGGACCCACACCCCTTGTATTGTTAACCAACACCTTTAAAGACAAGAGCGATTTGACTTACAAACTTTTTATACAGTAAATATATCTGCAATTACCTACAACATATTAATGAAGTTATTTGGTTAAGAAGAATAGGTACATTTATTTCATACTGACGAGTTCTGTTGTTAAGAGATTTGGATGGCTCTTAACTACGAGGTACTAAGATCCTGCCGATTTAAGACATCTGTGTAGCTAGGGAGCCTGTTAATGAATAATACGGCCATGTTTCATTGTGATTATTTGAGTTGTTTTAAGTGTTTTACGTTACTCAAACCTGCAATACATTTATTTCTGAACGCAGCTACACTTTGCATCACCCATAGTTTTTGTACAAACAGCTATATAAGATTTTACGTTGTTGAGTGTCCGCCATTTTGCTGAAGCTCGTGGAAACGGGTCAGTGTAGTAGAAACATTTCTTGAGGATATTACAAACATGACCCTTGTAGTTTTATAAGAGAAATCTTCGTACTATTACAAGCATTTGTAAAATTACAAAACTTTATAAAAGATTACTTTTTTCTTTTTTACTATCTACTGATGGCTTCGCCATAGAGTATATTAGTACACAGAGCCGAAATGGCGCGGCTGTTTCATTGATGTCGGAAGCTCTAGGAACAGACCTTGTGTCTGATTGGATTCTGCATGCTGAAAAACGTTCCCCACTGGCTGAGCTGCCAACTGGTAAGTATAGTCTTTTCACGGTAAAGTGAGCACTTTTGAAAGCCCTCTCATTTGGAGTAATTATCAATAAATTCATGTTCTGTTACCCTTAGACGTTAAATTCCAAGTGCGGTGGAATATGCACACTGTGTTTGTTACTTATAGGCTGTTCACAGTAAAGTGAGCACTTTTTAAGGCCCTCGCAAATGGCATTGACCACTAATAAATATATTTTATTGCAGTCTTAGACGTTAACTATTGAGTGTGATGAAACGTATACACTGTGTTTATTAGTCATATTGCACTGTAGACATTAAAAAGTGGCATGAAGGTATAAATTAATTGAAAGGAAAAATTTAGCAGGGCATTAAAAAGTGCTCATTTTACCGTGAACAGCCTATACGTAGAAGAACATTTATTAAAAAAGGTGGTTAAATGATAAAAAATGGCTGAAAGAAAAAAGTAACTAGAGCCTCAAAGTGCTCACTTTACCGTGAACAGCCTATAGTCACCAGGCGCTGCATGACGATTGGCGGCTTTTTCATCTCTGTACTCTTAAGCACTGTGTGGTCTCGTGAAAAGCGACAAATTACACTTGCATGAACATTTCCAGAAAGACGATTTATGCTCTAGCTAGACTTAAAACTTTTTACGTGCCGACTTGCAAATTTCTTTGGGCTATTGGCTGCGTGTCCATGCGAGAAGACATTTCCTACTCGACTGGGCCAATCAGAATTAAGTTTCGCTGACGCTGAACATCCGTGTATGGCTGGCAGGCACTTAAGACGCGTGCGGGTTAAATACATCCAACCGCAATATTGGTTTTGAACTTACGTGTTTTGGAGTAGCCTACAAGTAGCCGTGGAATATGTTCGCGAAAAACAGGTGGCCCTGCATACGGGCAATAATTTATTTGAATTCCCTCGCTTTTGAGCTCTCATATAAGCTATTCACGGTAAAATGAGCACTTCTGAAAGCACTGCTTGATATACTTGTAAGCACGTTGTGTATAATTCCGCCTTATGTAAGATTAATATTGTCATGGGCCTCATCACTTAATTCATGCGTATGTCAAGTGAGACTGTGAAATTATTAGAAAAGTAAATATTTAACAAAACCTGCTCATTTTCACACTTCGATTTTTTAAAAAAAAAGGCGAAATAAATAATTAAAGTTACCAGAAATGGTTACCTAACACTTTTTATTCGACTTAAGATATGGAAATACTTCCCATCCATCGTTACCAACTTTCCTGGGTGCATGTCACTCAGTGCGCCCGTTAAAATACACTATCTACCAACAAGTAATTGGGCACCTGTCCACAATGATTGCTCGGTGGTTGTCACCCCGTTATAATCTCGTAGGGCCACCTCTTGTGGTTATAACAGCAGCCACCCTGTCTGGCATGCTATCTACGAGTGTTTGCAGGACATCCACGGGGATTCGTCGCCATTTCTCTTGCAACCATTCCATGAGTTGAGCAATGGATTTTGGCCGCGCCTGACGAGCCCTCACCCGGCGATCCAATTCGTCCCAAAGATGTTCTATAGGGTTGAGGTCGGGGCTCTGGGCGGGCCAGTCCAATTGGCGAACATTGTTGTCGGCGTACCACTGCATAGTAGCCCTTGAAACATGGCACCTGGCATTGCCATATGTGTTCATGATACCACGGACAAACACCAGCGGTCCTACGCCGAAGGCCGTGAATACAAATCAACCGAGGTACTGAATTACCAATCTTCATGGGCGCCCAATTACTTTTTGGTAGATAGTGTATATGCAGGTAGGGGCAGTGACTTTTTTCCAAGGTTGATTTCTAAAGTGCTCATTTTATCGTGAAAAGCCTTTAGATTTTGTTATGAAGTGTGATAAGCAAGTATCACAAAATGAGACAATTTCCATTCAGGAAATACCGTACGTCTGAAAAACACTGCTCGACCACAAAATACGTGAATGAGCTTGTTAATACTTTGACGTCAACACAATTTTGCTAGAGATTAATTCAAGTTAGAAGTTCGTCTCCTATATCTATAACTGAAGGAACACTATGTTCTACTAAACACTATTCTTACTTCTTTCCGGCCTTTTCGTGAACACTGCATCCGACATTCATTATTGTACTACTAAAGTCCTATGGAATGTCGAGTTGGGAGGGTTGCAAAGAAATTTTCTTTCAAATGTTACAATGTTAATTTCTCATAAAAAAATATTTTTTTATTTGCGAAAACTGTTAATGAGATTATGTTGTTTCTTAGTAATATTGTAATAAAAAGTAGAGACACAACGTAGCTACATCCGGGCCAGCATTGCATTTCTTATGGACATAGAACTATTCATACGAGCTTTGCCCGTTCGGACATAGTCTTCGTCAAAATGCCGAAACTTATATAAACAGCATTTGTTCTGCTCGATGTTGCTAAAGTGGACATAAATATGCTCACACCCTTAAACAAAGCAGACCATCAACAACCATTCATCGACAAACCTGATTGGTAAAGAAAGACATGCCGGATTCTGCATAATTAGGGAAATGCAAGATTCGCGTTATTATTTGGCACCAGGCTAAACTCCACAGTACTGTTTATACTCGAGCCGCCGTCGTTTATTCATTGCCTGCTGACTAAACTTGATGCCACTCCCCTCCTGACAGAACTGCTCGTGGTTCGGGCACACAATTGGCAAGTGTTCATTTATTGGCGCAGGACTACCCAGGGCGTGTCAAGTCATCAAGTATGGTCCAATGGCAAGCCAACTGCAAAGGTACACGTGATTTAAGTTTAAGGTGTCCCGAAATATTTACGCGAATTTTGCATGTCTCTGTACTGATGGGTCCTCTGTGGTTGAGTGACCAAAAACCATAGCTAGAGTCAGTGAAATTTCACGAAAAGATTTCAACGCAAGTAATATTTCGAAGTACTGTGTGGTTGTTTTCCTTTCTCAATTGGCTACATTAACGTGTTACTTTTAGTACGCGAATAACCATTGCTCATTGCCAAAGTTATTGAATTCTAGTTGGCCCGATTAAAAACATAAATGGCTTATCATGCAGGGAGCAACCAATGGCAAAATAAAAAATTCTCCTTGTGCTTAGAATATTGAAATCCACCTGTGCTGAGATTTTTTTTTTTTTTTTTTTTTGCGAAAAAGCACTGGCTCCAGATATAGCGTGACCAGCAAGCAACTACCAATACAATTTTCAGCTCTCCGCAGATAACGGAGATATTTCGCAGCTCGCTTGTTTGCAAGCGACAATCCCCCGGCGAGAATTGACGCGTCACGTAATTTCGCCTCTGCGGAGTCGCATATTCTGTGTTCTAAACAAGGGTCCAGGCAGTAGTCTCTCAGACTCTGTCTTCGCCGTGGCTAAGCAGAGATGTCTCTGTGATCCTGATTACAAGCACGTGACCCGGCGACCGGCTAATATGTCCGAATGAGATTTCCTCGTGGCGACACAGGCCTCTCTGGGGAGAGAGGGAGAGAGAGAGAGAGAGAGAGAGAGAGAGAGAGAGAGAGAGAGAGAAAGAGTGGGTCGCTGTAAGAGCTGGCACCGCCGGCCATCCATCCCCTTAAGGGAGTGGTATGGGGCACCGTGACGCAGTTAGCCCCTCCCCCGACCCCCTCAAAGCTCTCCTTTCCTCAAGCCAGCCGCGGAGAGCAGAGACCACGGCCCTACCGCCTGTAAGTATGCAACCCGCGTAGCCAGTTCCATTTCTGCTGGTGGGACTGTTTCGGCACTGGTAATCAAGTCTGCGTCTCTGTGCGACAACCGCCTAACCGACACTTTCACTGCACGCCGAAGACTGCGAAGCGAGGTTATGGCCGCGTCTCAATAGGCCCAGAGAGCGCTTTCTCGTGCTCTCGCTACCACGTCATTATGTCGTCAGTGAGAACGCTCTCCGGTCGCACGAAGTTGTGTACTCGCTGGCGCTCTCTCGCACTCTCTGACCGCAGTGGGGATCGCGGTGGCGCCTAGGTGAACCGGCTTCTACCCCCGGCGGGGATCGCATGTGGGAATCGTGACGGACGATGCCGCTGGTCGGTGGGTTTCCTCGGAGATCTCCTGTTTCCCCCCGCCCTTTCATTCCAGCGCTGCTCCATACCTCGCTCTACTATTATCGGCTCTCAAGAACTTGATGTTACAAGCCTCCCAAATCTCTTCGCTCACTCACTATGACCATAGTGTTTGTATAAGGTAATAGCAGCTTTCTGGGCCAAAACAACGTCGCATTTCAATTGCAAGTGAATAACTTCAACAGTTTTAGCGAATGAAAAAACTTACGCAACACATATTTATGCAAAATGTAAATAAGGATTTCTGATAAAGTCTCATATTTTTGTCAATTTGCTGCAGCATGGCGTTAATATAGAGTATAAAACAAAAATAGTAATCTTCTATGCGCTAACAACTATTGCGGTAGTGCTATAATTGTTTGCGATCTTCGACAACATGCCTGTCAGCGTGATTTAGCTTATAGGCATTTAACGGTAAAGTGAGCACTTTTGAGGTCCTAGTTTCTTTTTTCCACCACGTTTTAAAATAGATATTGCCATGTAAGTAATGAACACAGCATGTATATTCCACCGCACTCGGAAGTTAACGTCTAGGTTTACAAAAAAATAAATTTGTTGTCTATTATTCCAGAATAGAGGGCTTCAAATAGTGCTCACTTTACCGCGAATAGTCTGTAATATGATTTCGCACCTTTTTGGCGTCGGCTGTCTTCGTAAAGTCCGACAGAAACGAGAGAGTGGTTGTCTCTGTTTCACAGAGCGAGAGCGTGAGAGAGCGCGAAGCAGTGATCTCGCCAGGTTGTGCGACAGAGCGCTCTCCCGAAAGAGTATTCTTTAGAATGAGACGCGGCCTAAGTTATCGCACGACTCCGAGGGCAAAGAGTCGAATAGTGCTGGAAAGATTCGCGCTGCTGTTAACACCGGAGTCTTGAGAGCTGATGTGGGTGAAGCGAGGTGAAAATGAAGCAGCGCCAAAATGCAAGGGTGGGGGAAACGGGAGATCCCCGAGAAAACCCGCCGACTAGCGGCATCGGCCAGCACGATTCCCAAATGCGAACCCCGCCGAGAATCGAACCCTGGTCACCTTGGTGAGAGGCGAGCACTCTAGCCACTGAGCACCGCCCACCCCCCTTCATTTTATTGGTTAACACTTAATCGGACCCTTGTGGTACCGTACGAAGCGCATTATTCGCTATCGTTCAGCCAATGGAGCGATGAGTTGACGGTACCCCAGTAAAATGTCCTCTCGTATGTAGAAGGACATTCAATCAATCAAACTCTTTTCAGGATCTGGAGATAGAGACTTGAAAAATTCGCGAGTTTAATGACCGGCAGGCTAGACCCTACAGTCTTATGTACAAATATGCAGGTATCAATTGCGCATTGGTTGTTTACTGTCGCAGAAGAAGGCGGCAATTCGACCAGCGTTCTCGAGGTAGTGTCAAACAGCGTATGCACTAGTGGCTAAAGTTATATGAAAACGCGTGTTTTGAATTCCAGTTTGTCCCAAAATAAATTCGCGATTTCTTCAGGTCGCTATCTAAAGGAAACATTAATTCCTTAGTCGCTAGATTGTTTGTTTGAACTTGCTTAATTTCGTTGTAAGAACATGATAAGAAAAACGGGCAACTCGACAACACACAAAAATACAAGAAAGTTATCTCACACTATCGCTGTTCGAGCTACACTCGCGCGTATTTCTCAAAGTTTCAACACTCAAGATGGGTTCACAACATCCACGTGACGTACGTATTGTTATGGCAACGAGGCGATGCCTGATGCAACATTATTTCGAGTGGCAAGGAGCCACTCTATCAACGACGAAAGGATGGGATTTGGGGGCGCGGCCAGACTATTTAAACGGGGTCGCCAGGGTGTCGGCCATCTTTCTTCTTCCAGTCACAGAGAAACGTCATCGTCCAGGGCATACGATCTCCACGAGGGATCCTAATTGGCCTACCGTGCGGCGCAGGCTTGACCAACCCGAGCTGAGTAATTAAACAGTGGTGAGTCCGAGTGAATAGCTTCGGATAAATAGGGACTTTATAGAACGCCTCGGTAGAAGTTTTGTAGAGCGATTCACCGTCCTTCTGACGAAAGGGTAAAGGTGGTTGTGTAATATTTAAGACTTAATAACTGCCATATTTTAAATATATTTCTGAGTTACATTATTTAAAAGTAATCCTGTTTAACTGAGCTATTTAAAGTGAAATAATTGAGGACCTTATGTCTACCTTATAATCTTCTAATTAAGAATAGAAAAAAGTTAGAACAGTATGTTTATACATGCATATAAAAGTTCAAACACTGCATATACATACATCGAAGCACATTCACACAATGTACGTACGTATACATATAAAAGCGAAACTCAGTAGCTCAAGTTTCAACACCGAGAAAAAGTTTTGTTGAACAAAATAAATATTGATTGTAGCAACCAAATTAATTGTTCGTATTGGGGAAATGAAATATTTTGTTTTTTAAAACAAATTATTTTGTTGTTCCTATTTTATTGCTTCAAAAATGGAAGGTACGGTTCATATATGTAAAAATTTGTTTAGCTTTACGTAACATTAGACAGTTTAAGTTATCACAACAAAAGTGAAAGCACAACTGAGGGTCGAACCCGGATCATTAGCGACCGAGCACTGCGCCCTAGAAACCTCAGATAAAGTTACTACTGCTGAAATGGGAATGTTTTTTTTAATGCAATCAATCTTAATACTGGACAATGTAAGTGAATAAATATTTCGAGATTTACAGTTCCACTTTGTAGTTTCCTGTTGAACTTAATTTATTGGCATTTTATACCACTACAAATCAATCAATAAATACATAAACCAACACTGTTACTAACCTATTTGTAACAAATTTATAAACAAAATTCTTCCGCAGGATTTCCGATCGAAAAATAACAAATGAGTGGCCAAACAAATATATGCACTTGATTCAACGAAATATTTTGTTGACAACCTAATTTTTCTTGCCTAACACAGAGATTTTGTTTATTCAAGTGCGTATTTTCGTACATGAACAAAATCTTTTTTTTTTCTTTTTAACTTTTATCTATTCAACAAAATATTTTGTTGCGGCTACTAAATACATGTTTGCACCTGTATAAATAATCATTCCGGTGGCTATAAGAAACGATTTTTCCAGGTGAACTTCCACGTACGTGCATGCGGCTAAGCCAATCAGAATGGCGGATTTCCGCAAAAGCAAATTAGGAAGTACTTTTTCTCACAAAGTTACGTTTTTGTGTGCACTCCTACCAACTGCGCGCATGCGTTACGGAGATGTTGTGAATCAGAATCCACCTCCGACGCATGCTGTAGCCTGTATCTAACACTTTGCAGACAATGCCTGAATGTAACTCGAGCAAAGCCTACCTAGAACATTTCTTTGTTGTTCATGGCAAAACTCGCATGGCTGTACAGTCATTGTTCGGCTAGTGTTTAAGACGACCTCACAAGACCACGGCAGAGCAGTAACAATGATATTGCTATTGATGTAATCTCTTTTTCTATGGCCACTCAAAGGGACATGATTGATTCTAAGCCCTTTTGTAGGATGAAGGACATTTGGTTGGGTTAATATCAGTTCAGCTCTCCATTGGTTGTTGACCAGCCAATAATGAACGCGGTAAAGTACAGGGTAGTGTCCGGTGTGGTATGGACCAATAGGATGATGGTGAGTTCTAACACAGACACCAACAGAACCGGTGTTCTTGCAATAGTGTATATAGGTGACTCTCTTCTAATTTGTCTTACGTGCCAGTAAATGTGTGCAGACCTCAATGTGTTAACTAAGGTGTACCCTCGTTCTTTGAAGGCTCTTGGTGACGAAATTTTACCTCGCCAGCAGTTTTCGTAAAAACGTACTCGCCAGCTGGCAGCCCAGCCAGTGGAGAACGTTCCGCAACACACGATAGCTAGAGACGGTGCAGAATTAGCGTTATCTCTCAGTGACAGGATAGACTCCACTGCCTTATAAACAAGCGAGCACAGTCCGTTGTTTGATTGGCAGCTGCACTTTAATCCACGTCATCTACCTGCTTGATCTCCTTAAAAGATGCCCATCGGCCAGTCCACCTCTGATAACATCTGATGGGCTCGAGAGTTGCCCCGAGGCGAGAGAGACATATGTACGGCCAATAACTGCAGTCGGTCCAACGAAGTCTGGTCTAAAATAATGACGTCAATTTCACAGGTCTCTAACGATAGCCAATGAGGGGAGAGCTGAAAAATTAGCGAGTTCAATGACCTGCAGGCTGGACTCCACAGTCGTATGTACAAATATGCCGACATCAACTGCACATTGGTTGTCAGCTGTCACAGTGGAAGGCGACGATTGGGCCAGCGTTCTCCAGGAGGTGGCAAACACCGCGTGGGCCAATGGCTAATGTTATATAAACACACTTGTTTTTTATTCTAACATGTCCCAAAATGAGTCCGCTAATTGTCCAGCTCTCTACCTATTCATTGTCTGCAACGAGTAACAAGAGTATGAATAAGAGACCCTCTTCAATTATATCCACAGTAGTTGTTTAAAAAACTGGTCTTACTTATGAGTATTAACTATCTTGTTTACAATAAAAAAATATACCAAGACTAAATAAATAATTCCAGGTAGCTCAAATATCGCAAATTCATTACAAAAATCGCCCAAATTGCGATTACCGCATTTTCGTAGTTTTGGTCACAAATTTTGCCTTGAAGTAGCCCAAACGATGACAAATCGGCCAATCTGGCAACCCGAGCCTCAGATGTTTGTACATTGGCTGCTGCTCCAGAGAGTAGCCAGTGTTACCTCGCACCTGGTAGTATGGGATTCAGTAATTGTTTCCTTGCAAGTCTGATGTTGGCCCAGAGTCGTCCAGAGCATGTATAATAAACTGTGATCCAATTACAAAGGTGACTACAAAATACATGTGTATGGCGTCTAGCCGTCCTGAGATGCATTCAGGAAATTTTCTTATCCTATGTATAGGACAACGTGTTTTCCGCGAAAAGATGTAGGTACGTGAAGACTAGACTGCAATGTCATATGGCCTACGTTTAGTTTTCCTTTCATTATTGGCCACGTGTCTTTGTCAAGGGACAGTTCCTTACCTGACTGGGCCAATCAGAATTAGGTAAATCTAACACTGAGTGTCCGTGATTCGTGAGCAGACACCTGCAATACGTGACAGCTAACATCATCCATTCAAGAAGGTGTATGTAATCTCTATTGCTTTTAATGGAGACACAGAAATTTCGCGGAGTCATTCTGCAACAAGCTAGACTCCGAAATATTTCGCGTATTCGAGCTTCTTTTAGTTGTTCATTGGCTGATGCTCCAGTTTACTTCCAGACCAGGTAGCACGTGATTCGTTCCTTGGTTTTTTTAGAAGTTTTGCTATTGGTTGGACGTGGTTCGTGGTGTGTCTAACAAACTATGTCCCAATAGAAGCAGACTCTCCCATGTACATGGGGGTTGAAGTTTATCGTGTCCTCAAATGAATCTGTGAAATTTCCGGATCTCTAGTTTGAAGTGCAGTTAGTCTACTCCTTGAATCTTTTCGCGAGAAACGCCCTACCTATGTATTGCGTTGTTTTTGATTTACTGATTTTATTGTTAGTCGTCTTTCTGATTGAAGAATCGTACAAGACGTGTCAAATTATACGTCGTGGTACATTGTACAGAATTGAAAGTGCCCCGTATGCTCAGACGCTGTGTTACCAACTGATTCAGTGGAATTTTTCAAGCCATACATATTATTTTATACACACTGTCATGTCAACTTCATAAGTAGAAGTTTCTTTGTTTTACGTTAACATTCGCAGTAACGTAAGCTCGCTTGAGCCGGATTTCTCATGATTGTTAACATCATTATTTGTTCAGTTTCAATTGTTTTGTATTTTTTTTAATGTCTCTAAGACGTTTTCTGGTTTCAATTTATCACAATGTCGTTCCTTTGTTGTTATAAATCTTTCGAATTTGAAATGTTCATTTCCAATTAGGAAAGAAAACGAAAATGTGTAATAAGGAAAAAATAACGACCTTCCTTTTTTAACAAGCCGTGGAGGTTACTTTGCGTTTGTGTGTTCCGCTGATGACATTTCAGATTAGTATATCAGAAGTCGGGAAGGAAATCCTCCATAAAATGAACTGCGCATACTGGCTGCTTCCATTTCTTTGTCATAAAGTAAATCATTTCTTTTTCCTCTTGTTCAGAAAGTCAATTATTGAAGGATATTTTAAGAAATCGCCACGTATTCCTCTCAGCAGTTAGCAAGTCTTTCAGCTCACTTAGTGCTCTATTTAAGAACCGTATTTTGTACACTTTCTAACCAAGAACGCAGGAGGAATAACGACAAACATTAGCATGTACAAAAAGCAGTCTCAGCACTAAAAAAATGTTATTTTTGATGTGCAATTCTGTGAAGCTAAAATTGTTTAGTATAAACTTTTTTTTTTCTCGCAATTATTAGAATCCCTGAAATTTCTCGAATTCATTTAAGGACAGGTTAGACTTCAAACATATACACATATGATTTTCGTTTTAGTTGGATGGCAGTTTGTAAGTCACGTCCTGGGCGCATTTGTACCAGTAAGTAATACGCAAGAAAAAGAGGGCTGAATCCCGTGTCACCTGGTCTCTGGTAACAGGGGAGCAACAGCCAATGAACAGCTGACTGTGACTCGAGTAAAAAAAAAAAAGATTGTAGAGTCTAGCTTGTTGTCAAATGAATCTGCAATATTTACGAACCTCAAACTCATATGTACATGGGCTGCAGTCCGACCTGGCAGTATGGTATTCTCAACTTGTTTACTCGCATGGCATATCTGCTATTGGCTCAGATTCGTCCGGGGCGTGTCTAATAAAGCGTGACCTCAATGTACTACATGTGTTTGACGTCTATTGTGCCCTGAAATGAATTCGAGAAATTTCCCTCTCCCTACCGATCAGACACAAAGGTCGTTCCCGGTACCTCACCTCAGCCAATCAGAGACCGGGTACGCCCGCATCAAAAACACCGTCACGACATATAATGTCTGTGTATAGGCTGTTCAAGGTAAAGTGTGCACTTTTGAGGTCCTAGTTACGTTTTCCTTTCCGCCATTTTTTTAATCCTTTAATCATATTTCTTAAATAAATGTTGTCATGTGAGTAGTAAACATCCTGTGTATATTCCACCGCATTCGGAAGTCAACGTCTAAGGCTAAAATAAAATTCATTTGTTGATTATTATTCCAAATGAGATTGCTTTCAAAAGTGCTCACTTTACTGTGAATAGCCTATAATTAGAAACCTGAAAAATTCACGAATTCATTTCGAGACAAGCTACAATTCAAAACACGTGTGTTTATATAAAAGCGATTGGTCCGCATTGTGTTTGACACCTCCTGGAGAACTCTAGTCCAATCATCGCCTTCCACTGTGACAGCAGACAGCCAATGTGCAGTTGATATCGGCGTATGTGTACATATGATTGTAGAGTCTAGCCTACAGGTCATAGAAGTCGCGAATTTTTCAGGTCTCTACCTATAACTTACTAGCAAATAGCGCTACTCCTGCATACTGTTACTGTTACATATCGCTCTTGTCGAACACAAGGCTCGTTCATTCACTGAGATAGCGAAACAACATCTGTGTCTGTTAAACTACAGCTCGTGCCAAAAATAAGGTCTTGTTCGCAGCACGTGAAACCGTAACTTAATTGAGACGTGCAAAATTCACGTTACACCCCTCCCCAATAAGAGACTAAACTCCAAGTTGCTATGCGCACATCTGACTTTCGTGATTGACTGACATTTAGTGTGGCACAGACTGGAGGACTGTCATAGCCAATAATAACGGTTGTGCCTTATAGTAACCATTTCCCTGTAACGCGACCACACAATCGAAAATGACGTCGTATATATAGGCCATCAGCGAATGAAACAACGGATTTTATGCTTAGGTGTGTAAAGGGCATTGGAGTGTAGCTTGTCCTAAGATAATAAAGCGATTCTCGCGGATCTCTATGAATTAACCTGTTCAGTCATCACGTCTATGACAGAGTATACTTTGCACGTGAAGGATAGTTATGGTCGGAACTGTACATAACAAGAAATCAGTGGCAGCTGTTGCGAGCGTCTTCCCTGTCATTAACACGACTTTGTCAATTTTACACTTCCCGTTTATGAATGGTTAATACCAACAACTCCCAGCATGCAGCACTATGTTTACTGGTTGTGAGAATCGCGCTGGACACAGGTACAATACCGATCAAAAAACTCAACCATTGAAATACTTAAGTTTGTAATTAATTGGCGACTGAACGGGTTAAGCAGGGGCATATTTTGTAGTTCTTTGATTCCTAACACTTGCAGGTGAATTTTATTTACACTGTGTTGTCCTTTGTAGGCGGGTTACTTGGAGTTCACTGTTAGAGTGAAAATTTTTCTTATTCGCTCATCTAAATGAGAAGGCAGTTTCTCACGCAGGCGACAGCCAATACCGACAACGAACATGCGGACGTGAAATTTAACAAGCACTCTAATACTTTTACGAAGAAACACATTTCCATAAGTAAGTTTCCGTATGTGACTAGCGGACTTAGTGAGTGATCCAAGGCAGTAAACGCAGGTGAGTAGTGTAAACAAGTTGTTTCCGGAGCAGCGTGGTGAATCGGTTGGCGGGGGAGGGGGGCAGAAGTGGGAGGAGCGACCGCGGCAGCCGCCAGTGAAGGATGACTTTAAGTGGCGCGCTGTTTAAATCTCCCTGCGGACCTGCTGGAACACATCACGTCGACACGCCCTTCTCTTAATGCTCGCACGCTGTTATACCTCTGTGAGGACTGCAAGCTTGTGGCTCAGTAGGAATCCCCCCACAGAGTAGTTTAAAAATAATTTCTGTGCCATTCCTTTATCATTATGTTTCTTTTTTTTTCCTTCTTTTTTTTGCGATATATGCACTGAACTAGGGGGAATTACCTGCAAGCCAGACACGAAAATTTCTGACTCGGGCCAATTAACCCCTTAAAAATTTTATACCGAGTATACTCGTTCACATCCACCATGTTGTAGAATGAGTAACACCTTGGTTTGCGATGTGCAAGTAAAGAAGCTAGCACAAATACGGACAACACTTTTCGCTGGCGAGTGCAACTGGTTGCTATTGACATACCAACTATCTACCGAAACACTTCTCATAGGTTCTTGAGCGTCAGTTGGTATAAGGGACGCAACCTTAAGTACATTTCATGCTAAAAAAAAAAAATTCTTCTTCTGCAACATCTGAAACTAAAATTTAAAGTGTACCTTAAGGGGTAAGTCTAAGGTTACTTGTCGCGTTTATAGTAATACAAGCTCGTAGTAATACAAGCTCGTAGTAATACAAGCTCGTAGTAAAAGTGTTCTGTAAGCCAAAGCTCTATATCCTTCATAAAGGGACAGCAAACGCAATGATTATTCGGCCGATGTAAACCGAGTCAAAGTAAAGGGAATCGCTGAATTAACTCTCTGTTGTACTCATGTCCGTTATTGAACAAGAAGAGTTCCTACAACAGGGCAACCCAGCTTCTACCACAGAGGATACAATACTTGTAAATTACTTACCGCCATGACGTCAGTAGTAATGTTTCGTCACCGCTGGTGATACATTGAACATAGTTTACAATTACTAAATCTGTATTTATTTTTATGCTTACTTTCTAATGTGTTAAATAATTTGTTATGCACTATTTGAAGAAAAACTGACAATCTGAACTAATAAATATATAATTCAACTTAGCAAATAATCAGAAGTTCGTATGGTAATAATACTAGAAATGAGTTTACAATTATTTTATACAACACGAAAAACACCTACGATATGTTTATTAGAGGGTAGTTACCCCTGAAAGCCAAACGAGTCTGTTAAGGCGTCACAGATGTTATTATTTACACATAGGTGGATATACTGCGACAATGAGTAGACAGAGATAGTTTAGGAGAAATAAACTTCAAAAGCTAATTAAATTTCAAAGTAATATGTGCATGTTCGCGTTTTCTTTCCTTATTGATAGAAACTTGTACAATTCCGGCTGTTATTTATGATGTGTATATATTAGGCTGTATATGAAATTGTTTTTTTTTTCTGCCCAAGTACGAATGTAACAATATCTCATGAAGGGCCATAACAACTGTTAACATTATGGAGAGTGTGCATGTATTTACTCTGCACTGCGATTGTATGGACATTTATTTACCCTTGAAAACAAAACTAACTTTATTATTTTACTATTTCGCTGGACTTTTCAAATTACAAGTCAAAATTCCAGTTCATAAGAAAACTTATTATTTTTAAAATATACCTACAATAAACACAATGACCTTTAAAAATCTGTTTATCTGTCTCCACACATTAGTTAGTACACCGTCAACACATGACTCCATTGGCGGACGGCCGGCCAAAAATAAACGTTGCAGAGAATATTAAGTGTTCCCGGCTACAGCCAGCACCTATAGGTAGACACCCGAAGAATTCGCGAGTTCAATGACCTGCAGGCTATACTCTACAGTACTATGTAACAATATGCCAATTAAACTGTGCAGTGGTTGTCTGCTGTCACGGTGGAAGGCGACGATTGGACCAGCGTTCTCCAGGAGGTGTCAAACACCGTTTGGACCAATGGCTAAAGTTATAGCCTACACGTGTTTTGAATTTTAGCTTGTCTCAAAATGAATCTACGAATTCTTCAGGTCTCTGCCTATAGGACGATGGTTAAGTGAAAATACAGAGACAATCACAACTGATATTTAGGTGTAGTGAAATTTCGCGAAAAGATTTCAAGTATATTTCAAAACACTGTAGGGCCGTTTACGTATCTTGATTGACTGAATTACTTTTTGACACGTGCTGATTGTCTGAACACGAATCACGAAGGAGCCGTGCCGATGTTTCCGAATTCTGAGTGGTCTGGTAAAAGATAAAAACCGCCTTCTCAAGCAGACAGCAACCAATGGCAGTAGAAAATCTGCATTTAGGTGCTTATAGCATTGAAGTCTACCTTGTATCTGCATTTAGGTGCTTATAGCATTGAAGTCTACCTTGTATCTACATTTAGGTGCTTATAGCATTGAAGTCTACCTTGTATCTGCATTTAGGTGCTTATAGCATTGAAGTCTACCTTGTATCTGCATTTAGGTGCTTATAGCATTGAAGTCTACCTTGTATCTGCATTTAGGTGCTTATAGCATTGAAGTCTACCTTGTATCTACATTTAGGTGCTTATAGCATTGAAGTCTACCTTGTATCTGCATTTAGGTGCTTATAGCATTGAAGTCTACCTTGTATCTGCATTTAGGTGCTTATAGCATTGAAGTCTACCTTGTATCTACATTTAGGTGCTTATAGCATTGAAGTCTACCTTGTATCTACATTTAGGTGCTTATAGCATTGAAGTCTACCTTGTATCTGCATTTAGGTGCTTATAGCATTGAAGTCTACCTTGTATCTACATTTAGGTGCTTATAGCATTGAAGTCTACCTTGTATCTGCATTTAGGTGCTTATAGCATTGAAGTCTACCTTGTATCTGCATTTAGGTGCTTATAGCATTGAAGTCTACCTTGTATCTGCATTTAGGTGCTTATAGCATTGAAGTCTACCTTGTATCTACATTTAGGTGCTTATAGCATTGAAGTCTACCTTGTATCTGCATTTAGGTGCTTATAGCATTGAAGTCTACCTTGTATCTGCATTTAGGTGCTTATAGCATTGAAGTCTACCTTGTATCTACATTTAGGTGCTTATAGCATTGAAGTCTACCTTGTATCTACATTTAGGTGCTTATAGCATTGAAGTCTACCTTGTATCTGCATTTAGGTGCTTATAGCATTGAAGTCTACCTTGTATCTACATTTAGGTGCTTATAGCATTGAAGTCTACCTTGTATCTGCATTTAGGTGCTTATAGCATTGAAGTCTACCTTGTATCTGCATTTAGGTGCTTATAGCATTGAAGTCTACCTTGTATCTACATTTAGGTGCTTATAGCATTGAAGTCTACCTTGTATCTGCATTTAGGTGCTTATAGCAATCAAGTCTACCTCGTACTCACATTTTTTTTCCGCGAAAAATCACTAGCTCTATTGTTATTGCTGCAGCGGAGAACATAGGCAGTTCACTTCAATCTTGTTCTCAAAGCTTGTAAATCAGCGTTTCCCTCAAAAGCCTAACGTGGTCAAACAGTGGCGTACCATTTGTATACGTTTTGTTTTACAACGTATCTGCTCTTTGACAAAAAAAAAAGATAACAATATTTTATGTGACTTGATCGTATAGAAATTTAGTTACAGCCTAGTTTCAGAATAGGTATAAGTACAGAGGTGAACTATCGTCGCACTTCCTTCCGTGAGTCGGGGGGCCACTGTGGCTGAGCGGTTAAACTGCCCGCCTCCTACCAAGGGGTTCAATCCAATCCCCGGCCGTGTCACTCCTGATTTTCGCAAGTGGGAATCGTGTCGGACGATGCCGCTGGTCGGTGGGTTTTCTCGGGTATATCCCGTTTCCCCGCCCTTTCATTCCGTCGCAGCTCCATCCTCACTCACTCCTTCCATGTGTGCGTACTCATCTGCCGATTGGCTGTGCATGGACAAGGAATGGCGTCGTGTCTGAGTGGAAGGACCACCTGTTTCTCCCGAGAAGATTCCACGACTAGTTGACTCCAAAACACGTTAGTTCAGGACCAATATCGCCGTTGGATGGCATTAGCCCGAGCGTGTCTTAAGTGTCTGCCAGCTAATCTCGGACGTCCCGTGTCAGTATAACTCAGATCTGATCTGGCCCATTCGAGTAGGTAATATCTTTCTCACACACACACACACACACACACACACACACCCATCCAACAGACAAAGTAAATTTGAAAGCTTGCGAGTAAGAAGTTGAAGTTTATTGCTTAAGAATAAATCTTTTCGCGAAAAACTGGTGAGCTCTTTTGAAATCAACCTTATAAAAAAGTCACTGCCTTTACGTCCATATATTTTAACTGGCTTAATGAGTGGCATGCACCTAGTAAAGTTGGTAACAATGGATGGGAATTAGTTCCGCACCTTAACGTCAAATAGAAAGTGCTAGGTAACCATTTCTGATAACGTATATTATTTATTTCGCACAGTGTTTTTTTTTAATGAATCGAACAGTAAAAATGAGTAGATTTGTAAAATATTTAGTTTTATAATAATTTCACGGTTTCACTTGACCGGCCCATGGATAAAGTTATGAGGCCCATGACAATGTTAATCTTAAGTAAGGCGGAATAATACACAACGTACATGCAAGTAGGTGTTAAGCAGAGCTTTCGAAAGTGCTCATTTTACCGTGAATAGCCTATATTAGCTGAAATTCATTCACAAGTTAAAATACTGCGTGACCTAATGAAATGAGACAATCGATAACTGCTGAATTTTGGGTAACAGTTATCTTAGATCGGACTTGGGTTAAGCAGACGTAGAGAAACATTTCAGCACTAGAGTATAATAATTTCTACTGGCCTAGTCAAGTGGAGAAACAGTCGCACGCAGACTTCAGCAAATTACTGAAGAAGAATTTCAGACATGCCCACAGTGTATTGAAGGCAAACAAGTGAACAGCTTAAACATAATCCTCTGGCTCTACAAATGATGAAAGTAAGGAAAGCATACAAGTACCTGATACGTAGCATAACCTGTCAATAACAATGCTAACTTATATTGGCGAAAACATTTCACGGACTCCTTATATTTCAAAACACTTTTGCTTCATATCCATTTTCGTAAGGAGAGGATAATTTTAATTATATATCCACGATCCATAAAATTAATTAAACGAGTAACAAAGCTCAAACTGGGACGGTCAATCAAGGAAGGTTTTGTCTCGCACAGGTATGTGACCATCGACAAAGGATTGCTACAGTTGTGCGCACAGAATGCACTGAAACGAACCTGCGTGTATTTATTTCTGGCGAGAAGCTGGTGTCTCTAATAATAGGACTGAACTTGCTTATGTCCGCTATCTGCTATGCGCGAGGCAGGGATGTCATTACCTAACATGAACGTATTCTACGTATCGCAAATGATGCCGGGAGCTAACGATCTGTCAGAGAGGATCTATGGCGAAGCATCGCACGCTGATTAACACATTCCTGTGCGCCATGTAATTAACTCTATTTCGAGTGTAGCACACGTGAATAACCGAACCGAACTTAGTCAGGAATTGTAGCCAAAGTATGCATGCGTGTTCATGTTTTAATTATGCTCGCAACGAACAACACACACACACATATTTATATATGGGAGACTCTTAACAACGAGGTCTTGAGGACCGATGCCGGTGAAATGTAGTGAGAATGGAGCAGCGCCGGAATGCCAGGGCTAGCGGAAACGGGAGATCCCCGACAAAAAACCCGCCTACCAACGGCATCGTCCGGCACGATTCCCGCTGGCGAAAATCCGTGAGTGTCCCCCTGCCGGGGACTGAGCCCGGTTCGCCTTGGTGGGAGGTGAGCAGTCTAACCGCTCAGCCACCGCGACCCCTACTACAGTCCAGGATCACCGTACTGCGTGATATAGGAACTAAGGTAAGAATTTTTTCTTTAAAGCTATCCTTCCGGAAGGTACGATAAAAAAAAATATCGCATTCTTCGTGTATTATGTTAAGGACATGTATTTTTATGGAAAAAATTCCACGATTCTAGTATATTCGCGGTTTATTCATATATTTTGAATTAAAACTTTTAAAATCCACCCCATGTATGACGTGTTTGGTTGTTTCCAAAATATGCCAAGTTAAGAAGCGTTTTATACTTCTGTTAACATAAAGTATCTTATTTTTGGTTAAATTAGAATTTTATCTATACTTTATTTATAAATGTTAATTTTTCCTTCATAACAAATATATATAAATTCAAAGAGCAAATAGGTGGGCTGATAATAGCCAGTAATAAATAGTTCATGTGCAAAATTTTGCTAAATTGAGTGCGCAAAAATACGATGTGGTATCCCTTTGGTGTATTGTTTTCAGGCTGTTGTAAGCTTTGTTTGAATGAAGCGTGGGAACACCCTGAGGGTTGAACGGTAGCAGGGCTTCAGAAAAGTTGGAGCTAACAACAATGGCCTTTACAGATGATTGTTTTTTCGAGAGAAAAGTTAGCCGTTTGGTAGGATCCAACGTACTGCGCACATGACAGTTTTCTTTCGTCATTGGCTCTCATACATGGATGTAGCCCACATTCCTGGGTCATTAAGGGGACTATGTAGCTGCGCGTCCAAGGTCAAGAATCGAGGGGGCGATACGGGCGACACGAACACGCACGCCTAGCGCCTCATCGCTCCTACGCGCAACGCGTGCAGTGTTTCCGTCGTAACGCTGTACTGTGCAATTCAGATCTGTAACAGCGAGGTCTTATTACACGCGATGAAAGACCACAGATTAAATTACGTCCGTATCATTGTACTTTTCTCTTGCCGCTTAAGGAAACAGCTTATACAAGTTTTAAAATTGCGATATTTGGCCATTTTTACGAATTTTTTCTCCAACAATACACTTAATATGACAAAGGTAAAAAAATAGAAATGGCCGAAGATAATGGTTTTTCATCTTTTCTGACAAAAAGTCATATTTCCAGAACTTTTATTTTCTAAGATACGGGTTTACGCACAAACAACCATTTCACAGGAAACGTTTCAGTGCATAGGATTCTTAAATACCCTGGTACGTAAGGCCAATTTTTTTTTCTTTCGGATAAAGATTTATATCCAAGCTAGACTACAGTGTATCACGTGCGAGCCTGCAAATTTCCTTTGGTCCCATGTCTGTTTGAGAAGTCATTTTCTACAACGCTTGGCCAATCAGAATAAAGTTGCCTTGACACTGAACGTCCGTGATTGGCTGACAGGCTCTTAACATGCGTGCGAGTTAAGATTCCCCAAACGTTATATCAGTTCTGAACTAACGTGTTTTGGAGTACAACTAGTGGTGGAAAGTTTTCGCGAAAATACAGGAGGCCCTACTGACATCGGTGTGTCTCCCGGATTTTCTCGAATGAAACTCGTGCCGGACGATGCCGGGTTTTCTCGGGAATCTTCCGTTTCCCCCACGCTTGCATTCCGGCGCTGCTCCATACACACCTAACTATACCCCCATCGGCTCTAAAGACCTCGATGTTTAGAAATGGCAAAATTCCACCAGAGCGTTTTATAATTGGATGATGTATTTTTGACTCAGATTAGACTTTTAAGTAATATCCATGATCTGCAAATCTGAGAAATGTAAAGATCGAATATATGGAATAATTAGAAAGAAAGGAAACTATACAATAAGTAAATAAATTAAATTTATGTACACATAATAATGTGAGTTTAATTTCTTATTCGCACTGTTCTGCTTCTCTGAAAGACTTACTAATTCAGTAGTGTGTACGATCGATTGTGACAGTATCTCTAGATAAAATTTATGCGAGTTTGTGCAGGAGGAGGGGCCATGGTAGGACTTGAAGTATCATGCCTTACCGGCTGAGTTCTATAACGCAAACAAATAAACCGGGGAATATTTCGCAACTGGTTAGTTGGTCTGGTCATTCATATTAGTCGACTTTTTATAGATTAGGTGTCGTCGACTGTTGGTATAGCTGGGCGGTATGGTGAGTTGGTCTTGACCACTGTTATAGCCATTTTTTCAGGAATTGGTTGGGGTTTCGTTTAGAGAAAGGGAGAGGATGGGGTGGCGAGCGGACGAGCTATTGCAAGTTATTGTGGGTGGATTTGGAGGCGGGGGGGGGGGGAGGGAGTCAGTTTAATGTATGGTGACATACATAAATATTGATGGTGGCTGAACTCTGGTAAGTAAATGCCGATGGAAGTAGAGTTACGAAAGGTGTGTTGTTATAGAGGGTAAGGGGGAGGGGGAATATGTGCTACATAAAGTCAATAATTTTTTTTCGGGGTCGTAATATTGATCGGCTATATAGCCAATGATATTTAGAGGTGGGGGTACAGATATCTGATGATCGTCGTGGCAGGGAGTGGCTGTGCTCTGCCATCTTTAAGAGAATCGAACTGTTAGGGTAACACACATCCAACTTGGTTTTCCGTATTAGGCATGTAATTTTTTACTCTATGGTTTTTAAATTTTTTTGTAATTTTTCGCAATTTTTTCTTGATTTTCCGAGTCCAAGGTAATTTTGTTCCAGATCAAGGTCACCAATATCCAATATGGGTGTCGGAGTCAGCGATGTAATAGTTCCCTAAATTGTTATTAGTTTCTTTTGGGTTTTGAGATTTTGATCATTTTTTATGATTGGGTGGTGGTTAGGGAGGTTGAGGTGAGCGTGGGGCGATGAATGCCATTTTAAGGTTGTATGTCTCTGGAATTTTAGAATTTTTTAAATATTTTTTCCGATTTTTCTCGATTAAAATATTATCAGCAAACACTTTATGTTTGTAGACGCCAAAAAAAATTGAAAATTGACGGCATGGGAGATCTCTGGTGGCATATGCTAAAAAAGGAAATAATTAGCCCTAGCTATAGATTCCAATACTGGAAAAATATGTGTTAAAGTCATAATTTAGCGTAAAATGGGCATATACCATTGGCTGGTATGGGCGGAGGGATAATTAATGCTATGTTAGGCCAGGAAAAAACATATAGGAACGGCACTCACTTCCAATTGGGCAATGTAACGAAATATAAAGATCTCCACAAGATGTGTCATGAATTTGGCACAAAGATTGAGAATAGATTGGAGCAACACGACAAATGGCGAAAGAAAAATTCCGAGGATCCATGATAGTTTATTCGGGTAAAGTCTTCAAAGATTAACGTCAGAATTCTCCTGACTGTGGAGGAGGACAGGTTTTACTAAGAGAACGGGTAGAATACCGTATAAAAGCACTAAGAACAGTGAATGAAGCACTAAGAACAGTGAATGAAGCACTAAGAACAGTGAATGAAGCACTAAGAACAGTGAATGAAGCACTAAGAACAGTGAATGAAGCACTAAGAGAGACGATAAGAAAGTTCTGCGCAGTGTCTTACTCGTAAGAGTACAGTTGCAGTGCGGGAGTATGGAGGGTTTGCCGGCCTTCGGGCAGTTAAACCTGTCCCTACCATCAACGAATGAAAACTGTCCGACATGCGCAGTACTCCGGAAGTGAGGAAACATCCAAGTTTTCCCTCAATAAACTACCGTCTCTGAGAATCGTGCAGGACGTTTTGACGACGCGGGAAGCTGCTGCAAAGGAGAGGAGAGGAGTATCTGTTCTGCGATGCTCTCAGTAATACCACTCGAGAAATTCGCCCTCTCCGGGACAGAGGACGCGTCTGGACGCCCAGTCTGGCGACAGATTGGCAGAGACTTTCTAGATGCGCCCTTCACCTGAGAGATACAGAAATACCGACGAAGCTTGCATCCACATGCCCACGACGTGGAATGGGGGAAATCAGACTCTCCATCCATTGTGGGACTTCATGCGCGGCAAAATAGCTGGGGATCCTTGTAACACGCACACTACGTGTGTGCATACAAGACATGAATAACTGAAATGGTAGCCTCTGTTCTTTCACATTATTTATGCACTGTTTCGGATAAATATATTTGAATTTTTTCTAGGTAGACACTCCTTTATAAGTAAGGATAGGAAGAATTCGAGACATGATCAGGACAAGATAGGTTATTGAACTCGCGAAATTTTCCTATCCCTGTTTATAAGGAACACTAGTACTGTTACAGCTAGGATACAGATGGAAGTGATCTGCAATGCGACAGTGATTGGTAAATAACATATAATTATGGCCACCTGTTTTTCACGAAAAAAACACGTGGCCAATAACCAAAGTAAAACTGCACGTACGCCATAGGTAGAGGCCAGAAGAATCCGCGGATTCATTTCGGGACAAGCTAGAATTCAAAACGTGTGCGTTTATATAACTTCAGCAATTGGTCCAAACGGTGTTTGACACCTCCTGGAGAATCGCTGGCCCAATCGACGCCTTCCACTGTGACAAAAGACAACCAATGTGCAGTTGACGTAGGCATATTTGTACATACGACTGTAGAGTCTAGCCTGCAGGTCAGTGAACTCGCGAATTCTTCAGGTCTCTCTAGCCATAGGACATTGGAGTCTAGTCTTCGCAAGAATATTTTCGCGAAAATCAGGTGGCCCTTCATAAAAAGCAATGCAAATTAATGAATATGTAGCCTATTTATTTACTTTACATTTACTAACTGCCGATTTCCGTGGTCATGGAGGAGTTCATTACAGTGTAGGTCAAGAGATTCTGCGTCCGAACTACAGATATGTCTTGTACGTAGACGATATTTAATGTGGGGATGAAAAAGTTTAGTTCAAAAAATTAGGAATATGTTAACTGCTCTCCATTCAGCAACCAGAAAATCAAATGCTGGAGATATATTAATAGGTAGCGAAACCTGAATTTAACGAAAATATTTTCGCACTTGTTATATTGAAATACCTCATGGGCGTGCCAGAAATTTTCATTTGATTATTGGCCACGTGTCTTTGTGAGAAGACATTTTCTTACCTGACTGGCCAGTCAGAATTAAGTGACTCCGATATTGCACGTCTGTGATTCGCGGGCAGACACTTAAGACGTGAATCTGAGATAAAGTGTTATGAAATAAAACTAGCACGGTTTGAGATTCAGTTATTGTCTGAAAAATTCGCGAATTCAGTGACCTGTAGGCTAGACTCTACAGTCTTATATACAAATAAGACGATACTAACTGCGCATCGGTTGTCTGCTGTCTCAGTGGAAGGCGACGATTGGGCCAGCGTTCTCCAAGAGGTGTCAAATACCATGTGGACCAATGGTTAAAGTTATATAAACACAAGTGTTTCGAATTGTAGCTTCTCTCAACTTGAATACGCGAATTATTCAGGTCCGTAAGAACTAGTTACCCACAGGGAAGATCATTGCGGTGCTGAGCCTCGAGGAGTACAGGACTAGTCAAATATAAACTTCCAGTGCAACATATGGTAGAAACAAGTGTTTCGAATTGTAGCTTCTCTCAACTTGAATACGCGAATTATTCAGGTCCGTAAGAACTAGTTGCCCACAGGGAAGATCATTGCGGTGCTGAGCCTCGAGGAGTACAGGACTAGTCAAATATAAACTTCCAGTGCAACATATGGTAGTGGTCTACGACGGGCATTAACACTTTGAGGTCGGCACACTTTCGCCAGCTTTAAAGACAAGCTAGGCGTCAGTCACATATATCCATACCGCTGCAGGGACTCCGTGTTATATTGGTCCCTATTATCACTTAACGCCATTCTGCTGGTCAAAACGACACCCGTCTTTCCGTATTGGCCAGATGTCAACCAATGGAGGGCTGAGTGTACCGTTTTCCAACCAAATGTTCTTTCGTATGTAACAGGATGTACATCCCATCGTGTTCATTTACGTAACTACACAAAAATTGTTCGTTCATTTACGGAGTTCGTTGTTGATGTTGTACGAGTTACTATTCAACATCCTTATGAAATAGGGAACTGATGTAAGTATACCCGGACCAGTTTTGTTTTTTATGTGGAATTAAATATTCAAGCACGTTTTGTCCGAACTACACTCGAGTATAGTCCTCGAAGTGTTAAAGGGCCAAGTACCCCGTGGTTCTGCCGCTTCACTGAACGGATTCGCTGGTATTTCGCCGTGACTATTGCGGAAGGCGGTCTCCAGGCAGGTCAGAGGCCGGAGCATGTCGGACGCTATTCCGGGCTCGTCAGGCGCATGAATACTTAACCGCAGTCACGCCATAGACCGGTCAACACAGCAGCGGTGTCGACAATCCCTCGTGCCGTGTACCTACGTCAGGGGGTGGGGGGGGGGGGTTCCCGCCAGCCACGGATTCACTCCCACTCCTCCCCCCCCTTTTTTCTCTTTGTGTGTGTGTGTGTGTGTGTGTGTAGAAATCCGCCCTAGTCATGGAACCGTCGAGTACACAGCTGCGGAATTACTCGTCATTTCCATTTCACGTACACAGCAAAGAAACCATTCGATATGCCCTACTTGTTACAAGAAATAATTCCTCGGAAACTACATGTCGAAGATTTTCTTGCAACTCTACAGTTAATTTATTGCTGCAGATCTGAAAAATTCGCGAGTTGAATGACCTGCAGGCTATAATCTACAGTCGTATGTACAGATGTGCCGGTACCAACTGCACATTGGTTGTCTGCTGTCAGGGCGGAAGGCAACATTTGGGCTAACGTTCTCCAAGACGAATAAAACCCTGTGTGCACCAATGGCTAAAATTACGTAAACGCATGTGTTTTGAATTCGAACTTATCCCGAAATGAATCCGCGAATTCTTTAGGTCTCTATAGATATAGATGAATCACTTCTAATTTGTCTTAAGTGCCAGTAAATGTGTGCAGAGCTCAATGTGTTAATTGGTGACACGTTATGTTTTAAACGTCTGTGCTTTTCACTGCGTTTGTCATTAAACCACAAAGAACTCAACAATTTACTTCCTATATTAATGTAAGGTTTCTGGGGTTACAAATATGAAATATTTTCATCAATGCTGATATAAGCTGTTCGCGGTAAAGTGAGCACTTTTTAAGGCCCTTTTGAATTTTTCCTTACATCCAATTTCCATCTTCCTGCTGCTTATTAATATAAACATTGCGATGTGACCTATAGACACAGTGTATACTTTTCAGCACCTTCAAAATTTAATGCCTGAGACTCCAATAAGATATATTTATTAGTGGTTAATGCCTGTTGGGAGGGCCTTAAAAAGTGCTCACGTTACCGTAAACAGCCTATAAAAACGTGTTTCTTTGTCACAACCAATAAGCAATAGGCTTTGTGTTCGGTGATCAATAGAGACGTGCGAAATTCTCTTTATCTTCCGGTGACAGGATAGATTCCACTGCATCATAAACAAGTGACCACAGTTCGTAGTTTAATTGGCCGCTGAAATGCAATCAGCGTCACGTGTCTGCTTGGATCTTCTTATAAGAGATTGGCCACTCGCCCCGCTGAACTTATATTATTAGCTCAAGAGTTCTCCGAGGCGTGACAAACATGTTTTTGACCAATGGCTGAAGTTGGCAAAATGCACAGTAAGTTGGAGTTCAGTCTGTCCTTACACAATAACGCGAATTTTGCAGGTCTCTAGTGAATAGTGATTAGAGATGATGGTTTATTGCCGGAAAAGTTGACTTTGCTAGGATTCAACGTACTGTACACATGTCCGGCAGTTTTATTTCCTTATTGGTTGGCATGCATCTATGTAGCTACTACCCCATTTCACTGGACCAATTAGGATTCTGATACTATAAGGCTGAAATTTCGTGATTGTTCTGCTAACAGCTTAGCCCAGTCAAAAACTTTGTTCATCCAATCATGAAAGAATAAATTGGTTAAACTGTTATAGAATATATATTGGCTTAAAAATTTGTTTAACGATTTTCCATAATCTCTATTAGTGGCATGAACCTGTCGTAAAGTAGAATAGTAACATGAATTACGAACCAGTTACTCAAAAGGGAAGACCATTGGTCACTGAGCCTCGCAGAGTACAGTAGTGGTCTAATATAAGTTTCCTTTGCAGCATGTTGACGTTTGAATGCGTTAAGGTTACAGAGGTGACATGCCCGCTTATTCCGCGGACTGCCGCCGCACGCTGGCCAGGAACATGTTGGGACGCTGTTCGTCAATCGGCGCCTGGTAACCCACTCGCCAACCTGGCAGCTCAGCCAGTAGGGAACCCTCCGCAACACGTGGTAGCCAATCAGGCGGAAGACCCGATCCCAGAGCTTCGCGCGGCCAACCAGATTAAAATAAACGCCACTCGATTCCGCCTCTGTGTAGTAATCTACTCTGTAACCGGACCTCCCGTATCGCGCATTATTTCTCCGCTGGCGGCCATCAGAGCCGTGCGATGCGAGCTCTCCCAGCGGGCCGCCTCGTAACTACATTACGACGCCGATCACAAACTCCCCCTCCCCCACCTTTTACCTTCTCTCGCACACCTCACAGACTCCCCGCGGCGCTAAATCAGAGCCAGGTCTCCCCTCCCTCTGACGTCAGAGCCAAACTGCGCCTGCGAGACACATCATTGGGCAAACGATCCGCAATGCCAGGGATGGAGAGCCTGCCAAAGTTATAGGGTTCGGAAGGGTTTGGTTGCCAAGGGGAAGGGGATGATATTAACAAACAAAAAAAACAACAAACAATACGGGGGCTGATGTTACCTGCAAATTTCGCCGGTGGCCAAATGTATCGACGCGCAGCCCCCAGAGGGTAAGCGACTCATGTTACATATCTGCCCGCTGGTCGCTGTCATGGTTCTCCAAAGCGGCAGGAGGGAGACTGAGGGTAAAATATCGGACCTTTCTCTTTATGACTGGATGGCGTGTTGACATTTTCATTTTTTGATAACGTTCTCCCTGTTGGTCCGTTAAAGATTAAAAACATCCCCCCTCCTCTCTCCAGCCTGGGGTGTACAGTAGTGGCTGGAATTTACCGGTCTTGTTTAATTCGCCGGCCGGTATTTTTTTTTTCTGCGATTAGGCCTGCAGCCGCGTCGAATATATCGACTTGTTAAACAGAGTAGTTTTCTAACGGGAAGATGTATAATTATGATGGGCTCTCGTGACACTTCTGATTTTTTATCTCCCGGAGAAAACATTTGACATTCTTCCGTACTCAAACACATTACCACTTAGATCTCTCTCTATGCCCCAAAAAGTGGGCTACACGCAAAAGGGAAATTTCTCGGCCACTGAAAACAGCGTTGGCGTGGTTGCAGTTTCATTGTTTCGTTTATTCTCGTCGAGATCTTAAAATAACTTTACCAAACATCAGCATACATTTTCTTGAATGAAGATAATAATGTTTTCGTAACAACTAAATTGATATATATATATATATATATATATATATATATATATATATATATATATATATATACACACACACACACACACACGCGCGCTGCATTTCTAGGGACACCCGAATTTCGCGAAAAGATTTCAAAACCAGTTCGCCTTTCTAGAATGGACGATCTAGTTGTTACGTGTCTTAGGTGTCTGTCCTCGAATCACAGACGTACGGTATCAACGTAACCTAGTTCTGATTGGCCAGGCAAGAAAGAAAATGTCTCCTCACAAACACACGCCACCAATAAGCAAAGGAAAACTGTTGTCACGCCCATAGGGTACTGAAATCTAGCATTACCGGAAATAATTTCGCGAAATTAGGGTGTCCCTATGCATTACATGTTAAATATAAAACGGTATTTGATTGGCAGACAATCAATTTGGCACTCGATTGGCTAGCACCCAGCCAGTTATTAAATGTTATTCGGCGGCGTAAGCGTATCAGATTTCGTCCGAATCAATAGGACGGTTGAGTAGAGACCTGAAGAATTCGCGGAGTCATTTCAGGACAAGCTAGAATTCAAAATACGTGCTTTTATATACCTTTAACAATTAGTCCAGATGGTGTCTGACACTTCCTGGAGAAAGCTTTTCCAATAGTCGCCTTCCACTGTGACAGCAGACAACCAAGGTGCGGTGATATCGGAATATTTATAGACAAAACAGTAAAGTCTAGCCTACAGGTCATTGAACGCCTTCCAGGTCTCTACGTATTTGTTTACTGAAGATTGGAAACGGAACACTTCTTGGCATATAATTAGAGACCCGAAGAATTCGCGATTTCGATGACCTGCAGGCTAGTCTCTACATTCTTATGTAGAAATATGCTGATATCAGCTGCACATTGGTTGTCTGCTGTCATAGTGGAAGGCGACGATTGGGCCAGCGTTCGCCAGGGAGCGTCAAACACCGTGTCGACCAATTGCTGAAGTTATATAAACGCACGAGTTTTGAATTCCAGCTTGTCCAGAAATGAATCCGCGAATTCTTCAGGTGTCTGCAAATAATGGATAAGTACACAAAAGTGAAATGGCGTACCTATTCCCTGAACGGCTGTGCAAGGCCTTGTTTCCGACCGGCTACCGAGTAATGCGTGAGATTCCCTACAGGCTGGGATGGCAGCTGGCAAGTAATTTACCATGCGCTAACTTACAAACTGTGGCTGGCCAGTGAGGAATGTTCCTGGAGTCTGCGGCTTGAGTTCGTGGGGTAAGCGGCTGATTCAGCGATGCATTCTTAGAGTTAGTTGGAGCTGCGCGCGGGCGACACTAGCACGCCTAGTGTCTCATCGCTCCTACGCGCAAGGCGTGCAGTGTTTCCGTCGTGACGCTGTAATGCGCAATTCACATATGTAAGAGTGGGGTTTTACTATGCGCGATTAAAGCCCACAGATTAAACTACATCCGTATCTTTGTACTTTTCTCTTGTCGTTTAAGCTTTAAAAATGAGATATTTGACCATATTCACGAATTTAATTCTCCAAGGATATAATAAATATGACAAAAGTAAAATAATAGGGACGTAGATAATTGTTTTCTTATCTTTTCTGACAAAAAGTCATATTTGCAGAACATTTATTTACTAAGATCCGCGTATTCGTGTGAACAACTATTTCACAAAAAAAAAAACGTGGAGGTCCATATAATTATTAATGCGCCAGTCTACCCGACGATTGTGAGGAAAAGAAGCGAATCTGGAATTCTCAGAGAAGGATGCCAACGCAATGCTTATAAAAGGGAGTCTACAGAGATCTCCAATAATAAGATTCAAAGGCACGCATGTAAAAATAAGAACGAAGGTAAAATACCTACAGGTGATGTTAGACAATAAGCTGAGTTTCCAAGAGCAAGTAAGCTATCTTATGGAGAAGACGACAAACGAGACGAACATTAACAGCATGACGAGGCTTGTAAATGGCCTCATGGAACTGCATTAACAGCATGACGAGGCCTGTAAACATCCTCATGGAACTGCATCATATTGAGCAGCAATCTGGTTCACCAATGCCAGACTAGTACATGCTCAAGGACTATTATTGAATAATCAGAGATCAGTGTTATTGGTGATCAGTGCAATGGAAAATGCATGCGGAACACATACAACTGAAACATTACAGGTTGGAGGAAGCCATCCATCCTGTTGGATATTCTAATATAATAAATTGGCTTGCTACTAGAAGAAACAAACGGGAGAAGAGTGTCGATATTAACCCTCTCAGACCCACTTATATTTACGGTTTCAGGTGTTGCAAACAAAGAAATTTATGATGCGTGCCGTACACTGTTAAAAAATAATTCCTTCATGTTACGGAAAAGTGCTGGTTAAAATTTATCCGCCGTGTATAAAGAATGATATTAAAAAAGTTAAAATAGTTTGTTATTAAGCAAGGTTTGGACCCTAGTCAAATGATTAACAGTCAGCGACTATAACCATTTTTTTTAACCTTCATTTGACGTTGTTGTCACATTTTTTACGTTGACGAAGCTCTAGTGAGACCGACTTGTTGACGAATCCCCAGTACGACAATCGAGCTGAGCATCCGCCACGTCGGAGGCACCGGGGCGTGAACCCGCTACCCTCCGACTACAGGTCGGCCACCCTACCCCTGAGCTATGAGGGCAGGGCATCCATTCACCTACAGTTCACCTTTGAATATTGGGGTATAACTTCTTTATTTATATCCGAAAGACAAAATCAGAAATTCAGTTTCTATTGAATTTAGTGTATTTTTAGTTTTGCCAAATGTTACAGACACCTGATGCTATCATAGTCGCGTGGATAACCTTAACTGCCGCAGAAACGATAATTTTCTTGTTACAGTGGCGAAGAAAGCTTCGTGTAGAATCGGCATTGTTCGTCCCCGTAACTCGAAGCCAAATGGAATACGGAGACTTTCCGTATTTTATATTTACGGATTTAACTCCGTTTTTCGTCATTACGGATTGCCTTTCGGTGTATACACTGTACATTTCCGTAAAACGTTCCGTAAATATACGGAAAGTTTTAGCAGTGTACATACTTCAACACAACACCGTTTCCGTTGCCACAGCCAATGAGTAGAGACATGAAAAATTCGCGTTATTATTTGGGGACATGTTATACTTGAAACACATGTGACTTTGCAATACGTTTGTGCTTGGACCAGACGTTATAAGACACACCCTGGGTGACTCTGCACCAATAAAGGATCACATCACAATTGTGTCACGTGTAGTTCAGTCAGAGAGGGTGTGTCTTCGCATCTATGCAGCAGCCAATGGAGAAACGACGCCGGCTCTAGTGCATACAGTACTGTGAGGTTCAGCCTGATGGCAAATAATAACGCGAATTATGCATGTCCCTGCCAATGAGCTGTAAGTTATACATGTTCGGTTTCAGTAGTACCAGCGAACTATTAACTAAACCAGTAAGTGGGTTGGCGAATTATTTTCCCACGGGGTCATATCGTTGGTCATTGAGTGAATCAGGGAAGAGATGCCACGAGGGCCGATGAAAGCGAAGAGAGTTGTTTATGGAGCTTGCCAGGAATGCGAGGGCGGGGAAAACGGAAGATCCCCGAGAAAATCCGCCGACCAGCGGCATCGTCCGGCACGATTCCCACACGCAGAAATCCGGGAGTGACTCGACTGGGGATTGAACCCGGTTCACCTTGGTGGGAGGCGACTAGTCTGACCACCACATCACCGCGGCCCCCGTCTTTAAGTAATGGATTTAAATTACCGAATGCGTTAGCTACTGATCTTAGTACAGGCATCCATGTTTAGGCAAAATAATAACATCATAGGTCCTATCGCTCCCTGCACTGAAATTCAATACGAAATAAACACTCTTGTTAGTAGGAACACGTGTTTTTCTCACGAAAATATTTATGACCAGGTTAGACTTCAATATCCTACGTCCACAATCAAAACTTCCTTTGGTTATTGGATACGTGAGAAGACATGTTCTTATTTGACTTGGCCAATCGTAATAAAGTACACTGATACTGGACGTCCGTGATTCGTGGGCAGACACTTGAGGAATGTGACGTTTGAAATCCCTCAAACCACGAAAGTTCGTGTGAACGAAAGTGGTTTGCAGTGCAACTGGTCTTGAATCATTATTTTTTTTTGCGTAAAATACCTGCCGCTACTTATCAGTAGTGAAAATACTATACTGCTTTTTGGCAATTGTTTTCTCAAGTTTGATGGGGTGCTATTTGCTACACTTCACTCCAAGATATTATCCGCAAATTTGCTATACGAGTGTACACGTAGAGTGAGAAAGCACTACTGACAAAGTTATTTCCCATACGTCCATGCTAGCGTTCCTACATTTGCTCATGAAACAGTCAGATGCGTGGGAAACATCCCAGCTGTGTATAGTAGCGACTATAAACATTAAAGTATTTACAGCCAGATGTATAGTATTATTACCATGAGATATGTGGGCTAAAAACTTTCAGTTCAGTTTTGGAAGTTTACCAGAGATTTATTTTAGGGTGAGTTAATATATAACACACAACTTGCTATTTATAGACAAGTTGGATTTTAGATTGCGTAATTGTGTGTTCGAAATACTTTTGCAAGTACCCACTCGAAACACGTGGTTTTGAAGTTTAAATACACAATCTTGTCAAATGGCGGTACAAGAAATTACCTGCGACTCAGGTTTCGTTTTGCTTAAAACGAAATTGTGTTTATGGCAAGGGAACATCTGTTAGCACTTGTGCCGCTACGTACCATGTTATCGTGAGATAGTCAGCTGGAAGGTACAGATCCAGAACGAAGCAGAAACGCAACCCGGCAGGTGGGGTGGAAACCATTCGTGCGCCGCCGAAACATCGAATGTAACGAAGATGGGTATTGGTTGGTGGGGGGGGGGGGAGGCAGCAGGAATCGAGCTCGAGCTGCCAATAGCAATTGCAAGGGATTAGCGTTCGGGTGTAATTACGCGACAGTTAACCCCGTCCGCGGTTTACGGTAATGCGCGCGATTAATTTTTCGGGATTAAGGGATGCGCTCGTTGGCGTAAAATGGGGCAGGCGGGTTGGTTGGAGGCAGTCCCCGTTGATAAAGAGCTGTTGTTACGCGGTCAGGTGAAAATGTTGGACTCCGCGCTGCGCTAGGTTTGCGAGATGCACTAGCATCTGCTGGTGACTGTACGGTCGAGTGCATGCCGTCGTACGGTCCAATACCTAGTTGTTGCAATTGTAAAGGGCTTTCTTTGCTTGAAAGCTTAGTAGGGGATGGCTTACAGACTAACTTATAAACCTAACTTAAATTAACACCAATACCTTGCCCGGGATTCGAACCCATAGCCTCCCGTGCCCCAAATCGGTGGCGCACCAACCGACTGTGCCACGGGAGGTCAGCCCCGTTACCTAGTGACAAGTACATCTTGAGTTCTGCACACATGTAGGTTACTGGTGTTAAAGACAAATTAGAAGTGATCTAACTATATACACTGCTACAGAAACACTGGTTCTGTTAAGTCTCTTTATTGCCACACACCACTATCCTATCAGTAAGGACCTGCAAAACTCGCGTTTTTTTCTGGGCGCAGAATAAACTCCAAGACGCTGTATGCTGGGTTGACTTCTGTCATTGGTCGATTACTAGAGTAGCCAGTTGCAACGACGCTTTCATCCAATAGTTAACGCTGAAGGGATGAACAGCCAGTCAACAGTGAAGCGATCGCACAGCATAATGACGCTGTACAGGACCAGTAGCTAATGAAATCACAAATTGCTCTCAGTCAATTAAATGTTGGTGACTTCTAACATGTCTCGAAATAATAACGCGAATTTTGCAGGTCTCTGCCTATCAGTATGGACATAGAAAATTCTGAACTCCACAAGAAAGCATATACTCGAGCCTCCGTCGTTTCTTCATTGGCTGCTGACTAAACGTGATGCCACTCCCCTCCTGACAGAACTGCACGTGATTCGAGCACACAATTGGCAAGTGTCCATTTATTGGGGCAGAACTACCCAGGGCGTGTCAAGTCAAGCATGGTCCAATGGCAAACCAACTGCAAAGGTAAGCGTGATTTAAGTTTAAGGTGTCCCGAAACAATATCGCGAATTTTGAAGGTCTCTACTGATTAGTATGGACACCCCAATTTCGGGTAAAGATTACTGCACGTGATATATTTAAATACCCTACCACTGCACATATCTGATACGCTGGCAGACACCCAAAACGCTGAACACCTAGGTCATTAGGTCATCCTAGAAAAAAAGTGGATCTGAGCTAGAAAGTTATGAAATACAACAGGTCGTAAAATATTTTTGCGAAAATCAGGTGCCCCTTCTTAATAGTCAACACGACACCGGACAAGCTTATTGTACACTACAACCTTCATTATCATTGAAATGTCAAGTAGATTTTCTTTTACTGTGTAGAATGAAATGCATTCCAGGATGTTTTTCAGCATCATCCAGCTAAGAAGATAGTTAACGATGGGCTGTTATGTTCTCGTAGAGTCCGGATTATCATTGGAACAACGCATGGTAGTTCCATATCCAAGAACAAAAATAATTTTTTACAATAACCTTGCCAGTGCTATACACTCGGGTGAAGTCCTCAATGTGTTAAAAAATTTTATGTTATAGGTCGAGACGCGTAAATTTCGCGTTATCTTTCGGTGATTGATAGACTCCAGTGTTTTGTAAACAAATGACCACAGTTCGTGGTTTCATTGGCCATTGCACTGTAATCATCGCCATGTATCTGCTTGCTCTCCCTAATAGAGATTTCTGCTTCACAGCTTAATTTATATTAGTGGCTGAAGAGTTCTCCGAGGCGTAACAAACATATCTTTGACCAATAGACCGAGTAGGTAGAACGCACAGTAACTTGGATTCAGTCTGTCCTTAAATAATAACGCTAATTTTGCAGGTCTGTACTTAAAGGTAGGTACATGCGAAAAACGCTTTATTAACGTTCTGCGGACAGAACTCCAAGACGTTGCGTTTTCGCCTGACAGTTACCATTGGCAGACAGCTTGTGTGGTTCACCCCGAGGACACGTCGAACCAATAGTATAAAGGGTCAAATGTTGAACAACCAATTTCCAGCGAAGCGGACACGCAGATAACATACGCCGTGGAGCCAATCAAATCACGCATTGCGCTCAAGTAGTTAAAGGGCAGTGAAAAATAGCATGTTTCCCAATAATGAAGTGAATTTTGCACGTCTCTAGTTACAGGCTATTCATGGTAAAGTGAACAATTTTTTAAGCGCACTCATTTGTAGAGACCTGCAAATTTCGCGTTATTATTTGGGGACACATTAAACTTCAAACACGTGAACTTTTGCAATATGTTTATCATTGAACCATACTTTATTTGAGACACCCTGAATAACTATGGGCCAATAAATGAATACTTCACAACTGTGTGCCGCAATCACGTGTAGCGCAGTCAGAAAGGAAGTGAATTCACGTCTATGCAGCAGCCAATGGAGAAACAACGCCAGCTCAAGTACACACAGTTCTGTGAAGTTTAGCCTGGTGACAAAAAAAATAACGCGAATTTTGCACGTCCCTACTCATTTGTAAAAATTGATAGTAAATAGAGACCCGGAAATTTCGCGTATTCATTTGAGGACACGTTAAACTTCAACACCATGTACACGGGAGTCCCTGCTTCTATTGGAAAATAGTTTGTTAGATACACCACGAACCACGTTCAACCAATAACAAACCTGCTAAGAAACCAAGGAACGAATCACGTGCTACCTGGTCTGGAAGTAAACTGGAGCATCAGCCAATGAACAACTAGAAGAAGCTCGAATACATAAAGGGTTGTGGAATCTAGCTTGTTGCAGAATGAATACGGGAAATTTCCGGACCTCTAATAATAAATATAATTTCTGTAGCCTTAGGCGTTAACTTTCAAGTCCGGTCAAATAAACACACAGTGTGTATTACTTACATGGTGATATTTATTTTAAAAAGTGGTAGAAGGACAAAAAAAAATGGCTGATAGGAAAAAAAGTAACAAGGGCCTCAGAAGTTCTCACTTTAACGTGGACAGCCTGTAGTTAGAGACCTGAAGAATTCGCGGAATCGTTTCGGGACAAGCTATAATTCAAAACACTTGCGTTTATATAACCTCAGCAATTGGTTCAATCCCCGGCCGGTTCATTCCGGATAATCGCAAGTGGGAATCGTGCCGGACGATGCTGCTGGTCGTTGGCTTTGCTCCATACTCACCTCACGTCACTTTCGTCGGCTTTCAATACCTCTCTGCTAAGAGCCACCCGAATCCCTTCACTCGCTCACTCAGCCTGTGGTTTCCCTGACTTCTACGACTGACTACCAAGTTTTTTTATAACCTGTTCACGGTAAAATGAGCACTTTTGAAATCACCGCTTAAGATCTTCTTGTATGCGCGTTGTTTATTCTTCCGCCTTATGTAAAATTAACCTTGCCATGTGCCTCATCACGTCGTTCATGCGTCAGTCAAGTAAAACTATGAAATTATTATGAAAGTAAACATTTCACAAATCTGCACATTTTTTTTCACTTCGATGCATTAACAAAACAGAAAGCGGAAAAAATTATTTAGGTTATCACAAATGGTTTCCTAATACTTTTTATTCGACGCTAAGATATGGAACCATTTTCCATCCACCGTTGCCAAATTTACTGGGTAAATGTCACTCAGTGCGCACATTAAAATACATGCATTCAGGATCAATGGCATTTTTCTAACGTTCATTTCAAAAGTACTCATTTTATCGTGAACAGCCTTTAAACAATATTCGTTGCAGACGAAACACGGGAGTTCAGTGATGCAGCGGCAATATTCTCGCTGATCCAGGAAAATTTGGAAATATTTCTGTACAGACGAATGCCAATCAACAACGGCTAGCCTACATGAGTATAAAATTTTGAAATCTATCAACTGGTATTTTTGCGAAAAAAATATCACACCTCTACAGACACCTGCCACTGGTAGCAGAATTGTTAGAAGTAAATTTAAAGACATCGATAGGAAACGGCACTACATTTTAAAAATTCGGGAAGCGGGAATATTTTCTGTACGTTATTCAAAGTGAAATTCTGTTTCGCTTTTCACGACCAACGCGAATACTGAAAATAAGTAGCGCGGTTGCTGGATTATTGAATTTTTTGTGTATTTCCACTCCGGATCTGTAAAAATAATAATTTGTATAATAACTTATTCATACGCAATGCAAAGGTCGCAAAGTAAAAATAATAAATGGTTTCTAAACGTTGCTTCAAACAACAACAAATAATGTAAAAAAAATAATTTAAAATAGATAAGTACCGCTAAATGGCAATACGAGCATGAGAATTTCGGCTTATTGGGATAGGTGTTCATAAATATAAGGTCAACATGGGTTATTTCATTATTTTATGTTTTCGTAAACGTAAGAGAAATATTTTAACTGTGTGTCTGGACGGGAATTTGTTTGGCTTGGGGAGTGCGAACTATAGGCTTTGGAATCCACACACGTATCTAACAAATATTTATTTCCGGTGACAATAAGAGCACAGGATATCAAATATATTACGTAAATTATGGAGGGCAGTCACACACATTCACCAAAATGAACACATGGAGGTGTGCACACATTTACTTGCACTTAAGACAAATTAGAAGTGAGTCACCTATATCCACTACTGCAAGAACACCGGTTCTGTTGGTGTCTGTGTTAGAACTCACCATCGTCCTATTGGTCCATACCACACCGGACGCTACCCAGTACTTTACAGCGTTCATCCTTGGCTGGTCATCAACCAATGGAGAGCCAAGCTGATATTGACCCAATCACATGTCCTTTATCGTATAAAAGGATTTACAATCAATATGACCCTTTGAGTGGCTATAAGAAAAAAAAAATTCTGCCGTTAGGAATATCATTGTTACTGCACTGTCGTGTTCTTGTGAGGTCGTGTTAAAGATGCACATCCATGCTAACTTTGTTCTGAACAACAAAGGTATTTTCAAATTAACTTTGCTCGAGCTGCACACGAGCATAGTCAACAAAGTGTTGATTTTTCATTGATTAAATAAAACAATTTGTATAATTACTAGAGCCGTTCGAAGTGCGTGCTCCCATTCTCTGATTGGCTGCCCGCTGGCGGCTATGTTACCGGGCGCTTATTAGCGTGTTGCAGGCTTGTGACACCATATTGCTGGCCAGTGTGCGACTGGAGTTCGCGGAATAAGCGACTATCTCACCTCTGCATTCCTAAGTAGGCCTACTCTGCGACGCTGTACATTGTCGCTGCTTTCGGGATAAGATTAGAATTATTCTACCCTACTTAGCTGACTGCAGGTAACTCGCAGACGTTCAAGTGTTTACACCGTTCGGTCGCGAATTCATTTATAGGTTGTTCACGGTAAAATAAGCACTTTTGAAAGCCCTGCTTAAGATCTACATTTATGCTCGTTGTCTACTCCTCCACCTCATGTAAAATTAACATTACCATGGGCCTCATCACTTTATTCATGCGTTGGCCACGTGAAACTGTGAAATTATTAGAAAAGCAAATACTTTATAAATCAACTCATTTTTAAACTTGGGTGCATTAAAAAGAAAAAAGAAATAAATATTTGTAAGTTACCACAAATTGTTACCTAACACTGTTTATTCGACGTTAACGAATGTCAGAGATGTATCTATATATAAAAAAATCTTCGCAAAAGTGTAAACAAAGGAAATATACTTTATCAATAATTATAGATAGTTGCATCACAATCATTTTCGCCTAGAAAGCAAATACGGTTTAAAAGTAGCTCTAAAAGACATTACAAAATCAATTTAAAACCCAACCAAATATATACAATAAGAATTGTCAATACTTGAACATCAAACCTCCCAAGAACAAAAATATAATTCCCTATTTATGTGCTTTGCTCTCACTGGTCAGCATAAAGATTCATTATTCTTAGTTACGCCCATTGTGGACAGAAATATTTAATATCCTATGTTATATGTCAGGTATGCTACATTATTGTATGCCATTTTTAATTGGAGACTAGTCTTAATTCAAATAAACGTTGTAATGTGTAATTAATTTCCCGAAGTTTAATATCAAGCATACATATACTTTATAGGTAAATAATAATGTCTTTCTATCTATTGTTTACAGATAATTCTGACTCGAGTATGACTCTACTTACGAAAGGAGAATGCTCAAGAATAAGGGCAGAGGCCTCTCAATCCTTCAGCAGAACAACAGTGGAAATGTCAACACCTCAGAAGAGTGTTTGTAAAAAAATTAGGGGAAGGGAACTGTATTTCACCAGATAAGGGAGGGACCCATGCAAATAGACATCATGCAATTCCTAATAAAGTTAAAGACACAGTTAGCGTACATGTAGATTCAATAACAAAAGTAGAATCTCATTATTTACGTAAGCAATCAAAGAGACATTATTTAGAGGGGGGGATCTAAGTTACTCGAAAATGTAGAGACTTTATAGTGAATGGTTCGAAAACCAAAACTTCTCTTGCATGCCAGCAACAGAACGACAGTACAAGGAAATACTTAACAAAGAATACAATATAAGTTTCTTTAAACCGAAAAAGATATAAATGCGGGTTTTGTTCTTTACACACAATTCTGAGTAATGAGAGCCAGGAATTGCATAAGAAGGAATATGAAGAGCATCTACAGATCAAAGAACTGGCAAGGAAATAAAAACAGATTGACAAGGAAAAATCACTCGAAGTGAATTCAGAAATGGAGTGTGCAGTACTTGATATGCAAAAGGTTTTGCAAACCCCAATGTCCGAAGTAAGTGTTTTCTATTATAAAATAAAGCTAGATGTTTACAATCTGACGATTTACGATATGGCGAGTAGGGATGGTAACTGTTACATGTGATACGAAACTATTGCAAACCGAGGAGCACATGAGGTTGCCAGTTGTGTATTTGGAAACAGAAGTAAAAAGAGAAGAAGGAAGCAATATAATACTCAGACAATTGTGGCGGTCAGAATAGAAATAGATTTGTATTTGCTCACCACGTTTACACATCTGAGCATTACAAGATTGATATTTCGCATGAGTTTTTGGAAAAAGGCCATACGCAGAATGAGGATGATTGTATTCCCTCCCTAATTGAAAGAAGGAAGAAGGGATTACAGATTTTCACACCTGAACAGTGGTATGTGCTTGTGAGATCTGCTAAAGTTACTGGACAACCATACATAGTGACAGAAATGGATGGATTAGAGCAATTTCTTTGATTTCAAACAGCTGGTGAATAACAGGACTTGGTCCACAGACTCCCAAAATGAAAGGATTGATTGGGCTGAAATAAAGGAGATTTCTGTTCATGGAAACCCCCGAATAATTACTTTCAGGTATGGCTTCGACCAAGATTATCGTGTTCTTAATGTGACCACATCCCCGAAAGGGCGTCCGAGAACAACGACTCCTGTTATTCAACATGCTTATAAAGACATAATGCCTATCTCTAATGTAAAGTACAAGGTTCTGATATCACTATGTAAAAATGGGGACATTCCAAATCCTTATCATGAATTCTATCATAATCTGAAACATGTTGAGCAGCACTAATGTAAGTGATCCTGAATAAGACTTGTAACACATCAATGGGCTACACTTTTGCTCTATAACATAAGTAGTTTTATTGTTAGAATGTTTCAGTGTATTACATTCTGTCCTGTATAAAGGGAAATTGTAATAAGAGTTAAGAGTACAATAAAAATATTACTCGATTTGATACATTTATATTTCTTTTTACTGTAACTTCCATCTCATATTTTATGCGCAGCGTGGAAAAACATCGTAAGTCACAAAATCAGTAGTACTAAACAATTTAATGGGTGTATTTCTAATCCCAAAGTCAGTTATAAAAGAGGAAAAGCTCACAGTTTGTTAACGACGAATTTTGGAATACATTAATGTCACACTTTAGTTATTATTTAGAAATTCTGATCTTTCATGGCACTGTAAACTTTGTTTTTGCTCTCCTGAAAAACTTCAAAAAGTGGCTTAGGATGTTTTTCCTTGCGCAGTGCGATGTAATATTTTTGTTTACTCTGTGGTGTTCATGTGCTGATCTTGTTTCTGGGAAACAACAAACATAGTACTGCGAACTTATAAACGAGAGCTAGCTGCGGGAACTTTCGCAAATCGGATTACTTCTCTAGGAATACGTTCAAAACACCGGTCGTAATATTTTTACGGAAAGATTCCACGATAACCTGTTCTCCGAAACACGCTAGTTCAGAATCAGTATCGCGATTGGATGATTTTAATTCGTACGCGTCGCAAGTGTCTGCCAGCCAATCAAGGACGTTCAGTTTCACGTTAACTTTACTCTAATCGGCCCAGTCGAGAAGAAAATGTATATTCACACAGACACGTGGCATATAGCGGAGGTAAAATTGCAAGCTCGCACGTAACCAGTTGAAGTATCGCCTGTTTCTATATCTTCTCGCGGAAAACGGGTGGCCCTTGTCATAAGTAGAGACCCGAGAAATTCGCGAGTTCGATGACCTGTAGGCTAGACTTCACAGTCTTATATACTCTCATACAGATATCAACTGTTTATTGGTTGGTTGTTGTGGTAGTAAAAGGTGGTGGTTGGGCGCACAATTTCTAGCATGTTTGTTATTGGGTTATTTATCTCCAGGATGTGTCAAACAACAGGTCGACCAATTACAAACGTAACATGAACGTACATGTGTGTGAATTCCAACTTGTCTAGAAATGAACCTGCGAAATTCTCGGGTCTCTAATTATAACTCCTACTGGAGTTACAACAAAGGAGGAGGCTGCATAGAAGTTTTATAGAAAGTTAACACTAGAGAAGAAGTTGACATGGAACGGTTAATTATAGTAGTATTTACTTAACAATTCTAACAGAATTGATCATACGAGACCCGGAAATTTCGCGAATTCATTAGAGGACAAGATAGACGACAAACACACGTACAGTGATGAAATAATCATTGCATTTGGGTTACAGTTTATTAGACACGCCCTGGAAGACTCTGAGCCAATAGCAGACTTGCAAGGAAACAAGTAGCGAGTCCCATACTGCCAGGTGTGAGGTAACACTGGCTACTCTCTGGAGCAGCAGCCAATGTACAAACATCTGAGGCCCGAGTATACACAGGACTGTGGAGTCTAACCTATACGTTATTGAATTCGCGAAATTTTCCTTTCGCTAGTAAAAGGGGAGGTCATGTTATAAGACCAACGGAAGAAGAGAAAGAAAGGCAAAGGATGTTCAGGATAAAATGAGCACTTTAGAAATTAACCTTAGAAAAAAGTCACTGCCCCTGCATGCATATGTTTTAACGTGCGCACTGAGTGACATTCGCCCAGTAAAGTTGGTAACGATGGATGGGAAGTAGTTCTATATTTTAACGTTGAATAAAAGGTGTTAGGTAATCATTTGTGATAGCTAGAGACATGAAGAATCCGCGTTCTCAATGACCTACAGGCTAGACTCTACATTATTATGTACAAATATGCTGATATCAGCTGTACATTGGTTGTCTGCTGTCACAGTGGAAGGCAACGATTTGTCCAGCGTTATCCAGGAGGTGTCAAACACCGTGTGGACCAATTGCTGAGATTGTATAAACGCACAGTTTTGAATTCTAGCTTGTCCCGAAATGAATCCGCAAATTCTTCAGGTCTCTAGACATAACATATGAAGTGGTTGGAACGGTATGCACTGCACACAGCAGAACATATCGCCCAATGAGAAAGGTTCCCTACATGTGGGAGACATTCGCTGCTGTGACTATGTTCCGTAGCCTCGTAAATAGAGACACTGAAATTCCGAGGATTCATTTGGCAGCAAGCTAGACTCCACAATCCTTTAAGTACATGAGCCACGGCTATGTTGTTCATTGGCTGATGCTCTAGTTTTACCTCAGATCAGGTAGCACGAGATTAGGTCGTGTCTTTCTCTCTGATTAGTTATTGGCTCAAATTCCTCCAGGGCGTAGCTGACGAACTGCGGTACATTTGAAAATAAAGTCAAACGTGCACGTGTTTGAAGTCTAACTTGTCCTCAAATGAATTCGCGAAATTCCCGTGTGTCTACTCAAAAACAACTGCCACCAGTAACATAAAACACAGCTAGATTTTTATCGCTCCCGAAGCAAGACAAAGAGTCATCTGGATATTCGTAGAGTTCCGAACATAGTATTAGTTTGTTGCAACTCCTTAAATTATATATTAATTTTTTGACTGAAAGGGTTAAGAGGTTAACGCCGTATTACATTTTACAAAACAAGGACTACAGTTTTTGTGTGCGTAATAATTTTCATAGCTGGCAAATTATCATTGTACAATTTCTGTACATGAACATGTCGTATTTGCCGAACAATAATTTTGTTTTTCTTCGGCCTTCTCAACTTCCATGCACACACGCGCAACTTGGTTGTCCCCTCGGTGTTTGGCGAACCTATCAGCCGTTATCAGCAGCTGCCTAAAAACAACCAATTGGCGAGCGTCCTGCAAAAATATTTACACAGCGCAGACGCACGACGGCCGAGAAAATTCGCACGTGCCAGCAGAATGGCGCATCCACTGGGTATAGTTAGAGACCTGGAAAATTCGCGAGTTCAGTGACCTGCAGGCCGAACTCTAAAGTCGTAGGTAAAAATATACCAATATCAGCTGTACATTGGTTGTCTGCTGTAACAGTGGAAGGCAACGATTGGGCTAGCGTTCTCCAGGAGGTGTCAGAAACCGCGCGGACCAATGGGTAAAGTTATATAAACGAGCGAGAATTGAATTCTAGCTTGACCCAAAATAAATCCGCGAATTCTTCATATCCTTACGTATAGTCTATTCTCGATTTATTCAGACTTTTTTTCTTTGAAAAATCACCTCGTGTATGACGTGTTTGATTGTTTCCTAACACGCCACGAATCACAAGTGTTTTGTATTTAAGTCAACATAAAAATATCATGTTTTTTAATTAAATTAAAATATTACTTATATTTCATCTATAAATTATAATACTTAATTTTTTAACTAAGATGAATGAAAACAGAGATATAAAGGGCCATGGAAACGCTTAAGTAATAAATAGTTCATATGAAAAATTATATTATAGACTGTTCATGGTAAAATGAGTACTTTTGAAAGCCCTGCTAAGATCTACTAGTATGTCCGTTTTTTTCTGCCTTATATAACATTAAAATTGCCATGAGGCTCATCACTTTATTCATGCGTTGGTTAGGTGACTGTGAAATTATAGGAAAATAAAATGTTTTACAAATCTGGTAATTTTAATACTTCGACGCATTAAAAAAATCAGAAAGCTAAAGAAATAATTTAAGTTATCTCAAATGGGTTAATTAACACTTTTTATTTGACTTTAAGATATGTAACTACTTTCCATTAATCGTTACCAACTTTTCTGGGCGCAAGTCATTCAGTGCGCCCGTTTAAATATATTACGTTAGTAGCAGTGACTTTTTTCTTAGGTTGGTTTTAAAAGTGCTCACTTTATCGTGAACAGCCTTTACACCGAGCGCGCATGAATTTGTTCGAATAAGGCGGAGGAATATCCTAAAAGTAGAACTTTGGCAGCGCTTCAGAAAAGTCGGAACTAACCGTAAATGGACTATGGCTAGAGACCTGAAAGGGTTGGCGGGAGAATTAACCAGCCTACACTCACCCTTCGAGCAGCGTGGTAGTGTGTGTGTGTGTGTGTGTGTGTGTGGTGTGTGTATGTTATATATATATATATATATATATATATATATATATATATATATATATATATATATACACGATTATAGTCAATCAAAAGGTGGTAGTTTACATTTCAATAAATCAAAATGTAAGAGTAACGTGGCCCAAGAGATCTAAATGATGGAATGTTACAATATACAAAACACTATGAGCAGTTAAACGAAATACTTATTCCTATGCATTACCCAGTAAGGGCATAAGCGTAGGTGTGGAGATAATTATGCGACAAGCCTTTGGCTGGCCACGAAAAAAAAAGGCTTTAGACTATAGTACATTCACGGTTACTTACAATATTTGTGAAGCCCTGCTGAAGTTCTTCTTCCAGGATATTCCTCAGACTCATGCATACAAGTCTTAAACATGTCTAGAAAATTACAGCAAAGGGACATCGTACCGCATTCATGCGCTCTCTGAGAAATAATATTTCGATTATTAACTGTTTCTTACAAGGTATTACCAACATAACTATTTTCTCTGTGTTTTTATTCGTATTTATATTTATTTAAATGTGATATAATTTATGAATAGAATATAAGTAAAAGTTTTTCAGTTGAACCAAAAATAAGGTACAGTTATGTTATGAAAGGAATAAAACGCATGCGATACATGCCATATTCAGGAAACAAGCAAATACGTCATACATAGGGTAATTTTTCAAAGGTTTGTTTAAATAAGTGTGAAGATCTCGACGATGGGCTATATAGATCGCGCCGTCCTCTGCGCTGTGGGTGCAGGCAAAGTACCTCGCATGGTGGTCGATATTTCACGGCCGGGTTGCAATGGTGTTAGGGGGGGGGAGGTGGCATTCCCTTTTCGGCGGACGCTCCCCAGCCCCCTCCCTTTTCCATTTTCCACGACTACTGAAACAAATCAACCCTTCTTTCTCATTGTGGACGCCCGCCTAATCACCCAACACGGTTTTTACAAACATCTACACACAAACTCGCCCCTACCCGCACCCTCTCTCCACATATATATCCGTCCCTCCCCTCCTTTTTTTTTCTTTTTCTTTTTTTTTTTTACTGTTCCGATACGTCGTGCCGCAACGGCAGCAGCTAAATCATTCACCCCCCTTGGGGGGACCGCACAAGCGGGCGAACCGGCAATGAAATATACACGCGGAAAGGGGTGGTAGGAGGTATGTGGAGTCTGGGTGTCTCTTTCCTTTAGTCGGGGGTGGAATGCGACCACTGGTTTGGGAGGGCGAGTTGGGAAGGGGAGGGGGCGGGGCGGGTTTGTCGCTGTTGCCACTGGCTGTCCTCGCGAGGGCTGGAGACAAGAAATAACGCCCCTCCGAAAAGTGCAATTGTTTCCCTGCTTGCTGCAATCTTCAGGGACACTTTTTATTTCCTATTGAGACATGGTATGTCTAGGTGCACCTGTCTTTCCCGAGATGATTCCACGACCACACACTTTCACCACAGAGTAGATAAATAGGGACAGATGAATTCCTCGAAAAGATTTCAAGACCAGTTCTATTCCAAAACACTTTCGTTCATATGCACTTCTTGGTTGGATGATTTCAAATGTCCCGTGCCTCAAGTGCCTGTCCGCGAATCATGGATGTTCAGTATCGGAGTACTTTATTACGATTGGCCCAGTCAAACAATACATGTCTTCTCACGTAGACACGCGGCCAATAATCAAAGGAAGCTGTGGTTGTAGCCGTACGATATCGAAGTCTAGAATGGTCGTAAGTATTTTCGCGAAATACACTTGTCCCTCTATGTGAGTAGGTAGAGACGAAATTGCGTGGTGGTTCCTTTGATGTGGTTTTACCCATTCTCTGATTGGCTGCGCGTGGCTCTGGGAACGGGCCTTGTGTCTGACCGGCTACCGAGTGTTGCGGAAGGTTCCCTATTGGCTGAGCTGCCGGTTGGCAGGTAAGTTACCAGGCGCTGATTGGCGAACGGCGTCCCAACGTGTAGCTGGCTAGTGGCGCCATATTGCTGGCCTGTATGCGGATGGAGTTCGCGGAATAAGCGGCTATTTCAACTGTGTATTTTTAAGCACTACGTGATTGGATGCTTTTTTCTCGTCTTGGTACATTTCTAGCCAGTTAAAAATGTTCAGGCTTAAAGTGTTAGAATTCTCTTTTGTCCAAAGAAATGGTTTCAGCAGCTTTATACACTGGCAATAGATACACGTGAGGCAACGTTATAAATAGATTAGACGGATGTTTAATTATAGCACGACCTCAATAACTTCTATCAGCGGGAGGCCGACCCGCCGCTCTAGCCGCATCTCCCATGGTAAAATCTTTAAATGCGACAGCTAACAGTAGTACTAGATAGCTTGTCGCGCGCACAAATATTCTAAGTCCGTAACCTTGAAAACGAAATTGCTCATAAAATCCGAAATTGACTCAAACAAACAGCAATGTCATCACAATTATTACAGCACTACAATTACGACAAAGAAATGCAAATATGAAGCAAGAATACTAATGTTACAGTCATCACAAACAAACAACCAAATACAGATCTGATAGCCTGTATATTGGATCAGAAATCAACGATCAAATTACAACCATAATTCACCACAAGAGTGTATTCCTCCCAATGAGTTCCCTTCATGAACTGTAATTTCACTGTCAACTGTCAGTCACGTATGTGTATTTGTAGGTGCTGTTATAACTTCATATTTCTGGGTCGTTTGGTGCAAGGGTCTGCTAGGGGTTATACTCACACTTCATTATGGCACAAACGATACATATGTATTGTAATAGCAGCAACTTCATACTACGAAGAAATGTTATCTATTGGCTAACAAAAAAAAAAAGAAAACATGCAATAACAAAACACTAACCGATTATTACGGCAAAAAAGATTTATTATGTATTAAAATACAATTCAGCATGGCCAAGAATATGCATGTCACCAGTCCGTCTAATCTATTTATAACGTTGCCTCACGTGTTTTTTCGTTCATTGTATCTGTATATTTTTGTGTTATCTATGGGTATGTACAGGTTATATCTTGTTCGTGAAGTATATAAAGGTTGTAACTTGTTCATGGATTTCATATCGCTCCGTGTCATTAGAGAAAACACATCAATAATGCTTGCTCGGCATTCTCGCGCGTCTAGGTATTATCCTAAGAAGGTATACCGAAATATGTTGTCTTTTAGTACGGATGTCAATAAGGACGATAGGTCTTTGACTGTTAAGATTGTTGATGTAGAAGAGAGTAACATTTTGTTGTCTTTTTTGTACCGTTTTGGTCTTCAAGGCATAACCGCTAAAGCAGGCAGTGGTTTGTTGGAAATGTGTTTCTTCAGGAAGTCGCATACTCAAAAGGATCCTGCGCCTAAGGAAATTAGTGTAATTGACTCTCGTGATATGATATGTTGGAAGACTTTTCCAGCTCATGAAGGGAATGCCGATAATACTGCTGTTATTAGCGTATTTGGTAACGCTTCCATGTTTTCGCGTAAGAAACTGAAGTTTGAACTTGGTGATCAGATTTGGTTGTATCGCAAGCTGGTTTGGTACGACTGGTGACACACCCAAGATGACTCTGCACCAATAAAGAAACACTTCACAATTGTGTGCCCCAATCACGTGTAGCTCAGTCAGAGGGGGAGTGTCTTCACATCTCTGCAGCAGCCAATGGAGAAACGACGCCGGCTCTAGTGCATATAGTACTGTGAATTTCAGCCTGGTGCCAAATAATAACGCGGATTTTGTGTGTTATTACAAATGAGTCAATGATAAACGCTCAAGAAACCAAGAAGAGCGAAGAAGCGATGTCATTTCAGATCGGGCAAGCTGTTCAGAGAAGAAGAACCAAGAAAGGCCTGTATGAAGGAACCATACCAGAATCCGCGTGGAAAATGGTTTCTGGAAACCGTGGAGTTCAATCCGGGTCCTACCGAATGCGGTTCGAGTGGCTCATCACTGCGCCACCTCTCTTGGCAAAAAAAAATATTGTTTTACCAGCACCACGGTTGGACTGGCTGCTCGCCGATAAAGAAACAGAGGACTTTGTAGTCAAGTCTGCGGGTCGACGAGTGAGGGAATTCTTCCAGCATTGGGTCCCATCCACCCGACGACGTCCGGAGAAGAGGGACGAGCAGTTTTCAATTAGCGCTCTGCGAAAGCAGACGCTTGCATTTGTCTTCATCAGCGGAAGACGGGCTCCATATCTGCGGCCGCGCAGCAGCCCTGGATCTCAGATTACCTGTCGCTCCTTACAGGCGAGAGAGAAAGAGAGAGAGAACTCCTGCCCAGCTCTAACGTTCCTTGTTTGCCGAAGATAATGAACCGAATAATGAACACCTCAGGTGTTGGTATCCGTGGCATACTGTGTTTATTTACATCTCTTTATAATCTACTGTTAGGATTTAATATTAAAATTCAAAAATTATTATTAGGGACACCCGAATTTCGCGAAAAGATTTCCCCACATGCTAAATTTCAATACTTTACGGGCGTACCAGCAGTTCTCCTTTGCCTATTGGCGGCGTGTCTTTGTAAGAAGACATATTCTTACTTGTCGGGCCAATCAAGATTAGGTTACTCCGATACTCTCTGTATGCGATTCGCGGGCAGACTCCTAAGACGCGTAACACATAGAGCATCTAATCAAGAAAGTGGATCTGAGACCAAGTATTATGAAATACAACTGATCATGAAATCTTTTCGCGAAATTTGAGTGTCCCTACTTATTATTACAAACAGATGTATGTTGACGGAATTCCTTAAACCAGACTGTACATTTTTCAGTCTGTATTTTCACATGTCCTGACTTGTAAAATTTAAAATTATTATTTTTTACTCTATGTAGCACATAATTTTTAAGGGAATTTTCAATAAGAGAATTAAAGAACAGTGATAGTCGATTTAACAATTAAATATATTAACATTGTGTGAATTGCGCAGATATATTTTTATAACGCTTTTTAATAATTTTGCATTCCTTTACTCAAATTTGTAATTATATTTGAAAAAGTGGGTTGCCGAGAGAAAAAAAATTAATGGTGGTGATCCCAAACCCACAAAGAAATAAATAGCAACACTGAAAAGGGTTTTCTACAATAAGTCGTTCGCACTCTAAAAAATGTTTTGTACTTTTACAAGAAAAATCCTTGGAAACCCAGTTGCCAAGAAAATCCTTTGTAAAACTACAAATAGTTTTCTTGTAGAATCTGAAAAACATTCCTTTGTAATATTGCAAATGGTAGCCTTGTATTAAAACTGGCATTATTGAGGAATGTAAATAAAATTACTATTTAAAAAAAATGCAATAAATTAGTAACAGTGAACAACTAAAAAAAATTTTCTAAATATAATTTACAAAAAAAAAAAATTATGCCTCACCGGCACAGGGATAAGAGCCCGCACCTTTATCCACAAGACAAACTTGACTTACGATAATAATGCTTAGGTTATTTTTACTGTAAATATAGTTGCATGAATATAGAAAATAACATTGAAGTTATACGGTTATGAAGAATAGGTACACTTTAAGATTTAAGTTGGTGAGTTAAGAAATTTAGACGCCTCTCAACAATGGGGTATTAAGAGTCGATTTAAGAGTTATGTTAAGCTAGAAAACACTAATAAATAATTAATAATACGGCCACGTTTTATTGAACTTGTCGTTTTGTTATGATTATGTGAATTGTTTTAAGTGTTTTACGTAATTCAAACTTCTAGTACATTTCGTTTTTCGCCCATTGTTTTTGCACAAACAGCTTTATACAGTTTAACGTTGTTTAGTGTCCGCCATATTTGCTGAAGCTCGTGGATACGGCTCAGTATAGTACAAATATTTCCTAAGGTCGATTACAAACACGGACCTTGTAGTTTTACAAACGAGTAGTCATAAAGAAAAATCTTTGTACTGTTACAAGCATTTGTAAAATTACAAAGAATTTCTCAGCAAAAATTATAATTTTTTTTTTTAGAATGCAGGGATATAAACTGTTGCATCCAATCCTGAATTCCTATTTCCTATTTTCCTTTACCTTCGGAATGATGAAGGGGAACAGTGGTGCCGATGCGTTGAGGGGGCGGGTGTTCTCTGAGTGCTGCTAGTCGGACCCAGGTTACAACCGACGCCTCTATGTATCAGTCGCAAGTACACACACGACTTTGGAGCCTAGCCTACACGTCATTGAATTCGCGAAACTCTCCTGGCCATACCAATGAGTAATCACTAGAGACCTGCAAAATTCGCGTTATTATTTGAGGACACGTTAAAGTCTAAAAACTGTTACCTTTGAAATACGTTTGTGATTGGACCATACTTTATTTTACACGCCCTGGGTGACCCTGCGCCAATAAATGGACACCTCACAATCGTGTGCCTCAATCACGCGCAGTTCAGTCAGAAAGGGAGTGACTTCACAACTATGCAGCAGCCAATGGAGAAGCGATGTTCGCTCCAGTATATATGGTACTGTGGATTTTAGCCTGATTACAGATAATAACGCGAATTTTGCAGGTCCCTAGTAATCACATATTACCCGCGAAAAGTTAAAGCTTGAATTCGACATCTTATCGCGCAAGCTTGCAAACTTCGCTTGGATTTTGGTAGGGGCAGCGAAATTTCGCGAAATGATTACGAGGCAAGATATATTTCAAAACACTGTGTGGTTGTTTACCTTTCTCGATTGGCTTCATCGACATGTTGTTAGGCTTAGTATGCGAATTACTTCGATTCACTTCAAACTTGTTGATATTCTAACTGTCCCGGTCAAACACAGAAACGGCTTCTCATGAGGGGGGTGACGTGGCAAAATAAAAATTTCTGTTTCTGCGTAGAGTATTGAAGTCAACCGCGCGTTCAGATTTTTTCGGCGAAGATCATTGACTCTAGCTGTTGGCTGCATGTCTGTGTGAGAAGACATTTTCTACTGGGCCAATCAGAATTAAGTGAGTGAGTTAGTGAAGAGTTTTGGACGACTCTTAACTTCGAGGTCTTGAGAGCTGATGAGGGTGATTGATATGAGTATGGAGCAGCACCGGATTGAAAAGGCGGGGGAAACGGGAGATCCCCGAGAAAACCCGCCGACCAACGGCATCGTCGGTCACGATTCCCACCTGCGAAAATCCTGAGTGTCCCGGCCCGAGATTGGACCCGGATCGCTTTGGTGGGAGGCGAGCAGACTAACCGCTCGGCCACCGTGGCCCCAATCAGAATTAAGTTACGATGACATTGAACTTCGGTGAATGACTGGCAGACACTAAAGACGTGTGGGGATTAAAACCATTCAACCGCGACATTGGTTCTGAACTAACGTGTTTTGGAGTATAACTAGTGGTGGGATATTTTCGCGAAAAACAGATGGCCCTAGAGTAATGAAAATTTACCCGAATGCTTAACGGACTTGGAAGCCTAGCCTGGTGCGGATTGAATTCTCTGAGTTCACGCACCTCTAATAAACATGTTAGTTGTTGTAGGTTCTCATTGCTTCCAGACGAAACGAGAACTCCAAAGAAGCCCAGCAAGGTCAGGACAAGAGGTTGATATCGCTGGCGTACTGTCGGGCTCAGGTATTCCGACTAATTTCAACCAACCCTCCACTTCTCCAAGTCTGGACAACTATCGGGCATCTGAATACACTTCTGGACTTGAGCCAGACTATCGATATCCTGTCAACTCCTGCCTTCGCCGCCCTCCGAATACGTTCTCACTCTCTCTCTCTTGCTGCGATAAGGGGTAGCGTCCCTTCTAGCATCACTTCGCCGTGGCTTGATTTTCAGATGAAATGTTTGTGAATGTGGGCCGTCAGGAGAGATGTAGGGCCGCACGATTCTCTCCAAAATAATTCCATGGAAACTAGACTTCAATATCCTACTTGTACACACCTGCAGTTCTCAGTCCGTTATTGCCCGCGTACGTCGTTGATTGGACCAATGAGAATCGAGTTACTCAGGTACTTAACGTCTGAAATTTGCGGGCGAGCACCTAAGGTTAGGTTATGTTAGGTTAGGTTAGGTTATGTAAGGTTATGTTAGGTTAGGTTATATTAAGTTAGGTTAGGTCACTTTAAGACAACCATAAACAGTCGAGGTGGGCATTGGCATCTTTAGTCACCAATCACAACTTGAAAAATAAAATAAATACATGAATTTCAATCACAAATAGTTTCAACATAGCATCATTAATTTTATAACTTAAAATTCCACATACATTTTAAAACACATATAGTTTCATTGCAGTATTATAATTTTTTCAAAGTTGAAAGTGCACATACATTTAAAAACCAAACATTATTAAACAAACATAAACATATCTCAGTTGTACAACATTATTAAACAAACATAAACATATCTCAGTTATACAACATTATTAAACAAACATGTTGTACAACATTATTAAACAAACATAAACATATCTCAGTTGTACAACATTATTAAACAAACATAAACATATCTCAGTTGTACAACATTATTAAACAAACATAAACATATCTCAGTTGTACAACATTATTAAACAAACATAAACATATCTCAGTTGTACAACATTATTAAACAAACATAAACATATCATACGCATATTTTACAGTCTCCATAGTGGACAATAGAGCTACCTTTGCTAAACATCCAATCACGAAAGTGGTTTTGAATTTGACTGTATTGAAATACAGCTTGGCAGGAATTCTTTTTGCGAAAATTGGACGCCCTAGGGATAGGACATATCTTTAGACACTTTTAAGTCCACAATATTTTGTCCACGTTGTTTCTGTCGCATCTGTAACTTTAATAAAGACTAACTCATTATTTATTCTTTTTCATTCTTTGAAAAAGAAATTACAAACTGGCATGGGTCCATTCTCTTTTCAGAAATTCTAAAAAGTAGTTTTGTTTGTAAAAAATGTTTGAAAAGTAATATTAAATTTTAACGGTACGTTAAAAAGTTATATATAAACGAGACGGCGAGGATAATACCACCTTAATTACAGGTAAGGCGAAATATTTGCATCACGGGCAGGGGCATGCGATTTCGGCGAAGAGATTTCATTTTTAATTTAATTTGAAAATACTTAGGTCAGACCTACTTTAGCGAATGGATATTTTTCATCATTCCGCGTCTTGGGAGTATGCCATCGAAATCACAGACTTTTACCACTGAGTGGAGTAACATAATTCTCAGTGGCTCAGTCATTCATAGTATAGGCTGTTCACGGTAAAGTGAGCACTTTTTAAGGCCCTTCTACAGTTTTCCTCTCACCCAATTTCAATCTTCCTGCTGCTTTTTAATTTCAATATTGCAATGTGACCAATAAACACAGTGTATGCATTTCACCACTCTGAAAATTGAACGCCTGAGGCTGCATTAAGACACATTTATTAGTGGTTAGTGCCTGTTGGGAGGACCTTAAAAAGTGCTCACTTTACCGTGAATAGCTTATAGCAACATGTTTCTCACAAAGACTCGCTGCCAATGATCAAAGAAATACAGCGAAAATCGCGCCCTTAAGGGGGCCGCCTGCCTGGCGGGCGAACTGCGTTGCAGTGTGTTCGAAATACAGGTTTCATTTTACGAAACTGATTAACGTGCGTCCAACGTGATCGTCTACGAAAATAACGTAAGCTTCAGATTATGGCTGTCAGTTACTTCCAAGATGCCACGCGCATTAGAAACACCATTTCGGAGCACTCCAGTGCAGCTAAAACGGCTTTTTCAAACCGAGAAAAAGATTTTGTTGAATCAAACACGATATGTTTGGAGCAACCAAATAATTTGTTTGTATAGGGGCAGTGAAATATTTTGTTACTGAAACCAAATTATTTTGTTGTTCTCATTTGGTTGCCCCAAACTTTAAGATTTGTATGGATCCACGTACGTTTAACAGTTTGGGCAGATATTAAAAAAAATTTGCAAGGTCGTACGAGTTTCGAACCTAGTTCACCTGCGTCCGCGCGCTACGCCTTAGTAATCTCAGATAATGCGACAGCTGATGGCGCTGGAAAGCTTTTAAATGTATATGCTGCAAATATTGAGCAACGTGTGTAAACAAGTATTTCCAGTTCCACATTCTTTACTTGTCAGTTTCTTATTGCAGTGTTTTATTAATGTGTTTGTACGATTGTTAGAATAAATAGATACACTAACAAACACGGTTACTATCCTAATTGTCACAAAAAAAATACAAACAAACTCTCGAGCTGTATTCTCGAACTAAGGCAGTCAAATAAGTGGCCAGGCAAATATACACCGTTGATTCAACCAAATATTTCGTTGACATAAAATATTTTTTGGCCCAACACAGAGATTTTGTTTATGCAAACATATATTTTGTTAGACAAACAAAAAGAATTTTGGTTGCTTTTCTAATTTTGTTTGCTCAAGAATACGTTTTGTTAGGGAAACTAAATATATATTATGCTCTATACAAACAAATATTTTGTGTGTGTTTTCTCTCAGTGCAATGATCCCTTATCTCAAAATAAACGCGTTTATGCACACAGAAGTAATCGAGAGTCATATATTGAACCTTCCTACATACTTCCCACCAATAAAATGATAGGCTCACCACTGAAAGACCCATAGGTACACGCAGTGAGACGAGAACACTGCACGCCAATTCAGCGCCTTGCGCGTAGAGGCGACGACGCACTTGCAGCGCGTGGCAGTGTCGCCCTTATCGCCCCCACGATTATCGGCCTCAGACGCGGAAAAAAATCTCCAGGAAGGCGGACATGCCCCTTAATATTTATACGCATACTAGACATCAATAATTTTTTTACGTGCAAATTTGCAAATTTCCTTTCGATATTGGCTGCGTGTCTGCGCGAAAAGACTTTTATATGCTCGACTGAACCAATCAGAATAAACCGAAAAAAAATTATCCGATTCAGTTGAGAACAGGCTATACATTAACAGGTGATACTGTATATTCGTATTGGATTTACAAAATGGTCCACGACTTGCATATTACTTACAGGAAGACTGGAGGTTTAATAATAGAGTTCAACTCAATTCAAGCTCTATCATGGTCACTGTCAGCAAGAAGCTAATGAGCAGAGACCTGCAAAATTTGCGTTATTATTTCGGGACACCTTAAACTTAAATCACGTGTACCTTTGCAGTGGGTTTGCCATTGGACCATACTTGACTTGACACGCCCTGGGTAGTTCTGCGCCAATAAATGAACACTTCCCAATCATGTGCCCGAATCACGTGCAGTTCTCTCAGGAGGGGAGTGGCATCACGGTTAGTCAGCAGCCAATGAAGAAACGACGGCGGATCGTGTATAAACAGTACTGTGGAGTTTAGCCTGACGCCAAATTATAAAGCGAATTTTGCAGGTCTCTAGTGCCTATAGGCTGTTCACGGTAAAATGAGTACTTTTGAAAGTCCTGCGTAACATCTATTTGTATGCAGGTTGTGTTTTACTCCGACTTATTTAAAATTTACTTTGTTATTGTTATTATTAATTCATGCGCCGGTCTAATGAAACTGTGAATTTATTGGAAAGTAAATATTTTACAAATCTGCTCATTTCTACACTTCGATGCATCACAAAAAGACAGAAAGCGAAAGAAATAATTTAAGTTATCAAAAATAGTAACCTAACCCTTTTTATTCGACGTTAAGATATGGAACAACTTTCCATCCATCGTTACCAACTTTATTGGTCGAATGTCACTCGGTGCGCCCGTTAAAATATATGCATACAGGTTCAGTGACTTTTGTCTAAGGTTCATTTCTGACGTGCTCACTTTATAGTGAACAGCCTTTAGTAATAAATGGTTCTTAAGGTATGCAAAATAATATGAAAATGAGTGCGCAAGAATGTGGTGCGTTTTCTTTTTGGTAAAATTTTCGAAACTTGGCTAAGCTTTGTTTGCACGAGGCGGAGGAATATCCTGGAAGCAGAACTTCATCAGGGCTCCAGAAAAGTTGCACGTGACAGCGAATGGATTATAACTCCAATATTTCATAAATAGAGATGATGCTTTATCGCGACAAAAGTTGACTGTTTGCTACGATTCAACGTACTGTACACATGTCCGACAGTTTTCTGTTCTTATTGGCCGTCATGTTTGTACGAAGGTACTATCTCACTTAACTAGACTAGTGATGATTCTGATACTGTAACGCAGAACGTTTGTGATTGGCCTTCAGAGAACTTAGCCGCATCGAAACCTTGGTCATCCTATCATAGAAAGACAAACCAGCTATAGTGTTATCAAAAATATGTTGGCTCGAAAATTGTTTGTAGTTTTCCATCACCCCTATTCATAGGGACACCCGAATTTCGTTGAAAGATTTCCGCACATGCCATATATCAATACCCTACGTGCGTACTAGCAGTCTTCTTCTGCTTATTGGCGGCATTTCTTTGCGAGAAGATCTTCTCCTACTTAACTGGCCAATCAGGATTAGGTAACTTCTAGACTGCGCGTTTTAGATTCGCGGGCAGGCACCTAAAGACACGTAAAACGGAGACCATCCAATCACGAAAGTGGATCTGAGCTAAAGTGTTGTGAAATACAACTGGTCGTGAAATCTTTTCGCGAGATTCGCGATGTCCCTAGGTATTCATAAAGGAAAGTAAGTCGATGGAAGTAACTCTAAAGAGCAGCTTCTGTACTAGAAGACGCAGCTCGCGTTTCTAGCACGCGCGCGGGTCGCGGGAGGGGGTGAAAGGCCGTCATTCAGGGGTAACTGCTTCACCCTCGCTACACTGGGGGGTGCGTGTTCTCGGCCGGCCAGCCCGCTATTCACGAAACCATCGAGCAGGAGGGGGTGTCACACACCCTGTTGCAACCCTTAACGGCGATCCTCGGATCATTCGCAATCCTTGAGAGAAGGCTTGCCGCAGTCAACCAGCGAGGAGTAGCTGGTAAAGCCCCCCCCCCCCCCCCCAACACCGCCCTAAAGAGAGGGGCGAACGGTGCTAGGTGGCCATAAATCATATCATTCCGAGCAATTTGCGTGTGTCGCGAAGGGCTCTAGAGAAAGGTGGGGGGGGGGGGGTTGAAACGACATAATTAATAATCTCACCCGCTCCACTCTCCGACACGTCGGCATTCACGACGGCTGATGTACTTTGACGAGCCACTTGCCGAGTTATCAACGAGTAATTACGCGTTGATGAACGTTTCTTGGGCGTGGGCGTCGTATTCGGGCCGTTGGGTTGTACCGAAGGAGACATAGAACGAAAGTGGTGGCACCATGCTTTGCAAACCCTCTGCAAACAAATTCCCTTCTTAGCAAGACTCCGGTAATTTTCAATTACATATTCCCTTTCTTGAAGTTTTTTTTTTTTTTGTCATCGCTGTCGATGCTGTCAAATTTTCTGTGGCTGGCACTTACTTATTTTCGTGCATAAATACGAACTTATGCAGATTCGCAAAGCCGCAGTTAATTATACATAGCATTTTGTTCTCACGAAAGAATAGCATTTGTGAGGACACGATGCGGCTACAAAGATTCACTCAACAGACGACAGTATAATGTCGGTCTTTCAAGACAAGTCTCGCTTAGTCATAAATATTTTCGCGAAATATTGGGTATAAACAACCTGAAAGTGTCTCACTTAATTTTACAACTTCAGTTTTCGAAGAACGTTGGCCACAAAATCAATGTGCCTTGACTGGCAAAGTATATTATTATGCTTCACATTAAATAATTACTAATTATTTTTAATTTTATACGTTAGTATTTAAACGAAGGTTTGACAACGTTAACATTTTCGGAACATTTTTCCGCCTGGGTATATTTCCAACATACTTTTGTAAAATTATAAACATATTTATTAAGCTGATCTAAGTTGCATTTAATTCCAAATCTATGCTTTAGAATTTAAATGCAGTGGTCTAATTTTATGAGTTTATTACTGTTCACTAGCAACCGCCATTTTACAATGTAAAGTCCAGTGTAAACTGTTGTTGACTGGGCATTACTTTAATGTCGTAGTAACACAAATATTTTAATATTCATAGTATTTTTAGCGTAATACAACATTTTGTTGCAGCAACATTACTCAGAAGCTCTGTTAACATTAACAATTAACACGATATTAAATCTTCTGTTAATTTTGCATTATAGTAATATAATACTTTATAAATGGTTATCATTAATAACTTCGTCACAGTATTATTAATTTTACTACAGTGTAAATGTTCGAAGGAATCGCTCGATAGTTATTTTTTGTTGCAACAACACTGGACTTTTTTTTGTCTGTTTACTTAAGTACTATGTGGTGATACTATGGTTTAAAAGCTGTCATTCGATAAGATAAGTACATATCGATAAGATAAGTACATATCGATTTTCCAGTCGCTGAAAATCGTAAAGCGCTGAGCAAATAGACGGCGCCGAATTTCATTTTCACTGCCGATATTATTGTGATGAGAGAAAAAAAAAACCACTAAATATTGGAAAGAGCTTGTGATTCGCCCTCCCCCACCTTCCCCCCTCCCAAATCGGTGGCACGACGACAATCTCCTGGATTAAGGACAATGTGATATTCCATTAACGTAGGCAAAGTAATTTTGTTGGGACGTCGCTTCCCATTTAACGCCGCCTACGTGCGTATCTTGTGCCAGAGAGTATCAACCACTCGACTAAAAACGGGGGCTCGTCCAACTACGCAGCTCTCCGTAATAACTACAGAACTGCAAAGTTCGCGTTATTATTTGGGGACATGTTAAACTTGAAACATTAATTTATCTTTGCAATAGGTTTGTCGTTGGACCATACTCTCTGTGACACACCCAGGATGACTCTGCGCCAATAAAGAAACACTTCACAATTGTGTGCCCCAATCACGTGTAGTTCAGTCAGAGGGGGGGGGGGTGTCTTCACATCTATGCAGCAGCCAATGGAGAAACTACGCCGGCTCTAGTGCATATAGTACTGTGAACTTCAGCCTGACGCCAAATAATAACGCGAATTTTGCGTGTCGCTAGTAATAACTCGTACGGGAAAGGAAGACATTTCCCATCCAATAATAAGCTATTTGTAATACTTCATCTCTTTCTTCGCAGCATTTCCTGCTTGCTAGACACCTCCTAACGTATCGTCCTTCTTTTTTTTTTTTTCTCTCTTTGATTTCTCCGTTTCTTCGTTATCGTCGTGTAGATGTTCGCCGTTTGGGGTTTCGCAATGCCATAGTTAGACGTGAGCGATTATTTTGGTGGCAGCAAGTTCGTATGCTCTAGTCACGTGGTGGATACGAATACAGAGGTGCAAGAGACCCATACACCGCGAATTTCAGTCGCACATGCCACCAAAATGGCGTCACTAGCCAGGAAAACGACGGTTCGTCGTTCGCCAATCAGAAGCTGGTAAACTACTAGCCAGCCAGTAGCAAAAATCTCACAGTACACAACAACCTATCAGACACGTCAGTTCCCAGAGCTTCGCGTAACCAATCAGAGATTGGGTACGCCTACATCAAATGAACGGCCACGCCATTTTGTCTCTGTGTACTTGTCGCCAGAGACCTGCAAAATTCGCGAGTTTAATGACCTGCAGGCTAGATTTTACTGCCTTATATACAAATATGCTTGAGTCAACTGCACATTGGTTGTATGCTGTCGCAGTGGAAGGCAACGATTGGGACAGGAATCTCCAGGAGGTGTCAAACACCGTGTGGACCAATGGGTAAAGTTATATAAACGAGCGAGATTTAAATTCTAGCTTGTCCCAAAATGAATCCGCTAATTCCTCAGATATATATATATATATATTTATCTACTCTGTACTCTAGTGTTCCTTTTATGATAGGTAGGTACAGAGTGGTTTTGAAACTCTTTACTTTTTAGTCATTAACAAACAGCAAGAAATGGTATGGCCGTATCATGCGCTACCAAATTGATAGGCCTACCTGTTTTTTGCGAAAAAATTTATACTCAAGCTTGACTTAAACTTATTATGTGCAAGTTTGCAGAGTTTCTTCGGCTACTAGCAGCTTTTCTACCTGAGAAAACCTATTCTACTCTACTGGGCCAATCAGAATAGAGTTCCCCAAGTACTGAACGTCCGTGATTGGCTGGCAGACACCTAAGACGCGTGAGAGTTAAAATCACCCAACCTCGATATTGGTTCTGAACTAACGTGTTATGGAGTACAACCAGTTGTGGAATCTTTACAAAAAAAATAGCGTCTCTACCTATGGTCTAAAGTGAATCTTAAGGGTGATACACATAATTTAAGTTGAACCTAAAACACTAGTTTGTTATGGATAGGGATAGGAAAATTTCGCGAATTCATTTTGGGACAAGATACACGTCAAACACATATTTAGTGAAGTCACCTTCGCAATTGGATCACAGTTTATTAGACCCGACCTGCACGCCTCTGAGAAAATAAGAGGCTTGCAAGGAAACGTCTTGTGAATCCCGTAATTGCCAGGTGTGGGGCAACAGCCAATGGACACACAGCTGAGGCTCCAGTATGCAGAGGACTGAGGAGTCTAGCCTACAGGTCATTGAACTCGCGAAATTTTCCTATCCCCATTTATATATATTGGAAAAAAATATTTAAGATGGAACACTGAGTGTATGGGTGGGAGGTAACTGAACAAAGATTTTGCAATCTCCACAAAACATGCCCCTGTCATCAAATTATTTCACGTACATAATCACAGTTACTACACTTATTCCGAACTAACCTCCATGACGTGGTAGCAAATTTGGGATTTAAGTGATGGACAGACACAGGAAAATTTTGCGTTTAAAACGGCCTGTAGGCTAGACTCCACTGTACTATGTATTTCCGCGACTCAGCTTTCTGTTCACTGGTTATTACCCCAGCGCGTAGCCAGTTTTACCTCAGACCAGGTGGTATGAGACTCAGTGCTTGTTCACTTGCAGGTGTTTTATTGGCTCAGGGTTAATATGGGCGTGTCTGATAAACTGCGATCTAATTGCAAGCATAACAGAAATGTACATGTGTAGGAAGTCTAGCTTGTTCTAAAGTGAATTCGCGAACTTTTCCAGTCCTCAGTAATGGATTACTATAGGAGCAGTGAAATTTCGCGAAAATATTTCGAAAGATGCTATATTTCGATACACTGTATGGTAGTTTAATTTTCTCGATTGGCTACATTAACATGTTACTCTTAATACGCGAATCACTCTAGTTCACTGGAAATGTTGCTGAATTCTAATTGGCCCAGTAGCGAGTAGCGAACGTGGGTCGAGAGCGAATTTCGCAGCCAACAAATGGCTGGCCGATTTGTGGTAACACAGAATGCTTAAGAATCCAGAAGCGAAACAGCTGTTATTCGCTGGCAGGCTCAAAAGACGCGAAGCAATTTAAACCGCCCAATTGCGAAAGTGGTTCTTAGCTAACATATTTCGAAATATAATTTTTGAAGGAAAAGCTTAATTTTATCAATAATATCTTGCAATTTTTCTGTTCATGTATCAGATGTAATTTGCATTTTACTGTAAAGCTGATTTCATAAGTTACAGTGGTTTTAATGCCGTCTCATTTGAAGGGGGTTGGCGACGGAAAAATTTTGTTATTTTATATTTGTACCATGTCCTCCAATTCTTAGACATTATACGTGACTACTTCTTCTTCGTAGAAAAAATACTGAGCACGTGCTTTTTGCATAAATGCATGTAGAGGTCACAACTTTACCGTTTTAGGGATGTGCAAATACTAATCTGTAAAAAAATATGTAATTTTTACTGAGAAATTGTTTGTAATTTTACAAATTCTTGTAACAGTACAAAGATTTATCTTGTAAAACTACGCGTTTGTAAAAGTACAAGGCCTCGTGTTTGTAATATACCTCAAGAAATGTTGGTACTATACTAACCCGTATTCACGAGCTTCAGCAAAATGGCGGGCACTCCACAATGGTAAACTTTTTATAGGTGTTTGTGCAAAAACTATATGTGATATAATGTAGTTCCGTGCAAAAAGAAATGTATTACAAGTTTGAATAATTAAGAAGAACTCAAATAATCATAATAGAACGACAATTTGAATATAACATGACCGTATTACTCATTAAAGGTGAATGTACCCTAACTACACATAACTCTTTAATCAGCTCTCTAGACCTCGTTGTTAAGAATCGTCAAAACCTCTTAACTCAACAACAGAACTCCTAGAATGAAATAAATGTCCCTAGTCTCCCTAACAAATTCCTTAACATTGTGTAGGTACTTGCAGGTTTATTTACTATGAAAGTTAGTGTCGAGTGGCTATTGTGGTTAAGGGTGCCGGTTTGTAATACAAGGGGTGTGAGCCCCCGTGCTGACCAAGTGTGAATTTTTTGGTTCGTAAATTATATATATATTTTTTTTTTTTAAGTTATTCCCTGTTTTTTTAATTCATCACATTTGTTTTCTAGAAGAAAAAATTATTTAGTATGCCCTTTTTAATAATGTAAGTTCTAATACAAGGTTTATCATTTGTAATATTACAAAGAAATGCTTTGCAGATTTTACAAGAAAACTATTTGTAGTTTTACAAAGGATTTTCTTGGCAATTGGGTTTCCAAGGATTTTTCTTGTAAGAGTACAACAAATTATTTTAGAGTGTAGAAACTAACTTACATAGAGAAACAAGATAAGACACACTGGAAGATTATGCCAAGAGCTACTTTAGGGCATATATAAAATTGCACAAGGAAATATTTTTTGTAGTTTCAAAACATTGCTGAAAATAAAGATATTCTTTTGTTTTTTTTACTTGTAGGTTTTCCTCAACTTTGGTAAAAACAGCATACCTTAGAATGAATTAAGACAAGTTTTCAGTTGCCCTTGTTAAATTTTCTGCTAATAGTTTCCTTTGGTTTGTTTGTGCATAACAAAAACAGTAGAACTTTAACTTTGACTTGTCATTTTGCAAAAACAATGCCATCTAAAATAATTTATCGGGACGAAAAACTAGTGACAGATAATATCTACATGGTTGAAGAGCATGTGGTACAAAACTCCCTTCAGGCTCGACTTACACTTTTTGTACAAATTCTTCATATTCGTGTCATAATTCCGGATTCATAGTAATTACTGGCATTGTACGATTATACATTATGTACGTTTTATGTGTTGTTTAATTTTTTGTATGTACTTAGTTTTAAATGTGTGTTATCTGCTAGCTGTAAATGTCAGCAACATATTTCAATTATATATATATATATATATATATATATATATATATATATATATATATATATATATATATATATATATATATATATATATATATATGTGTGTGTGTGTGTGTGTGTGTGTGTGTGTGTGTGTGTGTGTGTGCCTTTTTGCAAGCAGTAAATAACACAAAGTGAAAATCGGATACAAGAGTGTTACACGACTGGTAAATTGTACATTTTCTATAGTCAGATGCTTTCAATAATGCTTTTGAAACTGAAATTATAACACCCTTCGTAAGAGGTTCTTTCGTTTGCTTTTGAGCGGACTTCGTGCGTCTTACGCCACTCTTACACCCCGACTGCAAAGGCACGCAAACCGCTTACGATGTATGGGAAATTCATCAGTCATCACTTTCGGGGTTGACGCATTCACTGCGATTTCCTCTCGCTCCTTATCCCTTCTGCCATTCCCACCACTTTCTCTCTCTCTCTCTCACACACACAAACACACACCCACACACGCACTTTCCTTGCTTTCCTCTTGTCTCTCTCCGCTCATCTGGCAGTGAGAGAAGGCAAGCCCCAGCGTCGTCGGAGTAACATCTCCATAGCAACAGAAATCCCTTCGCTTCTAATATGCCAGTTAAATGAGTGGGCTGGAAATAAAACCCCGAGTTGAGAATCTCCCACGTCTTTGGTACATCTCTCTCTCTCTCTCTCTCTCTCTCTCTCTCTCTCTCTCTCTCTCTCTCTCTCTCTTTCCCCTTCGCACAGCTAGTGAACCACCCAGGCATTGCCGCTGATCGCACGGATTCTGACACGGGCTGGAAGGAAAGGGGGTGGCTGAGGGGTAGGAGGTCCAATGTGCTTCTGCTAAACTGCCCCCCTCCCCTTTTTTCCTGTTCACTCCTTAAGGATTCATCTCTTTTTAATCCTGATAGCATGGCGAGCACATAAATACGCCTAGATTTAACTGCGCTCTTATTGACTGAAGACATCCCGTTGTGGAATCATCTCACACTTGGCGCTCATCTACCTGCAGCGATTTTGCCTATAATCCATTCGCGGTTACTTCAGCATTTTATGAAGCCCTGCTAATGTTCTACTTCCAGGATATTCCTCCGCCTCGTGTAAACTAAGCTTAACCAAGTCTGAAGAATTACACCAGAGGGACAACGAACCACATTCGTGCGCACTCAGCTGTAATGATATGTTGTATAAGAACTGTTTCTCACTAGCCGTTACCAACATACCTATTTTCTCCCTGTTTTTATTCAAATAATTTATCAATGAAGCATAGAAATTTATAGATAAGATATTAATAACATTTCAATCTAACAGAAAAAAGGGTAACTTTTGTGAACACCAGTATAAAACGCTTGTGATACAGGGAGTATTTAGGAAATAACTAAACACATCATACATGGGGATATTTTTCAAAGGTTTCATTGAACACGGTCGAAGAAACTGTGAATGGGATATATAGTTAGGGGCAGTGAAATTTCGCGAAAATATTTCGAGACGAGTTATAATTCAAAACCATGCATGGTTCTTTACCTTTCTCGATTGGCTACATTATCATGTTATCCTCAGTACGCGAACAACTCTGGTTCACAACCAAAAGTTGTTGCTGAAATCTAATTGGCCCGGTTAAAAACAGATACGGCTTCTCATGCAGAGAGCGGCCAATGGCAAAACAAATATTTTTTTGTTTGTGCTTAGATTATTGAAATTTACGATGTGCTCAGATTTTTTTGAGAAGAAAACTCACTGGCTGTGCCTATAGTCTATTCACGGTTTCATCAATTTTGGAATCAATCATTTGAAAAAACACCCCATGTCTGACGTGTTTAGTGGCTTACTAAATATCCAATATTTAACAGGTGTTTTATACTTGTGTCAACATAAAAAATACCTTATGTTTGGTTAAATTGTACTGTTAGTTACATTTTATTTATAAATTATAATATTTCACTTATAATCAGTACGAAAAAAAAATAGTTCTGTTGGTGAAGCCTAGTGAGAAATACTTCTTATGCAGAATACTATTATACTGAGAGCACACGAATGCAGTGCGTTGTCCCTTAGGTGTAATTATCTAAAATTTGGTAAGTTTTATTTCTAGGGAGAACTTCAACAGAGCTTCAGAAAAGTTGGAAGTAACAGTGCATGGGCTATATAGTATGTTCGCGGTTTGTTCCCCCTTTTTAAAAATAAAACTTTTGAAATATTTTCCCGTGTTCGGTTGTTTCCCAAATATGGCATGTATCACAGGCATTTAATTCTTCTGTTGGCATAACAGTATCTTATTTTTTGTTAATTTTAACTTTTAACAGGTAGAAAATAGGCGTGTTGTTAATACCTAAAGGTAGTTCACTGTAAAGTGAACACCTTTGTTATCAACCTTAGAAAAATGTCACTGCCCCTGCCTGCTTATATTTTAACGGGCGCACTCAGTGACGTGCGCTCAGTATAGTTGGTAACGATGGATGGAAGGTAGTTCCATTATCCTGACTTCGAATAAGAAATGTTAGGTAACCATTTGTGATCATTTTAATGATTTCTTTCGTTTTGTTTATTTTAATGCATCGAAGGTAAAAATGAGATTTGTAAAATATTTACTTTTCTAATAATTTCACCGTTTCACCTGACCGGCGCATTAATAAAGTCACGAGGCCCATGGAAATGGTAATTTTATATAAGGCGGAAGAATAAACATCGTGCATACAAGAAAATCTTATGCAGGCTTTCAAAAATGCTCATTTTAACGTGAACAGCGTATAGTAAGATTTAGTTCTTAGGGTAAGTGTTATCAAACTTGATGTGCTGCACTATTCTTACAGTGCAGTTTTCTGAACTTGATTTTAAGCTTTGTTTGCAATAGACATCAAAGAGGTTGGAAATAACCATTAAGATATTTTCGCGTTTGAGGCCAGAAGCGCCGGTGCGATAAAGGCGACTCTGCCACGCGCTAAAACTGCATCATCGCCGCTATGTGCAAGAATCTGAACTAGAATGCAGTGTTCTCGTAGTGCTGCGTGTACCTATGGAACTTTCAGTGGTGACATTGTCATTCTATTGGTGAAAAGTCTGTAGCAAAGTTTAACATAGGCTTTTATCGTAGTTTCACTCTAGGAAAGTATTCGGAAATTTATCATACTAATGTATACGCTCAGTGAGAAAGCAGGAATGATAGTGTTTTTCCTTATATATTCATTGTACATTATACATTGTATATTGTACATTATACATTCCTTACACATTTGCTCAGGAAACAGCCAACTGCATAGGGAAGTTCCCAACTTTGTATAGTAGCGCTGTTAAACATTCATATAGCTGCAGCTTGATGTGTGGTATTGTTTGTGAAATACTTGTTTGCGCGAATACGGGTATCTCGGCAAATAAATGTTCTGCAAATACATCTTTCGTGCAAAAAAGACAAAGAATTATCTATGCCCCTATTTTTATACTTCTGTCAATTTACGTGTATTCTTGGAGAGAAAAGTTATCAAAATTGTCAAATATCGCATTTTTAAAGCTTGTCTATGCAGTTTCCTTAAGCGGCAAGAGGAAAGTACAAAGTTTAATCTGTGGTCTTTCATCGCGTGAAATAAAGTCCCACTGTTACAGATCTAATTTACACAGTACAGCGTCACGACGGAAACACTGCACGCCTTGCACGTAGGAGCGATGAGGCGCTAGAAGTGCGTGTTAGTGTCGCCCGTATCGCTCCCTCACTTCTTGACCTTGGCGTGTTGGAAAAATGGGGAGGGGGGGGGGTGTCTATCCCACTCTTAAGGCTCCAACCTAACTGGCCTTTAACTGCGTTGCAGTGTGTTTGAAACGCACTTTTTTCTAAGAAAGCATTAAACATGAGTAGGTTAAAACAGCCGATTCTGGCGCAGCAGCTGCTGGTTGTGGCGCCGTCCCCCATGACGTCACAGGCTATGTTGGCGGTCTCGTTCATCTCCCCCTCACCCCTCCCACACCACCAGCCGGCCATTCCAGCGACCCGTCACCCTAAGAATCATTGTAATAAAAAATTACTTATTAAAAATCAAAAAAAGTATCGGCTTCCCACTTTGCTATTTTTATTGATTTTGATAAGGAAAAAAAAAGCCCGTTTGCGTAGAAACCTCCACTCGTTCGACTGCCACGACCCTGGCCAGAGTGCCGATGGACAGTGTGTATATCTATTTACTAATTTAAAGATTTAATTTGCCATGTGCGGGAAAAAAAATTATTTAAAAAAATCGAAAAATATCGAGTAATATATAACATAAACCTCACACTCACTTCACTACCCTAACCAAGCCCTCCACCCAAACCAACAATAAAAACTGCGAAGAAATCGAACAAATTATTCTAAAAATCAAGAAACATATAATGTCACCCCATCCTACACCATAACGCCCCCACCCCCCTTTTTTTTCCTTCATCCATTGGTCTCACATAAAAAAATTATTCCTCCACCCATACCACTCAATCGTATCTGACCCAGCGGCAAGGAAATTACACCTTTAACACACATATATTTTATCCAGTATTTATGCCTTTGTAACTCATGATTCAAGAATCAGAAATAATTTAATGTCGGCAATAGTTCTATCGACCTGTACCGAATGGTGACAAAGTCATGTAAATTGTCATATGTAATTTTTTATTTGGACTGTCCGAAGACACTATAGATGCTGACTATGATGTCGACCGTAAAAGTTGGCTGAGGCAATCCGTACGTGCGTTCAGCGTGCTGTTCTACGAAAAGAACACGCACTTCCAACGAGGACTGATGAGTAATTACAAAATTTCACGCACGTTAGAAACACCATTACCGAGGACTCAAAAAAAAAAACGGCTTTTTTCAAAGTGCTGTATCTCAAAATACACGCATCATACACATACATAACTACCCAAGGGCCCTGCACTGAACCTTCCTAAAGATATTTTCCATAAATAGGGTGACAGCTGAAAGTCGCACATGTATACGCAGTGCGATGAGAACACTGCACGTCAGTTCATAGCCTCGCGCTTATTGGCGTTGGTGCACTTGATGCACGTGGCAATGTCGGCCTTATCGCCTCGCCCCCGCACTCCTCGGCCTCAAACGCGGAAAAGAGCTCCAGGTAGACGGGGGCCTTAAGCAGGGATTCCAAGTGCACTCTGTTGTGATTGTATGAACGAGCCCTAACTTGGAATCCTCGCATGAACCGGGCATCACAACTCCAGTAAACCAAGACGCCAGAAATTACAACGGCGTATTGCAAAAGAAGGGCCGACAGCAATATCGCCCTCCGCCAGCTGGCAATCGGGGACAGCTATGTTTAAACAAGGCGCCGATATAGGCCGCTGTAAGACAGGGCCCGCCATCTTTCCACATCCGACCAACAGCCAGGGAAGATCACAACATGGGAGTGTATGTGTCCACCCGCCGCCATCAGATGATCAGCTTCATATAGCCTCCGGCATCAAGAATAAGGTGGCGACTGTCCGACTTAGATATAAACAGAAATGGGGTGAGATAGTCATAACTTAATTTATGTTAGTAACTTAATTAGCTACAAAGTCGCTCCCCGTTACTGCAGCTCTCTCAGTATTGTATTGTTTGTGCCTCACACATCATGAATAAACCCCCTCAGTTACCACAAAAGTTCTACCATTAACCATAATTTCAGCTACGCCCCTAAACCCTTCTTGTATGGATATGACCTTAAGTCAAAATCCGTAGGAGCTCGATCAACGGTGAACAGATCAGACGTACTGTAATGGCGCGGGGAAGCCTCGGTTGTGCCTCTTGCCTGAACGCTCAATCCCAGGTGTAAGGAGAGCGAGTACATCGGGCGAGGCATTATGACAACAGCTCAGTGTTGGAGAAATAAGCGCCGTATTTAAACGAACGGGGCATCGAGCGCGGGTCTTGTCTTACCACAGCCAGCCGCCGAGTAGCCAAGATCGAGAGATGACGACGAGGGCCTCGTCGGCCACAACGCCGTGATGATCAGCCTTCGGCATCACTATCAAGGTGAAGACAGTTCCACGCAGCTTTAGAAAGACTTTATACAATCAGTTACGCGTCGCTTAAAGTAATAACTTGCGATAATATTAAAGGGTTTGAGATCTAACTAAATAGTAATTCGTATATCTCAAGTCGAGCTCTATCGAAGTCAAGGTATTGATGTAGAGTGTTGTAAACCATATTGTAAACGCTGTGTTATTTACAGAGACCTGAAGAATTCGCGGGTACATTTCGGGACAAGCTAGAATTCAAAACTCGTGCGTTTATATAAACTCAGCCATTGGTACACCCGATGTTTGACACCCCCTGGAGAACGCTAGCCTAATCGTCGCCTTCCACTGTGACAGCAGACAACCAATGCGCAGCTGATGTTGGCATATTTGTAAATTATAATGTAGAGTCTAGCCTGCAGGTCATTGAACTCGCGAATTCTTCAGGTCTCTAGTTATTTATAATTTAGATAAAGGAATTTATACATGAATACGTGTTATATCCTTCTGAACATGCTTCCCACTTATATTTTGTATGGCCCCCCTTAAGGGACCATAACATTACGTAGAGTAATTTTTTTTTTACAGGTTGACATCAGAAACAGTAAATCAGCTGGCCGGCTCTGTACCGTGGCGGTTGTGAGCTGTGTTGCGGTCGGCCTACCTGCGCAGGGGAGGCGGAGCGGGAGGGCAGCTTGTTACAGTGTGTCAGCCTCAAGGGAACGTTGTGTATCGACAAAATAGATCCTCCTGACCCCACCCCATCCGTCTTCGCCCTCCATCCCTCCCCTAAGTCGTGTGTTTCCACCCGCCTGCTCGGGTTTTTGTCTTGGCTACGGATAAGCATTCACAGAGTCCGGGGGCGCAAGTGACCACTTGGCTTTTACATACCCCTTCCATCGAGACGCCCTCTACCTCAAAGGCTTCGGGTTTGTCAACTCTACCTCACTCAGCCGTATTGACTAAACAAAATACAAAGCACTAGCCCAAGGATCGGAAGGGCCTCGGTTGGAGAATTTTCGCATTTGGTACGATGCTATTTGGGTAGAACACAAAATTCTTCATGCATTTTACTGTGGCAGCAATACCAAATATTTAATTCCAGGTAGCTGAAGGTAATATTCAACATTGATAAACTCACTGACTGTAAATAGCTTTTCATTTATTCTCACACAAGAGTACAACCATCTTCTAAAACAATATTAAAAAGCGTTTTGAATACACGCTAACAGTTTTAATTAAGAATAGCACATACCTAAAATACTTTATATGGTTTCATATAAAATGCCACTTCCGTAAAACAGTTCCTATTAACCACACAAGTTTTTAGAACAAACTTTGAGTGTGAAATATTATTCTCTTTCATACGCCCACAAGCAGGATACTGCGTTACAGTCACAATCAAAGTTTGGAGCAAAGAATGGGAGCCGCGGTTTGTTTCGGCGCTGATGCGATATCAAAAACATTTATTAGTATAAATCAGTAAGTTATCTTGAAGGAAACCGCCCACGAGACAAACAGCAGTCGCGACCCTCCGACGAAAATGACGTGACTTTGCGCGGGAAGACAGCGGCCCAGTACTCCAGCCAGCAAGCCGCGCCGTGGTCCAGCACACGAGCCTCACACAGTAAACTCTCCTTCCCCGGTCAGCTGGCTAAGTAGACTCGCCCCTTACTTCACCAACAGCAAGCCAGCCACGATCTCGATCACTAACTTATCTGCAAAGGCAAAATGTCTCAGACCAGCTGCCCACGGCGCCGTAACTCGTTACTCCTTGTACACGGCGCAGAAACCGTCGTATACCTCGCGACAGCATTTTTGTAGGAGCTGATCCCAAATTACAACCTGCCGCGGTCGTGTCTCACACCTCACTGCTCCCCAGACCGACCGCGCCTCTTCTTCCGCGCCACCAGCGGCAGCTCCCGCAAACACAGACGTGACCAAAAATAAAACTTAATAAATACTAAACGGATTATACAATACAAGACCTATTTCAAGCAATGTTATACTTCCGCAAATACAAAACCAACTTAAGAAAACGGCCACCAGGCACAAAAAAAAATTGAAACTGGTGATGATCAACCCGTCATACCATCCCCACTCTTTACCTCCCCTTCCTTCCCCTTCCAAACCGGGTTCAGTGGTCAGCGCGGAGGGAGTTGTCTCTGGTGCCTCCTGCAACTCGGTGCAGCGCCGTTACAGTCCCTAAACGACGGCTCGCTTCCACATATTAACTTATATTTCGTGGTACGTCTCACAGCCGTTGATCCTTCATACATTGAGAAAACGTTTCTATTAACCAAACAGATTGTTTTTAAAGGAGTGATGAAATATTTTCCAGTTTAAACCAGATTATTTTGTTTCGCTTGTTTGTTTGCCCCCTGACAGTAAGATTTTGTTGGGCCAGAAAAAAATTTGCTGTGCTCTACGTGCATTAAACAGTTTCGTTTACCATAACAATAAACAAGACCGAATTTCTAAACCGAACCATTTGTACCCGCCTTAGTAACATCAGCTGCAGTGACTAGGTTTTAAACAGGAACGTTTTAAACCGAACCATTTGCACCCGCCTTAATAACACCAGCTGCAGTGACTAGGTTTGAAACAGGAACGTTTTAAACCGAACCATTTGCACCCGCCTTAATAACATCAGCTGCAGTGACTAGGTTTGAAACAGGAACGTTTTAAACCGAACCATTTGCACCCGCCTTAATAACATCAGCTGCAGTGACTAGGTTTGAAACAGGAACGTTTTAAACCGAACCATTTGCACCCGCCTTAGTAACATCAGCTGCAGTGACTAGGTTTGAAACAGGAAAGTTTTAAATGCATGCGTTTCAAATACAGGAGAACGTGTGTTAATGAAGATTTTATGTTTTACAGCATTAATTTTTAGTTTACTGTTAAACCTGTTGTATTGGTATGTTTGGTATAAACTTCATAGCAACAAACAAAATATTCATAAGCACTATTAAACAGAGTTGCTCTCATAATTGCAACACAAATAAAAAAAATAACTCTCGGGCCATAGTTATTAAATAAGGCATTCAAATAAGTGGCCAAAAAAATATATACACCTGAGCCAACTAAATATTTTGTTGATATTTTAATTTTTTTTCGGGCAAACACGGGTGTTTTTTATTCAAGTGTGTATTTGGTTACTTGAACGAAATTAATTCTGTTGCTTTTCAAGTTTTTGTTTACTCAACAAAATATTATGTTGTGGCTGCTAAATATATGTTTGGCCATATACCTACAAACAAGTGTTTCATTGTAAGAGCGAATCTTCCTCTCGGAGTATGCCCCTGGAGGCAGCGCTGTCACAATACCGGGAACCGAGTTTCTCGTAGCTCATTTGTGTGGGTTTACGAAACAATTTTCAGTCCGGCAGATTTGAGTCAAATCTCTGAGCCGGCGGCGCGAGCTGTTGTGTGGCTGTTTGAGCTGGGCTCCGGGTCCGTACACAGAGTTGTTAAGGGCACTGCCTACCGGGTGGCAGCTGCGAAATTTAAATGAGAAATTCAATGTTTGGGAAAATTCGCCTCAGTGCTTTAATTTTAAAGATAGGAGTTTCAAACAAAATGTATTCTACACGGATTTTTTTTAGGAGTAGTTCCCTACAGCGGAGACGTTTCCATAGCATGCATAGCATGTTTGCAAGGCATTTTTAAAATTTATGTTTTACGAAAAAAAAAAAAAAAAAAAAAAAAAAAGTTCATTTTGCCTATCTGTATTGAAAATATATGCTTGTTGCAAGGACTATGTCGGTGCTTGTGTATATATGTATTATTATTTACTTACCCTCGGCAGGAGTAGAAACAATGACTAACTCGGTAACCACGTAATTACCCTCACCGTGATTTGAACCAAGAACTATGTCAGTATATAAATGTATTTATGCTTGAGTTACCCTCGATGGGAATTGAACCGAGGACTAGCACAGTACAAATGTAATTACGTTTTAACCTCGATGGGATTCGAACCAAAGACTAGATCAATGCATGTCCAAATGTAATAATGATATATTAACCTGGATGGGAATCGAATCAGGTAGTAGACGAGTAGAAATGTAATTATGCTTCACTTAAACTTGGCAGGAATCTGAACCAACCAAGATGTGATTCACACCTCTGTTGCGAATGAGCAGTGGTCTGGGTAGGTTGTGTACTTCAATTGTAATTACTCTTGGTAGATTTATTGATCATAATTACTCTAGGTGCATATATTACTCTTGCTACGTGTACTTATTCAGTATGCAATTACTCACTACGCAATTGTTCATTACACATTAATTACCCCTAATTACCTTCGATGGGAGTCGAACTCAGAAGCACATCATCTCCCGTCAGTTGTCTTTCGGCAGCCAATGGGCAGGGACACCCACATTTCGCGAAAAGATCTCACGACCAGTTACACTTCGTAATAAGATAGCTCCGATCCACCTTCGTGATTGGACGATCTAGGTGTTACGCGCCTTAGGTGTCTGCCCGCTAATCACAGACGTGCAGTATAGGAGTAACCTTATTCTGATTGGCCAGTCGAGTGAGCAAACGTCTTCTCGCAGACACGCGGCCAATAAGCTAAGGAGGACGTCTGGTATGCATGCAGGGTATTGAAATATAGCATGCGCGGAAATCTTTTCGCGAAATTCGGGTGTCCCTACCAATGGGTAAACAAGTGTACTTAGTGTGTAATTACTCTCTCATTACATTACTCACTCTCGTTACATGTACTTACTCTCGGTATGTTCATTAGTCTCGGTATGCATAGTTGTTCATTATGCAAATGTAATTAAACATTACACTTTAATTACTCCTAATTATAATTACGCACTAATTACGCCTAATTATGCCTACCCTCTGTGGGTTTCGAACCTAGGACTGACCGACTCCTCAACCATCCTGCACCTCGGAAGGGGTGGGCGAACTCACCAGCCAACCACAACACCTCTCCAAGAGGGAGGGAATGGAACATCAATTTCCCATGGCAAAGGATTCCGGCTAATGGTGTCCCTTTCTCCACAGTCCATTTATAGATCAATTGCACTACTGTTACCAATGCTTGCTAGCATTCTCAAACATAGATGCTCTCCCTACTAACAAGCATGTAAGCAAGTATTTAAAGAAAAGTTTACGAGAATGTTTTGTACCATAGTATAGTGACTTGTACCATAGTATAGTGACAGTACTGCCGTAATGACAAAAATCTAACAAATAGTTTTTTACACAAATTATATTATATTATTTTCTTAAATTAAACTGTTTTTAGAATTCATATTTCGTGCTATTAAATTATTTTGTTGTGTTTTTTAAACCCACGTAGAAGTTTTAATTACTTACAAATTTTTACTACAGGAGTAAATTTAAGAATTGGTTTTGTACAATATCGATATAGTTTGGGGTTTCTGCAAAGTCGATAGAAAAAACAGCAACAAAAAAAAAACGAGACTGTGCAAAAGCAACAAGGAAACAAGATGTTAACAATACGTACTCAGTATCTGTTATTTAAACAGTTCAGTTTATTACTCTCTGAGACCCCAGGGCCGTGGCTACAGTGCCAGGAATTTCAGTTTCGTCGTTTGAACAGTAAAAAAAGTAATGGCATCTCCCAGGTACGGTACGGATGAAAACAATTTTCACGTGAGGGTAATTCAATAACACCCCCCATCCTCCATTCAGCTTGGCGATCTCCCTGTACCAGGCGGACATTCGGACTTCATTACAGGGGTAATTAGTCTCGACGCAAGGCCATTACCAACACTCCTGTGAAGCGAAATGCCGTTGGTTATTGATCGCAAACGCACTTTTGACTTCATAACTACACGACCGAACATTTCCCAGAATTTATTCTGGCAGCAGACTGCACTTCAAAGGCCGAGAATTATTCTGGCAGCAAACTGCACTTCAAAGGCCGCTGTACACTCGAGTCTCCGTCGTTTGGTGATTCGCTGGCTGCCATTGTGGAATGCTTTCGAACTGAGCTGTTTCGTTTCGGTTACATTTTCCTAAAGCTGGTTGCACAATACAGCGACATGTTGCGATGCGATGCGATACGATGGCTTGCGACGAGCTATACTCGCTGTTTCACAACCTAGCCATGATCTGTCGGCGACGGACGCCGCCTGAGATGGTCCTGCTAAATAGTTTAAGGGTGAAAATTAAATTTTCAGACCTCACGAAGGTAAAAAAAATGGCACGCCACAAACATTACAACATTTTTTTTTTTTTTTTAAGTTGGTAGAAAATATATAAGGCAATATGAACGTATTGTGAGATAAAAACTAGCGAGAACGAGAAACATAAAAAGACGAAGGAGAATAATTTTTTTTAAATAAATTATTTTTACGGCATTATCCATATGTATAAGAAGCCTTGTCTTCTATTTTGTACATCCATGCAGCAACAAGAAAAATACAAATACAAAGAAGGCGGCGTAACACTCGTCGTTTTCAAAACGTAAACAAATAAATGTTTTTATTCTCCTTACCTATTCTTCTTCTTCCTTCTCCGCCGGAAGCTACCGCCGACAATCGCAACGCAAAAATTCCGCGCAAACGCACTCGACGCCGACGCGCTGCGACGGAATCTGCTTCATCCTGATTGGCTACAGCACATCGCAACGCATCGCATCGCATCGCTGTATTGTGGAACCAGCTCAAGTGAAGTAAGAGTGCGTTGACATACATAAATTTTTGCAGTCTAAAATCGAAACAGTTGAGAATGCTCCAAATTTGTGAATTTGTCTGCAGATCGGCTGAAACGGCTCCGGTTGAATTAGTGAAATTATATTGATCAATTTAGCCGCTAGTAGTCACTGATCAAACAGTGATTTCAACTGATTCCTAGTGAATTGCGCTGACCTGGTAGTGACACCTCAGTGCGTTACACGGATTCGCCAGTAAATAACAGCTAATTGAAATCACTTATTCAGATTTAGAGTGAACAAACAACGATAGATAGAGTTAGAAACAATGACCGGCTGACTTTGCCAAAAAAAAATTACAGCGTGTCTAGCATTTGCAACCCTTTACCCTCGCGGGGCAGCAGTGGCTGAGCGGCTAGCCTGCTTGCCACCAACCAAGGAGAACCGGGCTCGATCCCCGGCCGGGACACTCCCGGGACTCTCGCAAGTGGGAATCATGCCGGACGATGCCGCTTGTCGGGCGGGTCCTCTCGGGGATCCCCCCCTCCCACTCACCACCCCGACGCGGCCCCATACTCATCCCAATCACCGACATCGACTCTCAAGACCAAGCTAAATTCTGACAAAGATCTCTCAGTCGTTTTTTGTGATAGTATTTTCAACTAAAGATTTTTTGTTAGAGATTAAACTCCTTTAGATTTGAAAACCTACGAAATTTTTAATTTTTTAATTTCAAATGTATGTTTTTCATAAATAATTAAAAAGTGCATTTAAAATTTGAAATTTAGATGGTTTACAAATGTAGATGCGTTCAATATAACCCCCCCCCCCCCTAGTTGAAAATACTATCACAAAAAGTGACTGAGAGATCTTGTCCGAATTTAGCCTTTGATTCCCTACACGCCCATGCGTGGTGAAGCCTAGCCTTAAGAACCGCCTAAATCTCTTCAGTCGCCCTTTCCCCTCTCCGCTGTACCCCTCATCACTCCTTGCTGCCTTTCTTTTTTCGTCTGGAGTCTCGTTAGCTCCTGCATAACCACTTCACGCCCTGCCCGCCACCGGATTAATCTGCCCGAGCTTTGCGCTGCCACTTCCTGTCTCGTATCTTCATTAACCGCCCTAGCTCCGTCTCTTGTTATATTCCCCTCTGTTGCGCGCGCCACTCGGAACTACTCCGCGGTGAGTGCGGAACGTCCCAGCATGTAAGGGCCAAGGGGGGGGGGGGGGAATATAAAAACTTCCTAGCCCCGGTGTGGGAATCTTTGGCGAGAATGCCACGAAATTTCCCTCTTCATGATCCCCCCCCCCCCTTTTTTTACTACGTGCACATGAATCCCTTGCTATCGAAAGTGGTTTCCATTTACGATCAGTAATAATTAGAGAGGTGGAAAATTCGCGAGTTCAAAGACCTGTAGGCTGGACTCCACAGTCATTTGTAAAATCATGCAACTATTTCTGCTCATTGGGTTGCTTGTTGTTTCAGTGGAATACGATGATTTGGTCAGAATTTCATTGCTGGTTTACTATTTGCTCAGAGTTTCCCAGGAAGGTGTAAAATAACGGGTGGGCCAATATCTTAAGAAGTACAAACGTGCAAGATTTTGAATTCTAGATTCCCCCGAACTGGATCCGCGAATTTCTCAGCCCGAAGGATTTCACGAAATCATTTTAGGACAACCTAGTCTTCAAACGCATGCAAATTTCTCTTATATTTGTAAGATTACAGTTAGGGACACCCAATTCTCGCGAAAATATTTCACGGCCAGTTGTATTTCATGACACTCTAGCTCAGATCCACTTTCTTGATTGCATGATCTAACTGTTACACGTCTTAGGTGCCTGCCCGCGAATCACAGACGTACGGTATCGGAGTTACCTAATTATAATTGGCCAGTCAAGTAAGAAAATGTCTTCTCGCAAAGACACGCCGCCGATACGAAAATGGAAACAGCTTGTTTGTCCGTTGGTTATTAAAATCTAGCGTGCGCGTAAACATCTTCGCGAAGTTCAGGTGTCCCTAATTACAGTTTATTAGACGCAGTCAGGTGAACTCTGAGCCAGTAACAGACCTGCAAGGAAACAAGCACCGTATACTGTGGCACTAAGACAACGACCAATGAACAGAAAGCTAAGGTTCGAAAATACATGGCACCAGGGAGTCTACCCTGCAGGTAGTTTAAAACCCGAAATTTTCCTGTTCCTATGCATAAAACATCAGTGCCTAATATCCCTTGAGGCTAATATAATTTGTGGTATTTCCTGCGCTTCTATGACGCGAATTATTTATGTCAATATCATCGATAACATAGCAAGTTGTTCACAGACCGCAAGAAAAATGCTGAACGCAAGTACATGATATGCCAAAAAAAATTGCGTGACTCCAACACTTGAACGCAGAAATGAACGTGCAACCGAACGAGTTGATGCAGTGCGTTTATTAGCGGAAACCTTCAAGTTTTACTAAATTATGTAGTAGCACGTCAATGTTCGCAGTCCTCTGCGCTCTCAAACGACTCTTAAATGAAGCCAGGTTGTGCCCCGCAGGGAATGATGACAACTTTTTATTAGAGCTAATGGGAGATTGCGAAAATTATTTGCGACAACATATTTTCGATAACACCCTGGATAGTGTATTCTTTTATGATTGGATGAACAAGGTTTTGATTCGGCTAAGTTATTTCATACCAATCACGAACATTCTGCCTTATAGTGTGAGAATCATCATTGGACCAGTGAGATGGGGTAGTAGCTTCATACATGCATGAATTCTAGCAAACAGTCAACCTTTACCCGCGATAAACCATCATGTCTACCATCATACACGGGTGTCATGGCTACTCTTGCAGCTTGGTAAGACGCACATGATATGGTGAAATCAGTTCTGTCCGGCTCCACCACGAACGGCAATAGCCGCTGCGACACGGCGTGGCGTTGAGAGGAGAATTTGGATGTCCGTCTGGTGTATCTCCGACCATGTCGCTTCCATGCATTCCCAAAGTTAGTCAGTTATGGCCGCGGTAGTCCTGTGGCCAGCCAGTCGTCGCCCGACCATGGATCACACGTTCTTCAATGGACGAGAGATCTGGTGAACGCGCAGGCCAAGGAAACAGTGCGACATTATGTTTTACTTACATCAATGTTTTAATGTGCCAGTGCAGTACTTATGTCTAAGTTGTAGCGTTAATACTATTCAACCAAGTTAACGAAACAATTCTTAAAAATGAGTTGCTTTTTTTTTTTTTTTTTTTTTTTTTTTTTTTTTTTTTTTTTTTCGCTAAACCAAATGTAATCAAATGTTACAGCGTTTTTGGAAAACGTGAATCTGACAGTTGTTTTTTTGCAATTCGCGACCCATTGTTGGTGACATGAGCAGAATGTGAAACTCGGTCAACCTCGCTTTTAATGATTGCTTATGTCTTTGTTATTTCAAACCGCAAGTATCTTCCTCCACTGCCCATATCAATCATCACAAGTGCTACGCAATGCGTCTGTAATGCTCTAAGATGCCTCTATTCTCGCCGTGACGATAATCTGACAAGATACTCGAGGCGGGAGCTGTCGAAGTATCGAATGGGACTGGTGTTCGCAGTACAAGTGTAGCGGTTTCGTTTCTGTATTCTTAATTATTCTTTGATACCCTGCTGCATGGTTGAAGATAAATCTGACTATCCAATTAAGCAGCAACAAACGAACAAGTAGCTAAATATCGAGTTTAGATACCACTGTGGAGATTAAAGGCCATTCGCGGTAAAATGAGCACTTTTGAAAGCCCTGTTTAAGATATGCTTGTATGCACGTCGTGTCTTCTTCCGCATTATGTAAAATTATCATTGCCACGGTCCTCATCACTTTATTGACGCGTCGGTCAAGTGAAACAGAGAAAATATTAGAAAAGTAAACATTCTACAAATTGGCTCATGTTTACACTTCTACGCATAAAATAAACAGAAAGTTAGAGAAATTATTTCAGTCGTCACAAATGTTTACCTAAACTTTTTTATTCGACGTTAAAATATGGAACTGCTTTCCATCCTTCGTTAATAACTTTACTGGGCGAATGTCACTAGGTGCACCCATTAAAATACATGCACGTAGGGCCAGTGACTTTTTTCTAAGGTTCATTTCAAAAGGGCTCATTTTACCGTGAACAGCCTATAACTGAAACCACGAAATGTTACCTTCTGCGAAGATATCTGGTTTACGACTGAAGGACTGATAACTGTTATGTCAACAAAAACACACACACACACACACACAGATATATATATATATATATATATATATATATATAAAATATATATATACACACACACACACACAGATATATATATATATATATATATATATATATATATATATATATATATATATATATATATATATATATATATATATATTTATTGTGTGTGTGTGTGTGTGTGTGTGTGTGTGTGTATATATATGTGTGTGTATGTGTGTGTGAATTCAGTTGGTGCCCATTTTCTTTGATTTATTCTCTTGTGTTTCTTCCTTGAAAAGTTTCATATTGGTTGATCGAAATTTATAATTCTCAAGCCTTAAAAATACATGGTGTCCGATTTTATATTTTTCATTCGAGGCACAGCAACATGGGCGACAATAACACGCGCGCCCAGCTCCCTATCACCCCTATGCGCCAGGTGCTGCACCGACGTGCAGTGCTTCCATCATTATGCTTTTTTGTGCAAATTAGATCGGTAACAATAGGACTTAATTCCACACGGTAAAAGACCACAGATTAAACTATCACTGTACAGTTTCGATTTTATCTTGCCTCTTAAGAGAACAGCACCTGGAAGTCTTAGAAATGTATATTTTTTTACCATTTTCGAATGTATTTTTTATTTAAAATCGGCTTAATATTTTTTAAAAAAATATGCAGGATATTTATTGGCTGAGATATATGTAAACGCCAGAATATCAAATCAAATGTACAGAAAATATGTCCAGACATAAAACTGTAATGTGGTGGAGATATGGAAATTCCCTTTTGCAAGATTGCAATCAGGCCGTTCTCTCACGAGCGATGCCGTTTGATATTTCCCCTGCCCGGAGCCCCGGGGAGCCGAGCTCAGACCGCAGGGCGGCGGTGGCGCCATCAGCATGCAGCGGCGGTTAACGCAGTTAAGGCCGGCCCGGCCGTCTGTTTGCGGTCGCGTCAAGTGCGGCGGGCGAGCTTGTACGGCACCCTCGGGAGTTTCCGCCGCCAATCGGGCGGGCCCGGCTGCCCGACTCGGCACGGCCCGGCCCGGCCCGACGGTTCCGTGCTGTCTCGTATGGCAAGGGTCGGCGCCCGAGGGTTTGCTTTGGTGGCCACGTGGTTCTTAACCTGTTCGGCAATACAATCGTTTCGGAGTTCAAGTGTTTGAATCATGTATTTTTTTTCTCTGCGATGTATTTGTGTCCAGCACTTATCTCGCAACCAGTGGAAAACATGCCGTATGCTCGATGATATTAGCATTAACCAATCATGGCAAAGAGGTGTAGAACATTCCACAAATCAGATTAACTACAAGGAAGACTCCTGGGCACTGATGTCTTATTGTGTACGCTACAGATCGTAAACATCATTCATGTGTAACGAGTCTACGATCGTGGAAAATGTGACTGAGCAGGTTAATTATTTCGCTATCAGCACCTAAAAATTGTAGGTATGTTGTAAAATCGTATATTACATCATCAAGCAAATTTTTTTTTAATGTCTAAGTCTCCCTTCAGAATCAATTAAAAGCATATGTTCATCAAGATTATACTGAACGTCAGCAGTTACAGGTATCAGCCTAAAAAAATACCAGTAATATGGCAGTGAAAAGAAAAAACGAAATAGTCCCACGTTTTAATGTCGTTTTGAAGCGTAGCTTTTAATTAGTGTCAAATTACATTGTCTTCTGTGAGTATTATAACTGCTTTAGAGATGGTTGAGTGACATATATTAGGTCTACGAGAGCGTTTGTTTTTAAACGTTGCTTGGAATGTTACACAATGTGCAGGGAAACCCGAATTTCGCGAAAATATTTCGCGACCAGTTGCGTTTCATAACACTCTAGTTCACGTACACTTCAGCGATTGGGTGATCTATGTAGGTGTTAACCCGTCTTAGGTGTCTGTCCGCGAATCACAGACGTACACTAGTGGAGTAACCTAATTCTCATTGGCCAGTCAAGTAAGAAAATGTCTTCTCACAAACACACACTGCCAATAAACAAAAAAATTACTGTCGGTGTGCCCGTAAGGTATTGAAATCTAGCATGTGCGGAAATCTAGCATGTGCGGAAATCTAGCATGTGCGGAAATCATTTCGTGGAATTCGGGTGTCGCTAACAATGGGTATAGACTGTTCACCATAAAGTGAGCACTTCTGAAATTAACATTTTTAAAAAAAGTAACTGCTCCTAACTGCATATCTTTTAACTGGCGAAATGAGTGACATGCACCTAGTAAAGTTGATAACGAATAATGGAAAGTAGTTCCGTATCTTAACGTCGAATAAAGTGTCAGGTAACCATTTGTGACAACTTAAAAATTATTTATTTCAATTTCCGCTTTTTAATGTATCGAAGTGCAGCAGATTTGCAAAAAAAAAAATATTTTTGTAATGATTTCACTGTTGCACTTAACCGACGCATGAATAAAGTGACGAGGCCCATGACAATATTAATTTGACATAAGGCGGTATAATATACGAAGTGCATACAAGTAGATCTTAAGCAGGGCTTTCAAAAATGTTAATTTCACCGTGAACAGACTATACAAAGAAGTTACTTAGCAGGATTCAAGTGCTGCTTAATCATACTGTGTTTCAGTTCTTTGGAATTTTATTTCCTAGTTATTTTTCCAATTTAAACTAATACTCCATATACTGAACATGAATAGGAATGATTTTCATTTTATGTGTATGTTCACAACGTAAGCTCGTGATTGACTGACAAACTGACAAAGAAGTTGCTTAAACTGTTACATGTGCATTTAACTACTTTTAATATTTTTACGAGACTTTTCTTGAAAAAAAAAATGGTCTTGCTTAACTTGAATGCGTTATAGTTGTATTATAGCTTGATCAGATGATGTGTAAGCATATTTAACAACAAATATTAACACAAACATTAAACGAACCTTTCTTCTGCCCACAAAGATTTGACATTTCTAATGATCAAATTCAGTTCAGTTTTGTGACTCCGGTATTGTGTATTGCACAACAGACATGTGCACACTCACATATTTCTTTTTATGTTCAGTAACTGAAGTTTAGAGAGATGTTACAGAACACAGCCAAAAGTGAAACATTAGTTATCTATCAACGTAACCAAAAATATATCTTAATTTATAACATTTATGTATAAAGATGTTTAGGATAATGTCTCGCATCTTGTAATTATTATTATGTGCATTTTTTTTTTTTACCGCTTTTCGATGAGAAACATATAGAATGTATGAAGCAGTCACTAATTCAATAACCCAAGGCCGGGTAGTTCCCGGATTTTCGCATGTGGAAATCGTGCAGGAAGAAGCCGTTGGTCGGCGGGGTTTCTCGGGGATCTTCCGTTTCCCACGCTCTTGCACTCCGGCGCTGTTCCATTCTCACCTCATTTTGCCCTCATCGACTCTCAAGACCTCATTACCTAGAAGCCTACATTCCTGCATCGTTTCTTTCCTTTTCTTGTTGCCCGAGAAGCGCGGGAGCCATAAGGGTCACACTGGCACGCGCTACAAGAGCGCCATCGCCTCTACGCACAGGACTCTGAACTGGCGTGCAGTGTTCCGTAGAGCTGCGTCTACCAATGGCACTTCCAGCGGTGACCCTTTATTTTTATTAATGAATGGAAAGTTTGTAGCAAAGTTCACTACAGGCTTCTATAGACTATTCACGGTAAAATGGCCACTCTTAAAAACCCTGCTTAAGATCTACTTGTATGCACGTTGTTTATTCTTCCGCCTTATGCAAGATTGACATTGTCATGGGCCTAATCACTTTAGTCAACCAACCATTGGTCAAGTGAAACTGTGAGATTATTGGAAAAATAATAATTTAACAAATCTGTTCATTTTTACATTTCGGTGCATTGAAAAAAAAAAAAAACAGAAAGCCAAAGAAATAATGTAAGTTATCATAAATGGTTTCCTAGCACTTATTATTCAACGTTAAGATACGGAGCTACTCCCCATCCATTGTTACCAACTTTACTGGGCCCAGGTCATTCAGGGCGCCCGTTCAAATATATGCAGGTAGGAGCAGTGACATTTTTCTAAGGCTGATTTCAAAAGTGCTCACTTTATCGTGAATAGCCTTTATCGTGGTTTGGCTAGTGTCCGGCTGGTGAGTTTTAACATATGACAGTCTGAAAAAGCAGATTTTAACTATGTAGGAGGGCTCCAATATAATATTTAAAGCATGAGTGGTAAGTTTAAAGTACCATTCCGTTTTCGTATAGAGTATGATTTCTTCTCGTAGGTAAACACGATGGGGACGATTTTAATAGTTTCGTAAAAAAAAAAGAGCATATTAACTGGCACATAGTTAACGCGTGGCTTCATTGGCCAGTGACCAGCCAATGAATAACGTTGCAGAGTACAGTAGGCGGTCCCGGTGTAGCCAGGACCAATAGGACGATGGCAAGTGGAAATAGAGAGACCAACACGAATGAGATCTCTGTAGTGGAGAATATAGGCTGTTCGCTTCAACCCATAAGAGCCGAGCCTCCAAATATCTCAACTCAACCCTATGTAGCCCTATATACAGAATGTATCTAAATTCGACCGACAAACTTCGGCTGTAGGTTAACCACGAAAAAATAAGTTGAAAACATGCATACAACCTATGATCTAGTAAATATTAAGGGTGGTACACAGCTTTGAAGTAGGACCTGAAACAATTGTTTATTGCAAATATTGGAGATAATGTTTAAGATGGAGCACTGATAGTCTGGATAATGGTCAAATGAACGAAGATATTCTAACCCCAAAACACTTGTCGCTGTCATCAAATTATTTCATGTAAGTAATCACTGTTGCTGCCCCTATTTCGAAGTACAATCCATGTCGCGGTAGCATATTCGGGATTTAAATGATGGATTATTAATCCTCATGTAACAATTAAAAAAAAAAAGTCATATTCTGCAAATACCCTAAACATCACCATTTACGAATAATAGGTGTTTTACTTTCAACATAATACTAACCAATACCTGGCAGGTGGGGTACGCACAATACCCAATAACACACTGTTGCGGCTCTTAAAGGGATGGGAAGATTCCATAAGAGAGGTACATTACATAGGAACTGTAGTAAACTTTTCCTACTACAACTTCAAAAATGTGTACCTCCCTTAGAATTATTTTTAGCCCATATGTCATATCATTGTTTTCAGCTTCTTTCGTCGCGAATACCCAACACCCGGAGTTTGTCGGTCGAGGTTAGAAACACTCTGTATTGGCTAGTGCGGATGTAATTCGGGGATATATATACTGTACAGCCAAATACGAATCTGTATGCTATGCTGTTCTGTTACTGTGTTTACACACTGACGCGCCAAGCATTGCACGACACGCTCCGCGCTACAACATATTGTCGTCGTAATTAAACCGCAACGTCGCGATAACAGCGGGCTGTATCTGCAAACAGCAGTTTCATAACAGTTTTAGGTCGCCATGGACATTCGGTTACGCTGATAAACCCGCTTCGTTTGTTTTAGCTGGTTTGAAATATAAATGTTGTTACCCCGTTTTAGCCAAACATATGATTATTATGACTCGTGGCGTTCAGTCGACCGACGTACAGGAAATGTGTCGCAAGAAACGGATATGTGATTTTACTGTACACAACACACATCCGGCGTACGATAAAACTAATAAATTATCATATTTGTGGTGAAACTATTTGAATTCATTACACGTGTTAGTAAATATATACTGCCCAATAATTTTGTGCACTAATTAAGTTAACCTTACATTAAACTATATTATATTGACACAATTCCAACCGCAAAATTAGTTAGGTCAATTGCGACAACTGTATTAAAGAATTTACCTGTGATTCAAAGTGATAGCACGTTGTCATATTTAGGGGCCGCTGTGGCTTAGCGGTTAGACTACTCGCCCCCCCCCCACCAATGTGAACCGGGTTCAATCCCCGGCCGGGCCACTCCCAGGATTTTCGCATGTGGGAATCATGCCGGATGATGCCGTTGGTCCGTGGATTTTCTCGGAGATCTTCCATTTCCCCTGTCCTTACATTCCGGCGCTGCTCCATACTTATGTCATCGGCTCTCAAGACCTCTTTATTAAGAGCCGCTCAACTCTCTCACTCAGCATTGTAATTCCACGTAGGCCTAGTGTTGTAGTTAGCAGATGTCGGTGACAGACTGTTTTGCATTAATGTATTTTCTCTCATGGAATGTCAGAGAATGTGAAAATTCGTGCTTAATGACCTGTAGCTGATATTTCACAGCAATGTATACTGCAGCCGCTATAACAGATCATAACCGTCTGGGACAATGGGAAGGATATTTTGTACGCATAATTACACAAGATTCACGCCTTGTTTGTTCACGAATTTATCATTGGTTCACAGTCCATCACGGTGAACCTAGAGAAACGTGTTTCGCTAGTAAGGTCAACCCACAATGTATCCGCGAATCTCCCGGACTTAACGAAAGTTTTAGGTTGGTATAGGTGTCATTTATATGATTATTTCATTACACAATAAACTTTGAGAACTAGAACATTCGCATAACATGTGAAGTTGCATTTATATAACAGGTGGCATTTATATAATTATTGTTGTATGTTTCGTGTTCCTAATTTCTTGTTGTACCTGCATTATTCATGTTTTGTATAAACAACCGTGGTTGTTGATAGGCACCAAAACTTTAGAAATAAAAATAATAACTTTCGTCTATACTTTTCAATAGTGTATTCCAAACATGTTTACTGTAGGCTAGTCCGAAAGGGAATTGTTTCTCACTCTCAGCATGGAGAACTCGTATACATACAAGATTGCGAAGTCTAGCCTGTTAAAAAATAAAACGCAAATTGGTCATGTATTTAATTATAAACTATATAACGTCATGGAACGGTAAACGGACCGAAATGAGGCGAGTAAAAGTCTCCATTGTAGATAAATTTCGAGGGTGGACATCATACGAATTTATTAATATTCGTATGAAGAGATGTGATATGTTTCTGCAGAAATATTACATCACCAAATATTTCGAACTATTGAAGAAATCCAATTTGAGTGATGGGGGAAAATATTTATAATTCGCACATCTTTATAACATCATGTGTGGCAAACTTGCGTACAATATGAAAAAAAAAAAAAAAAAAAAAAAAAAAAATCCAGACGAACGCTCGAAAATGTTGACTCTCTTGTTGAGAACCTGAAGAGTTCATCTTCAAGTCGGATGCTCGTGTAAGAGAGCAGTTTTAGTTTTTTTTTTCTCATCTGGCCATCAACCAGATATGCGTACCACGAGTATATTACGAAGGCTGCCAGTAACACTGTAGAGATCAATTGCATTCAAACTGAACCTTGCTGCCAGAAGCCAAACAAGAAAGTTATTTCGTTTATTTATGCTTGCCGACACCCATAACGAACGTAAATTACTGTTCTATCGACACCCTGCAATGCTTGCGTGTGATTGGCTGATAAATTAATTTCACCGGCTCGTTACGCAGACCCGGTTGCGAGTGGTTTCTTGTTTGCATCGGTTTGCAGAAATTCAACCATAAGTTCCTTAATGTGCAGGCACAAAATATTTTACAAGTAGATTGTATCCCTTATTTATTTATGTCTAACGGACATTTTTTTCATTGAGGTCGGTACGCACTTAACTGTCTTTAAATACAACATACAAGCGCGTAACATGTATGTTTAATGTATGTATACAGCACTATACAAAGACCAGTTATGTTGGTCTCAGCAGTCACGCTTGCCTTAACCCTTAAGGCGTATGCACGTATATGACCGGGGTTACGTATATAAGGACATTTATTTGCTCTTAAAGACAAAAATCACACTCTTACAATGTTGTTGTTTCGCTGGACTTTATCGAAATCCAAGTAAACAATTATAACTAGTCAACATTTCAGTTCGCAAGAATAAAACCTATGCGTCAAATAAATCCTCAGATGTACACGATTGACTGTATAAAGTGTTACATCTGTTGCGACATATTAACTGGGACATAGTTAACGCGCGGCTTCATTCGCCGACGGCCAGCCAATAACAAACGTTGCAAAGTACAGTAGGCGTTCCCGGTGTAGCCAGGACCAATAGGGCGATGGTAAGTGGAAACACAGAGACGAACACAACTGAGGTTTCTGTAGTGGAGAATACAGGCAGCTCACTTCAACCTTGTCTTCAGTGGCAGGAGATTTGCGCCGCTCTCAAAGGGTTAACACTACAACTAAACACGCTTACTGTGCTTACCAGCATGTGAAACGAACATTGTTGGCTGACTTTCAGAAACTCCGCAGATGAATACCGTGGATTGCACATCCTGTTACACAACAATTTTACACTTATCTTGTTGCACTTTGACTGGAATGTAAATTAGCCACCTCTTATTGTCCAATGTTGAAGCAGATGTCAAGATCAGCATGATCAACGTATTTCATATGAATAGTGACCTGGAAAATTCGCGTGTTCAGTGACATCCAGGTTGGACTCCACAGTCATGTGCACAAATATGCCGATATTGTATCCTGTCCCAGTGGAAGGCGACGTTTGGGCCAGTGTTCTCCAGGAGGTGTCAAACACTGTACGAACCAATGGCTAAAGTTGAATAAACCCACGTGTTTTGAATTCTAGTTTGTCTGGAAATAAATCCGCAAATTCTCCATTTCTCTACATATCAAACAATAAACCAATATGAAACTCAAAGTGTTGACCTAGTTTTGCTTCAACAGATCACGTTGTTCAGCTTTCCATTAAAATCATTCAATTTCTGGAGGACGAAGGGGGCAAAAAAAATCACGTGTGACCTCAATGCGACTGTGCGAGATTCACTACGTCGCCAGTTTTGTAAATGCATTACGCCGTGCCGGCTGGGGAGCGTCGAGTCTCAATCACGCTGGTCCGTCTTGGGGTGTGTGTTCCTCACCCCCGCCACATCCACCCCCTCCTACCACGACACAGGAGGAGGATAGAGCACGTGACTGGAAACCAACCAGGGGAGCCCGCGACCCATTTTAATATTCTGTTTATGAAACCGACAACTCGGTAGCTCCACAGACGAAGACCCACCGCCACTCGCTAATGGACTTCTCCGCTCGCTCGACGAGACAAAAATACCTGCCATACTCCTCTATGGAAGGAGGCTTATTTTTTACCTCACCCTCTGCACAGGTCTTGTACCTTCGTTCAACCCTTTCCCCGCCTTCCGCCATCTTCTTACCTCCTGCTGCCATCTCTGTCCACGTGGCCTGTATCCCGGAGACTAGCGCGTATTCAATGACTCCCCGCCCATGTATTACGTGGGAGGACTTCTCGAGTAGCGTCGGCGCGGAGTAGGCAAAGACGGGGTGAGATTCCGCGAATACATTTTAAGGATTAGATGAACTCCAAACGTGTGTACATTTCGAGTTACTTCCTTATGTAGATGACGCTTTATCAGACACGCCGTGGGCGACTCAGACTCGATAACAAGCATGCGACAGAAACAAGGGCAGGAATCCCGAACCATCTGGTCTGATGCGAAACTGGCTAATTCACTTCACTGTAGCAGTAACCAATTGGGGGAAAAAGTAGCTAAGCCCCGATTACACACAATACTGTGGCATTCAGCGGGCGTCGCCTACAAGGATGTGTTTAGAGCGTTTGAGTCAGAGAAGCGAGGGAGCTACACTGCCACTGTGCGGGAACCAGAATTTATATGTTACGCGCTGCTGCCTGGCACTGTGGCGGTGGACTCACCTCACTCCTCCCCTCTCCGTCCCCCGGGGTTGCCTCCTGACCTCCCTTTCTGGGAAACCCATAAATAATGGACCGCGGCCATCGGGCTGTCGCGCTGCTCGGCGCCTCGCATGCGTCACGGCCCCTCTCCACTGCTGGAGGTTTCAACGGGTTTGGCGACGACGCAAGAATGTTCTGGTGAGACTGGCTGGAGCCTCAGCTCTCCGTGACGCATCACGCGAGTTGGGGAAGATTCTAGGTGGCGGCCTAAGACACTATATATACTGCCGCAACCCAGCGGCCGGCAGGCTTTGACGGAGGCCGTCTGGCGAGTGTGCGCGAGCGAAGTGAAGTGTGGACGACGACTGGAGATTCCGGGACGTTGGCGGGCGAAGTGTTCGTGGCGTGAATGGACGAGAGGGTGTGAAACCGATGAGTGAAGCCTACTGTGCGTGAGGGCGCTTGGAGGACTCTAGAACATTGCGACTGGCGGGACGTGGACTGAACTGAGGTGGGACTGAATGGAAGTTTAATACGTATATTTTTGTAAATATTCTAACTATCAATTTGGACACATATTTTACGGAATATCTGAATAGGTTGATTACATTGTCTGTTGGGACTGATATTTAATTATTTAATTTTGTTGATTTTTTGTGGTTATTATAAATTGTAATAAATTGGAGTAATTAGTTGTGAACAGTAAGTGATATCGATTTATTGTGAGATTTTGAGTTCAGAGAATTTTGCTGTAGTTATTGTAAATAAAATAAAGAAATTATTATTAATTGTTTTATTTGATTAACTCCTCCATCCCTTAACTAACTTGGTATAGCCCACTTAATTTCTAGAGAGAGAAATTGTAACAATATCTAACAAATCTGCTCATTGTCGTTAAGATACGGAACAACTTTACATCCATTGTAACCAATTTTTCAGGGTGCGTCACTCAGGGCGGCCGTTGAAATACACACAGGTAGGGGCAGTGACTTTTTTTTTGTAAGGTTGATTTCAAAAGTGCTCACTTTATCGCGAACATTCTTTAATTCGATTAAAATAAAATACAATAAGCTCGACTGAACTCGAGAGCGATGCATCAAGCCACGTGCATCAAGCGAGCCTTTGCCGATGCGCGCATTTGTCTGAACTGGCGTGTGGTGTTCTCGTAGTGCTGCGGGTACCTATAGGACTGAACACTTTGTAGACTACTCTCGAGTGTAGCTCGAGCAAAGATCATTTGTCTGAACTGGCGTGTGGTGTTCTCGTAGTGCTGCGTGTACCTATAGGACTGAACACTTTGTAGACTACTCTCGAGTGTAGCTCGAGCAGAGATCATTTGTCTGAACTGGCGTGTAGTGTTCTCGTAGTGCTGCGGGCACCTATAGGACTGAACACTTTGTAGACTACTCTCGAGTGTAGCTCGAGCAAAGATCATTTGTCTGAACTGGCGTGTGGTGTTCTCGTCGTGCTGCGGGCACCTATAGGACTGAACACTTTGTAGACTACTCTCGAGTGTAGCTCGAGCAAAGATCATTTGTCTGAACTGGCGTGTGGTGTTCTCGTCGTGCTGCGGGCACCTATAGGACTGAACACTTTGTAGACTACTCTCGAGTGTAGCTCGAGCAAAGATCATTTGTCTGAACTGGCGTGTGGTGTTCTCGTCGTGCTGCGGGCACCTATAGGACTGAACACTTTGTAGACTACTCTCGAGTGTAGCTCGAGCAAAGATCATTTGTCTGAACTGGCGTGTGGTGTTCTCGTCGTGCTGCGGGCACCTATAGGACTGAACACTTTGTAGACTACTCTCGAGTGTAGCTCGAGCAAAGATCATTTGTCTGAACTGGCGTGTGGTGTTCTCGTCGTGCTGCGGGCACCTATAGGACTGAACACTTTGTAGACTACTCTCGAGTGTAGCTCGAGCAAAGATCATTTGTCTGAACTGGCGTGTGGTGTTCTCGTCGTGCTGCGGGCACCTATAGGACTGAACACTTTGTAGACTACTCTCGAGTGTAGCTCGAGCAGAGATCATTTGTCTGAACTGGCGTGTAGTGTTCTCGTAGTGCTGCGGGCACCTATAGGACTGAACACTTTGTAGACTACTCTCGAGTGTAGCTCGAGCAAAGATCATTTGTCTGAACTGGCGTGTGGTGTTCTCGTCGTGCTGCGGGCACCTATAGGACTGAACACTTTGTAGACTACTCTCGAGTGTAGCTCGAGCAAAGATCATTTGTCTGAACTGGCGTGTGGTGTTCTCGTCGTGCTGCGGGCACCTATAGGACTGAACACTTTGTAGATTACTCTCGAGTGTAGCTCGAGCAAAGATCATTTGTCTGAACTGGCGTGTGGTGTTCTCGTCGTGCTGCGGGTACCTATAGGACTGAACACTTTGTAGACTACTCTCGAATGTATCTCGAGCAGAGATCATTTGTCTGAACTGGCGTGTAGTGTTCTCGTCGTGCTGCGGGCACCTATAGGACTGAACACTTTGTAGACTGCTCTCGAGTGTAGCTCGAGCAAAGATCATTTGTCTGAACTGGCGTGTGGTGTTCTCGTAGTGCTGCGTGTACCTATAGGACTGAACACTTTGTAGACTACTCTCGAGTGTAGCTCGAGCAAAGATCATTTGTCTGAACTGGCGTGTGGTGTTCTCGTCGTGCTGCGGGCACCTATATTACTGAACACTTTGTAGACTACTCTCGAGTGTAGCTCGAGCAAAGATCATTTGTCTGAACTGGCGTGTAGTGTTCTCGTCGTGCTGCGGGTACCTATAGGACTGAACACTTTGTAGACTACTCTCGAGTGTAGCTCGAGCAAAGATCATTTGTCTGAACTGGCGTGTGGTGTTCTCGTCGTGCTGCGGGTACCTATAGGACTGAACACTTTGTAGACTACTCTAGAGTGTAGCTCGAGCAAAGATCATTTGAATATTTCTTTGTTGTTCAGAACAAAACTCGCATGCATGTGCGGTCTTTGTTCGGCTAGTGTTTAACATGACCTCACAAGAACACGACAGCGCAGTAACAATGTTATTGACAACGTTAGAATTTATTTTTTTTACAGCCAAGCAAAGGGACATGTTTGATTTTAAATCCTTTTAGGCGATAAATGACATTTGATTTGGTCAATATCAGCTTAGCTCTACATTTGTTGATGACCGGCCAATAACGAACGCTGTAAAGTGCAGGGTAGTGTCCGGTGTGGTATGGACCAATAGGACGATGGTGAGTTCTAACACAGACACCAACAGAACCGGTGTTCTTGCAGTAGTGGATATAGGTGACACTTCTAATTTGTCTTCAAAGTCAGTAAATGCATGCAGACCTCGATGTGTTAAAGCGGCGACCCTGTTATTTTATTGGTGTAAACGTCTGTAGCAAGATTCAGTGCATGCCCCTCGAGTACGTATGCATGTATATAACGCGTGCCTTTTAAGGTGCAGCGCTTTGAGAGAACCGTTTTTAACTGTATTGAGGTGCTCTGAGATAGCGTTTCTAATAGTGATGGGAGAATCGCTTGTAACATAATTGATTATTCGATTATTTTATTATAATCGATTCATCGATTATTTTATTATAATCGATTCATAGATTATTTTAAAACAAATCGAATATTCACTATTTTCATCTGTTTATACTTAAACAAAACATTGCAGATACCTATATGTATCATATTTATGAAAACTATAAAATATAATTTTTGACAAAACGAATTTTCAAAATAGGAGAAATTATTAAAAATAAACAGAAACTTTTTTGGTGAGAATAGTTTTAAACAAATTTATAGAAATATACAATTTTTTTGGTCAATATTTACGTATGGATTAGAACAAGGCAATCGATTATTTTTAACAGTTATTTATTCAATAAAAAAATATCGTAATAGATTCATTCGAATTACAAAATGATGAGACTATCCTATCGCTAGTTTCTAATGTGCGTAGTGTCTCAAAATAACTCGACAGGCATAGCCTAAGTGTGTGTGTCTTTTTTTTCCGTAGTCCAGCACACTGGACGCACGTTAATAGTTTCGTAAAAATAAATAAAACATTTATTTCAAACATTCTGCAACGAGCGCCAGGAGAGCGGGCCCCTTAACCCGTTGCCAAATGCATCCGGGATATTTTTGCGTCCCTTTTGCGTAGGGACACGCGATTTTCGCGAAAAAGAGTTCATGTTTGGTAAACGAGTGTGAAAATTCACAGAGGCGGATTGATGGAGCGGAAGTGCAGATATTTGGCCGGCTCTAAGCAGCGAGGTCTTGAGAGCCGATAAGGGCGAAACTAGGTGAGTGTGGAGTAAGGCCAGAATGCAAGGGCAGGGGAAACGGGAGATCCCCGAGAAAACCCGCCGACCGATGGCATAGTCCGGCACGATTGGGAACAACCCCACTGGAAATGTAACCCGGCCTTTTTGAATCAAACCTTTGAAAATATCCCCATGTATGGCGTGGTTAGTTATTTCCTAAATACGCCCTGTATCAAAAGCGTTTTATATTTGTGTTTATTAAAGTTACTTTTTTTCTGTTAGACTTAAATGTTATTCATATTTTATCTATAAGTTATAATGCTTCATTTATAAATAATTTGAATAAAAACAGGGAGACAATAGGTATGTTGTTAGCTCCTATTGAGAAATATTCCTTATACAAAATATAATTACAGCTGAGTGCGCACGAATTTGGTGCGTTGTCCCCCTGGTGTAGTTTTCCAGACTTAGTTAAGCTTAGTGTGCACGAGGCGGAGGAATATCCTGGAAATAGAACTTTACGAGGGCTTCAGAAAAGGCCGAAGTTATCGTGAATCAACTATAACTTCTCTCTCCGGTAGTCGAAGGGAAACGACTACTCCCATGCATTTGATTGTAGACGAGGCGGCGCCGTGTCGTTCCCGCAATAACAAAAATTATCAAAATTGTATTGTCCGGGAATCGAGCCCGGTACTCCCAAGAAATTAAATTAATAAATTTAATGCCTCGACCGGGAATCGAACTCAACAAACAAAGATTTCCGAAACTGCCCTCGCCGGGAATTAAAAAAAAACTCCAAAATGGCCCCGTCCGCTAATCGAAACCGGTATTCCCGAAAACAATGCAAAACTGGCCTAACTGATATTCCGAAAACAAAATTTCCCAAAAATGCCCTGTCCGGGAATCGGACCCGGTAGTTCAAAACCGAAAATTCTCAAATCCAAAAGTAAAATAAATGCCTTGTCCTGGAATCGAACCTGGTACTGAATAATTTCCAAAATTAAAAAAAAAGTATTTAGTACCCTGTTCGGGAATCGAACCCCGAACCAGAAATAACCTAAACGGGAATCGAACTCAAAATTTTTCACGATTGCACTCACCGGGAATCGAACCGGAAGTGCATTGAACCAGAAGTGTCAGTGCAGGAATGCATAAGCAAAAACTTTCAATCGGAAGTGCATGTATTTTTCGGAAAATAGATCAAAAGTCCATTCAAAAGTAGGTTAAAAGTCAAAGTGACCTCGGACTCTGCCATTGGTTGTACTTATTTACATATATAAGGAAGAACTGCCACATATAAACGCCCAGAAAACATGCATTTTGTAATGTAGCCAGCCAATAATGAAGGATTTTTTGGGCGTCAAAGTTTGTACGAAAACAGAAATTGTATGGTTTTATGTATGGTTCTATTTATTAGAATCCTCGTGGAAGAATTGTAAAAAATAAGTAATTAAACACATGTTTTACAGTTTCTTTTACTTTGCCATAGTAACACCGTTATATTAACAAGAAACTTCGAAAAGTATTCTAAGAAATAAATTATTAAGTTTAGACTTCGTCTACCGTGGAAATGGAGTGTTCGTTACAATATGGCGATAAATAAGTCACAGGGTAGCACTCAAATTCGCAGGAGTTGACGTGAGGTAGGACTGTTTCTGTCTCTGTTTCACATGGCCTGCTCGTGTGTAGGCTCATCCCTCAGCCTGTAGGTTGCTCTGAGGTGCCACCCTCTGAAATGGCAAAGAACATTGCTTCCAGGGAAGTATCGTAAAAAGCCTAACCTATACGTTGACGCGGCCGATTACAAATGAGTAGGGACGTGCAAAATTCGCGTTGTTATTTGTCACCAGGCTAAACTTCACAGTACTGTGTGTACTGGAGCCGGCGTTGTTTCTCCATTGGCTGCTGCACAGACGTGAATTCACATCCTTCCTGACTGCACTACACGTGATTGGTGCACACAGTTGTGAAGTATTCATTTATTGGCGCATAGTTGTTCAGGGCGCGTCAAATAAAGTATGGTTCAATGATAAAAGTATTGCAAAGGTACACGTGTTTGAAGATTGATGTGTCCCAAGATAATAACGCAAATTTTGCAGTTCTCCAAAAATTACAAATCCGAACTTAACAGTAAAACTATTATAAAGAGAAAAGTCATTAAAGATTTCAAAAGAATTTCGAGGAAGAATTTCGCAGTATTTTAAGGTTTTGTTTATAAAAAAAAATACTTTGACGTTCCCGACAGAGATCGATGGGCTTTTATTAATACAAATAAATAATGATACAGTTCAGAAAAAAAATAGTCTGATGTGTACAATGATTCATAAACATTTATTCGTTTCTAACAAATTTCATTTCTAATTGAATAACGGGAATGAAAAGTTAAGGCCACTCAATTACTATGAACACCATAAAATAAGTATCAGTATACTCTCGTAAAGTTATTAGAGGGCACATCACGTTAGACCAGGTATAAAGATTAAATACTTATTCGTGCAATTGATATGCATAAAACTTATAATAAGTTACGTCTTACTGACGGCGAAATAAAATAATGCAATCCCTACCTGATGTAGATATCTGAAGATAAAGTAAGGTACATTTATCGAACACAGATTTGGAAGTTGTTTCATGAATGTTACGGCTGTTACTGAACGATGACTGTGTTCTAGGGAGCTACTTTATCAGGTTTCATGTTATCAGCCCAATCTCGTACTCTACACGGTATCATTTTATAAACTCACTAATGAACATAGAGGATCGATACATAATATCAGTTACCGCTCCCATGAAGCATTGTACTGTAGCTACAACACATTCATGTTCGTGGTGAACTGGTGGTAGGGTGTCATGCACTCTGAAATACTTTAAATATATCATTTTATAGACATTATTTCTCAGGAATTGTCATATAAACAAATAACGTTGATATAGCAAAATATATTAATTTAATTATTACGAGAAAAGCTTGTCTGGAAAAAGTCCTGTTGTAAAATATAATGCTTCAAATGCTAAAAGAGAGTCTGTAATTTTAGAAGTTCTGAACAGGGCAAAGCGGCGATTATTTTATTCCGTACTTTCACTACATACCTACCTTCTGCCGTTTATTTTCAATAGCAAAGCAGTAAGGTAAATAAAAATGAAATATAGCTTTTATAAGCTGATGATCCGACGTAGTTGTAAATGGCAATAATTGTTGTGCTAAAGTTTTTTTTTTTTTTTTTTTTTTTTTTTTTTAACTTTGAGCATGTCGCTAGTTTATAATGTTGAATGATATGTTTACAACACAGCTTAGATGTTTGAAGGTGAATTACTCAACAAAATTATTTCTGCGAGAGTATGTCATGATCAGTTCCATTTCAAAGCATTTAGCTCGTTCTGTAAAACGTTAATATAAACTTGAATAAATCGCGAATTCAATGACCTGCAGGCTAGACTCTACAGTCGTATATACAAGTATGCCGATATCAGCTGCACAATTGTTGTCTGCTGTCACAGTGGAAGGCGACGATTGGGCCGGCGTTCTCCAGGAGGTGTCAAACACCGTGTGGACCAATGGCTAACGTTATATAAAAACATGTGTTTTTAATTATAGCTTGACCCGAGATGAATCCACGAAATTCTTCAGATCTCTACCTAAAGCTAAAGGAAATTTGCAATCTTGTACACAAGATGTTGAAGTCTAGCTTGAGCACATATCATTCCGCGAAAAACAGGTGGCCCTACCAATCAGACAGAATACCCGTTCCCAGAACCAATCCTATACAATCATGAGACGGTTTCTGTCTGTCTGCTTGTGCGTCTTAAATATTTCTAAGTCCTTTGAAGCTCAACAGAAGTTCCTCAAATTTTGTAGAGCGAATCCTCAGGGTCCAATACAGGTCAAGTTTGAATTTCAGCTATATCAGTTTACGCAATCATGACTTTTGACCCTAAAAACTCATTTTTTAATTACTTTTTTCCTATGAAAGTTTTGTATTAATGCATAGAGATAATTTCATAGAGATATGAAGGTAATGTTTACTGTAAATGTATGGTTTATAAGATGAATTAATTTAAATATACTATGTAATTTTACTTTCAGACTTTGTATGACTAAAGACGGGTGTTGGTGGGGGTGTTGGGGGGTTGTGGTTGGTGGAATTGTTTACTTTAAATGTATGACTTTGGGGGGTGGTGAGTTGGGAGTGGAGGGTGTTGAAGCGGTGGGGTGGGGGAACCTTAGGTACCGAGTGGGGGAGGGGAGGGGAGGGGGATGTATGTATGCCATTTTTTTTTTCAGTCTTTGTATGATAACCAAATTTTTAATATGGTAACTGTTCTAGGCACGTGACAATACTAAAAAAAAAAAAAACAGTCACGGGCTACCTCCAACGCCATTTCGTTTCTGTGCATTTACCTCCTCTGTGGCTGGAGTTACGGTGAAAGCAAATGTTTCGCTTCTATGTTCTCGCGTATTCTGTGTCCTGTGGGCGCCACTCCTTCCGCCCTCAGGACCGAGGCCATTAGCGGCCCGTCTCGACGATTAATCAACTTCGTCAGGCGGCCGCGAACAAATCTTGGCCGACGTCTTACCAAAACAACCCTGCCGCCAGTCAGGGGGTGATGGCGGTGGGGTGTAAAGGAGGTGGAGTTAATTAGCGTTTGCCAGTGCCCGCCCCAGGGTTTGTCTAGTCGACCGCCCCGGGGCATAATGACCTGGGGTATCCGATTACCGCTACAGTTCAGGCCGATAATTATAGCACCACCACCCGCAAATCTACATTTCCGGTTGGAATCAACTAAAAGCCCTTTCACACGAACAAATTTTTCTTCAAATTACCTACAAATTTTGTGTAATTCATTTCTTTGCATGCTATATGACTAGGGGTTGTTAAATTTAGCGAAAAGATTTCAACATAAGCTATATTTCAAAACACTGTAGGGTCGTTTACCTGTCTTGATTGGCTGACTTACTTCTTGACACGTGTTAACTGTCTGCACACTAATCACGTAGGAGGAAAACTGCTTCTCAAGCAGACAGCAACCAATAGCAATACACAAACTGATGTTGGGGCTTATAGGATTGGCGTCTACCCTGTACTCTTATTTTTTCGCGAAAAATCATTACCTCTATATATGACGTCTTAGAAACGTCATAATCGCAGCCATTTTCTCTTTCAATTTCTTGAATGTCTCGTTATTCTTCGAGATTTTTATTTATAACATGTTCTATATGTTCTTGAATCCAAGATTTCAATCTCTTTTAATAGCTTCCAACACTTAATAGTGACATATGTAATACTTTAGGTGCTGCCGATGTAATAGGTATTACGTTGACCGAATTTAACTGAGTCGTTTGGAGTTAACCGCAACGTTACAACATCTCCATTAATTGGAGACACGGGCGAATAAGCAATACTTTGCCAGCAGTATTCATAAAGTTTTCAGCAACATAATACTATATCAGTAACAAAGTCCTCGGTGGAACCGGCGCTGGCCTCTCCAAACCTCTCCTCCAGGTGGCCGATACTGTTAAAAGGACATACCTGGAGCGCTACTTTTTAGCCAAGTTACTTTAGCCCCCACAAAGCAAAAGCTAGATCTGTTCTTTTGATCTTCAGGGTCCACCGGGAACTTTGCAATTTTGACATCGCCATGCTGTCCGAAAGAGAAAAAGAAACTACACTATCTACACACACACACATACACTAAGTACCCGAAAATGCGCTTGTTCTGCCCGTTGAAATTTAAGCATGGCGGTATACCCCTTATCTACTTTCTCGGCCCAGTGCGCTTGTGCTGTGTCAGACTTAGTTTTGTGGGATGCCCGGTAACCAGAGACAGCCCCCGCAACTTCGCCACCGAACAAAAAGGGCTTTTGTCCGAACCAACTGCTCACTACGTTAAGTCACTCATGCACACACACACACACGCACTCATCCAATTACCATCAGCTAGTCCAAAGGTCCTCCATGCCTTGGTCCTGAAATATAAAATGCTCATTCATGTGCTTCGCACTTTGTCTTTTCCAGGTACAGAGCGTTACTCTTGTCAGGTCATATCCGGGATGTCACATCCAGGGTTATCACAAAAGTGACACTCAAAATGTGATTTACTCAAACGAACAAGATGATGTGACGGTGCTGTCGCGTTGTAAACTACGCCATGAAAGCTGGGACGTTACCTGACCCGGTCAACAGCTGCTGCTCGCGTGGCCTCTGCCTGACAAACAAGAGCGCACCTCGAGGCAGGCTGCCTCCTTCGGTACTTCGCTGGCCACTTCTCCTCCTCCCCCCCCCCTTTCCAAACAACCTTGACAACGAGACGCTGGCCAGCCAGGCACACAAGGAGCGTTAAGAAATGGCGAAGAAAGTTTTCAATTGATCTTTAAGCTGTTGAGGACTATTACATAAAGCCTGTTTTTTTTTTCCTTGTGCAAGGAGACAGGGAGACAGACCAGGGACTTTAAACGAGCAGGAACTATTATTCCAGGTTCTAATAAACAAGGGGAGGGGGGTTCCGGCCCAAATTTATTACAAGTAATGTGAACTTTTATTACTTTTTTGTAATAATTTATATAATCAGATAATTAATTTGTAAAGCATTTAAAAGGGGAAATTGATATAACATGTAAAGTATTATAAAGGGGGTTTTGAGAAGTTTTAAAGAATTTTATAACTCCCGTTGGGATTTTGTACTCTTTTGTAATATGGGAAGGGAAGTTATAATGTACTCTTATTTTGTAAATGAAACGCTCACTGAGTAAACCCAAACAAGATCTTTTTTCTTACATTGGGGCAGGTCTCTATTTGTTTTCAATTTAACATCTACATTGAGCCAACATATAGACAAAGTCATTCCTGCATGTGTTGGCTGAAATCATCACAACGAATTATACAATACTGTACGTGTGAAAGAACATTTGATTCGGACACTTACACCTCAGCGATATATTGACAGAGAGCCGGCCAGCAATGGGCAAAGTTCAGTATGGTGAGTGTGCCGGTGTCGTGTGAACCAATGGAATTGTTGAACATTGGAATACTGAGACCAACAAAAACTGATCGTCATGCATTCGCGAATATACTAATAGTCACACATTTAAATTTGACCGACGCATGACTAGAGACCCGAGAAATCCGCGAGTTCAATGACTTGCAGGCTAGACTCCACAGTCTTATATACTCCCATAGAGATATCAACTGTTTGTTGGCTGATTGTTGTGGAAGTAAAAGGTGGTGGTTGGGTGCACAATTTATTGCATGTTTGTTATTGGCTCCTTTATCTCCAGGATGTGTCAAACAACACGTAGACCAATTACAGACGTAATATGGACGTACGTGAATGTGAATTCCAAATTGTCTAGAAAAGAACCGCGAAATGCTCGGTCTCTACCAATGATGAAAGTTGCGCACGCCAAATTCCGTGCATCAACCAATGGAGAAACGAAGCCGCTTCAATAATAAACGGCGCAGTGAAATTTAGTGCAACGCCAAATAATATCAGCAAAAGAATGTGTTATAAAAATATTTAGAAACATTTTCGCAAAATGTTTAAATCGTTATGAATGAAAACTCATTATAAATATCTTTAATAAAAAAAATTACAAGGAGATTTTTTTTTTGGTTTATTTAAAATTTTGGCTTCCGTGCCACGCCCGTCATAAAATAAACGGGGTGGGCTGTGTCATCTACACGGTCGTATGTATTTTTAAGTGACAACGTATATGGCTAAGGACATGCAAAATTAGCGTTATTATTTGGTAACAGCCTAGACTTTACAATACTGTTTATACTCGAGCCGCCGTCGTTTCTTCATTGGCTGCTGACTAAACGTGATGCCACTCCCCTCCTGACACAACTGCACGTGATTCAGGCACGCAATTGGCAAGTGTTCATTCATTGGCGTAGGATTACCCAGAGCGTGTCAAGTCAAGTATGGCCCAATGGCAAACCAACTGCAAAAGTACCCGTGTTTTAAGTTTAAGTTATCCCGAAATAATAACACTTCAATAAATTGTTCGGAAATATACCATACCTAGGGACCTGAAGAATTCGCGGATTCACTTTGGGACAAGCTAGAATTCAAATCTCGCTCGTTTATATAACTTTAGCCATTGATCAGCGTGGTGTTTGACACCTACTGGAGAAAGCTGGCCCAATCGTCGCCTTCCACTGTGACAGCAGACAACCAATGCACAGTTGATATCGGCATATTTGTACATAAGACTGTAGAGACTAGTCGGCAGGTCATTGAACTCGCGAATTTTTCACATCTCTAACCATACCATATAGTGAGAAAGAATGGTTTGTAAAGTTTTTTTCCCATACATCCATTGTAGCGTTCCTGCACTTTCTCGGGAAACAGTCAAATGCGTAGGGAAGTTACCAATTATGTATTGCAGTGGTACTAAACATTGGTATATTTGCAGCCTGATATATGGTAGTAGTATCATGCAATGTATAGGTGAAAAATTTCCATTGCCGTTTGGAAAGTTTACTAGAAAATTTTTTTTTAATGTATTTGCTGCAGACGTGTCTATTAATATCTTCCTTCGTGCTGCATTTTATTCTTCAAGTTGTTGCAATCTACCTTGGTGCATTTTGCGTTTGCGCTGATTGTGTCGTTGTTTAGTCTTAGTCCCGTCACTCGATGATGACGCAATCGCCACGTCCGCATTTCGCTGCTGCGTAGAATTGTCAACTTCTACTTCGTATTACCCCGGAATGGATTGAGGTAACTGAGTCATCCTTTCAGTATTAACTAAGATTTGCCTTGTCGAGCACTACTCAAACTGTTAATATCATTAGTGTCCTTTTCGCCTAACTCGTATTTTTAAACTATTTTGGTTCGTAATCTTCAAAGAAAGTAATTATTGGTTAGAAAATGTTTAGTTATTTTTTTTTTTTTTTTTTTTTTACGTACAAACTGAAACCAGAATTTCTCCGCTCGGTTGATCTGTTCGGTCACTACAGCGGTCTTACACTCTGAAAAAAAAAATTGTTCGTGGCTGCCACAAAATATTTTTTAACCTTTTCAGACCCACTTTAACTTACTGTTCCAGGTGTTGCAAACCAAATATTTTATGACGCGTAATGTACTTAAGTTGACACAGCACTTGTTTCATCGTCACAACCAATGAGCTGTAGGCTATGTATTCAGTTACAGTTTTATGAACCAATTATGACCTAGGCCAGTAGGACTGTTTACGAATCATATACCCACAGGTAAAAATCATTGGTTGTTAAGCTTCGCAGTTTGCAGCAGAGGCGAAAAATCATCTACAACTGTGTACACTGGGTGTGAATGGGTTAAGCAGACTAAACCGTTCGAAATCAGAGATTCGCAGCGCGGCTCCCATAGCGGCCTGATGACGTCAGAACAACAGGTTCGGGTGTGAAGCATGGAGCCAAAGGACCAACCTATACTATAGTACATTTAAGCTTAACGTACTGTTCATTCTCAACGAGTAGTTATCACGGACCCGAGAGCAAACTCTCGTGATGCTCACTTTCTGAACAGAAGGAGTTCAGTTGTGAGACGTTGTCACGTCAGGGTGTAGTTAAAGGTACCGGAAGAAATAAAGACTGAATTGTTCTAATGAAACGCGAATTTCAGCTTCCCGGGTGTAACTGTAGACAGCGGTCGAGGCCAGCTGTTGAATTTAACTGGTCTAATGAAGCAATTAGAAGTTGAGTCTCTTCCGGAAAGGAAGGGAAGATTACAGGCCTGCTGCTGCAAGGCGCCACGGTGACTCGTACAACACACTATTATTCTTCTTCTCTTAATTTTAATCACTGGGCAAATAAAGGGAGTGGACCCATAGAGGGGTGGGTTAAGAGGGGCGAACGGAAAGGGAGGGTAGAGAGGGGTTCAAGATTAATTCTCTGTGCACTGCTGAAATTATCTGGGCCTTTGAACGACTGCCAGCGAACTTCTGCAATGAAGAAATGGAAGGAGATTAGCTCGAGGGATGAAATGTTGAATTTCCTGGATGGGGAGGGATGCACATTACATTGACCATTTGGCAAAAAATAAAGAATGGTGCTCAAAAAATTTATTGCCCGTGTCGGGCTACGGCCAGTATTTTTTAATCAATTTTTTTTTTCCGGTAATATTTTACTCTCAAGTGTAACTCAGCCACTTTACGGGATGCTTTTAACTGATCTTTTAAAGAATGGTCGAATTTTATTTCAAAGGTGTTTTCATTTTTAAACTTTGGATTTATGTAAAAACAATTTCTTTATTTATTATAAATTCGTAAAATAGTTCCCGGCATAACACGATTTTCGAGGAAAGCGTTCTAGACAACCTTTACTTCATAACACTTTATATCAGATCCACTTTAGTGATTGGATTATTCCCGTGTTACGCGTTTTTAAGGGTCAGCCCGTGAATCACAGACGTACAGTATTGGAGTAGCCTAATTCTGATTGGCCAGTCAAGTAAGAAAATGTATTCTCACAGAGACACGCCGCCAATAAGCAAAATACAACAGCTGGTACGACTGTAGTGTAAAGAAATATAGCGTACGCGGAAATCTTTTTGAGAAATTCGGATGTCCCTACATATAAGGCGCTTGAAAACTAAAAAAAAAAATATATATATATAATTTCTACACAGATATGTGGAAATATATCTGTGTAGACAGGACTTCGAACTTTTACAGATGGTTTGCCGTTGGACCATACTTTATTTGACACAGCCTAGGTAATTCTGAGCCAATAAATGAACACTTGCCAATAGTGTGCCCGAATCACGTGCAGTTCTGTCAGGAGGGGAGTGGCATCACGTTTAGTCAGCAGCCAATGAATAAACGATGGCGGCTCGAGTATAAACAGTACTGTGGAGTTTAGCCTGATGCCAAATAATAACGCGAATGTTGCATGTCTCTAATGATAACAAAGCGCCCGAAATGGCCACGTTTCAGGTACACACGTGTTACAAGTGTAGATTGATGCGTGTTATGTGTAAGCCCAACGCGAAGCCATCGCAATTCCGGTGTACTGGTCCGGAAGGGGAGACGGGGAGGAAAAAATTGCAGAGCGGCTCTTCGCGGCCGTGTTGAAATGCCGCGGATGGCTCGGCCAAACGAACCGCAAAGCCAATAAACAAGTTTTGTCACTTAATTAGCGGGGACACCCTCCTCCCCCCCCCCCCCTTCGTAGCACGGATGTAGTCGGGCCACTCGACCCGTGGAGTGTAGTGGTCGGATAATCGAGAGCAATATTCCGGCATTAGGGAACGCGCTCAACGCTCGAGTAGCCCTGCCCATAATCTACGCCGTGTTGAGGCCTGCATACCTATATTCTACCCACGGTAAAATGCGCACTTTTGAAAACGCCTGCTTGACCCTTTGAAAGGAGTAAGCACGTACATACTCGAGGCGACGTTTATGTGGAAATTCATTTGCTATTGGAGACAAATCTCACACCTTTATACTCGTAGATGTACTGTTTCGCTAGACTTTATCGGAATCTGAGTAAAATGTTACAACTAGTCAACAATTCAGCTCGTAGCAATAAAAACTGATCTTTCAAAAGTGTCTCGAGTCAACACGATGACTTGTGATACATTTTGCATCTGGAGCGACAGCTTGATTGGTTCATAGTCAGAGCGCGAATTCATTGGCCGACGCACCCGCCAATAATAAAAGTTGCAGAGTAAAATAAGCATGTTTGGTGTAACCAAAACCAATAGGATGACGGTAAGTGGAAACACAGACAGCAACATCCATGGCATTGCTGTGGTAATATATATATATATATATATATATATATATATATATATATATATATATATACACACACACACACACACACACACACACACACAGGCAGCTCACTTTAAACCTGTCTTCAGTGGTAGTAAATCTGTGCCATCCTCAAAGGGTTAACATCTGCTCGTATGAACATTGTTTATTCTTTATTCCTATGTACCTATATAAAGTCCGTTCACGGCAAAATGAGCCCTGCTTAAGATCTACTTGTATGCCCGATGTGTATTCTACCACCTTATTTAAAATCATCCCTGCCATGGTCCTTATCACTTCATGCATACGTTGGTCGAGTGAAACTGCGGAATTATCAGAAAAGTAAGCATTTTACAAATCTTATAATTTTTTACACTTCGCTGCATAAAAAGAAATACAGAAAGCCAGAGAAATTATTTAAGTTATTTCAAATGGTTGCCTTGCACTTTTTATTCGACGTTAAAAGATGGAATTACTTTCCTTCCAACGTTGCTAACTTTACTGGGCGCATATTACTCAGGGCGCCCGTTAAAATATATGCAGGTTGAAGCAGTGGCTTTTTACTAACGTTGATTTTAAAAGTACTCACTTTACCGTGAACAGCCTTTACCTATTTATACCTGTGGTCAGGGAAACCCGAGTTTTGCGAACAGATTTTTGCACATATTAGACTCCAATACCTTACTACCGTGCCGGCAGTTTATGTTTGCTTATTGGCCGGAAGTCTTTGCGAGAAGACATTTTCTTTCTTGACGCGCCGATCAGTATTGCGTGACTCCGATGCTGTACGCCTGTGATTCGCGAGCATATACCTACGACGCCTAACACATAGATCAGCCAATCAAGAAGGGGGTCCGAGATAAAGAGCTATGAAATACAACTGGTCGTCGTGAAATCTTCTCGCGAAATTCAGGTGTCCCTGCCTATGGTGACAAATATTTCCGAACTAATACTAATCACTAGTTATAGGAAATATTGCGCGAGTTCAATGACCTGTATGCTAGACTCCACAATCCTTTGTATAGTCGAACATCAAATGCTTGTTCATTGGCTGTTGCCCCAGTGTTACCCCGCATTTAACAGTACGGGATTCGCTTCTTATTCACTTGCAAGTCGGCTATTGGCGCGGAGTTGTACAGAGTATGCCTAGTAAACTCTGATCCAATTGCAAAGGTGACTTCAGTTTACGCGCGTTTTAAACTGTCTTTCCCTGAAATTAATTCGCGAATTTTTCCTACCCCTACTAATAACTGAATATACAAATCACATAGTTTTGGGGACCACTGTAGCTGAGCGGTTAGACTGCTCGCCTCCCACCCAGGGAAAACTGGTTTCTACCCCCTGCCGGGTCACTCCCGGATTCTCGCGTTTGAGAATCGTCCTTATCATAGACTAAATATGAGGTAGACCGAGATCGCTGGCTGCGCGCAATCAGTATCCGTGTCCCAGCATTGAACTGCTTTTCTGCCAACACGTCTTGCGAAAACGGCATGGTTTGGATGTTAGGTTAGAAAACTGATTTTTAAACCAATTTTTTTGAGATGTTTTATACTTAATCTAACTAATTTGCAATGTATAGTGATGATTAAATTCAAATCGGTAAAAGTATTTGATTCGTATAGTAGGGCTTGTCATTTAAAAATTGATATACAAACAAAAACTATCATCGTTGACCATGTGACTTTGACAGTAGTGTTTTTTTTTTTTGCGGTAGGTTAACACTTCGAGTAGTATGCACGTATATACACGGGTCTACGTCTATATGAACATTTCTTTGCTCTTGAAGACAAAGCTCCCGCTGTTATAGTTTCACTGTATCTCTGTATTTTATTGGCGTCCAAGTAAAAAATCATGACTAATTAACATTTCAGTTCCTAAGAATAACATTGTTATTTTCAATAAGTTCTCAAATGAACACGATATACTGTGAAACCTGTTACATCTGTTGCAACACATTAATTGGCGCACAGTCCACGCGTGACTTCATTGGCCGACGACCAACCAATGATAAACCTTGCAGAGTAGACTAAGAGTGCGCGGTGTAGCCAGGACCAATAGTAAGATAGTAAGTGGACATGAAGAAGCCAACATAACAGAAACTGCTGTAGTGGAGGATATAGGCAGCTAACTTCAACCTTGTCTTCAGTGACATTTGAGTTTTGTCATTCTCAAAGGGTTAATGTTGGGTACATCCGCAGAAGACGAACGAACGGCTACCTCATATTCAGTCTGTGGTCCGGATGATGCCTCTGGTCGGCGGGTTTTCTCGACGATCTCCCGTTTCCCCCACCCATTTATTCCGGTGCTGCTCCAACCTCACCACACTTCACCCTCACCGGCTCTCAATACCTCGTTGTTAAAAGCGGCCCAAATCTCTTCACTCACTAGCGTATTCGTTCTGGGTCAAGCTAGAACTCCAAGAGTCGTACGTTTCATGTTCAGTTTGTAATTGGTTCCCGAATTATTTGATACCAGCTGAAGAAACTTGAACAAATAATAAACATATGACAACATGCAGGCCAAATCATTGTCGACAACTGTTATAGACACGGGACACCCGAATTTCAGGAAAATATTTCCGCAATTGCTAGATTGCAATACCCTATAGGGACATATAGTCTATTCACAGTTTCTTCACACTTTTTAATTAAATCTTTGAAAAAATACCCCGTGTATGACGTATTTGGTTGTTTCCTAAATACTTCATAAATCATAAATGTTTTATATGGGTGGTAACATAAAAGTACCTTATTATTAGTTAAATATGCCTTTCCTATTTAATCTGTAAAATATAACTATTTTTCATGTATAACTAATGTCAATGGATAAAGACAGGGACAAAATAGGTGTGTTGGTAATGCCTAGTAACAAGTAGTTATTATGCGATACATTATCACAGTGAGTACGCACGCCTTCTAGTGTAATTTTATAAGCCTTACGGCGGAGGAATATCCTGGAAGTAGAACTTTAGCAGGGCTTCAAAAAAGTTGGATATAATCGTGAAGTGAGTATGCAAGTAGTATTGGTTTGCTTATTGGTGGCGAGAAGACATTTTATTACTTGTCCGGCCAATCAGAATGAGTTTATTCTGATACTGTACGTCTGTGATTCGCGGGCAGACACTTAAGACGCGTAACACCTAGATCATCCAATCGCTGAAGTGTACCTGAGCTAGAGTGTTATGAAATACAACTGGTCATGAAATTCGAGTGTCCTTAAATATAGCTAAGGACAGAACAATATCGCGGTTTTGAACAACCAACAGGCTAGACTCTAATGTCATATTTTACAGCAGTAGCTTCCTGTTCATAGGCTGCTGCTCCAGAGTGTAGCCAGTTTCACCTCAAATCTGGCGGCACAGTATTAGATGCTTGTTTCTTTGCAGGTCTGTTATTGGCTCAACGTTCGCCTGGGCGTGTCGAATAAATTGTAATCCAATTGCAAACATAACAGAAATGTACATATGTTTGAGGTACAGCTTGTCCTGAAATTAATTTGCGAAATTTTCCAGTCCGTGGTGATAGCGAACGATGAAAGAGCGTCTGATATTTGCTTGAATGTAAGGGCCATCTATTTTTCGCAAAAATATTCTTACGAAGGCTAGACTTCAAGACAGGCAAAATTCGCGTTATTATTTGTCCTCAGGCTGAACTTCACAGTACTGTAAATACTTCAGCAGGCGTCGTTTATTTCCGTTGGCTGCTGCATAATTGTGAAGTCGCTCCCTTTTAGACTGAGCTGCATGTGATTGAAGTCCCAGTGGTGATGTGTTCATTTATTGGCGCAGAGTTGCCCATGGCTAGATACATGCAAGATTCGCGTTATTATTTCAGGACATTTTAAACTTTAACTAATACTTCTTGGTAAATCGTTTGTCATTGGCCCGTTCTATATATGACACGCCCCGAGTAACTCTGCGCCAATACACAGATGCTTCACAATCGTCCGCCCCAATCACGTAAAATTCACTTAGAGGGGGATTGACTAACACATAAGCCGCAGCCAATGGGGAAACGACGCCGGCTCGAGTATATACACTACTACGAAATTTAGCTTGACGACAAAAAATAACGCGAATTTTGCAGGTCCCTACCCATGGCGTTTTAAATAAAGTTTGGTCCAACGACAAACACGTTGCAAGCTACGCGCTTTTGAAGTTCAACGAGTCCTCATATGGCATACGTACCGTTTTCCTTTGGTTATTGGCCACGTGTCTTTGTTGGTAGACAGTTCCTTACCTTACTGGGCCAATCAGAATTAGGTAACTCCGACAGTGAGTGTCCGTGATTTGTGGGCAGACACCTGCAATGCGTGACAGTTAAAATCATCCAAACACGAAGTGGATCTGAGCTCTAGTGTTTTGGATTACAAGTAGTCCTGGAATATTTTCGCGAAAATCAGGTGGTCCTATTTATAGAGCTCTGAAGATTTCGCGGATTCATTTTGAGACTAGCTAGAATTCAAAACACGTGTGTTTATATAACTTTAGCCATTAGTTCACACGGTGTTTGACACCTGCTGGAGAACGCTGGCCCAATCGTCGCCTTCCACTGTGATAGTAGACAGCCAATGTACAGTTAATATCGGCATATTTGTACATAAGACTGTAGAGTCTAGCCCGCAGGTCGTTAAACTCGCGGATTTCTCAGGCCTCTACATATTTATTTGCGGAGTCTAGCCTAGAGGTCTTTGCAACCGCGAATTCTTCAGGTATCTAATTCTAACTTGTCTGGAGTTCCAGTAATCGTGTAGAGAGTGTAGAACGCTAATTCATCTCATCACGCCGGATGAAACCGCAGGCTTCATTGCGGGAATAATCACCGCCGTTCGGACCAGGCACCGACGACTCGCCGATGCGAAACAACGCGTCCGGATCTATTTTTATTTCATTCCCTCCTCTCCTCTTTTTTTCCGGTCGTATAAAATGGTGTATATATCTGGAAACGTTAGGGAAGGGGAGCACAAAGAAACGAACGTGAGATGAAAAGAGAGGGGAAGGGGCTGCTCCGAATTTGCATACAAAGAGAGACGGTTTAAAGGGAAATCCACGCGATGGGAACTGTCCGACTTCCTGAGTCGTGTGTGTGTGTGTATGTGTGTGTTAGTGTTAGGGGGTGTTTCGACGCCTCGCTCGAGACGTAACCAGATAAAATGAACCGTTCAATAGCAGCATGAAAAAAAAAGGGGGGGGGGGTTCCAAGATCTCATTCAAACATCAATAGAAACATGCAAAAGTCACGTTATCTTTCACTGACTAGATAGACTTTTACTCAGTAGATGAATTCCTTGGTGAGTTAGTAAAGAGATTTGGGTGGCTCTTAGCAGCGAGGCCTTGAGAGCCGACGCCGGTCATTGAAGTGAGTATAGGGCAGCGCCGGAATGAAAGGGCGGGGGAAACGGGAGATCCCCGAGAAAACCCGCCGACCAGCGTCATCGTCCGGCACGATTCCCACATGCGAAAATCCGGGAGTGACCCGGGCGAGGATTAAGTCCGGTTCACATTGGTGGGAGGCGAGCAGGCTAACCGCTTGACCACCACGGGAACGTTACGATCTCGTTCAGACATCAGCAGTGCAACACAGTTGAATCCCATATACGTCACATGTACAGTGAAATATACTTTGGTTGATATGCTGCGGTATGACTAGGAGCACCCGATTTTCTTGAAAATATTCCGTGTAGAGCCACGAGTATTTCGCGAATCCAGTCGGATGCGAGGTAGGTTCCAAACACGTGCTCTTTTCTTCTACTGCTGTGGTCGAACGATAGTTATTTAGACCCGCCCCGTTTAACTTTGAGCCAGAAATAAGCGTGAAGTAATAGCGTGAGTGAGTGTTTAACAGTCCTGTACATAGGCCTCACATGATCACGGCAACCAATAAGCAGACGATATTGTCTCGAGTGTATAGAGGGCTGCCCAGCCTAGCCTGCTGCCAACTCAATACGCGAAATACTCGGGGCTCTACTCATAACACTTAAGGCCGGTGTCACACTATGCGTTTTTGCAGCTGCGGCTAAAACGCTCCGGTTTGACGGGATGGGTACAACGCATTGATGCAAATGCGAGGCGTGGCGCTAGGGAACGCCGCACATAGTGAGACACCTCGCATTTACAAGTGTGTGTAGAGATATGCGGAATTCGCGTTATCATTCGGCATCAGGCTGAACTTCACAGTGCTGTACGTACCGGAGCAGGAGTCGTTTCCCCATTGGCTGCTGCAATACATGTCAAGCCAGGCCCTTTCTAACTGACCTGCACGTGATCGGGACACACGATTGTGAAGTGTTTAATGAGTAGCGCAGCGTTACCTAGGCCGTGTCACATGCAGTATGGTCCAATGACAGACGTATTGCAAAGGTACGCATTTTGAGGTTTAACGGGTCCCCAAATCATAACGCGAATTTTGCAGGTCTCTAAGAATGTGTTGTGTCCATGACGTCAAACCGCATCCCGTTTAGCCGCAGCGGTACAAACGCACAGTATGAAGCCGGCCTTAGCTGAGATCCCCTTTCGTGATTGGGCGATTTCCGAGTTATGCGTTCTAGGTGTCTACCAGCCAATCGCAGACGTACGGTCTCGGAATTGCCTAATTATGATTGGCCAGTCGAGTAAGTAAATGTCTTTCCACAAATACATGCGGCCAGTAAGCAAAAGATAACTGCTGGTAATCCCCTAGGGCACTGAAATCTAACATGTTAAGACATTTTTTCGTAAAATTCCGGCGCCCCTAGATATAAGTATCTATAGACAGGTGAGAAAAGCGCGAGTTCGGCGATTTGTAGGCTGGACTCCACCGTCGTATGTACATTCATGAAAATATCACTTATCATCGGTTACTTGGCTCAGTGTAAGTCGATGACTGGGTCTGTATTTTATTGCATTTATTATTGGAGTTGTTCAGGAGGTGTAAATCAACGGGCAGAAAAACAGCATAAACAATACGAGCGTATGAATTTTGGAATCCTAGCTTGACACAAATTCAATCCGCGAATTTTTCTAGTATATTGTTCGAGTGCAGTTCAGCCTTCAATGTCCTAAGTGCACGTCTGTAGTTTCTATTGCCTCTTTCTTTGCCGCGTGTCTTTCTGAGAAGATATTGTCACAGAGCAGACAAGAACATCAGAGAAGATATTGCCACAGAACAGACAAGAACATCAGAGAATATATTGTCACACAGCAGACAAGAACATCAGATAAGATATTGTCACAGAGCAGACAAGAACATCAGAGAAGATATTGTCACAGAGCAGACAAGGACATCAGATAAGATATTGTCACAGAGCAGACAAGAACATCAGAGATTACATGGCGTTGCGGATCCTCTGATGTGTGCGTGCCCATTCTCTGATTGGCTGTGTGGGTCTCTTGAAACCGGCCTTGTGTCCTGATTGGCTACCGCGTGCTGCGGAACATTCTTCATTGGCTGGGTTGCCTGTTGACTAGTAAAGGCTGTTCAAGATAAAGTGTGCACTTTTTGAAATCAACCTTAGAAAAAAGCTACTGCCCCTGCCTGCGAATATTTTAACGGGCGCGCTGAGTGACATGCGCCTAGTGAAGTTGGTAATAATAGATGAAAAAAAGTTCCATATCTTAACGACAAAGAAAAAGTATTAGGTTTTGTGATAACTTAAATTATTTATTTTGTTTTTTATACATCGAAGTGTAAAAAAGACCAGATTTGTAACATATTTTCTTATCTTATAATTCCACAGTTTCACCTGACCGACGCATGAATAAAATGATGAGGCCCATGGCAATGCTAGTTTTACATAAGGCGAAGGAATACACAACGTCTATACAAGTAGATCTTAAACAGAGCTTTCAAAAGTGCTCATCTTACTGTGAACAGCATATAGCTTACGAAGCTCTGATTAGCAAACGGCGTTCCAACGTTTTGTCGGCTAGTGACGCCATTTTACTGGCATGTGTGGCTGGAGTTAGTGGAATTCCTCCTCTGTATTCTCAAGTACTCTGTTATACTGGGTGGTTTGAATGGGCCAATCAAAATTAGGTTGCTCCCGTGCTGAACCACTGTGATTCGCGGACGGGCACATAGGACACGTGTAGTTTAAACTGTGAAAGATTACAAAGTATGTTTCAGGTGCAACTTAAACCTGGTTTTAGATAGTCGAAACATTCATCTTAATAATTTAAATTCACATTTTTTTAAATTAAAGATATTAATTACTTTTTAAAACTATTTATATAAAAATATTATGTTACGCGATGTTGGATTAAAAAAATAATATAACATTAAAAAATTCAGTTTAAACTGTATTTGTTGCTATAATTATGATAATAATTTATTGTAATTAATAATTTTATATATTTTTTTTGTAAATTAGAACTTCAAATTATGCCTTGAGAGTTTGAAAAAATTTTATTTCACAAAAAATTTTTAATTTGACAACAAATATTTGATTGGGACCTGTATTATTAAAATATTTAACTAAAAATATAAGTTCAACATACAATTAATTTTATGGAATTATTTTGCAAACAAGATATTATTTTTAAAATGTTATAAAATTAATGATTTCAATAAATTCGGATGAAAATTAAAGCCACAAATAATATTTACACAAGATTTAATAAATATATTTATTTTCAAAATTCAACACCGTGGGAATGGAAAGATTTTGTTAATCACTATAAATAGGGGGACAAAATGGCGCTTCAGAAGTCCCCTTCCCGGCTGCCGCCTAGCACAAGGATGGAAGTTATTAATAGATTGTAGGGCCGCTATACAATGGCTTAGAAAAGTAGAGCAGAAATGAAAATGTAATGAATAACCACGAGGTTGCTGGGAAAGTCAGGATAAATGGTAGAATGAACCGCGCCACACTCACCCTCCGAGCAGCTTGGCAGTAAAATACGGTACTGTTTATAATCACACACAACAATAATCAGTCAAATGGAGATGGTATTTAAAGTGACAAAAACATTACAAAAAGTAAAAGTAACGTGACCCGGAGACCCAAAGGGATGATGGGAAGTCATAAGATAGATAACTAGACACCTGCAAGATTCGCGTTATTATTCCGGGACACCTTAAACTTAAATCACGCGTGCCTTTGGAGTTGGTTTGCCACTGAACCATACTTGACTTGACACCCCCCTGGGTAATTCTGCGCCAATAAATGAATACTTGCCAATTGTGTGCAGGAGGGGAGTGGCGTCACGTTTAGTCAGCAGCCAATGAAGAAACGACGGCGGCTCGAGTGTAAACAGTACTGTGGAGTTTAGCCTGATGCCAAATAATAACGCGAATTTTTTACGTCCCGATAGATAGAGATAGGCAAATTTCGCGAATTCGTTTCGGGACCAGGTAGACGTCAAACACATATATAGTGAAGTCACCTTCGCAATTGGATCACAGTTTATTACACCCGCCCTGCACGCCTCTGAGCCAATAACAGACTTGCAAGGAAGCACCTTGCGAATCACATAACTGCCAAGTGTGGGGCAACAGCCAATGGACACACAGCTGAGGCTCCACTATGCAGAGGACTGAGGAGTCTAGTCTATAGGTCATTGAACTCGCAAAATTTTCCTATCCCTACCCAGATATAACACAATAGTAAGCTAAACGAACTACTTATAACTAGAGACCTAAAAAATTCGCAAGTTCAATGACTTGCAGGCTAGACTCTACAGTTTTATGTACAAACATGCCGATGTCAACTTCACATTGGTTGTCTGCTGTCACAGTGGAAGGTGACAATTAGACCAACCTTCTCCAGGGGGTGACACACACCGTGTGGACCAATGGCTAAAGTTATATAAACACACGTGTTTTGAATTCTAGCTTGTCCCGAAAGGAATCCGCGAATTCTTCAGGTCTCTACTTATACCTCTGTATTACACAGAAAGGGCATAGGCGCGGGGATGAAAAGAATGCGTGTCTGGTTTATATCTCGTCGCGAAAAAAATAAAGGAAATCTTACAGCCACGCCGCCGTGGCCCCGGGCCGTAGTTGAAGAGTAAGCAGCTGCTCCTCTGTAATACTCGAGTGTTCTGTACCCGGCCTCGAACCGCAGCCAACGGGAATAGCATACATTGTCTCGGATCGCCTCCGCATCGATCCCTGGGCCGAAATACCCCGATATCCGCCAACCACAGACCCTCTACGCTGTATAATGTTCCCGGCGAATCATTCTCGTGGCACCAGCCTGCAACACACATATCACACGCACAATCGTCTGGAATCGTTGCCCTAACTACGGTAAGCAGTTTAGCCCCTTTCAGGGCCACTCTAGTTTACAGTTTCAGGTGTTAAAAACAAAATATGTTACGATGCGAGCTGTACATAAGGCGACACAACACGTGTTTCGTTGTCACAGCCAGCGCTCGGTATGCTATATGTAGGGCCACCTGTTTTTCGGGAAAAGATTTACGCGAAGGCTAGACTCCAATGTCCTATAGCATGCGTGCAGTTTTCCTTCAGTTATTGGTAGGAACAGGTGTTTTTCGCGAAAAGATTTCAAGACCTGTTGTACTCCAAACACTTTAGTTCACATGCAATTTCGTGGCTGTGTGATTTTAAATCCCAGGTTCCTCAAGTGTCTGTCCGAGAATCATGGACGTTCAGTATCGAAGTACTTTATTACGATTGGTCCAGTCAAGTAAGGACATGTCTCCTCACATAGACACGAGGCCAATAACTGGGGGTAGTGAAATTTCGAGGAAAGATTTCAAGACAAGATATATTTCAAAACACCGTAGGGTAGTTTACCTATCTTGATTGACTGAATTACTTTTTGACACGTGCTAACTGTCTGCACACGAATCACGTAGGAGCCGTGCCGATGTTCCCGAATTCTGAGTAGCCTGGTCAGATATGAAAAAACTTTCTCAAGCAGACAGCAACCAATGGAAGTAGACAGACTGCCTTTGGGTGCTTATAGTATTGAAGTCTACCATGTAATCATATTTTTTCGCGAAAAATCACTAGCTCTACCAATAACTAGAGACCCGAGAAATTCGCGAGTTCAATTACGTGTAGGGTAGACTTCACAGTTTTATATACTCTCATACAGATATCACCTGTTTAATGGTTGATTGTTGTGGTATTAAAAGATTGTGGTTCGGTGCACCATTTCTTGCGTATTTGTTATAGGCTTATTTATATCCAAGAGGTTTTAAAAAACCCGGTCGGGTATTGAACGCGGTTCGCCTTGGTGGGAGGCGAGCATGCTATTCGCTCAGCACCGTGGCCCCCTGTAATTAAGTCGACACAACACTTGTTTCGTTGTCGCAGCCAACGAGCTGTATGTATACTATATATATGTTCGGCCACATTTATAAGAACCAATTATGACTATGCCAGTAAGACGGTTTGCGAATCATTCGCCCATAGGTAGGGATGCCGGCTCCGGTATATACAGTACTGTGAAGTTCAGCCACGAAAATGCATGTGAACTAAAGTATTTGGAATACAGCAGGTCTTCTGTCAGACTGGAAGGCAAAGATTGGGCCGGCGTTTTCCAGGAGGTTTCAAACACCGTGTGGACCAATTGCTGAAGTTGTGTAAACGCACACGTTTTGAATTCTAGCTTGTCCCGAAATGAATCCGCGAATCCTTCAGGTCTCTACTGAACGTCCACGCATGACTGCCAAACACCTAAATAGTTTGCAAGTTAAAATCGCCCAAAAGCGATATTGTTTCTGAACTAGAGTGATCTGCAGTGCAACTAATCGTGGAATGGTTTCGTGAAGAACTGGTGGCCTTAATAATAGCAAACCAAAATCACAATTTCAGTTTTTTTTTGGAACGTTCAAATAAAATGAACTAAAATATTGACAGAAAATTTAACAAGCTTTTAAAAATTGCAAAAACATTTTATAAAGGTTTTTTCTGAAATTTTTTTTGGAGTAACTTATGTGGATAGTCTCGATTCAGTTAGTGAGATAGTTTATTTCATTTGTAAGTTTCAGAAAAAATGCAGTTGTGATTTTCACATGCAAATATGCAAACAACATACCATAAATTTTTGATGGGAGGAAATAAGACTCGAAAGTAATGTCTACAAGTTGAAGAGTACATTACGCAAAAATAAAATAATGGGTTTTATTTTTTGGTGATAGGCACTCTTAACTCATTCGGCCATACATTAATTTTCTATGTTTAAGTGTTGCAATCACGTAATTTTGTTGGTATAGGCTGTTCACGGTAACTTCCAACTTTTCTGAAGGGCTGCTCGGGTTCTACTTCCAGGGTATTCTTCCGCCTCGAGCGAACAAAGCTTGATTAAGAATAGAAAATTACACCAAAGGGACAGCGCACCAGATACGTGCGCACCCAGAGTAAAATTATTTTGGACGTGAACTATTTCCAGAGACCAGAGAATTTTGCGGGTTCATTTGTAGACAAGTTGAGAGTCACGCACTTGTACGTTCATGTTACGTTTGTAATTGGTCGACGTGTTGTTTGACACCTCCTGGAGATAAATGGGCAAATAACAAACATGCAATAAGTTGTCCCCGCCACCACCGTCTTTTACTACCACAACAGTCAACCAATAAACAGTTGACTTCAGTATGAGAGTATATAAGACTGTGAAGTCTAGCCGACAGGTCATTGAACTCGACATCCCAGCCAACGAGGAACTTTTCGCAGCACTCACTAGCCAGTCAGACACAAGACCCGTTCCCACGGTCTCGCGCAGCCAATCAGACAATTTATTCGCCGGGGGCCGCTGTGGCCGAGCGGTTAGCTCGCTCGCCTCCCACCAAGGCGATCCGGGTTCAATCCCCGGCCAAGTCACCGGACTTTCGCATGTGGGAATCGTGCTGGACGATGCCGTAGGTTGCCGGGTTTTCTCGGGGATCTCCCGTTTCCCCGCCCCTTAATTACGGTGCTGTTCCATACTCACCTCAATCGCCCTCATCGGCTCTGAAGACCTCGCTGTTAAGAGCCGCCCAAATCTCTTCAATTGGGTCGCCCACATCAAAAGAACCACCACGAAATTTTGCCTGTGCGTACTTCTTTACTTTGCGATTTAGTTGGATAAATTCATTTGTAAATGTCAGCTATTTCACTTTACAATTCCCTCGTGTAAATTAATGCATCGGACAACCCTTTTTTTTCGCAAAAATATTCCATGGCTAGTTGTAATCCAAAACACGTTAGTTTGATATCGCGGCTGGACGATATTCCAGCCAATCACCGACGTCCAATGTGGGGGAGGGGTAGTTTATTCTTATTGGCTGGCTGTCGGTCAATGTAGTCGCGCGTTGAGTGTATACCAATTAGTGTGTCCAGACAGATCTAAGAAGTTTTGTAATCCATCGTGTTCATATAAGAAATTGTTTAAAGGGACAACTTTATATTACAAACTGAAATGTTGGTTAGCTGTAAGTTTTTTTTACATACATTCTAATTATGTCCAGCGAAATAGTGTAACTGTAAAAGTTCGAGTTTTATTTTCAAGGGCAAAGAAGTTCCCTTGTGAACGTATCCCCGAATATATACTTGCATGCTCTTCAAAGGGATGATTTTACTTATATTTCAACTTGTTGGCAATTAACGATTGTAGACAGTACTCGTGATGGATAGAGCTAGAAGCACGAAAATTCAGAACACACCGTCCATTGGATACGCTGGTCACAATATGCGAGTGGGTGCATTTAGCTAATGGACGCGATGAAGCGTTGGGGGACACATACGTTCGCAGGGATCGAGAAGCAGTCATCATTGAAATCGACCACATGTTTCATACTTTGCGACACACAACACGCATGATTGTGGGGGTTTGTGAAACGTCTAGTTCTGTTAACTCGACACAAGTAGTATAAAAGTTCTTCTAGTGGTTTTTAAAAGGGCACTGCTTTTCAATTCCGGTGACGTTACGTCAGAAGCTTATATGTTGGCCAATATCGCAAATTAGCATCCCGCGCTCAGAATTGTTCAATGCCTTTCGGGGCGACAGGCGAGTAAACTTTTGTTGATTAAAATTTTTATCAAAAACGCTTTTAACACGTATGTAACGGTTCCCTTAAAGTAAAAAGTAAAAAAAAAAAAAAAAAGAGCTTATGCTTTTTAAACCAATATTGCACTGTAAAAAATCTCCTTGTAAACGTCCTAAACTGTATTGGAAGTTTTTAACCTATACGCTGTATGGAAATATTACCTCATATCAGACTGCAAATGTAAGCATGTTTAATACCACTACTATACAAAGTTCGGAACTTCCCAGCGCATTTGACTGTTTCCTGAGCTAATGTAGGAAAGCTACCATAGATGTAGGTGAAATTACTTTACTATATGCGCTTTCCCACTATGCATATACACTGATGTGGTTAATTAGCAGATAGTTCTTAGAAAGTAGGTGCGCATTCAATAGCACCGTGTTTCGTGTACTTTGTTCGTACTAACCTATTCAGGCCCAGCGTGCACAACTGATGACATGCACTGATAGTACGGTTTGTTCCAGCCAACGAAATATTTGTTTTTATAGAGCTAAAAAATACATTTGTTTACCCCAACAAAATATTTTGTTAAGTAAAAAATCCTTGAAAAGGAAAAAATAAATAAAATAAAAATTGTCCATCTACCAAATACACGCTTCAATAAACAAAACCTTTGTGTTGGACCAAAAGAGATTAGATTTCACACAAAACATTTCGGTTGAATCAACAGTATGTATTTGTTTGGCCACTCATTTAATGACAACCGTTCGAAAATACAGCCCGAGGTTTTGTTTGTATTTGTTTGTGACAACTAGCATAGTAATGGTCTTTGTTAAAGCATCTATAGATGCTTTATAATTGTATAAGCATCTTAATGAAACAAGTTCGAGGGAAAACTAGAAATAATTAAAATGTAGAACTTGAAACGTTTATTTACACACGATGTCCAGTATTTGAAATGTATGTGTTAAAAAACATTCCACTTTCACCAGTAGTCACTTCATACCCTGCCCACATAGCTCAGGGATAGGGTGGCCGACTTGTAGTTGCTCGTGTGTAATACTACGGCACAAACCACATAGGTTAGCTTTACATTTTTTTTAAATTAACCTAACCTGTTTAATGTACGTAGAACCAAACAGATATTTAGCTGCACAAACCAGATCTTAGTTCGGGGCAGCAAAATAAGAACAACAAAATAATTTCAAAAACAAAATATTTCATTGCCCCTATACAGACAGTTATAGGCTGTTCACAGTAAAATGAGCACTTTTGAAAGCCCTGCTTGATATCCACTTGTCTACACATTGTGTATTTCTCCGCCTTATGTCAAATTGACATTGCAATGGGTCTCGATACGTTCTTCATGCGTCAGTCAGGTGAAACTATGCAAATATTAGAAAAGTAAAATGTTCCAAACCTGGTAATTTTTACACTTAGATGCATTAAAAAAACATAAAGCGGAAGAAGGTTACCTAACACTTTTTATTTGACACTAAGTTATGGAACTATTTTCCTTCTATCATTATCAATTTCATTGGGCGTTTGTCACTCAGCGCGTCCGGTAAAATACACGCAGACTTGGGCAGTGACTTTTTTCTAGCATTGATTTCAAAAGCGCTCACTTTATCGTGAACAGCCTTTAATTTTGGTTGCGTCGAACTAGGTTTGTTTATTTCAACAAACCCATTTACTCAGTGTAACGGAAGCCAATGTTATTTTTGGCGGGTACTGTACGCTACAGAGTAAATAAGTACACAGAGACGAAATGGCGTTGCGGTTACTTTGATGTGGGCGTGCCCATCTTCTGATTGGCTGTGCCGAAGCTCTGGGAACGGGCCTCGCGTCTGACTGGCTACCGCGTGTTGCGGAAGGTTTCTTTATTGGCTGAGCTGCCGGTTGGCAAGTAAGTTGCCAGGAGCTGATTGGCGAACGGAGTTCCGTTACGTTGCTGTCTAGTGGCGCCATATTGCTGGCCAGTGTGCAGCTGGAGTTGACGGACATTTTACCTCCCCATTATTAAGAACTGTCTGATAGAACATCGTGCTGATACCGGTACAGTTAGAAACAAAAAAAAATGGGGCGTGGCTGTGTTGGGGACACAGCTGTTTGGTCTGCGTGAATACGTCTACGTTGACGCGCTCGGGCTCCTTGATGTTTATTTTACATTCCCGGCACCCTTTCACTCGATCAAATGTGGTTTTATGGGTATCACTGGATTCCTTTCGAGATGCTCTTTCCAACCGTATACAACTTCTGTGTTTCGATTTGGCTTTTTGACGAGTATAGGCCGAAATTGTGGTAAGTTTTCTTAAATTTTTACATTAAACGTATAGAATTTCAACATAACCGCGCCACACAAATGTTTTTCTTTTATACGCACAATGGAATGATCTTGACGAGAGCTGTCGATTGAGTCTTAAACGAGCGTCGTAGATTCTCCTATTCGAAAGTTATACAAGCGGAAGTTATGAGACACAGTGCTTCCGCCTCCCCCCCCCCCCCCCCCAAATTGGCCAAGCACGATGCTTCACAGTCCTCACTCAACGTAACATAATCTTTGATCCTTTGGCAATCGAGTGGGATAATTGAATTTTGAATGTAGACGATAGATTCGGAGCTGCAATACCAAACTGTATCCCCCGATTTTGGCATCATCGGATTTTCTGGATTGCCTCCCACTATGGTCGAAAAATTTAAAGACGTATTCACGTAAAAAAAAAAAATACTTCGTTGCAACTCCTTAAACAAATGTTAATATACACCTGGAAATCTTAAACAAGGGTTGAGCCCTTAACCGTGTTCTACTAAGGCGCTTCTGCGACTCTGGTCAGACACAGCAGTGTATTAACCTATTCAGAGCTAGTGTACACATATGTGTACATTACGCACGTGTAGGTAGGTTTTGATCTGTACTGCATCCTGCGAAGCTCAACGACCAATGATCTTACTTGTGGGTGAAAGATTCACAAACAGTCTGACTGGCCTAGGCCGTAATTCATTAATATATGTGTGTCGAACTCATAGCCGACAGCTCATTGGCTGTGACAATGAAACAATAGTCGTATCGACTTCAGTACAGCGCCGGTCATTAAATTATTGTTTGCAACACCTAAAACCGTAAATTAAAGTGTGTCTTAAAGGGTAAATTTTGTCTTTGGGATTGAATGGCAATGGCGAGTTCATGCTTCTATGTTTGCGTGATGGGGATTGTCCAATACACGGTATACAAGTATCCTGGACTCCAAGTATGAACTCTGTGAGGTGTAATCATTACATAAGACGAGTATAAATCGTAATACAACCTGTGACGTAACGTTATCAGTAGGGACACTCGAATTTCGCGAAAATATTTCCTCTTCATGCCATGTTTCAATGCCCTACCGGCGTACCAGTAGTTTTCTGTTGCTGGTTGGCCGCGTATCTTTGCGAAAAAGACATTTTCTTACTTTACTGGCCAGTCGGAACTAGTTACTCCGATGCTATACGCCTGTGATTCGCGGACGGACACCAAAGACACGTAGCACCTACATCATCCAATCAAGAAAGTGGATCTGAGCTAAAGTGTTATGGAATACAGGTCGTGAAATATTTCCGCGAAAATCGCGTGTCCCTGGTAATTACTAAGCGAGGAACAACATTTTAAAATTGGTAATCAAAGTATGTTTAAATCCGAATGTCAGATATTTCATGAGATGAAGCAACGTATTCATAAATAGTATTAGACTGACGTGATATCTTCCAGGGCGGGAGATAAATTCGCAAGTCGGTATGAAATTAACGGGGCGTCATGCTATTAACCAAGAAGAAAGTGTTGCCCGTGGGTGTTTATCGATTGTTATGACGTAATAATCGTGCGTACATCAAAGGAGCACAAAAAGTTGCCCCGGTGTAACACTATCAAGCGATCGGTTCTCAAGAATACAAGCTACGTTTAAGAGGGTGTAATAATTTGCCTACCAGGTATGCAACACTTCCTTCAATTTCGGCCTTTACAATATTAATTTCCTGATGGCGGTGAAATTTATCACGGTAAATTGATCACTTTTGAAAGCCTTACATAATACCGAATTGCATGCACTTAGTGTATTCATCCGCCATGTGTAGGGCCATCCCAATTTTGCGAAAATATTTCACGACGTGTTATATTTCGAATCATTCACCTCAGATCCACTCTCGTGATTGGTTGATCTAGGTCTTACGCGTCGTAGGTGTCTGCCCGCGAATCACAGACGTACACTAGCGGAGTAACCTAGTTCCGATTGGCCAGTGAAGTAAGAAAATGTCTTTTCACAAAGACGAGTGGCCAACTCGCGAAAGAAAATTCCTGGTACGCTGGTAGGGCATTGAAATACAGCATGAGAGGAAATATTTTCGCGAAATTTGGGTGGCCCTGGCCATGTGTAAGATTAACTTTGGCATTTGCCTCGTCACATTATTCATGCTTTGGTAAAGTGTAACTGTGAAATTATTAGAAAAATTGCACTTATTTTTCAAATTCACATATTCTTACACGTATGTAAGTAGTAGGGCATAGGGAAGGCTGGTGCAGGGCCCGGGGTTCGGGATCTGGCCGCCATGTTGGATTTTTTCCCAAAAAAAATCGCTCTTTTTCACACAAAATCGTATGTTTTAGCCCGAAAATGCCTTAAAATTTCTCTTTTACACTACACATTTCCTGTTGTTCCCTAGAAATGCCCCATTTTCCCTGTGCTCCACTTGCTTGACTCTGAATATTTTACCCCACTCATCTAGATCTTGTAAATTTTTCCGCTGGTGTAGGACTTTTATTATCTTGCACCATGTGTAAAGACTTAGAAAAAATTTCAATATTTCTAGTCACAAGTGAAAATAAATTGCGATATCTTTGGACCAGGCTAAGTATTTACACATGGTGCATGCTAACATAAGTCCTACACCAGCGGAAAAATTTACAAGATCTATATGAGTGGGGTAAAATATTCAGAGTCTAGCAAGTGGAGCAGATGGAACTATAGAGCTATGGAGCTATGGGGGATGGTATGAGAAGAAGTTGATTGTGTCACTGGTATGCGGCTGTATGTTTGCTTCATATGGTCTGCGTGGACGAATGTTTGATATATCCTAATTTTATAGTGGGTGGTATGGTTGGTAGGTATTAGAGGTTTTAGTTGGTAGAACATATAGAATGGGCGGTGTCTGATGGCAATGGGGACATAATAGACATTCTGGTGTTATGATTTTTGGTATATTTTTTCTCAATTTGTTTTATTTTGTTTTATAGTATTGGTATGTTGGTAGGTAAGGGTAGGGGCTGATGTTTAGGGTGCTGGGTTGAGTATGAGGCTTACGTGATATGTTTTTAGACTTTTAATTTATTTATTTTTTGTGTTTTTTGTATTTAATTTGTTTCGTATGTCTGAGGTGTGATGGTCAGCATTTTTATTTGTATGGATGGTTGGTATAATCAGGTGGTTTGTTTGATGGGTGGTATGATATTTGGCTAGTGTCTGGCAGTAATGTTAATATGTAAGACATGCTGGAGTTACGATTTTTTGGTGTAAATTTTCTCAATTTTTGTGATTTTTCTTGGTTTTGTAGTATTAGATGGTGGGTTAGGAAGGAGGGGGGTTGATGTTTAGGGTGATGGGATGAGTGTAAGGTTACCATGACTTGTTCTTAGATTTTAATTTTTTTTTTATTTGCTTGTGATTTTTTTGGGATATTTAGGGATTTTTTTATATACGTTTTTTTATATTATTTAAGTACTCTTTTTAGGTTATATTAATGCTCCTTTTAATAATGGTTTGGATTTTTTTAGATTTTTGAACTTTTTAGTATTTTTATAAATTTTTGAGATTTTTTTTAAGGTCAATATCAATGTCACCTGGATCCAATATGGCGATCATGTGATCGGAATGATAGAGCAGGAGATAAAGAGACACCATGGTGGTATGACATCACGATCGTATGCGCCTTGAAAAGATGAGTCCAGTGATATACAACACGTAATACTTAGGCGAACAAATTTTTGAATTATAAAAATATATAGTCTAAAAATTAAAAACAAATAATTTATTAAAATAATTTTACTTTATCGATTCTTCATTGTTTCGTCTAGCAGCATTAAGAAAGCCACAAATTGGCCGAAATTGGCTTTGGGTGGATTGTTTTTGCACATGAGTGGCTTATACCAATTTAAGGGGAAATTAGGGAATTTTAGGAAAAAAACGAGAAATTTGCGGGGAAAAAAGGGAAAATTTAAGGCATTTTTGGACTAAAACATACGGTTTCGTGTGAAAATGTGTGATTTTTTTGGAAAACATCCAACATGGCGGCCAGATCCCGGATCCTGGGCCCTGCACCAGCCTTCCCTATACCCTACTACTTACACAAGTATAAGACTAAGTGAAAGGAAAATAAATAATTTCAGTATTCATAATTGTTTACCTAACACTTTTTGTTTAACACAAAGGAGTGGAACTATTGTCCGTCCGTCGTGACCAACTTTACTGGACACGTGACTGTCAGTGGGACCAATCAAATATATGCAGGTAGGTGCGGTACTATTTTAAAAGTTCGATTTCAAAAGAGCTCTGTTAGCCGTGAACAGCCTATAACATTATCCACCGATATGTTGTTTTGTCCACAGACTAAAGATGAGGTAGACCGCTTATTCGTCTATCATACACAACTGTCAAGTTCACATGGTCAACATTGATGAAAATGATTGTTTATATATTAATTTTTAAATGACAAGAACTATTACGTGAATAAAACGCTTTAACCAATCCGAATTTAATCGATCTGCATTAAAAATTGTCAGAGGAGGTATACATACATCTCGAAGAATTTGCTTACAAATAATTTTTCTATTCTAGAATCAAAACCATGCCGTTTTCGCCATACGTGTTGACGGAAAAGCAGTTCAATGTTGATACACGGAGATCGTTCTACTTCATCTGTAGTCTATGGTTTTGTCTCTCGTAGCTTCTGATATTTTGTAAATAACCATAGTCACGCCGGCCTAAGAACGGACTTGGCTCCATCTACCCAAGTGAAAGAGAGAGGCAGAACGACTTGCAAAGCACCAATCACGAGTAGCTGGTAGGAGGGCAGACGAATCTGCATTCACTCCCGCCCACCTGCCGTAATGCCGTTGTTCAATTGTTCTCTTTCCCGGGGAGAAAAGGCACGACATTGGCAGAGCTATTAAGTCCTAAGTTATAGCTTCTTTACTATAGTTCAAGTTCTCATTTTTCAAAGGTATACAAAAGGTTCATCAGCTAAGATATCCGCCCCAAAATATCTTACAACCAGCTTAACGTTTCGAAATATTGAGTTTGAATTCGTAGGTGACACTACAGGGTTCATAAGATACCGTCTGTGCCTGTTCCGAGATGTAATTAATCACTGGGATACCTATCTGCACTTTGTTTTTATTTAATTTAAATAATATCATTTATCTTAATTGGATAACATGTTAATCAGCGGTGAATTCAGTGACATAATTATTTTGAAAATCTGACGAGCACTTTTTAATATATAAGGGGGTGTTGATGGGTGTATGCATTTGACTGTAGCTGTGGCAAGATAGGTTTCGTCATCCGCTGAGAAATGTTGCATTGGTGTGGACTGTGAAGCAGACACGATTGCTCTGTGGATTCATTAAAATCAGGCTGTGAACTTCAAATTAAACACACGTTTTATTTGTCTGTAACATCAACACCAACAAACAACCTGTCGCATCCGTTCGATTCCTGTGTTACTGTATAACCAGCGCGAGCGTCACCTGTGAAGACTGTTCACGATAAAGTGAGCATTTTCGAAACTAACCTTAGAAAAAAAAAGTCACTTCCCCTGCCTGCATATATTTTAATGGGTTCGCCTTGTGACACTCGCCCAGAAAAGTTGGTAATGATGGATGGCAAGTAGTTCCAAGTGTTAGGTAACCATTTAGGGTAACTTAAATTGTTTATTTCTCTTCGGTTTTTTTAAATTCATCTTCTTCTAGTTCGTTATGACCCATCAGGATTATGAGTGGCTTGTTCAGCGCGCCTTCGCTCTTCCCAATACCTCTTCATTCTTTCACTCCTCCTGTTTCTCTCTGCTTCTGTGAGTTGTATATTGACCCTGGTGTCAGTCCATTTGCGACTTTCCACCATGTTCCTGTACCTGACTCTATCTTGTACGATTGTCTGGGGATTTTTATCCATAATGACAATTGCCTTCCAGTCCTCCCTAACTTCCTTCATCCAGCTGTTTCCCATCAAGCATGTCGCATTCCAGATCTTCTTGGTCAACCTGGTTGTCGTTCATCCTCATCAGGTGACCCTCCCCCCCCCCCCCCACCGAATAAAAACCTCTTTCGTATCACACTCGAAATTGGTTCTACGCTCTCGTACAGCTTCTGCCTTGATCTATGGATCCGAAATTCGCCTTGCTTTTTGGTGCCCATATAGTTCTCAAGATCTTTCTTTCCTCTCTCTCTCTCTCCAAGCGTATATAAGCTCTCTTGCCTAATGTCAGCGTATCTGTTGCATACATTGCGGTATTCCTGATGGTCGACGTATAATGTCGCAGTTTGGCGTTCCTCGATAAGTTCTTCTTCCTGTAGGTTGTCTTGCACGCATATTTTAGTCTTTGGAGTAACTGTGCCCTGTCTATTATACTATTGTTGTTTTGTAATTTGCCAGTGATGCTCTCTCCCAAGTACCGGAAGCAGTCTACTCTCTCTACAACTTGATCTTCTATCTTCCAGTAGGTTTTGCATTCAATACCTTGGTCTTGCTGTAGGCTATCTTCTTGCCACCTTCGCTGCAATCTCTGCTAAGTTTCTTAGCGCCATCTTCGCGTCCTCTTCCTTCTCGTTTAGCAATGCAATTACATCCGCAAAGGCCAGGCAATCCACTATTGCATTGTGCTTGATCTTGTATCCAATCTGTACGCCTTCAATCCCCATGGCTTTGTTTAACTGTCTCCGCTGTTTCACCACTTCGTCCAGGACAAGGTTAAACAGTATCGGCGACAGCCCATCCCCTTGCCGGACTCCTGTCTTTATTTTGAAGCTGTCGGACAGTGTGCTTCGGTATCTGGCCCTGGCAGTTGTGCCTTCCAGTGTTTCTTTCACTAATACATGTGTTACACTATCCAGTCCTCTGTCTCGCAGCGCATCCAGTAAGGTGTTCCTGTCTATTGAATCATAAGCTTTCTTAAAGTCCACGAAGATCACTTCTGTGGTTTGTTCTTTCCTGTGTCTGTGTTCTATTATCCTCTTGATCCCGTAGATCTGTTCCACGCAGTTTATTCCTTTTCGGGAGCCACCCTGGTATTCTCCTATGCTCGACTTAAGCTGTTCTTCCACCCTGTACAGTAGCAGTTTCGAGAGAATCTTGTACCCGATGTTCAGAAGGGAGATGTCTCTATAGTTATCTAGTATCTTTGTCTCTTTTCTTGTGTATTGATATGATTATGGCTTCTTTCCAGTTTATAGGTATCTTCCTATTCGTCCAGATTTTTGTTATTATTCTGCATGTGCTGTCTTCTGTCACCAGACCATCTAAATTTAAAAATGAGCAGATTTATAAAATATTTACTTTCCTAATAATTTCACTGTTTCACTTGACCGACGGATGACTAAAGTGATGAGGCCCATGGCAATGTTAATTTTACATATAGCGGAATAATACACAGAGTGAATACAAGAATATATTTATCAGGGCTTTCAAAAGTGCTCAATTTACCATGAACAACCTGTAGGAACACTTCACTGGACATCTCCCAGCGCATGACATAACTTAACTAGCCTCAGCTACCGTCGAATGCATACACCTATGAACATCCACTTATATTTCAAAAAGTGCTTGTCGGGTTCAAAATAATCACGTCGCTGGATTCGCCGTTCGATAACACGTCGTGTTATTAAAAAATTACTGTATATTCACATTTTACAAAAATTGGATACCGTTATCTTAGTACTTAATTACATCTCGGAACAGCCATCGACGTTTCTTACGAACCCTGTAGCGGGCCGCGGTGGCTGAGCGGTTAGCCTGCTCGCCTTCCACCGAGGCGAACCGGGTTCATTCCCAGGCCGAGTCACCTTTACGAATTCGAAATTTCAATACCTTCATCGGTTCCGAAGATATTTGGAGTGAACATAATATGCACTTTTATATGCACTTTAATAATCACTCTCTGTCATAGTTTGTACGTTCTCTACCTAGTCTTCCTAAAGAATCATCTCACAAAGTATGTTCCTGGAGTTTAGGATAAACCTGTATACCCCACTGAACGAATGGCGGCACAGATCATTTAGCATTTACTGTGGCCGACATTCTACAAGGCGAAACTCATGGAGCGGAAAATTCTCCAACCTTAGCGGATGTGGAAGATGGCTATTTTATCCACCGCGGTACATATGCAGCGCTTCATAAAGATATGAATTATTAAGAGGCTCTCACGCTGGACAAATGTGGATGCTCGTGCTTAGCTCCCTTTCCGAAATTGGCGTTTCTCTTTCCATCGCATTAACAACAGGGGAAAAAAAAGTTTAGTTATGCAGTCATGTTTATTTTTAAAGGAACATTTTACAGGCACGTATTTATTAATAGCTAGAGACTGGAGTACTTTACGAACTCATCATGTGGCAATGTAAACTTCAAGAGATATATTTTGTTCAGTTACAGCGATTTGATTACAATTCTGTAGAAACGCCCCTGCGAGACCGAGGAAATAATAAATAGGAAGCGATGGGTTTACGTATTCATGAACAGAACAGAACATATTGAAATGGCGCCAGTACCCAGCCGAAGGCCATAACTGGTCTCAGTTACTTGAATTTAAAATAAATTTAAAAAATAGTACAACATAAAATTTGTCGCCTCATAACATTTAAAAACAAGTTAAATTTGAAAACAGAGGCTTAAAATTTATTTTGTTAAAATTTAAAAGAAAAAGTTACGTTATAGTTTAAAATTGTCGAAAGTTAAAATTCCTCTGCCTCCACCCTTGAACCCTCACCCCGCCATCCTCTCCGGAGACAGAGGGGCAGACGGCTGTTGTCGTTTTCCTGAGGTGTCAGTCATGTGTTTGTGTCTGTGTCGGTGTTGTGTTGGCGTCAGTGTAGGTGTTGTATAGTGTGAGTGATGTTTTTTTCAGTTTATTTGTTCGCGTATTACAGATGTCTGTGTGGGTAATTCAATATCAATGTACTGAATATTGTTGTTTGTATTGATACGTGATGTATTATTTGTGAGGGCTCAAGAGTAATTATTATTCATACTCTATCTACAATCTATATTGGAAGGTTTTATTTGATTAGTGATTACATTTCAATACAGAGAATATTTCTAGAAACCACTGACAGGTGACAGGAATATATAGGTCAACAATTTTGAAGGATTACTACGGTGGACTTAGAAGTTTGGGGGGTCGCTGATCCGGGAAGGCGGCGATTCGCCGCCTAGGTGCTTGCATAATTATTTAAAAAAATTATATTTTGTTATTTAAATTTTGCGCCAAAACGCTTAAGTTTTTAAACTAGTTCTATTATGTCTCGTATCCGTGAACAACTCACTGTAAAGGCTTCCAGCTATAACACTGCAGTTTATTCAAACCACAGATGTATGCGTTACTTCCAACTTTTCTGAAGCCCTGCTGAAGTTCAACCTCCAGGATATTCCTCCGCCTCAAGCAAACGAATCTTAACCGAGTGTAGAAAGTTATAGCTAGTGATGGGAAAATCTCGCGAATTCATTTCGGGACAAGATAGACGTCAGACACATATAAAGTAGAAGTCACCTTCGCAATTGGATCACAGTTTGTTAGACCCGACCCTGCACGCCTCTGAGCCAATAGCAGGCTTGCAAGGAAACACCTTGCGCATCCCATAACTGCCAGGTGTGGAGCAACAGCCGATGAACACACAGCTGAGGCTCCAGTATGCAGAGGACTGAGGAGCCTAGCCTACAGGTCATTGAACTCGCGAAATTTTCCTATTCCTAGTTATAGCAGAGGGACAACGGATCGCGTTAGCGCGCACTCAGTTTAACAATATTTTTCGCAAGAATTATTTCTTCGTAGCCATCACCAACACATCTATTTTCTCACCGATTCTATTCATGTTAATCATAAATGAAATTTTATAATTTATAGGGTAAAATATAAATTAAATTCCCTTTTAATCACAAATACAGTAGATCTATGTCGATAAAAATGTAGAACGCTTGTGACACATGGCATATTTAGGAAACTGCCAGACACGTCAACATGGGACAATGGTTTGATTTTTAAAAATGTGAAGAAACTGCGGATAAACTACACGAAGAAAACTGTGAAGTCTAGTTGACCATAAAGAAACAGATGCAAAGCAGTGCTATCCTGTCTGGGCTATAACAGGCTCACTGCACTCTGAGAACGCTTATTTTTTGCTGTAACTCAAGTAGTATAATTATCTGCGTTTGGTGCCATGCTCTGTCATTCCGGTGGAGCAAACGCGACTAGTTGGTCGAATGAAGTGAGTAATTTGCCAATTAGAATCATTGGTGGGGGGTGGAGAGAATGCATATAATTGGCCGAATGAAGTGAGTAATTGGCGAGGGGGGGAAAAATTGGGAAATTAAATATATTGGAAGGGGAAAGTGGTAGGAGTCAGTCGTCTGCTGGGCGTGGTGTTGGAGGGGACCTCCAGAAATGCAAGTATTTTAAAAAGTTTTTATAATAAATTGTAATAATATGTTTTTAATATATTAATAATACATATTTGTAATATTTTAATAATAAATTTTTTTAAATTTTTGGGAATTTTTGGGTTTTCAAGGTCAAAGGTCACCAAGGTGTAGGTCACCGAAATCCAACATGACATACAAGATGGCCGCCAGGGAACCAGAATGACAGAGCATAAACAGCTCCGAGCTCCGATCCCGGGACCCGATGGCCCCAAATGCAGATAATTTTTCTACTAACTCATGACTTGTTGCCACAATGAAAAATTTGATTAAACAATGAACCACTGCAAACTATGTTTGCCGCAAACAAAATTTCTATTCTGTCTACATCGCTAGAGACCTGCAAAATTCGCGTTGTTATTTCGGGACACCTTGAACTTAAATCACGTGCACCTTTGCAGTGGGTTTGCCATTGGACCATACTTGACTTGACACGCCCTGGGTAGTTCTGCGCCAATAAATGAACACTTGCCAATAGTGTGCCTGAATCACGTACAGTTCTGTCAGGAGGGGAGTGGCATCACGTTTAGTCAGCAGCCAATGAGGAAACGACGGCGGCTCGAGTATAAACAGTACTGTGGAGTTTAGCCTGGTGCCAAATAATAACGCGAATTTTACGTGACCCTATACATCGCTAATATTCAAGAAATCTGTCACACAACCAAAAAAAAAATATCGAGTACTGAATAATGACCAGTAATATATTCAGAACCGTGTTTTACTTACTCTGGAAAGGTGACATTATGCTAACTTCATGAATGGCCAGTTTAGAACGCTAATATCGCTTTTCCTGAGACCCAAAATTGGAACCTGTTTTACAGGAACAGGGTCGATATTGGCAAACTACAGTTTAGTTATATTGGTTGAGTGTGTGGAGTGATGCAATAAACGTGACACAATTCGAGTTTCGCTATTTTTTTTAGAATGATGTAAGTGGGGACTCAGTTTGTACTGTACACGATAAATGCACCATTTTAAGTTGTGTCACTTTAGATGAACAAGCAATCATTTTTGTTCATACCTTTATTTTGTGTAAATGATGTCATAACTTAATTTATATTCTGTACTGCGGCAGTAAAAGTGACACAAGTCTAAAGATTTTGCAGCTAACTTGAAAATAAATCGAAAGATAGCAATAAAGTGTAAAGAATTTTTGGATGTAAAAATAAAATTACAATATCATGAAAATCATTTAATAAAAAAATCGCACTATAACGGGATTAACACACTAGAGTATAAAGACGACAGCGTCTAGTTTTTTTTATCCATAATTTGTCTTAGAATATTGGCCTTTAAAAATTACGAATTCAACAGCAAAATGGCTACGCAGAAAATCTGCTTGCATGTGAACAACCATCTGTCCTGTCTGCTCCGTCTGTTCTGCGTGATCGGCGCAGATGTGAACCTGGCATTAATCTGTGAGCCGAAGAGTTACAACAGTGTTATATTTTGATGAATACTGTACTTTTTGCAGACAGTGAATAATGTGCTGCAGGCTCCAAGACGTTACCGCCAGTGATTTACAAACTAGAGGCGTGGTACCGTTCGCGAATCAGATTGGCCGTCGCGAAGACTCTCGAGTCATTGGGTACTGAGTTCTCGCTGTGCACAGTACTGGCCACAAATATCCTTCACGTTCAACATGCCCGCGATCATGGACGCAACTACTTAACCATTTCAGACAGACTTTAAAACTTTGTGGACTATGCTCGAGTATAGCTCGAGAAAAGCTAATTTGAAAAAAAAATCTTTATTATTCAGAACAAGACTCGCATCGATATGTAGTCTTTGTTCGACGAGTGCTTAATATGACCTCACAGGAACACGACAATGCGGTAATAATGATAATGCTAACGATATAATTTATTTTTATAGCCACTCAAAGGGACATGATTGATTGCAAATCCTTTTATACGATAAAGTACATTTGATTGGGTCAGTATCAGCTGGGCTCTACATTGGTTGATGACCGGCCAATAATGAACGCTGTAAAGTACAGGGTAGTGTCCGGTGTGGTATGGACCAATAGGACGATGGTGAGTTCTAACACAGACACCAGCAGAACCGGTGTTCTTGCAGTAGTGGATATAGGTGACACTTCTAATTTGTCTTGACTGCCAGTAAATGTGTGCCGTCCTCACTGTGTTAATTTACTCTTCTAGGTGTTGCAAACAAGTGATTTTATGATGCATGCTGTACATAGGTCGACAGAATACTTGTTTCGTGGTTTCAGCCAATTAGCTATAAGCATTGTGCTCAGCTACCGTAGTACGAACGAATCATAACGAAGACCAGTAACACGGTTTACGAATAAATTACGCGCAAGGAAGGTCGTTCGTTGGCCTTTAAGCTTCGCAATGTACAGTATAGACTAAAATTTACCTTCATTTACCTACAATTGTGTACACCAGGTCTGAATGTATTAACGTGCTACGGGAAAGTGGTACGTACATTTACGTCTATGGTTTTAGTCAGGACTAACCGGCCGTAGTTTGTCGGTGATTTTTTTTTATAGCAACACGTATATTTGTTTTATGTAGTACCTCCGCCCTGTCGAGTACACTTCGGAACGCACCCGCCCGACGACTCAGAGAGAAAGCCGACCACGCGCGAGCAATATCTCCCAGCAATTAAACCTCGTCGAGTGGAGTGTTCCGTATCAAGAAGGATCCCAGCTTTGCTCAGAGCGACTCAGCAGCGCACTTCATCTAATTATATTAATGCCTCTCCGGAAGTAAGGAGAAGTGGTGAGGAAGGGGGGGAGGGGGTTTCGAACTTGAGGTTTCTTTCGCGCTCGCGAGCCTAGTCTGGTATTTACCGTCGTTACAAGGGGAGGGGGATGGGGCGGAGGAGGGGGGACCGGCTTTTGTGCTGAGCCGTGTATGTTCGGCGGGAGAGCGCATTGTATGACTAATTGCGACGAGGAACTGCGGTGTAGGCGTGTTGATTGAGGGTATGGAAGCCTGTAGAGGGTGTGAGGGAGGGTGGTAGAAGGGATGTAAGAGCTAATACGCGGGTTTGAAGGTGGTGTGTGGGGGGAGGCGTGTATGTGTGTTGCACGACTAGCATCTCTCTCCCGACCGTCGTTTGTTCCATTTTGCTCGCGTTACGCCCTGCAAGCCGCAGAGAAAACGACTCCTGGGCTTGAATGAAATCTAACCGAAAGTTAAACAAGCTGGCGAGCACCCGGTCGGTTGCTACGGCTGGGGGAATGGATTTGCCCGGGGAAGGAGAGGGCGGGGAAATGGAAGAGGGCGCGGCTGAGAGGCTTTAGGGGTTGGGTGGTGGAGATGGAGGGGAAAGGAGAGAAGTGAAGCGTCGCTAACATGTTTTGATCTTTCCATGTGGATAGGCGCCGCTCTTGAGGGAAAAAATAAGTGAAAAGCTGTGTTACTTCCAATCTGTGGATGTTTATTTTTACTTATTTTCTTTTTTTTTGCAACTAAGAATTAGTTAACTGCGCTGTGAACTAAAGAGTGCCAACACATGTTTGACATTCCCCAATTAAGTTAGTTAAGAAATATTTATCCTGAGAATTTACAATAACGAATTATAGTGAATCGGACTGACAAATAAATTATCTATTAATTTTACGGTATTATAGATACTGTACGGAAATATCTGGCCTTAAAGGTAGCGCCGAAATGTCTCAGTTAAAAATAACCTGACAAACTGAAATGAAGCAAACGTCTGACATCGTACTCGTGTGTGTGAAAAACATGGACAATCACATTTGATATAGGCCGTTCACAGTACAGTAAGCACTTTTGTAACCCTCGTTACTTTTTATTTCAACCAGTTCATATCCTTCCACCACTTTTTGACGTAAGCCCTGCCATGTGAGTAACAAACACAGTGTATACATTCACCATGACCGAAACCAAAAGTCCGAGGCCACAATGAAATGTATTTATTGGTGTTTACGTATGATGAAACAGCTTCGAAAAGTGCTCACTTTACCGTGAACGGCCTATAGAAATATCTTCCTTGGGCGTCCAAACTTAAGTTAAATGCGGTGCTCCGTATTTCTGATGTTGGCAGTGGGAACATGAGCCGTATCTTTCATTGGAGATTCTCCCGTAAATTCTCTAAGTGCCTTTTTTTTTTCCTATTCCACAATGGTTCATGGGTCATGGGGTCATTCTTGTGAGGGGGTCGGTCCGACAACAGGAGTCAGTTGTCTACTTTAAGTGTGGCCATGATTTATAGGTGAGTGAAGAACTTGTCTGGAATAAACTGTTGAATATATAACTGCAGGCTAATTAATGTGATCAAGGAACTAGCATCTAAAGCCTACCTACCTGCCTGTGTGTGCGATGTCTCAATGCTCGCATGTGATTGGTTAACTGCAATCAGGCGGTAACTTGGTGAACGGCTCGTCGGTGTTTGCACAGTTTATTAATGGTGCAGTACGATTGGTTCAAAGTCAATATGACTCCATAAGGCTTGCACACTTGTATATTATAAGAAGTAGGGAGGTAAGCTGAGAGGTTTAGTTTGACAGGAGCTGAGTGGAAGGTGAATCGTCTCAACTAGCTTCTGCCTCTTCACATAGATTTTTCTCGAGTTTTTGTTTTTAGGTCATTCAAGGTCATGGGGTTAAGGTCAAGGTAGTCTTCATCTAATGTGGTGGTGGTAGTCAGTAATATATTATGCTTGTTGACTTTTATGTATTATTCTAAGTTCCTATTTTCAAGGCCATTTAAAGTCATGGGGTCAAGGTTGGAGTAGTCTGCATATAATATGGTGGTTATCTGTAATGTATTATAATTGTTGACTTTAATGTATTTTTCTCAAGTTTTTATTTGCAAGGTCATTCGAGGTCCAGGGGTCAAGGTCGAGGTAGTCTGCATATAACATGGCGGCAGTGATCTGTACTATATTATGCTTGCTGACTTTTATGTATTTTTCTCGAATTTTGGTTTTCAAGGTTACAGGTCAAAGGTCACTTGCTATTGGGCATAGCCTTCCAAGATGTTGGATGGGTGATTTATACCAAGATGTTGTTTGCCTACCAAGATGGTGGCCTCCAGTAATGTATAACCAAATGACAAACGAAAAACAAATATAGCAGCCTCCAGTAAAATATAAACAAAAATGACTGCCTTCAGTAGCATGTAAACAAATGACGGACTGAGTATAGGCGAGGGGAGTGGAAGTGAGGGAGTCAGTCGTCTCTTGGAGTCGAACAGAAGTGAGCAATTGGTTGTGTGTGTGGTGGGTTGGGGGGGGGAAGAGGCTTTCAGAAATGTAAGTTTAAAAAAAATAGTTTAAAATAATATTGATAGTTGAATTTTAAGATTTTTTTTTTTTAGATTTATTTGCAATTTTTTGGGATAAAAAAAATTAGCAATTTTTTGTGATTTTTTAATTTTTGTATTTTTAACGTAAAAGGTCAAGGTCACATGTCAAAGGTCATGGTCGGAGTCAAAGGTCATTTGCATACAATATGGATGTGAGATGGCTGATGCTTAGGTCTGAGTCATATCATATATACATTGTATTGATTTGCGATAGGGTATGCCTATAAAACCAACATGGCCACCACTGCTCTGTAGGTCCGAAGGAAGCCCCCTAAATTAATTAAATTGGCGAAAATTGGATTTATGGGGCTTGTTTTTGCACGAGGGAGGCTTCTACCATTTTTGGGGGCTTCTAACTTTTTTGAGGGAAAAAGGGAAATTTTTAGGGTCTTCTGGTCGATTTTGAGGGGAAAAAATGGGAACTTTTGTGGGGGAAGAAAGGGAGAAATTGGCGGTCGGGTGACGTAACAAGGTGGCGGCCGGGCGAATCCGGATCCGACGCCCCACGCCCTTGAGCATCAACCTACATATCTATACTATTTTCGTGTTATTGTGATATTTGAGTTTATTTAAGTGTTTTACGTTATTCAAACTTGCAATACATTTCTTCTGCTTGCCACTATACTTTACATCACCCATACTTTTTTTTATTTTTTTGCAACAGCTATATGCGCTTTTCTGTTGTTGGTTGGACGTCTGCCAATTTGCTGAAGCTCGTGTACAGTGGTCAGTACAGTAGGGTCTATTACAGAAACGGCCCGTGTAGTTTCACAAACGAGTAGTTCTAAAAAATATATATATATATTTGTACTGTTACAAGCATTTGTAAAATTACAAAGAATTTCTCAGTAAATATTACACTATTATTTTACAGTGTAAGAAAATCAATAACAAAATGTATTACATTTAATGTTTATTATTTTTTTAAAACAGGATCGACGTGCTTAATAGATTATAAATATATACCGGAAAAATTCACAATCTCAGTAACGTTAAAAACATTTCCGTTTCTACAACTGATGATGTGTTAATTCAAATAAATCTTTGGTTAAATATGCATTACTGCAAAGTCGGTTTGCCACGAACAACAGTATTGTACGACATGTGCATTAATGGCAGTGATACAGTTGCATTGTCATTACGGTAGTTCATCAGAAGTCTTCGTTATGGAGTCTGTTGCTGTATTTCCAGGCTTAAGCCATTTCGTCGACGATTTAAGGAATTCGTTATTGGTTAATTTATATGTTAGTAATTTCCGTTGCGTAATGAAAACTATCGCAGTGCTGGAAAGAAAAATTGAAATATCACTTGGCACTTTTCTCTGGTTTATAGAAATATTTCCTTACTGTAAACAAAACCAACTCGAAGATCTTTTTCTTTGTTACAAAGAAATGTGGGACTTACTATTGCCATTAAACAAAAATGCATAATGCAAAAACAAAAATGCAAAAATGCATTAATAGTAGCAAACCTATTGAATCAAAGCATAATTTTTTTCAGTTGTAATGGTGATAAATTTATGCTGTGAAGTAAAACAGTTTAATTAAATTATTACTTTTAATTTTAAAACTCGAAAATGAATGAATAAACACAAATCAACGTTCAGTATGATATCGCTTATATATTCAGACAGAACACCTCTTATTTTGAATTGAATCAGGCTAAAACTCAACAGGCAAAATGGGTTATAAAAATGTCCTCGTGTATAAACGACTGGATAAAATCGTGAATATATTGAATAAAACTTAACAGCTGTTCATGGCGAGACAAGAACAACCACGAATAAACTCTCATTATCCATTACCAACAAATCCCATTTCTCTGTTTTTAATTCATATTAAGTATGCAGTCAATGCTGTAATCAATAGGCGAAATGTGACAAAGTAATTTAGTCGAAATGTTAACGTAGATATAAAACGCTTGTGATAAGTGATTTATTTAGTTTTAAAAAAAACCAAACATATCATATATGAGACGATTTATTTAAAGGTTATATTTTTTAAGTGTGAGGATACCAACAAAGGCATTCTTATTTGGAGCATATCCTAGTCACGATGCCTTTAATACCCGATCGTCGCATTCAAGTTACATCTTAGCTGTTAACATAAATTTAGGATTTCCGGTTATGCTAAGTATTCCCTGCTACATCGCATTTGATCATATCTGAAAATAAGTTTGACAACTAGTGTCAACGATTTACTGGGATAAAGATGTGTTCTTATTAAGTTTCATTGTATTGTCTTCATTGCGGTTTTTTTTTTTTGTTTGCGTCAGTAATTGAAAAATGTTTCTCTCGTTTGACTGGGTTAGCAAAAAATACGCCATCATGGAACCGAATTTCTATCGAATCATTTAAGCGGGGAAAATTTTAAAACTTTTAATGGTTCTGCACAAACTGTTTTAGCGATTCCTCATTATCTCTGTCTGTAGAACAGCAAAATTCCGGAAGTTGTATTCAAATTGTAATCACTCATGCAACTTTTTTTTTTTGCGATTAAGACATATACACGCCACCATTTTATCTGTGTGAACGGGGGTATGCTTCATCCGCTAAGCATATCATTGGCATGGATTTTTCGAGCGATCACTCAAGCAAAACAAGCAATTCTCGCTTCAAATTCTGCAAACATTTCTCGAAAAAATATCCCATTTAAATAAATTTAAAAATAATCGTTTACAGCCTGAAACTCTTAGAAATATTGTCAAAAAGGTATCTGTTGAGGAATTTTTTTTTATAATTAAAATATGTTTACAGTGACAGTTATTCAAGGGAGCAAACAGAAAACATGACTGAAATTGAAGACCCTTGAGAATTCCACCATAGTGCATTAATTCAATGTGCCACATAAAACAGTGTCTTATTGAAAGTATACCCGTAGCAAAAGGATCGTTCTTGCTTTATAAGATTTTTCAAACACTGGCTGTCGCTCGTCGTAATACTCAACTGCCTTCATAACAGCAGCGAGGTGCAACGATTCGTTTTCCGTCTAGCGAGCGTACGCGTGATCACTGCCTACTATATACATTGCATTGGCAATTTTTAGTAGAAACTGAAAACAGTAATGGCGAAATAAAGCCGAGTTTTCTATTATGAAGTTCATGATGTATAAAGCAGAACTCTTCTTTGGAAGTTTTTATACGCTCTAATAAAATGATAAAAGTATTACGGACTTAGAATCTCGAGGCGTTTCTTACGCACAAACTCTCAGCGGTCTGAAAAAGCTTTATTAGTTTTTGCAGTTATTAAAGAAGTAACAGCAAGCTATATAAAATGTAAATATTTCATGTATAACTTGTTATTAAAATAAAGCCATATTATCTTTTGCTTGAACACTATGTGGATACACGCTTCGAAATAATATTTTGCTCAACACACAAGCAACTTCACAACGTTAGGTAAGCGACCCGATATCCATGATATTATTTAAAATTACTTTGCAATTTTATTTTACAGTATCTGTGAAGAGGTAGCTACAAAAATATTACAGTGCTTTAATTAATATTCTCGCGCCAAAGAAGCGTGGTTGAGTTCCAATGAAAATATGTAAAATTTGGATTTTTTTATATATCATGTTCCCCGAAATCCACGTTCATTAACATTCAGGCGTAATTATGGAACACGTGTACAAGTAAGTGGACAGGAGAGATTTGGGCGGCTCTTAACGTCGTGTGCTCGAGAGCCGATGAGGGTGAAGTGAGGCGAGTATGCGGCAGTGCCAGATTGCGAGGGCGGGGGAAGGGAGATCTCCGAGAAAGCCCGCCGACCAACGGCATCGTCTGGCACGCGTGAAAGACCCGGGAGAGACCCTGCCGTCAAATGAACCCGGTTCCGCTAGGTGCGAGGCAAGTAGTGTGACCAGTATACAAGTAAGGTAAATAACAATTTTTAGTAAAGGCTGTTCACGATAAAGTGAGCACTTTCGAAATCAACCTTATAAAAATGTCACTGCTCCTACCTGCGTTTATTTTAACGGGCGCCCTGAGTAACATGATCGCAGTTAAGTTGGTAACGATGGATGAGAAAGTAGTTCCGTATCTTAACGTCGAATAAAAAGTGTTAGGTAACCATTTCTGTTAACTTAAATTATTATTATTATTATTATTATTATTATATATATATATATTTTTTTTTTTTTTTTTTTAATGCATCGAAGTGTAAATATGAGTAGATTTGTAAACTATTTCCTTTTCTTATAATTTCACAGTTTCACTTGACTGAAGCATCAATAAAGTGATGAAGCCCATAACAATGTTAATCTTACATAATGCGGAAGAATACACAACGTGCTTACAAGTAGATCTTAAGCAGGGCTTTCAAAAGTGCTCATATTATCGTGAACAGCCTATACCAAAGTGTCTCTAGATATTATTTATTTAAGAAGTGCTGTGTTAGCATTCTCACAGAAATGAAAAATTACGTCTAACGTACACTTTATCCTCTTTCAGAAATACTATATAGATAATGTAGTAAATTTTCAAACGTGTAACAGTCGATATTCAAATGTCACTTGAACGCCATTTAGTACCACTGAATTTTACTGATATTTCCCCTTCTACTTCCGCAACTATCCAGATATTGAAAATCACTGGAAAATTATTGAAGGCAACTCGACAAAATCATCGTTTCCACCAGGCATGAGAAGCGATGAGCATTATCATTGGCTACTGCACTTTGCATTCACCGGATTTTTCATCCACTTATTACCACATACATTACTCTGGGTGTGGTGACAATTGGTAGCCCGTTGTGAACCGTGTTCGAGAAGGTTAAGATAATTCCGACCGCCTGTTAAAAACAGTTCACGGATATTGAGTGCCAGTTTGTCATCCTCAGTCACGTGTTTTATGGTCGAAAGTTTTTCTTTTTGTGGCCACATGAACCTTCCTGGAGGTTACTAAGGTAGTATTTTATCCATGTGCTCCTTTTCATAAACAAGCCGCTGAATGAAGTTTCATAGGTTGATATATGGAACTTAAAAAGTAAAGTAATATCATGCAATCTATTGCCTTTAAGTAGGGGTTCTTGATTTTCCTTATAGTTAAAATAATTACCATGTGGGACGGAGATTTTTTTTTTCTATTTCTGTATTATATTGGAAAGATTTGTGTAAAGAAAACAAGTTTAAATAGTTAGGTATTTTCTTCACAAACCCGACGCGTATTTTTATCCGTCTCAAGTGACTAGTAAGTCACTGTAGCCAAGGATCTGCCATTGTTTCACGTGAGACTAAGTAAACCTACACTACAGGCAGATATATCAACATAATCCGAGTCTTCAAGTGAGCTCAACCAAAGGCTGTTCACGAAAAAAAACTGAGCATTTTTTAAAAGTCCTGCTTAAGGTCTACATGCATGCACATTTTGTATTATAACAATGAATGTAAAATTAACATTAACATGGGCCTAATCACTTTATTCGTACGTAGGTCAAGTCAGACGGTCGAATTATTATAAAAGTAAATAGTTTACAAACATGCTCATTTTCTTACATGCATCTGAATTAAAGCACGAGCAAGCAAAAGGAAAAAAATTCAGTATTCACAAATGTTAACTTCGCTCTTTTAATTTAAAGTTTCGATGTCGTTACCAACTTTAGAGGGCGCATGCAACTTAATGTGGCCGTTAAAAAAAACATGCAGGTAGGGGCAGTGACATCTTTCAAACGCTAATTTGATGTGTTTAATTGATCGTGAAAATCCTGTTGCTACGAACCATCTACAACTGACCCGACGCGCCGGCCGCAGCACTTTTGATGGCTCGCCTCTGCCAACAACTCAGCCGCAACCCACGACACTCTACTGTAAGGCGGGTGGCGTTCGTCTCGCGCAAGGCGCGCGCGAAAACCATACCTGCTACCGTTCGCGGCGCGGAAAATGGATAACGGATACTCATTTCGGCGGAAGAATGACGGCCCCGGGGGAAAATCTCCACCCCCCTCCCCCACCCCCAGACCGTTTACCCGGCGAACAGCGCCCGTGTATGCGCGCGCGTATAAGCTCGCGGCATCGGGGGAAAGACTTTGAAGTAGCAAGGGTGGCAGGAGGGATGAAAATCCCCACCGGATCTACAAGTTATTGGATTTTTATTCCCCGCAGATCTGCCTCCGCCGGGACGGGGAGTATGGTTGGGACCACGCGGAAAATGGACACGTGACCCCCAGGGAAGAGAGGCGCCAACGAATTTGTCCCGTTCGACAGTTGTATAATACATTCACTGTTAATTCAGACTTTTCTGAAGCCCTGCTAAAGTTCCACTTCCAGGATACTCCTCCGCCTCGTGACAACTAATCTTAACTAAGCCTGGAGGATTAGACCAGAAGGACAACTCACCGAAATCGACCTCACTAAGCGTAACAGTGTTTTGTATAAGAACTATTTATCACTAGGCGCTACCAACACACTTATTTTCTCCCTGTTTTTATTCAAATTATTTATAAATGAAGCTTTATAATATGTAGATAAAATATGAATAGCATTCTAATTTAGCAGGAAAAAAGTAACTTTTATGAACACTAGTATAAAACGCTTGTGATACATGCCGTGTGTTGGAAATAACTAAACACGTCATACGTGGGGAGATTTTTCAAAGGTTTGATTCAAAAAGGCCGAAGAAACCGTGAATGTAATATAGTCGCCACAGAATAAATATGAATTATGGGCTGTTCACGGTAAAATGAGTACTTTTGAAAGCCCTGCATAAGATCTATTTGTTATGCGTAGTGTGTTATTCCGCCTATGTAAAATTATCATTGCTGTGGGCCTCATCGCTTTCTTCTTGCGTCGGTCCAGTGAAACTGTAAAATTATTAGGAAAGCAACCATTTTAAAATTCTGCTAATTGTTACACTTCGGTACATCAAAAAAAAAAACAGAAAGCAATAGAAATTATTTACACTATCACAAATCGTTACCTAGCCCTTTTCACTCAACGTTAAGATATGGAACTGCTTTCTCCCCATCGTTACCAACTTAACTGCGAGCATGTCACTCTGTGCGCCCGTTAAAATATATGCAGAAATTAGCAGTGGCCTTTTTTAAAGATTGATTTAAAAAAGTGCTCACTTTATCGTGAACAGCCTATACACCGATTATTCGTCTTATGCGCATGTACCCAACATCGACCTACCCCAAACCAACAAAACTGTCATGTTCATATGGTCAACAATAATGCACGTGTTTGCTTGTATCTTTATTTTTAAAGGACAATCACTTCTCTATCAATGAAATACTTTTATCGATTTTAATTTAATCAGCATTCGTTACAAACTGGTCAGAGGAAGTTTTGAAACGTCTTGAAGCGTTTGTTTGTTAATCAGTGCTCGAACCTCAAATCCAATCCACGCCGTTTTCGTTAGACGTGCAGGCATGAAGCTGGAGTCGCAATACCCCGACGAACCCGACGCGACGAAATTTGAGCAGCAGCCAATGAAAAGTAAGGCCACTTTAACTTCAGCCCGACAAAATCACAGCCCTATAAAGTAGGTTCTATTTATGCTTTACGTCGCGTCGGGTTCGCCGAGGCGAGCAAAAATTGTAAATACTACATATTATAAAACAAAATTTCGTGCATATTTCCCTATTGTAGTAAATAATGAACTAACTTGCCGCTAAAATATCATTCCGGTTTGTTTTAAAACTATTCTTTCTTTTTCTTAAATTCAAATGTTGTCAAAAGAAAATATTCGTTCACTTTATCTTGAGTTTTGAGTAATAAATATTGGATATAATATGGATAGCCTGAAGATTTATAATTTTCCAACAGCCAAATAACATACTTGTCGGGCAGATTTTTTTCGGGGTTTCGTGAACACTTAATTAAATACAATGTGAAATTCCGTCGAGCTCTGACGTCGTGTCAGGTCTGTCGTGTCGTGTTCGTCGGGTTATTGTGACTCAGTTGAAAATCAGTGTTCTCTGTTCAATGTTGGGTCATGGCGATCGGTTGTGCGCAGTCAGCGAGGTCGCTCTACCTCGTCGTTAGTCTACGGCAGACGATTCACGCACGCGATGCGCCGCTGCGCTTTGGGCGCCGTTCCATTTCTCGCGCACGACGCATCAAACATGCGCGCGTGTGCGTTTGTGCGTGTTATCGCCTTTGGAATCCTACGACTTGTCGAGGGAGAGACCTACAACATGGTGTATCGTGTCACTGTATCCGAGTCACTCCAGATTCGCAAACAAGGAAGTCTGATCACACTGAGAGAAAATTGAACAAGATATATGTTTGTATAGGACAAAATATATTATTAGTTGCCCTAACAAAATATATTGTTGAGCAAGCAATATTTGAAAAGCAATAGAATTACTTTTTTTTTTCGCGTAGCAAAATATATATTTGAGTAAACAAAATCTCTTTGTTGGGCCAAAAAAAATGTCAACTAAATATTTTGTTGAATCAACTGTAGATATTTGTTTAGCCACTCATTTGACTGCCTTTGTTCGAAAATACAGCTCGAGAGTTTGTGTATATTTTTGTGACAATTAGGATAGTAACCGTGTTTGTTAGCGAATCTAGTGATGCTTGACAATCGTATAAACACATTAATAAAACAATGCAACAAGAAACTGACAAGTAAAGCTGTAAAACTTGAAATATTTGTTTTTGCACACGTTGCCCAATATTTGCATTTAATCTATTTAAAAACTTTCCGGTGTCATTAGTTGTCACGTTAGCTGAGATTTCAAAGGCGCAGTGCATGGACGCATGTAGTCTAGATTACAGAGGCGCAGTGCATGGACGCATGTAGTCTAGATTACAGAGGCGCAGTGCATGGACGCATGTAGTCTAGATTACAGAGGTGCAGTACATGGACGCATGTAGTTTAGATTACAAAGGTTCAGTGCATGGACGCATGTAGTCTAGATTACAAAGGCGCAGTGCATGGACGCATGTAGTCTAGATTACAGAGGCGCAGTGCATGGACGCATGTAGTCTAGATTACAAAGGCGCAGGGCATGGACGCATGTAGTCTAGATTACAGAGGCGCAGTACATGGACGCATGTAGTTTAGATTACAAAGGCGCAGTGCATGGACGCATGTAGTCTAGATTACAAAGGCGCAGTGCATGGACGCATGTAGTCTAGATCCGAAAATCGGTCGAACTCGTAAATTTTTTTTTTCATATCGGCCCAAACTGTTTAATGTATGTATGTGTGGCCAAACAAATCTCTAGTCGCACCAACCAAATCGTACAGTTTGGGGCAACCAAATGAGAACAACACAATATTTTAGTTTCAGCGACAAAATATTTCATTGCCCTTATACAAACGAATAATTCTGGTTGCACCAAACAAATCTTGTTTGATTCAACGAAAGCTTTTTCTCAGTGCAGTTTGGCGGGCGGAAATAAGCGTGGTTGGAGCCGGATACTTTTACTGTAGCACTAGAAACGTCACGGCGTATCGAAATAACTATTTTAATATTTCGGGACGTGCAAATAAAATAAATAATATAACTTAACAGAAAATTCAACAAGGGTGGCTGGAAGTCATATCGTAATTTAATATAAGATATGCTCAGAAAAACTTATTTTACGTAAAAAAGAACAGTATACTGATAAAAATAAAATGCAGGTCTATGCAAAAATTTTCTTATTTCAAGCAATTTTTTTTTTAATGCGGAAATATTTCAAGAAGTGGCTTTAGAGATTCCTTGAAGCAACTTATGCTCTCTCATTTCAATATAGACCATCTCATGACGGCAAGTGAGTTAGTTATAATAAAATGTTTACTATCGGTAAACACTATAATTGTGATTTTGACAAGCTATTGAGTGAAAAATATGCTTTTTAAAATTATCACATGCGAGTAAACAGTACTTGCGAGTGATGTATACAAGTTGAACAACATTTCATAGAGAGATAAAGTAATACATTTTCCAGTGACCAGCACCATTAATTCAGATTAGTGTGGTTTGTTCGCGGTATAATGAGCGCTTTTGAAAGCGCTCATTATACCGCGATATACTGTAATCTAGACTACATGAGTCCATGCACTGCGCCTCTGTAATCTAGACTACATGCGGCCATTCACTGCGCCTTTGAAATCTACTTGTATTCACGTTGTGTATTTCTTCGCATTATGTAAAATTAACATTGTGATTTGCCTCGTCACTTTATTCATGCGTTGGTCAGGTGAAAATGTGGAATTATAAGAAAATAAAATATGTTACAAATTTGATCATTTTTACACTTCGGTGCATTAAAAAAAAACGGAAAGTGAAATAAATAATTTAATTTATCACAAATGGTTACCTAATACTTATTATTCGGCGGTAAGTTATGGGACTTTTTTTCTCCAACTATGATTACCAACTTCACTGGACGCATGACACTCAGTGCACCCGCTAAAATATATGCAGGCAGGGACAGTAGCATTTTTCGAAGGTTGATTTCAAATGTGCTCACTTTATCGTGAGCTGCCTTTGCATTCAAGTGTGTTCTCACAAAGAGAAGCGGCCGGTAATTTGAAATGAACCTGCAGATGGCCTAGGATGTCCAAGTAGAAGTGGTGGTTCAGTGGTCAGATTACTCGCGTAACACCTGGGCGAACCGCGTTCGACTCCCAGCGGGGTCGTTCCCGTATTTTCGCATGCCGCTGTTCGGCGGGGTGTGTTTCCTCTGGGATATTCCGTTTCCCCCCGCCCTTGCATTCCGGAGTAGCTCCGTACTCACCTCGCTTCGCCCTCTCAAGGCCTCGATGTTGAGAACCACTCAAATATCTTTATAGGCTATTCACGGTAATCTGAGCACTTTCGAAAGCTCTGCTTAAGATCTACTTTTACGCAAGTTGTGTATTCTTACGCATTATGTAAAATTAACATTGCCATCGGCCTCGTCACTTAATTCATGCGTTGGTAAAGTGAAACTGAAATAATTATAAAAGTAATTATTCTACAAATATGCTCATTTTTACACTTCGATAAATTAAAAAAAAAAAAAAAAAAGCGAAAGAAATAATTTACATTATAACAGAGGTTACCTGGCACTTTTTATTGGGTGTTAAGATATGGAACTATTTACCCTCCAACAATACCAACTTTACTGGGCACATGTCACCCAGTGCACCAGTTTAAATATACGCAGGTAGGAGCACTGACTTTTTCAAAGGTTTATTTCAAAAGTGCTCACTTTATCGTGAACAGCCTATACTGATTAGAATATTGAAGTATAGACTACGTGTAAATATTTCCATGAAAAACAAGGAAGCCTGGTCATTACGTATTCAGGACACTCAGTACACCTCCAGGCATGGGGCTAATGCTCTTCACAGCCCACACACAGAGAGAGAGAGAGAGAGAGAGAGAGAGAGAGAGAGAGAGAGAGAGAGAGATTTGGGAACGGGTTTCGTAACTGCGTCAGCAACCTATTCAAACGCATGAGTCGCCCGAGCTCCCTGCGTGAGTCAATTTTTGCTCTCCTCGGCGACCTTCGTCTTCTCCGGCCGTGTCCTGCCCCTTGGCTCTAAGCCCACGTACGACGTATCACTCAGTTATTTAGTTACTCTTTTTTTCGAATTTCTTCTCTTAGTGTCTCCGCCTACTTATACACACTGTAAAAAAAATCTGCGGTAGCTAGTTACTTCCACATGTAAGGTAGAATTACCTGTCAAAAGTGCAGTAGATTTACATAACAAGTAAGGCACTATTCCCTAATCGTACGGAAAAACTACCTGACGAAAGTAGGGGGGGGGGGGAATCCCATACAAGTAAGGTAGTATTAAATATATTGCATAATAAAATTTTATAAAAAATACTCGGGGTATTAGTACTGTTAATTTCTTTCATTGCCCATATCCTCCGACGAATCCTCAACTGTAAAAACCTCGAAACTTGAGGAATGCTATCCATACAGCTAGTGATTTTTCGCGAAAAAAATATGGGTACAAGGTTGAATGAAATACTATAAGCACCCAACAGCAGTTTGTATATTGCCATTGGTTGCTGTCTGCTTGAGAAGGCGTTTTCTTATTTGACCGGGCCACTCAGAATTCGGCAACATCGGCACGGCTCCTACGTGATTCGTGCTCAGACAGTCAGCAAGAGTCAAAAAGTAATTCAGCCAATCAAGCTACGTGAACGACCCCATACGGTGCTTCGAAACATACCTTGGCTTGGAATCGTTTCGCGATATTTCACTACTCCTAACTATCCATACCACCACGACGGCAACATTAGCAACACTGAATATTAGTGTGTTAAAGGAATGTTTCTTCCGCTTGTCCTCCCACTTAGCTGCTGAGACAATGCTGAAGAGGTGCACGGGTCGTACGGTAATTTTCCCATCCAGTTATGAGATTTTCCACCGCTATGGGCGTGAATTTTACTCCAGAATGCGGTAATTATACCTTACATATAATGAGCCATGTTGTACAGTTTCTATGACCAGAAAATAATAATTAATTTTGAGGAAAAAAATGTATGTTATACATTTTTCAAATACATGCAATCGACCAGGAGATCCACACGTCGTAAGGAAATTTTCCCATCCATGTATGGGATTTTTCGCTACCATGTACGTGAATTTTACTCCAGAGTGCTGTAATTTTACCTTACGCGTAAGGAAAACTATGTTTCCCACACAAGTTTGAAAATATTACCTTACACTTGCCAGGTAATTTTACCGTTATTTTTACAGTGCATGCATGCGATTCTCCGAGACGCGAAAGAGACATAGAACATACAACTGTCCAGAAGCGGAGCTGAAGCGCGTGTCCATAATCCCGACCTGAGAAGGCTCCCTAGCAACACGGTGCGGCCATAGAGTACTTAAAGTTCGGCCTCACACGCCATGTTGAATTATTAGTTCTAGCTTATTTCAGTTGAATACCGACACTTATTACGAAACTGCTACTATACAATCATGGCAATATACGTTACGCTGAAGTACAAACATAAATTCTGAAAATTCGTTAAGTAGTCATGCCTTATTTTTTCGAGAATTATGAACAGATTAATGCCATTTTACAATCACCATATCACATGTGGATGAGGTTTGATGACTAAATTTGAAGGGGATTGTGAAATGTGATAATGCTATAGTAACAAATATTTGGTTGTTTCACTGAGAAGGAAGTTATGACGCATAAATGGAAAATTCAAATTCAACATGGCGGGTGAGGGCGAACGTTAAGAGTGGTCAGTGCTCGTCGTCTTGGATTTTGCAATATTTCTGCCATAAGTAGCATTTGAGAATGTTTGACGACATTTTGCGTACGACATGGCCTTAATAATAATTTCTGAAGATTTATCAAACTGTCGCATCTACACACAGCCATTATATGTTTTTGACGTTTATTTGAGCACTTTTTAAATCAACCTTTGAAAAATTTCGCTATCCCTTTCTGCATATGTTTTAACGAGAGCACTGACTGGCTTGCGTACAGTAAAGTTGGTGACGCAGGAGATAAAATAGTTCACCGTTTTAACATTGAATTAAAAGTTCTATACACATATGTGAATACCGAAATTATTTATTTTTGATTTCTTATTTTTATGCTTCTAAGTGTGAGGAAAAGCTTATTCCTAACAAAATATTTACTTCTGCTATAATTTCACGGCATTGCTTTGCTGATGCATTACTAAAGTGATTAGGCACATGGTTATATTAATTCTACGTGATGGTGGAAGAATACCCTATGTAAATAAGTAGTAAGGAATAGTTTGTTCTAGACAAGGAGCCTAGGAGGACGGATTGGCGGATTTTAGCTCCATCTGGGTTTCCGCATATTTTAATTTTTTTCAAAATCAAGAGTTTTTACCCAAAAACCTATCAGAAATTAATTTTTTCTACCAAAAAATCGTTAACTTTCGCTAAAAATTTCCTATCAATCTCCTATTTTGTCCAACCTCAAAAAAAATTATCCGCCTAAAAATCATTCAAGGGATTCTAACCACCATCTTGAATTTCCCTTTTTTCCCTCAAAATTCCCCCTTTTCCCTAGAAATTCCCGATTTTCCCCTTAAAATTTCCCCTTTTACCCTAAAAAAAGCACCGAGCCTCCCGCTTACAAAAACGAGCCGCAGAAAGGCAATTCAGCTGATTTGGGGGCTCACTTCATACTTCTAGCCTACATCTATCAAATAAAGTTATTTTTAATAAATTATTTTTATAAAATGTTATATATTATTATATTAAAAATTTAAAGGCATAAGTATTAAGTGTTATATATCACCGTACTCTTCTTTTCAAGGCGCATTGCCACCCATCAAAACAACCACCTGATTATACCAACCATCCATGCCAATAAAAATTATATCCACCACACCTCAGACATTCGAAAAAAAATTTAAAACAAAAAAAAATTAAAAATCTAAAGAATCAAAGAACATATCATAGTAACCTCATACTCACCACAGAACCCTGAACATCAACTCCTACCCTATCTACCCATCTTATAATACAACAAAACAACGAAACATCACACAAAAATGTTTCAAAATCTAAAAAATGCAATGGGTGGCAATGCGCCTTGAAAATATGAGTCCGGTGATATATAACACTTAATACTTATGCCTTTAAATATTTTAATTTGAAAAATATATATAAATTTTATAAAAATTGTTTATTAAAAATAATTTTATTTGATAGAGGTAGGCTAGAAGTATGAAGTGACCCCCCAAATCAGCTGAATTGCCTTTCTGCGGCTCGTTTTTGCAAGCGGGAGGCTTGGTGCTTTTTTAGGGGGAAGGGGAAAATTTTAGGGGAAAGTCGGGGAATTTTTAGGTAAAAGGAAAATTTTTAGGGAAATTTTGAGGGAAAAAAGGGATATTCAAGTTGGCGGTCAGAATCCCTTGAAGTATTTTTGGGGGGATACTTTTTTGAGGCTGGGCAAAATAGGAAATTTTTAGGAAAAATTAACGATTTTTTGCTTAAAAAAAAAATTATTTCTGATGCGTTTTTGGGGTTAAAACACGCGATTTTGAAAGTAGAATTTCAAAATGGCGAAACAGAGATGGAGCTAAAATCCGCCAATCCATGATCCTAGGCTACTTGTTTAGAACAAACTATGCCTTACTACTTAAATACAACTAAATGCTTAGTTTACCGTGAACAGTATATATTTATCTGTGACTACACTCTAAGAAATTATTCGCAAATTTACCACACTAGCATATGCGTATAGTAAGAAAGCGCGAATGGCAATTTTTTTTCCTTATACATCCGTGGTGTTATTCTTACATATGCTTCGGAAAAAGTCAAATGCATAGGGAAATTCCCAGATGCATATAGTAGCTTTTCTATACTTGCAGCCTGATGTATGGTAAATATCCCATACAATGTATGGGTTAAAAACTTCCTTTGTAGTTTAGGAAAATTTCATGAAACACTTTTACAGTGTAGCGACTGGCGGCAATAAATAAGTCATCTTGCGGGCGGTTACAGAAATGATTCTGTCAACAGTAATCTTATCAATGCGTGTTTTAGAACACTCGGAAGGCAATGCCCTATGACATGTCGACGCGCAAAATTTAAATATAAAGTCTGTGATGCGGATTATGGGAAAAATTCCGTAAATCCAAGGCGTCAGGTACTGATCCCTCTTAAGAATACAGAGGTGAGATAGCCGCAATTTCTGCGCGAACTCCAGCCGCACGCGCCAGCAATATAGCGCCACTGGCTAGCAACGTGTCCGGTGGCCGTTAGCCAATTAGCGCTTGAACTGTATTTTTTTTCTTTTATAATTTAACCGCTTGAGGATGGCTAGAGGTAGTGAAATTTCGCGAAAAGATCTCAAGACAAGTTAAATTTCAAAACACTGCAGGGCAGTTTACGTATCTTGTTTGACTGAATTACTTTTTGACACGTGCTAACTGTCTGAACACGAATCACGTAGGAGCCGTGTAGATGTTGCCGAATTCTGAGTGGCCTGGTCAGATATAAAAACGCCTCCTTATGCAGACAGCAACCAATGGCTATAGACAAACTGCTGTTGGGTGCTTACAGTATGGAATTCCACCGTGCACTCATATTTTTTTTCACGAAAAATCACTACCTCTAAGGATGGCACAGATTTAGAAGCACCGAAGACAAGGTTGGAGTGAGCTGCCTATGTTCTCCACTGCAGCTATATACACTTGCCTTTGTCCTATTGGTCCTGGCTACACAGGACACGCTTACTGTACTCAGCGACGTTTATTATTGGCTGGCCCTCGGCCAATGAAGTCACGCGTAGACTGTGTACCCATTATTGTGTCGGGACGGATATAACAGGTTTTACAAATCCATCGTGTTCAACTGAGACCGTATTTGAAAAGAACGAGTCTGTTCATACGAGTTGAAATGTTAACTAGTTCTACGTATTTACTTATATTCTGATGAAGTCAAGCGAAATGGTAAAATTGTAATGGCTTGAGTTTGGTCCTCAAGAGCAAAGAAACTTCTCTATAACCGTAGCCCCGAGTATGTACGTGCATACTCCTCAAAGGGTTAACAAGGAAAACGTTTGGTAACTGACTTCCCAAGAAAGTCTTTGTATACCTACATACAAACAGTTTTATTGTAAAATCAGCAAAACATATATTTGCAATATTACAGATTATATACTTGTATTACAAACTTAAGATATTGAGAAGTGGGTATGGAATATTCTTTCTTCCATAAAACCAATGTCATTAATTAATAGCAGAGAATAAGGAAAAAAATTATTTCGAAATATAATTCACGGAAAAAAAAAAGTTAACTTTACGTGTTTTTAAAACTGTCGTCGTTTTATTGTGAGTATTTGCGTTGTTTGAAGTTTTTTATGTTGTTCAGACTTGAAATACCACGCAACTACACTTTACATCACCTCTAGTTGTTTTCACAAACAGCTATTAACCGTTTAACGTTGTTGAATGTCCGCCATTCTACTTGGGCTTGTGGATAGTGGGTCAGTATAGGGCAAACATTCCTTGAGATCTATTACATACCAGTTATTTTCAAGAGAAATGTTTGTGCTGTTACAAACATTTGTAAAATTACAAACAATTTCGCGGTAATAATTGCGAACTTTTTTTTTTTTACAGTGTAGTAACCTACTTGCCGGTTGGCAGCTCAGCCAACGGGGGAACATTCTGCAGCATTCAGTGGCCAATCAAACACAAGGCCTGTTCCCAGAGCCTCCACAGCCTATCAAAGAATGGATGATGGGTACGCCGACATCAAAGGAACTGCAACATCATTTCGTCTCTGTCCGCTTATACACTCTGCAGCTACGCGGAATTAAACGAGCTAAAAGGCTGTTCGTGGTAAAGGGAGCGCATTCGAAATCAGCCTTTGTAAAATGTCACTGCCATTGCCTGCATATATTTTAACTGTCAGGCGCCCGATGAAGTTGGCAATGACGGAGACAAAGTAGTTCCATGTGCTAACCATAAACAAACGCGTACAGTAGACATGTGTGAATACTAAAATATTTTATTTTTTTTATCCATATAAGTGTAACGATAAACACCCTTGTAATATATTTAGTTGCCCTTGTACGACGCACGAATAAAACCATCAGACCCATGTTAACGTTAATTGTTCATAAGGTGGAAGAATTCACCATGTGCAGACAAGTAGATATTTAGCAGGGTTTTCAAAAGTGCTCATTTTACCGCGAACAGCCTATAGAATCCTGAAATGCGTGTTAGATGAGCGGAAGTCCACCTATGCATGTGGGGACAGATATATGTTTTTATGACGCTTAACCTGTTTGCGAATAATGACCCAAAATTATATGGCCTCTACTAATAAACGCCCAATCGTAATACATAGGATTAAGAGATCTATTTCTCTACATAAAGAAGTACCAAATTTCCGGGTCTGCTTATGATGTTGGACCATTTCGTAAATATTTCAAATTTAAATCAGTTCCTATATCCATATTAAAAGGGCCACCTGTTTTTCGCGAAAAGATTCCACGTCCATATGCACTCCAAAACACGTTAGTTCAGAACCGATATCGCGATTTTAACTGGCATTCGTCTTAGACGTCTACCAGCCAATCACGGACGTTCAGTGCTATGGTAACTTTTTCCTGATTGGCCCAGTCGAATATAAGTTTTTCTTCTCACACAGGCCCACAGCCAATAGCCAAACGAAATTTGTAGACATGCTCTCAAGAAGTTGAAATATAGTCTGCGCATTGATATTTTGGCGCAGAACAGGTGGCTCTACAATCTTGTATTATAATGTAACCTTAAAATCAACTGTATGAATTAACTAATGAATTCATTGCTTAATGTGACATTTGGTAAGTGGATAATGAGGAAAAAAATTCACAAGAAGTGTTGTACTGATGTGTAGCGTGTCCAAGGGTTTTAGGAATTTCCAGCCTAGACATGGAATGTCTGTCTACACGTGATAATTAGAGACCCGAAAATTTCGCGGATTCATTTGAGGACACGTTAAACTCCAACCCCATGTACACGGGAGTCTCTGATTCTATTGGGACATAGTTTGTTAGACACGCCACGAACCACGTTCAACCAATAATAAACCTGCTAAGAAACCAAGGAACGAATCACGTGCTACCTGGTCTGGAGGTAAAACTGGAGCATCGGCCATTGAAAAGGGACACCCGCTTTTCGCGAAAAGATCCCACGGCCAGTTGCACTTCATAAAACGTTAGCTCAAATCCACCCTCGTGATTCGATGATCTAGGCGTTACGCGTCTCAGGTGCCTGCCCGTGAATCACAGACGTATAGTATCGGAGTAACTAATTCTGAATGGCCAGTCAAGTGGGAAAATGTCCTCTCACAGGCACACGTGGCCAATACACAAAGGAAAACTTCCGGTGAGCCCGTAGTGTATTGAAATATAGCATGCGCAGAAATCTTTTCACGAGCGTGTTTTATTTCACAGTCTAAGTGATCAAATAAACCGTGGCAGATACAGTATAAATGGGACTTTGGATTTCGATGTGAGGCAGCGGCCTGGAAACTTAGGACCGCTGTCAAGGTCGCGCGGAATAAAGAATAACACATGAAACTCCCAGTGTAGGAAAACCAATATATTATACAATGAGAACATATGATAACATACATATTCATTTACATATCCAGCATATATATTAAGGATTATAAACAACTTCTAGGTATCCATGTATTTTCATATTACCACAAGTACCTGTTAATTTCCTGTGCAAATAAATTTTACCTCCACAATTGAATTTAATTTTCTTAAGCGAATACAGTACAGGATTTCCAAAAGAAGCTCGAATACATCAAGGATTGTGGAATCTAGCATGTTGCAGAATGAATCCGCTAAATTTGTGGGCCTCTAAAGTCTGTTACGTGAAACCTTCAAAACGACACCTAATTTACTGGAGTCTGCTTCGGAGCGCCTGACCTGTCAAGCGAACAGCAGATTCTTAGCGAATTTATAAGCTGGATGAAGAGTTGTAAATCTCTTTTAACAGGCTTTGCTGCTTCTGTTGGCCGCCGTCACGTCGACTGGAGGAAGTCAGCCAATAAATGCTCAGCTTAGTGGAAGGCTTCGCCTGTTCACCTGTGCCAGGGATACAGAATAGTATCCGTACAGAAGAGCCATGCTGCAAGATTACTCTATTTCGCACCCTGAACGCTAGGCTACAGTAATACAAATAGAATTATGTGCGCTAAATTAACGTATAGTTCATTCGCGGTCACTACCAACTTTTCTGAAGCCTTGCTAAAGTTCTACTTCCAGGATATTCCTTCACCTCGTGCAAACAAAGCTTAACCGAGTCTATAAAATCACACCAAAAATGACAACGCGCCACATTAGTGCGCACTCGGTGTAATAATATTTTCCATAAGAAATATTTCTTACTAGGCATTACGAACACAACTATTTTCTCACTTTTTTATCCACATTAATTGTAAATGTAATTTATATATAAATTAAAATAAATGTTCAATTTGACCGAAAATGTTATTATGTTTAAAAAAAAAAATTTTAATGTTTGTGATAAATGATATATTTAGGAAAGAGCCAAACGGGATAATTATTCAAATGTTTGTTTTAAAAAGTTTGAAGAATCTGTGAGCGAATATTTAAAAAAAACGGTACATTTTTTTATATTGTATACAGTATACAGTTGTACCTCAGTAAAGAAATTTGAAGTACTAAAATTGCTTAAATTGAACACAGTGCGCCATTCAGTACTTTCAAAACACGTGTATGTATTAATCCGAAATATAAATATTTATGGGGGCCACGGTGCTGTAGTGGATAGACTTCTCGCCTTCGATTCCCGCTGGGCTCGCTCCCGGATTTTTCGTGCCCGGGTCTTCTCGGGGATCTTCCTTTTCCCCCACCCTTCCAATCTGGCACTGCTCGATACTCACCTCGTTTCACCCTCAACGGCTCTTCAAGACCTCGATGTTAATAGAAGCCCGTACAGTATCTCCCCAATCCACTATAAAGGTTTATTTAATTCCGAAGTGCCACACATATTTATCCCCCGTGCGTCCAGTAGAAATAAATTGAATGTGTCGACAGTATTACACTGTCTAGTGATAGATAGGGACACCCGAATTTCGCGAAAATATTTCACTACCAGTTAAATTTCATAACACTTTAGCTCAGATCCACTTCAGCGATTGGGTGATCTAGGTTTTACGCGTCTTAGGTGTCTGGCCATGAATCACAGACGTACACTAGCGGAGTAACCTAATTATGATTGTTCTTTCAAGCAAGAAAATCTTCTTATAAACACGCACTGCCAATAAGCAAAGGCATACTGCTGGTATGTCCGTAGGGTATAGTAATCTAGCATGTGCGGAAATGTTTCGGGTGTGCCTAGTGATAGATGTATTCTCCAAATAAAAGCCTCCTATAATAAAAATAAAACTGTAGGTGTGCGCGTAGGACAACAAACTAGCTAAGCAAACAGAAGACAATTGGGGTAGATGTTCCTTTGATATGTGGTTGTCCATTCGCTGATCGGCTGCACGAGACTTCGTAGCGGATGTCGTGTAGGATTGGTCAACGGCGTGTTGCGGGAGATTCGCTATTCGCTGGGCCACTGTCTGGCAAGTGAGTTAACCAGGCGCTGATATTGGCGAACGACGTGCCGCCATGTTTCCAGCCAGTAAGACTTTTTTTCTGTGGCAGAACAACGAAGTGTAATGGAAATGGAAACCACCCCCCCCCCCCCTTTTTTTCTCGCGCACTTCCCCCGGGTCACGAAAAACATGTGTCAAGAATTGGATGGACCCGCGCGTTTTTTGTGAAACAGTTGTTTGCGCGAATACGCGTATCTCAGTAAATAAATGTTCTGCAAATACGACCTTTTGTCAGAAAAGATTAAAAAACACTTATCTATGCCCCTATTTTTTTACTTTTGTCATATTAAGTGTATTCTCGGAGAGAAAAAAAATCGTGAATATGGTCAAATATATAATTTTTGAAACATTGTGTATGCAATTTTATTAAGCGGCAAGAGAAAAGTACAAAGATACGGGCGTAGTTTAATCTGCGGTCTTTCATCGCGTGTAATAATACCCCACAGTTACAGATGTAATTTACATAGTACAGCGTTACGATGGAAACACTGCACGCCTTGGGCGTAGGAGTGATGTGGCGCTAGAAGTGCGTGTTAGTGTCGCCCGTATCGCCACTCCCTCGCTTCTTGACCTTGGGGACGCGCAGCTCCAGCCCACTCTTAATAAGGTCCAGAAATAAAACGCTAGCCAATGGTAACAATTTCTCGACTGTCGGTGAATTTATCGCTGGTAGTATTAATGCCGGGCTAAAATGACTGACTTAGAACATCCACAGTAAGCGCCGTACAGCACAATAATTTTAAAATAAGCGCATACTACACTAAATTCAGATATGTTGATGGCGAGTAACAATATGTTTATCCGCATTTGACAGGGAAGAAGTTTAGCGTTTCCCGAGATATGACGCAAGATATTAATTTTCTGGGTGTGCTAGCTTCCAAAATGGGAGACCAATGAAAAAACATGAGGTTTGTTGGTAGACCCGATTAGTATTTCTTTCAAATAGGTTTAATTATTTCAGAGAAACTACATAACCTCTAAAACGTTTTAGTATATTCTATTTTGAGGCACCCGGAATGGTCGGAAACTATACACGTTAGGGTTTCTTACTAAGACATATGCAGAGGCAAACAGAAAGGTGATTTCTGAAGCCTACCTTTCCTTGTGAAAAGTTGGCTAGAGATATTCCTTGCATTGTGACCTAACAACACGACTGGTTGTAAATCCTGATCCTAGTGTAAGTGCACTTTAACTGGAACGCATCTAACACACTACTGGATTGGCTGACAGTCAGACAACGATGAATATTGTACAGTACAAAATATTGTCAATTTTCGGTTCTTCGTGCTTTTTGAATCAAAAGTTTGAAAAAAACGCCCCATTTGGTTGTTTCCTTATGATGCCATATATCACAACCTTTTATACTTGTCTTAACATAACAGTGCCTTATTTTTTGTTAAATTTATCTTTTAATTACAATTATGTAACATAAACTTTTGCAATTTCTGCATTCATTATTATAATCTATGTATATTTTTACTGATTCTACACTGTCAATGCCATAGACTGTACTTTGCATACTTTTTTTACATAGGTTTCATTTTTAATTTTTTTTTAAATTAATTTTCGTATATTTAGGATTTTGAATAATTATATGTTATAATGGCAATAATTTATATGTTTAAAATTCCTTAGATAGCTTGATTTGATATTGTTTGTATTTAAATTAATAATTCACTATTTTAATTTATTTTCTTGGTCTCACACCATTGTAATTGTTTCAGGAAATTTGTTGTGATATTTTTATTACTTTCTATGAGACCCGTAACTATTTGACATAGGGAATTAGGTCGTTAGGAGAGTGTCAGATTAGCTGTTTGAGTAGGAAGCCATCCGATTGGCTGGCAGGTTTGAATCCTGCATCCCCATTGGCTAGCGTGATAGCGTAGGGCTAGGCGAGTAATTTCAGTTAGGAGATCGCTCTCTCTCTGCCGCCATCTTTCAACGGGTTAAGACCTAAGTCAGGACGCACGTCCAAAAGTTGGACGTATCATAGGTATTTTAAGTAGTATATTAGGGTATTCTAGTTTCTACAGCTTGGTTAGTTAATATTGTTATGTTTGTACGTAGAGAAGTGAGCTGTAAGCCCCTCCGTATTGTATGCAGCAGTTTAGGAGCTTGGGTCAGTTAGTCTACACTTTCTTGAGATCCCGTCCTGCTTTCTACCATAAATGGTATCACCCTACAGGTAAACTATTTTTCTACACTACTGGTTTTTATACTAGTTTATTCTGCACGTCCTATAAACCTAAGCTAGCGGCCATTTGTAATAGAACATTCTACACAATGCCGTGTTGGCACGGCGTTTTTAACAGCTAAGGAACCAGCATATTTTAACCATAATTTAACCTGAGAGACAGAGTTTTTATTGTTCTGCCACTAAGCTGGGCCAAGTTTAATTTTTTCAAGTAATAATTGCAGACTTTTTCATTCACTGGTTTGTTTTGAAGTGACAGACTGATATGTCAGGCTAGTTTACGTTTTATAATGAGGGTATTGTGAACGACCGTTATGTCTGACCACTTCCTATCGGCAGTACTAGTTTGAATATTTTTCATAAACCCTTTGCTGTTGCCATTCAGGATTTTTAGTTACCACAATGCATATAAATTAAATTTAAGAAACTGAATTTGAAATAAAATAATGTGGCTAAAAAATGTTATGTAGTCTGACGTCTTTTCCTATTTGCATGAACAGTTGTTTTCACTTCGTCGCCTTCACTGATAACCCAGATCTGCATAATTTATGCACGTCCTTATGGAAAGCAAGTTGCATAATTTTCAAAGTGTGACAAATAGTCACTGTTCTCAAGTTAGTGTGGTTGACTCAGCCGATTGTTCTTCGCATCGAACGCCTGGTTCTCGAGCCTGCAAGGGGCAGGCAGACGTTTTCCTCAGGGGAGAAATATTCTGCTATCACACTGCTCGGTTGTAATAAGTTCTGCCAACAATATACCTAACCTAAGACATGATATTAACGCATGATTTGATTTCACACTGTTTTACAAGCCTATGGGAAAGTGTTGTTATGCGAACAGCTCAATAGTACACTACCTTTGTGCCACATGTGGTAACGTATTTTTTTATTAAGTGCTACATGGTAATATCCTGTCTGCTCATATTTTATGTTAATAATGCTTGGAATAGGCCTGCGACATGAGCACGAGTAGCAGATACATATGGCAGGGCACTTTGCATCATGTGACTCATGTACTGCAGGCAAGCTATGTATACGTTTTTCAGTAAGCTGGTGTGCACAAACTATGTTAATATTGTGGCTATATTGACACAGGGAAATACGACGGCTTCGTGTTACTTTATTATGTGAATGTGGTGTTTACGTTTCAATGCTATCTATCAATTATATTTCATTTATAACTAATATGAATAAGGGCAGAGAGAAAATATGTATGTTGGTAACGCCTAATAAAAAATAGTTTTTATGCAAAATATTGTTACGCTGAGTGCGCACGAATGCGGTGAGTTGGTCCTCTGGGTGTATTTTTCTAAGATTTGTTTGCGTTAGGCGGAGGAATATCGTGGAAGTAGAACTTTAGCAGGGCTTGAGAAAAGTTCGACGTGACCCGAATGGAGTATGGTGTCCGATGTAATCTGAAACAATAGAATGGTCGAGAGTGGAAATACAGATACCAAGAGATATACTCATTGCGCCAAATTTTGGAATTTTTTTTTTTAAGCATACTTCAGAACTCTTTGAAACTCTCGGATAAGTACGACTTATGTTTACCGGCGCTACTTAGGTGTATTTTGTATTTTGGATAGTTCAGATAGGAAATTTGCCAAGCCCTTTCTCACGCAGAGCGATCAGCATAAATACTTTTCTCCTATATTTAGTAAACATTTAGATAATGTTTTCCTAAACACGAATAAATTTAAAAATAAGTAACTCTTACTTATGATAGTGCGTGATTGGACTGTGTCATTTGCCGACCACGAGACTAAACAAAAAATGCACCACAGACTGTGGTGTTGTAAAAAGGCTTTTTCGTTTTTGTCTTGCTGAGTTCTGTGCGTGTGTGCGTTTTTTTTTTTTGTCTAGTCTCATAGTCGGCAATGGATACAGTCCAACTACACCATCATAATAACGTGAACTAACCATCATTGCCATTAGACTTCAAAGACAAAATGTAGCTCCTAAAAGTACTTCACTGAAATTTTATATGGACATACATACTTATAAATGTAAAACTATTCTCATAGCCAGTGACACGAGAATTTCGCGCGTTCGTTTCTAGACAAGTTGGAATTCACACACTTGTAGGTTCATGATACTTTTGTAATTGGTCGACGTGTTGTTTGACACCTCCTGGAGATAAATAAGTCAATAACAATCTCGCAGTAAAGTTTGCGTCCAACCACCGTATTTTACTACCACAACAATCAACGAATAAACAGTTGATATCTGTATGATAGTATATAAGACTGTGAAGTCTAGCCTACAGGTCATTGCACTCGCGAATTTCTCGGGTCTCTACTCATAGTGTACGAATAAGTATAGGCTGTTCACGGTAAAGAGGAAACTTTTTAAGGCCCTTATAAAGGGTTGGAGGGGATCAACCCCGCCGTCTTGGGTTTTTGGGGATTTTCGCCGTAAATTGCATCACAGATTTTGTATTTTATTGCGGGCGTCGACAAAACGTAGGGCATTGCACTGCACATGTTCTAAGACATGTATTGCTAGACTGATGTTTGCCAGGTCCATTTCTGTATCCGAAAGCAAGAAGAAATTACTTATTTCTTGCCTGCGATCACTATCCAGAAGTAATAAATTCTGTAAAGAGGCAATAGTTTGACTAAACTTAAAGGGCTATTATTAGAGACGTGAAAAACCCGCGTTATTCTGTAGCTGCAGACTAAACTCCAAGAAGCTGTGTGCTCGCGTAACTTCTTTAATTGGGCTATAACCTGCGTGACGTGTCCCATGGACGCTCTGAGCCAATAGCACAGGTCCAATTGTTGAGCAACCAATAGCTAGTGAGTCGGTCACACATGTTATTGACAGAGACCTTAAAATTCGAGTTATTTCGCAAAAAAAAAAAAAAATTTTTAACACACGTACTTTAACTATGCGAGTTCCATTGGACCGTACTTTATTTGGCATGCCCCAGGTAACTCTGCGCCAATAAATGAAGACTTCAAAATTGTGCACCCCAATCACATGCAGTTAAGTCAGAAAGGTAGTGACTTAACATCTAGGCGGTAACCAATAGAGAAACGATGCTGGCTCTAGTACTATAGAGTATTGTGAAGTTAAGTCTGATGCCAAATAATAACGCGAATTTGGCAGGTCTCTAGCTATTATTAGACCCCCGAGAAATTCGCGAGTTCAGTGACCTGTAGGCTACACTTCACAATCTTATATACTCTCATAGAGATATGAACTGTTCATTGGTTGATTGTTGTGGTAGTAAAAGGCGGTGGTTGGGCGCACAATCTATTGCATGTTTGTAGGGATAGGAAAATTTAGCGAGTTCAATTACCTGTAGGCTAGACTCCTCAGTCCTCTGCATACTGGAGCCTCAGCTGTGTGTTAATTGGCTATTGTTCCACATCTGGCAGTTATGGGATTCGTAAGGTGTTTCCTTGCAAGCCTGTTATTGGCTCAGAGGCGTGCAGGGCGGGTCTAATAAACTTATGATCCAATTGCGAAGGTGACTTCACTATATGTGTTTGACGTCTATCTTGTCCCGAAAAGAACTCACGAAATTGTCCTACCCCTACATGTTTGTTGCTGTCTTATTTGTCTCCAGGAGGTGTAAAATAGAATGTCGACCAATTAGAAATGTAACATGAACGTACATGTATGCGAATTCCAGCTTGTCTAGAAATGAACCTGTGAAATTCTCGGATCTCTAGCCATTATTTATGCCGCGTCATGCGAAGAATTTCATTAGATGTTCTTAAATTGAACTTACGGCAAAAATAGCGGAAGTACAAGAAAGTGGGCTGCGTGCCCCCTGGACGTACGTGATAGGTTCTCAGGTGTGGACTTCAACCAGCAACCCCCCCGGTGCAAGCGTAGTCGCGACACTCCATAGTGCCGGAGCACGCAGATGTAATAAATTGTCCCGCAGGAAAACGTAATCAACACCCTACCGCGCCACTTGTTCCTGCGAAGGGGGCTTTCCTTTCGCGCGCCTCCCATTTTAGTTAATAATGCCTCTTGCTCGTTCTCCCCTCCAGCGTACCCCCCCCCCCCTTCTACCCGCCCCCCTCCCCCCTTCCAGACACGACAACTGCCGCGAAGCGCTGTTTTGTCGCTGGAACGCCGGCTTGTCGCGCAGTTGTTCCGTCTGTGTGAGCCTGGAATTCTCCAGCGGCGGCCGCGGACAGAGTAATGAGTTCAGCAATCAAAGGTTATCGCGGATCCGAGTGAAGATAGAAAAAAAATACATAGAAAAAAAAACATTGCCCCCTTTAAATGCCTCGAAGTTGCAGACATGGGCTGCAAAGCTTCCCAAACAAGTTATTTCGCGAAACGTGAAAACAATTTTTTTTGTAATGGAAACGTTTTTTTCTTCTCTGGAGTATTGCTTTTAAAACAAAGAGCTTAATTTTATGAGTTGCTCACTTTGCAATTTCAAAACCTTTCTCAATTGGCATAAAGAGCTGCACAAATGCTGCGGAGACGTGAAATTAATGGACAAGTCTGTACTTTAGATTGTGTTAGCCTGAACTCAAAATTCGAATCAGTGAGAAAACCACTGACTCGCAGTGAGATGCGACTACCCGAATCAGTGAAAATGGCTCCAGTTATATTAAATGGAAACCCACTGACTGTTTGAGTGAAACAATTTCACTGATTCAATAAGGGACAACCAACTTCGTGCGATGGATTAAATATGTTTTTTTTATTTAATTTAGCCAAATCATTACGATAACTAAACATATTTCTGTTAGTTACTGTTTATATTGTGCAATTTAACTAGATTTACAGAAATATTTAAAAATATAGATGACCAGGATATGACTCTAGTGCGATACTTTACTAATATAGGTGACCAGGATATGACTCTAGTGCGATACTTTACTAATATAGATGACCAGGACATGACTCTAGTGCGATACTTTACTAATATAGATGACCAGGACATGACTCTAGTGCGATACTTTACTAATATAGGTGACCAGGATATGACTCTAGTGCGATACTTTACTAATATAGGTGACCAGGATATGACTCTAGTGCGATACTTTACTAATATAGGTGACCAGGATATGACTCTAGTGCGATACTTTACTAATATAGGTGACCAGGATATGACTCTAGTGCGATACTTTACTAATGTAGTTACGAATCCAACGTTGACTACAAAAGGGGGAAATATATGTATTACGTACTTTTATCGAAAATATGACACTTTATATTTGATGCCTTTTTTTTTCGTTATTAGTTTAATTCGCAACATTAGGACTGTTAAAACAATTAGTATGTAGAATGCAATCACATCGCCACATTTAATGCAGTTTAACCCTTTAAACTGACCGTCATTATGATAGTACGTGAAAACGTAATTTAAGACGTGAGGACGGAATGAAAGACTGGAATGTTCATTTTGCCTCGTAAAAAGGGATTTTAAAAGATAAAATCCACATCTAAAAAAAAAAAACTTGATTTTTGTTTTATTATGTTATGCGTTGCTATTTAATTTAATATGCGTTTTTTTTCTAAACTGTAATTTAATAATCGTTGTTTAACTGATCCATCAGTCAAAATACAAATCAGTGAAAAACAGTGAATTAGATAATTGATGGTTCATTGGAAAATGTCACTGAATCAAAAAATGAAGGAAAAATTGCAATTATATAATCCATTCACGGTTTATTCCTACTTTTCTGAAGACCTACTAAAATTCTACTTCCGGGATATTACTTTGCCTCATGCAAACAAAGCTTATTTGGAATTAGAAAATTTCACCACAAGAACGATACACTGCATTTGTACGCACTCAGTTTAACAACGTTTTGCTTAAGAACTATTTCTCACTAGGCATTACCAAAACACATACTTTCTCACTGTTTTATTTCTTATTAAATATACATTAAATATTACAATTTATACACAAAATATAAATAAAATTTTATTTGACCAAAAATAAGGCACTTTAATATAAACACAAGTATACACTCTTGTGGTAGAAAACATAATTAGGAAATAACCAAACACGTCATATATGGTTTGCTTTTTCAAAGGTTTGATTAAAAAAAGAGTGAATGAAACCTGTGAATTGACTACATCACCGATTCATGAGTTAAATTGATTGAAGTGACTGTTTAAAAAGTCAGGTGCTGTTAACTGATTAAAAGGTTGAAATTCTCACTATAGTCCATTCAAGGTTACTTCCAACAAATTTCTACTTAAGGAATATTCCTCCGCCTCGTACAAAAGAATCTTATCCGAGTCTAGCAGATTACAAGACTACGCGCCGCTTTCGTGTGCACTCAGTTCAATGATATTTTGCATGAAAACTATTTCTTATATGTTGTTCACGGAAAAATTAGCGCTTTCGAAAGCTCTGCTTAAGATCAACTTGTATGCACGTTGTGTATTCTTCCGCCTTATGTAAAATCAACACTGCCATGGGCCTCGTCACTTTGTTAGTACGTCGGAAAAGTGAAACTGTAAAATTATCAAGAAAGTAAATACTTTACAAATCTGCTTACTTTTACACTGCGATGCATTGTAAAAACAAGGAGCGAAAGAAACCATTTTCAGTCATCACAAATGCAACTACTTTCCAGCCATCGTTACCAACTTTTCTGGGCGAATCTCACTAGGTGCTTCCGTTAAAATATGTGTAGGTAGGGACAGTGACTTTTTCCTAAGGTTCATTTCTAAAGTGCTCACTTTATCGTGGACAGCCTTTACCTGTTGAACTCCCAAATACGTTAGTTCAGAATCAGCAACACTGTTTAAAGCTTTTAACTCGCAAGTAAGTATCTGCCGGCCGGTTACAAACGTTCATTGCCAGGGCAACTTTATTCTGGTCGGCCCAGTCAAGTAGGAAATGTCTTCTCACGCATAAACGCAGCGGACAGCCAAATTAACTTTGCAAACACGCACGCAAGAAGTTGAAATCTTGTCTGTGCGTAAATATTTTCGCGAAAAATAGTCGGCCCTACCTATACGCATACAATACATTATATTTCCTAATGCCTTAAGTTACGGGTTAACTTTTGTTCCTCGTGTTTCAGAAGAAGGTGTTTTTTTACCGACAAGTACTTACGAAATCCTTTTTAAGGCTGTTCACGATAAAATGACCACTTTTTGAATCAACTTTAGAAAAAAGTCACTGCCCCTGCCTGCATATATTTTAACAGGCGCGCTGAGAGACATTCGCCCAGTAAAGTTGGTAACGATGGAGGGAACGTAGTTACATATCTTAAGGTCAAATAAAAAGTATTAGGTAACCATCTATAATGAAATTACTTCTTTCGCTTGTTGTCTTTTTTCTAATGCATCAAAGTGTAAAAAAGAGCTGATTTGTGGAATTTTCCTTTAAAAATAATTTCACAGTTTCACTTGACCGATGCGTGAATGGCACGGTTAATTTTACATAATAGAACCGGTGTTCTTGCAGTAGTGGATATAAGTGACTTACTTCTAAATTGTCTTAAGTGCAAGTAAATGTGTTTAGACCTCAATGTGTTAACATTCACTTTAAAGTCAGTTGATAAGCTACTGCCGACTGGCGAACAAAGCCAATGATCTGGGAACAAGTGACTTATGGCCAGAGCTAGTGAATTTTCGCGAAAAATATAAGTACACAATATACTTCAATACCATAAGCACGCAACATCAGTTAGTCTATTGCTATTGGTTGCTGTCTGCTTGAGAACACGTTTACATATTAGACGGAACCACTCAGAATTCGACAATATCGGACCAGCTCCTACGTGATTCGTGCGCAGACAGTAACAACGTGTCAAAAAGTAATTCAGCCAATCAAGATAAATAAACGACTCTACAGTGTTTTGAATTATAGCTTGTCTTGAAATATTTTCGTGAAATTTCACTACCCTTACTTATGGCAGTTGAATTCTCCACATTCCTAACATGCACACTAATCTTTAGTTTCAGGTGTTGCAAAAGAGGAACTTTTCGGTGAGAAAAGAACTTATAATTTTCTTATAACTAGAGATAGGAGCATTTCGCGACTTCATTCTAGGACAAGATAGATTTCAAACGCGTGTACGCTGAAGTCGCCTTTGCAATTGGATCAGAGTTTATTAGGCACACCCTGGACGACTCCGCGCCAATAGCCGACTTACAAGGGAACAAGAAGCAAATCCCGCACTGTCAAATGTGAGTTAACACTGGGGCAACAGCCAATGAACAAACATATGAGGTCCGACTATACAAAGGATTGTGGAGTCTAGCAGACAGGTCATTGAACTCACGAAATTTTCCTATCCCTACTTATAACAGGTGACACATTGGAACCTACGGGAAAAATCCAGCAGATCCATTGCAGAAGAAGTAGCCAATTATAAAATAGTTCGTGTGACAGCAGCAACCAATAGGATTGCTTGGGGAAATGTGCTGCACGTATTGGTGGTGGCTTCTGGGAGTGTACGGGAAAGATCATGATATCACATACTCTGCAACATGTCACATGTGAACGAATATACTCGGGAAAATATGTTAAGGGGTTAAATTTAGCCATCATATTATTTAGTTGTCTGGCACTGATTATCAGGTGCTCAATTCTCGCTCGTTTTTACTGATTTCGCTCAGTTCTCACTGTTTTAGTTTTAGAGTGTAGCAGCGAAGAAATATTTGATATTTGAGACCAGTAGAAGTGGCAGTGATGATTTCCCACCAGAAAAGTAAAGGAATTTGCAAGAGAGGATGGGATACGAAGTGAGAAACATAGGGAAGTTGTACCTGTGCAGACATTAATAGAAGGCGTTTTAAGATACCAGAGAGAGGTGAAAGTATATATTTGCAACATGCCTCGAGACAGACTTCCAAATCAAGCCCTTGACTACAAAGCACAGGGTAAACGGAGTGTCGATAGACGAAAGAGGAGATGGTGAAGATGCGACAGGTATATTGTCTTACGCTGGAAAGTCAGAAGTAGAAGGCAGGAATCAGTTTTTGAATGATTTAAAGACAAGCTAGACTTCCAAACACTCGTGTACTGAAGTTAGCTAATTCTGCGATTGGCTCGTAGTTTGTTAAAATCGCTGCAGACGACCCTGAGCAGACCTGCACGAAACCCAGCATCAAATCGCTTGCTACCTTGTCAATGAACGAAACTGTCTACTCACTAGAGACCCGGAAATTTCTAGTATTCATTCGGCAACAAGCTAGACTTCGCAGCCCTTTGTGTATTCGAGCATCAATTAGTAGTTCATTGGCTGTTGCTCCAGTTTAACACCGGACCAGGTAGCATGGGATATGGCTCTTTTTTTCTTGCAGGTTCGTTATTGGTTGAAAGTCGCTCGGGGCGTGTATAACTAACCACTGTCCAACGATAGCACAAACACACATGTACACGTGAATGCAGTTTAAGTTGTCCTCAGATGAATCCGCGAAATTTCCGGTTCTCTACTACTAACTAATGCGGCAGTCAATAAACGAACAGCTGAGTTTATGGTGAACAGAGGAATGCGGAGTCTGCCCTGAATATCATTTAAAATCGCATATCACTCCGGAAAAGAGTGGTGTTAATGGTGACTGAAAGGGCGAACCAGTAATTCCCACAAGTGTTATCAGTCGGTTCCCCTCATTTCTACCACAGATGGTGTCCCCCCCCCCCCTCCCTTCACCCATGTGTCCATCAACCCCCATTAACACCGTCGCACTTTTTTTCTGGCGTGGAGGGTCACACCATCACGTAATTCATGTGACACCAGGCCACCGCATGCGATTCGCGCAATGGTTGAAACGACACGTAATTCAGCCAATCGCGCGCCGTCCCTGGACACCGGTAACCACTCTGCGGTTCCCATCGTAACCCCGTTACCCCTTCTCCCCTTCCCCAGACCGATATTTTTATATCAATCCGCTCTGCGTAATTGATGTCTCTATTACTCCCCCCACACCTTTTTTTCTCAAAACACCACACAGCATCGCCGGCAACATTATTGTGCTGGGCGTTTTTCTAAGTTTCTGTGGAAATACATCGGCAGATCTCGACAGTCAGCTTCCTGCAGATCGAGACAAGCCGTTTGAAACGATCGGGAGCAAACTGTGCCCAGATAGCTATTCTGAGCGCACTGTCGGTTCCAGACCTCACTACCTCGGCAATCCTCGGGTACAGTGGCGAAGAAAGTTTCGTATAGAATCGGCATTTTTCGTCCCCGTAACTCGACGCCAAAGGGAATACGGAGACTTTCCGTATTTTGTATTAACGGACTTAACTCCGTTTTTTCGTCATTACGGATTGCCTTTCCGTATATGCAATGTACATTTCCGTTAAACATTCCGTAAATATACGGAAATTGTTAACAGTGTATTCTGCTGCCTAGTATTACTTCACATTTCACTTATGCACACTGCTAATTAACAACTAACTGGGGCTCGAGTACATAAAGTAGTATTCTGGAGTCTAGTTTGTTGACAAATGAATCTGGGAAATTTCTTGGTCTCTACGCATAAGTAGAGACCAGAGAAATTCGCGAGTTGAATGACCTGTAGGCTAGACTTCACAGTCTTATATATACTCTGATACAGATATCAACTGTTTATTGGTTGGTTGTTGTGGTAGTAAAAGGCAATGGTTGGGCGCACAATTAATTGCATGTTTGTTATTGGCTCATTTATCTCCAGGAGGTGTCAAACAACACGTCGACCAATTACAAACGTAACATGAACGTTTCATGTGTGTGAATTCCAACTTGTTTAGAAATGAACTCGCGAAATTATCGGGTCTCTACGTATCCTCCTACTATATAAGGAGACGATCTCTGTCCGTCTTCAATACCTCCAAGTCCCTTGAAACTCAACAAAAGTTTTTCAGATTTTGCAGAGCGAATCCTTAGGGTCTAATACATGTCGAGTTCTAATTTCAGCAAGATCAAATTACGCAATCATGACTTTTGACCCTAAAAACTCATATTTTAATTATTTTTTCCTATAAAAGTTTTGTATTAATGCATAGCAGATTATTGCATAGATACATGAAGTTAATGGAATATCATTTATTTACTTTAAATGTCTCGCTTCAATGTTGAGTTAATTTCACATCAAGTGGGGCCTTAGTGGCCCAGTGGCTAGAGCGATTCCACGTGAGGCCACAGTGGCTTAGAGGATAGAACTATATCAAGTGGGACCGCAGTGGCCCAGTGGATAGAACGATTCCAAGTGGGGCCGCAGTGGCTTAGTGGATAGAACTATATCCAATGTTGAGTTAATTTCACATCTTTTTTTTTCAGTCTTTGTATGATAACAAAAATGTGTAGCATCATAACTTTTCTAGGCACGTGACTATTAAGAAAACATGGTCACGGGCTAACCCCTAGTAAATAATATCTAGAGACACCCGAATTACGAGTAAAGATTTACGCACATGCTAGATTTCAATACTTTACAAGCATACAATTAGTTTCCTTCATTTTTTATTGGTGGATTATCTCTGTGAGAAAACAGTTTCTAACTTTACTGACCAATTAGAATTTGGCAACTCCGGCAGTGTACGTCTGTGATTCGTTGGCATGCACCTAAGACGCGTGAAACCTAGATCATCCAATCAATAAAATGGGTCTTATCTTAACTGTTATGAAATACAACTCGTCGCGGATTTTTTTCTCCCCCCCCCCCCCCCCCGCGAAATTAGGGTGTCCCTAGTAATGTATGTGTAGTTTTGTTTAGGTATTTTACATTTGCAGCTGTCAGCCATAGCTAAAGCGACCTTTTTTTTTTTTTTGTGTTCGCGAAACGTTTCCACGACCAGTCGTACTCCAAAACACGTCAGTTCAGAAACAGTATCGCGGTTGGATGATTATAACTCGCGGGCAGCTTAAGTATCTGCCAGCCAATCACGGGCATCCAACGTCGGGTAATTCGAATCTGATTGGCCTAGTCGTGTAGAAAATGTCTTCTCACACAGACAGGCGGCCAGTAGCGGATGGAAATGTGCAAACTTGCACGAAACAAGATGAAAGTCTGTGTGAAAATTTTTCCGCGAAAAGCAGGTGGCCCTAATAATGATTGCATTAATTTCTTGCACTTTGCGTTAGTGAGAAAATAACACCCAAAATTTGTAGTTCTGATATGTCTTGCTTTTTTTTTTTTTTTTTTTTTTTAGTGTTTATGTGAATATGAAAGTATAATTTAACTTTCAAGAATACAAAGTGGTTAATCAAACCTTGACTTCCTTTCCGTCACAGTCTCAAGAAGAGACAGTTCTCCCAAACATGAGAAAAATATCAGCTATTGAGCAACATTATAAAACAAAAATAATGTAGTCATTAGTAGTATTTTAATGCAATTCATATAGCATATTCTTACTAGCTATGGCTAGAGGTGCCTGTTTATCGCGAAATGATCTCTGCGCGTGCTATATTTCACTACACTACGGACATGCCAGCAGTTTTATTTTGCTCATTGGCAGTATGTCTTTGTGAGAAACTTTTTTTTTTTTTTTTTACTGGACTGGCCAATCAGAATTACGTAACGCCGATACTGTAAGTCTATTATTTGCAAGCAGACACCTAAGCTGTGCGCCAGTTAAAATCATCCAACTGCGATATTGGTTCTCGACTAACGTGTTCTCGAGTTAGAGGCCTGGGTATTTCGAGAAATTCATTTGAAAACTAGTTAGACTTCAGACACATGCACTCAAAAAACTTTTACAAGAAAAATCCTTGGAAACCCAGTTGACAAGAAAATTCTTTTTAAAACTACAAAGAGTTTTCTTGTAAAATCTGCAAAAGATTTATTCGTAATATGACAAATGACAGATTTGTATTACAACTTGCATTATTGATAAGCGTACTTTTTTTTCTTCCAGAAAACCAATGTGATGAATTAATAACAAAAAAAAAAATCCAATACATAATTTATGAAAGAAAAAAAATCACACTTTGCCAACACAGGGATTAGAACCCACAACCCTTGTGTGTGTATATATATATATTATATATATATAATATATATATATATATATATATATATATATATATATATAGCCGGCACACTTAACCACAGTACCAACTTGACTTACGGACATTTTACTTATTTTAAAAATATATAGCCTGAAGTACCTATAAAATATTAATGGTGTTATTTGGTTAGGAATAACAGATACTCTTATTTCTTTCGAAGTGTTCATTTGTTGAGTTTAAGAGATCTGGACGGCTAACGAGTGCTTGAAAGCCCGATTTAAGAGTTCTGTGTGGCTAAGCAACATCAACAGTCAATGAAAGAGACACGGAAATTTCGGCGATCCATTTGGAAACAATCTAGACTCCACAATCCTTGATATGTACCCGAGCAACAGCTATGTTGTTCATTGGCTGATGCTCTAGTTTTACCTCAGATCAGGTAGCACGGGATTAGGTCGTGTTTTTCTTGCCGATTAGTGATTCCTCCAGGTGATTCCTGACGAACTGCGGTCCTATTGAAAAGGAAGTCAAATGTACACGTGTTTGAAGCCTAACTTATCCTCGAATGAATTCGCGAAATTTCCGCGCCTCTATTAAGGCATAATACGGTCACGTCTTATTGAAATGGTCGTTTTTGTTGTGATTATTTGAGTAGTTTTTAAGCGTTTTGCTCTATTCGAGCTTGCAATAGATTTCTTTTTTGCACGCAGCTACACTTTGCATCGCCCATAGTTTCTGCACAAACAGATATATACGGTTTGACGTTGTTGAGTGTCCGCCATCTTGCTGAAGCTCGTGGATACGGGTCAGTATAGTACAAACATTTCCTGAGGTATGTTATGAACACACCCCTTGTAGTTTCACAAGAAAATTCGTTGTACTCTTACAAGCTTTTGTAAAATTACAATTTTTTTTTTTTTTTTACATTGTACGCATTTGACTTCCTTTCTCCATCAGCCCGCGGTTTGTACGTCGCGTCCTGGACGAATTTAATCCAATAACCGACCTGCAATAAAACGAGGACTGAATCCCGAGCCACCTGGTCCTGGGTGAACTGAATCACCAGTCAATAAAAATCTAACTGAAGCTTAATGATTGTGCAGTCTAGCTTGTTGCCAAATGATTTCGCGAAATTTTCCAGGCCTCTATCTGGAGTACAACCAATCGTGGAAACTTTTCGCAAAAAAAAAACCAGGTGGTCCCGACTGCTTTGCTGTGTACAGTGCCAGTCATGAATATAATTAATTTGCAACACCGCCAGACTGAACGAGTTAACGTCAGTAGTGTAAACATTTATTTCAGCACTGCACTTCCGGTTCGCCATCAACTGAGCACTTTTGGGGATGTCCGTTTTATTTCTCTCAACTGCACGTGAAAATTGCCATCATAGTCCATTCATTGATACTTACAACTTGTTAGAAGCACTGCTAAAAATATTCTTCTAGGATATTCCTCCGCCTCGTGCAAACAAAGATTGACCTAGTCTATAAAATTGCACCAGAAGGACAACGCACCGCATTCGGGCGCACTCAGTGTTATATTATTTTTCATAATAATAACCATTTCTTTCCGGGCATTACCGTATGCCTATTTTCTTACTGTTTTATTCATATTAATTGTAAATAGATACCTGAAAAATTCGCGTGTTATTTGAGGTGTAGGCTAGACTCTACTACAGTCTTAGATACAAATATACCGATATGAACTGCACGTTGGTTGTCGTGTGTCGCTGTGGAAGGTGATGATTGGACTAGCGTTATTCAGGAGGTGCCAAACACAGTGTGGACCAATCACTTTAGCTATATAAACAAACTTGCTTTGAATTCTAGCTTTTCTCGAAATGAATTTGCATATTCTTCGAATCTCTATAATTTATAGATAGAATACAAGTAAAATTTCTATTTAACCAGAAATTACGGTAGTTTTATGTCAACACAAGTATAAAACCCTTGTGATACGTAAAAATATTACGAATCAACTAGACACGTCATAAACGGGGTGGCATTACAAAGTTTTGATTCAAAAAGTGTGAAGAAACGGCGAATAGACTATATACCGCGGATTACTGAAGACCTGGAAAATTCGCGTTATTATTTAAATACATACTGAACTCCAAGTTACTGAGCATTTGACCAACTTCAGCCATTGGTCAAAGATATGTTTGTCACTCCTCGGAGAACTCCTGAGCCAATAATATAAGTTCAGATGTGGAGCGGCCAATCTCTTTGAAGGAGACCAAGCAGATACATCTAGATGATTACAGTGCAGCGGCCAATGAAACCACGAACTGTGGTCACTTGTTTATAGGGCAGTGGAGTCTAGCATGCCACCGAAAGATAGCGCGAAGTTTGCACGTCTCTATGGATTACACATACTAGGGGCAATTGCACCTCCCATTCCCCTAAATATGCACAATCATATATATATGCAAAAAATATGCACGTATGGAATATCATTACTGTCTACAAACACTGTTTTTAAATACCATATTTTATCTGCACATGTATAGATTTATATTCATTTACGGCACAGGGCTTCTGAGTGTGCCTTCAGTGACATGTGGCACTGAACAATTAAACTTTATAATGAGAAAAAGTTGATTATTTTATAATTAATTGACCCAAAATGTAAATACAGTTCCCACATAGTCCATATGGACAAAAAATGGCAGTTTTAATCAACTAGCTGAAACACTACAAACGATTGTGATATTGATTGTGGTTGTTTATATGGTGTGTTATAATAAATAATATTAAAATTTAACACCTAATAATATGAAAAAATTGTAACTGATAAAGTTTTTTAAAATTTTTTGAAAATATGCGGAAAGAATGTGCCCTTGAAATTATTTTATTGTTGCTCCAATACTGTGAACCGGATGACTATCTTTCAGCAACTATAAAATAATGCAGAGAATTTTCGGAAATAAAAATAGGCCTGACATTACACCAGTCCTTTCTGTAATGCGTATTTAAAGGTTTAATATATTTAATTTGTTAAAAATAATAACACCGTTGCAATAATACCTACTTGAAACACATTCCGCTACGGGACGTACGTTTTCCGATATTTTATAATTTAAAAAACTATAGTATTTATCATTCCCACCATTAAAATGCACATATTTTAATTTATTATTACATTAGATTTGCGTCATATTAAATTTTGTATTTTATATTATAAATATACAATGGTTTATATTACTTTAATGCTTGAAACGTAAAAAGTATTTCTGTATATTGCTAAATAATACCTACTTTTTAAAATTATACTTACCATATGGCAAAAAGAAATTCTATATATTTCTTCAATAAAATAGTTTCATAAATTGTTAAGAATAAATAACAACTTTTAGTACTTGTTAAACGTTTCTATGATTATGTCATTTTTTACTTCCCAGTTACAGTGATTTATGGAGGGGTAAGTTGATAATTTTAAGTTTTCAATGTGCGGAATGTCTGTGGTATTTTCACTCATTGGCTGTCATCTGAGTGTGAAATTACTTACTCAGTACGTCCACTGAAATTCCATTCTTATATTTCCTGACTTTTCACTGTTTTCTAGGCACAAATTTACCATTTCTCCTGACTCATTTCCAGGAATACTGAATCCTTCCAATAGGCACCGCTTTTTTTTTCCACTACTGGCAGAAAAAAATATGAAACACGTAGAGACCTGCAGGATTCGTGTTATTATTCGGGGACACGTTAAACTTTAAACACACGTACCTTTGCAAAATATTTGTCATTGGACCATTCATTACATACATACGTATTTGACACGCCCTGGATACTTCAACGCCAATAAACGAACACTTCACTTCAGTCAGAAAGGGCGTGGATTCTCATATACGCAGCAACCAATGGAGAAACGACGCCGGCTCCGGTATATACAGTACTGTGAAGTTTAGCCTGATGCCGAATAATAACGCGAATTTTGCATGTCTCTAGAAAAAAACCTATCACTGAAGATAAATTAAATTACACTGCAACAAACCAAGCAAGCAGGGCCTACATTTTAGTCAGGCCATCAATGTGTAAACCTGCAGCGAAAGGGTTACAGTTAACCCGAGATAACTTTGCACCTGTAGGTGTGTAAAAGGCTGTTCGCGGTAAATTGAGAACTTTTGAAAGCCCTGTTTAAGCTACTTGTATGCATTTTGTGTATTCTTCCGCGACGTGTACAATTAACGCTACCTGGCTACTTTATTCATGCGACGGTCAAGTGAAACAGTCAAATAATTAAAAAGTTTAATAATTTACATGTTTACTAATTATCACACTTGCATGCATTAAAAACAACATAAACAAAAAAAATAATTTTAGTGGTCACAAATGTATACCTAACAATTTTGATTCAACGATATGACATGGAACCACTTTCCCTTTGCCGTTACCAACTTTACTTGATGCCTGCCAGTCACTGTGCCCTTTAAAATATATGCAGGTGGAGACACTGACATTTTTCAAAGGTTGATTTCAAAAGTGCTCAGTTTATCGTGGACAGTTTATAAATCTGGAACGGTCTACGTGATTGTTTTGGCGACATTATTTGTTAAGGAAACCGCAAAACGTAGCCGGACATTTGTAACCTTAAGTATTTATATACCCAAGCAAGTTAGCTATTTAGCCGCCAAATAGCGCCAAAAAAAAATTGTAAGTGGTATTTAGTAACCTAGTGAAAGGACGGTAAGTGAGCACTTTTGAAAGCCCTGGCGTTTGGAATAATATTCAATAAATATATTTTATTTTAGCCTTCGATTTTAAATGTCGACTGCGGTGGAATATACATACAGTGTTTATTACTTACATTTGAATATTTATTTTAAAAAGTGGTTAAAGCATAACAAATGGCTGAAAGAAAATGGTGACTAGGACCTCAAAAGTGCTCATATTACCGTGAACAGCCTACAATGTCAGGAAACATTCACGAACGAATTTTAAAAGTATCGCACACGTCAATAAGTTCCATTTCTAGCCGGTTCCAAAGTCTACGACGAGAGAATCGCAGGTGGCGTAACGTACTCACCCGACGCCGAAAGACGCCTGTTCGCTGCGACGCGTCGGGTCTCCAGATCTCGAGCGACGACACCACCTCCTTCCTCACTAGGCAGCGGCTCGCGGCCGACTGGCTGGCTGGATGGCTGGCCGCCTTTCCCGCCGGCGCGAAGCATACGACCGGGCCGGCTGCGCGCGCACCTCCCCGCGTTCGCAGCGCTGCTAGGCGACGAGGATAGAAGCTAATACCCGCGCGGCCCGCCCGATACACTAAAGACAGTTCGTGATAAAGTGAGGGCTTTTGAAATCAACCTTTGAAAACTGTCACTACCCCTGCCTGCATATAGTTTAACGGGCGCACTGGGTGACATGCGTCCAGTTAAGTTGGTAAAGGTTGAGGGAAAGTAGTTATAAATATTTACGTCGAATAAAATGTAAGTAACTATTTGCCATAACTTCAATTATTTCTTTCGCTTTCTGTTTTTATATAGTGCATCAAAGAGTAAAATAACCAGTTCTATAAAATATTTTCTTTCCTCATAATTTCACCGTTTCACTTGACAGACGTATGAATAAAGTGATGAGGCCCATAGCAATGTCAGTCTTACATATGGCGGAAGAATACGCAATGTCCATATAAATAGATCTTAGGCAGGTCTTTCAAAAGTGCTCGTTTTACCATGAACAGCCTATAGTATTGTCTATTCGCGGTTTCTTCACACTTCTTGAATCAAACCTTAAGAAGAAAAAAAAGGTCCCATGTACGTGTATGGTTGTTTCGGAAATATATAAAATATCATCACAAGCCTTTTGTACTTGTGTTACCATTAGAGTAGGTAGTCTACTTTATTTTTGGTAAAATCGAGCTTTAACATATATTTATCTACCAATTATAATATTTCATCTATAATGAATACGAATGAAAACAAGGAGCATGTGTGTATGGTGGTAATGAATAGTATGCTAAAGTTCTCATTTTAAATATTATTACACTGAAGCTCCCTTTACAATGTCAAATTTTCCCGCCAAACATTGGTTGTACAGTTATGACGTCATCGAGATGTCATAAAACTCCGCCATTTTCGTCTGAGAATATTGGATGGCTTCAGTTTCCATCAAGCATTTGAAAATTGGACCGGTTCTAAAATCTATTATATGTTCGACGGTCTCGGACAATCAGAATCTTGCACGACAAAAATGAACGTCAAGAAACTTAAAATAACGAACAATTTCTGGAAACGGAGTATCTCAGTTACGAAGATAATTAATTTATGTAGTAGCTGTCTGGGCATGAATGTTGTTTTTAATTAATATTGCACATAATATTACGAACTTAGAAGCATTTATTTCATAGTGCAGGAAACGTATCTTATAAATAAATCTTCAATATAGTAAAGAAACGAAAATTACAATATTACTTACATTTTTTCCTGTAATTGACAGCATGGAAAAACTATGAAAATCATTATTTAATAATATTTCAAATTAGATTCTCCCAATGAACAAATTTGACAGTGTGACATATTTTCAAACACATACAAGATTATTGGATAAAATTTGTTGAAAGTAAAAAATTTGATCGCCGTATTTCGTCCTCAAATTTTATTGTCAAATATAGTTGAAGGTATAAATCTTATAGTGCGACAGGGGCTCAAGAGCGCATGAATGCGGTGCGTCGTCCATCTGGGGTAATTATTTTCTACAGTTGGTTAAGCTTCGTTTTCAGGAGGCGAAGGAATTTCCTGGAAGCAGAACTTCAGCAGGGCTTCAGAAAAGTTGGAAGAAGCCGTCGTTACAGACAATAATACCGGACAGCATGCATATTCTGAAGTTGGCCAAACGCACAGTAACTTGGAGTTCATCCTGTCCTTAAACAATAAGACGAAATCTGCAGGTATCTGGCAATGCCAAATGACATGTCGACGCCCAAAATTAAAATGTAAATTCTGTACTGCAGGTTAAGGCAAAAATTCCGTAAATCCGAGACGTCAGGGCCTGATCGCCCTTAAGAATACAGAAGTAAAATTACATTTGGTCCTTTTTTTTTTTTTTAACCCTTTCACGGGCAACTTTAAAAAAAAATGTCGTCTGGCAAACGTAATGTACTGAAAGTGGGCTAATTTTAACTACCTACGTTTCATTACAGGGCCATCATATTTACTTTCATTGTTACAACAATGGTGTACAGCAGTGAGTAGACTATTTCCCTTGGCCCACCTTGAGAATGTGCAGAACAACAGTGATATTTATTATAAAGTGAATAGTTTTCTACTTTACAAGATATTCTAATTGTATTGTTTAAAAAAATGTATTTAATTTCAAGGCATTTTATATTTAGCATACCTCTGTAGTAATGAATAACTAAAAAAAAAAAAATCACCGAAGTATGATACCATTTGATTCTGACAAATAACGTGGCTGTGGCATTACTTTCTATTTTCATAATGTCTAACAGTTTGTAAACTTATAAGCATAAGTATTATATACATAGATATTGTGACAGTACATGCAACAATAATAAAAATAAGAACGTAGGCTACTTTACCACAAACAATGTGCTGACCCATTGTTTTCAAAGCAAGTTAATAAGAACGTAGGCTACTTTACCACAAACAATGTGCTGACCCATTGTTTTCAAAACAAGTTGATCGTAGTGCACATTATTTGGTTTGGAGACTTTCCAGAGAAAAATTGCATTAAAAATAACTGTGTCTATTAGGTAATTAAGTGTGTGATATTCCACCATTTTCTAGATCGCTGACCAACTGCATATCTTTCTCGCAGTTGATCAAAGCGATCTATGCCGACCATATCTGGTTGTATTCATAAAATGCTTTTGGAGCAAAAACATCACTTCTTGTCCATCTTTATTCCTTCTGTGCACCATGACTATGTATTTTGGATCATGCGCTGTTGAGAGCAGTGTAACTACTTTTTTATCCGCCCATTTGATGGCTGACACACAGCCTTTCATCTCGTACTGGAATTTTCCTCTCTTGAGTTTGTCATTTCTTTCCATCATAGCTGGAAGATCTTTCCTGTTCACCCTCACAGTGCCAACAGAATAGAAGCCATTTTGAAATAAGTATGTCACCAATGCAACAGATGTGATATTTCTGTCTGATGTTTTACAACTTGATCGCCCAAAGGTTACTTGTCTCGTTCCATGTCATCTGAAGACTTCCCGATGCAAATTTCAAAGTTTAAAACATAACCTGCTTGATAATCGGCTAGGCACAAAACTCTGTATTCACTCTTCACCGACTTCATAGGCATATACTGTTTTAGGGTACTCGGTATGGAATCATGGATTCATTAACTTAAAGTTGACTGGAGGGAGTGTGCATTTCTTTTGTTTCCTGATTCATCTGAGTAACAAGTGTACGTGTAGCTTGTCACGATTCTCTTCATTCCTGGGAGGATTTGCTCTATTCTTCTAGTTCGTTATGACCCATCAGGACCACGAGTGTCTTGTTCAGCGCGCCTTCGCTCTTCCCGATACTTCTTCATTCTTTCACTCCTCCTGTTTCTCTCTGCTTCTGTGAGTTGTATATTGATCCTGGTGTCAGTCCATTTGCGACCTTCCACCATGTTCCTGTGCCTGACTCTATCTTGTACTATTGTCTGGGGATTTTTTACCATAATGACAATTGCCTTCCAGTCCTCCCTAACTTCCTTCATCCAGCTGTTTCCCATCAACATGTCGCATTCCAGATCTTCTTGGTCAACCTGGTTGTCGTTCATCCCCATCAGGCGCTCCCCGAATCTCAACCATCTCTTCTGTATCACACTCGAAATTGATTCTACACTCTCGTACAGCTCCTGCATTGTTCTGTTATCATTCAAATGTTTTTTTTCAATAATTTTCTTTAATATTTTTAGTATCATCATATTTGATATACCCGGTACTCCAAGTGCTGGGTCCGAACTCCAATACAGCGATATATCTGGTAGCTGATGTATGCTCATTAGTTCATCCACCAGATCTTCTTTTATATTTAGCATATAAATTTGTTTCATCAACTATATGCTGCAGAACATCATGAGCCAACGGCAATGAAAACAAACAAATTTCATTGCTAGTTGATTGCACTTCATGGGATACTCTTATTTCACACTGCACTCGTGTAATATTTTTTATATTTGATTACCTCACGCCACTTGTCTGTCTAATGTTCACTTTCTGACACACTACTGTCTACACTGTCATTAATATTTTCAATAATTTTGTCCGTAGCTACAAACTATTCACTACATTCAGTCTACCCAATAAATTCACATTCGGTGACAGAATGACTGGATTCTCCCTCAAGTTCGTCAGGCCCCGTCTCTGAATCATCTGGATCGCTTCGTAAACTAAATAGCAAATTCAGAACCTCTTCTGTAGAAAGCCCTAATCCGATGCCCCTACTCATCCGTGAGAAATATGAAGGGCTAGAATTACTTTTTTACATACTACTTCCATTCTAAAGCTCAAGTACATAGTGTAATACTTTTATAAAAATCAAGATATCAGTATCCATGTGGAGTTGTCATTAGGGGAATAATAAACCTTTGTTTTCAGAAAACTTATATACATTTATCAAAAATATTAGCACTGAAAATTTTGTGAGCAATAATAAATGCACTAAATGGGTATGTATTCAAGATATCGAAATGAAAATACACAGAGCGTTTTGGAACAGTTTGAAATTAAATAACCAGACTCTACTCTACTAATAGTCATTTATAAAATATGAAACATGGCTGAATGTGTTACATACCAGAATATATTGTATGCCAGTCATGGACCGTGGGAAGTATAATTCCCATTGCTTAGTTACCTGTTCGTAAATGTGATAAGATACACAAAATGTTATAATAAGTACCTACAAATTATGTTATAGGCCCAGTATCATCACGAATGTGTCACAATAAATAATGCACTCAAAAAACGCAAATAATACTGAAATCTCGACCCAATCTAGCAACGAATTAACTTATAGAAATTCCTGAATTTCTACGAATCACATTTAAAGAAGTAAAGAATATTCTAACTCTTCTATAAGCGCTGTGAATTTCGACTGGGAAAGAGAAAGTTTGGTAAGTTTACGACTCAAGTATCAATATAAATCCTCTTACGGGATTAAAAAGAATGCAAGAATCGCGTGTTTTAAAAACAGCTACTATTCCGATTCTTTTTTCTACTTCCAATGTTCCTGAATATATATTTCAGAGTGGGTTTAAAGTGATTTTAAAAATAACAGTTTCGCGTCAAAGATGAAATATTTTCTCTGAGTGAACTGCGAGGTAACTATTGCCTATTAAGTAAGGACACCTGAGTTTCGCGAAAAAAAAAATTTCCGCGCAAACTAGATTTCATTACGCTTCGGACACACCAGCAGATTTCCTTTGCTAATTGGCCACGTGTCGTTGTGAGAGGACATTTCCTTACTTGACTGGCCAATCACAATTAGTAAGCTCCTACACTGTGCGTCTGTGATTCGCGGACAGACATTTGAGATGCGTAACAAGTAAATCATCCAATCACGAAAGTGGATCCGAGCGAAAGTGTTATAAGATGCAACTGGTCGTGAGATTTTTTTGCGCAAGTTAGAGTTCACGTAGTTATTATTTATTACCACGTAGATTGTGAAATTTATTTTGTGGTACCCCCACATTTAATACCAAAACCAATAGTGCTTGTATAGGTTAATTGTGAACTCGCTTGTAAAAGAATCGCAAACAAGTGAAAAACTTTCATGAGACATGTTGTAACATTAGAGAAATCTGAAAACCGCGGAGAATTTCGAGCCAAAATATGTTCGATAATACTCTAGTTAGTTTACTCTTTTATAATTGTATGATCACGGTTTTGATGCGACTAAATTCTTTTCAGACAAATGAGAAACGTTCTGCCTTAGAGTATCAGATTCTTCATTGGCCCATAGTAGCTTCATACATGGATGACAATCAATAATTGTTGGGCATGAGTAAAGTACGTTGGGCCCTAGTAAAAGGTCGAGCTTTCCCGCGATAAAATATCGTCTCTTTATATAATTAATAACCGCTACAGTTCTGCGTTATAACACAGCGCTGTGCTGCACTCCACGGTATTCAATATGCTAAGGAGAGGTAATTTGATCACTGATTGCTGCCTCGGTCAAAACTCGCCCTTTTGCTCCCCTCGAGCACGCGTAATTAGGCCACCCGAGGGGTGAATGTTTGTAATTGGTTGAAAGGCTGCAAGAGGTGCCTGTGACTGGGCAACGCTGCAACCAATGCGACAGAGGACCGCGTGATATCTAATCGCGGAACTGGAGTAAAAATGGGTGTCTCTTCAGCCGGAAGAATTAAAGACGGGCTTCGTCGCGTGTGACCGCGGGTGAACGAACTCAGAGGACTCGAAAGCAAATCGCACACACCCGAAGTTAAAAAAAAAAAAAAAAGAAATACGTGGCATTAATTGGAAGGGAAAGCCCGAGTGAGGCCCTTCTGAAATTGCAATCCGTCCCGCAATTAAGTAATTAATGGGAGCGAAGTCATGAATAAAACACGCCGTGTAAGGAAAGCAAAAAAAAAAAAAAAAATGTCTACGTGGCAAGGTTCGCTCTTGTGCTAGAGAACACAAGAAATAGTTTGATAGGTAATTGCGTTAAATGCAGGAGATTCTAAAGGACCGTAACTATTCTGCAATGATTCCATCTCAATTGCGCAACCGCCGTGCAACTTCCAAGTGAAAGTATAGGTGAGTTTGTTATTCGATGGTAGAGTGGATAATGTACGCACCAAATCTCTTGCATTCTAGGTTTAGGACAGAGATACCTGCAAAATTATTTCGATACACTGAGTATGCACTCGTACATGTAATCGTTTTTCATTTTTGGCTGAATTGTTTTTTTTTTTTTTTTTTGCACAGATCTGGCAAATTAAGTGTTTTCAAATAATTGCAATCTCGTACATAATTAATTTGACCACTTTATTGTTTCAAATCATTTACTAATTTAAGTCGTCAACGACACTGCCAAAGTAACAGCCGTTTGTTTTTCTACAAATGCTAAAGAAGTTGAGACATTTTACCGAAGTTGAACATAGGCGGTCTTATAATCGTTTCAACATGACTTTTTGATTTTTAATTTAAATATGTAAATGACTAGGAACCAACAAGATTAAAGTTATCATCTAGCAAGAGGCTATATTTTGCAGTTCTGTATATAGGCTGCCGCAGGATCATTTGCGACAAACTTCTAAGGATGATAGGTAATGTAATCCTTTCAGCCCGTTTACACGGTCAGGAGTTCCACTACTTTCTGGCAAACGAGCTATCCCAGCTATAGGCTGTTCACAGTAAAATGAGCACTTTTGAAAACCCTACTTGAGATATACTTGTATGCACGTTGTGTATTCTTCCGCCTCATGTAAAATTAACTTCGCCTTTGACCTCATCACTTAATTCATCCGTCAGTAAAGTGAAACTGTAAAATTTTTACAAAAGGAAAATTTCATTAACCTGTCCATTTTTACACTCCGGTGAATTAAAAAAAAACAGAAAGCAAAATAAATAATTTAAGTCATTATAAATTGTTACATAACACTTTTTATTCGCAGTTAAGATATGGGACTTCTTTCCCTCCGTCGTTATAGGATGTTCGCGGTAAAATGAGCACTTTCGAAAGCCCTGCTTAAGATATACTTGTATGCATGTTGTGTATCCTTCCGCCTTATGTAAAATTAATTTTGCTACTGGTCTCAGCACTTTATTCGTGCGTCGGTTAAGTGTAACTGTGAAATTATGGCGAAAGTAAATATTTTACGAATTTCCTAATTTTTACACTTCGATGCATTAAAATAAACAGAAAGAGAAAAATAATAATTTAAGTTATCACAAGTGGTTACCTAACACTTTTTATTCGACCTTTGTGATATGGAACAATTTCCCCTCCATCTTTACCAACTTTACTGGGCGTCCCGTTGAACCAACTCAGTGCGTCCGTTGAAATATATGCAGGTAAGAGCAGTGACTTTTCCCCCAAGGTTCATTTCAGATTTGATCGTGAACAGCCTTTACTAGAAGACAACGCACGAGTCAACCCGTGGTTTCAACATGGTGGCGCCTCGACGCATTTCAACCTTTACTAGAAGACGTGCAGCTGAGCGCACGAGTCAACCCGTGGTTTCAACATGGTGGCGCCTCGACGCATTTCAACCGCCGTGTTCGCCAGCACTTCGCCGACACGTTTGGTGTTATAATGGACTGGGAGAGGCGGCCCTGTGCCATGGTCATCACTGTCACACGACGTCGTCAAGTGTTGAGTGAAGTTACTCCACGTCTGTGGAGAGCATGCGGGCGGCATGCAACGCGGTTCCAAGCCATTCCTGGCGACTTCGAGAAGGTCCGTCAAGCAATGCATCGGCGTTTCAACGTCTGCAATCAAGCGGACGGCCGCCATTCTCAGCACCTGCTTTAGGTTAACGTATGTAAATGTGCAACATGCAGCCAATTATAGGCTGTTCACGGTAAAGTGAGCACTTTTTGGAGCTGTCTCATCAGACATAATAAACAATAAATACATTTAATTTTGGCCTCGGATTTTGGTTGTGGTTATGGGGAATATATACAGCATGCTTATTACTCGCATGGCAGAGTTTAGATTAACCAGCTGTGGAAGGTTATAAATTGGTTGAAAGAAAAAAGTAACTAGAGCTTCAAAAGTGCTCACTTTGCCGTGAACGGCCTGTAAGTACTGCAACATACATACCTCTACCTACTTATTATTACTAGATAACTGCGAGATTCGTGTTATTATTTGGGGACACAAACTCTAAACACGATGCTGCGATCTACGAAGCTTGGCTGGAAATCGCCCCAACCACGATGGTAATCGTGATGAGGACACGAATAGCGGATTATTAGCAGGGATAGGAAAATTTCGCGAGTTCAATGACCTGTAGGCTAGACTCCTCAGTCCTCTACTTACTGAAGTCTCAGCTGTGTGTTCATTGGCTGTTGCCCCACACCTGGCAGTTATTTGATTCGCAAGGTGTCTCCCTGCAAGTTTGTTATTGGCTCATAGGCGTGCAGGGCGAGTCTAATAAACGGTGATCCAATTGCGAAGGTGACTTCACTATACATGTGTTTGACGTCTATCTTGTCCCGAAATGAATTCGCGAAATTTTCCTATCCTTATTAATCACGCGCAGGTCAGTAAAAAACGGCGTAGCTTCTCATCTATGAAGCAGCCAATGGAGAAACGACGCTTGCTCCAGTATACACAGTATTTTGAAGTTCAGCCTGATTCCAACTAATAACGCGAATTTTGCACGTCTCTAATTATTTTCATCAGCCCTATAGTTCTATGTACAGTATATCAAATACCGCTGTTTCCTGGGAGTTAGGCAACGTACGATTCTTATATGTAAAGCTAACTGCCTACTTGCCAGGCGTTATACAGCGTTGCACAATGACGCATAGCTTCTGAACTTTGCGTCTCCGGACACCCTTTCTTTGACAAAAGTTGATCCTATTTACATTACCTATCACCTCTAGACGTTTATCTCAATGATCCTGTGACAACCTGTATACTTGCGTCGATCTTTTTTGCTTGTTGGCTGCTGCCACAATCGTAGTACCTTTACTTTGGACTGCCCATGATTCAGTCACAGAGTAGATAAGTGCATAGAGAAGGAATTGCGTGCTGGATCCTGTCAAGTGGGCCCACCCACTTGCTGATTGGCTGCGCGAAGCTCAGGGAACGGGCCTTGTGTCTAATTGGCTACGGCATGCTGCGAATTGTTCCCTAATGGCTGGGCTGCCAGCTGATTGGCAAACGACGTTCTGACATTTTGCTGGCGTGTGCGACTGGAGTTCGCGGAAGAAGCAGCTGTTTGACATCTCTATTCTCAAGCACTCTGTGGTTCGGGACACAAGCAGTACATTCGCGTCTGCATACGAAGAGTGAATGAATGGAGAGATCTGGGTGGCTGTTAACATAGAGGTCTTGAGAGCCTATGATGGTGAAGAGAGGTGAATAATTGATAGAGACCTGAGAAATTCGCGAGTTCAATAACCTGTAGACTATAGGCTACAGTCGTATGTACAAACATGCGGATATCAACTGTGCATTGGTCGTCTGCTGTTACAGTGGAAGGCGAAGATTGGGCCAACCTTCTCCAGGAGGTTTCAAACGCCGAGTGGACCAATTGCTAAAGTTATATCAATACACGTGTTTTGCATTCTAGCTTGTCTCAAAATGAATCCGCGAATTCTTCAGGTCTCTAGTAATGGAGCAGCGCCGGAACGCAAGGGCGGGGAAAACGGCAGATCCCCGAGAATACCCTCCAACCACCGGCATCGCCCGGCACGGTTCCCACATACGAAATCCCGAGAGGGGAATCCGCCGGGAATCAAACCCGGTTCACCAAGGTGGGAGGCGAGTTGTCTAGCCACTACACCACCGCGGCTCCCAGCCAATCATAGAATGTGTACACACACAGCAATGTTACCAATATACCATTTCATGTCGGTGCACCTGTCTTACTCTGTGATGTCTTGACTGTCTGTAAACACATTCAGGCCACAAAATGTTTGCTTCTAAAGGCTGTTCACGATAAAGTGAGCACTAGTGAAATCAACCTTAGAAAAAAGTCACTGCCCCTGCCTGCGTAAATTTTAACGGACGTACCGAGAGAGATGAGACAAAGTAAAGTTGGTAATGACGGTTAGGAAATAGTTCCACATTTTAAAGTGGAACAAAAAGTGTTAGGTAACTATTTGCGATGTCTTAAATTATTTCTTTCGCTTTATGTTAGTTTTAAATGCACGGAAGTGTAAAAATAAGCGGTTTTGTATAATAATGACTTTTATAATAATTACAGTTTCGCTTGACCGACTCGTGAAAAAAGTGATGAGACCCATGGCAATGTTAATTTTAGATAAGGCGGAAGAATACCCAACACGGATACAAGTAGATCTCAAGCAGGGCTTTCGAAAGTGCTCATTTTACAGTGAGTAGCTTATAGGCAGGTAAGCGCCGTGATATTTTTCAAAAGTTGGTTTCAAAAGTGCTCACTTTATCGCGAAGAGCCTCTAACCAACCTTAGTAAAGGCGATGCCAGCTCACGTTTGTTGCCTTGTGTAATTTCAAAAGCAGCATATACCGTCGGGGAAAAAAAAAAAAACCTCTTCATTTTCTTTCGCGCGCAGGTAATACCAACAGCGCTCAGCTGACTCGCGACGTCTTGAAGGTTCCGCAGGCCCCGCCCACGGACCGTTATTGGCTGTCCCGGTCGCACACACACACACACACACACACACACGTGCGAGCGAGCGGTATTATGCTCAGGACCCAGGCGAACTCTGCAAACCCGGAGGGGGCGGAATTGATTGTCCAAGAACAAACTGTGATGGTCCCGGGTCTTACCGGAGCTCGCCGGCATATTGACCTCCCCTGAGGGCAAGGAGGAAGGGGGAGAGGGTAGACTGATCGTCTCTGAGGGGGGATATCAGACCCTGTTTCATTTCAATACATCAGCTACGTTCGCGATCCTCCGCAGGTATAGGCTGTTCACGGTAAAGTGAGCACTTTAGAAAGGAACCTTAGAAAAAAAAAGTCACTGTACCTGTATGCATATATATTTTGATGGACGCAGTGAGTGTCATTCGCCCAGTAAAGTTGGTAACGATGGGTGGTAAGTAGTTCTATATATTTCCGTCGAATAAAAAGTCTAAGGTAACAATTTGCGATAACTTAAAATTATTTCTGTCTCTTTCTGTTTTATAATTCATTGGAGTGTAAAAAAGGAGCAGATTGGTAAAGTATTTACTTTCTACATAATTTCACAGTTTAATTTGTCTGGCGGATGAGTGAAGTGACGAAGCCCATGGCAATGTTGATTTTACGTAAGATGGAGGGATACACAATGTGTGTACAAGTAGAGCTTAAGAAGCACTTGCTCATTTAACTGTGAACAGACTATACACTCCCTCGACGAAGGAAAATAAGTCCCACAGCCGCGCGGGATGACGTGACGGTGAGATATGTCAGAGAGGGCCACACCACAACTCCGAACGAAAAATAACCCCGAAAAAAAAACACAACGCCGAACATACATTAACGCCGAACATAAAATAAACCCAAAAAATCACAACGCCAAACATTCAATAACGCCAGACACAAAATATCCCCGAAAATCTTAACTCCAAACATACAATAATTCCGAAAATAAAATAACCCCGAAAATTCACAAAGCCGAACATACAATAGCACCGAATGCACTAACGCCAAAACCCGTATTGACCACAACGATCTTGTTACAGAGCTCTACCCGTTTCCTAGCCGTAGAGCGAACATGGTGTTGAGTGATCTCACTGGTTGCGCAGAATCTGTCTGCGCAACATTGAACAGCTTTTCTGCTAATACGACTGTCATGGACGAAGTGGATAAGATGTGAGATTAGAACACTGTTCCGTTAAAAAGTGCTTTGAGGTGTTTGTATACTTCCTGTGATCAATTTGTAATGCATGGGGACCTGGAGAACTCGCGGATTTCATTCAGGACAAGCTAGAATTTAAAACACGCGTGACTATATAACTTTGGTCCAGACGCCGTTCGCCAATCAGCGTCCGGGAACGTACTCGGCAACCGGCAGCCCGGCCAATAGGGAAAATCTCGCAGTACGCAGTAGCCAGTCGGACACGAGTACCGTTCCCAGGCGCAGCCAATCGGAGAATGGGTACTGCCATGATCCTGTCGATCTGAGGCCATCTCCACGAGGGAATCTATCGACACTCAAGTCCGGGCTCTCACTGTGTTGCTATGTGTCGTCGACTCCGCGTCTACGCCTCACAGGTTGTTCACGGTAAGGTGAGCACTTTTGAGGCCTTAGTTACTTTCTCATTTCAACCATTGTCCATCCTTTTTAAGTAAATATAGCCATGGAAGTAATAAACAGAATAAGATATATGTATTGACAATTATTCCAAATGTGAGGGCTTTGAAAAGTGCTCACTTTACCGTGAATAGTCTATACGCTTCTCCTTGGAGTACGTGGACATCCAACGCTCACCTACACGACTTTTGAGTTGAACTGCTTGTCGAGTCACTGAAGTGTGGACGAGATATTCGTTTGCACGTCCTGAATATCAAGTCTAAGAAATTTTTTTCTGAAATCTATGTCATGATGGTGTATATACACTTACTGGAAAAGCACGAATGGTAATGCCCTTCCACCCCCCCCCCCCCCAACCTCACCCAATAAATAAAGGATTATTAATAACACAAGAAAAGAATGTGCCAAAATAATACCCTATCATTACAGACCTGCGAAATTTGTGTTATTACTTGGGGTCATGTTAAACTTTAAACACATGTACATTTGCAATACGTTTGTCATTGGACCATACTTTATATGACACGGCCTGGGTAAGACTGCGCCAATAAATGAACACTTCACAATTGTGTGTCCCAATCACGTGCAGTTCAGCCATAAAGGGCGTGGCTTCACATCCATGCAGCAGCCAACGGAGAAACTACTGCTGCTCCAGTACACACAGTACTGTGAAGTTAAGCCTGATGCCCAATAATAACGCTAATATTGCATGTCTCTACTTATCATTTAACGAATTATCGAAATACTCAATTCTTTGTGCTGAGAGACCGTGATAATCCCACTTCAGGGTGATCCCTACCCTCGTTTCAACATCCCATGGGTTTGCGACCCAGTTTCGACTGCCTTTTGAGTGCAGAAAGGAAGTTCAATAAAACAAACTGTGGGGAGGGAGAGCTCTGGACGACCCTTTCAGCGAGTCCCTAGACTCTTTTTACGCCCGACATAAAATGCTTAATTACTTCTACTTGCTACAGACTCATACAAGATTGAGTAAGTTTCCCGGGAATGTTATTTAGGTAACGCTCAGTTCTCGGGACTCCATAGACACCGAACACACATTCTCACTCTCCCACTATCTGTTTCTCTCACTTACTGTTAACAAACATCTATTTCTTCTAATTGACAACATACAATCATAAATCTCTCATTATACTTCACGGGTAAAACTAATTTCTACGTATACATAAAAATATGTCTGTTCCCGCACAGCTTACGAAGTGTTCTGAAATTTTCTATTATAAAAACTTGACATCTATAACTCCAAATTCATTCAATGGTATGATATACTCCAAGTGTCTATAGGTTGTTCACGATAAAATGAGGACTTTTGAAATCAACCTTAGAAAAAGTCACTGCCCCTGCATGCATATATTTTAATGGGCGCACTGAGTGACATTCGCCTAGTAAAGTTGGTAACGATGGATGGGAAGTAGTTCTATAACTTAACGTTGAAAAAAAAAAAGTGTTAGGTAACCATTTGTGATAGCTTAAAATTATTTTTTTCGCTTTCTGTTTCTTTTTAATACACAGAAGTATACAAATTAGCAGATTTGTAATGCATTTCCTTTTCTAATAATTACACAGTTTCACTTGACCGACGCACGAGCAAAGTGATGAGGCCCGTGGCAATGTTAATTTCACAGACGTGGCAGGAATACAGAACGTGCATACAAGTAGTTCTTAAGCAGGGCTTTGAAAAGTGCTAATTTTACCGTGAACGGCTTATACTCTTTTTTTGCTGTACTACTACAACTGGAAGGTCTTAGTAAATGTACTTTGTAACTGCAAGGTAGCAATGGAAAAATGAAGTAATAATGTGACGGAAATGACAACCTGGTAAATAGGTCTGGCGTTGTGGCAGAAGTCTATAAAATACTATGTTTGCATTAGTATGTACTGTGGTATGAAGAATGGGCTGCTGCAAAATTAATTCACGATACATTTGGGGGATTTAGGGCTACTACAACCTTATCGATGAATCTGATGGTTACGTTTAGACACATCTAAAGTGTCTCTGTCATTATTGATGGGTTCAGTCTGCATGAGAAGCTCTATATTTTCGTTCGTCTAGAATAGTTGCTGTTGTCGTCGTACCGTAAAGAGAGGAAGAGGCCACAGTTACAGACGATGGTACTGTGCACACACTATAAATTTTCTTTCATTATTGGTAGGGCCACCCAAATTTCGCGAAAAGATTTCACGACCAGTTGTATTTCATAAGACTTTAGCTTAGATCCACTTTATTAAACGGATGATTTAGGCGTTACGGGTCCTAGGTGTCTACCCGCGAATCACAGACGTACAGTGTCGGAGTAATCTAATTGTGATTGGCCAGTCAAGTAAGAAGATGCGTTCTCACAGAGACACGCCGCCAATAAGCAAAATCACTGGTAAGCCCGTAGGGTAGTGAAATCTAGCATGTGAGGAAATATTTTCGCGAAATTCGAGTTTTCATTTATTATTGGTAGAGCAACCTGTTTTTTCGCTCAAGTATTCCACGACTAGTTGTACTCCGAAATACGTTAGTTGAGAACCAACATCGCTGTTGGATGGTTTTAACTCACTCGTCTTGGGTGTTTGCCAGCCAATCACGGACGTTCAGTGTCAGGGGAACTTTATTTTGATTGGCCCAGTCGAGCATAAAATGTCATGTATTTCCACACGAACACGAAGCCAACAGCCAAAGGAAGTTTGCAAACTTGCACGTAAGCCAAAAGGATACATTTTAGAACCTCGGTAATCAATAAGAAACAGGCCAGGCTCAACACTTTGATTGCGGTACAGATTTACTGGCAATCGAGACAAGGTAGAAGTGAGTGTCCTATATTCATGACTGCGTCACCATCAGTTCTGCTGTTCTCCATATTCCCTTTTATAGCAGTCGTATTGGTCTGTACACTAAATAACTTTCATTAGTGGCTGTGCTGTGAGCACCACCAGGCCGGGCCGTGCAAGGAGCGCGAAGGAAGTCAGACATGGCGTCGTTAGTTGTGGCAACAGCCGGGGATAAAGTATCCTAAAAAAAGGCCGGGCGGTGAGGTATAAATGGCTCATGCGCTGGAGAATCGCGGCCATATTTGTTCCTGCCGACTCCAGAAGGCCGCCTGCGTCATCCCCGTCGGGGGGTCCGCCAGGGTTCGACAACAAAAGAGAGTGCACCTCTCGAGACGAACCTGAGCGGATCCGACTCATCAATAGGGGTTAATTATCCTTCCCGTTAGGGCGTCTTAAAGTATCGTGAGGCAAAGGCGACTTAGGCGATAACTAAGAGCTTCATTGACGCAGTCTATGTATTCTATTATTGGGCTCGACTTCCAGTTAATCTGAGTTATATTGAATATCTTGCATTGACGTGACGACTTAACTATTGGTAGAGCTACGAGTATTTCGTGGATTGAGTTGGCAGCAAGCTAGACTGGACAGCACTATATACACTCGAGACATCATCGTTTGCTTATTGGTTGCTGTGATCAAGTGAGACCTCTGTACAGGACTATTAAACACTCACTCACACTACTGCTTCCTGATAATTACTGGCTCACAGTTAAAAGGGGCGTGTTTAAACAGTAGGAAAAAAGAACAAAACGTTTGGAGTCTACCTCGCCTACGAATTAATTCGCGAAATACTCGTGGCTCTAACTATTGCTTATTTGTATCACTGATGGTTTCAATAAAGCGTAGTGTTTTGGAGTAAAAGTAAATGAATGTGTGATCTGTTAGCTAAAGCGGGGTCACAGCAGCTGGCTCTCTGCCAGTATAATTCCGCGTTGAAAGTTTCCCAATCAATACTTCTTTCCTACGTAAAACAATGCATCTACAATCCATCTTGTTCATTTCAGCAATGCGCACTTTGAACGTTTCTGACCTAATGTTACTTTGCATATAACCTTATGTAAAGTGCAGGTGAAGTAATATTACCTCGCCCGTGTCTGTAAAGAATGTGGATGTCGAAATATCATAGCAAATTCCATTCAACTTAGGTAACCCTTTTATTCCTACGTTAAATTATGGTTTTTGGTGTTGCAAAAAAAGAAACTTTTTTATGCGTGCTGTACTTAAGATGGCAAAGAACTTTTTTCGTTGCCATGACCGATACACTTTAGGCTTTGTATTCTGTGGTCAGTGATGTGAACCAGTCATAATTAGACACCTGCAAAATTCGCGTTATTATTTGGGGACACGTTAAACTACAAACACGTGTACCTTTGCAATACGTTTGTCATTGGACCATACTTTATGTGACACGCCCTAGGGTTACTCTGCGCCAGTAAATAAACGCACAACGACTGTGTGCCCCAATCACGTGCAGTTAAGCCAGAAAGGCAGAGAATTCACATTATGCAGCAGCCAATGGAGAAACGCCGTCGGCTCTACATATTACATACAGTACTGTGAAGTTCAGCCTGATGCCAAATAATAACGCGAATTTTTCATGGCCCCTAGTCATAACCAGGGACACACGAATTTCGCGAAAAGATTTCCGCACGTGCTAGATTTCGATACCCTACGGGCAAAAGAGCAGTTTTATTTTGTGTATTGGCTGCGTGTGTTTGCGAGAAGACATTTATTTACTTGTCTGGCCAATCGGAAGTAGGTAACTCCGATACGGTACGTCTGTGATTCGCGGGTAGACACTTAAGACGCGTAACACTCATATCATCCAATGACGAAAGTGGATTTGAACTAAATTGTTGTGAAATACAACTGGTCGTAAAATATTTTCTCGAAATTTGGGTGTCCCTAGTTATAAATTATAGTTAACTGGGAGTGAAATTTCACGAAAAGATTTCACGACAAGTTACACTTCAAAACACTGTAGGGTCGCTTACCTGCCTTTATTGGCTGACTTACTTTTTGACACGTGTTAACTGCCTGCAAACTAATCACGCAGGAGCCGTGCCGATGTTGCCGAATTCTGAGTTGCCCGGTCTAATTTGAAAACGCCTTCTCAAGCAAAGAGCAACCAATGGTAATACACAAACTGCTACTGAGTTCTTATAGTATTGAAGTCTACCTTGTACTCATATCTTTTCCCGAAACGTCACTAGCTCTAGTCATAACGTATAACAGTGGCACGGTTTACCTTACAGTTACTCACAGGGAAGATCACTGGACACTGAGCCTCGCAGAGTACAGTACTGGTCAAATATAACCTTCCTGTGCAACACGTAGACAGACGATGTAATATTACGTCGGCAGCGCTCGAAGTGCTACGTCGAAGAGACCGCGATGACATATCTCGTCTGCGCAGTTACCTACTCCGCACTCGGAAGAAGCTGCCCCGACAGAAACGTGCCTGCTTGCGATGTACCTCCACCAACCCCCTCCACCAACTACCGACCTTCCGCCCCTCTCCCATCCCCGGTCTTCTCAGAAGGACCTCAGCATCGCGGAGCGTAGTGTGGTCCATCATCTGCATTCGCCCATCGTCGTCGGCGAGGCGCTGCGTTATCTCTCGCCAGCTCCATGGACGGACCTCCCGATCTAGACCCCATCACTTCCCTGATCTAGACCCCTCCCCTCCCCCGATCTAGACCCCAACCCCTTCCCCCGTCACCAACCCAGAGCCGGGCACAAAAGAAGCCCGAGGAGAAATAGCAACAATCCCGTGTGACTCCCGAACTTTGGCCTCGTTCTTTGCGCGACGGCAATCCAGTTAATGCACAGTGGCGCGGGCAGAAGCGAGTTTCAAAATCTTGCACTCGCGAACCGAACGCGTCTCTTTGAAGTAGTTTACTCCCGATCTCCCGTGACGTCGTTCCCGTCTATTGTCCACCTCCAGTGTTAAGACACCTACATCTGTGGAGGCGCCACATGCGTCTGAACATTACGGCATAAAGGTATATCTATATATAGACACCAGACTTTCCAGTGAAGATTTCACGAATAGCTGTACTTCATAACTAGGGACCTGCAAAACTCGCGTTATTGTCTGGGATCAAATTAAACTTCACAGTACCTTATATACTGGAGCGGACATCGCTTCTCCATTGGCTGCTGCATAGTTGTGAAGTCACTCCCTTTCTGACTGAACTGCGCGTGATTGGGGCACACAATTGTAAAGTGTCCATTTATTAGTTAAAGGTTTTAAAGTTTAACGTGTCCTCTAATAATAACGCGGAATTTCGCAGGTCTCTATTCATAACATTTCAACTCGGATACACATTCGCGGTTGGATGATTTCTGAGTTACGCGTCTCAGCTGTCTGCCCGCGAAACACATCCGTACAGTATCGGAGTTACCTCAATCTGATTGGCCAGTCAAGCAAGAAAATGTGAGTGAAGTGAAGAGATTTGGGCGGCTCTTAACATCGAGGTCTTGAAAGCTGATGAGGGTCAAGTGAGGGGAGTATAGAGTAGCACCGGAATGAAAGGGGCGGGGGGAAACGGGAGATCCCCGAGAAAACCCGCTGACCAGCGGCATCGTCTGGAGCGATTCCCACTTGCGAAAATCTGGAGTGAACCGGCCGGGGATTGAAACCGGTTCCCCTTGGTGGGAGGCGAGCAGTCTAACCGCTCAGCCACCGTGCCACCTGTACGAAAATGTTTTCTCACAGAGACACGTTGCCAATAAGCAACATCATACTGCCCGTAGAGTATTGAAATCTAGCATGTGCGGAAATCTTTCGCGAAAATCGGGTGTCCCTCTCTATAGCAAGAGACGTGCAAAATGTGCTTTTTTTTTCGGTTACATGACAGACTCCACTGCCTTATGAACAAGTGAGGAAAGTTCGTAATTTCATTGGCCTCTGCACAGTAGGCAAAGTCACGATCTCCTCAAAAGAGATTGGCCACTCCACTGCTGAACTTTAAATATTGGCTCAAGATTTCTCCTAGGTGTGGCAAGCATATTTTTGACCAATGGCTGAAATTGGTCAAACACGCAATAAGTTGGACTTCAGTCTGTCCTTAAATAATAACGCAAATTTTGCAGGTCTCTACCTATAACTAGAGACCGGAAAAATTCGCGGATACATTTCAGGACAAGCTATAATTCAAAACACGTGTGCTAATAACATCTCAGTCATTGGTCCACACGGTGTTTGACACTTCCTGGAGAAGGCTGGCCCAATTGTTGCCTTCCACTGTGGCAGTAGAGCACCAATGTTCAGCTGATATCGGCATATTTGTACATAAGATTTAAGAGTATAGGCTGCAGGTCATTGAACTTGCTAATTTTTCAGGTCTCTACATATTACACATTGGCATCAGCCCCAACAAAGAAGCCCAGTGTTATAAACAGCTCGCATATGGCCTCCACCTACAAGTATCACTGCTGACAACGTAAGCTCCTGCAGAATGTGGTGGTAATTATCTGCCATGTTCTGTATACGATATGGCTAGCAACTACGAGAAGTAAAATTAACTGTTTGCTCACGAAAAGATTTTCAAAGAGGCTATATTTTAATAGCCTGTGGGCGCTCACGCAAATAACCTACTTTTAATGGCCGCGAATCTATGTGAGAGGATATTTTTATTTTACCATACTGGACCAATCAGGATAAAGTTACGCCGACACTGAACGTCAGTGATTGGCAGGCAGACCCTTAAGAAGCGTAACAATTAATATTGCAAGTATGGTGTTTTGAAGTACAAGAAGGCATAAATACTTTTCACGGAAAACAGATGGCCCTAGTTAACGCATTGAGGTCTTCACACATTTAGTGGCACTTAAGACAAGTTAGAAGTGAGTCGCCTATACCCACTACTGCAAGAACACCGGTTCTGTTGGTGTCTGCGTTAGAACTCGCCATCGTCCTATTGGTCCATACCACACCGGACACTACCCAGTACTTTACAGCGTTCATTATTGGCCGGTCAGCAACCAATGGAGAGCCGAGCTGAAATTGGTCCAATCAAATGTTCTTTTATTGTATATAAGGATTTACAATTAATCATGTTCGTTTGAGGGGCAATAAAAAAATACATTCTCTCGTTAGCAATATAATTGTTACTGCGCTGTCGTGTTCTTGTGAGGTCACGTTAAACACTAGCCGAACAAAGACTGCACAGCCATACAGTGTTTTGTTCTGAACAACAAATAACTTTTCAATTTAACTTTTCTCGAGCTATGCTCGAGCATAGTCTACAAAGTGTTAAAGGCAAAACATAAACACCTCACAAAAATTTTGGAATATTGTGAGATATGGCAGTTTGTGGGGTAGGAGATGTGTAGTTCTTTTGTGATCAACAGAGATCTCACTGGCTCATTGAACATGCCTGGGACAAGCTGAAAACAGCAGTTTATAATCCTCCACGACACACATAAAGACTAACAGATGTCATAATAACTGCCCAGGTGGAATGGGACCTCCGTCCGGAAGATGGCATTAACACTTTGATTACGAGCCTGTCACGGCGTGTTAGGGATCTGAACAATGCACATGGAGGCCATACACGGTACTAACCTATTCAGACACTGTGTACATATGTGTGTGCATTACACATGGTCGGTAATTTTCGACCTGTAATGCACACTATGCAGCTCAATGACCAATTATCATACCTATGGGTAAATGACTCACAAACCATCTAACTTTTCTAGGTCATAATTCGTTCATATAATTGTAGCCCGAAATATAGCCTACAGCTCATTGGCTGTCACAATGAATGAAGTGTTGTGTCGACTTAAGTACAGCACGCATCATAGAATTCTTTGTTTGCAATGCCTGAACTCGTAAATTAAAGTTGGTTTGAAAGGGCTAAGAAGATATTGTTTAAAAAAAAATATGTTAGTAATACTTTGATTTCCACGTTTTTTATCGGTGCCGTTGGCAATGTCTAAGTGCTATGCCTACTTTACGTATACTTAAGGATAGGAACATTTAGCGAGTTCATTTCAAGACAAGATAGACGTCAAACACGTGTACACTGAAGTTAACTTTGCAATTGGATCGCAGTTTATTATATACGCACTGGACGACTCTGGGCCAATAGCAGACTTGCAAAGAAACAAGTAGCGAGTGCCATACTGCCAGGTGAGAAGTAACACTGGCTACTTTCTGGAGCAGCAGCCAATAAACAAACATCCGAGGCTCGAGTATACAGATCACTGTGGAGTCTATCCTACAAGTCAGTGAACTCGCGAATTTTTCCTATCCCTACGTATACTCCCTACGTTAGTGTATTCTGTATGTATACGCTAAACTTTTAGCGAAGTTTCTATTTCTCGTAAACACTATTAAATCGTTTGTCTTTTTGGACTGGTAGAACGTGTTAATGGTTTGAAGGCAAACATTGAAATTATAATGCCGAAGTTTTCGAATCCTGAACTGCCAGTTTGAGCGTGAAAAAGTCTGGTGTAAAAAATGCTCACTCTAAGAAAAAGCTTCGCAAATGTACATCATTGGATAGACGTGCTGGGAAATAATGAATAGTAAGGTTTTTTTTTTTTTTTCATTCTTCCGTTGTAGATTGCCTGCAATTGTTAAGGAAAGAGTCGAATAAAAGCGAAGTTCACAATCTATACTAATAAATAAAATTGAAGTGCTGGTACGTTATTTCAAAATTGATACCAAAACCTAAGCGTAATATTCTATTTAAACGATGTTAAAACATGCATTTTTTTTTTTTTTTTTTTTTTTTTTCTGTCTGTCTGGATTTTTGTCCAGAATAGGCTCCAAAACGGCAGAATCGATTTTCATAAAACTTTCAGATATCATATAGTTTATTTCTATTTAAAATCTACTCTTTATTTAATATCGATATCTCAAATGGTTATGAAGTAAATTAATTTTTTCATATAATCTTCTTTGTGTTTCATATCTAATTTTTTTACAAAAGAATTAATGTCAAAAAACATTGCTGAAAAAAAAACAATCGTTTTTAGAATAATCTTTGATATAATACGCTTCATGGAAAAAGATTCATTCATTTTTAGAAAAACATAGTAAAATAACATATTATCAAACAACCAACACTAACGTGACGATAAAACTATTTACGATAACAAAGTGACAATTATTACATATTTTTATATTAAAGATATGTTTAAAAAAGTCCTAAAGTCCACGCGAATGAAGTCCCGGGAACAGCTAGTTTTACATAGAGTCCATTGATGTTTACTTCCAACGTATGCAAAGCCGTGCCAATGAAGTACTTTCAGGATATTCTTCCGCCCCAAGCAAACAAGTCATAGAAAATTACACCATAAGAACAACGCACCATATTCGTGCGCAATCATTTAAATTATATTTTATATGAGAACTATTTCTTATTAGTCATTACCAAAACATTTATTTTCTCACAGTTTTTTATTCAAGAGAAACATGCACCAAATATTATATTGTATTTATAAAATATTAGGTAAAGTAAAGTTTGACCAAAAATAAAACACTTTAAGTGAATAGAAGCATAAAACGCTTGTGGTGGATAGCATGTTTAGAAAACTACCAAACACATCATACATGAGGTGATTTTTCAAAGGTTTTATTTTTAAAATGCAAATAAAATATAATAGTAACTATTTAATTCCGCCACCTAATACATGACAGTTTTATACTATGTACGAGTTTAAAGTTTCATTAACCCTTTAGGAAGTTTACTTAAAAGTTTTTACAGTTTTCTCATACAGACAGTAGCCAATGGAAGCACATAACAGCGTGTGCGTGTGTATGTGCGCTCGCAGTATTGAAAAAAGCGCCTCTCTCTCTCTCTCTCTCTCTCTCTCTCTCTCTCTCTCTCTCTCTCTCTCTCTCTCTCTCTCTCTCTCTCTCTCTCTCTTTGTGTGGTACACAAAGAATTATATTTTATAGCTAAGACCTTCGTTCCTTGTTTTCGATACAGATTGTACCTATTCTGTTTTACTTTCGTACCGGTAACCGCTGTATCAGCGACTCTATGCCTTGTGCCTCTTCTGTTTCACTTTCGTACCGGTAACTGCTGATCTCTACCTATCAACGGCTCTATGCCTTGTGCCTCTTATGTTTCACTTTTTCACTGGTAACCGCTGCTCTCTACCTATCAGCGACTCTATGCCTCGTGCCTCTTCTGTTTCACTTTTTCACTGGTAACCGCTGCTCTCTACCTATCAGCGACTCTATGCCTTGTGCCTCTTCTGTTTCACTTTTTCACTGGTAACCGCTGCTCTCTACCTATCAGCGACTCTATGCCTTGTGCCTCTTCTGTTTCACTTTTTCACTGGTAACTGCTGCTCTCTACCTATCAGCGACTCTATGCCTCTCCACCTCAAGACTTCATTTCCACTCTGTTTGCTCCGAGGGCCTGTTCCGCGGATTACCGCCACAGCGGCCGGAAAGATAGGGCGAAATGATCGATGAAATGAAATTTCTGCCCTCCCCCCCCCCCCCCCCCCCTTTCCCTGCTCCACCGCACCGCGTTTGCCACATCCTCCTCTGCACTTGAATCCCAGCCAGCTATTCCCCTACTAATAAGGACCGGCATTTGTTCCCAAGCTTGCAGGGAAATCTTCTTTAACTGTAGGAACGGGAGAACCATAAGCTACATAGAGGAAGCTTACAAGCACTCTTGCATGGATACTCACGACAAATTATTACAGCCAGCCAAAGGCTCTCCACCGAAACGTATGATTTACTTCCATTTGAAATAATAAAACCAAGATTACAGCACTTGAACATTTGTAGATTTTAGTTGCCAGAAGATCTTTCTAAACGGCCTGATTGCAGAATCTATAAATAAAACAATTTGTCGCAAATTAAATATGCACAATTTTAAAATAACTACCTGTTAAAGACATCTTATTTTTTAGTCTTACCCAATAAAATAGCCTTTATAAAAATCAAATAATCTAAGAGACACCTTTTCAGTTCAATGCACTATTATAAAATCCAGTTTCTTTGAATATTTTTTTTTCTTTTAATCATTGGTAATACCTTGATGTTTGTAATAATAAATGTACCCTTAAAAATAAAAAAAAGTTTATATTGTGTCTCAGTTAGTTTCCTGGCATATATAGAATAACTTTAAATCCGTGCAGTTATAACATTCGTGTAAGAACATTTTAATTACTAGAGAAACAATAAAATCCTGCCAGAGCAAGTTTAGTCTTCATGAGCGAAGAAAATGATATCAAAACGCACGACGAGCTAAATTCTGGCGCGATACTCAAAGAATTTTAAGTGCACGCATTTAAACATTTCATCTTCCCTTCTTTAGCGCGTTCGGAAATACAGCGTTTCTCAAAAAAATATATATCGCCCATAATTTGTAATATCTTTGATACTAGCTGTGCGTGCGACTTCGTTCGCGTGGACTTTAGGATTTGTTTACATATGTTTAAAATAGAAATTTTGCTTCGCTAAGGTTTTATGGCGTTATTAAAATATAGTCCACATTCGCTTCGCTCAGGTTTTAATTTTAAATTAGAAATATATCTTCGTTCAATGTTTTATGGAGTTATTAATACACAGCCCACCATCGCTCGCCCAGGATTTTCGGAGTTATTGAAATACATACCTATATAATTGGTTTCAAAGATTGTTACAATTATTTTGAAATAGTGTTATCATCGCTTTAGTGTTTTTTGTTTGATAATATGTTATTCTACAATGTTTTTTCCAAAAATTAATCTATCTTTTTCTGTGATGCGTATTATATAAATGATTATTTTAAAAACTATTGTTGTTTCCACAATGTTTTTCGACAATAATCCTTTTGCAATAAAAATTAGATATGGAACATAAGGAAAATCGTATGAAAAAATTAATTTACTTCATAACCACTTGAGATATCGAGATCAAATAATGAGCAAATTTTATATAGAAATAAACACCATGATCCCTGAAAGTTTTATCGAAATCGATTACGCTGTTTCGTAGCCTATTCTGGACAAACATCCTGCCAGACAGAGACGCAGCCAGATTAAAATTTTAAAATCAGTTATTTATGCTTCAACATAATTTAAATAGCATATTACGCTTATATATTGGTATTAATTTTGAAATAACACACATACACTTCAATTTTATTTAGTATAGATTGCTGTGGTATCCACGGTATAGTTTATTCGTGGTTTCTTCACACTTTTTGATCCAAACGTTTGAAAAAAAAAACACTCTATGTATGAATTTTGGTTGTTTCCTTCATATGTCATATCACATGGGTTTTGTAATACTGTTAATCCCAAGATTATTTTATTTTTGGTCAAATTGAACTTTCATTTATATTTTATTCATAAATTATAATGTTTCATTCATAATTCATATGAATTCAAACAGTGTGAAATTAGGTGTATTGATAACACGGAGAAAGAAATAGTTCTGTTGCAAAATATTACTAAACTGAGAGCGCATGAATTCTGCGCTTTTTCTCTTCGGTATAATTTTCTAAACTTGGTTAAGCTTTGTTTACGTAAGACGTAGGAATAGTCCGAGATTCTAACTTTAGCAGGGCTTCAGAAAAGTTTGACTATAGCCAGGGAGAGGAGCATTTTGTGTTCTTACCTTGTTTTGAGGTATGTATCTGTGTTGACTTAATAGTTTAATTTCTTTCTGCATATTGTATTAATTTTTACGATTATTAACAGTATTAATTATGTGTTTTTGCAGATTTCATGCTGACATGAATCGGAGGCGAATTCGTTCTTCTGGTTATTACCCGAGGAAGGTTTATCGTAATATTGTTTCTTTTACTAAGGATGTCAATAAAGATTATAGGTCTTGGTCAGTTAAGATCCATGATATAGAAGAGAGTTATATATTGGTCTTTTTTGTACCGTTTTGGTCTTCAGGGAATAACTGCTAAAGCTGGCAGTAGTTTGTTGGAAAAGTGTTTCTTCAGTAGGTATCATGTCGAGAAGGAGCCTGCACCAAAGGAGATGAAACGACATGGTGGTTGTTTGGATGTGGACGTACCCATTCTCTGATTGGGTGCGCGAAGCTCTGGGGATGGGCCTTGTGTCTGACTGGTTACTGCGAACTGCGAGATTTTCCCTATTGGCTAGGCGACCAGCTGGCGAGTAGGTTACTGCACGCTGATTGGAGAACGGCGTACACATGTTGCTGACTAGTGGCGTCATTTTGGTAGCTTTTGCAGTCGGATTTCTCTGTTTAAGGGGCTATTTCACGTCTGTGTTCTTAAGTATTCTGTGGTATACTGGTGGAAAAACTGCCACAGTCGACAGCATCGTTTGGAGCCGCGGTGGTATGGTGGTCAGATTACCCGCCTCACGCATAGACGAAGCAGGTTCGATTGCCGGTAGCACCGCTCCCGGATTTTCTCTGGTCCGCGGGTTTTCTCGGGGATCTCCCGTTTCCCCCGCCCTTGCATTCCTGCGCTTATCCATTCTCACCTCATTTCACCCTCATCGACTCTCAAGACATCCACTCCACTCTGTGGGGCCGTGGATTGACTGACCCCCCAAATGTAGGCAACCACGCACCACTGCATCTACGCTCTGATTGTGCTACGTATATTCGCTCGTAAAAAAACCCACTGTAAAAAAAAAAAAAAAGTTTACTTGTAAGGGGAGCTAATTACCTCTACATGTAAGGTAAAATTACCCCTTAAATGTAGAGTAAATTTAAATAAAAGTACGGAAAAAGTACCTGTCAAAAAAATGGGGGAGGGGGGTTGGAGAATATCCCATACAAGTAAGGTAAAATTAACTTAAATGTACAATAAAACTACTCCCAGAGTATTAGTACTTTTAATTATTTTATTATATCCTCTGACGAATAGTTGCCGAAACCTCAACACTAAATTCCTCGACACTTGCTGGTGGATGGGCGCGAACCATTGTCCTCTATCACGATAGGCCGATGCTCTATCCATTACACCAAGATAACAGCATGACAAAAACAGTGAATGTAAGAGTATTAAAGGATTGCTTCTGCCCCCCCCCCCCCGCGCTTAGTTTTTGTGAGTGCTGAATAGATGCACGCGTCGTAACTTATCCCCCCCCCCCCAATCCATGTATGGGATTTTACACAAACCATGTACGTGACTCCAGAATGCGCTAATTTTATCTTACCTGTAAGGAAAACTATGTTTCCCCCACAAGTTTACGAATATTACCTTACACTTATCGGGTAAATTTCCCATTATTTTTTACAGTGCTGATGAATACTCGTCCATGCCACCAAATCATTTCTCAAATCATCCTGAACCACCACATGTAGACATAGAGTAACTTCGTGAATGCACACTTGAATTTTTACGAATTCATCATGCAGCAGGCTATATATCATAGTTAAGGACAGGTGTTTTCCCGCCAAAAATATTTCAGAGACCAGGTGAACTCCAAAACACTTCTGTTCATATGCACTTTCGTGGTTGGGGGATTTAAACTGTCGGCTGCTTCTGGCGTCTGTCCACGAATCACGGACGTTCAGTACCGGAGTACTTTATTACTATTGGCCCAGTCAAATAGTAACATGGTTTCTCACGTAGACACGCGGCCAATAACCAAAGGAAGTTGTGGTTGTGGACATAGCATATTGAAGTCTAGCATGGCCATGAGTATTTTTGCATCCAGTTAATTATTCGCAGCTGTCTTGCTGGTGTTTGTTGCTCATGAAATGTCCAGTGTGTATCCGTGTTTACCACTGGCTTACACTCATCGACAGAGACCTGAAAAAAAAAATCGCGACTTCAGCGACCTGCAGACTAGACTCTGCAGTCTTATGTACAATTATGCCGATATTAACTGCACATTGGTTGTCTGCTGTCGCAGTGGAAGGCGACTATTGCGCCAGCGTTCTCCATCAGGTGTCAAACACCGTGTGTGTCGATGGTTTCAAGTTATATAAACAGGCGTATTTTTTTAATTTTAATTCTAGCTTGTCTCAATATGAACACGCGAATTCTTCAGGTCTCTACCTTAAACGCGACTTTTTTTTTTTTTTTTTTTTTTTCCAGGACGTTCACACTATATCGATACAGCCCCTTCACTGACGTCCGCCGTATCAAGGTCGAATGCCAGCGACCCGCGCTGGACGACCCCGGAGGGCCGAGGAATTGTGTCAAGTGGCCGGGCAACCGGTCGTAATAGGAGAGCAAATAGTTTCTGTAGGAGGTCAACGGCGACTACGAGACAGTTTGTCCCCCCGACCGCTAGACCCATATAACTCCCAACAACCCTTCAGCTTCTGTTTTCCCGCACCCCGCTTCGCCGTTCGCCCAGAGGGCCGGCGACCTCTGGGGGATGATGTACGGGGGTAGCGGAGGGTGGGAGAAGTGAGCGACTTTAACGGCTCCATTGTAGAGGCGGCGTTTACGACTTCTCGGCGAGAAGGCATCGTGCCTCCGGTCGTAAATAAACTTTCTTTCGAGCTCGTGCACGTCTTAAAGCGCCAGTCTACCTGCAGCTATGCTCACGTCCGTCAAGCTGGCTCAGAATTATTATTTTTTCCGTAGACGACACGTTCCTAAGTGAAGAGATTTGGGCGGCTCTTAAGGCCACGGTCCTTCATTTATACAGCTTTTGCGAGAATTAATTTTTTGTACACAAACGGGAGCCGATATTTAAAAATCCTCTTACAATATTGTTACAATTTTTTTATATTATGTAGTCTAATTTTTCCAAAACAAAGAAGTGTATACTATTACCCAACTAATTAATTAACTAAAATTTCGTTTATTTAATAATTAGTTATAATTATTCAGTTTTTGTGTTGAAAAAATTAGATTACATAATCGATTTCGCGGTTTGAGTTAGCAGCTAGCTAGGCTGGACAGCCCTCTATACGCTCGAGGCACTACCGTCTGCTTATTGGTTGCTGCGATCAATTGAGGCCTTCGTACAGAACTGCTCAAAGCTCACTCGCACTACTGCTTCCTGCTTACTACTGGCTCACAGTTGAACGGGGCGTGTCTAAAGAACTGCTGTCCAATCACAGTCCTCGTTGCAGAAAGAATTCGCGAAATACTCGAGGCTCTACTTATTGTGCATTACCAACACGCATATGTGCTCTGTTTTATTCAAATAGCGTAATTACAAACGTAATATTTTGGTTTATAGACAGAATAAAAGTAAAAGTTAAATTGAACCAAAAATATACTTTTTATGATGACGGAAGAATAAAACTATTGTAACACACAATTAAAGACGTGAAAATTTCACGGATTCCTCTCGGCAGAAGCTAGAACCTAAAACACGTGTGTTTATATAACTTTAGCCACTGGTCCACATGGTGTTTGACACATCCTGGAGAACGCTGACCCAATCGTTGCATTCTACTGTAACAGCAGACAACCAATGTGCAGCAGATATCGGCATATTTGTACATACGACTGTGCAGTCTAGCCTACAGGTCATATGCACTCTCAAATTCTTCAGGTCTCTACACATTATATATTTATGGAACAGCCAAACACGTCATACACGAGGTAATTTTTCAAATGTGTGATTCAAAGAGTGTGATACGGCGAATAGACTATATTGCTGGTCGATGCTAAAATTTCGTAGGTAGAGGGCAAGGAATACGGATTTACTTGTCCATGCTGGTTTGAAAGCAAGCTGGCATTGAAATAATATAATTACAGACGGGATTTTTTTCTCGCGAAAATGCAGTAATGCTTGCCATAATTCACCACTGAGTGTTTGAGTCTCCAGTTTACCCGGTGACTGAAACATAGTTAATAATATAACTTTTGGGGCACTTAGTACCCCTCCGACCCTCAGCCATTCCGTGGCTGGCAATTGTCTGATCTTTAACTTCCCCATGGTCGCCCGAAGGCTAGCGATTACCTTGGTCAGAGGCCATACCCACCCACAACATAGGGAATTTTCAATTTACCATTATGAGTCGGGCGCAACTGGATCCGGGATTGTTATTCTCAAAATTAACGGTTCTCTCTAGTATGGCGAGACCGCACAGGTGATGATTGCAAATATCACCCCCTCCCCCTCCATTTGTTTTCTCCTCACCGTCATGACCATATGTTTTGGAGCTCACTTGTATATCCCACCAAGGCGAACTGGGCTCAATCCCCGGCCGGTTCACTCCGGATTTTTGCAAGGGGGAATCGTGCCGGACGATGCCGCTGGGTTTTCTCGGGGATCTCCCGTTTCCTCCACCCTTGCATCCCGGCGCTGCTCCATACTCACTTCAGTTCATGGTGCTGCAGTAGCTGAGCGGTTGGCCTGCTCGCATCCAACCAAAACGAACCGGGTTCAATCCCCGGCCGCGTCTCTCACGGATTTACGCATGTGGGAATCGTGCCTGGCGATGCTGCTATGTTTTCTCTGGGATCTCCCGTTTCCTCCGCCTTTTTATTCCAGCGCTGCTCCATACTCACCTCAGTCACCCTCGTCGGCTCTCAAGACCTCGCCGTTAAGAGCCGCCGTAATCTCTCCGCTCCATTCCCAATACAAACTGAATTTTAAAAAATGTAACAACTAACAGTAGTATCGCGGTCTGATGTCACTGATTCGCGTCTAGAGTGAAGTTGATCGCCCTTTTTGTCTCACCCTCTCCAGCGTCTAAACCCTGATGCAGAACACGCTCTTTCCGGGCAAGCGTGACGCCTTCGTTGCAGAGGAAGCATGTCTCCTGCCATCAAGATCTAGACGCCTCCGTGGCAAATTCTCCGTCTTCCCTGGAGGCCGACGGGGCGCCAGAAGAAATTACCGCTGGATAAAGGGGAAGTAAGCAAGGGACAGGGGCGAAGCTACATGTGTCCGTTGGAGGGGGGGGGGGGGAGTTGTTTCCGTCCAACAAGGGGGAGTTGCGCGAGGCGTCCCAAATTGCCTGTCACAGGACCTCGACTTCTTCTCTGGCGAGGATCAACGAACCCCCTTTCCCCCCCCCCCCTTCTGTTTGCTGAGCCAACCGCGAGAGATTACATCGTAAAAAATGTTCTTGTAAACTTCCTAAACTGTAATGGAAGTTTTCAACCTATACATAGGGATAGGAAAATTTCGCGAGTTCATTTCGAGACAAGATAGACGTCAAACACATATATAGTGAAGTCACCTTCGGAATTGTATCAGAGTTTACTACACCCACCCTGCATGCCTCTGAGCCTATAGCAGACTTGTAAGAAAACACCCTGCGAATCCCATAACCACCAGGTGCGGGGCAACAGCCAATGAACACACAGCTGAGGCTCCAGTATGCAGAGGACTGGGGAGTCTAGCCTACAGGTCATTGAACTCGCGAAATTTTCCTATCCCTGACTATACACTGAATGGAAATAATACGAAACATCAAGCTGCAGATATAGGGATGTTTAGTAGCGCTACTGTACAAAGTTGGGAACATCCGTATGTATTTTACAGTTTCCTGAGCAAATGTAGGAACGCTACAATGAACACACTTGGGAGAATATTACCATTCCCGCTTTCTCACCAATGTATACATTGGTATGGTAATTTTCCGAATAATTTCTTTGAGTGACCATCTGCAGTGCACTTGTGTACTTGAAGTTCTTACTATCATAATTAAAAAGGAGTTATTTAAATACGCCCTGTACGATTACTAAACGGTGACAAACACGAAGCAATGGTGTGACGCATTCACAGAAGAGGCAAGTATAGCGCTTCCATGGTTACTTCCCACTTTACTGGAGTCCTGCTAAAGTTCTGTTTTCATGTTGTCCCTCCACCTCATGCGAACAAGACTTAACTAAGCCTAGAAAAGTTCACCCAGAGGATAGCGCATCGTACTTATGTGCACTCAGTGTAATAATATTTTGCATGATAACTATTTCCTCCTAGGCATTCACTACCACCGTGCCTGTTTCCTTCCAGTTTTGAATTCAAATTAATTATAAATGAAACATTTTAATATATAGATAAAATACAAGTAAGAGTTCAATTTTACACAAAATAAGGTACGTTTCTGTTATACGTGATATATTTAGGAAATAAATTAACAAGCAATACGTACGATGATTTTTCAAAGGTTAGATTCAAAAAATTGGGTTTGGCTGTGTTGGGAACACGACCGTTTGTTTTGCGTGAATACGTCTACGTTGACGCGCTCGGACGCCTTGATTTTTATTTTTCGTTCCCGGCTCCGCTTTACTCGATCATATGAAGTTTTATGGGTATCACTGGATTGCTTTTGAGATGCTCTTTCCAACCGTTACGATTTCTGTATTTCGACTTGGCTTTTTTATGAGTATAGGCCGACATTGTGTTAAGTTTTCTTAATTTTTTACATTAAACTCATACAGTTTCACCATAACCACCCCACACAAACTTTTTATACGCGCAGTCGATTGATCTTGACGAGAGCTGTCGATTGAAGCTTAAATGAGCGTCGTAGCTTCTACTAGTCAAAAGTTAATACTACGCTGAAGTTATGAGACGTGGCGAAACGAACTAAAAAAATTGCGATGCCACCTCCCCCCCCCCCCCCCAGCGATGCTTCACAGTCTTCACTCAACGTAACACATTCTTTGATCATTTAGCTATCGATCAAGCGGTGTAATTGAATTTTAAATGTAGACGATAGATTCGGAGCTGCAATGCCAAACTATATCTCCCGATTTTGTTATCATCAGATTTTCTGGATTGCCTCACACTGTGGTTGCAAATTCAAAAAGTGTGGAGGCACTGAGAATATACCATGCATAGGGGCGGTGATATTTTACGAAAATATTTCGAGACAAGATACAGTTTCAGAGCACTGTGGGGTTGTCCATATTTTTTGATCGGCTGAAGCATGTTCTGGTCAGCGTTAAACTGTTAGCGTACGAATCACGAAGGTTACGGAATCCTGAGTGGCTCGGTCAAATGCGAAAACGACACCAGCAGCCGATGGAGGTATGGCAACAGCCGAGGTGTATATAATCCATTCGCGGTTACTTCACGCTTGTCTAAATCCCTGCTAAAACTCTAATTCCAGGATATTCCTCCGCCTCGTGCAAACTAAGCTTAACTAAGTCTAGAAAATTGCTCCAAAGGACAATGCACAGAATTCGTGCGCACTCAGTTGTAATGATATTTTGCTTGAGAACTATTTCTTACAAGGTGCTACCGACACGCATGTTTCCTCACTGTTTTTATTCGTATTTAATTTAAATTAATTAATGTAATTTATTTATTAAATACCGGCAAAATTTCAATTTGACGAAAAATAAAATATTTTCATGTTAACAGACGTATAAAACTCTTGTGATACATTGCGTATTTTGAAAATAACTAAACACCTCATACATGCGGTGATTTTTCAAAAGTTTGATTCGAAAAGTGTGAAGAAACCACGAATATACTATACATGGTATTTAAGTCTACACTATAAAAAATTGTTTCTACTTTTACAAGAAAACCTTGGAAACCCAGTTGCCAAGAAAATCGTTTGTAAAGCTAAGCTTAAAATTTGCAAAACTATTATTTTTAATATAACAAGTGATAAACTTGTATTATTACAATCGACATTATTGAAAAGTATACTTTTTTTCCTTCTAGAAAACAAATGTATAAATTAATAACAGAAAATAGCTATATAAAGAGAATATAATTTAAGAAAAAAAGTCACCCTTTGCCAGCACGGTGATTAGAACCCATATCCCTTGTATTATTAGCCGGCACCCTTAACCAAAAGACCAACTTGACTTACAAACTTTATAGTATATTTTACAGTAAATATACCTGCAAGTAGTCTACCTACAATATATTATTGAAGTTATTTGGTTAAGAAGAATAGGTACATTTATTTCATACTGACGAGTTCTGTTGTTAAGAGATTTGGATGGCTCTTAACTACGAGGTACTAAGATCCAGCCGATTTAAGACTTCTGTGTAGCTAGGGAGCCTGTTAATGAATAATACGGCCACGTTTCATTATGATTATTTGAGTTGTTTTAAGTGTTTTACGTTACTCAAATTTGCAATACATTACTTTCTGCACGCAGCTACACTTTATTTCACCCATAGCTAGACACATGCAGAATTTTCGTTATTATTTTGCATCAGGCTGAACTTCACAGTATTCTATATACCGGAGTTGGCGTCGTTTCTCCATTGGCTGCTACATAGAACTGAAACCACGCCCTTTCTTACTGACCCGCATGTGATTGGGGTACACCATTGTGAAGTGTTTACTTATTGGCGCAGAGTTACCCAGGCTGTGTCAGATAACATATTGTCCAATGTGAGACTTATTGGAAAAGGACATATGTTTGAAGTTTAGCTTGTCCCAAAATAATAACGCGAATTTCGCAGGTCTCTGCCCATAGCTTTTCCATAAACAGCCGGTTTTTACTTTGTTGAGTGTCCGCCACTTTGCTGAAGCTTGTGGAAACGGGACAGTATAGTACAAACATTTCTTGAGGTACATTACAAACATGACCCTTGTAGTTTTAAAAGAGAAATAGCTGCACTGCTACAAGTATTTGTAAAATTACAAAGAATTTCTCAATAAAAATTGCAATTTTTTACAGTGTACTGTGTGCTCCGATTTTTTTGCGAAAAATCAGCAGCTCTAAGTATAGGCCCTACCCATAAACGAAGTGGCGTGGCAGTTGGTTTTATGTGAGCGTAGCTTTTCGTCTGTTGGCTGCGCGGGTCTCTGGAAACAGGCCTGGTGTGTGATTGGTTACTGTAGAATGTTCTCTGTCGTCGAGTGACACACGATGCTCCACCATGTTACTGGCAAGTGCGACACTGCAGTTCGCGGTACAGGCTGCTGTTCCTTCTCTGTATTCTCAGTCATTCTGTGGCCGAATGATGAACAACCAAGTGACATTGTGACAGCAGCCAGAAAAACATTGCATGGAATGTAAATTGTAAGACTGGTAAGTCTAGCCTATTCTACAGTACATTTTTGTTTTTCATAGTTTACAAGCCTGCCACTGAAACGCATTTGTGCAGTTGACGTCACGCTGTGCACAGTAAAAAAACTGTACGTTTTCCGAACTATTTATGTGGAAACTATTTGCCGAAAGGTATTTTACTGTACTAGAAGTTAAATATTGCGTGTTAACAACAAAATATATCAAATAAATCGAACCAAAACACTGTAATTAAAATTCTCCATTTTTATAATTACAAATTCTGTTAAGATTACTTGTTTGAATACACAATATTTGTACATATTTTCACAACAAAACGAATAGTAAAATTTGTTCTAATGAGCTTGTAGCGTTACACAAATAATATTAGCAACAATTTTCTAAAAAAAAATATATTGTAAAAACACAAAAAATTTCGGTTTTTTATGTGATGGGTATATAGTAGGTTGTTCGTGGATGTTTTGTAATACATTCCCCCACTGCATATTGGTTATTTGTTTCTTTCACAAGTATTGTGTATTGAGAGTGTATACTTGTGGTCAAGTAACAGCACCCATTTTTTATTTTACCCTTAGGCGTTAATTTTCAAGTGCTGGGGAATATACATACTGTAATTATTACTTACTTACAGGGCAACATTTATCTTAAAAACTGGTTAAAGGATTAAATATGACTAAAAGGTACAAGTAACTAGGGCCTTAAACGTGCTCACTTTACCGTGAACAGACTATGGCTTCTGGACTTGTACGGCGGAGACGACGATGTCACCTTATTCTGCAAAATGTCAGAGATGTGAACGAGTATAATCGAGATAATATGTTACGGGGTTATTGTGCCCTAGACTGACAAAGGTAGCGCCTGTGGGGTATACTTCCCGCGATGTCTGTACCGCGGGCGGTGGGGATTCCAGGGGCAAACGACACTGCAAAGTGCTGGCCACCGCTTTTGCAGCGCTTGGCGTGGTGAAGGAGTGGAAGGAGGGGGGGAGGGGCGTGAAACTTTCCTGTCAACAGCATTCAACACTTGTCACTTCCGCGTTTGCCCCCGGACCCACGGGGGGTAGTGATGGGGGGATAAAGAAATACAAGAAGCGTCCAGAGACAGATGAAGGAGGCAGGCCGCGAGAGAAAAAAAAAGTCACTCGAAAAACGCAAAAGGAAAGCGTTTTTCTTTTTTCTTTGTTCGGCCCAGGAGAAGAAAAGCGAGCACTCGCACACTTTCTGATGTTCCGTGCCGCTAACTTGTCGCGATGTCCCCGTGCTGAGGGCGGAAGCGTGAAGAAGGTTTGCGGTGGGGGGAGGGGGGGAGGAGGAAAGAAGATATGAAGTCATAAACACTCGAAAGAAGTGTTGTTTTATTCGGGCTCTGACTTCGCCCGATTGTGTCACTGGCAGTTCTCGTACCATTGTCCATTGTCTACAATCGCGCCGCCCGAACTAGTTTACGAACTATGTCCCCGCCTTATTCTATCTCAATTTGCTTGTTTCGCAAAGCATGCCAACATAGGCTGCATCTTTTTTTTTCGGTATATCAGTTTAATTATTAAGTAAGACAATTTTATATAGAACTAGCTTTCCTTTGCTACTTCGTACGCATGAGACTTAGAATTTGTAATCGCTCTAGGGAAGGAAAGCAGGATAACCCATAAACAAAAAAAGAAAGTATAAATGACGGAACTTTTTCTTAACAAATGCTTTTCTTATGCGGTAATCCTAAGAAGAGCTTAATCCAGTACCTATGTACAGTACATCCCTGATCATCAAATTTTCGGAACCGTTTGAGATATCTCGATGAAAGAAAGACTATATTTGTCCTGGGGTTATTATTATTATTATTATTATTATATATACTGTGTAAATATGATGTCAATACGTTCAGTGGTTTATGAGTTAAATCCAGTCGGACAGACAGACACGAAAAAATTAACATCTGATATGGCTTAGTAATCAATTATACTATATGAAAAAATAGCTACAAGTGGAAAATTCGAAAATCTCAAACACACACTTCTATTTTATTTTGTTGTATTGATTTATAAAAAAAAATAATGTATTTTCGTTCTGCGTATATTCAAACATAAACGAACACTGCGCGCCTATAGGCGGAAATTTTCCTTATATCAAACTCTCCCACAAGAAATCTCGGTTTGTTCATAACCTGAGTATAATAAACCTAAAGGCTGTTCACGATAAAGTGAGCACTTTTGAAATCAACCTTAGATAAATATCACTGTCCACGTCTGCATTTATTTTAACAGGCGCACTGAGCGACATGCGCCCAGTAAAGTCGGTAATGATGGATGTGAAAGTAGTTCCATATCTTAACTCAAATAAATAGTGTTAGGTAATCATTTGTGAAAAATTAAATAATTTATTTTCCTCTCTGTTTTTTTTAATCCGAAAGAGCAGATTTGTGGCATATTTACTTTTCTAATAATTCCACAGATTCACTTGACCGACGCATGAATAAAGTGATGAGGCCCATGACAATGTTTATTTTACATAAAGTGGAGGAATACACAACGTGCGTACAAGTATATATTAAGCAGGGCAATCAAAAGTGCTCATTTTAACGTGAACAGCCAATAAACAATTATGAAGCATAGTTTGCACGAGGCGGAGGGATATCCTGGAAGTAGAACTTCAGCAAGGCTTCAGTAAAAACTGGAAGCAACCACGAACGGACTATATTGGCAAAATGTTCAGGGAGCACGTGCAGCGACCGATTTCGCAAATTTCACAAACCTCGAGGGAGGTTTGCGGGGATGCGCCATCCCTGGACGAGCGTTATGGGCCTTGCTTCTGCGGTTACACCACCCCCCGAGGAGACCAGGGGGTGTAAAGGGGGTAGGGGGAGGTAAAGCATCCCGACACCGATTCGGGGGCTCTTATATCAAGCCCGGGCCGATTAATTACACCGCTCTCCTAAGTGCAGCGCCAGTTGAGATATTTATGGAGCCGAGATGCGAGCATGGAGAGTTGTGTGTGTGTGTGCGTCCGACACCCCCCCCCCCCCCACCCCCCACCCCCCTCCACCCGGGACTATACACTTGCCATTACTACAGTGTGTCCAACTCTTACATTGCAGTACAGAGTGAATGGCGCGCGCTATTTCCAGATTACTCCAGCTTTGCGACGTCACTGGCAGGCTGAGTAACAAATGGGTGGCGAAGAAAATGGCCTGATTAAGAGATATTTTATCTGTTTACCTCAATGACAACTCTTTAAGATAATCCAATACTTCGACGCAAAGCTGAGCGGCTCCTTTGAAAGTGACACCTGTGAGAAACCCTATAATTGTGATTGGACAGTGGGCACGCAACGAAAATGGCATATTTTTTTTTAGGCTAGAAAAATACAACACATCAGGCAACAGTGCACGCGGCAACAAGGACAGAGTTAACGACAGAAACCATGTATTGGAAAGAGATAGTGAGTGTCCATTACGCACCACACACTGCAATCTAAGAGTGAGACTCTCTATAGGCACACACGCATACACACGTCCACAATGCCCCCTCCTCCATCGGCCGCTTTCATCTATGAAACGCGCTACCCCCTCCCTCATGATTCATCCTCTTCATTAGATATTTGACATTTTTTTCCCGCTCTCCTCAAAAACCGAAGGTAATTGCACGTCTCTGGTGAAACCTGCCCGCGGACTTCTCGTACTATAGAGCGTCTCGCTCTTAGATTGCAGTGTGCGGTGTAATGAACATTCACTATCTCTTTCCAATACATGGTTTCTGTCGTTAACTCTGTCCTTGTTGCCGCGTGCACTGTTGCCTGATGTGTTGTATTTTTCTAGCCTAAAAGAAAAATGCCATTTTCGTTGAGTGCGCGCCGTCCAATCACAATGATAGGGTTTCTCACAGGTGTCACTTTCAAAGGAGCCGCTCATCTTTGCGTCGAAGTATTGGATTATCTTAAAGAGTTGTCATTGAGGTAAACAGATAAAATATCTCTTAATCAGGCCATTTTCTTTCCCACACATTTGTTTCTCAGCTTGCCAGTTACGTCACAAAGCTGAAGCAATCTGGCAACAGTGAGTGTCATAAGCCCTGTACTGCAATCTAAGCGTGGGACGGACCATAGCTTATGACCTCATCGCCAAGCAGTAAACGTTATTGCGCTGAAGATCCGGTGCGTGATCGAGCCTCGTGTGTTTTTGTTCAGTGGCTGCCGCCTCGGTGAGATGGCCAGTTTCGATGACGTGGAAATCCGCAGTTCGTCGTTGACTCGCGAGTCAAACCACAGAGCAACTGAGAGTAAAGAGGTGAAGTAGCCGCTTATCTTGTGAAACTCCAGGCGCACACTGGCCAGCAATACGGCGTCACCAGCCCGCAACATGCGGGAACGAGGTTCGCCACTCAGCACTCGGCCAATAGAAAATATCCCACGTCACAAGGCCCATCCCCAGATATTCGTAAAGCCAATCAGAGAATGGCTACGCCTACACCAATGGAACCGCCCCGCAATCTCGTCACTGTGTTATTATTAAAGACCCGGAAATTTCGCGGATTCATTTGAGGACAGGTTTAACTCCAACCCCATGCACACGGGAGTCTCTGCTTCTATTGGGACACAGTTTGTTAGACATACCATGAAACACGTTCAACCAATAACAAACCTGCTAAGAAACCAAGGAACGGATCACGTGCTACCTGTGTCTGGAGGTAAACTGCAGCATCAGCCCATGAACAACTAAAAGAAGCTCTAATACACAAAGGGTTGTGGAGTCTAGCTTGTTGCAGAATGACTCCGCGAAATTTCCGGGTCTCTAGTTATTATTTACTGTGCGGTCTAACTGTGATCCAAATCTGAAAGTGTTTAGGAGTGTGCACAATGTTCTTTTTTGTATGAGAAAGAAGTTCCCGGTGTCTGTTTGTATAATAACGTGCATGAGAAATTAACTTCGTTTTGAAAAATATTTGACGTTTGTGTTAAATTCTTAGCAATTTCTCAACTACCCTTATCCGTTTGATACTAAGTTTGCAGGGGCCGCAGTGGCTGAGCAGTTAGCCTGCTCGCCTCCCACCGAGGCGATCCGGGCTCAATCCCCGGCCGGGTCGCTCCGGATTTCCGCGAGTGGGAAACATGGCGGACGATGCCGTTGGTCGGCGGGTTTTCCTGGGGATCGCCCGCTTCTCCCGCCCTTTCATACCGGCGCTGCTCCATACTCGCCTCAATCAACCCTTATCGGGTCTGAAGACCTCGATGTTAAGAACATCCCAAATCTCTTCACTCACTCACTAATCTTGTAGAGAATTTTTAAAGGAATACAAGTTATAGACAGTTAAAATCGTGTAAATAGTTCTCAAGATACGAAAGTTTGAATTTATTTGAGATCTCCTGCCAGACACCCATAATTTCATTTTCCTTTCCTCTTGGCTTTTTGCCAGAATAAGATTGCATATTACTGTGGTTTATGGCGGTGCACTTTCGATTGAAATGGGTCTGGTGAGTATGGTGTTAGCAGTTTCCGTGTTAGGATTGATATTTTGGGTTATTCCGACAGTAAAAAACAATGACAAATTATGGCAGTAAGAGGTTTCAAGAAATTCCTTTCCGAACAGTTCGTTACTTTTTTTGTGAAAAAAAAAAAAAGTTGTTCGGACCTAGAAAATTGTTTTCTGCAGTCAGTGGTTGAATGATAAAAAATGGCTGAAAGGAATAATGTTACTAAGGACTCAAAAGTGCTCACTTTACCGTGAACGGCCTATACCATCGCTGGGTGCGTAAGTCATTAGAGGTGTAGTGATCTGTAACATCTACCAGGTGCAACAAAATTCAGTGTTCGGACATCTAGGGATGCCAGAGCAGAACAAAACAGTAATGTTTTATTACATAACTAGAGACCGAAAATGATTTAAGTAAATTATGGGAATCTCAAATTTATAAATTTTGCTGTACAAATTCGAAATAATACACATATAATATATTATCTTTAGGATGATGTCAAGAACTTACGCTGTAATTTCAATACGTATTTTCCGCCACTGATTAATTTTCACCTGCACAGAAATAAGCAAAATGAAAATAACCAGTAATTGAACCTTAATCTCTGGGGAAAATGCGTACGATCTCAAATAAATGCGTTAATTGCGTTTCTATGATTCCAAATAAAAAAATGTGCTGAAAAAACCTTCTGAAATATAACTGGAGCAGCTTGTAAAGTAGAAATGTTCATAGTTTCGGCTTTAAAAAATATTTTGGTATTTTCATCAAATTATCACTGTCGTCGCATCACAAAACTTTATAATATTCTCCAAATGTTTGATGAGTAGCGGGGGTTTGGGGGGGGGGGAAAGATGTAGGTACTTGAACGGAGTCGAGACGATCCCCAGGGTCGCAACTTCATAAATATTTCAACTTAGTTGTTTCTTTAATGGCCGCCGACATGCTAGACGGCCTGTTTACATGGTAAACACCTATGGGACTCAGCTACGACCTTCGAAAGCGAGGGGGGGGGGGTCGGTAAAGAGGAGCGAAAGAGGGGGGGGGGGTCCACGAGTCCCCTACAGGGGGACTCACGGCCATCCGTCGCATCCGTCCGTCCGGTGGTCACGTGATCTTCGACCAATCACAGAGCAACTTTATTTTTCTATCCGTCAATCCGTCAAATACGCCTCAAAATTTAAATTTTGACGGGCCGATGGATGGGCCACCGCTTTCTGACGACATTCTGTATGCGCGAATACGCACTTTGAAATATAATGCAAGGCGGTGGATCTATTTATAATATCTTAAATGGTAAATTCAGGAATTTTAAATTTTAATAATAATTCAATGTAAATTATTATCACGTAAAAAGAATTATCTCCCCAAAATGTTTCACTCTTGAATATGTTTTTCCAAACAAAATATACCTCCAACTAAAGGAAATCCACGATGTTAAGCTGCCACACTGAAATTTTGCCGTACAGAAGGACTGACGGTCGACGGATTGTTGTAAGTCGTTTTAAACTGACGGACGAAAAAAACAGACGTATGACTGACTGACTGATGGGCGACTGGAGGGTGTGACGGATGCCTGTGATGAGCCCAGCTTACCTCAGCTCAAAATGTTCTTTTCGCCTTCCCACACTGCGTCCCACTCCCCTCCCCTCCTCCAACAGATGTGAGAGTGCAAACTTGCGGGAGAATGAAAAAAGTGACATTTCGATAACAGGGCGAGCAAGGAATGGCCTACTTGCGGTTCATTTACACATTTTTTAATCAAAACTTTGAAAAAACTTCCCATGTATAGGATTTGGTTGTTTCCTAGATATGTCATTGGTCAGTATACTTTTCGTACACGTGTTAGCATAAAAGTACCTTATGTTTTGTTAAATTGAACTTTCACTTATATTTTATCTATAAATTATAATAATTCATTTATAAACAAAATGAATAAAAACAGGGAGAAAATATATGTGCTGGTAATGCCTACTAAGAAATAGTTCTTATCTAAAGTTTATTAAACTGACCCACGAATGCGGGTGCGTTGTCCCTCTGGTGAGGTTTTCTAGACTCAATCAAGCTTTGCTTGCATGGTGTGGAGGAATATCCTGGTAGTAGAACTTCAGCAGGGCTTCATCAAAGTTAGGAACAACCGCGTATGTACTATAGAGGCTATCATCACAGGCATGTGTTTGTCCAGAAACGCCATGGAAACAGAAAACACGATGTCCGTAAAGGGACTTGAACCTAGGTCCTCCAAGATGAGAGTTCCAAAAAAAAGAGCTCTCTGATGAGCCAAAGTTGATTCAATAAACTCCTGTAAAGACTCATTGGGGCGCTGAAACCTGTGCACGTAATCGCGTACACACGCGCGCTTGACACAAGCGGGAAATACATACTCTTAATAATTTTCTGTGCAATTGTTTATATGAATCATTAATGCCGGCTATTTCTGCACTAAGAATTTGGAGCACATAATAGCGACACTTAACTGATAGGGAACGTTAAAGTGTTTTATCATCACACAGACGAAGGTCTACTATTTTAGCCACCGCGAAAAAAAAAAAAAAAATAGTAACACAGACTGCGGTTGAGCAAGAATAAGTGTGTCGGGACATTTTGAAGGAGTTGGGACAATAATTTACTAGGAACAGAATTCTCACTCACCGGTAAACCCCCCAACCCAAATCGACGGAGCCCACCGCACTGGCACGATCACGCTAGTATAGGCTGCTCACGGTAAAATGAGCACTTTCGAATGCCCTGCTTGAGATCTACTTGTATGCACGTTGTGTATTCTTCCGCACTTATGTAATATTAACATTTTCATGGGCCTCGTCACTTTATTCACGCGTCGGCCAAATGAAACTGTGAAATAATCATAAAAGTAAATATTTTACAAATCTGCTCATTTTTACACTTCGATGCATTTAAAAAAAAATGGAAAGCGAAATAAATATTTTTAAGTTATCACAAATGGTTACTTAACATTTTTTTATTTGACATTATATGGAATTACTTTCTATCAATCGTTACCAACATTACTGGCCGATCGCCACTCTGTGCACCCATTAAAATATATGCATGCAGGGGCAGTGACTTTTTTCTAAGGTTCATTTCTACAGTGCTCACTTTATCGTGAACGGCCTTTAGGGGAAGGCAATCTAACGCAGGTCAACCACCGAAGCCTCAAGGGAGAAGGTAATTCCTCCAGAAAGGAAATTAGGTCCTCCTTCCTTAACGTGTAGAGCCACCCCACATTGGCGGCCATCGTACACGCAAAAAGAAAATGAAAAATCAGCAAGAAAATTAGGCAAGAGCGAGCGCAGTTATTTTTGTGCGTACCCCTTGTCCTATCAAAAAATTACTTCACACGAACACCAACTTATTTTGAGATGAGATTCAAAATTTATTATAAAAAACAAAGAAATTATACAAACACGGTTAAGTAGCATTAATAACATAGAGAGCACCAATTGCATTCTATTTCAGTGAATGACATCATTCTGGTACGAACAATATTCCTTCACAAAAAGATATATCGTAGATTGACATGCAGGAATACCAAATTATCAAAATATTTTCTAACCAATATCTCATATAATAACTCAGTTACATTACCAAAACCCAATTTTCGGATCTTGAACTCCGGTTAAACAATCTCAACCTAGAAACTCTCGAATACTTTCCAGGCACGATTCATGCTTAGATTCAAACCAGCCTCAAATTTTCATTAAATTGAGGCTTTCTTTATGCCGAAAAGGCCGGTATTAAAAAACAATAAAGTCACATAAAATTCATGTTTCCTCTTTTCACATACATCACATCTATCACCATATTCCATTATACTCTATTCTAATATTTGTGCCCCATTCCAACTCAGGGCGAATCACTAAATGATTCATGCTGCAATAAAATTCGCTACTAGTTTTCCCCACGGGATTTATATTCAAATAGATTCAAAATAACTTTAATTAATATATTTCTACAAACTAGCGCAGTCTCGGCGCACCTAACCGGTACATTTAAAAGAAATATTAAAATATGATCTGACGACAGGCGCCAATTCTTGGCCACCAAAGATGTCTAATCAGATCCCTATAAAACTAAATATTGGTATTTCTAATATAATATAAGTAAATAGTCTATCTATATTATTCCCAGGTTACAAAAGGGAATTCAAATTCACCAAAACAATGTAGTACCTGGGCCTCATAAACATATGTTTGCCTAAAATAAAGTGCCTCTTTAAAATTTAACATAACCACAAACTTTCTTAAACACAAACTTAGAAGTAACAACTGAACTGTTTCACAGCTGGGATAGGGTCGCCTATGGCGCGACGCACAATCATCAGTTATATGCGCCAACATGTAATGAGTTACTTAAAATACCTCACACCGAATGATAAGTCACAATTCCGATTAAGAACATCGACTATCTAAACCGAAATGCAACACGTCTAAACCAGCAGGGAAACTACTGGAACTCCAAAACTCAACCTTTCAAGTTATTCAACTCAAATTAAGAACGGGCGATGTAAACAAAATTTTACCTCGAATGATTTTAAAATTGGCCTTGCAAGAACGTCTTCAAACAAACATTACTAAAAAATATCTAGTGTCAGCTGCCGAACCCAAATGAACCCTTTCGCCGCATGTCGGGCGACATCGCAAGTAGCATGGCCAAAGAACACCATGACCACCTACACAAATAACACAGTCGAAGCCCCAGAAGGAATAGGACGAGCTCACCACAGCTCAAGCCGAATTGCAAAACCAAAGGAGGGGAAGGCTGGGCAATGCGCACGCTCAGGAGGGAGGGCAAGACCAGAGGCAGAAGGAAAAGAACAAGGATGGGAACACCGAGGTCGGACCTGTGGAGCATGGCGGAACTAAAATCAAAGTATATCGCGCTGCAGTCGGCGCAGGTCGCGCACAGGTTCATGAGCTGTGCGCGAAACATGGTGAGAGTCTGACAGAACCAGAAGTAAAGTTCATGTGTCGGCATTTCATAACCGCGGCAAACATCAATACATAGCTGGCACATAACCACAGTGCGCACATGACAAATGTAAACACCAACATGCCGCATACCCAATCCACACCGCAACCACCAACCTTAGCCTCAGCAAATCTTCCATTTCTACCCCAAGTCTCATACTTACCACAAATATCAGCATATTTCCAAACACCGGTGTTTCCACAAAGTTTGCAACTAGTTCTGCCAACTGTCACACCACCTTACCCGTCAATCCAACTGATAATGTCACTCCCAGCAACCAGCTGTGTACAACCAACTGCAAGCAACTGGCAACAAGAGAGCGAAAGGTAACAGAAACCACTGCAGTTATCAGCACACCTGCCACAGGAGATACTGCAAAACGAAATCTGTCATGCTTTCAAATCCTACCTATATTCGCAGGATCAGCCAACGAGGACCCATCAGCATTCATCAAGGACTATACGTCACTGCTAAAATGCTATGGAGTATGGGAGAAAGATTGGGCGAGCTGTGTAGGAGCGCAAGTTCAAGGAGACATATTTTCCTGGTGGCATTCACTAAACCACTATGAGCTGTCATAAGAGGAGTTTCTGCATTATTTTCAATGCTGCTCTGGAGGAGCATTCACGTCGCTCGAAGCCCAGAGTAAACTCACACTAGAAGAGCAACAGGCAGATGAATAGCTGTTGGAGTTCATAACGAGAAAAATGTCCCTTGTGAGGTGCTTCCACCCACACTTACTGGAGCTGGAAGTGCTCAAGGTTGTGGCAGATACTGTACGTATGGAGTACCTTACCAGGTTGGTGCCGCTCCTAAACGGTAGTTTCGAGGAAGTTATGCATGCTTGTATCATTCTAAATCGCAACTCGTGCCAACCGCGTCGAGACCCTGGTGCCACACAATGGTGCCACGAGCCTCAAGCAAAGTGAACCGCAAAACAATTACAAAAAAAAAAAATTCGGACAAAACCAGGATAAAAATTCTGACTCAAGATCAAATGCCAAATCTAAACTAGGGGAAAGAACTGTAAAAATGACAGTGCAGGTAAAATTCTACCACTGGCACAACGAGTCTCCGAACAATCCACATTTAAACGGTAACCGAGAGAATGGAAATCACCAGCAGGGAAACAGGAGAAAAGGTTAAGGAAGCCAGATTCTCCCTTTTACACCCCATTCTCGTCTCAAACCACGAACATTACACCGCAGCAAGCCCTTATAAACCAGGTCAGTAGCAGCCAATCACAATTCATACCAATTTTAGTTTCAGTCAACGATCAGCAATGCCACGCATTAATTAATACCGCAGCTTCACACAACTTTTCTGCAACCACATTTTGTACATGCAAGTGATGTCACTCCCACTATTCACGCGATACAATTAGCTATTAATCAGCATAGCAGAAAAGCATTAGGGCAGGCTACAGTAACAGTTAGAGTGCATGATCTAGAGACAATCAATACTGCTATTATAATGCCAGATATCAGAAAGGATGAAATATTAGGAGTGCCTTGGTTGACAAAACAAAACACGATTGTAGAGCCCACAGTGCGACGTATTAATGTTGGTGCAAAAGAGTGGTGTACTGTGTATAACATAGATCGGCACCTGTTGCTCGGGTAATTCGACAATAACATACCTCCAGAACATCAGGCAGTGTTTCAATGGCTCATTGATGAGTGTCGGGACATGTTTATCAAGCATGATGCCTTGCAGCGAAAACCATTAGCTGAACACAAAATTACCTTGGCACAAGAAGGGCCTATATGCATGCCACTGCGTAGTTATTTTCCACGCCAAGCCCGTATCATACGACAGCAGATACACGAGATGTTAGCAGAAGGAGTGATTGAACCCACACAAAGTGATTTTAATTTCGCCATAACACTCGTACCAAAAAAGATGGCAAATCTAGGTTTTGCGTGGACTTCAGCCCAGTAAATATAGTGAAAAGATGCACTCTGTTCAATTTTCAATTTTGCACAATTACGTTTGGGCTAAAGTAAGCACCTGCTGCGTTCCAGGCGATGATGGTCAGGGTGTTCGACGATCTCATCGGAGATTTCATGCTCACCTACCTGGATGACGTGGTAGTATGGTCGTCAAGCTAGGAGGAACATGTGCACCATCTAGCCATGGTGCTGGTGAGACTAACCATCAGCAGCTTAAAATGCACAACAGGAAAATGTCACCTAGGAAAAACAGACTTAGATTTTCTGGGCCACACCATCGACGAACAGGGAAACAAATCCAACATGGAACAGTTGCGGCTTATTGACGAAAAACAACCACCACGTACGCCCAACCAATTAAGGAAGTTCTGCAGGCTCATTATCTGTCTCCGAGAGAATAGCAGGGAATTCGCAGTCATCGTTGTGCCACTGACCAAGCTATTGTCGCCACAACAATGTTTTCAGTGGGACAGCACCGCCGGCGACGCCTTCGGCTAAATTAAGCGATGTTTCAGGTTGTGCTTGACTTTGTCAAGGTACGACCTCGTACTAATGTCCCGTGTGTTAACTGTAATTTTTGCTTGTCCTAAAGCTATATTGTTCTCATTTTTGGTGGCTAACCGAATGACAAAATCAACAGGTTCTATGTCTTGTGATTTTACAGATTCCGGCCTAATTAAGTTGTGTGATGCTCTGATATCAACTAGCACTTGGCACTGATGCCCGTTCACATTTACAAGAATCCTGATAAATTGTTGTTCGCCATTACTGACCTGTTATAACTATGCTTGTTGCAGTGTCTCGTGCTGTGGTTTCTGATGCGAATCAGAGGTGGAAGAGACGTTCGCCCTCATCAACCCCGCATCCCTTATCCTTGCTTCTTACATGCTGCTTAATGAATGAGTGAGAGGTGAGGATTATTGGGGATTTGCTATGCCAGTGGTATGCCGGTGTAGGGCAATACTGACACGGATGATGCAGCAGCTGACTTTGATCCCACAAATGCGCCTGCACTCCCACACTGTGCATTGTACCTTGCACCTCCTGCCTCCTCCCCTTCTGGTACGCTGGTCTGTTCACAGGTGGTGGTCGAAAGAAATTTCGTTTCGGTTGGCTGAATTGTTTGTTTTGCTCTTGCTGTACCGGTGATGGTGTGAAATGTTCCACGTGTCTCTTTTGCTCTTTACGCCATCGAACTACACCCACAGTGTAGTTGTACACAGTCACGTTCCAGTAAGATTGCTGCTTGCATGACATCTTCAATAGTCCCATTCAGTAGAGGTATCAGTGCTGCCCTGAATTCTGGTCTGGCTGTTTCCGCATTATATTCTAAGACTTCCCGTTCCGATAACTGCAGGTGAATCCAGCGGATTAGGTGCACCTTGTGTATGACAAATGCAGTTAAAAGTTAATATGGCTGCTGTTCTTCCAGTGTGAGCTGACTCTGTGACTGAATATAGCTAAACACACCCCTGAAAAGGCTCTGGAATGAACAGCGAAAATCTTGCCACTGTAGCCTGTAATTGTTTAGTGATTTCCACCAAGACCATGCATGTCTTTGGAGCTGCATGCCAACACAGTTAGCCCATTCTTCGTGACTGACACCATACCTAGTGATCCTGCAGGTGCAGTCCTTTAGGAAGGCCATGGGATCCTATGACGATATTCCCACAAAAGTGGGCAAAATCTGAAATCTGCTAGGCGTCTTTGCATGTGTTTGTCCTGGTTGAGTTGTGTTGAAGTTTGGCTCAGCGGTCCCTATCTGTCCAGCCGGTTCCATTGCGGTTCTTAGTGTTGACTGTACTACCTCTACTTGCACTGTCGTATACGGCATGGTTGGGTAAGGCGTGATTAGTGGTGGTAGGATTGACAGGTACAAAAGTGTTGAGTACATGGTAGGCATTGGTGGTAAATACGTATTGATAGGTAAATATAGTAATGGAGTTGCATTCGGATAGACTGGGGGTAAAGCTACTGACATCGATTGTGTCCATACTCCTCTGCTCACCATGTGTGCACTGTTGATGTGTGGATGTTGCTCCCCTGCTTGCATTCCCGCTGTGTATGCAAGGCGTTCCTCCCCTCCTGCGACTCGTGCAACACTTTCCTGCTTCTACTCGCCCTTGATTGTTGCGTCCACTTGCTAATTAAAATTCTGACTATTCCTCTCACTACTGCTTACTTGAATGTGACATGTTGACATGAGGTCCTGAATTGTTTTACATTGCAATGTCTGTCATTAATGTGGCAGGTACCACATGTAAACACGAACCGGCTTGTGGTCGTTTGTTCTTTAGCATTGCGACATTCCCAGTGGAATTTGATTTTACAGTTCCGGCACTGTAAGATAATTGCCCCATGTCCATCGCAAATGAGATTATCACAATAATGTGGTACGTGAGAGTCTGATTACTTGAGATTGCACTGTTTCTGTTTGCGAATTTTTCCATGACACCACTGTTTCCACTGAGTGCAGTTGTTCGCGGATGGTCGCGGTGTGGCTATTTGTTGTCGAGTTCGGTCGGCTGTCGCAATGACAACAATGCGTGCCTCGCCCGAATCTGTCGACAAAGTCCACAGGGAGTGTTTTGATGCACTCGCAAGGACAATGGTGTTGCTGTCGTGGTGGATGTGGTGTAGCTGGCCATGTTGACATTTCACAGTCACGTGTGTGGCACTGATGACAGTCCCAGTCCACATGCATGGTGTGGTTGTTACAACGTGGCAGCCCCGCTCGAGCACGCACGGGCGCAGGGGTTAACAAACTGGTTCCTGCTCAGCTGACCGCCGGCATGCAGTGCGAGCAATGAGCGTAGGGAAGGAGGGGAATTGCTACTCCCTTCATTCTTCTCACCTGTCCTGCTGGACACTGCTGCTGGTGGTGGAGGTAGTGGCATGAGTGCACGCTCCCTCCTTTTCCCTTGTTCTATGTCCAGCCTGGTGGCATTAGCCCTGATATCACGCACTGCACAAAGATGGCTGCCTTTCTCGTCCTTCTCCTCCACTTTCCCCACAATGGCGATGAACCAGCATTTGCGTGCACTTTTCTCGCAGAGCACATGGTCCTTTCTGGCATCTCCACGGCACTGTTGATGTTCTCCTCTGCTTCCTCTTGTTGAGGGTAGGCAGTTAAACAGGGTTAGGAAGGCGTAGATTGACAACCTGAAGTGGGAAAATTTTTGAAAGGTTGGTCGAAAGTTCAACAATGGATTTTGGCAGGAAATTTTGGCCACACAGAAGGGCGACAATTGACAGGAGTCGAATGGACGAGATGGGATTGATTATGATTTAGAAAGGCAGTGAACAGAATTCGGAGAAAGGTGTGAGAAATTGTAAACCTTGTAGGCGCCAGACGTCGCTATGGCGGCATCACTGATGATGTTGCGGTAAAGCTGAGTCCTCGTAACCTTAGGGTGCTGCAGGCTGATCACCCGGAGCACATTCCTGAGTAGAGCTTGCAGTGGTTCACCTGATGTGGAGGCCTCGTTGTTTACTGAACGAGGGGCTCTTCAGACGGTCCAATCATGGCTTGGCATTACAAATTCAATATGATGTCAACGTAATCAAAGAAAACTCCCTACGCGTGTATTGTCAGGACCAAACCACACACCCATAAATGCTATTTGCGGTACTTTGATTAGGTTGCAGCACACATACAAATTAATATTTACACGTATATTCACATAATGCTTGCATCAGGAAAAGGCGGGTTTTAAGGGGCCCGTGCACTGAAATGCATTTCGGCAATCGAATAAAAGCACTCATCAGTTCATGATGTTTATAAAAGAATTGAACATTTCCTCCAGGAGAATAAAGTATACAATTGCTCGCTTTAAGCCTGCGGCGACGGCTATGCTGTAGATAGGCCCTAGTCTTGCATTAAGGTTATGTGTAATGATAGAATTATAAACCCCCCAGCCAATGCAATTCCTGGAGAACTGAGGGGGAGTATCCTGGATTGCGAAAACAAAAAAGGTTCCTGATATACTTAACTATTGCTGATAAATAACTGGTGATGAAGATTGATACTGTCCAGGTGGGAAAAGTACTAGTGCAGTTTCACATGTGTCTCCCCCTCTGGGTGCGACTTGCTGACTGACATCCTGCAATCGCGCGAGGGCTGGCAGTGGTGGACCCACATGCCATGGAGGGATCTACTTGCACACATGGAGAAACAAATTTACTGTTACATGCTATAATACTTTCAAATACTGCAAAAACACAAATCAATAGTTATTTCTGAAGCTTACCTTGCGACTGGAATGAAATGGGGTGGGCATTACACTGGTGGTGAAAATAAACAGTTCTGAAGAAAACAATAACATTTTACAACAACAACATTTGGGCATAATGGTTCCTAAACATATTGAACTTTATTTGTGTATCACGTGTCCTTGTCCCTTGGGAAGAAATGTGCTTGTGAAAATCTTACCATTTTTAAAAATATAATACATGTGTTCCTGTTTTACTGCGCCAGCTCTCACGGGCTGGTAGGCCCATGTGGCGCTACACTCCCTGCACTTCACTGATCTTGTTCGATCTTGCCCACTTCTGCACTCACACTATACTAAAACTGCTCGCTGGTGATCAGTCGTCGAGAGTGCATGTGAGCTGCACTTGGGAGCAGCCGGCATGACAAACGGCCTAGGGTGAGCAGCGACACATGTCAGAGTACTCGCAAGGGTCGGTTTGTGTCTGTGTCTGCGTGCTCTTAGTGACATTCATCTTTTGTATCACCAATCATGTAACATCGCAATAGTGTAATCTTTTCAGGACCTCGGTTATTCAGCTGCCCAGACACCACCATTTCTTCCCCAGAGCTTGAATCGCTTTGGGAAGCATAATTGTTCCCTTAAGTTTTATTAGCTTCGTGCCTACTGACAGCAATGCCCAGCAAGTGGACCAACCACGGCAACCAATGTAAAGTGTTCACTTATAGTGAAATGTAGTGTTTTTGTGCAAATAAAGGTACGTCTTGTAAGAACCACATGTGTTATTCTTTGCAGAGCCTTCAGGCATGTCAAGGAATTGGACCCTGCAAAGCCTGACAAATGTTTAATTACCTTTGTTTAATGCCATCATTGTAATCACTAAAGTAATTCTGTAAATTATTAAATGTGAGTGGTTTAAAATCGCAAAGGAAAGTTATGTCCGGTCGAACGGCTAGCAGTATCCTGTGAACGTCAAGTTTCTCCAACTCCAACAACAACTTTGGCACTGCCGCTGGTCGTGCCTGTCGCCTAGTCGAGAAATGTTAGCGACAACAAAATTTCAAGTCTTAACATCACCACCCCTCAAAATACCTTTTATCCTTAACCTCGCAACCTCCATGGCACCAACGTCAGTCGTGCAGCAAAAAAAAATTGTCAGTGGTAATTACAACACCGACTTGAATGTCAGACAGAGTATAGTTAGCAGAGGTCGCAATTTAGTCAGATAATGTTTAAATATGGGAATTGAATAAGCTGCTAATAAGTTAAAGGAGTCTCAGTCTTGTAACATAAAACATAAACATTAACTTGTAGATGAAATGTTAACTTGAATGTAAAATCAAGGGGAGATAAAGTAAAGAGCTATTACTGTCAAACTAGTCTACCACTGAATTACTGTCCCTACTGATGCAGTGTGGTGAGGCCATGGACGATCAGAGGTGATTTTCAGGCGCGGAGTTGGTTGAGGTTAAGGAATTTTGGAATGTTTTAACTGGTAGTTGCCAGGCATCTTCACTGCAATGCCGTGAAATTATGGTAGAGCAGACTCTTGTTGACCTCGGGGTTCTGGGTCATTTCACCCGGACATAATTTTCTCTTGTTGCCCCTAATTATTAATGTGGTTTTTCCATGAAAGCCAAGGTTGTTTATTAAACAGAGACCTTATTGTGGCTGGTCGCACAACATGTTAATGGAGTTAATAAACGATGGTTTAATGCACTGGTTTGGTTGTGAACTGATGACCTATTGTGACTGGTTACAAACCCTGATACCTGCATAATTAATTTGGAAAACGCACACAATAATATCAATAAACGGAATACGAGACACTTAAATCGCATAATGATGATAGCGGGTATTTTGAGGGCCCATGCCCAGAAATTCTATGTGGATCGTGCATAAATAACATATTAATGTTTGTTCATGTGAATATTTAGTGACTTTATTTACCACTCCTCTGACAGGAGACACTTAAAATACAACTTATCGGTGTAAGTCTACCGGCACGGCAATGCAGTACAAAAATGGCGAGAAAGTCGAAAACAAATTACAATGTGAAATTAAGCTCCCCTGTACAATACAAAATCACAGGCGAAGAGGGTAGGTGTCCTTGATGGCTATAAAATCGAAAAGGTTTCGGTAAGACTACATACTATTGTTGATGATGTGATTGGTGCTAAATGGTGCTGCTGCCGGAGCGCGGACAAACTTAGTCTTGCCCTCGCGAGTGTTGGAAGCTACTGAAGGTTACACCGTGACACCAGACCCTTGCATGGTGGGTAAGCATGCCACACTGGAACTAGTTTCTTGCAAACAATTGCTAAAACAATGAACATATACTTCAAACAGTTTTATCTGGACATGAAAACACTCGCATAAATTATTTTATATCCATAACACAAATGAACCCTGGCTATATGTAAATGACGTGAAAGAAAAGTGAAATATGTGATATGAAAACAATAATAAACACTGCACAACACTTTCATAACGTAATATTTATTGAGGGCCTTTACTGGGGACGTACTTTATGTCCCATTTACTAGGGGTCCAGTGGCAATCGCCATTATGCCCTTTCAATACTGCCCTATTTTCACATGTTATACCACACTGCACTAGGAGCATATGAGTGCTTATGCACTCTGTGTGCAGCAGTGACATGCTGGTTCACTAGCACACTCAACATACACTTGTAGAGCACGGATGCTTGCTGCGCTGATTTAGTGCATGGCTGGACAAACTGTATGTGAGATGAGGGATGTAGTAAATTATAATAAATTATTAGTATGCGTTGTACCTCATAGGCTTAACCTAAAGCAAGGAATACAGTATGGCAGAACTTTCAACCAATCAGAATGTCCGATTTAATAGCATATTTATTATTTTAAGTAAAACTTTACTCACACTGAAGAAGTTTGACAACTACTAATTTTGGAATAACCTTATATAGAAAGCTAACGTGGTGTCATGTCGTCAGATGAGGATTGAGGTTACATTTGAGGAGCGGTGAATATTAAATTCGGAAAGTTCAAGTGTTGGTTTTGATTACCCGGATCACCAGACATTATATACCAGAATTATGTCGATGATGTCGGTAGAGCCGACTCGTTCACCTCAGGGTCGTTCGGCCGACGACCATGGCACAACCCCTTCAGGAATTGAAGTACTCCTCTAAAATTTATATATTTTATTGCTGACTCTGCTGTGCGGTGGGATATTTAGGCTCCCCACATGCCTGTACGACACTTTACTTAAATTGCATTTACATGTGACCCTTAAAACACTTCATTATACACTTGCACGTTTGAGGTGAAATTGCCGGGAGAAGTCCTGTGCCTGAAATGCCTTGCGATGACATTTATTTTAAAAACTTATATTTTTAATATCACTGTCTATTTTACTAGCCATTGCTCTACACATCTCAGCTGAGACAACTTACAATGCTGCTGGGCTTAACCCATCAGCATGGGTGACACAGAAAATAGACACGTGGTCACACAATGATTTAAAGTAAAAAGTAAAATCCACCCAGGTGATGCAAACCCTGGGTGGATGTGAGGTGCGGAGTCATGGGCGGCTGATGAACAAGTGGTTCCGGAGTAATTTAAAGTCTATAGCTGAAGAATGATTAAGGCAAAAAGTTGAAAGCCACCCAAGCACACAAAAACGCAAGCCACAGCATAACCTAGAGTACACTGGTGCAGCGTAAACAGTCATTGCAAAAAAGAGAGAGTAAGGAAGACTCCGTGTGCGGAGTACTATGTAAGGAGAACCTTCACTATGCACTGAATAAATGTATTAAGGTTAATGCCATCATTATCAATATTAGTTTTGTTAGTAAAGAGTTTATTATGATTTCTCTCTTGTCCTGCCAGTGTTGTGTTGTGTATCTTTGTAAGTGTATATTTTCACCCCCATTGTTATGGTATGTGCATATTCATTTTATCAGTGTTAAACATGTATGTTTCACCCAAAGTTGATATGACATTTAGTGCACTGTGCAATTCTAAGTTTTTTAGCAAGTAGATCAGGAGTTCATGTGTCATGCATAGGGGTAGTGAAATTTCGCGAAAAGATCTTAAGACCAGTTATATTTCAAAACACTGTAGGGGTCCACCTATCTTGATTGGCTGAATTAATTTCGACATGTGTTAACTGTCTCCACACGAATCACGTAGGAGCCGTGCCGATGTTGCCGAATTTTTAGTGGCCTGGTAATATATAAAAACGCCTTCTCAAGCAGACAGCAACCAATGGCAATAGACAAGCTGCTGTTGGATGCTAATAGTACTGAAGTCTATTGTGTACTCTTATTTTTTCACAAAAAGTCACTAGCTCCAGTCATGCAGGAAGTAGTTCCGACCTTGGCACGCTAGCCATCCCAAGCCTGCTCACGCACCAAGGGAGGGAGTTAGTAACCGTCAGATGTCCATCTAGGGTGGTGGGTGTGATTACATGCTCAATGTTTCCCGCGCATTGATGGCATTCATCTTTTGAGGCTGATAACTTCACTGCGATAGTTTAATTATACCATAACTGTTTGTTTTCATGCCACCCAGTACACCATCCTCACTTCTCCGTGGTTTAGCGTCGCAAGAGGAAGCTTAATTCTTCTATATGTTTTCTGCATGACACAAGTCAGTTTCACAGTGTAACCACGATGGCCGGTCTATGCCATCCAAGCAAGTGTTAAGCGTCTCCCTGAGTGGAGTGTTAAGTTCATTGAATAAATACCCTGAGAACTCATAAGAACATGAATTTATTTCGGTCGCCGCAAGGTGTTTAAGGGGATGGGCTTTAACAATACCTGCATCCAATGCAAGTGTAATTCATCAGGACTTAATCTCAGTATATGCATGTATAAAAGTCAGTGCACCGTATCACTATGGGCGTGTGGGTAGCCCCGATAATTCAATTCGTGTGGCATGCAGGAGTTAGTATTTTGCCGCCAAGATGTCACTGCAGCAGAATGGCGTGTAATCAGCCAATGGATTACTGTTTCGGAAACACACAACAATAGTATTTACGACCTTAACGGTGGAGAGGCCAACTTAAACAATCCAATGGGAGTTTTCATCTGGGTTTACGGCTCGCAATCCTGAGATCACCAAGAGTCATCATGCTACACCATCATCCACCATCATGACGTCGCCTTGACGAAGCCTGGCGCCTAGTCGTGTAATTCCATCATCTGCATAGACCTCACATTTAACCCATTCCCATCCCGCCGCACACCATAACTTCGTTTGCCCAAGCACGGGGCGAATACTTCTCAAAATATCTGCAACTTTTTCGGCAAAATTCCACCCACCAAAGGCATTCCTGTCAGATTCCTACCCGCCAATGACGAGAAGACGACAGGAATGCATCAACGAAGGCCACATCAGTGTCGTGACACCTTTGGGATTCAGTCCAGATGCTATGAGGTGTGTCATGTGTTACGTGTCAACAATAAGGAAAAGTGTGCCTACGCCATGCCGCCTAAGGGAGGAACTGGGAGAAACTGCGAAAAGGAGAAACTACAGGCGGGAGGTTCTCTTTCCTCTGTCTCTTTCACTCTCTGTACACTGCCAGAAACCAGCAGACCACTTGTGTCGCGCATCAGCTGAGTACGCCTGGTCTTTGATCCTCGCACTGCATCGGGTCGAGCGGGACAGCTGCATCACGAGAGTGGAGGGCACTTCCTTCCCCCAACACCATGCAATTGGCCTGCAGCGCATACTTCAGAAGCGTGGGCCTACGACATATACAGTCTGCATAGGCAAAAGGAGAATGAGAGTACACCGGAACAACATCCAGAACACTCCAGGTATAGCTGGCGACGAGGTCGTTTCCAACTACATTCAGCCTCATGATTGCGATGGCCATGCCGAGCAGGAGATTGCAACCAGCGATACGAGGGGTGTTACGACACCTCATGAGGAGGGGGGTCCACAGAAGATCAGCATAAACAAGAGGAGAAGGACGACTCACCTGGGGTGGACCTCGACAACGATGCTGTCGACAAGCTCCCTAGGGAGGATAGGAAAAAGCAAAGTGCATCAACCCTTCAAGAAGGTGCAAGCCCAGTGGAAGATGGTGTACAAGCATCACTCGGCGTAGTTACACCCAGCAAGGAGCAATTGGAGGCTCGAGCCGACAGTATGAATGACGAGATGCCTACGAGAGTTCCTGCCTCTATACTGGCATAAGTATCCAAGCAAGTTCCAAGCAGTGAGGAGACATAAACAGCAGATTCAGTTGCTAACGCCATTGCACCGGAAATAGCAGGACAGGAAGGAGCACAGGAAGAGGAGGAGTTAGCAGCAAGCAGAGGAGGGCAGCAGGGGCTGTTCAGCCAGGTCGCGCCTGGAAACAGCAACTATCACAGGAGAGCAGGAATGCAAGCAGTAGTGAAGATGGTGACAGCAAGAGCAGCGGGTCAGAGGGCTCGTTTCACCTACGCCGATCACACCGGCGAACACATCCACCATGGCAGTGCTTCCAATGCAGGCTAAAGCTGTTGCCTGACAGGAGGTGGCATGCTACAGATCAGCAAATGACTCAGCAGGCAATGGTGCAGCAGGGGAGTAGGTACCACCTGTGGTCACGCAGGCCACCATAAGTTTGCAGGTGCTGTCAGTAGCATCTGACGGCCTACAAACATTCTTGATGTGGAAGGGGGGTTTGATGTGTGCCACGTTACCCTCTCCCTAAGACAGTTTGTCCAGCCGAGCACTACACCGCCATCACAGCAGTGATGTGTACTCTGCAGACATGCAGAGCGCACCGAGTATTTGTGATAGTGCAAGTGTAACCTATGGCATGCCAGGGCAGCGTAGGCAGTGATTGCCCAAGAGAGAGTAAGGAAGACTCTGCGAGGTGGAGTGATACAAAAGGAGAACCTTCACAGTGCACTGAATAAAGGACTTATTGCTAATGCTGTCATTATAATTATTTGTTTTGTTAATAAAGAGTTTATTATTCTGTTTCTCTTTTCCTGCAGTGTTGTGATGCGTTTATTTGCCAGTGAATATTTTCACCCCCATTGATACGCTATGTCCATATCCATTTCATCAGTGTTATGCATGTATATTTCATCCAGAGTTGATATGTCATTTAATGTACTATGCAATGTTAAGTTTCAGTAAGTATAGCAGGAGTTCTCGTGTCATGCAGGAAGTGATTCCGACCTTAGTGTGCTAGCTAGCCCATGCCCGCTCACGTGCCAAGGGAGGGAGTTAGTAAGCATCTGATGACTATCGAGCATCGTGTGTGTGATTACGTGCACTGTGTTTCCTGCGCACCAGGCGGCATTCATCTTCTGAGACTGATCACTTCACTGCAATTGTTAAATTATACCATAACCATTTGTTTTTTAGCCACCTGGTACACCACCCTCACTTCCCCGTGGGTTAGCATCGCCCAGAGAAGCTTAATTATTCCATACATTTTCTGTATGATGCAAGTCAGCTTCACAGTGTAACCGCGATAGCCAGTCTATGCCATCTAAGAAAGAGTAAAGTGTCTCCCTGAGAGGAGTGTTAAGTTCACCGAATAAATAACCTGAGAACTCATAAGAACATTAGTTTATTTCGGTCACCGCAAGGTGCTTAAGGGAACAAGCCCTAACAACACCCACATGAAATTCAAGTGTAATTCATCAGGACTTAATTTCAATGTAAGCATGTATAAAAGTCAGTGTACTGTATCAGTATGGGCGTGTAGGTAGCTCTGATAATCCGCATTGTGCGACATACAGGAGTTAGTAATTTGTCGCCAAGATGTCACTACAGCAGAATGGTTTGTAATAAGCCAATGGGTTTACTGTTTAGGGAACACCCAACAATAGCATCCACAGACTTAACTGTGGAGAGGCCAAATTAAACAATTCAACGGGAGTTTTCACCCGGGTGTAAAGGCCACAATCCTCAGATCACCAAGAGTCATCGTGCTACAGCATCATCCACCATCATGGTGTCGCCGTGATGACTCCTGGCACCTAGTCAGGTAATTACATCATCTCAACAGACCTCACACCTCACCATCTCTCAAATCCTATTTAACCCATTTCTATCCTGCCGCACGCCATCACTTGCTACTCATATCACTTGCATAAAAACCCCTTGCACTTTCTTTACTAGATTCCCACATGTTTATAAAAATAACCATTGCATTAATTAATAACATACATGTGAACTGGAAAAATGAGAGGAGATGGAGATGGTGATGTGATGTACCAATGGATCATGGGGGTAATTGGTTGTGGTGGATAGGAATATGAATTTGCCAGGGTTAAATGGTGCCAACCCATGTTGCGAGTACTGTGATGAACCTACTGAAGACTCTCTCTCTCTCTCTCTCTCTCTCTCTCTCTCTCTCTCTCTCTCTCCTCTCTCTCTCTCTCTCTCTCTCTCTCTCTCTCTCTCTCTTGGGTTGTGATACCCGACGACCATCATGTCCACCATCTTGATGAATGCAGTAATGATGATATCACCACCAATCAAACTAAATTCTATATTGTCTTGCCTAGTCAGGGACGTTGGCCCCCCTGATATGCCAGCTCATTCCCGAAGGGTTAGTTTGGCTACCCAATGCCATTATTTGACACATGACAAATATATAAGAGAAAAGAGGTTAAGTAACCAAAATGCGGTTATTCACAATATTAATGTAGGTACTTTACCGTCACATGTTTTATTAGCCTTCTTTCCCCAATGTGGCACATACATTTACACTATCACTATTCAAGCGAATTAGGGTCTTAAGCAGAAAAAACATGGTCGTAGGGCCTACATGGTTAAGTTGTACATTACACCTCGGCCGTGTAAAATACGGACTGAGGTGTGAGCGACCAAATACTCCCAGCTGAAAACGAGAAAAGGTTCCGGTAAACTATGTTAAATATACACAATTACATGATGATTGAAAGAACAGAGTTGAGGTGCCTAGAGCACCGTGACACGGTGATCAGCTCACGAGGTCTAGGACTCTACTACTCTCCTTGTTGATGCGGAGCCCTCTCACTGTGTGATGCTCTCGCCAGAGAAATCACATGACATAATTTTCATAAAATGATTTAAATATTATATGAATACTACAATGCCAACAAGATGAACAATGAAACAAACCCACATTAATAAAGTACAATTAAACACAACAGAAATATAACAACAAATATTCTGGTTCAACCGTACTGCATTGCCGTGGCAACTTAACCTCACTTGCTTACGTACCACTGTATTTATCGGGCCTCTCCCTAATAAAGTTTATTGTGGCTACCAGTATTTTACCTCTGTTAAAGCCCTTGAGTTCATCTTTGGTTGACCATAAACCAAACTAAAATAGATTCGCATTTAAAAGCGATGTTTTGGCCACATGTCTGTGTGCACCAGTCCACCTCCGTACACGGTTGGGGAATGCAACTTGTAAGGTTAGTATTCCAGTACTAGTTAGTACTGTTTCCACTGAATAACACAATTAAAAGTAAATGAAAATATTATACATTACAACTGACGTGATTAAATAGGAATAATTTTATTGAGCATAATACTCACCACAGAGGCCTTCTAAGTGGCGGTTTCAAGAATTATACAAGATGGCGCCTCTCATACCCAAACTTTCAAAACTTTAAATAAATAAATGCATCACTACATGACGTAAGAAAAGCACTGAATAATAATATAAAAAAAGGGGAAACTATTTGTCTCGTACTTACGTGTGGTGCAAGGTAACATGGGAATAATAAAATGACACTCTGACATAACACTTGGCAAAATACACATCATTCTGAAAATGCAAAATCGTAAACATAAACATTGGCACATGGCCATAAATTTTAACGTGCTTGACATTTAGAGGTTAGAAAAGTACTTATCTATATTTATACATATATTGAATATTATGACATGCACACCAACATGCGATATGGAGCACTTAACTGCAGATGATATTAACACTTAACACGAAATTACACTAAAGAACACTGAGACTTTGACAAGGTGGCATTGCAGGAGAAAAATACACATACATAGAAATAAACAAACCCTCGCACACATCCTAACATATTTAAAAAGGCCATAAATACACTATCCACACGAATGCTGTATTAACACAGAAACACACATGACACTGGTTCAAAGACACAGGTGCTGCTCTGTGGTGCTGTGTTGCATTTGTGACGTCCCAGATGGCTTGAGACCAAGGCGCTGTCGAGATCAATGGTAACACATGAGAATGAAAATTACATGACTCAACAAAATACACTTGCACTAAAAATGTTACGGCCTTGATGCTTTTGGTTGGGTGTCTTATGTGTACATTTGTCCTCATGTGGCACCTCCGTGCCTTTTCAGGCCTTTAGAAACATAAATACTAGATGTGGGTCTCTTTTTATATCACTGCACCTCTGCGCCTATGCAATGGACCTGTTCCGCTCCTTATGTAGCACCTTGTGTTGCATTTACTCCTGCACCACTGCCGTGGCGCAGAGTGCGCAAAATCTTTGAATTGCTTAAAAATTCATGTAGCTGGCAAATTGTCTCTTGTAAGGGAGGTATGCGGCACTCGTTAAAGGACTACTCTAATTAACTCAATCAAATTTCATTTTATATTTTTGCTTCGACTTTTATTCATTTTATATAAATAATTTTAACAAAATAGAGTTGAATTATTTCTGTTGTGTCTACAAATATTCCTGGCATATACACACACTAAACACTAGTTTCCAGGAGCAATTTTTTTTTTGGTGTAAACATTTCAGTAAAACCTCACTTTCGAAAATTGGGTTACTGAAACTTTTTACCACTTCCGTTTTCAATTTTAGGCGATAAGTATAACCTAATTCATCGTGTTCTGCTCTTGAATTGTGTTCATACTGCGCCGAGTGTTCTTAGTGTTGTTTGCTTTGAAAAAGTGCACACCTTGTGCAATGTTTGCCCCTCTTTAACTAGCACGCTCTTTATGTCCATGGTTTCTGTTTTGTTTTGTTTTTTTGCATCCATAAGTTATTTTTTCAATACATAGTTGTGCAAAGATATTCGACAAGTCAAATTTCAGTATACAAAATTTATACACTGGACATAGTAAACACACACATATATATGTCAGACTACACGTTCATGTATCACATCTTTTCCTCATAATTTGACCAATCCTCCTCCAACATGCTGTGGGGCATCGTCGTTTTGCTGAAACAGAAGAAACAGGAAACAATAAAAACCGGTACAAGAAATGAATACAAATACATGTTATACAATTATTCCTTAATTTTTGCAGTTTGAGTATTCATTACACTATAAAATGTTATTTTAGAAAATAATTCTTTCGGCTGTTTTTTAAAGAGTTTTTGGATAGAAAAGCAAATTTTTTGAAGGTGTTGTGGTAACTTATTTAAAAGTTGGCTACCAACATAGGATGGCCCTTTCTGGACAAGTTAAAGTTAACTGAGGCCACATGTAAGTGTTGTTATTATAGTGTCATGGACTCATTTTTCTGAAACTAAAGACTGTTTTTGGACATGAATATAAGTACTGAAAACATGCACTCACATGTGTGTCTTTTTAAACATTAGATTATTTTTTATGAAAATACAGGTACCGCCCTTAGTTATGCTATTTCTACAATAAGTGGAACAGAGGAAATGACCAGGAATTATAATTTGCTTAGGAGAGGATTCAGTTAAGTGGGTTTCTGTTGGACATAATATTTCGACATCCAAATTGTGTTCGGCAGATAATTTGTCCAAGCACACAGAAAGCTTATCAATTTTGCTTATTTAACCTCTAATATTCTGATGGAAAAAATAAAAATTATTTTAATCAATTATCGTAGAATTTCTAATAGTTGCACAATTATTGAATGTTTCTGGTATTGAGTGTGAAAGTAAAACTTCTTTGTTACATGAATTAGGCCTTATGGGTATGAGTTTCTTTAGCCTAAAAAATTCCCATGGTTTCCAACGATTACCTGGGTATTTTGAATAGAACTATGGTCTGTTAGAAACCTACTAGCAATGAGGTCAGCAAGTTTCCCCTTGCCAGCACGACTCAAATGCAGACCATGTCTCTTGTGGTCAGCCCTGGTTATTTCCTCTAGACCAATCAAACCAACATGGCTCAGTCTGCCAGAATTGCACAGCATTGTGTGGCAGTGTTATCTGTATGTACTTTCCTTTGTAAAAAAAAAAAGGCTTGTCATGCTGTTGCAGTGCCTCACAGACCAACACATTAGTGTGACTGGTGAACTTGGCAATGCTGTGAATGTCTGCTCCGACTGAATAGTTTTTGTCCCGATCAATGCTGTTGCCTATTCCCCCAACAGAAACAACCTGATCTAACTTGCAAAAGTCTTTACTTAAGCTACTTACATCTTCTGCCACACTGCCAAGGCCTGCATTAGGTTTACAAAAAGTAATAGTTTCATAACCCTCACCCAGCTTGTCTTTGATGTGATCTCCTAGGCCTCTTGTGTGATTACTACCGAGGATCAGCACTTTCCTCTTGGGCTTTGCTGGGTTGTTGGGTGCTGGGAGGGTAAATGAAATCCACTTATTTTTCCTGCAGGTCTGTGAGCTGTTGCTACAAGGTGTTGTTGTCTCGTGGACCTGCGAACTGATAAGTGGTGGGAATGGATCAATGTTTTCTTTGTTTTTCCTACACTTACTTGCAAAAACTCTGTAATCATTCCTGGCATCTTGGGAGACTGGCCATTCAGAGGATGAACAGATGTCTCGGAGTAACTCTCTATTCTCCCTTGTTACTGCTGCCAGCTTGCTGACAGTTTTTGAGTGCTCTGATGTCCAGTGTTCGATTTCATCTTTCATTCTTTCTAGTTTTCCCTCTTTCTGTTCCACTTGTTCCTGAAGCACAACAGCAAGCTGTTTTGCTTCGTCCAGCTTCCCCTCAACATGACAATGAAAACACTTGCAGTCACCCTCAGGAACCACATTGGCACAACAGTACTCTGGCACAACAGTAGTGAAACCATCTGTTACAGTGATCAGAAGCGATTCCTTCTTCAACAACTAACCCATAATGTTTACATTCATTTATTTCTAAAAATTGATGCAGTTTAATTTGCTCTGTTTTAATATTGGCTAGCGTGTTTAAATCATATATGTTCTTGATGACATGGAAAATATTTCGAGAAGCCATTGCTAGGTAAAATATTTCTAATTAATTATATGCCTAAATAAGTATGTAGTTAAAAGTCGTTACTTAAACAAGTAAGGCGAACAAATTTAGACAAAATGTAAAACAAAACAATCACAAATACTTATTCTCCACTAAACATTAGAAAGGCCCATAAAAACTTGAAAGGTTTCTTTATCTATGACTTAACTATAGGTTAAGGCTTACTGTATTTGTTTACTTGCACAAGCCAAAAAAGAAAAAAACTGCCAACAGCTTGTGTCTATAAGCGAGCAACAAAGCGACTTTGTTTTTTCGTTTCAAACTAATATTTAAGGCACAAGTAAATTATCTAAAGTTTGAAGGGTAGTAAAAAAAATCTCAACATTCGTAATAAAATTAAGTGGAATTAGTTTTATAAGAATAAACCAAAACTTGATGCAGGAGATTACAGTCATCCGATTTCGGGTGGTGGCCATCTTTTATGCAGATATTTGTTCCTGATCAGTACGCTTAATTTGATCATCATGGTGTACTGTAGTTGGTGCAATATTGATGTAGTGCGTCAGATAAAGGTAGACGAAAAAATTGAAACTTTTAATGATAATGTACACTGGAAACTGGCATGCATTTTCGCACAAATGTTTAGTGACATTTTTGCGTAATATGAAAAGGAAGCAATAATTGCAAAACAATCAATGATAATAACTTATTTTATAACAATAATGGTTTATATTCAGAAGTTTTGATATGCTTTTAATGTATCCTGTATTAAGAATTTAATAATTTGAAAATATTTAGAAATAAAGACATTCTGTCAGGCCAGTCTAAAAAGACCCGTTTAGTTTGCTATTTGTGTATCATACGACGTACATATTTTAAATAAAAAATTTTACTCCAGATTTAACAATCTCGAAATTCTATGATAACATTTAAATTTTTTAAATGCTTAATTTAAGGTATTTCAAACTTTGTTTTAAATTAAATAAGTCGAGTTGGAGGCAATGTCTCCAGGACTACTCTTTGCAGCATCTAATTTGAATTACATAATCTTTGTTTATAATCGTAGACGAAGCGAACGCTTTATTTCTAAATATACCTTTTGCGGTTTCTGTCGGGAGAGGATTGTTCTTCAGATTGAAAATTGCAAAGAGAAATTAGTATTGTATTTTGGTGCTGTACCACTCATTTTCCTGTATTTATTACTTAGAGAGTGATTTTGTTTCTGATATGAGTGTAAATGTGTGAAGTTGGGCTTTTCCTCTCACACGAAATATATTCTTGAGCTTACATGTTCGCGCCATTCGCCATGACAGGGGTGAGTGTTATCTTGAATTCAATAAAAATCTTATTTATCTGCATTGTTGAAAGTTCGAACAAGAATTCAGTTCACGATGTTCACGTTATTAACGGTCCCTTTCACTCGGCTGGGCCCATGGGTTTCGAAGGGAGAGCTGGAAATAATTTGTCGTGGTTACGAGTGGTTGGTTAAGTGATTTGCATGTTGATAGTGTTATTCCCGTGTCCAACATGCATTTATTCGTTTTGTGTTTGAGTTTTATTATTGATATCCATTTTACACCGAAAGTCTGATTCCGGACTTTTGTATGGTTAGAATTGCATTTATTGTGTCAAGGACATATGTTATTGGTAGTTGTGCAGAATTGTACTGTACGATGGAAATGTATTTCCCTGATTTGATTTCAGATAGAAGCTTTGGTGCAAACCTGATAGCCTACACAGTTTTGTAGTGTTTAAACCAAGAACTAACTAACTACTGAAAAAAAAAATGGAAATAGGTGGAAATGGTGATGCCAAAAGTAGTTTGTTTCGTGATGCATTTAGAAGCAGTAGTTCCGGCTCATTGGAGGAATCTGGCCCATCGCATGAGCAAGACCAAATATGCAATATTTGCAGGTAGGTTATGTGCTTATTTCACATGTTTGCCCACAGCTTCCGGTAGACTTGTATGTTGGAGGGGTAAGACATGCTACAATCAACATAACTATTTTATATACCTTGTATATAATTGAAATTCTACACATTACAATACCGATAACCATTGCCAATGCATAGCAAGTTACTAGGTTAGGTTTGTGTTTAGGATACATTTGGGGTAAAGGGTGTTCACTAAAAATTGAGCACTTTTGATGTCCTGCCTAAGGTCTAGTTGTACGCTCGTACATTATTCCACCACATGAAAAATTAACGTTTCAAGGAACTCATTCACTTGTATGTCTTTCCGTAGTGGCATTGTTCTATATTAATGGGGGTGTCTGATGATAAATTAACTTGACAATATAAAAACAACAAAGTACTTGAAATAAGAGTTTATATTAAGCACAATATTGTATAGTATCGTGTTTATGATACTTGTACTATAATTGGACCTTGTGTACCAGAATGACTAGTAAAAATATGAAGCTAATGATGCTAAATTATAATAAAATATTATAATTTTGTAGTGCTTGGTTTAAGTTGAAAGCGTATTAGAATTTGTATTTAGTTTGTATTTGATGTCAGTAGTGCAGCGTTCAAATAACTGTTTTGGAATAAAATTAAACCGAACATAAAATTGTGATTTTATGCATAATAAATGTAGGCCTACGTTATTTTTGTGCTTGTGTACCATTATTTTGAATACTCCGTACCATGACGGAGCACTGATGATGTAAAATCCCTGAGCCGTTATCGTACGTTAGTTGGTCGTTACACGCGAGACAGCGGGGTTCGCGGTGAGACGAATGTTGCTGCGCTCACGAGTTGCGACGTCCGAATCTGACCGTGCGAAGACTTGTGATTTACGAATGGCGAGTGCAAGTATGAGGGTTGTCTGTGCGAGAGCTGTGCAGTGATGTTTTATCCTCTACCGTTTGATTTTTTAGTAGATCAGGGCACGTTGTAGAGTGAGATAAGGTGCAGCACAAGTGCGACGGTAGTTGAATTGGCAGAGGACATTGAACATTGTACTCACCGACTGCTTAGGTTAGTAAATTCACGTACGTTAGTTGCATTTTGTGTGTAGTATGTGTATGTAGAAATTGTTTTGCATTTTGTAGTGTGCTGTATGATCAAACGTAGCCAAACGTTGCACACTGAGCCAGCAGGGGAGTAAGTCACCAAGATGTTGATTCAAGGCACGCCGGCTGTTATTTGTAGGTTGCGACTGCAAAGCTGTCGCACATCCACGAAGCTTGTAGTTTCCCTAGAAATATTTTTTAAGCGTGGCCCCTCGCACTGATAAATACTGCTTGGATTTAAGAGTTAAAAGTAAAATTGTGTGTATTGGTAATATTGTGTATTTCCTATTGTTTGGTTAGGTCATTTTGCAATTTAATGTATTTTTCTAACGTTTTACCACACATTTTCCTTCATATTCATAGCCCTGCCCATATTTGTTGCTTGTATGGGTAATATTGTCAATTTAGGTATCATTCTGTTAGTTATTTTTGCAATTTGTCCTTTCGTGATAAAATATTACTATTATGTACGTATTTTTCGGCTCTTCGCCTCTCAACTTCCCTGATCTTCATAGCCCTGCCCAATATCATATTTGTAGCTTGTATTAGTAATATTGTGAATGTAGATATTGTTTGATTAGTCTTTTTGCAATCAATATTTTTAACTCTCTTTACTCCATATTTCCCTGATTTTCAGTACCTTCACCATTATCATTTTTGTGGTTTGTACAGACCTTGCGATGTTCCCGTAATGTTTGCGGAAAAGTTCACACCTTGGCGATTTTACGGGTACTCTCCATATCGTACGATTTTTCTCGGCCGGATTCCAAATTCATGCAATAGCGGCAGCCGGGCTCTTTGCTGTTGGTCTGTGTGAAAGTGTCATATGTCGTATTTACGCAGTAATTCAAGGAGTGGCCACTAATCGATAAATATGGGCAAAAGCAATTAATTGGTTCGAGTTCCGAGAACCCTCGAAAATGCCAGGAATTTTTCTGCGAGTCAGGAACATGCACGTGCGAGTGATTTTTCCATGCGCACGCAGCAGCTGTTAAAATTCACTCTTACGTAGTCATATTTTTTGTTTTTTATTTAAATAAAATTATTAGGTGGTTTTTATGTTCCTACCGTCCATTATTATGGTGCCACTGGTGCCAGTAACCGTCGAAAAACGTACGTAGGTTCATTCCGCAAATGAAGAAAACAAATGTGTGCGCCTGTCTGGGCGCAGCACATCGATCAATATCTTACCCAGCATGCATCCAGTCATATGACAACTGAACGCGGCTAGACAAATGCCAATGTTGTTTGTTGTTTATAAACTACAATTATGTTTCGGTGTTTGAAAGTCAGTAATATTGTCTCTTCACACGAGTAACTTGTGTTACAGTAAAAATTGTTTCAAGTTCATACTACAGTATTTGTGGGGGGTTTTTTTTTTTTTCGTGGCACGAAAAATCCATTGATGTGAAGCGTTTTCTATTTGTGGTCATGAAGAGTTAGATGTTGTTAATATTTTAACGTAATACCTCCCATAATTTACATAGATAGTAGCAAGGTTATGTGAACTTTGCCGGTGTGTTTGTACATCAACTGCACATATTTATTTTGTGGTCTGGGAGTCGAGCATTTCATGCGATGACGTCAAATTGGCACGAAGATAACGTATTATAAAATTTATGGCTGTTGATATCTGGATATTTTTTTATTTTTCTGCTCTAAAGTATGGCAGTGATCTTTCATTCAGGTGATACAAAACAAAGTAAAAATGATTTTGGTAAATCAATTTCACATCTTATTTCAAGGTAAGGTATGGCCAATTTACCACGTTTCTTCAGTGTGTATTTGTAAACTGTTTGCCTTAATGTTTCACCGGCTTGGTTGTCTAGCAAAAATAATAATATAATTTTTATGTGAGATTACTGCTTCCTGTATTTTAGGTGTCATATGCATCTGTTAGAATTGGTAATTCAATAAATAAAAAATATTGTTAAACACTCGCATGAAGTTGTACTGTTATTTTCATGCAAAAGTAGTAACAAAACAACAGTGTGTGCGCCAAAATGTTAAATAACACGGCCTGGAGTTTGTGAGTTGTGGATAAACGAGGGTCTTTTAGGAGTATTTGAAGTGTGAAGAACCATTTTTATAGTGATTTGCCAGAAATACGTTGGCTTTAGTTTGTCCTAGTAGTCTGGTGCACATACGTAATAGCTGTAAGATGTGTGAATAGCATAAAACAAAAATGTCCAAGTATTCAGTTATGCGTATTCTGTGCAGTTTCCATTCATTCTGAATGCGGAGAAAGGTGAAAAGTATGCATTTTGTAGCGTGTGTCATCGTGACAAAACTATATGCCATGGTGGGAAAAGTGACATTATAAATCATGTTAAAAGTGCTTATTTGTGATCATATGCGAGATTTTGTAACTCACGCAATGTGCGAAAAGTGTTGGAATATTTGGTAAGTAGGCTTAGCTGAATTGGAATTTATATATATATATATATATATATATATATATATATATATATATATATATATATATATATATATATAATATAATATATTATATATATATATATATAACATACACACACACACACACACACATGTGCTGCTACCCGATCACGCACTATTTCAAGCATTCTTCAATCCTCTTGATTTCAAACTTTACATGTTGGCAGGTCTGTTTGCATTGATAATATCTTGATGCCCCATGTAGATTTATGTTCAGTAATTAATAGAGTGGAATTATATCACTTTCTGCGAACAAAAGTTTATTTTGTGGTACAATGGAGAATTTCTGTGTACCTTAAATTGAAACACATTTAAATATAATTAAAACTGTTTTTTTTTTTTTGTACTAGAGTTTTATTCAGTTTAACTTGTAAGTGTGCTTTCAAACCACCCCAAATTGAAAAGAACCTTACATTGCACCATCCACACAATAAATTACTGTACTTAAATGCTGATGGGTGTACATCGAGTGAAAATTAATAGCAGATATGCCAATTTCTGCATTCAAAAGTATAGAACCCTTAAGTTATGTTTCACTATCACCATCAGTATATTAAAGGATAAATGTTTTTAATACACTAATTTCAGGTGTCGACTTAACAGAGTACCTACTGTAGACTTACGGTGCGTTCAGAGGTTGTGTAATCAGTTTCTGAGTAAATGCATGTCGAAAATTGTTTTAGGTTATTCTTTACTGTGTATTCTATTGTGTGAAGGACAAGTATTTTCCTAACATTTTCATAAATATTTTTAATTCTTAACCCACAATTTTCCTGGCTTTCGCAGCCGTCCGCACCATTAAAGTTTTTGGGTTTTAGTCTGAATTCAAAAATGTGCATGCGTAAAGATATCTGCAACTTAGTGAACCAACAGTATCAAGTTGGATTTTTTCCTCCTGATGTTAGTGTTTGGTAGCAATATAAAGTCTTTTAAATGATTTGCTTTTAGGTTGGAAGTCCCAAGTATTCCCTTTTTAAATTATTTAAAATAATGTATTTAATGTTTTCTTATCATAAATTCAGTTAGCCACAGATCCAACATGGCTAGTTATCTGCATTGACCCTAATTTATCTACAGTATTTTCAAAAATATATATGTATATTCAGCAATTGGACAGTATGAAAACTTAGGTGAATTTCTGTATTTTACTATTATCTGCATCGTAATTACCTTAATGTTAGGTCTGTGTACTATATCAGTCAAGTCATCTTGGGTATGTAATTTCCCTCATTCTCGCTACACCGTATCCCTTCATGGACCAGTTTATAGCTAACGGGGTGGCTACTAGTTTTAAAAAATGAATAAAAATTTTCGGTGCTTTTTTGTTCAAGTTCAGAAATATTTCCCGGGCATTGGAATCTCAGGAAGCATGCATGTGTAGTGCTTGTTGATTTTGACCACCATTTCTCACGAACAGTAACCTTGCATTACATCACATTGCCGATGTTATGAAACTTGTCTCATACAGCACTTTAATTTTGAGCAATATCCTAGGTCTTGTGAGAAGTAGGTAATAGAGCCGAGATTATAATATGAATAACTATAAAATCAAAATGCAAGTTATTACGCCATCTAACACCAAAATTTAAGTTACACAAAATAAAACATATTTTATCTGTAAAATGATGACCAACAATTTGTATCAAAAATGTATAAATGAAGAGAGAGCTATAGGCAAAATGAGCACTTTTGAAAGCCCTGCTTAAGATCTACTTGTATGCGTGTTTTGTATTTTCCGCCTTATGTAAAATTAACATCGCCATGGGCTTCATCAATTTAGTCATGCATCTGTCTTGTGAAAGAAAATATTTTACAAATGTGGTAATTTTTATACTCTGATGCATTAATGAAAAACTGAAAGCGAAAGTAATAATTTAAGTTATCACACATTGTTACCTAAAGCTTTTTTTCAACGTCAAGATATGGAACTACTTTCCAGCCATCGTTACCAACTTTAGTGGGTGGGTGAATGTCACTGTGTGCCTGTTAAAATTATTGGCAGGTAGGAGCAGCGACTTTTTTCTAAGGTTGATTTCAAAAGTGCTCACTTTGTCGTGAACAGCCTTTCATAGGAATAATTTAAGTTTTCAAACAGTGGTAAGAAGAAATTAAATTTTATTTGGTTATCATTCAGGCTGAGTTAGTAACCAGTGTCAAATACTATGTAGATAAAACTATAATGATAATTTGATGACAGGAGCGGAATTGTAAAAGCAAACACAAAAATAGTTTTATTTCTAGGATCGGTTTTAAATATATATATATATATATAATAAAAAAACACTATCCAACCCATTCTTGTAAGATTACAACAAAAAAATTGCACTGGCCAGGAACTTCAGCATATGAGTTATAACATGCCCTAAAAAGTGATTTTTTTTTAAACCTGTGTGTTAGCTTAGTTGAATTAAATTCTTACTCTTGTTTATGCTGTTGCATAAACATTAAAATTAATTGTGCAAATATGCTTGTAAGGATAAATTAACTGATCCACAATTCTTAATAATAAAACGTGTGTTAAAATAACACAGTAAAATTTTGGTAATGAAATTTGTTTGAATATTCCATAATAAAACTGATAACACAGAAATGGAGTATTTTTTGGAAATTAAATTTACCTTAGTGTCACAAAATCTTGTACCTAGTTATAATTGATAAAAATTTTGATATCACATTTCTTGAAAATTGTGTGGACGAAGAGTTCCCTAGATTGGTGCATTTATTTTGTATATTTTCTTGGGTCTTAATAACATTATAAAGATATAAAATTGCCAGTTATTTACATTTCACATTGACATTTCTGTTGCTAAATATTAAGAGTTCATTTCATTTTTTACATCTGTCAGTTTAATATGTTCTTGTTTACATTCAAAATGATAGAATTGTGTTCATGGTTTTATTTTGTCACTAATTTTCTGTATTTTAAATTAATTGAACGTTTTAATGTTGCAGTTATATATATAATTGTTTATTAATTTGTGTGATTTATGCTTGTCAAACCATATCATTGTATACTGATAAGCTATTTCCTAGGAGATCACTTGTTAACGTCTTTATACTGTAGATAAGATTTCCTGTTTTATCTTTCATTTTTTTAAGCAGGAAAGGGTTACACTTCTGTAAGCTCTCTCTCTAGACTAGAAAGCGGTCAGGTCATGTAGGAGTATCTTCTACTAATTTTATTGAAATTTTGTAATACCAACTATCATGGGGGGCAGGGGTAGCTTTAAAATTGATGCATTGGGAAGGAATTTTGCATGTCTGGCCTAAAAGCGTGGGCGACTGAGACATGTGCACCAACTCTGCCATTGCCTCTACTCGCAAAGCACTGAACTGGCGTTCATTCTTTCCATCAATGTTCGTTCCTAAAAATGATTGTGAAGCACTCGTTTTGGCCATTTTTGCCATCACAAGAAAATGCTTTAGATAGAAATGGAGGAACTGAAAAACGTGTACAGATGCGTAACATTTTTTTTAATGCTATTCGTAAGCAGACCTCACTCAAACACGTTGGACGGTTTTTCAATAAAATGTTTTCTGCTGGAGCTCCGCACACCGTTCTGCGGCCTGCCCAGGCAGTCACCTTAACATTGACTCCCCTTATTAACTCCATGGCCGCGGGTTTTGTAGACAGCACCCTTTGTATGTATAGCATCCTACCACAGGGAGCCCTTTGTCTTTATGTATAGCGTCCCACCACAGGGAGCCCTTTGTCTTTATGTATAGCATCCCACCACAGGGAGCCCTTTGTCTTTATGTATAGCGTCCCACCACAGGGAGGACAATGTCCATGTAGTAGTTCTTTATCAGTCCACCATTTATTTTGCACGGTATTCCTGTCAGTTATCTTGTTTAAGGACTTTTATTACTTCATTGAAATCTTCCTTGATCCAACCAGACCATGATTGATTTACCTCCAGTTCTTTCGTCCTCCAAGTGGTCTTTCTAGTATCTAATTCTGTTTGTTTTGCTGTATATTTAATTCCTAAACAGTTTGGCTGGAGTGACATAAATCTGATTGTGTATGCTAGTGTCATGAGAAGTATCTGGGTGAAATTACTATCTTTAACAGTTCATTTAGAAAGTTAGTAGGTTGTGGCTTATGTTTGAAATGAAACTAATACTTCAAATTAATTATGGATGATGGATTTAAGAATTGCTCAGGAAGCAGTACACACACCATATGTAATTGTGCGTCTCCTCTTTCTGGTGTCCGAGTGATAGCGTTCAGATGTTGTGTGCCTTGTTTTGCATTGCGACACTTATCTGCTTGCGGGGATATATGATGTCTCATCACTGTAAACAGTTTGTGATGAGGAAAGCAAATAGTGTCTGCATTGTGTGGCCCTTATCAGCCTGTGTGCAAGTTTGTAAGGTCCGGGATGAGGCCGCAAACACCTGTTTAGTCTGCAGCTGCGACTGCTGGGGGAATTCCCATCAATCTGGTGGGGAGAACCTTAATTTCTGTTGTCTGCCGTTATCTGTTGTCGACTGGTAGTTTCTGTTTGGGTGCTGTTGTTTGTGAATTTTACGTTCAGGGGGCTGATTGCTCGTCAGTGATTTAGCAGATTTCAAGACTGGCATTTAAATTTATCTCCCATGTCAGCGTGCCTCAACAAGTCATGTCTTCTGTGGCTTTTCCTGATTGGTTGAAATGTTGTTCATTGTCGGGCCACATTACAGTTGAAATGATTTGAAACAATCTTCTAGGCTAATTCAAAATGGTGTGAACTGATTCACTTAATTGGACATTGATACACAAGTATTTAATATTCATTTATGATTTGGAAAGCTTTTCAGGGTGTCCACCCACAGGGTAAACATGGATAAGTCGAGGAATTTCATGTGACAGGGAATCGTCCGGAAATTTTCACGGGAGTCAAGGAAAATGTAAATAATTGCTGCTCTGCAAAAGTCGTTTGTTGTGTGAATACATGATAATGTAATAATGAGAATACATTTTTCTAAGATTCAAATTTTTAAGTTTGTGAACAGGCAATAATAAATCTGTACCAAGTGGCGTTAAATATTAGTGTATTTGTAATGGGCACTTGTTTGAAGTCAAGAATGTGTATCACCAGAAATATAGATGGACTGAATAAAATGTTAGCCCTGCTTGGTTAATCTGTTGCAATGTAATTTAATTCCACTTCACTTCACTTATAGCTTATTCTGTCAGCAGTGTAAAAATATTGTATTATAAGGTTTCTGTCCTGAAACTAGGTCAGGGAGAATGGTAAGATTCTGCCTTGAAAACAGGGAATTCCATTGACACCCTGGTTTTGTTAAATTTACATTAACAGTACAGGAGAGTATAATCCTCAAATTAACTTTATTTTTGTAAATAGGAAATATGAACCTCTTATTCCATAGTATTTTTTATAGGTTTAGTTAAATTAACTTGTTAGATCTTCTCCATATACTATGTTATAGTTTTTATTTCTGGTAGTAAAATATATTGGTTTTCTGGAATTCTGACTCTTGATAGCCTGACATAATTGGCCATGAGAAAAACATCCCTTGCTCAAATATATTCCCACAAATTTTAAAGTTTGTCCCTGGGACTTCTTTGTTGCGAAAGCAAATGATACCTTCACCGGAAACTGCAACCGCTTGAAAGGCATAGGCAGATCTGTTGGGATAATACAGATATGTGGAATATATGCTAGCTCTCTGTTGGCAGGCCCAGTTAATATTATTGCTTCAATGTTGTTGTTCCACAAATATTTTATTAATAGTCCCATGCCATTGTACATATTACGTGGGTTTAAGTTGTGTGGCAGTAGTCCAGAAAGAATTTAATGAATTTAAAAATTCTCTATGTTAGTTCACGTTGTCCTCAATGTTGGTGATGGTATCAATGGATTTGTAATGTTTAACTTGGCCGGCAACGTCTTGTAAGATCATTGTATTTATTGCATAAACTTTTATCGTTTCTGGGAGTTACTATTGTCCTTGACCAGTCTCTTTGCAATAACTCCTAAATTGGGATATATTGCCTGTGTAAGGTAACCTAATTTATCAACTATGTGACCCAATCCAGAATCAAGTTTGATTTTAGCACTACCGCCATTTGCGCTTGGAAAAGGGAATTTTCCTTCTCCAGGTTTGAGCAAATTTGATGGAAAACCGTTATTGTTTTCGCTTAAATGGGCTCTCATGTTAGTGTGCGGATTGACTGTTTGAACTGAACCCCATAACGGAGATGGTTTTGGATACGCCTTTACAATGTCTGCATGTGTTCCTTTTTGCTATGATGGCAAGAGTTTTGGGAAAATCTCCAGCAAAAACAAGTGACACCACACATTTAGAGCATGTTTCATCCATTTGCCCAATTTGCATATCTCTCTATTGAGCTTAATCAAAATTTGGATCATAATTGAAAGCCACTCTATTACCATGGACTAAAATCTGATTATGCAATGTAGATGTGGATGTGCGTCTCTATGCAGTAAGCCACTGTGAACGTTCAGTGCTAGCCTCTAGCACGTTGTTCCCGACGTATGTGTTCGGTTGAAAAGCCTCTGCGAGCGTTCTATGCTAGATTCCCTAGTGCGAGCCTGTGAGATTCTTATATTTTGGCTGGCAAGCGTTCCGCTATAGACTCTCTAATTCGGCGTATTTTAGCTGCCCTTGCCACAGACGTTTTTCTAGAAAGTTGCAATTTTCTTTTAGGCATGAAGTCTTTACATGCTATTTGATTCTTAATAGCAACCTCACACATGCAGTAAGACAACTGTCTTTTTTAATTGGCTATTTAACTAAATCAACATTGGTATTATCTATGGTAAATTATTGGTAATCTATGGTACATTATTTTACGTTAAATTTGGTTTGAAATTGCTGGCCAAAAGAACGTCTGCATTTAGCAAAAATGTTCCTGTCAATGAACGAGCATAGAAAAGCATTTAGTGTGCCAGATGGCAGAGAAATACAAGTGCGTGAAATGACTGCGTAGTCATGAACAAAAAGCATCAAACATGGAAAATACAAGAACCCTGATTGAAAATAACAAGTATAACCCTGAGATAAATTAAGCTGCACAAGATGGAACAAGAATTAGCCCTCTTAAAGCGATGATGGCTCAGATACGGACTTGGTGGTAGCTAACCATGTGGCAGTGGGAAACGTGGCGATAAAACAATCAAACATGACAAAAACTCTCCAATAATTACAAAAGCACATCACCCTTAATCTTAAACAGAAATTACACTGAAAAGACAGCAACATGGGCAGATGACATCTGATACACTAAAAGCGCAGGCTGCATGGCCTATCAGACATATCCTCTTCTCGTATCGTTAAAATTAAAAAAGCAGCAAGTGCTGTAAATAATTCGGTGCAGCGGATAGCATTATGCTGAGGATGTCTGGCAAAATGTATACAGGGCAAAGGTTAACCAGTAAACTAAAAATGAACTATGGAAACCTACGTCAGTGCGAAAATATGAAGTCCGTACATGACAGCGTCTTACCTCGCCAGCTCTCCTAGAACGACTGCCCAGAGGCAGGGGTAGCGCGGACCTACCATGGCTGCCTACGGGGTTCACACACGGAAGTGCTATGCATGCAGAGTAAAGTATTAATGTATTAAATTGAAATGGCACCAAAAGAATTTTTATACATTTTCACAAATAGCATGTTAATTACTAATATCTGTTGTTATTTAAATGTCTTTGAAAGGTGTCTTTGCCTGAATATCATTGTATTTCTCTTTGGCGCCACGCACACTTTGAATTTGACATAGCAAGCATTTCGCAAGACCCTGAAATGAACATATTACACTTTACAAACATATTTCACTTATATCCCATTTTGGGAAAGTTCCTGCATAACAGGCTCCACCCACGTGTTACTGTGACGAGTGCAGTCATGGTCTTACTACTGCTGGCTCTTAGCCGGCGTCACACATTTAAGACATTTTATTTATAAGAACATTTGACTGCTGGAAAAACCACATGTAATCAGCTGCACACTGCAGTTTGGACTTGTGCTAGATTGAAAATTATAATATAAAAAGTAGACACAATGTAAAAGTACTCGCGGGATGGTACTCGTGGATACACACCCGAAAGTTGGACAAACAATTTGCTGGCTACGCCAGCTTCATCTGGTGGCAAATTGTGGCGCACTAGAGTCTGGTGAGCGGTGTGAGTGGCAAACAGCAAACGTAGGAACCAGAAGGCGAACTAATGTAAGGCGGGTTAATTATAAATGTGGTGGCTCACGCTAGTTTGTCTCCTGGCCTCTAGGCTCACTGTTTGCCAACAACTGCAGTGTGGTACCACTTGCTTGATGAAGCTGAAGCTGGTCTGGAGAGTACTGCCATATGAGTACTAGTGCATTATGTCTAATTTGTATCATTTATCTGTGACTTATAGGGTGTTCATGGTAAAGTGAGCACTTTTGAGGACCTAGTTACTTTTATCTTCTGGCCATTTCTTATCCTTTAACCATCTGTTTAAATAAATACTGCCATGTTAGTAATAAACACAGTGTGTGTATTCCACCGCACTCTGCAGTTAACGTAAAGGGCCAAAATAAAATACATTTATTGACTATTATTCAATATGAGAGGGCTTTCAAAAGTGCTAGAAAGAGTTTTATTATTTTAGGCCTACCAAATGTTTACAGGGAGTTAGTCGTGAGTTAACATTTGTGGCTGGCACAAATTTCACTGTTATTTTCAAATGACAAATATAACCTTTGATTGTTTTCTTTGGTTCATGGAGAGAGGCAAATGCTTGTTAAATGTTATTGCAGGAAAAATTATAAATACATATTTACTCTGAAAAAAGGGAATTTCAGATTCTGCTGTGATGTTCAGAAGTCCTTGCTTCCATATATTGATTCTTTAAGCCAGTAGACAGTTTTTGTTGAAGTAAGTTCTAGCAGATTTAATGAGAAACAAAATCAAAAATTCACGGTTTTCTGGCTAAACCTTATGGACAAAAGGTTTTTAATCATTTATCCAGCTGCTTAAACATGTTGAATGGTTGTGTAATCCTTCAGTGTTAAGATTTCATTTATAGTACATGGTTACTTCCAACTTTTTGGAAGCACTGCTGAATTTCTATTTTCATACTATGCCTCTGCCTCAAGCAAATAGTTTAACTAGGTATAGAAAATTGCACTGCATTTGTGCCCACTCAGTTATTTAGCACGGGAACTATTTTTTTACTCGGAGTTACCAACATGCTTATTTTATGTTTTTCTTTGTATTAATAATAAATGACGTTTTAATTTAGATAAAAAAATAACTAAATGATTAATTTTAAAAAAGGATATGCTTTTTTTGTTAGTAGAAATATAATAAAATGCCTGTGATACACGATTTCTCACAGAGGCAAGGGCGATGAGCCAGAATATTCTTTCAAACATAACCTCGGAAATTAGTTCTACAGAAAGTCAGGTGCATGCACGTAACCATAGGCTTGTCGTGGCAGATCACCTTTGTGAATCACTGCCTGCTTCTCAGGTTACTAGTCTGGCCTTCACACACACTCATTTGCTCACAGAAGCAGGGGGAGGCAGGGGAAGTGGCGATGCAGACGAGTAACCCATAACAATACTGTTAACAGAAGTATAAAACATATGTGGTGCATGGCATGTATGATTAAAAAATTGTGAAGATACTGAGAGTAGACTTTAGATCTATGTTGAACACAATTTAACTAGCCTATTTCATAAGAATCTTTTAATTTTTATTGTGTAATGATGTCATCTTCTCTAAAATTGCTGTATTCCTTGCGGTTTTATGTAGAAATGTTAATTCAAAAGGTATCCATGTTTAAAATGAACAGGTGCAACAGTCTAACCACACCTTCCAGTGAATTAAATATGGTATGCTGTAAGTGAATAAAGCAGCAAGGAATTCCAAATGTCTAAAAACTTGTTTTCCAGTGCAGTATATAACAACACTGCAACACAATTGTATCAAGTTTGCATAATTTACTATCAATTAATCCACAAAAATGCAGCTAAAGGTTATTCACTGTACAATCAGCCCTTTTTGAAGCCCTCTCATTTGGAATAGTAGTCAATGAATATTTTTAATTGTAGCCTTAGATGTTAACTTTATAGAGTCTGGAGATACACTCACACATACATGTGTGTATATATGTGTGTGTGTATATATTGTTTATTATTTAAATGGCAATATTTATTTTAAAAAATGTTTGATAGGTAAAAAGTACGTAGGACCTCAAATGTCCTCACGTTACCGTTAACAGCCTATAGAAGACATTGATTAGTGTCATTTTCATAAGTGTAAACTTAAATATAATTATCACATGTCTTCTGAGTAAGTCAGTGACTTGCATATTCAGTTGCTGCTTTCTGACACTAGATTTCACTGACGAGTAATCTATATCAGCCATTGTTACGTAACTGCTGACACATGCTAATTATCACTGATAATGGACTGTGCAGTGTTTGTGCAGGCTCTAGGCTACACTGACTGAAAACACCAGATGTTACTGGAGCTCACAGGGAAGTGTAGTGTCTGTAAAACGAGATACTGGCAAGCAGTTCAAATGGGAGGATGTTATCTTAAGATGCTTATCGAAATGCAGAGGGTAGCATCATTAAATACAAAAGTGTGTTTATGGAAATTCATTTTCTTCATTCAAGTACAGTAGAAAGTCTGTTATATGGATGACCAGGTTATCCTGACTCGTTTGTAAAATAAAGATAATAGAGAGACAAGCACTTGTTTTGGCTCTTGTGATGTGCCTTTCACGTGTTCACAATAAACACATCAGGGAGAGGGGTGTTTACTTGTTAACTTATTTTTAAAAAAATTATTTTATGTACAGTTTCTGTTTTTTATGAGCTTACTTTGTTCTATGCATGTGTAATAAGTTTTATATTGTGTGAAAATAATTTTTTGGAAACACTTTTGTCTTCATTTTCATCATATTTATGTTATCCGAATTACCTTTGTTCCCTACAAGTCTGGATAATCGACTTTGTACTGTATTAGTATGTTCTTTGTGCGTAAAGTCTTTTTAATCAGCAGATATAAGGCATAAATTCCAATTTTTATACCATTTCCATAATTAACATAAATATCACTGTAGTATATTCCAAAACTATTAGCTTACTGGCGAACAATATTTACTGTTTGCTGCAGACTATCTCATTACTGCTGATGAGCATTGATAGTTCAGTGGTTTCGGTGTCTGTCGGAGATAATGGAACATGGCAAGGGTAAGTGAAGTGAATAAGGAGAGATTTAGGTGGCTCTTAACATAGGTCTTGAGAGCAGGTAAGGGCGAAGTGAGGCATGGAACAGCGCCAAATTGCAAGGTTGGGGGGAAACCGGAGATCGCAGAGGGATCCCAGCGACAAGATCTGGCATGATTCGCACATGCGAAAATCCAGGAGCGACCCCCGCCAGGATTCAAACACAGTTCATCTAGGTGGGATGCAAGCAGTCTGATAGCTACACCACCACAGCCCCTGTGGCAAAGCTAAGGTGTAACCTTGTGGTCCTGATGGTAGCTGTGAGTGAACGTTGCTCTGGCTACGTGTTGTTGCAGCGACAAGCTGTGCAAGCCACGCGTGCTGTCATGTCTTCACGTATTCTGCGAGTCGTGCCTGGACCACCTGGGCTCGCTGGTGGACGAGACTGGGGACACTCGCAAGGATGGCCAGCTGGAGTGCCCTAAATGCAAGCAGGAGACCAAGGTGTGTGGCTGCACAATAGCCCACAGTAGTTTGTCACATTCTTGTAGTCCATTTCTATTTTCAGGCTATCCCTCTGTCTCATGCAAACAGTGTCTGGAAAAATGTTGCCAAAGGGACAATGCCCTGTATCTGTATAGTATCACATAGTATAGTAATATTTTGCATGAGAACTGTTTCTTACCAAGTGTTACCAACACACCTATTTTCTCTTTGATTTTATTCCTATTAATTATAATTTATAAATGAAATATGTTTGTTCTAACCAAAAATAAGATACTTTTAAAATGTCATCCTTGGGTGATTTTTCAAATGTTCATTGCGGAAAATATGAAGGTACTGTGAATAGAAGCTTCTCAGTGAGATTGAATGACATATTATTTGGGACATCTGCCATGGTTGTAAATCACAGAAAACAAGCATGAAATTACACAGATACCAGTACCAAAAACCAGCCAAGACTTAGCTGTCATCTAGAGATGTGTAAATAATTTGTAAAAATTTCAAGAATAAGACAAAAATATGATTGTAAGTAATCAGATGAATGACTTTTAATGAGATGAATAATTTTTGCAAGTACATAACTCTGGATGACATGTATCTGTTGAACAGCTGTTCTTGGCACTTGGTCATCTGTTATGTTGTATTCTATGTTTTCTGCAACACACCAACGCTCTGCCATGGTATATGTTTGTCTCAATAGACTATTCAGTTACTACCACTGCAAGACTCACTCAATGAACATACACACACACATACATACATATGTCACCTTTGGCTTCAAGTGTTAATTTTTAGTTTTACATCAGAAGCCGCAAACATTTATGTAGTAATAAGAGCTAAGATTGGAACTTCAATGACATTTAAGTGCATCAAAGTTACAGGGATATTTTTCTTGTTGGAGCTGTGGCTGCCTTATAAGTCACATAAAATACTTGGGTGGAGGGTTGCACTAAAAAGCAGTGTTGCTCTCAGCTTTTATTGTTGTCCCTATGTTACCATCAGTTGGTAATTTTATTTTATCAACGTACCTGCATTCAGTTTAGGCTGACACCATTGTCATTACACAGCTCACCAGCATTGCCTGCCAGGCCACCAGTACACAAACACACAGACCAACCAAAATCATCGCTGACATTGGCCAGTTCTGCCTTGAACATACACTTCTGTCTAGTTATGTCAGTACACTTTGCGTTTTGCCCTCCATGTGTGCTATTCTAGCATCTTCCATGGGCATTTATGCATTCCCTTCATGCGGCCATACTGCCTCAATTTTCACTTCTGTTCTTTTATCAGGGGCTGTTTTTAAATTATCCTAAGAAATTGCTTTTGGAACGTAAAGTGTGAAATGTTCGTGGTGCAGGAGGCAAAAAAGAAAGTTTGGTTAGATTCTTTCTTGTTTGTAGGAGTCTTTGATTTTAAGTTGCACATTCCATTTGTAGCAGTTACATGCCATGATTATTCTCATTATCTTGTGCTCCCAGCCACCTGTTACCAACCTTTTGAAGCAGGGATCACACGATGCAAGATGCATTTTGCGCAAGATTTCGTACGAGAATGCCAACTAAATTGCATGCGAAATGATTTCACATGCAGATAAATAAGATGACTACTGTCTCACATCAAAATTAGTCGATTGCGCTGGTGAGTACCAAACAGCCAAGGTATCATAATATTAAATATGGAAGTTACTTACCTGTATTTGTTTCAAAGCTATCCCTCCAATATATAACTGTTATTATTATATTCTCTGTGAAGTGTCTAAACTTCAATCCATGCTTTTAAGTTATTTTCCAGCAATGTTTTATTTCCCTATATTCCTCTTCGCACACTTCAGATTATGATTTTTGTTTACTCTATGGTTAAGTTTACAACAAACCACATGGCCAGCATACAAGGACCAATAGAATCGCAACTTGAATCGCCTTGCACAAAAAAAATAGAACCTGCTCTATCTCCTCATTTCGTGCAAGATGTGCCTTGCACAAGAACTTGTGCAAGGTCGGCATCTCGCGCAAGATTGGTACTCATCTTGCATCGTGTGATCCCTGCTTTAACAGTTTGAGTTATGCTATTGACACTGGTCCAATTGTTTTGCTTCACAAGCACAGTGCTTTTTTAGGACATTAACCAGGTATCCTTTATTTTGCATTGGCTTTGTTTAAGCTACATTCATGGCAGAGGGCATTCTAACATGGGAGGAAGTATTTTCTTCGCCCTTTGCACTTTTTAAGTCTCCCATTTAGTTGCGTGGTTAAGCACGCTTCTAATTTATTGTGCTTAATGTTTTTGTAGTAGAAGAAAACTGGTGAGATATTAATAATTGCAGATAAATTGCATTGTTAAATGAGTGTATCAGTGTAAGAATAATTTGCTGCTGTGTTCCTCAGAGTGTGTACCTCAGTTGCCCTGAATAGCAGTTTGAAAGTAAGAGGACAGCCTTGGAGAAGTTATCATGCAGTTAGCGCTTATTAATATGGTGGTGGTTGCCACAACGTAGATCTTGCGAGAGCTTAGCTGAACATCGTTACCACTGTGCAAAGTGTAGAACCAAATGTTACAGTTTTAAAGTGAAGATCCTGACTGACTTTACACTGAAATAGTTTTTGTGTATAGAGCGTTAGAAGCTAAGTCTTTGTGGTTGAGAATTTCTCCATTGTCGCCAAGTATAATATTTTAATATAAAAAACCAAACCGTTATAAGCGTGTGACAGCATGATTGGAATGAGGTTCATGATAACCTTAAATTTTGTGTAGTGTGCAGCCTGGCTTATTGCCTGCTACAGAGATGCAAGGTATACCAATCAATATTCCTTAAGAAAAAGTAAAAACCATATTTTTATCATATCACAAGAAAGCATTCTAAACATTATAAGAGCAGTTTAATTATTGAAATTACACCTTTGCTCTGAACATATAGGAAATGCAAATATTATTTATTACTATAGAATTGTGGAATGGTGGTGCCTTTGAAAACAAAAATTTATGTTGAATGGTGCTTTCCACCTGGAGTACAATTGCCAATTGGAGACAAATTGATGGCAAATTGAATTAGGAAAAATTTTAAATGTTTGTGCAGGAATCAACACAAATATCTAAATTGCTTATACGTGTACTAAATCTCAGTCTGTATAAGCAGTAAAACAAAGTTACGTCGGTTTAGGCAGGGTATTTAAAGACTTGTAGATATCTAGGTTTCAGTATTATTGTTTCAGAGTTTCAACTTGGGATGTCAATTATTGAGAAACAATTCATCTGAAAGCGGCGTACTTCTGACAGGCCTTAAATGGAATACAGCTACTGACATGTAGATCAGGCTAAAGTCTTCTTCCCTTGTTCACAATAATTTTAGCCTTATTTTTTGTACTTTGACACATGCCCAAAGGGGATGTAAAATTGTCACTGCAATTATTTGGAGGCGCTAGCTGTGTCAAACAATGATCTAAAACCTTTTGTTTTAAAAGTTATGGTGACCTTGGCCACACAATGTTTGAGAGATAGTTAAGGTTTTAGTCACTTTTACAGTCTTATTTTGTGATACAAGAATTGCAAGGTTGTGCTCCTTAATTGTGCACTGGCAGTCCGCCAGTGTAGAGTACAGGTTGTGTGGCCTGTTTCATGGGGACGAAATCCAAAGAGACTACCACTGCCCTACGAGTTGGCTGACCCTTAGTTAAACATTTGCCTGGAAGATGAGGTTTCTTCTGAGTGGTGTTGCTACTGGATGGAGACTCTTATTACCCTGTAGGGTGGGTTGGTGGTCACCTCGGTGACTGTCGGACGGTGACAGCCTGTGGATCGGTGGGGGGAGTATGGAACACCCTGAGTCACTGATTCGTCAGGTGAAGGAGTTTCTAGTGCTTTGGGCTCCACTGAATTCTGCCGGTTTGGCAAAGCTCTGGTGGCCTTTTAATATGTGGGTATTTGGCTTGTTGCCTTGTTACGTTGCGGGCTTCACTTGTAGGGGATCTTTGACGTTTTACACACAAAGTACTTTAGCATACAGAAAGGTTAAGTTTCACGTATTTTATTACACGAGTAATAAAACATGGCACTGTGCTACCTCCTACTCCAGACTTTGAAATGGAAGTTCCCTAAGCAATCCAGTAGAAGGCGGTCCTGGAAGTTAATTGAATTGGGGAAAGGTGTTAATTGGTGTTAGAAAATGAGTACAGTAATTAACAACTATTTCATTACTAATGTTTGATTGTTCTGAAGGAACAAACTGGGGAGGACGTCTACTGGAAAAGTACCGTCAATGATTGCCATCACCGTTCGGTGTGCAGCTGGAGGTCCTGAAAGGATGTGTTTAGCGTGACCTGTAACAGAGGGGTTCAACACCAGGGGGTGGTAAGGAAAGCGGAGAAATATCTTCGGGAGCCTCTTTAGGGTCCAGTCTCCCAGAAGTGGTGGGATCTGCGGTGGCTGAAGGTGGAGAGTCAGTAGCTGCTGAAGTTTCTGGTCATCATTATCTTCTATCAGTAGAGATTTCGGCCCTATGAGTGGTCGGATCGGTGGACGCACGTACCAGTGGTCGGGCACCCCTATGGCTACCTCCGGCCCTCGCAAGCAGTGCATGTGCAAGGACTGAAGATTTCTGGTCATACCAAACCTTTTATTCTTATTTCTCGTAGCCTGGGCCACAGGGGTTGAAAATTCAAGGATGCTGAGTCCGCGCTATCTTCCCTTATCCTTGACTGCAGCTTGGAATAAACTGGGTGCTGCCCTCCCTCGTCGTTCTGTGGAAATAGCATGGCCGAGTTGTGAGGGAGCAGCGGCTCGGCCAACAGTATAATCTCGTGGAGGAGGTGTTGACGTGACTGTTTTTCCAGTGAACATTACAAGCTAGGATCACGTGTCTGTAGCATCTCCTGACATTGCGCCAACGTGTCCTGTAAGCACTTCTCACCTCATCAGTACGTTGTGGTTGATGACTTGCCAAGGGCGTTGAACATTGTGCTCAAGATGCACGAAGTCGTTGAGTAGAATGCACATCAATTATGCAGAAATGTTGTGTGAATGTAGAACAGACAATCGTTAAAGATGGTGGTCAACATGCACACAAATAGACCAACCATAACTTTTATTCCGCTCATATTTCTATGTATTGGTATGTACTGATTTCTGGGTTTATTTAATTATTTATTTAAATTTATCTGGCTGGGCATAATATTTTGTTGGGGTTGTGGCAAACATTCATATCACAGAAACATAAGCACGTTACACAATTCTTATTCAATGCCCAGGACAAGGTTACTTAGTTGTGATAAACAGACATGACTTTAAAATAATTTACTGATAAAACTTATAAATTTCATACGTCCAATATTTGCAATCACACGCTGGTCCAACGTAACTGCAACAATATTCTTTCAGACACACCGGCCATGACACACTTTACGTTATATTTATTCCCGTCATGGATAAATAGATTAATCACAACATAACTTGCCTAGATAGGTTTAAAAAACATAATGTGTACAAACTTCACGCTTCATTCAGAAACACGCCACATCATGTCTACGTCGTCAGTCACCACTTCTGCCAACTTCGGATTTGTAACCGTCCTGCCATCATATCTGAATATATTGTAATAAGTATTCAAACAATAAAATTTTGTTTAAGTTGTAATTTACAAATTCAAAACTCATTATTTTTGCTGTAATAAGGATGGCATATGCTTACTTTGAACAAATGTATTTTCCTGCTACTACAGGCGGTGCGAAAATACCAGAGGGAGTGTGAGTGCCACAAGCTCTGCTCCACTTACACTTATTGAATTTTTATTCCTCTGACAAAAAGCACCATGTTACTAGGGCCTACACACTGTAATTTGCGCTGATATTTTTAACTGTAACAATGAAATAAAGTGCTACCTAAAGATTCAAATATATCAACAGGCAATGTTTAATGTACAAATAGCATACCAATAAACTAGGTTAAAACAATATTTTAACTGTGAATTATTTCTTTCTAGCCGTTGCTAACTTATCGCTGCTCTCGTGGTTTTAAATTCGTATTTAATGTGAAATAAATATCACAAGTTATAGAAGATACTAAGTTAGTTTCATTTATTCAAGAATACAGTACTTTGAAGTTAATCACAGTGTTATATATTTGCAGTATACAAGTTATTGAATAAACAGGTTGACATGTTACGCTTAGGGTTATTTTTCAAAGATTTGTTTCAAAACAGCCAAAGGAACCGGAACAGACTACAGACCATATGTTGTATGTGTTTTTTTCACCTTTTTCCATGATTAACCTACTGCTGAATTTATAGGTCTAATTTAGGTAATCCTATAGACAGTAAGACACAGGAGTGGGTTGTTTCACCCTTGCTTGCCAATAGCGATGATCTGGTAGAGCAAGTATCCAAAATCAATGCCGACAAATTTGAATGGCATTCTATCAAGGTAGCCTCTTCATAAACCTTAGGAACGGTTTCCAATGTCAGAAAACATGATTAGATACTTGCCTCAATCCTTTGGATATCCTGTACACACACCTTACCTTAGACTGGTAGGATGTTGCGCCTTCAGCCGATGTGATGGCAGGCGTGCCTGAATCTGCTTTACCTTATTCTCTCGAAGGTTTAGTTGCAACCCTTTGAAACTCATTCTGATAAATTGCCTTTCAATACTAGGCCAACAAACCAAGAGCAAAACAGGCAGGACACAACAGAAACAATGATTAATGACTCGCCACATAACATTCAAGATACCACACAACCTTTACATGCCATTTGCTGATTTTGCACAATAGTTAATGGTAACTATTACAGAAATCAAAATACTGCACAACACGAGAAACTACGAAAATACATTACGTAGCTGGTCACCATTTTGCCGCAAATCCAAACAAGTCTTCAGTCATTGTTAAAACTGGACAAACGCATGCTTAGCTTCACTTCATGTGTAGTGATTAATTATCTGTTCATGGAGGATCAAAAATGTAAAGACAAGAAAACACTTGCACATATTTCCCAGAGGACCAGGGATGAATCCCAAATACTGAGGCAGACGCTCACCGGTACTGCCATCTTTGTTGACTGACAAAAAATGTCCGCTGATGAAGTTATGCGCGCACATGATTTGTGCACCTCTTCCACTGAGCCACGTCATCACAATGTTTTTTTACACAGAGTATCTTAACACTTAAGACTAAATGCCCTCGCCTTCGCAACCTCCCTCGTGACCTGCCCTCTTTTATCACCCTTCCCCACATTCCCCTGTGCAGTCACCTCCTTCCTACTCTTTGTTCCTCCACCCCCTCACTGTATCTCGAATTATAAATTTTTGAATGCTTGGTAACTGAAGTGGTTAGGAGCCCAGTGTGTGTTGTAATTTTTTGCCTTTCTGCACATAAACTTTCAACATTTAATATGACAGAACTGGGCCAGCCAGCATACTGGCTGTGCATGGGTGTGTGAAGGTTTGCTTTGCACGGTGCAGGTTGGCGGCAAGGGGGCCAGCTCTCTGCCATGCGACTACGTGCTGACCAACCTCCTGGACATGTCAGCCATAGAGAACACGGCTGTCCTCTGCACCAGCTGCAAGACCAAGGAGCAGGCTGTGGCACGATGCTCCGACTGTGCCAACTTCCTCTGCCCCAACTGCAACACCGCACACCAGGTGACTTATCACTCTCACAATACAGTCGACTCTCAATGTATAGTTATCGCATGTATAGATAAACAGCATGGATCATCAATCGAAGTGTATTTCAATTCCCTTCACCTAATATTTCCCAGCAACTATAGTTTTTAAGCTGGTTGTTTATGCAAACATCTAGTAACTGGATGTGAAATACATCATGCACACGGCTGCCGTTTATAATTGCTCTGCGACGGGCTGTCCAACGTCTTGTCTGTTGACACTGCTGCTGTCCGGCAATGTGGTGTGCAACTGGCTTGCTACTTCCACCCCTTGGAGGGGTGAGGGGAAGTGGTTGCCCATAGCAGCGAGTGCGTGGCGACCTAGCGTCATCTCCCCCCTCCACCACCCCCTCCCCCACCTCTCCCCTTCCTCCCACCATCTCCCCCTTCCTCCCACCATCTCCCCCTTCCTCCCACCATCTCCCCCTTCCTCCCCCTCTTTCTCCTTCCTCCCACCCTCTCTCCTTCCTCCCCTCCTCCCCACCCTCTCCTTCCCCCTCTCTCCATCACCCTCTCCTCTCCATCACCTTCTCCTCTCCCTCACCCTCTCCTCTCCCTCTCTCCATCACCCTCTCCTCTCCTCTCTCCATCACCCTCTACTCTACCTCTCTCCGTCACCTCTACTCTACCTCTCTCCGTCACCCTCTACTCTCCATCACCCTCTCCTCCCCCCATCACCCTCTCCTCCCCCCATCACCCTCTCCTCCCCCTCTCTCCATCACCCTATCTCTTAGTCTCTCTTTTTTTTTTTTTTAATATAAACATCATTAATTTCTGAATTTTGGTGTTATGTGTTTTTATTATTATATACATCTTTATCCCACGATGTTGTGACTACAAAAAAAAAGCATTGCAAAACTTTGAATTAAAAATGTTATAAGTTTTTTAAAATTAAAGTACAGTGAAAAGTACGACATTGAAAACAATTATTATTCTTTACCATTTTGATACGGTACAACAACTTAGTTATGAGATGTTTGCTTTCCACATGTTTTAAGACAGTCTCGCATCTTTCATTGTCCACTCTGCAATTACACCATTTGCAAAACAAAATTTTACTATAGTCCATTTTCTATTGGAAGCGACCTATGCTTAGTGTTTTTTCAAAAGGTTGATTTCCATAACATTTCACCTGTTTTTTCAATAACCTGTATTCCACAAATATATAACATTGTGGTTAACTTTAGAGTACTGTATTATTTAATAAATGAACCTTTACCTTAATATCTTCTATAACTTGTAATATTTCTTTCTTTTTTAAATATGAATTTACAACAGTGAGTGCAGCAACGTGTTGGGAATGACCAGTAAGACATAGTTCGCAGTTAGAATATTATTTTAACCTCGTTTTTTAGTAGTATACTATTTGTAAATTAAACAGTGCCTATCAAAGTATTGAAACATTTAAGTAGCCCCGATGGCAACATATATCTTAATTTTACAGTTTAAAATAACAGCGGAAAATATTGTAAGTAAGCCGTAATGGTACGGTATTGTTTTATCAAGTGAGAAAGCAATTGAAAAACTGTCTGCTGGCGAGGCTTGTTGCACTCTTTCTCTTTCTTCGTCTCTTTCACACTCAGGAAATTTCACTTTGCTAATTATCTGAAATTATACATGTTTTCAATTGTAGCATATTTCATACTTATTACAGCAAAATAATGATTTTTGAATTTATAATATGCTACTGAAAAGAGATTTTAATGTTTGAATACATATTGTAATATATTTAGATATGATGGCGGGCCAGTTACCTAGTGAAGTTGGCAGACGTGGTGAGCCATGACATGGCGTGTTGCTTTTTGTCAAACGAAACGTAAATTATTCTTACTCCGAAAAATACTTCAAATTAATACATCACGTTTGTAGGCGTTGTGTTTTTTAAACCTACCTAGACAAGTTACGATGATGTGATAAATCTATGTTTCCACGGCAGTAATAAATATACTGTGATGTGTGACTCGTTAATCATTGCGTCTGTAAAATGGCGTGCCTTTGTGCATCGTGGTCGATACGCTGGCCCTGTGTGTCCGTGATTTCAAATATTTGATTAGCACTATTTATACGTTTTAAATGTGAACTGTTTTTATGATGAAGTTATTTATTTACATCCACGTCTGTTTATTTATCACAATGTTGTACCTTTGCCCCAAGGGGTTTGAAACACAGTCGTGTAACGTAATCTGCCACAATCCCAGAAGAAAAATACTAAGCCCAGCCCGATAAATTTCAATAAACCTAATAAACAGTAAGTAGCAATACCTAGAAATATGAGCGGAATAAAAGTTATCGTAGGCTTATTTGTGTGCATGTTCACCGCTATTTTTTAAAGTTTGTATAACAAAAATGAGCAACACGAGTTGCGTGCTTGAATTTAATGTGTCTTTTTCACTGATAGTTCCTTCGTTTTAAAATTTATTCAAACTGAGGTCATCCTTTTAAAGAAATAACCCAACACGTATCAACAACAAAAGTATAATTAGTACATTCCTTTACCTCGTAGTTGTAACTGTGTTAAACACAGTCCAGTCATGGCAAAATACTAATGTAAAATAACTGTAAGAACTGTCTTCAATTCAGGCATTTTTAAAACGTCATAAAGCTGACCTAAATAATGTTGCAAGCCTAAACTGTGAATATTCATACGGAATTGTTTTTGGAATATGACAGAATTCTTTGAAAAGCTGTAAACAGTAAACAACACATTTGACAGGTATAAAAGTAGAAGTCACAATTCAATGTTTCTTTTTAGGTGTAGCGAAAGTATACGAACATATGTACACACACAATGGAATGTAAACATTGATTTTGACAGATGCTACATGGCAGTCACATGGCAATGTTAGTTTGCATTTGGCGCAAGGATACGAAACAGGCCTGCAAGTAGATATTTTGCAGGGCTTCGAGAAAGTTGTTTCCAATGGGGAATGGACTATAGACATGTACAATCCTTCTGATTTAAATTGGTGCCTGCAACTCGGGAGTAGCCTTAAATTTTGGCATTACAGTTAAGATGAAAACACTGCTCCAAATAACTTTAATAAGGCAGGAACGGCGTCAAATACATTAGCAGTAATAATAACCCAGTATAAAAACAAGTATATTTGCGCTGGCAAAATGTGAAAATATATCTGATTATTTAAGCATGGAAACAAACCGTAAACACTACTTAATGGTCACCTAGTATCCGTACAGCCAGCGAAACATTTATTTACTTTTGATACTCACTAGGCCTATATTTAATAATAGTATGGCTATCCAGTTTGGTTTATAATATTTAAAATTTGTTCATTAAATAATGTTCTGACATAATTTCGTCGCCTGTAAAACATTTGCGACAAAAAATTATGTTGTAATGTTTCCAAATATACATCGCACAATTACTATTCCACAGATGGTAACGTGACTTTAGAAAGCAAAACCACTGCAATGTGTTACACAAAATTGTATCCATCATTGTGCATTTGTGGCGTGGCTGTGGCAGGCGTGTAAACACTACGTAAGCTATTTTTCTCCTGTACAGCAGCGTTATTTTCTTATGTATTGCACATATGCCCGAGGTACGACATGTTTACATTTTACACGTGCGGAATGGTTATTTTGTTTACGAATGTGAGTGAACAAAATATTGCTATTCTGTGTTATAGAAACGAAATATAACTTTTTTTGCGAATTTTTGCGTAAAAATCATTACACTATTTCTTCCCATCTCTGTGTATGACCCACTAGGATGGCTTACTCCAGTTGTCATTCAAGCTAAGATTTTCCTCCAAACACACTGGCTGTTGGGTGTGTTATGGGATGAAGCTCCACCTCGAAATGTGCTGGAGGACTGGCAAACTTTCATCTAGCAAGTGGATGTTCTCAGCAAACTGTCCATACCGAGTCTTGTCAGCACGCAGTCAGAATATCATCTTCATGACTTAGCGATGCATTTAATGAAGGTTATGCAGCTGTTGTGTACCTACATACTGCTCATCAAGCTGGGGTGAAGAGACACCTGCTTCTTGCCAAATCTCGTGTTGCGCCACTAAAAACAAGTCGCAATTCCTCATCTTGAATTGCAGGCTACACATTTACTCATTAAGTTACTTGAGTCAGTAATGCCAGCCCTTTCAGAACGTATCCACATTAGTTGTATTACTGCATTGTGTGATTCCATAGTGGTCCTCGCCTGGATCAGGATTCCTCCTCTTCGTCTGAAAACTTTTGTGTCAGAGTAGCTTGTATTCAAGAGAGCAAGATAACGATCCAGTGGAAACATGTGCCTTATGCTGACAACGTTGCAGACTGTGCTTCCAAAGGACTCTCACCCCTAGAGTTACTGACACACACACTTTGGTGTACTGGACCTTGTTGGTTAATATCTGAGAAGGAATCGTGGCCATGTCGAGGAGTAGCGACCAGTATTTGTGAAGGTGAAGAAGTGCTAAAGCGGCCTAAGGTAATTTTATTGGTTGGACATTGTGAGTCAAACCTCCTTGCACGCCTCTCTTGGTTCTCTTCCTGGTCTCCGCTTCAGAGAGTACTTGCTTATGTATTAAGATTCATCTCGAACCTGAAGGTTTCACTAGGGTGTTGGTGTACTGGTCCCCTTACTGTCATAGAAAAGATGCTGCTAAGATGTGCCTGAAGCAAATTCAATGAGAGTGTTTCAGCTCTGAGGTTGAATGTTTGATTTCAGAAGGTGAATGCTCCCCTGGTACAGGTATTAGAAAGTTAAATCCATTCTTGGCTTCTGATGGCATTCTAAATGTGGGCGGATGTTTACAAAATTCACACCTAACTTACAAAGCAAAACATCATCAAATCTTGCTACCCAAGAGGAATTTTGTGACAAATCTGATAATTATCTTGTGCACCTCCATGCTGGTTCCAATGCCACACATGGCAGCCATTTTTTGCGAGTACTGGATTGTGGCAGGGAAGGGATCGGTCATGGCTTGGGTCCACAGTTGTATAAAGTACTACAGGTTCAGGGCCACTAATACGCAGCCATTGGTGGGAAATCTTCCAAGTAATATCCAACAAGCTGGGCCATTTCTAAACGTTCGTGTTGACTGTGGGGGCCCGTTCCAAATCAAACGGTTGCGTGTTCGGAACAGTCGTGTGTCAAAGGCTTATTTGTGCCTATTAGTTTGCTTAGCGACAAACGCAGTACATTTAGAAGTTATTTCTTCTTTGAGCACCACAGCTTTTCTTGATGTATTATTCAGATACACTGCTAAGCGAGGGCTGAGTAAAAATGTGGATTGTGGAACAAACTTTACAGGCCCAAGTCATTATTTCAATTATCTAAGAAGTTCTTAAGGGAGAGTGCTAACTTGCAGTGTGTTGCGGATATCCTTGCCACTGGTGGCAGTCAGTGAAACCTCAATCCTCCATCTGCACCACATTTTGGTGGGCTGTGGGAGGCAGCCATCAAATCTGCAAAGTACCATCTGAAAAGAGTTTCAGGCCAGCAGGTGCTTACATTTGAGGAGCTGTCTACTCTCTTTGTGGAAATTGAAGCTGTCCTTAACTCACGTCCACCGTGTGCTATTTCGTCAGATCCAGATGACTTAGCGGCCCTGGCTCCAGCACACTTCCTTGTAGGCACCACCCTGTCAGCACCTCCAGTTCCAGACCGGAGAGATCCAGTCGAACAGATATGGACCAGTGGAAGCTGGTACATGTGCCACTCAGCACTTCTGGCAGAGATGTCACAAGGGGTATCTGCACACACTATAACCAAGTGTGCAGATTGGCGACCTTGACCTTGTCAAGGAGGACCACTTGCCACCCCTGCAGTGGCAGCTTGGACATGTTAACAGTGCTACATGCGGGCAGGGATGGAGTTTACAGGGTGGCCACCATTAAGTAGCAACATCGAACAGTAAAGTACCCCGTTATCGAGTTGTCATCTTCCCATTCACTGAGAACCACATTTATCATTGTGGCATTGTACAGATTTTCTAGTTTGCTTAAAAATGTTATTTTTGGTGGGCGGTATGTTTAGGTATGTGTCGGTTTGTGTCGTTCAGTGTATGTACTTGGGTTCAAATTCAAATTAATACCAACTGTAACGAGTCCATGGGCGACTGCCAACTTGACTTGTGGTGCCCTCTATGTAGGAAAACAGTTAGTTTCCGCTACTCCGTGTTGCTGGACTTCACGCAGCTGGAATGTGTTACAAAAGATTTTGTGTGGAAACAGTATGTCAATTATTTCTATTCTATTCACAGATATTGTAAGAGAGTATGTTTTTTTATGTATTGTATGTTCACTTTAGATAGCAAAAAAAAACTTCTGCAGGGATAAAAATTATAATTTCTCATATTTCCTGCTTATAAATTTCTCCATCATATAACATTTTTTCCCTCTAGTCCCCTGAAAAATGGTATATCAAAGTTTTACTGTACACGATGCACCAAAAATGGAAACAATACAGAGGACACTGGATGGTCAACAGATAGTAGTACTTGTTGTATAGATTCTAAAAGATATGGAGATTAAATTTTCAATAATTTTTTAGTGATTATTAACACTGCAAACAAAAAAAATTGGTGGAATAATAATTTTTATAGTTTAATAATTTATAACTAGGATTTTGGTAACTGATTATTAGTTACTGCATCACATTTACGGCTAGGTTACCTTCACACTATGCTGATACTTTTAACACTATTGATTGTATACTTTCTTGCAAGCCTGTTGTGCATGTCAAAATATTAAAATGGCTGTACAAGTTGTTTCTCATGTATGTAATGAGAATTTTGTAATTTATAAGTTAGGTTTCTTGAAAAATAAGCTAGCCAGAGCAATGTGATGAATCAAAATTAGAAGATGCTATTGGTTTTGAGTTCATTTTAATAAAAGTTTTTTGGGGTGGTTCCGATATTCGTGATATCTGCTGGTTTTCTTATATTGGGTATCTGTACCATCTCATCACTAGTTAGTAACACTGCCCGTTGTTCCAGTTCATGCGCTGCTTTGAGAACCACCATGTGGTGAGCTTTGAGGAACTGAAGAGCAGCCATGAGGCTGTCCCCATACACAAACCCATTTTCTGTGATTCGCACCCGGCTGAAACCATCAAGTTCTTCTGTGCGGCGTGCCAGGTGAGAGAGTCCACTGCAGAATGTGTATATTTATTTTCAACAGCTTTCCAACCACCAAATAACTTTTAGTAAAAATTAGGTTAGAAAACTAGCTAAAATTTATATCTGTAGAGTAATGACACTACAAGGAAAGATTGCTGCACAATTGGCTGTACCTATCTCACAGTGTTGCTGGTCTGGGCGCGTTGCAGACAGGAAGGTAGTCCTTACAGGATGGTGTGTGGTGTCTTGCAGGAGGCTGTGTGCAAGGAGTGTGCGGGACGTGATCATGCGGGGCCGGACCACCCTCAGGAGCGGCTTGGGGAGGCTGAGGTACGGCAGCGGGAGGAACTCCGTGCGCTCGTGGCAGAGAGTCGTACAAAGCTTCAGCACTGCGAGGAGGCAAGTGGACGGCTTGAGGGCTGCTTGGGGGAGCTGCAGGCCCAGCACGATGCAGCTCGCGACCTCGTCACGGAGACCTTCCACAGCTATAAGGCCGTGCTGGAGCGTTGTCACGATGCTGCTCTCGATGCTCTCCACCAGTTGCACTCTGCCCGTGAGCTGCGTGTCATGGACACACTCAACAGGTAAGTTCGACAAGGCGTAGCAGTCTCTATTGCTGTAACAGATCCTGGTTATGGGTTTCTGGTATGGATGCCTGTTCAGTTAAGGGTTTATGAATAGAGGTGGTGGAAAATAGCATTAATTTTGTCTCCTTGTAGCATTTTCAAAGTGTGTTCGTGTCATTTATTAGCATTTATTTTTATATTTACGTAGTAAGCAGGAATTTGCTAACAATGTAGTTCGTAGAAAATGGCATTCCTTTTGTTTATAGAATTAACACACACTCAAATGAAGTCATTATTCTACCTCTCTAAAACTATAATTTCTATAAACAGGTATGTTATTTGTAGAAAATACGTTTGAAAAATATCTCTACACTAATTCATACTATTTTTTAGTGCCAAGCCAAAACAGATTTTTACCGTTACCAGTACGAACTGATACTTCCTTGCCGATGCAGCATTTATCCAATACTGATACAATAGAAGTATGAGTAATTAAATGGAAACCTTATACTAGCACCTAAAGTATTTTGGAAAGCTGATGGAAATCTGTGTTAAGTCAGTATCACATTATGTGATATTTGATGCTTTAAATAAACATACAAAAAATAGGTAAATAAATTTTACCTAAATTCTTCAAAATTGGAGAATAAAAGCAACACTCAAAAAATGCTTTAGCAATAATCTTGCATCAGGGCACCTTAAACAATTTATGTTTTAAACTTAAATAAAAATTATTAATCTAAGAGGTTGTGTGCCACATTTCTCTGCATAATTCAATTTTGTTTATATTCGGAAAATTAAAAATTATTAATATGTCTATTTTTTTTAATTCAGCACACTCTTATTTTACTGAGAGTAAAACTGAAGCACTGTCATTTGTCAGGTAATTAATATCAGATTTTATAACACTTTTAATAGATTTTAAATACTGAAATAAAAAGGTTGAACTGCAGTGCTACGCCTGCAAAGTTGGTAATTCGGTGACCCGCAATACAGACTGTAGATGATTATCACGTACAGCTCGTGTCACAGCAGGCGGCCACAGTGGGGTAGGAGCTGCATCTCACTCTCCCACCTGCCTTTCTCGTTTTTGAGTGACAATCTTCTCAGTTTAGTTCTTAGGTTAAGAACGGCAACTGCTGCCTCAAAACAGCAGCATTACAACCAACAACCGACCAGCCTCTGCTTTCTTCTCTACCACCCTCCTGACCTATTCTATCAACCACCCTACACCCCCTCCCCCTTATTCATTCATGACCGTCACGTTTCTGCTCTCTTGCTTGCACACTCTTCCCTTTCACTTCAAGTCGACTACCTCACTCGCCCTGAGGTAGCCAATCCCAACAGGATGCAGCTGTCAACATACTCACCCGTCTCCTAGCCCCCACTTCTACCTTTATCTACGTATCAACTGTGGTACCCTCCACCTGCCCCGTCTGGAGAAACATGTACGGCAACAGGAAACCCAAGTTTGCCATGCATTGCCAATCAAGTATGTTGACAACCACTGGCTCGTGGGTGAACAGTTTCTTCTGTTTCTATAAGTATATTCTAAATATACACTGTTTTTGACAATAGACATTTTCAATATGAAAATTTCTACAACACACACTGCAACAGTTCAGAAACGCACATTAACACAAGGCACTTGCACTACAGAAGTATTTTCTATATACTAGTATGTTAGTATGTTCTCAAGGTGAAGTTCACATCCTCACTGGCAGAGCGCCCTAAGGCCAACAGCTGACACTGTTCTTGTGCACCCACTTAGCCGGAGTGTGGAATCGTCTTGCAGGAATTATAGCAGCACACAAGCTTTACGCATTAGCTCGGCCGTCTGATGACCACACACACACATTTATTCACCCATACCATGCAGAGGTGGTGTGCCAGTGTCCCCTTTATTCTTTCCATCTCTCACTCAATTTTTCCTCTGATCTTGCTGTTCACACAGAGGAAGTTGACAAAACTACACCAGAGATACCAAGGGATCTGTTCCATGCACCATTATACTGAAGCCAGGAAGTACATCCGTGGCTTGCAGAGTATCTCAGCAAGTCTGACCAGCTGTCAGCTTCCATCACAGACCTCAAGCCTGTTGCTCTGTCCCCACCGACCCGAACAACACCAAACAGTCGCGCACGTTCAAGCACCCGCAGCCTCTACACGTACAGGCATTTCGCCAACACCTTGTCCAAGCACAAGTAAAGTCAATCGCCCAGGTATACCGCCATAGCCACACAACTTGAAGTGAATGATCGTATTGGCAGAACCTGACTTTGTGCCCTGCCAGAAAGCTATCAGGCCAGTACTCTACACTGGGAAGGCCTCAGTACCACGTAGGGACTGAATCATTGTAAAATCCCCCACCAGAAAAGGGTGTGCCTGATTTAGCACCCGTCAAAACCTACCTCCACCTGACGTAGCTTCTCATAGTCAACAGGGCGTCACGCGTCAAGGGGAGGGGTAAGAGTGTTTCTGGCTCCCTACGTGGGGCTTAACTGCAGTTATAGTAACTCGACAGTATGAACAAGTCTGCTACAATCCACCACTTGGTATCTCCCAAAACTAAGTTTTTTTTAGCATACGGCTTGGAACACGACTGCCAATTTTAGGCGAGTTAGTACGAACATATCAGCCCTCAGCCACAAGCCAAACAGACTTTGCTACCACAGAAATGTTGACAGCCGGAAAAGCGACCATGAGCTCTAGCGCAAATGTACTTAGCTCTGGTGGCAAGACTGTACAGCAGAGATTTCTAGGCATGGAATGGAGGGTAGCTGTCAAAATGGAGTTATTGAAGATTGTTGGTGGGTGTGATGTGAACAGCTGTGTTCTACATTTCTGGATGTGGAATTAGCCCTTCAAACTCATGGAGGTTAAACGTCTAACAGTATTGATAGATTACTTGATTCTAGCCAGAATTTGTGGAATTATAGATTTATTTGCATTCTTCCATCACTAGATTACACAAATCCATGTTTTGCCGAGGGTTGGAACACAGGATGTTGTAGTTTCAAAGCAAAGCACTCTTAGAACTTGTGTTGTGGATGTGATATTACACTTATCAGATGTGTTGTGTGAAGCCGTACTGCAAGTTATTTTTTGTTTTCAGCCTGGAGAAGACAATGGAGAAGATAACAGATGCCTGCAAGTTTACATCACGCCTGCTGGAGCATGGCAGCGCTCCGGAGATACTGTCACTGAAGAAGGTTGTTGGCGCCCAATTACTGTACCTGATTAACAATACGCCCAAGTCTGACGTCAACACAAATATTGAGTTTGTGACAGACATCGAAAAATTTGAATCTGCTGTCAAGGTAACTCAAAAATTCTTTGTGTACCGATAAGTAGCATAAATAATTTTTGTAAGTAAATTAATTCAAATTGTTTGGGAGGGGGGTGGTAAGTGGTGAGATATATTTGTCTACACACAAGCAAGTTTTAGTCAGTCTTCAAAGTACAGTGAAACCTCTATTATTCGTTTTTAAAGGATCTACTGGAAAAAAAAAAACTTAGCATGCGGGAAAACTCAACATGTGGACTACTCTTCTCTCCTCGGAAAGTAAAACCTAACCTAAAAAAAAAACTTGTTTTCATCCGTAGGTATAATGAGTTGATTGCCTGTAATTAACAATGGGAAACACATCTCAATGGATGAAAAAACATATCTCAATCATTCAGTACAAGTATTGTTACAGAAAAAAATATTTTAAAGTAAGTAAAACCTCGTTAATTCATAGTCAATTAATTCGAAATTGTATATAATTTGAAGTGTTTATTCGCCCCCAAACGGAAGAATACGATTTTATATGCGTTTAAGTTTGGTTAATTCAAACTTCGCTTTTTATGTAATACGAATTTGGATTTCATCCAAAAATGTATGTGAAGTTCATATTAATTAATCAAAGCTATAATAACTGTGCATCACCTACACTGGTGTGGGTGCACACACGTAAAGGAGCAATTTATCAAGCTTTTAGTGATAACGAAACCTGAGCTACTCGCTGCACAGGGTCCAAGATGGTTTTTGTCAAAACTTAACCGCATGCCGCAGAATGTTCCACGTATGTTAAATCAATCATCTGCTCATGCTTGTATTGGTCCAGTATCACTTTCCTAAATAGATGCCAGTGCCCCAATATTGTAATTGCTATGTTGTGAAACCGGAACAGCAGGCCTCGAGCTGATCCAATACTGATGACTGTTCACTTTACTTGCCAGCACTAGTGCAAATAATAGGTATTTTTTCATGTGCAAAATCTGTAGAAAGCTAACAAAAACTGTAGTCTTAAGTGATTTAGTGTCTTAGGCCTAGTACACACGGGCATCTTTCTTGTACAAGGAAGTAAGCACGCTCTTGTACACCCTGACTTGCATCATGTGAACGGCCGCCAAGTATGCTATTTACTAGCATACTTGGCATTAACTAGTGCCATATAGGGATGGTCCTATTTTTCACTATCTTTCTTGTACAAGTCAAATGTAAACAAAACATATATTTGTTGATGCTGGCAATAAGCAAATATGTTAATGTTTTTAATATGATAAAATGTTTAGTAGTCCCACTATCGTAAATAATTCTGTGTATGAATTTTAAGAAATAGTGATATAGATATTCTACATGTGTGTATATTTAGTGTTTGAAATATGTCCTATTGGGCTAAATCTTTTATTCTTTTTTATGGCAGATGCTATTGATAATGCACATATTACCCCTACAATCCCAAAAACTGCTTCCAAATCATACATAGTTGACATCAACCACCCACTTTCTTGCTAAATTGTTAATGTCGAGTGTATGGATCACACAATTCCGTGCATACTATAGTGAAACGCTGTTAAGTAGTTTCAGAAAAATACTGTAAAATGTGTGCTTATTAAGCAGATAAACTTTGTAACGGATAACTTCTTAAGAGGGTTTTACTGTAGCTAGTAGGCACTTCAGTGTTAACTTTCTTGTTCACCTTTATTTTCACTTTCTTGTACAAGAAAGATGCCTGTGTGTACTAGGCTTTATATTACTATTACGTAATTACAGTAAAACCTCGCTATTATCACCCCTCATGGTTCTCGAGAATACGTAATAGAAAGGGGATCATAATAACAAATTTGGAAAATTTTCTGATTTTGACTCACCCTTAACCCCTATTTTTTGCATGAAGTTCATGTTCAGTCATCTCTAGCTCATAAAAAGCCACATTTAAAATCAAATTAAATATATGTATATTTTAATAGCTGTGCATCTCCCAATTAATTTGATTGGACCATGTAAAAAAGAAGGCCATTGAAAGTGGTGAAAAGATTAGACTATGTATTATTAAAATATAAAGTTATTATTAAATATCTATTACGCAGGTCTCGTGGGTCATACATTGCTATGAGGCATGTAGCGATCAAAAAGTTTATGTGGCATTGCGCAATACGTGTGCGCGTGCCATGCTCTCATTTTGGTCTGGCCATTTCATTGCTAGAAAATCGGACGTATTACGCACAAAGCAGTAACTGAAAGCACTGTTGAAGATGCCTTACGTTGGAAGTAAAAAACCACTTTATTTATGGATAGTAGATATGAAGATACATTATTTAGATTAAATCACTCGTGTGCTGCAGCTAGCAGCGAATACATTGTGTGTACGTAGCTGGGCAAGTGCCTAGATCCTCTGCAGCGCGACCGGGTGCGGCAGCTTACTGCTGTCGCCTGGGCCTAGATCCTCTGGCTGAGCTGTGAAGTAGGTGGCCCTGGCACGAGCATCACACTCATGCCAGGCCGCCCGAATGCCACTCAGCTGTTGCTCATACCGGGGCCGACTGCCTCGCACAGTTGTCGATAGATCGCTACAAGATTACTCGTGGGCGGCTGCTAGCCAGCGCCACTGCTGTCGTTTCTGCTGGTGTTGGGAAAACATGCTGATAGATGCTATTCATGTCATTGTGTTGAATTTCTACGAAATTCAGGCGGCGTGTTGGCCTCTGTACTGGTACAATGAGACCCAGCAATGTTTACAGGAATACAAAAATTTTGTGCAGCCTACTTGATGAAATATTAATTAACACAAATTTTTCATGAAAAAATTCTGACGTAGCATACACACACACACACACACTGCCTTACTCGCCAAAATAAATTGTTCACCTTAAAAAATTATCACCTTACGTAGGTATGTGCAGAGGAGGGTTGACAAAAGTAAAATATGAGTGGGAGGAGTAAGGCAGAGCCGGCTCAACCAGGCCTGCAACCCCCCCCCCCCCCCCCCCCCCCAATTCCAAATACCATAAATACCACAGCCCCCGTCTGACTTGTGAAGTAATTTATTGCTTCACGCTGCTTGGAACAATTGTCAAGGGTTTGAGAAATGGGTGACCGCTAACATCAGTAAAGGCCAGTTTTCCGTAGACTGAAAACAGTGGATAATAGAAACTTTTATCGCGGTTGAAGAATATGTCTACAAAGACAAATCCGTGCATAACTTAAACTGCGTTTGAAGATACCCTGTTGGCGAGGCATTACTGTCTATTTCTAGACATTTCTCAAATTTTCGGCTTTTTAAACCCAAACTTTTCACGGTTCCTTGGGATTGGGTGGTAATTGAGGGATTTTACTGTGTTTGACGGACATTTTCACAGTTATGTACGTAAAAGGTTATGAACCAATGGGGAAATTGTGATGTAGGCATATGTGCCGCTGACCATCATTCATGTGTATGCTACTTTGGACACTTGATTCACAGATAAACGATTGTTCTGAAAATAATGTTACGAGGAGGGGTGGGAAGAAATTGGAGTGGGATGTAGAGAGGTGTGATCTCTGGGAGCAACCAATCATGGAAATTACCTGGCGACTGCACCAAATGTTATGAGGTAGGGAAAGGGTGAGGTAGGGTGAGGGAAGGATAAAATTTAGACTTACAAAAGAAATAGTAGACAAATGAGCCAACCCCAAAAGCTATCCTGCGAAGCCTCCACCACATGTTGTAACTTTTACTTAGCAGAGCCAGCATGATACCCTGTACCCTAACCAGCTGCTTTAATATTTTAAAAAAGCTCATTTAAACCAAAAGGGACAGGGAGTAGGTAGGTAAATGAAAAAATACGGGGGGTTTACTCGGAAGGCAACAGAGAGGAAAACCACAAACGCTTCATAGATCAGTCACAGACAGAGACCATGCATCAAGGTAAAAACTAATAAAATAGAACAACTTATCCATTAATAGGCACCCAGTGCCTAAATACTATGCTCCTAACTTTATCTGAGGTCAAAATAGAGGTGGTTTATCCTCAACTGACAAGAAGGAAGAACTGTGATTTAAAAAAAATAAATGTGTGTAGTTTAATTAAATACAAACAATTAAACTAACAGGTTATCAAATAATATTAAATGACAGAAACAATAAAAACATTTTACAGGATATGAATCGAAAATGTTCTCTTCAACTACCAAGTATGTAGGTATAAACAAACAAAATTCATGACACATTTCCTTACAGTAATTATATTTTCAAGGGGAAAAAAGAATGTATTTTAGAGCTGACACAGGACGCCCTTCTCACAGGTATTATAAAGGGGATCTGCGCATCGGAAAATTTAAATTTACTTCCACTTTCCTAATGTAATAGCGCTTTACCATTTGTCCTGTAGGTCTTGAGAGAGTCCAACTCAGGATCACTAAAGTTACTTTATTCATGGGTACTTATAAATTCATTAAGTTTATAAATAGATTGGCCAAGAAAATTAACGGAGTAACAAGATTTAATTTAAACAGCAAACAAAAGAAAAGGTCAAACGACTTTAAAATGTATAAAGGAAAAAGAAAATACTTAAGAATTTAGTTTTAGAGAGGAACCAATCAAAAGAAAATATCAAGCATTGCAACAAGGACTTCTGTTTCTGTCAGTACAGTAGGGCCTACACAATTCCACCACCTACAAACCCAACATTCTTCGGAGCTATCTACACACCAGGCACTAATGAGACCCAGCTCAGCTCCTTACAAAAGAAAACAATACTATTGCAGAAAAAAGGTAGTTCCCTCCTAAATCCCTATTAAATTAATTAACGTATGGGAAACTTAATCCTGATGACCCCTTGGCCATTACTGGTGGAGAGTACATATTTATCAATGAAGTTGCTGCCCTGGTCTCTCGACACCACCAACGCACCTCAGATGCGGCGCACTACATTGTCTCCAACTGAGCCCCTTGTTTACTAAGGTCCAACTATATAAAGGCAGAGTTGGGGCATTTCTTCCAGTTAAACTGCGACGGAAGTCCCGACCATGCACAAAAATAAACGTTTCCAAAGAAGACTCCTCAGTATTTTGATGTCGCAGCCTCCTTCGGGGCGGCCCATCTGCTCCACAACCAGCCGCTCACAACAGCTGTCCGCTATCATCCCCCCCACCCCTCACGACTCCCTGACCTCGATATCTACTGTAGATAAACACCAACTGCCTCGCTGACGTCACAAGCGAGGCCGATGTCATGGTGAACCAATCAGAGCTCGCCACCGCCGGAATCGATACTTAGACACCTCGCAGCTAACGCCGTGTTTCCCCCCTACAGTTCCTTACTATCTCTCATCATCACAACAGTTTTGCCTTTACCATGGAAATAGGTGACAGCTCGCAGCTGCGCCTGATGCTTCGAACGAGCAGGAAAATAACAATTCTCCCAAACTGCTGAAGGGGGAATTATAACTCGCATCTGGTTGGGTAAATACGCAAAGCTGCCGCTGCTTCAGAGGAAGCCTGCTGATCTATGAGGTGACGAAATGCTTTGAAGATTAAAAATAACTATTGACCTCAGTTCCTTGAGAACTCAGCAGTAAAAAAAAAAAAAAAAAAAAAAAAAAAAACTAGCAACCCTTTATTCTTACAAAACATCAAAATAACATGCTAAAATAACTGATTCCTAATTCAATCCCACCATAGCTTAAATGATCTAACCTTCAAATAAAAAGGAAACACGAACAAAACAAATAAATTCGGCAAATAAATAACAGTCGTAGGTTTCAAAAAGTAAAATTATTCAAAAAAAATTAAAGGAAGGATTCTAAAAGAGCGACTGACAGTTAACTTTCCCACCAAAACTTTAGCATCTAGCTTAAAGTCACGGTTGTTGAAATTGACTTCCCCAAAATGAATTTTGAAATTTAAAAAAAAATTTGATAAAGTATCTTATCACCACCTTACATAAAAGAAGAAAAAGAAAACACATGTTTTTTAACAAACAAAAGGCACAAGTAATTAGGAGGGCTTAACCCATCCCAAAACAGCCTAATTTCCTAACCCAACCTCCAAGGATGGGATCGCCATAAGAAAAATACTAAACAAAAAATCAAATAAAAGTCTGCCTATCACATCTTAACAAAAAAAACACAAAGGGATAGGGAACATCCTGCTGGCATATAATCTAAGGCATCTGAACAAAAAAAAGGTAGCCAGCAAAAATACCACTACTGATATCACGCCTAACAAAAAGCTTAGATTAACTCAAAATCACAAAAAAAAATTACCCTAAAATTCACTCCGTGACAATATTTTGGTTTTCGGGCATATCTGATCGATGGATGCTGGTAAATTAATGATTAAGGGTCATAGCATGCAGGTTTTTTAACATTGTTTATATAGAATATTTTTTAGGACCATCCAAATAAATTGTCTGATATGGGAAATCGACATAAATGGGATCTCAACTACTAGGTTTCCTTGTAGAGGTCTGCAAGCCTGAAATTTTTAGAACTGAGCTCGGTTGAATACTTCCCGAATTTTGAGTCAAGCTCAAGTTAAACCTCTTTTATTACATACAAAGTCAAAATTGGAAAACTGTGGAACCTGTAGTGTTTCAAAGGGCCAAAGTAAAGAAAAGGCAAGCAAACTTTATCTCCATCCAAATGTCCTCAACTGGTCTGCAGATGTGGGTGAGTACAATACATACATATATCATCGAAAAAAGTATATTCTTTAGGTGATAAACTTTAAAAAATTGAAGGAAAAAGTTAAATACAGCTAGTACTTGTCAAGAGACACAAAGGACGACACATTTTTCACGTGGTTGTGCAATCGTGACGTTACTGCAATATGGTGGAAGGGTATTTTTCCTAGTAAACCTATTGGCCAGGTGGCAAATTAGGGTTTGGTAGGGAAATTGAAAATTTGCCTGTATAACATATGAATATGGTTCGGAGCTGTGATTTATCTTATGTTGAGGCCCAGCGGCTGCCTGGATTTTGGTTTAAATTGATGAACTGATTCCCAGCATCCCGAGTTCTTAGCTATTGCTTGGAGGTAATAGGACCCTCACAACTCTTGTGCTGTACCAAGTCAAAATCTGTGTTGTGTGATGCTGCACGAGTTGCAACTGGTTTATCTTATAAGTTGCGGATGTGACTAGCTATGGCTTGTTTAGTGTTTGTGGTGAGACCAATGAATTCTGTGTTACAATGTTGCCACTACCTGATAAATCTACCTCTTGCACAGTTATAGTTGTCTTGAATGTGGTATGTAGGGCTAGTGAGTCAGCTATGAGAAAAAGTTGAAGGCTGGTGGATGGCACATGTTCCACAGCGTGGGCTGTTGCAGGGGTGGGATCCTCTGGAGGCGAAAGTCTTGTTGGCATTTGTGGTAGGCTGCAGCTTTAGATGAACCAGTTTGTTGTGGAGGTTGGGTGGCCTTTTGAAGACCGATCTGGGTAGTTTGCAGATCAGGTCTTGGTTTGCGGTGAAGAAGCCAGAATTTTGTTTCCAGAGTGGATAATGGTTTAGAGTTTACTTAGGCCTTCTTGATGTGGGACCACCAGGGGTATATCAGAGTTTTTGACCATTGTTTGTGTTCAGGTAGTTGAGATGGCTTGCAGAATCTGTTTGTGGGCATGTAGGGTAGGGATTTGTTCGCTAAATGGGTGGTAGCTGTCAAAATGTGAGTACTGGAGACTTAACACACGAAACCCACCAACCACCTCGAGTATTTATATTTTGACAGCCATCTCAGGTCTGTGTGAAAAGTTGTGTGCATTTTCATGTCCTGAGAGCACTTACCTTCTTGCAGGCGACATTCGGCAACTTCCAAGCAGACCCGAGTGCCACTCCAAAGGAAACCACTCCATCCCCAACGCTGCAGAGTGGAGGAGCTCTCAGCGTGGGTGGGGGCAGCCCTGCCAGCCTGCCTTCTTACGATGCAACGGATGGTGGGGTACCTCCTGTGTTCCCAGCAGCTCTGCTTGGGCCACCTGAAGCCCCGCCGCCGACTCTGACCGGCCTCACAGCATACAGGAGTATAACCTGCAGCAGTTGGCGAGCCTGGCAGAGAAAGACGCAGTGGGGTGGTGGTGCCCCCTCCCAGCACCGCGAGGGTTCGGGGCCACCCACTCCCTCGTTCAGCCTGGTGGACCTGTTCTCTGGTGACCATGCTATGAACAACCTGCAGGCACTTGCCAAGCTGGGCGGAGTCTCCTCAACAACCAAGGTGAGTGCATCTCTGTCATCAGATTATGGTGTCTGTTTGGGAATCTCTTTTCCCTTTCCTGTCTGACCATTACATGTGGGACGCACCAGGCAACACACAGAGAGTATTCCTAGTGGAGTCGTTCACAGTGTTTGCTTATTCAAAAAATTTTTGATGTCGCCTTTGGCCAAAGAATTTTGTAGGGTTATTTCAGATTCCCTGCCTTCCATATTTTTTAATTCATTTCAACCTCACTTCATCCGTTAGCTGTTAAAGACCTTATGTAGTGCACGCCTATCTCTACAGGTATAGAAAACCAGGAAACATCGGGGAATTAAGAATGTTGTGATTTTCAGAAAAAAAGTCAGGGAAATAAGGAAACACTTCTGCAAAATTTTAATTCCTCCCTCGTTTCCTTCTTGTCTTACCGAAGTCGCATGTTCAGATGTTTACAAATTAAAAACAAAGCCACGTACATTAATAGGACTTGCTAAACTTTATTTGCAAAGCAGAGTAGTGTAAAGTAGTAAAGATCCCGGGGACTCGTCCCCTATTTTGTGCTATAAGTAGGGACTGCAAAAATGTTTTTTGAAAGGGTAAAAAGCGGTGCTTTGAAACTTTAAAAGAGGTGTTTTCACCAATGCGCTTCTACTTTGCGAACACCCAAAATTTAATTGTGAACACCACTAAAAACCTTTAAGCCATTTCAAAGAATAAAATTATTGTTTATAGGGATGAGTCAATTTGGTTCTTCGGTTCCAATTTTATACCGGTTCTTACGGTTTGACTCTGAACCGGTTTTAGGTTAACTACTATTCGGTTCTTGTTTCTACACAGAAATAAATTTAGTAATATTTAGAGATGATATACTTAGTACAAAACGTTATGAATTAATCTAATCATGGCAAAACTAAGTCATTACAAAAATAACTATAACGAGAAACTAAACAAAACCAACAAATAATGCGGTTACTGCCATAACTATTATATAGGTTAATTCACCTGTAACGAGCATTCTTTTCTTGACCTCTATACGTCTTAAAGTGATTTACTATTGCCATTGAAAGCAAATAAATATTTATTTATTTGGTACCGATGTTCGCAATAGTGTACGTAGGAGGGTTTTTTTTCTGACATTTTCTTATGTTCGTAAGTTGAATCGACACTAAATGCAAAGTCTCTGTCTAAGACTGCAAACGCACACTGAAACAATGTTCATCCTTCAAAATACATTTCATGGAGAATTGCAACATTTTCTGCATTAAGGTGCTGTCGCTGATCTCTAAGAACAGAATTGTATTTCGAGAAATAAGCTCTGTCTGCACATGCTCATGGCAACCATGCACTTTTCAAATCACCCTTAGAAAATTCTGGATTAGTACAGAGAGCCATTAAAATTTAAATTAAATTCAGTGGTATATCACCTTGTTCTCGTAACCCCCCCCCCCCCCCTTTTTTTTTTTTTTTTTTTTTTTTTTTTTTTTTTTTTTTTTTTTTTTTTTTTTTTTCCGAGGAAATGCAGGAATTGTTTATCGCCGGTTGAAAAACAGTAGAAATTCTTCTACTACTATGAGTAACATCAATTTATTATTCTGTTAAAGTTGTTTTGCGTTGGTCGTTGTCACAGATTGTACACGGACCAAACATGTAAAATAAATATGGAATACATTTTTTAAACACACATGGTATGTAAAAATCAAAATGCAGTAGACTCTCGATCTGTCATTCAGGGGACTGCCAAAAAATGTCCATACATGTGGGATTTCAGTACACGTGGTTTCTGACATGAACATCTATAAAATAAATCTTCTAACCATATACAACTTTATGTTGAGTATAGTAAGAGCTGTACGTTATCTGTGAATACAGTTCAGCTAGTACACAAAAATGGGAACTTCAGAAAAAATATTATTGTAACTACATATTAAATTAAAAACCATTTCTCCTAAACTCGTTGAAATAATGAAAATAATGTCTCAAAATACAGTTGATTGTAATCTGACACCAAATGCAAGCCTTCCTTAAACTTTCAAACCCTCTGAAAATGAAAATAATGTGACACGGCATGTAAGTCAAATTTTTAATGTCCCGTGCACTCGTTCAGCTAAGATGGCACGGAGAAGTTATTGATCGGACAGTGTGTTCGCTGAAGGAAGAGGCAGTGTACCGACACCTAGCGCGTGTGACAAATGTCTGTCTTTTAAAGTTATTAATTATATTTTACATTTTAATTAAGATTGAAAATAGGCGGCTAGACTACTAAAAATATATCAAGGACAGGAATCCAAGTACAATAAATCCCCTCCATTACAACCCCATTTATTACAACCACTTCTCTATTACGACCCAATCCCGAGGAACAGTGAAAAGTTTAGGTCGAAATAGTCTAAAGTTTGAGGCACATCTAAAATACAGTAAGTATCTTGAACCACCAATCGCGGTATGGTATTTGGAACCACGGTTTGTTATGCGCGGATTTGTTTTTTTAGACCTTTTCTCCAATCACAAGTCCATGGAAAACAAGTCCTTACTGATGTTAGTGGTCACGCATTTCTCAAGCTACCATCATAGACTTTGACATTTGTCTTGCCAAGCAGCGTGAAGCAATAAATTACTTAATGCCAGAAGTATTGTCCATTGCAGGCCAGGTTAGTAAGGATTCTTTGTCCTAGTCACATGCCACCCCCTCTGCCTTATCCTCCCTGTCTTTTTTCGCTTCCATTATCCTTTTTTTGCTGTAAAAACAGTGACACATTAACAGGCTAGTTTCTTAATCAGTGTATATATAACTTCAAGTTTAATTCAATGTCCCTTTTTTAATGATTTTTTTTTTAAGTTTATGTGCACCCATGCGTATGTAATATGTTTTTTCTTTCCCCCCCTCTCTCTCTCTTCTCGTGAAGTCGATTTTATGTGTAAAGTGAATAAAGGTAAGTAAGTGTGTGCAAATAAAACTTGTTCTTATGTTACCATATTTTAGCGAGCAAGGCCTTGTGCGTGTATAGGTCACGTCAGAAGTTTTTGTTGAAAAATTTTGTATAGTTAATATTTCAAGTAGACTGCTGACGTGTGCCGCTTCTACGCCTATTATAATATGACTGACTCATGGCCTAGTAGTACTGCTTCCATCTCTACAGACGTGACATCACGTTGCCTACCCCTACAGGCAACTGGAACTTCTGTGTTTTTCCTTCTCGCCTGGAAGGCACGCATCCCGGCAGGCAACCCCTGCCGCACTTGGCTCCTACAAGCTGCCCAGACCTTGGGCACGGCAGAGCAGACGCATGAAGCCAGAACCGCTGACGAGATAATTCTCACGCCACCCAAGGCCGGAGAACGTCACGCCTTCCCCGCGGCGGCGGCGGCCTACAAGCTACCACTATATATGTCCATCCGCAGCAGGGCTCTGGAGTGATTCTTCCGCATCTCTTACACCGCCCACTGCACTCTTAGTGCTCTGGAGCTATAGAGAAGTTCGAAGTCTACAAGTATGCCTTCGCAGCAACCAACTACGTACGTCGACGACCATTTAT